>CAXKWD010000008.1:20906282-22376081 GCA_964059195.1 Ectobius pallidus
ACAAATTTCCTACAAATTAAAATATAAAGAGTGTTTAATCTTAGGGAAGCATAACGGCTTTCAATTTCTTCCCTCTTCCACATCCTCTCTCTATATACCTATAAGACATATCAAATTCTCTCTCCCTCTCTTTCTTTCTCCCCCTGGCTCTTTCTCTCTATCTGCCTCTGGCTCTCACTTCCTCTCCCTCTTCCTCTCTCTCTTTCTCTCTCTCTCTCTCTCTCTCTCTCTCTCTCTCTCTCTCTCCTCGTTTCAATATTTTCATCTGCTGCTTCGTCATTGAGCAATGATAGGACACTCTGGCCTCCTAAAGGATAGATATACTGTATAACCCATTTGATCATACCCGAGAATGTAACAAAAAATCTTAAACAGATAGTTTTATGACTTCCTATTCCCTAATCAAGGATCTTGCCGATTTCTCGTTTCGAAGTTTGATATAAAGCAGCGTTTCCCAACCTTTTTGAACCCGAGGACCTCTAAAATGTCTAAAAAAATTTTACGGACCCCTACTTTTGAGAAGGTCGTTAAAACTTAATATTTCGTAATACGAATGAGAGACGTGTCTAATTCTAATAAATCTACCAAGTTTCTTTCTTGAATTATAGGGTTACAGACACACAGACACGAAAACCTTTATTTCTTTATAAAATCTTATTGTTTTTAGAAAGAAGAGTTCAAAATTTGTTTTTTGTGAAGACTCAACATCGAATTTCTTGGTCGAATACAATTCTCAATAAATTCTTAAGGAATGGTTAGAGAAAATACTCCGCAATAATGAATCAGGTAATTGGACATCCCTAAATGCTGTAACATTTTCCTCTACTAGAGAGAAGAGATGAAATAGTAAGGAAGTGAAGACGAGCTTCAATCCTAAACGAAGTCGTAACTGAAGTCTCCTCCTCCACAAACGAACACGACTAAACGACTAAGTATGACACGAGTTATGATCAATCTACTTCACACGTCTTAAATGGTGTCGACGAGAAGAGGGTGTATTTATTTGGCAAGAAATCGTGACTAGCAGAAACACGAGCTTGTAGCTAAGAAGCTGCGACAATCATTTCATTTCACCGAACCAATGAGCACGTAATACTGAAACTGATAGGTGTACAAATTCTCAGGATTGTACCATCAGCACTATTTTTCCAGTCTTGTACACTTAAGGAATTTATCATTTACAGGTCCTAATTTATCATTCCTCACAAAGTTCACACTGAAAATTACGTTAGTAGGCCTACATCTGTATTATTTTTATGTTTTAAAAATGTACAGAATACAAGAAATCTTCATCCATAACTCAGTATCCATATACTCCCCAGTTTTAACAGCCTGTAAAAGTAAAGTGATCTCTATACAGGTAACGGAGGCACAGAGGGTTCCAAGAGGTTGAGGCTCCAAGATTTTGGACATTCGGCACGTGAAGGTGGTAAGGTTGGCAGCCTTACACACCGACCGCCTTTACCCCCAGGAATGCTCCTCGTACTCATTTATGTTAGAGGCTGATTCGACCCCAGGGTCATAGTGCCACCAGTACGATTAGGCCCATTGAAAAACTCCGACCTCTTCGAGAATCGAATCCGCGACCTTCCGGTTTGTAGGGCAGAGCTTTAATAGCCCGTATCAGAGTAATTTGGTCTATGAGTGCTATTAAATTTAAGCTTACGGGTTTATTTTAACAATTTTTTAAATTAATTTAAGCTGAATAATTTTAAAGAGGGATTGCCGATCATCTGATTTAAAGGAATTTACTATTATTATTAGTTGCTAACACAGTCTAGTTTAGATAAGAGGGAGAAGGTCTATTGAGTTTGACTCTAGAATTCGTTGTCATGTTTTCAGAATGATAATGAAATTATTTTACCTTCGCCTCAAACGATGAAAATAAGTTTTTCTCGATTTTCCTTAAACGGCTCTAACGATTTTGTTTAAATTTTATACAATAACTGCATGTGTCAAGAACTTTTTTCGTAGGAAATCTCTGTAGCTTAGCTTATAAGCCATCTCTTGTCGCAAGAAAATTTTCGCCTTGTGCAATTTGCCTCTACTGAATACCAGAATTTTAAGTGAGAAAATTATACTGTCCAACTTTATGGAAGAGAACGTTATGTGAGCGGATCTCATAGATTGTTTCAATTTTTTTGTTTATTTCTAAGTTAGCTAAGTATCAATATGTCTATATAATGACTGTTTTGTCAAGAGATTTCTCACATATTCAGTGCCAAGTGCTCAAGAACAATATTATTTATATATATATAACCATCGAAAACTCTTGAATTCTCGGAAGAAGTATAATTCATATCCTCTATTAACAGTTCCGGTTCATCAAGGTGCTATTTGAAGTAGCGTAATAAAATAAGTTGTTAATTATATGTGTCATCTATAGACCTAGTGGTGGTACTAAATGAGTTGATTGGGTACCGCAAAAATTGTTCATTATAAGGAAATTATGTATTGTCTTTTATGGCGGGGGAGGGACTGTTTATCACCTGTATGCCTATATGAAAGTAACCGCCCTAGCCATCGCAGCATTTCTATCTGACACTAATGGTTTCCCACTATTTTGTGGGAACGGATCTTTATGTCATGGGATTCATGGAGGGATAGCGGAGGAAGGAAGGGATGTAATCCCCCAATGCATCTTCTGTCCCCTCTATGAAAGAGAAGGCGATTGTCTTCATTTCGTTGCTTCACACCCTGAGTTATATATATAAATATCACACTATGGCCATAACGCCTTCAAGTGTGCCGTAAATAAAAATGCTTGATCCTATAACCGAAATTTCCTGGAACTCGCAGAGTAAACATTACACATCAATGAAAGACAAAGTAAATAAAAGCTTCGGACAGAAAATCGAATTAGGTGTAGCCTATTCCTGATTAAATGAAGTACAGTACTACCCAAGAGTCCAGTGTTAGCTCCTAAATGTATCTCTATCAGATCCATATTTAATAATATTTCAATATTTGCAACATTTTAAGAATTATAAGAGAAAAAGGCCAATAAAACGTTTTTTTAATCGCTGTAATTCAACCGCCAACGTTTCAAAAATTATACACTCACATAACTTACTTACACTTAACTTACACGTAACTTACACTTACTTCGATTTTTTCTTTCTTTCTTTCTTTCTTTCTTTCTTTCTTTCTTTCTTTCTTCACATTTCCACGGAGAATAAGTGGAAATTTCTTCAATTATCTCAGCTTCTCGCCAAGCTTTAGTGTTAGGGGAATACGAATGATAAAACTTGATGTGTTTGCTGGTAGAAGTTAGCCTGTATGTACCCCAAAAAATTGATGTCTTGAGTCTCAGAAATCAAGACTGTGCAAAAATACGAATAAAAATGCAAAAGATATATACAAATACACAACAAAAGTGCATATAGCAAACAAATTACAAATTCGAAGTACGGTATTAAATAACAATTATTATTAAAAAATAATATGCTTAGAAGAGTCAAAAGTTTCTTTACTGTACAAGGATTTTCTATTAGCTGGCGTCCCAGCGTAATTTTAAATTCGTTGAGATGTCAGCCTTTTATAACTGAACGTGGTAACGGCAATAGCCTAGGCCTAGGCAATAGCCTGGGCGTCTAACGCTAAGTGAAAGATTTTGTTTTATGTGATGACATGGTATTTAGGATCTATTAATATAGGCTTAGATCTAATTGTTCAACTTTCATTCTTAATGAATTATTTCATATTTAGAAATGTGTATCTATTAACATCTTTTCCCCTATAAATGTTCCAATATGCATCATTATGGACAGCCTTTCAATGTTCGTGTAGACATTTTCCTTTTTTTATAGAAGTGTAAAATTGTTTTGCCTATAGGCCTATCTCTGATATCCCCTCAGATGCGTATATCATAAGACGTACAATCCAGATATTACAGTGATTTTCTATTATGATTCCATTTCTTAATGCTCGACAAAATATTTTTATAAGGTTATTTTATGTTAGATTGCTTGACCTGTATGACTACCACGTGTGTAGGCCAACGCTTAGTAACAATCTAACAAATTATCACAGAAGAATTTAAGATATTATTTAGTTCCATGCTGAAATTTTAAATAGTAGATACGATGTGAAACATTCATATTATACGAGTTTCTTCGAGGTAAACCTTTTATAAAAGTTTTAAAGAAATTAATAATACAATAACATTAAACACACAGTAAGTCAAATGAATAGGAAGCTTCTTTTTGTTGTATCTCCATTCATTTCATTTCAGGCGCTTTAAAAAGTTTTCTCTGTTTGTAAACTTCATTTCTGACTTATTTATTATTGCTCGTTTTTCATATCATTATTAGTATTTACATTTTCCTTGCCGTCGAACCTGAAAATAAATAAAATGGAAAACAGAAGAGGGGTAAGTTGCGTGTTCCAGCACTGCCAAGGGGCTTTAGTCTCTAGACGAATGATTTAGTAGCAATACTTTATTTCTTCTTCTATTCAGTCTCCTTAATGTATCATTTCCCCTGGAGCCTGAAGACGATCCAACACAAAGTATATTTTTACAACCAAAAGTCGAAAAAGAAAATACTTCGCATTTTGCCTTTACTTCTATATTATAACCTAAAGGCATGAAACATTCTTCCTTGCATTTCGAGAAATGTGATATTCTTTTCAGCGTTTTTCTTCTTTCTTAGATGAACTAGCATGGAAATATCTCAACAGGAACATCTGCAGGAATTTTGTCTTTGTCTTACAATATCATACCGTTCATTTCTATTCTAGTGCACACGACAAACAGTAGTTTTCTCACAAACTTGATATGGGACACTCACATAAGTTTCTCTAGAGAAGTATGAACAATAACACTTCCTTCCTTCATACTCTTGTATAGACTGCCGTATGCAGGAAGTGTGTATTCAGTTATAAGTTATATAAACCGGAGCGTGGCTCTTCAAAGATTTTTTTTCGAATAAATGTTTCCAATTGAAGCTTTAGCTCTTAGTACAAGATTCTTGTAGCCTACAAAAAGTTTTAACGTAAAATGTTTTCCAGAAAATGAGGAAGAGAAAGTCATACCAATCTTCGAGTCACATCCCCAAAATTTATCGAACTCTAATAGAATATTTATTTTTATACGATTCTTCTTTCTCCAGCTTTATTGATCCCTCCCCTACACAAGGACAATTTTCTGAGAATTGTACTTTTTTTTTCAAAAGGTCTGCTGAAAATTTTGCATTTAGTTTCAGGGTTCTACCTACAGTACAGATATAGAAAGTAATAATCTGATAAATTTAAATTAAATGCAATTTAAAAAATCTGATGCTGTACACACACATCATTTTCCCATCCGAAGCATAGAAGATGTAGTTTTTTAGCTACATATTTCCACATAAAATTAGTGCATTTCGGTATAGTCTACGTTTAATCAGCTGTTTGTGGATGAGATAACTAGCTTATAACTAACTTTCAGAGAAAAATCTAACAAATAAAGTTTTTAGATCTTCCTGTAAGCATTTAGTTAATAGTTGAAACAAAATCGTTGGGCCATTTTCGAGAAAATCGTGAAAAATACAATTTTCTTCGTTTTAAAGTGGCAGTAAGAATAAGAGCAGCTTGTGGATGTGCTTCGTGCCATCTTCTTGAAATATGCTTAACCAAAATACAAAATGTTCTTTTAATACTTTTGTTTGTTTGTTTTCGAACTACAGAGTTTCATAGACACACACACAGATTTGCTTCTAAATATTCTGTTTTTTAACTTGGGTCTCAAAAGTGTATAGGCCTACATGCTAAAACCTTGACGTCGATTTTCAGGGTCTGCACTTTCTGTACCTACAGTAGGCGTATCTATAGTATGGGGAGATTCACTGAATCAACGAACAAGGAGTATGTTATTAATTAAAGTAATGTAGGCTACTTGTAAATTGAGGAATTTGTATGGATACTGGAAACTTATCTCCAAGTCAAAAACATCTAATATACTTATGATAATCAATAATATAATTATAATTATGGGATACATGCTTTCTTCGTTGGCAAGGGTTCACAATAACAATGAAAACTTGCATTGAAACAATGTGTCTTAGATTATGAGAAATAACGCACCAGAGCATCTAAGTCATAATGTTATCCTGGGTACACTGTTTTAGATTTTAACTGCCTGTTAAGACTAAACGGGGAAAATTAAGACGTTTGTCTGGCGCCAGGTTGTCTTTATGACATCCAGTGTTAGTATGAAGTATTTTTAAAGTAATCTTAAAAGTTATTTCCTGATGGCATAGTTGACCATAGTAACGATCTTTTTTTTAATTCCGTGCTTGTAGATATAAAAAGATATAATGTTTAACTTATAAGAATTCAAAATTCCTGTCTGACTATTTAAAATTCTTAGTTTACATTATGACGGTCGTATGCATATAGAAAACACTAACATACTGAAAGTGATTTCTGAGATTTCATTAATAAACAGGATTTATTTTTAAATCTCTTAACATTAAAAATACTGGCGCCTGGTGTACAGAAATGTGAATAATAAAACTGAGCCGAACAGATAAATTCCATGTTTGTATACATTCTCATATGAATTACAGTGGTTTTTATTGCCATGGGGGAGGTGGGGGAGTCTGGTTTGTAATCTACGTTGCGGGGAAACCACTAATGCTGCTAGATGGGGGTGTTTACAACCAGACTGAGTACACAGACAACCCTATAAGACCTAACATCCCGGTTTACAAGCACGGAGAAGTCTTATAGTACAAGTATGAAGAACGGGCTGGGAGACACGTCTGTGTTGTAAAACACCGGTGTGCAAGCGCATGTAAATAAAAAAAGACCTGATAAAGCATTCAATTAAACCGCAGCTAGCAGGGACAGTGACTTCCGCCAAACTCCAACACGCCTTCCTTAGAAAATACAAGACCACTTTATCTCTTTTACTGTTCTCCTTCCGTTCCTTCCATTTCAACACCTTTGTCAGGCTTCTTATGGTCTATCTGTCCTAATTCTTCCATTTCTTAATTCATGTTCTGTTCTGTATTTTCTTTTTTAATTTTCGTCTTCTTTACGTTCCTTTCTTTTCCTGGTCATCCTCATTCCTCGCCTCCTTTTCAACCCGTATCCTCAACATCTTCCCAATTTTCTTTTGTTTCTTTTCATCCTCTGTTATTTCTCATCCCATTACCACTTATAGACCTACTTTGTTCAGAAAATAGTTTTTATAAATCTTTAATAAGCTTAATATAAAATAGTGATATTTCTGTGATAATAACTTAATATAATTATAATATCAATTTCATTATTTATAAAAATTTCTTTTTTAGATTAATATATTGTTATACCCTGCGTATCCTTGTAAATTCAGGCATTATAATATCATACTCCATCTTCTTGTTTTCCTCTTTGAAGTTTATTATTCACTCATGTTCTACGTTATTGACCTCAATGCTCCGCCCTCAAGTTTTTTAATTTTAAAATTATTATTTGAAGTCTGAAAAGCTGAAATAGTGAATTTTATTAATTTAAGATATCTTCGCTTTAAAATAAGGCTTTCATTTTTTAAAGTGTTTTTACCAACACTAACAATCTTGAAGGGAACAGCAGGTTTACTTAATTTCAAACGTGCAAAATATTATGTTAGACCAAAACAAATTCCTAATAGTAGCAGCACACTTTGTACATTCTACACCTTCTTTTCAACTCTTTTCCCGTCATCCTCTTTACTCTTCTTGTTCCTTTTCTTCTCCTGCTACTTCTTCCATTCCCACTAAAAACTTAAGGTAATATAGGCCTAGTAGTAGTATTAGTAGCAGCAGTTACAGTAGTAGTTGTAATAAAAATAAGGGAAGTAGTAACCTAGTAGTGGCAGTACTCAGGAGCAGTTTTAGTACCTTAGGGAGACAACCTGTTTAAATATCACAGTGCATTCTAAATTTAACTGCTGAGGACACTGGGGAGGTTACAGAGTTTATCTTTCTTCTCATACAGTTCTCACAGGAATAGTAGGTTTCTTGTTACCAGTATATATTTACATGGGTTAATAAAACTCGTGTATTTATTTTCAGATTTCTCTGTGTGTCAATACTCAGAGAGGAAGCGAGGGGTTTATAATTAGTAGCGTGGTGTTTATCGTGAGAAACTACTCCCACACTTGTTAACCGGGCCGAAGGTGGCGCCAAACACGTATATGATGTCTCCGATACACACATTTGTATATATTAAAGCTGTTTGGACCATGTAAAAAAAGATAGGCATAATAGTGAAATGATAAATAATAATATTAATAATAAATCTAGTAACAATACCTTTCTTTCTTTCTTTACCGTAGTTTCACCTCTCCCTTTTAGGATTTAAGCTACCCAAGCCGCCCGGGCCTCACAGGGCCGCGACCTGTCGGGAGAGGGATTATCTTTGGATCACATACATACTTTTTTGACCAGACAAGGACATGGAGGGCCTCCCCGGATGAGTGATCAGCCCAATGCCGGGGCCACCTCCGAGACAACACGAACACATAGGACGAGACACACCATTCACACACACACTCAATCCAAACAAGGCGAGGATGGGATGAAGATGATAATGACGGCCAGATGATATCTGGGGACCACAAGGGCCTAAAGTTACCCGACATTTATCTCAAAGGTGAGGAAAAACCCCAGAAGAAACCTCACCTAGGTAACTTGTCCCGACCAGGAATCGAACCCGGGCCCGCTGCGTGAGAGGATTGAACGCATCCCCTGAGCCACAGCGGTGGACGTAACAATACCTTAATAATTATTATTATTGGGAAAAAGGTATTTTGTGCCGCGCACGAGTTTTCCACTCTCGCTCCTTTAACTGTGAAATATGATTTTTGGTGCAAGGGTCTTATTTTTATTTTGGAATATTATTTTGTTGTTTATAGTTGTGACATATTATATTTGGTGCAAGGGACTTTTATTATTCAGTGGAAGGAAAACCTGTGCGCGGCATAAATTACCGTTTCGTCTTTTTATTATATAGTTATGTGGCAAAAGTTATTTCATTGCATTATAATATCTTATAAAAACACAATTTATTATTATTATTTGTTATTATTATTATTATTATTATTATTATTATTATTATTATTATTATTGTCCATTTAGTGCTCATACTACTGATATTATGATTACTGAATAGTTCCATGAAGTAACGTATTTAAAGAAATTGAGACAAATGGTCGGCCACTTGGATTGATGAACGGTGATACTAATTCGGTAGCAGCTCGATCAGCTGTGATCCCTTAATGACTGTTTTATCTCATTGTTGAAACTCTTGTAGAATATCTCTCTCATTTAGGCCTATTTAAGCACCATCACTTACTCATTCACATCTGTGTTACGCCTAAACTGCATAAAGGAATATTTCTAAATTGGATTATTATCAAACGGGGAATAAAATTCTTCAGAAAATAAGAAAATTCTTCTTTGTATCAGATAGCTTTAAAGCTTTAGGTAAAAGTAAAGTAAAGTGTTCATTATAGGCCTACAGGCCATGGAGGCCCAGAGGTTCCAGGAGGTTGAGACTTCCAGATTTTAGACAATCGGTAGAAGAAGGTGGTAAGGTTGTAAGCCTTACGCACCGGGCGCCTTTACCCCCTGGATTGTTTCTGGTACTCATTTCTGTTGGAGGCTGAGTCGAACCTAGGGCTATAGTGCCACCAGAAGGATCAGGCAAATTGAAAAACTCCAACGATCTCAACGAACCCGCGACCTCCCGGTTTGTACTGTAGTGCCTCAACGACTACGCTAAGGAGTACCCCAAAACTGTAGGTACCATTGTATACATAATAACATAAAAAAATAAATAAACTAATTTATGATAAATCATGAGTTTTAAATTTAAATGGCCGTGGAGAACCCAAATTATTTATAGTACATGAATACAACACAATACAAATTAGAATTTTGTATTTAATAATACTTTTGTTCAATGTGAATAGTAAATGATGAAGACTGCAAAAATTGCAAACAATCTTTAAGAATTTGTTTAGTGTATTTATGCTATATATATGTATATGTATATATATATATATATATATATATATATGTATATATATACTGTATATATATATATATTATATATTATATTTTCCAATATATTAGAATATATTATAACATGTGCATCATATAGACTACAGTACTTCAGAACTAAAGACCCAATGGTATGTCTTCAGCAGTAGAAGTTTAGGTGGATTTTTCTATAACAGCTATGATCTTCCACGACGGTGAACTAGAAATTAAATTTGTTGAAACTTCTCATTAGGTAAATTAATATCATATCCTACTTACCATTTACGTATTATTTCAAGATTCTTGATGTGCGTGACACTACCACACTTGCATAAGAACTGAGAAGGGTGAACGTACTTAATCACATACGTATCAACAGACACAGTCATTAACTCCATTGGAAATGAAAAAAATGTTAAGAATATGCATCAAATAATAACACAGGTTTTATGTTGTAAACGAGTTGCTTGGCAGATGCCCTTGTAAACTTTTTTTTCTGTATTCCTGGAATGCATAACTCTCCAAACGGCGCCCTGCTATTTATGAGTTAGGAATGTGTAACTCCTTGACGGATGCCAAACCAGGTCATATTGCTTTCAGAAATCATGACTACTTCGTGATGCAATAACAATACAAACGCTCTTGAATGTCTGTAATCAAGTGCAGAGATAGTAAACCATTCTCATTGGTCCATTATTATTTATTTATTTATGGGGTTAATTGTGTTAAAAAATATAAACTGTAATATTCTACTTATCCTAGACTTAAGACTAACATCTAATTGATCAGTCGTATGCTTATTAATGTTTTATTACGTTCTTGCTTTCTTATAACTTGAAAGTCTATCATCAATAATTATATAAATGACTAGTTAGTTTATGAATAAATAATTAATTGATTGATATTCCCTGTATGAAGGCCTAATATTAAGAATGGTTTAGGCCTATTAAATTGTTATTTATTATTTACATTTTGTAAAAACTTTTATGCAAGATGCTTTTACGGAAATAATTCTTCCCAAGATCATAATACCAATCGGGAGGTCATAAAATAATCCTTAATTTAAAACTTATTTATACAAGGGTCGCACAGAAAGAAAAAGAACGATTGCGCAATCGATTGCGTATTCTGGACGACCCTCGTATACATGCTACGGAAAGTCCTGTCTTCCTATATCCCCAATGTTGGGGCAAAGGGGCCTCCAAGTGGAGGTTTCTCTTACCTATGTGAATTTTGTTACGCTTCAGAGAGACAGATGGTAAGCCCATTGCCTTGCAACCCCCCTCCGGAAACTAAGGTATTACTTGGACGTGAAAGGCCGAGAAATTTTGTCCAGAGGCTCTAATTTAGGCTTGGAGTTCTTTTAAGTGCCGTAAATCTACGACACGGGCCCCCCAGCTTAAAGTCCCTCCCGGAGGACTCCGTGCCCGGATTTTTACGTCCTGAAAAATCCATCGACCGCGACCTGCGGATCTAGAGGCGGGTACGCTACCACCGCGGCCGACACGAAAAGTACTGAAACGGAATAAAACATTATGAAAAAGGCTTATCTAAAATTTGAAAACTACATGTAGAAATCCAAATATTGAAAGTAGAATAAGGCTAAATGCAATATATGGGCGTTGAGTTAAAATGCCATTACGTTTTATTTTCTCCATCTATAAAGCCTCTAGACGTTATTGTGTAATTCCCCTGACACTATTAAAGCAAAACTATTCTGTGCCATAAGTTCTACATTCTTATACAAGAGCGCTCCACGAAGAACACTCCTCCCTTACCAACTGATTAATAATCTTAGATTAACCCTGTAAAAAGCTGTTTCCCTACATTTTTCCATGCTACTCTCAACTCACGATAGTCCCTCAGAGACGAACATTATCAAACCTTTTTTACTTGACTTCTTTAAACGCAATCTTGATGTTTCTTCTTCATTTCGCTCTAAGCAGTCGTCATATATTCCCCCACTGCTCATCTGCTCATCTCAGATGTAGGCCTATTCCCGTTCTCATTCCAGGCATAAAAGGAGAAAAATCTTTATAAGAACATTTGCTGTTTTTTTTCTTTCTTCAGAATACGCCGTAATGTAGTCCTGGATTTTGGCTTAGGCGTGCTTTTACCAAAACATAAAAAATGTCCAACTTATTTTCTGGCACAATTATATGTAGTTTAGAGAAAGTATACCAATCATGACAAAAATAGAAATTAGTCTGCCATAAATCGTAAAAATATGCCCTAAAATCGTCCTAGGGGTGAAGAATTCAGAAAGAAAACTATTAGCCTATTAAGCTTGATAGATTCGGTGTTTTTAGAATGCGAAACAGAGTAGGAAGAGAAAATCTCACTAAATGGTGACCATCCCCTCTTATAAGTCTATTGTATTTTAGAAAATTCAATATATTTGTGAACTCTTTCAGTTTTTTATATAGCCTACAGTATGGACATAATATAATCTTGTAGGCTATATGACTGAGGGTAGCGGACTTGGCATTCTTAACTACTGTGTATGGATTGGTGTATGGATTGGGGTATATTTCGTAACGATGAGATATATACAATTTATCATGCTTAATCGTGAACACTAAAAAATGATATCGACATCCTCAGTAAACATCTAAATCCCTTGATGGATATCAATAACTTTCAAAAATGTTCAACCTAAACTTTTTGTGTGTTTTATTGGTATGAATCATTGTAACTCGATATCTGTACATGTGTACGTTGCTTTATAATAACGTTTTTGTGCCATCTGCAAATCGAGTTGTTAGAAAAGTGCAATGGGAGCGAGAAATACGAAAGGGTATTGCTTTGGGGGTGGGAAAGGGGATTCTGACGCTAATTCAATACGATGGGAATAATACAGAATTTTCAGACTCTCTCTTCCTCTCTACAACATATCTCACCCCTTCATAAAGCTTTTTGTACATTTTTCTCTAACTTCTCATCCCCCCTGCCTTTACGAACAGTTGGAAACCAATGCTCCTCTTGTTTGGATTTATGGGTCGAGTGAGTTCATCTTCTGTGAGATTAACACCAAACATGCTGTTTCAATCCGCCATAAAATCGCTTTCAATAGTCTATACGATATTATAACTACCGTATAATAAGATGTTAAGTATTTAGTATAGAATACAAATGCTAAATTTTGTTAATGTGCTTCATTATTTATTCTATGAAAATAAACTCATATTCAGAAATATATTCTTTATTATTATATTAAGTTACCGTCCAAATAATACTCTGGATTAATGAAGTCTGATGGTTTGGAATTAGTAATGACCTTACCGTAAGCTAATCATTCGTAAGTTTCACTTTTAAAATAGAAAATAAATCAAATAGCTTTTATCACAAAGTACTGAACAGAACTGAACTGAAATGAACGCGAACACGAGCACTTGCTCATTTGGGCAATCTTTTGATGTATCTTTGATGATGTATGTATTAAAAATTAAAAATGAAATACAATGAATAAGAACTGACATGATATGAGCATTAAAAACATATAAAGATAAGAATATTTTATTTTATAAACAAAACTATAGGCTACGCTTTATGAAATCTCTCAAGTTTTATTTTTTTAATTTTTTTTAAAGATATCTGTACATAATATTTTGTATGTTTGGTTTTATGTATATATTTAAGATTTTATTCTCATTACCAGTACATAATTAGTTAAACGATGAGAGATATGATGGCAGATGATTGGCCCCTCTCCCAAAAATATCAAGAAGTACGGTATGCCTAATTTCCTAATACGCATCCTCAAAATATCATCTGAGATTTGAGTAAGCTCCTAGAGTTACAATGTGAATGTCAGTATGGGAAGGCATAAATAACGGATTCTAAATAAATATTAAGTTTTCACAGTGTGTTTCAATTAAGAACGTAATTCTGTTTCCTTGATTTTGTCAGATTACATGATGTAATCTGATCCTCGGAATCACAAATATTTGCAAAAAACAGTCTCCCAATCACTATGTTTAAAGCCTGCGGTATAATAGATTGTATTCTTTATTCAGTATGGGGTCAGTATTATTTATATAGGCTTATTATATTTTTTAGATTGTGAAAGAAGGGGTTAATGTAGCAGCCGGCGGGAGATTTGAGGGCAGATGGCAGGGGCTGAGGGAAGGATAACAGACAGCATTTTAAGGCACACGCCAGATTCTGTGTGTAACATGATATAAATATAACATTACCCCATCCGTGTCATCTCTGGTGTTATTATAGGCCTACTTGAAGATTCAGAAGAATAGCACAAATACAAAAATATGGAGTATATGATGGGAAAAGAATATCTGCATGCGATAGAATAAGCATGAAACGATACAATGAAATATAAAAGAAGGCAGAATGATAACTTGGTATGTGCTACCCTCTATAATTTATCCACTCTCGTAAAATACAGATTACGAAGTATCTAGTGTATATGGAATAGAATGCATTTAAAATAAATAACCCTAGAAATAAAATTTATGACTTAATCACTGAATCATCAGGGCATTGTTTAGACATAATCTAGACGTAATGACTTTTAAGTTGCGATCCTATATATGTCATTTGTCCAGAAGTACACAAAAATTATATTTCAGAAGAATGTTTAAAAATAGTAAAATTTCACATGTTTTTAAAATAAAAAGGAGTCCTCATTACTTTCCCCTTTTAGTTTGCTAATCCGTATGTCTATGAGTAGGCCTACAGGTCTCTAGCGGATAATCTACATTGAATTTAATAATGTCCACCTTTGGATTATAGACTTTGTTGGACTATTGTTTTCGCCCCATACAACTTGTTTTCTATTTAGAAATTATTAACCTTCAGACTACCAAGTTCCAGGATCAACAGCAACCACCAAGAGGGGTCAACTGTGACCCCATGCAGTAATATTCATCTTTGAATAGAAATGAATGCAACATGTAACTAAATACTTTAAGTAAATGACAAATATAATTTATTTGTTAATATAAATAATTTAAACAATGAATTCATGCTACAATACTGCCATTAAAGGAAAACTTGAAAACATTAGGCCTACTCTTATTCAATTCCATTAAATGTTCCTGTAACTTCTAGAATCATTCCAATAACATTGAATTGTTCGATACGTAGCTTTTGTTGGATTTCTAGATTTCTATTTCTACTTACATCATTTTTATCATATTGTATATTATTATTATTATTATTATTATTATTATTATTATTAAGTTATTATTATTATCACCATCATCATCATCTTCTTCTTCTTCTTCTTCATCGCTGTTTTTTATTTCATATGCTAATTCTTCATCTTCCTCTAACACATTCTCATTTTCTGATGCTTCTGAGTCGCCATTATTTAGTTCTTGACTATCGTTCTGTTTTTCACTAAGATGCTCCGAATTATTCAGATCATACTATACTTTTTTGATATTTTTATTTCGCTAGCGCAAACAGGCCTGTAACCTCTCAGATCAATTCCAAATAATAAACTAAACGAAGTCAGGCAAAAACACTGGTCATTCATACTCCCAACAATGAACATACTGAAATGTTAATTACGGCATCTTTGTTGCTAATGGAACAAAAAGAAATCATATCCTGAGAAATATATATTTTTTATAACGTCGACTACCAAGTGGGGTCTCGTAATAAAAATAAATACTATATTCATGTTACTTAGTTACGTAATCCACACAAGAGAAATGAGTTAATGAAAGTACTGTATCTAACAATAACAAAAGTATAATTAATTACAACTACCATTTTCACATCAAAATAATATAAAATATAGCTTTGGGTTCTCGATTGACCCAGCTTGGTAGTCAGTAGGTTAAAGACAGTTTTTATGAAAACTACTTTCCGAATTTGAATTTCGATAAAATGAAAAACATTTTAATTCCAAAACTTCTTAAATCTAAGGTTGATGGCATTTACGTGATCTTATATGTGACAGACAGATCTTTGCCTGTAGAGTTACATGCATGAAAGAACTAAGTAACTAAGTACCGACACATCAGCAACGACTACAGGCCTGAAAGCAGTAGTACGCAACTGGAAACAAACAAACAAATCCTTACTCAGACTGAGCGGCCACGTTATTTTAAACAATTTAGAAAAATTATTTATATAAGTTTTATCTTCCTAAAATGAATGAAGAAATATTTAAGGTACGCTTCAATCGTAGTATAAATAAATGCATAGCCGTAAATTAAAGAAAAACATACTTGGTTAGTTTCAAAGTCTATTGAAATAATTAAACTGATATGATGTTGATAAAGGTGAATAATTAGCCTATTAAATAACAAGGGAGTAGTTTTAGTTACATCAGAGAGGTAGTCAAATTTACTTCGTTACTCTGCTTTGTTGCACTTTTTAAACACCCTATACATAAATACAACTCTTTTCCACCCTTCTGATATGAAACAGTTTTAAAAAGAAGATCCCGGAAAATATCCGTAACAATTTTACTTCCTTCCCCCAAACCTTCCCATTCCCCGCAGGGGAGAAGAGATGTGTAAGTAAGCTGAAGACTAAATTACAACATCGATGTATGCTCTCAACTCCCCAGATCTCACGATTCAAATTAACAACAAAGTAAAAATAATCCCTACTTGGTAATATTTTTCTTCAATTTTCTTCACTTGTTATTTTATTAGCATACAGTTTTATATCTAACGCATGACGCATGCGTCTGTGATACCTAATGTACTTTTCAAGCAAGAGCCCGCAGGGTTCGTTTTTTTTATTGTTCTCTTTTATAATGGGCCATATGTCTTTTTTAAAACGACGAAGGGATATACTTTCAGTAAAATGCTACCTAGACCATTAGTTCCAAGAAAAGTCATTCAGTCAACACGGAAATGAAATGTTATGAAACTTCCATAAGGTAATTTAATATATTTTCAAGTATTATGTGATCACGTGGTTTTGGAGAACACATTCCAATTGTGGATTCTATTATTCTCCAAAGACATCGTTTTTCCGCAGGCAATTATTCATAATTTTCAGACTAATTAGGCTCGGAGAAGATATGGAAGTTTGTATAACATAAATTATTTAGGAAAAGTCAACAAGACAATCCATAATGTTAGTTTAATAAAAGTAGCAACCTTCAATGGTACATATAATAATTATTTAATTATCTGTTCTATATCCTTTTTGGAGAGTTTTGAATAATCATGCGGACCCGTGCTATTGTTTGCATTTGATTATGTAAAAAGCAAATTAATGTAATAAACACTTAGGCCTACACTACATAATAATTATGACACGAACCTCGGAAATGAATGAATAAATCATGAAGCAAAAGCAAGTTCTTACTATTGAAGAATTTTCAATTAAATGAAGGTGTTTATATTATGTTCTATAGATGAGAATTTGCCAAGACGATATTCACAAAAAAGTGAAATGTGCGCTTGGATATCAGGAAGAAATTGATAAAATGCTACGTCTGGAGACCAAATCCAAGGACGTGCCCATGGAGAGATCACTTAATAATATAGATGAGAATTTAAACTAGGCTAGAAGATAACATGCGTTTTCAGCTAAATATGGACCAACCGGTGCCAAGAGTAGTCAGTTCCCCATAACTTCCAGATCCATCCAAAACATTCTTCGAAATCACCACAGATCTTATTATAGATATATTCTTTGTTAAAAACGTTGACAAATTCGAAGTACGTTTTTGTGTCATATAATTATTACTTTGAAGAATTTTTGGCGTGATAGGTAATGTGTTATACACATAGTTTAATATGTTATACACATAGTCTACCGTAATATTATAAAATTGAACCGAAACCATGTTAATCTGATAGAAGTAGTCCAATGAATCGTTTTTCAAAATGGACTACTTTCATAAATATTTATTGCTTTCACTTCAAGATATCCTTATTCTGTGTAAAGAAGAATCAGGTTAATTATTATGGTACTATCTGAGAAATATTTTATAGGCCTACTACCATGTGGTAAGTTTGGAATAAAATAAATCAAATTTCTGTACATGTGAAAAGTAACAACTCTATTTACTTCAACTACAATTGAATATCCTTCTACATCTTCATAACGTTATTAAAGCCGGAATAAGTATTAATTTGAAATAGTGGTAAATATTCTTATCACCATAGCTTGTACAAAAATGATGCAATTATTAGATTAGCCTACTCGTGTAACGTAAATATAGAGAAGAGTAGGCGGGACAAAGGTTATACAAAATACGTATCGCTTCGTTCTGTCAAAGCCTGGAATCTATATGAAGTTTTCCATACAAAGTACGCAAAAGCAAATCTACATGAGTGAGTTTAGGAAACGTTAAGAAATGTTCGTAAAGCGCATAAAAGTTCTATAGTTCCATTGTCAATTTACTTCTATTTTTAAGTGTAACCCCATTAAATAAAAGAGGAGCAGTCTAGTGGATAATACGGTTAACGTCCCATGAGTATGACTAAGTACTGTGACATCTTCCTACTTTTATAAAAAGTGTCCGGTACTTCTTATAAGTTCTTAATTCAATAGCTTGTTATATTAACTCAACAAACCTTCCGCAATTTAATCTGTTTTATCTGGACTTTTAAGCTATAACCAAGCAATTTGATATAAGTGTACAGCGTGAAAAGCCATTTTTAAGAGCACGTTACTCAATTATAACTACAAGATATAATATCAACATGAGATCATTTCTAATCCTTTCAGAATTAGGATATTAATCCTGTGAGTAATGCCTGTTTGCTGATGCAAGGAAGCTAAGGGAGGAAGGACGAACCCGCGGGATAATCTAGCGTACTTTTGTTGTAAAGATGAGACAAGCTATCATCTATAGAAGCACGTTCTCGTCTCGCACCATGGATGAGGGACTTAGATCTTATATGAAGTGAGTAAGGAAGGGAGGATCATACTGTATGATACAAGTGTAAATTGGAAGACTTAAGTGAACAAGTGCCAGCTGAAATCCTTAACAAGATGTTATACAGTTTTTCCATGCTCTCCTTGGAAACACGTGAAATCACAAATTGAAAAGTTCCTATCAGTAAACACAAGCAGACTTAACGGATTGATAAGATACAACAAAGCCGGCCTGTCATGCCTCTGAAAAGTCCGAAATTCACAAGTTACTTCTCTTCTTGTACCTTAAGTTGAAATATAGGTGAAAGGATTTCGTCGGCAATTTTGAAATTGAGGTAAATTTACTGAGGAAAATTTTAAAGCATTTAAGCTAACAATTGTGCAAACTATACTAATTAACTCAAGGTAAACACATTTGAAACCCTTGAAATGTCATTCTAAGTAATATATTTATAGTATTACGTATATAGCTGTTTTATGGGCGAGACCGATATTATTGATTACGAACCAAGAGCTATAATTAATAGCACTGATTAAAAGATAATAATCATAAAATCAGGCAAAAATATACCAAAAATAAAAATCATATATTTAATCATTTAATCATATATTTATCATGTATTTAATTTTATACGAGGATTATAATGTTTCACTATACATAAAATTGTACATCATGTATTTTCAAATCTCCTTTTCACCAGCTTATTATACCCAACAGATGGATCAATTTTTTTTTGATCGAAATAATAATAACAATATGGCTACAGATATGAAGATAGTCATAATGAATTTACACAAAATCAAGTGCAGTTAGAATCGATAAAATGAAAGTAATACAAATAAAACGACAAAATTATGACGATAGACACTTGCGAATACAGTACTTGAAATCCAACATATTCTTATACCGGATTGGTCATTGATTCACGATCTAAATAGTCATCCTAACAATGGCAAGAAGACTACCATTTCAGTCATAAACGATTGAAATTTTCTTAATGTTCATTAGTGCAAAATTCCACTTTATGTCATCATCCATATCCTCTTCATTTAGCCTATAAACTTTTCACATTAAATTCACTAATGGGTAAAATATGGAAAACAGTTAAGCTACAACGTATGTATGTTGGTTTAGTTACGTAAGCAGTGGTATAATGTAATATCACTTAGCCTTTGTTATGGTTATTTAACGACGGTTGTGTACTTATACTTTCTCCTGCAATCGTAACCCGTGTGCCATAATATTTTTTCTCGTATGCGGTTTTTTACGTGTCTGGAAATCTGCAGATATGGGACTGTTGTAGTTATGCACACGGTAATACTATCGAACGAACCCGGAGAAGTACCCGTGAAATTGGGCATAAATCCGGTGCCTCACTGAATAACTTACTATTAGACTTAATTTAACTATAGCCTAATCCTAATATTTTGTTTAAACTCACGTTTGTAAATAAACGTATGTTCAATAATATCGTTTGTTTATTCTTGATAGGCCTATGCATGTTTATTTTTTACTGTGGGAAAATAAAGTTTGTAAAATTCTAATTACAATAATAAAATCTAATCACCAATATTTATAGCCCTATGAAAAAATCACTTCTTCTAGACGACATATTTTTTTAAATTTTTTCATAGGATGTAGCGAAGATGAAATATTTATCAGTGCAATGATAGAGTCTGTTTAGAGAATAATTTAGAGCTTCATTGCTTATCATCACTTGACATATTTATATTTCAGTACCAGAAAAGTAATGACTAATAATGTTTAATATGTTTCGTGTCTGGCGATTCCATTATGTTTTTACGAAAAACTAGCTTCAACACCGTGGCATTTGTACGCTATCAGAATAAAATAACATAAAATAGGAAGATGCATATTGCCTCACATCCTGCTGATGCAAATGACAGCAAAAATGAACAAAAACCAAAACTAACCTTCAAATGTCTGTGCACAGTAACATATTTATACATATATACTTACTTCTAAGTGGTTGTAAGTTATTTATTTAGTTACAATCTGGGTACTTAACTTCCGGTAGTCAGAATACTTGATGATAGGAATGGCATCGAGCACAGTTTTATTGAAGGCTTTAGAAAAAGAAAAGCAAGGTCCTCCGCAATTACTAGTATTTCATCCACTTGACTTCTTTGGTTTAGTATTACAAAGCATTACGATGTGGTTTCTGGTGAACATCTGTTACTTAGACACGGCCCGGGCCATTTAGACGGTTTGTGGTTAGATTAGATTAATATGAGAGCCCAGTGTTACAAATGTAACATAAAAAAGTTTCTATACAAATAATAACACTTTGTATAATATCCATGAACTACATAGGACCCCTTCATAATCTCCCCTACCTATAATAAGGAAGAGAAACAGGAAGAGTTGGAAATATTAAAAACATTATCTTTAGGTACACGACGGGGTTATGGGTTTATGAAAGAAATTAATTGCTTTTAATATATTTCCCCGCTCTGTAATATCTTACCCATCATAAAAGATTTTCCACTGTTTTCTGCCTACCTCTCTCACTTCCTTTTCATTTTAAGGAAATAAATTTGACGTCAAAAACAGGTGGAAATATGGCATTATTCCAAGGAGGATTCTTACTCAAAATTTCATCGTGTGATGCAGAAATTCTTTGGAAACAACAGAGAAATCGAGTAGCACGTAGAAACCTTAGTAAAACACCTTAAGGGTAAATTAAATTAATTAACACTGGTTTTCCTAACTCCAATATTTAATTATAACTTTTTCCTTTTCTGTTTGTTAGAAATATCTAGCTTAAGGGCAAGCACACGTCGGTTTCTTTACGGTACAAAAACTTCGATTCGATGTAGCCTATTACTTTCCATGCCTTCAATGGAATTGAACATGCTCCGATTTATTTTATTTAAATGAATATATTGCTATTCAGTGACGGTCTATGAATACAAACGTAAGTTGTGTATATGCCTATATACAAATCTGGTTTTTACTTTACGAGGACACTAGACAATAATTTTCTAAAACTATCTGATTTTCCACACAGTACTGAAAGACAATATTGATTTTTTATGTAAAATTTTACACTTTAAACAGTTCCTCGAAAATGTAATATAGCCTATGGATTAGCCTACTTACAAGAATTGAGATATTAGTGGATATTAGTATCATAAGGACAGCTAGCGTGGTCTTGTGGTTAGCGTCGCTGACTTGATCTGTCGGCCCGGTTTCGATCTCGGTACCTCCTCGGATTTTTCTGAAGTAGGGAGGTCTGGAACGGGGTGCACTCAGTCTCGAGATTCAAATTGAGGAGCTAATTGCATTACTCATTGAGTATTTCGGGAATAAAATACAAAATAATAAATTTATGATTTATTAAATTTCTCATTACAACAACTGACACTTAAGAGGAAGGATAATTTTGTTCAGGTTGTGATCGATACGAGCCAACAATTCATATCGATAGTTCAACTTAGATTTAGATAACGGGGGTTCTAACTGAGTTTTATCGACCTCCCACACATCAGCCTAGAAGGCTTATTGTGCATCCTTATTGGGAGAGAGGCTCTCGCTGTTTCCTAAAATCTGTTCCTTGAACAAGTTACAATGTTTTGTTTCCAATGTCGGCATCTCATCCTAAGTCTTCTTTGGTTATAGAGAGGATAAATCTCTTTCTTGCCAGGAGTGAGCAGTCAAACAGGATGTGCAAGGGCAATAGTCTTAAAATACTGTAGAGTCTCACATTGCGTAAATGTTTCCTGAAGTGACCACGTTCAGTAATTAGTGCAACAATATCCTTATTCATCCTCGGTACAATTTTAGGAGAGATGAGAAAAGAGTGTTGTTTGGACCTAAAAGACCAGTTTCCTAAAAGACCAGTACACGGTTGTGTACTCCTATTTAAGCTGTAACCATCACCGATGTGCCAGAATGTTGTCCTACAGTTCTTTACATGCTTGTAAATCTACATTTGCCTTTGCCCAGGACAGGTTCCCACCTGAGTTTGCGTTCATCCCAGGTTATGTTTTTACCAAGGTTTTAGCAGTACGTGTATTACTCCCAACTGCAGAATCAGGGTCATCATAGGATGCCGTATCTCAAGTAGTCTTATCTTTTTTGCCAATTGATCAGCTTTTTCATTTTCTAGAACGCCCTGATGCCTCAGCCCCCGCCGCAGTTCAAGCCTATTGCGGAATGACAGGACAAAAAGGTATTTTTCCATTCCAGTTTTGAATTTACCTGGTCTGAAGAAAGTAGTTTTAAAGCACTATGGCTATGTGCGAGAATGAGGATTCCTTTACTGCTTCCCCATAAGTAAGTTCGTTACATGTATCGTTTTTTCTGTAAGGAAAAGTCATCAGCGTTTTTGCTGCAGTTCAGATAACGTGGAATGATTATATAAGAAGGAAGATTTCTTTGTTCATAACCACGGTTGTGTACTCCTATTTAAGCTGAACCATCACCGATGTGCCGGAATGTTGTCCCACAATTCTTTACATGCTTGTAAATCTACACAAGTGGGGCTGTAACATTTACATACACATAAATGGCATCTCCCGCAGCCTAGCTCGAACTTGGGAACAGAATATCAGTGCCTTACTGACTGTTCTTTCATAAGACCAAAAAAGGGGATTAAAAATTAACGAAAATAGAGCTGACTTCAAATTCTTATACATTATTGGCTTAAATGAAAAGAGAGACATATGGTGTAGACAATATAAGATATGTTCATCCAGTTAAACTATTCTATTTAATTCGAAAGTTTCTTTTTGGGGTTCGCGAAATGACAAGAAGAATGCTTATTTAGTTTTTACACATTTTCGCTTTCCCAAAAGTTTTAACAAATTCATCACAGTCAGTGTCAAATATATACAATAAACATCGTTACTTGACGGCATTAACACACTAATTTTTTATCTTATTTTTTTTTTTATTTTTTCCAGGGACAGACGTAACTTTATTTCAGCCCTCACCTAGACCTCACTTCCTCTATTAGAACAAAAACCTGGATGTAATTTTCGGTGTTCAGTGTGGTAAGCTGTTTTGTTGTGTAAATTCCTAAAGTTAATTCCATGTGTCTTTCGCTGTTGAAGATTTTCCAGGTTGGCGTAAGCCAAAATATGAATTCGTGGTTTAAATTATTTAGATTTACAGTATCTTTCATTGAACCAATCTCACAAAAGAAACAACTTCAACTATCACATTGGCAACATTGTTTACTTTTTTAGTATGCCTAGGGTTTTATGTTACGTAATTTACAGGTACAACGTTTTCAGGATTTCGATATCTCTATAAAACATTAAAATAATATTTATATTATACTTTGTTTACAAAATATGCAATAAATTATACAACAGTTGAATGGGTATTCCCAAAAAAAAAACTACTAATAAAACAATTAAAAGCTAAGTGTACTAACTTCATGCTCTTCATCTAAAATAAACTAGGAGGGACATTCCTCCTGGAAATACTCCAGTGTTCTTGCAGGGAGCCCTCTTGGAAGCAATTAATCCAAGTACTTTGTTAAGAGCATGCCCTGTGACACCTGGAAATGAAGTCTGATTTGAAACGTCACGGGCAGACTTCGAATGTATTTACTTCAGAGAAAAACTTATCAGGATTAAAGGAAGTCAGAAAATCACGAGAGAAAAGAATAACGTATGGTCTTGTGTACCGCCCTCACTTTCACTACCCTTTCCTGTCTTAACATTACAAGCTTTATTTCTGGTATACAGTACGTCAAGGGCCCATTTAAAGAGGAAACAATCAGAGACAATGGATTGGGTCTGCAGGGCCATTAGCACAAGAGGAGAGTTTTCTTGGAAGAGTGTGGTCGACAGCCTCAACGACAAGGTTAGGGAATAGCAATTGTTTCTAATATTATGCGCTATTGTCGGTATAACAATTCAACCTTGATAGCTTCACGGTCAGTCCCGATAGGGCGGCGACACCGGCCATTAATTAATTTTCCCACCTTCCCCATCTCACTCTAAAATACGTATTATAAATAACAACCATTCAACCTCTTGTAATTAGTAACAAACGAAATAAATTA
Organism: Ectobius pallidus; assembly: GCA_964059195.1. NCBI lineage: Eukaryota > Metazoa > Arthropoda > Insecta > Blattodea > Ectobiidae > Ectobius > Ectobius pallidus. The sequence continues at coordinate 20,931,130 of CAXKWD010000008.1, forward strand.
ATCTCTTCGATAGAGGGTGATAAATATGAACTTTAATTGAAACTGTATTGATGGCAGTGTTAGGCCAAAGATATCTTAGAATATTTCAATGGCCTGCTGCATTCAGCTTCTTGTACTAAATTGTTATAGAATATTCAATTTTAATCTTGACAAAACAATGCAATATTAGATAACAAAGACGTGCAAAATAACTTGTAATGCAGCAATTAGGGTAGTAGCCTGAACATGGTATTATTTACATCTATCATATGTGACGTCATATTACGTCACATACTACTTTTATCAGATTATAATAGAAAAAGTATTGTATTTGTAACTCGATTATGACTTTTCAGACTTTCCGAGGTCCCTTTATTTCAAGAATACTACTCCTAAGAGTCCCTAAGAATGTCTTGCCTTCAGTTTGTGTCTTCCTGTGAACAGCATAGCCCAAAAACAAAATTCGCATCATAATCTCATTCGAACTACGCATTTTTTGGGGAGTTTGCACAGCAAGTTGTCAAATATTATTTTAAAGTTTCACGAATAAAGTTTAGTTGTTTTAATTCTCTGTAGTTCCAAGTGTTTTCTTTAAATTTTATGCACTCACTGATTAGCAAATTTCTAAATTTTTTGATAGAAATTTTTTTAAGAGTAGTTCAAGTTAGTCCTCTCTTCCACAGACCTGTCCTACCTCGCTAACACGATCACTGAATTGCGGCTTTATGTCGAAATTATACGAGAAAAAGACAATATATCATACATGGACAGGGTAGAAAATGTCATTTGAGTGTTTAACTTCTCATTTGTTTCAATTGAATGCCTCAAATATGACGTCAAATTGAACAAAGCATATCAAGTAGGTCGACGGTAATCTTTGTACCAAAATTTAGGTAAAATAATCCACGGAAGATTACTTTTTTCAGTCTACATAGTTTAGGGCTTTGCAGAGACAGTACACAACATAATCAACGTGAGCAGGTCTCGCCATTCTCTTTCCCTATTATGTTATTATACATTGATCTCCATTTTATAGGGCAGCCAAAAAATGGTTACTGACGGAAGGAATTCGAAGCACTGCTGTTATGATTCGTGCGCGTTTTTTGTTCTCGTCTGAAGTACAACGGTGGCCAATGAAATACTCTTACTACTGCAGTCATCGCAATATCATCATAGAGATCAGCAGTGTATTCTGAAGTGCCCAGAGAAGAAGTAACCACAGCTGTAGCGATCGTAGTGGCCTCATCTCTCATCGGTAATATTAAATTGGTCATCCTGTAGAATAAGGCTTATGATATAGCGAGGTCAGCACTTCCTATGGAAGAAGATGTGCTTAAATAAAGGAAAATACGAATAGGTCATTCACTCACTGCCTTCCTTACAATTATAGGCCTAGTTTACGATACATATCCTCTCCATGGGCACCTCCGATCAATTGACTAGCTATGATAATGAGCGATTGTGTTACATGTATCATAAATAGGCTTTAAGAACACAGCGGCCATTGGAAAAAAACAACAGGAAGCAAGAAGTCGTGGAATCGAAGAAATGTTCACACGATCTGTCCTAATTAATTTTTTTATTTTGCAGTAAGTAGCCTATATTAAAATAATTAATAATCTTTAAAGACATTAAAAAATTATGAAGGAGATATGAAATGAAACACGGTAGCCACATAAAGTAACTCTCATCCTAAAACGAGTAAGAAAATATTGAAGAGGAGCAAAGGGGACTTGCAAATGTCTTGGCCAATTTTGGGGAAATCGGCATAGAATTCATGAAGAATGTCACAAGTACATACTCAAATACAAATAGCCTAGGCTGGTGTTGCCTATCCACCAATCACTCACAAGAAAGATGCCAGAAATCCAGAATGCATATTTTTCTAAAATAAACAGTGATTGTCTCTAAAACAGCTTGAGGGTTGCGTGTTTGCCATGACTCATTTTGATTGAAGGGAGGGAATGAGTGTGATTAAAATATCCCTACAAACTCACCCTTCTTTTCACAACCACCCCGAAGAACTCGCGTTACACTCTTGTGTGCATCGCTTCACCGGTACCACGTGACCACCACGTGTCAAGAGAGAGGAGGGGGGTCCCCGACACGCACAATGCTTTGGACACGCACCTTGGCGAATTTAACCCGTTTGAAAGCATATCTCCTTCATTTCCTATAAGCTTCACCTCTTCACTCCTCTTTCAAGCCAAATTACTTGAAAATAAACACTTCGCAATCAACACGAGGAATCTGTTGCAAGTCATTGGCGCCAATCCCATTAACAAATGAAATCGCTCCTTGCTAAGCAGGAAGTACAATCAATCAGTTATCTCTTGCAAATAACTGTGAAGATATATAATATATATTATATATTATTACATATATCAAAATATGCATATAATTTTCAATTTATCTATAAGTTATAGATATATTAAGTTTATCTGAATATAGGCCTAATTTAAGTTATTTTTATTGATAATAGTTTTAATTAATCTATGTGTGTATTCATATTATATAAATACATATATATGTATATATAGGCCAAAACAGTGAATTTCAATTAATTTATGTGTGTACATATATAAATTCATATAAATATATATGGTATATATATATATATATATATATATATATATATATATAAACCGTGAATTGAAACGGTATGTTTGGCATTGTTAAACGACTTTTTAAGATTTCAGGAAAACTTCTGTAAAATACATGTCTAATGTTGTTTGAATTTTAACATATGTATAGGCTGCCAACTGACAAAATTCGACACGAACAATTAAAGAATATGCCATCTTGATTAAAATCTATATATATATATATATAAATTGTCCCGGTTTCCTTTTATATATATATATTTATAAATTGTCCCGGTTTCCTTATACAAGGTGGGGCAGAATGGACTCCCTAGTTTCGAAAATTCACTGGAGGCGCTCCAGAGCAGATAGAGGGGTGGGACAGGTGCCATTAGGTTGGACTGACAATGCAGTTTTCAGTAGTCACCATGCAGTGGACAGGTGAGCAACGGGGCTTTGTTGTGGAGACCTTTTTTTAAAAACGAGGAAAGTGTAGTGGCGCATTTTCACCTTAGCGGTACAATAAATAAGCAAAATTCTCGTTACTGGGCAACTGAAAACCCTCGTGAATTGCACCAAAGAGCACTTTACAGCCCTTAAGTGACAGTTTGGTGCGCTATGTCCTTGATAGCCATAATTGGACCTTATTTTTTTGAAGAAGATGGCTCAACTGTGACTGTGAATTTAGCGCGCTACTGTGACATGTTAGAGAACGATTTACGCCCCAAAGTGGAATAGTTTGGCAGGGAATATGAGTTAGAAGACTTTTGGTTTCAACAGGATCGAGCCACGGCCCATATTGCCCGTCATTCGCTCGAAGTTTTGCAATAAATGTTTCCCGGCCGCCTGATCTCCCTTATGAGGGGATGTTCCAAGGCCCCCTTGCACCCCGGATTTGAGCCCCTGTGATTTTTTCCTATGGGGCTACCTGAAAGCTGCAGTTTATAAAGTTCGACCTCAAACCCTGGAAGCTCTGAAAGAGGCAATTGAGGATGTAATCACCGGAATTCTGCAAGATATTCTGGCAAAAGTGGGCGAAAAATTTGTTTTTAAAAAAGGTCTCCACAACAAAGCCCCATTGCTCACCTGTCCACCGCATGGTGACTACTGAAAACTGCATTGTCACTCCAACCTAATGGCACCTGTCCCACCCCTCTATCTGCTCTGGAGCGAGTCCAATGAATTTTCGAAACTAGGGAGTCCATTCTGCCCCACCTTGTATATCTCCAAAAACTATTTCTTGAAACATCGTTGAATGGTTTCATGTAAGTTTTGACACACAGACCTTGATAGTGAATGAATCATTAAATCAACATATCATACCTTCCAAATAACCAAAGGGATCATGGCAAATATCTTTCTTTTGAAAATGTGGGACCATTTTAAAATTTCGAAAAATAGGCTACAAAATGAAAAGGCAGGGTATTGAATGTATGTATAAAGCAGATTGTGGACAATAGATGTAGGATAGTGACGAAAACAGGCAGCCATAAACATTCAAATGCGAATACATCGTGCCACTCTAATGTAACGCTGTAGTAGGAAGCATGAAAACACACATACATTGCAATGTGGACGGGCATTATTTCCAAAAGCTTCCTTGTGGTATGTAGGCCTACCATTCCGTGATTACAAAATCTAATGTTACCATCGCTTTATTCTGAGAAAAAAATTGTTGCCATGATCTATGCTCCGTCCCCATATAGTCTATATTTCTTTACGAAATGACATGGCGGGTTCATAGTATATTGGCATCTTCTCTAGGAGAATCTCTTGAATCTGGTCAACATGTGTTTAAGTCTGCAGAATGCAATATGCGTTCCTTGCTGTCTCCTGGCACCGTGACGATGGTGTGATTTCTCCCACAGCTTCCGTGAACCTTTTCTGACATTGAAGATAGCTATTATTACTTTTGTGCTGTGCGGTGTACGTAGTAAGACTTTCCAGACAGTCTTTCGAAACATAGGCCTAAGTTTAATGCAAACAACTGTGTATTGGAAACAGCATGTTTCTGAACAGCAGGACTGTAACAGGACCTAAATCTGCAATAGGATACATAAATAACATAGTAATATTGACAATACTTTATTTCAATAATGCATGACAGGTTAACCCTCACATTAGAAATTAATAGAACTTATAGGTATTCTTCAACCATTAATAAATTCAATTTTTTTGTAATTAAAGAAATCGAATTAATATGAGTCTGATGTATTTTCTAAAAATGTATACTTCAATGCACTTATTTTAGGCTACTAAGCTATTAAGTGCCAGAATGGTACTTTCTGAGATCGTGTGGTGGACGGGAAAATGTATGTCCCTCTATCTGTCAGCGTGACTGTACGCGCGATAACTCAAATACGCTTTATTGGATTTTCATGAAACTTAAAATACGCATTTATACCGTCAATGGAAATAAGTCTACTGATTTTGGACGAAATCGGTTGATCGGTCCCGAAGTAATGCTCAATTTAGTGCCTATATTATGGCAATGTAGTAGAAAGAATGTATAAAATGAAAATCAGTCCACATTAGGCTACAACGTATTATTTTACAGTGTTCATATACGGCTTTGGAAGTTGGGATACACTGGGTTTAGACAAATAACACTACCCACATATTCCTTCACATAAGCTTTTCAAACTTTACATCTTTGTTCTTCCGTAAGCCCTGCTTAATGGATCGATCTGGAGCTTAACTCGGAAATCGATTAAAAATAACTTTTTACTGCATAACATAATTGCAATTATCACTGATTGAACAAAATCATTCTGGCACATTGTTACATCAGTTTATCTGATTTTATTTACTTTGTGAAGCCCGAGTGCAGTTCCTGAGCCAGTAATGACATATGGTAGTTGTCACATACATGTAGGTCTACTTAATCTTTAACTCAGTGTATCATATCATTGCAACATTTCTCAATCTTTAGGCAAAAAGAAATATATAGACTACTTAGAATTGAAACACCAACTTCATTTGTACACCAAAATGAAACTAGATAATGCAGATATGAAAAATGTCACAAGCAGAATGTCACAAACAAATCGGAAAGAAGATCTGGCCCCCTCAAAATAAGTTTTTTGTATTAAGACATTTTAACATCATTACTCAATGTGTTACATTTTTTAAAGAAAGTAACCATATTAACATTTTGCTTCACAAAATCCTGTGTGTCGTTTACATAATTTTGGTAGACATATCAGTGTTCTAAATGAGAAACAGAGGTATGATTACGTAAGGAGTTACGATTTTTTATTTAATTTTATTCTTGCTTCAGAGCCGATTTTTCGATGTTTAGACCAAATATTAGACCTAGCCTATATAACGAAAATTTAATTACATTGTTTTGTAAGTTTAGGTTTTCACATCAAGAGTAAAATGTCTGAAAAATATGCTGATATTTGGACGTTGGTTCGATGTTTTTTGAAAGTATCATGTTTCTAAATTTCTATAGTTTACTATTCCATGCTTTTTCCTCTACATAAATAGAGAACGGCATAAGGGACTGGATCTTACTTATGTTGCAAAACCCTCGTCACTGGGAATGAAAACCGCCGGGTTCAAATATACACCCAACCGATGATGCTACTTGTATTGTACCTTCTTTTAGTGTGGAACAATTTGCTCTTGAGCAGAGATGCACACGAGTGGCTATAAGTGGTCTACCAGCCCACAGGAACACGATACGAATCCCTTTCGCACGCTTGTTTCTCTACAGTCTGCTCTATACAGATTCATGATACTCAAGATTTCGTGAGAAATCCCATCCTCTTGAGCTAATTGTAGTTTCGTAACATATGTGCTCAACCATCGAAAGGAAGGATTTATTGTGCTGAAAATGGTGACACATTATTTGCTGATGCTTTGACCATACCTGTTTTTAAAGGCCATTAACTCACTATTCTTGCTGCACACTAAGATCCAATCAATTGAACAATTAGTTTTCAAGTTTACACTCTTTAAACAGACTGATAAGAGGCAAACCGCAAAATTTCAGGCTTCCGTATATCAATTCAGAGTTATTCAGAACTGGTAGAAAACATAACTTATGAGTTACTGAAATTTTTATAAAACTCTAAGTTTGCAACATCTACAACGGGTTGTTACTCATATCTTCAGTTTTCCAAACTCTTTAAATACGTAACAAATGAAAATACACATTGGCAAATTATCATATAGGCATTTACCTTCCTGAATAGATTTAAGCCTACATTAGGCTTATATATATACATACACACACAAACACACATGGTGCACGCCGCTTATTGTGATCACTTTGGGACGGAGCTAATCTGACAATATTAACTGATTGATAACAGTGGCTGAAGGAATTAAATGAAGGATATTATTTATATGTAAGATAATACACTACAAAAACAGAAGTAGAAGCTATTTATTCAGAAAATAATACGTGAATTATTGAACCATTCATAGGCTAATACAGTATTAGATTGCAAGCAACTATTTTTCAACCAGTAACAAGTTTTTAACTGTTTTTACTTCCCTTTAGGAGTCCATTAACCAATACTCCATACTCAGTTACAAGTGTTTTTGGAAGTCTATACTGATCTGTGGTGAACACCGCGTAGCAAAACATCTAACGCCTGTCTGTTCAAGTCTTTTCATTTTACACTGCACGTCAACACTGTTTTCGAAAGAGAAAGTTACGTAATTCTACCCCTTCGAACTGGTTATTCTGTGAGCTGGGAACTGAATTGCTACCTCCAGTACAAACCCTCCAGATGAAACCCTCAGAAACGAAATTTTGAATGACATACAGTAGGCTACTTGGAAATAAAGCCGTAAAAAGGAAAATGTGATAATATAAACCCAATCTTAGATCACAATAAACAGCATCTTTCAATGTATCAGTATTAATCTTCACGGGACTTCATAAAAGTGCATTACACGACTCATAACATTATCCGCAATTACATTAAGCGGCGTTCACTGTATATATATATATATTGTGTGTGTGTATATATATATATAAGAAAATCAAATTGATGAGGAAAAGAATAGAGCTAAGGAAATCTATTACGTAGGCTATGAAAATTTCATATCAACTTATTGGAATTTACTATAATGAAATCAATGTAAATTTCAATTAAACTTTAAGGTCAATACGAGGAGTTGTATGCCCTATACAACTGAAACTATAAAGAATGCGTGAAAAATTAATAAATTTATATATATAGACTAAAATAATATTTCAATAGGCTAATCGTTTCAATTGAACTGTAAAGCTATTATTTATCATTCCATTCACAAATCTTCTTGCTGCGTACACAGTGAAACATGAAAAATAAACAAGTAAGATGCCGCATTTCTCGGAGTTCAGAGTTATTTCGCAAATAGGCCTCAAAATCTATATAGAGGTATCCTATATTAGCCCAAGAGATTGACGATAGGGCTGTCATTTAAGAGTTCAATGTACGAGTACGTTTTTTTTTTCAGTATCGATTAGCCAGAGGTTAAACAAAAATACAGCTCAGAATAAGAAAGGATGTGAGATGAAGTCGGATTAACAAACCAAACTCACATGACAACTGCATGGAATAAGAAATACACTGTGGTAGGGTGAAACACTTGAGATTAATTCGTAGAGGAAGGGAGCTACACTCCCTCAAGTTGTTGAGGTTAAATTCGAAACGACGCCAAGAGAGTGGCGCCTTCACGGGGATGAGAAATGGAATGAAAGGTGACAGAATCCAAATTGTTTCAGCATTCCAGATTTTATTTTATTTGTTTTCTTTTATCTTCTTTCCTCATTTTTCGTTCTTTTCTAATCTATGATGATATTTCCTCAAGACAAAGTTCGTCTGCCTACCCTCTATTTTTCCCTTTTTCTTCCCTCAGACAACAGAATCCACTTGAAGGAAATTTCTGGTTTTCTTCAAAAAGTAGACATGCCACCGAAATGTTTAAGTTGTCTATGAAAATAGGCTACCATAACATAAAAAAACAAGAGAAGCAAAACAGCTTACTTAATCTCAAGTGTCGTGTATATAAAAACAGAAGGACGAGGGTTATATGATGAAGGACGGAAGAAGTCAAGTCAGAGATGCCTTCCCCGATTAAGAACAATATTAAGCATATTGAGTAAGGTCATGTACGTTACTCGTAAGATGTAGCAGCAAAACAATCCCTTATCCTGATTGGAACAGAGCACGGGCAGCGTAAAACTTGAAGCTCATCGATTTTAAATATTTCGTAATGCAATATAATACTTCGTAAGATATTCGTAATTCGGAATACATGAATTTCAGAACAAATAGTCTATGATCTAATTGACTCATTCTAAATATAAATATTATGAACACATTTAATTGTAAATAGGCCTATTATAACCTTAACCTATAAATACATTATTTTCAATAAATAGCTTACATTCAAGAAGATAATATGTACGTAAAGATCAGGCTTATAGCTTAACACTTCCATAAAAGTAATTTTATTCTTCCTATCGGTTAAATGCTTAGAAGTCCTTCAGTACTACACATTTGTTTTTTTTATTTCATGAGAAAGTGTACAGTAGTAGGCATAGCTTGATTCATATTCGTAAACACCCACGTGAGCGTCATCCAGAAATGTTAAACCTCAAGACAAAGACAAAACACTAACATTAGTCTCTCTATAATTCCTCGAAATAAATTACTTCTTATCTTAATGCTAAAGATGAAATGCAAGGTAAACAACATAAATCTTTATGTAATCAAAGTTAATGGCATACAACTCCCATTTTAAAATTAAACATGCATGCGTAAAACCATTCTTTATAGAGAAAAAAAAAATAGTCCGATGCAAATTTCTAAAAATAGCCGAATGTAATAATATTTACGATGAGTATGACAGAGCTACTCATGAAATCTTTTCATAAATGAAATATAATACTTAGGTGAGCTCAACATTGAGATGTAGGCCTGTGTAGTGTGTTACCCGGCTTGTATTGTACTAAATGATTCGAGTTCGATCCCCACTCGATTGGAGTTTAATTGGAATTGGGCTAAAGAAGTGATGGATAACGTATTGTCTATGGCACTCCCATTTTACCTGCTGTCTTCCTTTCATTTCACAGAATTTTTTGAATGTTAAAATTAATATTCGGAAGAGTAAGGATGATTCTTAAATGTTGATTTTAATATGATTTTTCGTTGTCGAAGTATGTAGATAACAGATACACATACACACACATACAGTCATATTATGAAAATAGCATTTACGGGATCAGGGGACCTCAAATGCTGAAAATTCTTAACCCAATATCGGGGCCTAATACATAAGCTACTTTCTCCATCCATAGGCTTAGGCCTTGTACGGGTAGAGGAAGTAAAAAATAATAACCGAAATGGATAAGTTAGCCATATTATTAGAAATAATACAGCCTAATGTAGCATAACAAAGATTAATATTCAACATTTTATTTTAAACTGGTCGTAAAATAATTCGTAAGACGAGATGAGATCTGTAACAGAACAGTAGGAATTTCAACACTTGACTGGGCTAGGAGAAGAAGTAGTTTATAAGACAGCCCATCGTTTTCTGTTGGTTTATATAAGCTCAATCTGGAAACATTTTGTGTCATAAGACAAATAAATGCGACATGGTTTTGGGAGAAGAGAACATTAAAAACAGCATCCCATATGTACGAGCTTCTGGTTATTTCCCTTTCAACAATGTTTCCAGTAGGACAAATGTACATGACGAGTGACAAATGGCAGATGCATGCTTAGAGAAGAAAAACCACTCAACGCTAATATCAAACATATTCAAAACACATTCTCTCTCATTTACTCTGAGATTCTTCCTGGTTCAAGTACCATGAATATAATTTGTGGAAAATCTAAAAAAAATCAATGGGAAAAGGCCAATAAATAACCAAATGATAGAATAATTAAGATCAAAAGAAGAAAAAAAAACAGCAAATGCAAAAAGCGTTTAAAATATATATAAGGACAAACTTATGACCATGAAATGAAATCATCCTAAGCTAAAGTAATAAAGAAAAAAGTTAGCTACAAGGCCATGAAGGCTCTTAATGCTCTAAGAAGTTGAGACTTCCAGATTTTTACAAATTGTTACAAATTCGGCGCATGGAGGTGGTAAGGTTATCAGCCAAAAGCACCTGCCACCTTTATTCGCAGGATGCTCCCAGGATCATTTTTGTTGGAGGCTGAGTTGACCTCAGAGGCCAAGTGCCACCAAAAGGATTAGGCCAATTGAAAAATCCTAGTGATCTATTTGTAGCATACTTTCTGAACCAACTGTAACATTGCGTACCCAATCTGAAATACGAAATAATCACATGCAAATTCATGGAATGTTAAAAATTAGCCTATAGTACTTTAATTTCGGAGTTAAGAGACATTTATGTTTCATCATTATAGTATTATTATTATTAAGAAACAGATTAAAAATAACTTAATTACTAGCTAAAGCAATGTTACACATTAGCAAAATCTACTCCAGCACCCATGCAAAAAGTGGATACATCTGAGAGGCAGGCCAAGTTACTAAGTTACTAAGAGGGTACATTATGTCGAAAGAATTTTAAATTAAACAAATAGGTATTATTTTTTAGGAAAGTACTTCTGAATCCATATCACTTCACTTATTTTTGGAAAGTGGTATTCTGATTTAGTATGGGCATCTGGAAGAAAAAGAAGAAACCTGTTGGGAAGAGTTATCAGCAGCGTGAGGGTAACCCGAAGCATTTCCACAAATGGAGTCTGTGACACACACTCTTGAAAAATAAACAGAACTCCTTCACAGAGCAGACATTTCCTAAGTATTTCTTTTCGCTAAGATAAGGCTACACCATATTCCAAGTTAGATTTGTGTTCCCTCCAGAAAATCTTGTCTTGTTAGGTCTAGGCTAAGTTAAATTCAACGATTATTTTTTAATAGAAAATACGTTAAATGTTTAAACAAAATCTGTATAAAATCATGTCCCTTACTGCACTTGCGTTTTTTCATATTCCAAGAATCTGAAACATACCTGAACATATAAGTTAACTGTTGATCATACCAGTAGGTCTACTAGGGCTAATTGAGTAGTCCACGATGTGTGCTATGAATGGGGAAAATGTCATGCAGGAATCAATCAATCATTGTAGTATATAGTACTCCATTTAGAGTTATATTTATACTCACTTAAGACTCCTACCAGTTCATTGAGAAGTTTGCCCAATTGTACATTTCGAAAAATGTTAATGATTACAATAAATGAAAGTAAACTTCACCAGGAAAACCGGAGATAGTAACGACTTCCTCTGCCCGTGCCATAGGTAGGCCTATGCCTAATATATAAGTAGAGGAGATATTGCGTTCAACCCCGGAATTCCAAGTAGAATTTTTAACATAAATACACGTTTTGAAGTACCCTGAATCCAAAAATATCGTTTCTAGAAACATGTCTGTGTGTGTCTATGCCTACATGTGTGTGTGTGTGTGTGTGTGTGTGTGTGTGCCTGTGAACAGCCTAGTTAGAGAACGAAACATTGTATAAAAACATTTTACGTTTGGGTTAAGTACCTTCTCAGGTCGTGAGACGAAGATTGGCGACGACTTTGTCTTACTTTTAATGTCACCTTACATGAACAAAAATTCATTTCTTGCAATTTTATTGAAAACGGCTCAAACGATTTTGTTTGAATTTTGTACATGAAGTTTTTATACCGAGACCTAGAACTTTTATTTGAAACATGTTTTCGCAAAAATTCTCTGAAGGGTAGTTATAACCCAGGTACTATTCATACGAAGTCAGTCTTGCCTGGTGATAATACTTTATTTTATTTATTTATTTATTTATTTATTTATTAGTTGCGGTACATTACATTATTGAATTATGGCAGTGACCGTTGGTCGTTTAGCCATAATTCGATCAATTACATGTTACTCAATTACAAACAGGGTATATACAATTTCTTCTTCGCTATTTGTCTATGATGACATTTGTTTTTTGTGTCTTTTTTCTTTTACTTTCCATAAGTAAAAACCTAGCTTTCTTAGGGCCTGTACATTTGTAGTTTTTGATAGTTTGGCCAGCACAACTTCATTGCTAAACTGCAACCATTCCATTTTCATTGAATGCCTATCACTCCAATTCGTCTCTCTGCATGTTAAAAGTATATGCTTAAGATCTTCATTTTCTCCACAAAGTGGGCATTTATCTTTTTCTGCTCTACCTCTTAGTCCTTTTAGTTTCCAAATCCCTAGTTTAAACCATGCTATACCTGCTCTGATTTTTCTATCATTAATAGAAATGTATAATTCCTGACCCCAAACAGTTTTGATCTCCTTATAATATAGCAGTGAAGATTTCTCACTCATACAGCTAAACATATATAGCCTTACTAATAAAAGCTGCTTATATCTGCGTTGAACGGTTGTTTGGTTGTTCACCGTGTAAGTTCTGCATAAGCCGCATTACCAATAACGAGTGTGTAACTGCCGAGTTTACATCGGGTTTGTACGTCCAACGTCATCAAATACGTCACTCTATTTGTGACGTTACTAGCTCCTGGCTATGAAGGGACTGCTGAACGCCATCTATCGGTGCAGCGGCAAACAACGGTGGATCGTCTGCAGACTAATTGTAGTTTCAGTATTTCATTATATTGTTTTCAGAAAGCTGTAATCATGGGTACAAGTATGGAAATATGTCCCGCAAACAAGGAACAACGTTTATAATTCCGCAAAAGTAGCCCAGAATGTTTCATAACAAGTTACCTTAAGAATGGATGCATAACCTCAAAATTCAATCTCAGACATCTACGAAGCGACCGGCTGTTACGCAGATCGGCCATCTTGATTATTTACGTCAAGTTTAAACAAGGGGGCTAGGCTGTGTGAAGGTTGCACACATTCAGCATTATGCAAAGATTATTAGTACTCTTTCTTTCCTCAGCTGTGTATATTCCTGGTATAAATGTTACAACTGGATTATTAGTAAGACTGATATTGTTTTTCTATGTCATTGCATCTTTGCCTTATTGTACTTGTTATCCTATTTCCATTTGTTGCATTCACTTCCCACAAGTAACCTAAGCCAATTTTCTCTAGTTCTTGTTTCAATATAGAAGCCCAATTTACTTTATTCAAATTAGTTACCATATAGCCTATCTATAGCAGACTTTAAGTATATCATTCTCCTCCATTTTTAAAATTCTGAGCCATGCCATAATTTCTCCTCTACTACTACATTTACCTAGTTCTACCATTGCTACCTTCTTTGGTGTTGAGTTGGGAAGTGCTAAAATTAGTTTGCAGTATTTATCTAGTACAGTATCTATTTGCTCCCAACTGTTTTTATAAAGCCCCCAGATCTCAACCCCATAAAAGATTCTTGATTCTACCAAGGAGCTGAAAATGGTATTTAGCGTTTTCACTTGCATAGTTGGTGTTTTAGTAAGACACATGTTTATTGCTGACATTGCTTGCTTACCATGCACGATAGCATTCTGTGAGAGAAAGGTGTATTGCCCATGTTTTAGAGTAACGAAAGTTACGTGAGTGCATTACGCCCAATTTTATTTATACTGTTCATCCTCGGGGATGCTATACCAAGCCTCGTAACGACTTTCTCTTTATTTTTTCACGACTTGACTATGAATAAAATTGAGACGAAAGAAATTTCTTTTTCGTAATTTTTCGAAAAGTACTGGAATATTAAGTATAGAGCAAGTTGTGCGGTTCACATCAGATTATTTTATTTTGTATAGCCATATCTTAGGTACTTGTACTTATAGAAAGTACGATATGTAACACATTTGACCCTGTTGAGTTTTCACAAGGAAAAACTGTAAGCCTGCATATTTTGAGGTATAAAATACAATTTTCAAGAAAATGTGTGCATCAGTCAGTGACCACGTCAAGTCAAAATTTCGTCCTAAGTTACTAAGTCTCTTTCAAGGTTTTGTGACCCGAAGCATGGCTATGATTTTATTTAGTCGTTTAAAAGTTGGTTTGAGGTCAGCTGTTTCGCGGGTTCAACCCGGCCCATGTCCGTATATTTATATAGTGTGTATATCTTTTCTGTATGCAAAGGATTGTAAAAACTCCTGGATGGAAATATTCCGGCAAACCGGCGTCGGTTAGAGGACAAAATAGTAACTCACAAACGTCGCGAAATAACCATAGGCCTAAGAAATATGATTTAGTTCTTTCTTTCTTTTAGGGCTATACCAAAATATTTGAATATTTGTTCAAACTGCACACTCCGAATATGTATCATGAGCTTTACCTAACAATTGGAACTTTTCTTTCTGAGTTTGTATCTTGGTTTAAGGAAGCAATTTTATAGTAAATTAAGTTTCAAACAGAACATAAAGAGATAAAATCACAGTACGAATGTTTAGAACAGAGAATGTCAAATGCGGAACTCACAAATTGGCTATTTTCTCTTTTAGTTTATAGGGAACACTATTGTTTCTACTTCTACGGCAATGTAGGTCATCTGTTAGTGAGAACTACCAACTCAGGAGTCCTGAAGGATCCTATTCATAAGAATTCTGAATATGTCAACCCACAGTTGGAACTACCGGCACCTCAAGGAGGCGCCATTCACATAACAGAGTAACAATGGAAATGTTTGTTCTTCCCCAAATGCATAAGGAACATTGATACTAAACCTTCCTCTTTATACAATCTGGCCTAAGTTTTATTACAGGAAGGAGCAACAGGTGCAATAAAAAGCACAGTACAGACTTGTTTTCCTCAAACAAATAAAACCATGTTCACATAACTCCCAGACTGTAGAGATATCCCTACAAAATGGTGAAGGATAAAGGTGTAATGTATGGTAGAGTTTTTCATTACATATTCATCGGCTTCAAAGGAATAAACCATTCAGTCGGTGTTTCTTTATGTTAACTGATCTGACCAAGTCGGTCTTGGTTTCCGCTTTCCAAAACAAAATAAACGTTGCAAAATTCTCTCATTTGTTATCACTGACCTCAGTTCTTCCATCGCTTTAATTAATTCACACGTGTAATTGTTTACTGTAACTTGATCTTGCAACCCCTCTTTTCGCTCCACGTGGAGTAGACGAGTAGCTGTAACAGCCGTCACAGGACATTCTTAGATTTTGATTGGCTGAGGTAACTAGCTGACTGATGCGGTAAAAATAAAGAGCATGAGTTGAGCTGTTGACAAACTTTTCCTCCTAACAAAAGGAAACCGCCTGGGTTGGCAAAGAATAACTGGACTATAGGAGATGTAGGCCCATGAAATAAAGACCTACTATTGAAATAAAAGTTAGCATTAAAAACACTTCACGAGACTACGTTATTCAGAATGTTCCATAATTATTACTTCCTCTGCTCGTGCTATAGTTAGACCTACTATTGGTAGAAGAAGCTTTGTGTTCGATCCCAAAATTCGAAGTTGAATTTTAACATAATTACATGTTTCGAGATTCCCTGAATCCACAAACACTACTTTCATTAACATGTCTGTTTGTCTGTGAACATAACGAAAAATCGTAAGAAAACAAAATATTGTAGGCTATTTGGGATAGGCAACTTCTCGGGATGTGAAACGATGATTGGCGACGACTTTCTCTTACTTTTAATGCCACTTTACATTTTTTGAAGTAAAACTTCTTTAGCCGCGGTAGGGGGTAAATCGAGAAATGTGTCACGCTCAAAATCGGAATCGGAATCGGAATCGAATTGAGAATATCTGCAACGTACTTTTGATACGTGGCTCCTTCCTCTTTTATGCCCACTACTATGTAGTAGGCAATGGGTACCTAGGCAAAGCCCATTTGCCCCATAATTTTTAGTATGATTTGGAGGTGGTGTCATAGTAGTAAAGTAGGGGTGGCTAGCATGTTCCATTCTATTGTTGTTGCCGAAAAGACAGTCTATTGTAATTTTGTATATCCAATTTCTTACTCTAAAATGTTATCTTACGCGGTCTAAGGGTCCTTTTATTTAACAATTTTGAAATTTGGGGAGGTTGTTATTATATCGTCACGAAATTGATGAGGTATGACGGAACGGACTGCACAGAAAACAATCAACTCAATGATTGGGAGTAATCAGCTGCTATACGATTTAATGGACAAAATAAAATACTCAAAGGGGAATAAAAAATAAAAAATTATAAAATCCAAAATCGAAAAATCTAAACATCCAAAATTAAAAAATCGATAATCCAAAATTTAAAAATCCCCCCCCCCAAAAAAATTCACAGATAAAAAATTTAAAAATCTCAAATAAAAAATCCAAAATTCCAAAATTAAAAAATGCAAAGATCAAAATTTAAAAAATAAAAAAATACAAAATTTAAAAAATAAAAAATCCAGAATTGAAATACCCAAAATTTAAAATAAAATAAAATAAAATAAAATTTAAAATCCAATTATCCAAAATTTGACAAATAAAATCCAAAATTTAAAAATCAAAAAAATTATAATTTAAAGAATCCAAAAATATAAAAATTAAAAGATCCAAAACTTAAAAAATTCAAAGATCCAAAATTAAAAAATCCAAAAACTCAATATTAAAAAGTCCAGTAATCAAAATTGAAATTCAATAATCAAAAATTAAAATCCAATAATAAAAAATTGAAAAGTAAAAAAAAAAATTAAAAAACAAGTTTCACTTCTGTCGCGTGGTGTTCCAAGCACACTTTTTTTTATTTTTTTTTCGCAATTCTCACAGAAACAGCTTTAACGATTTTGATGAAATTTTGTACATGAAGCGCTTATACTAAGAGCTAAATCTTTTATTTGATCCACCTTAGCCCACACATGGTCAGAGTGAAAAATTGCCCATTCCAGTATATAAGGTAACTGATGTAAAATGTTATTAAAAAAGAACTTATGCATTGGTACTACAGAATTCCTACAAATAAAGAAGCAGCTTTTATATTACTTTTTCCTTGAACTGGAGAACTGAATGAAGGTGTAGTTACATAATTCGACCCTGTATACAATGATATGCATTTATTAGATTCATTCAATTGAGTGGAGCTACTACAGAGCACAAAGCGAGTAAAAAGCAGTACTTAGCAGTCATTCATCATTCCTGTGTTCTCAACTCGCATGAAGGCAGTCATATTCGTGTGCAGGAACTTTTTTCCCTACTTGTGTTCACAAGCACGCTGCCACCTTCTATTATTTTTCTTCCAAACAAATTACATGGCTACATCAAACGACTAAATTAATTCCTGTGAGTAGGCCTACTTTACTTTTTTTTCGTTACCAGATTTAATTAGGCCTAGAATATTTTTACAGAATTACTTAATCAATAGCCCAGTATCAAATCTCGTCAGCTTCTAATAATGGATTTCATTCCGTTTGTGACTTTCTAATATAAGATTGTAATGAAAATATCCACCTTTTATGTTCAAAGTTGAGGCCTAATCAGAAAGCAGAAATTCAATTTTGAACCCAAGTTTATTAAAGATAATATATTATCTTATATACGCTTACATTACACCTTAACTACCTTAACTACCTAAAATGTTAAAAAGACATCAATTCAATGTGTAATTCAAGCTTAGTATATTGTCTGTAGTAAACTTCATGCCAGAATTGAGTTTTTGCAATCTGAATATTTGTGGTGAAAAGTGGATTTTCCTTTACAATTTTATACCATACTTCTAAGTTTCTACGGTATAGGCCTAGTTTGATCTCAGTCTTTTGAGACAATGGAATGGGTAGATACCTCCGCTTTAAACCCGGCCCTAAAGTAATTAAGTAAGTCTATCTGAATCTTACGTAAGCACGAGTAATGTTCTAGAGCGAGACAGACTTACATGTTTACTTTCGGGCCGGATCTAGGGCGGACAATATATACCCAATCCACTGTCTCAAAAGACTCTAATAGAAGTCAGTACCATGTAATTTATTCGAATTGCTTTTTGTGTTGGATTTTCCACTGGCTTAAAGGACTAACTGTCTACCAATCAGGCGGCCTGGGTTCGATTCCGGGTCGGTTCGGAGATTATTGATACATGAAAAATGTCCTTTTTAGGTTCAAAGTTGAGTGTTGTGTTGTCTCGTCGTTCCCATCCTACTGAAGGCTGCATCATTGTAGTCTATAGCTTCAGGGAGTCATAATTTCATAACTTTGCCCATGGATCCATTCATCATCAGCATAATTATAATTATTGTTATTATTATTATTTTTATTATTATTAGTAAGTTATTATTATTATTGTTATTATTATCTTGAACCGAAGGATCAGTTTCATGTAAAGGCATTGAAATTCGGCAGGATGCTAGTTTCGGATATCCAATAATCCATCTTGTTGTACAAGCTAAAGAAGTTAGGTAGACCTTTATTTTAAAAAATAACAGAACTGAACAAATTAGGATATAAGAGACCTTATATTGATTGATATGGGGAAAGAATAAGAGAAAGAAAATTGAAATGAAAGAAAGAGGACAAGCTACAAAATGATTGTAAAGAATATATAATAACAATAATAATTCATTAAGCGGAAGAACTTTATCTCAAAATCTAAATTCTTGAAGACTGTGAACTTTGGCGATGACTGGGGAGGGGATGAAAGAAATAAAGTGCCCCAGTAACTCCAAACATTATGCAGTATTTGTCTTGCAGGGCCGATAAAATGACGCAGATGAAGCTTACCCTTGTAAGAATACACTAAACCAGACTCGAACTAGGTTCAAGAGGCGAGCCTCCAGCCTGTGCCATCTCTGTAGGGATGTGGAGGTAGACCTTACATTCAGAACCATACTTGCAACTAAAAGTACCTAGGGAGAGTATCATGTAGGCCACTAAAGAAGAGGAAGAAAAATAATAGTATATAATAATAGCCTAGTCTATATAGGCCTATTTCTGTAGACCTACATATACATGTACTAGCTTTGGAGAAGAAGGCTGCTAACTGATGTTTATCTAGTTGTATGTATATAAACGTATGGAATGAATAAGCAAACAACGCGTATGAATATATCATCGGACATTTTTACGTGTTGCATGTGTTCGAGCAAGTAATGTTTGCATTTTTATTATAATAAGCGCTTGATAACGTACTGTGAGTACTATAAATTACACTTAATTACATAATTTTTCAGTACGACTCGGTGAGGAAACTTTCAAATCATGAGAAAATAAAATAGGACCTTCAGAGACACGTTAAAGAAAAATATTGTAACACACTTTGAAGATGTAGCAACTTCTCCTCACTCACACATTTTCCGTTAACCTAACGCGTTATTCTCCTCATACAGAACTAAAATAGGCTATGCTTTTGAGAAAGTTAAGGTATCGGCGACCTGTTTACCGTCAGAATAAATTCCACAGACCAATGTTTTGCAATCCCTTAAATAAATTCCTAAGGTTCTGTGGTTGTTATTGTTATAATTAGTGTTATTACGGAATTATGATTGCTTGGTTAGTATATGGTTAATTGACGACGGGGATGCACTGCTATCTGGGCCTGTGATCGTCGCCGGTGTGCCGGAATTTTGTCTCGCAGGAGTTCTTTTACATGCCAGTAAATCTACTGACATGGGCCTGTCACATTTACGTAAACATCATAAATGTCATCGACCTGGGCCGGGATCGAACCCGCAACCTTGGGCACAGAAAGCCAGCACGATATTAACTGCACCACCCAGGCCGGCGTGTATTATTATTATTATTATTATTATTATTATTATTATTATTATTATTATTAACACCATCATCACTTATATAGGCCTACATTACTCAAAATTGAACTATGTTAGCCTAATAATACACATCTGTCACAAACATAACATGTTGAAAATTTTTAAAATACAGATTTGCTATAAATTTAGGAAATGAATTTCATAAGAACTTAAAAAAGAATAAATAAATATATACTTACTGTGCAAGATGTGTCTCATGTTCAGAAGTTTTTAACAATTAACAGACACGTGGAAGCCATCTCAATAATTATATTCATTGGAAAAATGTGTTTTTCCTGCTTTTTCGCCTAGTTTTATGAAGGAAGGTTGTAGCTTTATTTCTGAATCTGCAATTCCTTTTCGTTATTTATTTATTTATTTATTTTTTTGGAAAACACATGTACTTACGTGTGACGTATGATACGACGGTAATTATTATTCTTATTGCTATTATTATTGTTAATAGTAATAATTAAAATAATTACCGTTGTTCACACTATTATAAATAATTACTGGTTATATTTTCATTTTGTTCTATGTTTTTATTCTATGAAAATTTCTAAACATCTTAAAGCAGTCCTAATTTGTACATATAGAATAAAATTATAACAATTAGGATTCGTCTTGTAACCTCTAGGATTTGCTTGTGCAACCTCAAGGGTTCCCCGAAGTATATTTTAGGAAAATAAATATTCTTTGTAAATGTTAAATCGCCTTTAAATAACTAAATTAATTAATTAAATGAATGTTGTAGTAATACGAAAATCACGGAAGTAAAATGGACTGAGACGGTGTAGGCTATAACTTATGTAAAATATCTTCTTTGCTAGAATAACAGTAGGCCTATCTTACTTTTCATACCAACGAACATTACAGAGATAAATGATAACAGCTAAAGAATTCATGTCTAAGGTCTCAAAGAATAGAGAAATTGCGCATGATTTTAATTTCGAGTAGCATGTTTATACTGGAAAATAGCGTGGGATCTCGTCGCATGTGGAGTGCTGTTTCTCCTGTTTCTGAATACTTCAAGTTGATACGACGGGGTTACAAGGAGCATGGTCAGGCACATGTAAACTAGCAGCAGTAATTTGGCCATTCAGAAATCTCAGCGAGAGCGATACGATAAAACTTATCGACCCCAGACGTACTCGTGCACCTCCATTCATACAACCCACGCTCTGCTATGGAATGCTTAATTAACATAATGCCCTGTTTGATTATCCTCGATAAAAATTCTTGCAGAGTTAAGTTATTTATAGAACATTGGAACAGTAACAATTTTCTAATTCAAATCGTGTAATCATAATAATAGTAGTAATTATAATAATATTAATAACAATAATAATATCAATAGTAACAATTCTAGAGTGATAGGAAAAAAGCGAATAAGTCAAAACTCCAAAGTTTCAGGAAAGACAAAAAACAATTTGTTTCCCACAGGATTGTTACACTATTTAGTTCAGTCCACCCGATATTTTTACACAGTAATACTCTGCAAAAATATATGGGTGGACTGTTCTAAATATTGTAAAATGCTGTGAAAATAAATCGTTATTTGTCTCTCCTGAAGCTATGGTATTTTGACTTATTCGCTTTTTCCCTATCACTCTAGAAATATAATAATATATCCTTGCCGCTTGGAGAACGAACGCCGTCGATCAATTGCTACCCTATCTTCATTTGAGTTTCTGTAATTTATTCGCAGATGGATGATCATCCAAAGTAAACGTAATTAACGTATTTCAAATGCAATATTTTGGGTATAAACACTGACCATCACGCAATATTGAAACAACTTTTTATAAAATGATCAAATTACACTCATTTTCAAGCAAAATAAGTTTTGCCGACTAGCCTATACCTCGAAAGATTTATGACTTTAAATGAAATTCTATTTAGAAAATATTTTTCTTTTTTACAGATGCTTTTCACAGGTATACAAAGTGAAGCACACATATTCACATATCTTTTTTAAATGTTTGTGGAGGGGGGACGAAAGTGGCAATTTTTTTTGTTTCAGGGTCGAGTAACACTTTCTCAGCATTTGGTACAGAATTTGTTACAAACTACAGCTATAAGTACTAAAGAAGACGTCTTTAAAACCTAATTACAATTAATGTTTTGTTAATAATTCGGCCTGCATGAGTGCAGGTATTATGTAGTGATCTGCAACAATGACGTTTTCCCCCTAATTTATATTGGCTAATCTTAATTACATTGTAGTTTAAAATAGAAGAAATAAAATGCAGCATATATCCAAAGCTACTGGCAGCGTGCTGTATAGTGCTCTGGATTGAAACCGAAGGATTAGTTAATACGCTAAAATCGCGTGACATTCTCCCTAAACACGCAAAACTGGCACATGGAGCAAAAGAAGTGAAAATGCAACGAGATAAGAAACTTACCAATCAAAAAAGAAGGAAAGGGGGAGGCGGAAAAAAGGAAAAGAGAAATAACCTGACATAACAAGTGTTGATATCAATGTGGACTGAAAGGATGTGAAATAGGATATTGTGATACTAGGTCAAAACGTACCCTACCCTATAAGCCTGTAACAGATCCAGAGAAAGTTTGAAAAAAATGAGGAATTGCCTTAAGTGAAAAAAAAAAACTTACGTTAAAATAATATTAATTACCAACAGCTGATCGAGATGGTGTATAGCTGCAAAGGTACCAATCTTCAAAAGTGCTGACTATTTTACTCTTGGTGGTGATCAATACACGGGTTACTTAGCACAGGCACAACTATACTTCATTAAATTGAAGTCAATATTAAAAAACAGAAGGAAGTAAAGACACAGGTAAGATTGGAATTGAAATATTTAACTGGTAAAACATTCAACGTCTGCAATAATAAAATATATGAAAAGCTGGAGGTTTTAGATATAATGAATGCATTTATGAACTGCAAAGGTGGAAAATACTCACGAAGGTTAGGGTTCAAACTCTCAAATTTGAAGGAATAGATAAAATCCTGAGGGTATTCAGATATCAATAAAAATCAATGACGCCATATAAATATGTTGGTGCCATTAACCTCAACAGTCTGAAAGCCTCAACTTTCAGGAAGTATAATAGTCTCCTGACCTCGTGATAAGCAGTATGGTTAATGGCACAGCCCTAGCACAGGTCAGTAGCTTAGCCTACGTATTTTCTGTAAACCATTTAAAATTTCTTTTGTTTTAAAAAATGAAAAAATGAAAAATTCAGAACACTGGAAATATTTGAAGCATTTAGTTTTATAAGGGTCTAAGTGCCAAAACCATTATATTTCAGCCGACAATTTTCAATGGATCTATGTACCCAGGCCAATTCATTTCAGAAGGGTCCAAGGTCCAGGAAAAGCCACCTTAGTAGCAATGTGTCTATCTCATGCACGTCTTTCTGTGGGTCTATGTCTTGTTTTCTTCACCCTAGTGATTTTGACAGTTAGACCCTTAAAAAAACTAAACGCTCCATTTTACTTTGTCTATCATAAGACATGATCTATAATTAAAGTTTATTCTGTATTTTTGATCTCGTCGAATTTTATTGAGTTGAATTTTTTCATTAAAAGTTTTCTTTTTATATTAGAATTAACATTTCTCTCCCTAAATACGGTAGGCAGAAGAGGAATTTCCAAAAACAATGGGTCCGACCTATGTCGAATGTGGAAAGATCGCACTCCTTCTTCCCAAGGATCTGAGTTATGCGTGACCAAGAATTTATTATTTGGTGGTTTCAATTATTCAGACTGCATGTTTTGAAAAGCCATCAATTTGAAATCTGTACCGCGTCCTTACAAGCTCCTTGCTAATGAGGTACTAGTGAAATCATTAGGAATGACGAACTTCACCCTTCTTCTTCCCTTAGAAACAATGGGTGTTAATGGTAATATGAAGGCAGGAAAAGGGGTTGCTGTACATTTTAACTGCAGCTACACAACAACCAGACTGGGAGGGTGTTTCCAGTCATCAAAACCTAGTTATGCCGCAATTAACAATGTCTCAAATTTTCTTATCTTCTTTGTTTAGGAAGGAAAAAGTGAAAAGTGAAGATTTCGTCCACATCATTACAGACCATGTCAGACTTCATTATTTTTCTTAGTAGTTTTCGTCGAGAATTAAATTCATGTATGAAGAATAACTGCAATTTTCGATTGAGCACGTTTTCTTCTACACTGTAGGTTTCATATGTTTTACATTGCTAATTCCTGAGCTGTAGAAATAAGATTGAGGCTAGCGAGGGTGGAAATAACGAAGTGAAACGGGAAGAAAGGAAGAAAGAACGATGAAACACAAATGTCATAAGTATAACGGAAGAAACACTGACAAAAAGTAAACCAATAAGGACAGTAGTAATAATAGGCCTAGTTAAATAATAGTAGGCTAATAGTAGTATTAATAGTTATACTATAGTTGTAGAATTTACTGGTTACAATAAATTCAATAAACCCAACATCGTTAATACCTCACCATTAAGCATACTACCACTACCACGACTATTGGGCCAACTACTACAATTGCTACTACCGCCACTACCACGGCTACTGCTATTACTACTACGAAAGAGCGCCTGCATGGTCTAGTGGTTACAATAAATTCATAGACACAACATCGTTAACACCTCACCATTAAGCATACAGTACTATCACTACCACGTCTACTAGGCCTACTACTACTACTACTACTACTACCACCACTACCAGGACTATTAGGCTTTTTTTCTAGATTGAAAAATTCAATGCCATAGCCGGGATTTGAACCAGGATCTTCGGATCTGCATGCCGTACCATTGAAGTACCATGGCAACATGCCGGTGCAACATTAAATTCTCCAACTGACTCACATGTCCCGGTATACCACCAGGCATTGTCAATATGAAGTAAGTCGCGACTTACAACCTGTAAGTACTTTATGGCCCGGGTTTCATAGTAAACCACTAGTACGTCACAGTGGAATGATAATTCTTTCGCACTGGCCGTGTGTAGGCTAAGACGGGAAGGTAGAGTCAGACTGAAGAACTCAATGCCATAGCCGGGATTTGAACCAGGATCTCTGGCTCTCCGTGCCACCGCTTTAGCATCGAGCTACCATGGCAACGTGCCAGTAAAACTATAAATTTTCCAACTGAATCCACTTAGTTTAGTTTATATATTATATAAAAATAGATGATCAGGCCTGGAATAGCGTTTACAAAATTTTCAGATACAGGTGTACAATGATTTGTTATCCTAACTGTTTTAATGAACCCCGTGAAAAATGTAGGCTACAAAACAATTCCTGCAAGGTAGTAATCATTCTTAATCACACATACTGACATCAAATAATGGCGACCCTGACGCGTCGTTGTGAATTCATACAAAATCGAAGGAGGTAAATACTTTTGGAAAATAAAAATATGTGAATTATTAAAATTTCTGAAAAATGGCAATGCGCTAATTCCTACAATTTCCCTTCACAAACCAATGCCTGTGAGGCTTTTATACTCACTACCATCATTTAAACAGATTAAAATTTTTAGAAGTGATGAAGAGAATGCGAAAAAGAACACACACACACACAGCCTACACAAAACCACGCATGCAGTAAATAATGTCTCATTTAGAAAATGAAAGAAGGCATTGAAGAAAAAAACAAAAAGGACGATGAATGAATATTTATGTGGGCGCATCAATTTGACACATTTGTTTGTTTATTTATTTACTTTAAATTACGTTGCGATAATAGATTAAATACCTAGGTTTCACAATGTTATAATTTTAATGCTTAACTTTTGACGTTATAATTTTAAAGAATAAAGAAAGATAAAAAATTTAAACATATCACTCTGTATAACAGCCTTTGTATATTTTATCTTTCAACTAATCCACATTACTGGTCTTTTTAGGAATTTACATACAAAATTTTAGGAATTCACATATCAAATCGCAATTTTGTAGGAATTCACCTAAACTGACCCTGACGAGCAACACGGATTCACACACCAAAAAAGTGAAATTAAAATTTAATGAATGTTGCAGATAATGAGAATGGAGAAGATTACGGGATAGGGAGCAACAAAGGAATAAATGTCGGATAATTGTGTATAGCCTACCTCTGTAAGTGTAGTCGTTACATTTTATAACTAACTCTGCATCAATATTGATTTTCACACTTGGCATTTTAAGTAGGAGTTACAAAGCGATCTCGGGCTCCAAGTTATTAAAACGAAAGAGCAATAAATAGCAGAAGTTTAATTACAGGTGGTGATGTTATTTAAATACAGGTTATTAACAGCCACCCACTATGTCAGACCGGTTGATAGCAGTTTGATTCATGTATCTTAAATTCAACTGCACCCTTATTGATAGTAACACAAAGATGGACAGTTATACAGGAGTGTTGTTACAAGATAGATAGAAACTTAATAATAAACTGTTTTCATAATGATGTCAGCAACTTGGAAAAGCAATTTAACACTTTGCACACGCATCCCCTGTCTTTGTCTCTCACGCACATATAAGAGATATTAAAGCTTGCCTCTTCAACAGTAAGCATATACAGGTGCAAACGTTCTCACAACAGAGTATTCAATAAACCCGTATACACTCAAGCACTCCCACCCCTCCGGTATAATCTTCTCTATCATACTCAGCTATATATATGTTATATGAGATTCTGTGATGCCAGAGTTTCATTCTAACTTCCATTTAATTCATAATAAAATTAATATTGGGATTGCTCCATATTTTACATACAGTAAAAGTCCCTAGGTTTCAGAGACCAGTACTCTCCGATTTTTAGGCAATCAGCAAATTAAGGCAACAAGGTTTTCAGTCAGTGGTCAGGCTGCTTTAATTCTATTATTGACCTGTACCAAATACTATAGAGACAATACAGGACACTTTGCGATATATCGGGGGATAATATGCTACTAATGAATACATATGCAGTATCTAGAGTACAATTTTTATTAAAAGTACAATTTTTATTAGAAGAGCCGAAATAGCCAGTCTCAGCATGTTATGTATAAAAGGTATGATTTTTCTATCTATTTATGGCCCAGGAAAGCATATTACACTTTATATATATATTTTCAATATTTTAATTTTGTCCCAAGTTTCTAGGTTGTGCCACCAGGAGTGCTGCAAAATCTGTCTCCCATTTTTCCATTGTGAAAGCAATAAGTGTCTACCCCAAGGCTATAGTGACACTAGAAGGACTCGAATTGGAAAACTTGGATTCTACACCTCAGAATACCCATATACAACATACTAAAAAATCATTAACTTCGGACCTTTTTCCAGGCAAAAGTACCTGGTGACTGGTCTATATAGTGACACTAGAAGGACTAGGTCTCTTCAGGGATTTAACCCGCGACCTACCGGTTTGAGCGCAGTGCCTCAACCAACTGCATCTCGACGCAGAACGAAATAATGGAAGAA
The DNA here is from genome assembly GCA_964059195.1 of Ectobius pallidus. NCBI lineage: Eukaryota > Metazoa > Arthropoda > Insecta > Blattodea > Ectobiidae > Ectobius > Ectobius pallidus. The sequence goes on from CAXKWD010000008.1 coordinate 20,958,737, forward strand.
TACCCTAATATCCATAAAATAACAATAATAATCAATAATTACAATAATTTTGACCGACAACTGTTATATAGGTATTGAAAATGTATTTGTTATTGTCATTTACTTATTTTTATTTTATTAATCAATAATGACCCCAAATATAAATAATGCTCATAACGAAGGGCAGTACCTTATAATACACAGGAAACAACTATATATTTACTAAGAGCTAGAAAAAATTAAAATTACTGAAAATATTCGAATGAAACATAGCAAATTACTAAGATTATCACAGAAGCCATAAAATTAATAGAAAAATAGAAAAGTAGGAATCATGAAAGTAAATGTGACCAGAAAAAATTTGGCCTTTGAAGCAAAAGTCTTTATATTTCTAATATTCTTAATATCTTGTGGCAGTTCTTTATAATTCAATATTATTATTATATTGCAGTATTGTTGTTGTTATATAAGTTTTTACTGTTTTTTCATACGTTAACTCTGTTTCAAATTACTTATGTGTTGAACACTAAGCATTTGATTACAGAATCTTCTGACGTGATAAGACTTCTTCGTTAAAGCAACTTCAAACAAGTATTTAAAAGAAACTACCGATGTGCATCTAATTTAATTGTTGCAGTTATTAACAGTTATTATGCTTTGAAACATCGAGTAGGCCTACTGTACTGTGAAATAATACCAAGTCATAGGATAACAGTTTTTCTATCTACTGATATGCTTCAGGAACTTAGTTTTTCTAGTATAAAGGTGCTAGTGACACAGTAATCCGATAGCAAATCGTGAAAAAGTAGGAAGAAGTCGGAACTTGTTTAATGCTCATAGGACGAATGGGAAGAATCCCAGAGATGTGAACTCGGGCCACCGTAAACATAGCCAGGAAACCAGTCGAACACATCCTTTGGCATTGTTTGTAATATTGTGAATGCAACTGAAGTAATTTGTTTTCCAGCTTAAGCAATGTATTCCCCACCCCTTTTATGTGCTTGTTCTTTCACATGCAGTGATAAATTGAATTTTTATGCAGTACCGAGTATCAGCATGGCGTTTTCTCTTTCTACCTACAAGTGTATAGGATGTCATACCGGAGCTTTATTCTGGTTTGTAATTGACTGTCAACGATATGTAAGCAAAGCACACACAGTCTCCCATATATTTCAATATTAATATTCAATGTTCCGATTATAAAGGAGTTCTTTACACAGAATTCTATTGAGTGAAAGCAGTTGATTTATTGCTCTTTTGTGTTGATTGTTAGTTCCACTGATTGTATTCCAAGATAACATTCAAGTGTTCACACATGAAACATATTCCCTAGCTTTTTCACACCGCACAGGTAATGACTTAAAGCCAATTAAATACAGTGAGTCCGAAAAATCAAAAGATATGTTAGGAGAAATGGAAAAAAAATCTGACCGATGTACGCGTATTTCTCGTTCATAATTAGGGACCGCATTTTTTGGTCAAATAAAATGGTTGATTTCGGGGTTAACTTCCTTATATTTCGTGGGTATTTCGCAAAATAAAATATTTTATACAATTATGCTGCATTGTATACCGATAAATTTTATAGGCATGACACAACACTCTGCACGCTGTGTTCTTTTTCAGAACCATGAAAAATTGCCATATTTGAAGTTGTAATGTTCTTTAGAACCTAATTCATATTTAAACTCAATCTGTTGCTAAAAATAAACTAAATGAAAGGAAAATCGTGAAATGGGCACTTAACCTAAAATGCCGCAATTTACACTGGTTACTCACAAGTTCCGGCTGCAAGCAAGAGTGTCAACTACTGTGGATAAAATACGCGATCTGCATCTTCACTGTTTGCCGCAATCTAATATAGGCATCCCAAACTCGGCACTCAGATAGCATTCTCTAAAGTAGTTTTCAAGATCGTAGTAATTGTTATCAAATAATATCGATGGTCAGTAGAAGGCAGACTTTGGAAGAGTCGTATTAATTTACCCAAATAAAAGTTTATACTGTGTTTGAGGCTTGGGACTCAGTCCCTACCGTAGGACCGATTTTATTAACCGTATAGAGCTATAGACTATTATAGGCTGTAAAAAATTAATGACCTCTCCGGGACTGATTTTTCTCAACCAAATAGAAATCAATGAGGGTAAATATTTGTTTTCATTTCCTTTTAACTGTAGAGTGTTATGTAGGTGGAAGTCTTTCTTTTCGAAGTCTGCGCAATGCATTGCAAAATAGTGTCACTGACAGAAGATAAGATCTGAGAGTTCAACCACGCGTCAAAGAAGCTCCGGCCCTTTCGAACTCTCAACATTATTCACTGGTTAAATAATAGCGGCAAATAATAGCAAAGTAGGGAGAAAGAAAATCCGCTCCAAGTATTTCGCTCTTAAAGGAGACGCCTTGCAGAAAAACATGACAAAATTGTTGTCACATTGTGAAAATGTTCCCTTTAAGAAAAGGAACCTCGAGGACCAGAATACAGAATATTAGCACCTTGTACGCGACGACGCGTTTAAAAGCTAGGTTTAAAACCTCTTTCTGCAACATCTTGCAAAGTATTTGATGACTTTTACAAAGCTGCAAACCGACAACCGTGAACACGAAAACATGAAATTACTACTCAGATTGCCACTTGCTATCAGAGATCAAACTGGAAGAAGATTCTCTTTGGCGAAAACATCTTACAGATTCAGTGAGGTGTCCATTTGCGTCTGGCTTTTGAATTCAATTTTAAGCTGCACATAAATTGCTAAGCATTGGTTTTATGTTATACAGAAGTAGAATTTTAAAATCCGTGCCTTTGAGTTGAATTCTTGAAATAGTTAAGCTATCACCTCATCTGAAGTTTTACAAAGGCTCTATTTGTTGTATACAGGCTATGGAAATGTAGGCCTACCTTTATTAGATAACTTTTAGAAGACAATGTTAGCCCGCACAATTTATCGGGTGAAATGTGCATTATTGCAAGATCTTAAAATACAAGGAAAACAACAATCTGTCGAATGTAGGCTGTGTAACTTATTATTGACATAAACAAAAATAATTGTTTAAAATTAACCACGATGGCAGTACACAAATCACACTGCTTTCTCCACGCCTTTCATTATCTCGAGAAAGCTACAGTTTTAAGACTGTTCCTACTATCACATTCACTGATTTCGAAGGTAAAGGAATTATTATTTTATAGTTATGATTACGATTTCGTATAATGCAAAATATGTTTTCGGGAGGAATGTAAACATATGAAAATAAAACATTGATGTAGATTAGTATTGCTCTAAATTAGGCAAATGGGCGTTCATCAAAACAGAATAAGTATTTCAAATTAGTAATGACTAGGGCTCGGACTTTTAGGTGCTTATAAAAACGAAAATATTTATTTTTTATGTGTTTAAAAAGCCGAAAATATGTTAAAAAATATGAAAATATTGTAATTAACTTATTTAACCAATATTTACATAACTAGCCCTACTCATCTAGTCAGCAAGTGTAGAACTGTTGCAGTGAACGACAAAAGTAGATCTTAAGTTGTGCATCTTAAAGCTGTGACGATTTTCACGGAACAGAGACTTGTGTCTTGAAAATGTACGTTCAACATCTTGCATATTTGTAACACTGATACTCAGATGTTCCATCTGCTCCAAGTTCTCTACACTGTTACCCATTAAAATTTCTGAAACCTTGCGCAACACTTGTAACCCTTCATTCTTATTTAGGCATGACAGGAATTTTTCTTTAATTTTGTTTGCTTTTGAACCACTGATTTTGTTAAGTTTGTTTTCAATGTGTTTGATTTCTTTTTATTGATTCTGTCAACAATTGTTTTGTTGTTTCCAACTTAGTCATGCAGTGTAAGAGGAAACAGAAATTTGCACTAATGAAGGCCAAATCCGCCCTGATTTATTCTCTGACTGAACATAACAACGCAACACATTGAAAATATGGCGCAATTTTACAAAAACTGTCAAAATATTCATTTCTAAATATGATATGTGATTAAATATTACAAAAACTGTCAAAATATTCATTTCTAAACATGATATGTGGTAAAATATGTAAAAATAATTAAGTTACCAAAAATATTTATTCAAATAAGAAATATCGAAAATATTTTTTTAATGTGATATGCAACTCAGTATTTTGAATCCGAAGGTCCCAACCGAAACTTTGACAAAGTCCAGAAATCATAAGTAATAGCAAAAAAAATATGTATTTACCTAAACGTCCTAGCCCTAGTAATGACACTTGAAAATCGGAACTACTGTTCTTTTTCAGCATTATCCTTACAACCTTTACTCTGAAGTAAAACTATCATATAATCAAGCATAAACACGAGTTCCAGCTAAGAAGCTACAAGCAAATTGTTTCAAGCAGGTTGATCCCTACGGTAAAATATTTTTTACTAAGGTAAGTGGATAAATTTAAATAAATAAACAAGCTCAAATCCCGCGGTGAAAACACGTGCGAATGATGTTGTGTTGTTAATAAAGCAAATGTAGAAAGTTTAAAGTGGACAGAAAGCCACTAATATTATGTGCATTGTTTCCACCTCAGAGGGATGAATGGGAGATACTGTATTGAGAGTTGGACCCCGTGCATCCGCGTTCAGGGACCTCCAGCAATTAAAACCTCCTGAATAAAACAGCTGTCATCTCACTCCTTGTCTGCCCCCCTACTAACCACAGCTCGTCACTGTGCAACACCGCAACAAACTATTTGCCTTCTTTTTCTAACAACATGGCAAGGTAGGTAACATTCAAATGAGTACGTTTGTGTCATTTCCTTCAATTAGTTACACAGCAAACATCATGAATGATAACGCAAGAACTAATAATTATTGGAAGGTTTGCCTACAACAATATAGTCTGCATACGGAGTAGATAATGTCAAATCATTCCTCGTGTTAGGATATTTAATAGATCCAGGGACGTCTCATTCCCGATTCAAAGTAATACTATTATAATAGAAAGGAAGAAGACATTTGAAAAGAATCAAACATTGCCTAAACGTTATACTCAAAAGAAAGAGATGAAGAAATTATAAATGAAGACTAAAAAAAAAGGAAGTACGAAACAAAGAAAGTAAGAGAGGAAGAGAGGAAGGAAGGAAGATTTAATAATAAACAGATAGAACAAAGGGAATGAAAGTGAAATAAATAAATAAAGAGGAGAGAGAGAGAGAGAGAGAGAGAGAGAGAGAGAGAGAGAGAGAGAGAGAGAGAGAGAAATTAAGTATGTTTAACAAAATTTCAATGTGAACTTGTACAGGGAATTTTTGTGTATCTGCATTGCTTTGGTTTCAACAGCCAGTAACCAGTAATAGGGTATTGTAACCCAAAGTAAATGAGCAATTGGAACTCATTTTTAAAGAGATTCAGTCAGGAAAATAACATTGTGGAAAACTGATTTTTAATATAAATAATTTAAATTAGTACGTTTCTTTTCATAATGAAGTTCTATTAAAGTATTCTATTATAATATTTTATTAAAATATTAATTTTATTTAGTTGCAGGAACATTCATATAATATACGTTTCCCTTTACACCCAGAATAGTGTATATAAATGACGGAATACAAAAACGGCTCTTTATGAATCAGTTTCTGATATCCCGATTAGGCTATAGTTCTATTCCAATCGGAAAGACAAATCTTCTTTAGACTATCGCATTAGAGAAGAGAGGATCTTCCTCTATAAATGGGGTATGAACCCATTAGCTTTATTTAGCTTCTTTATTCTGTCAGCCAGAAATTAATACATTATTTAAATTAGAAGTAATTAATTAATCTACTACGTTTTATAAGCGTGCCAGTGTGAAAGTTCCTATCAATCACGTGACTATGTCTCTACACCGGAATTTAATGGCAATGCCCATTTGTTTTAGAAATGAAGGATCTCTATGCTATAAGTTTGTTATATTTTTCAATACTGTTCTGGCTGTAATCATATAACTTACTTCTAATGTAGGAGTTAGCCAGTGAGAAAGGGCACTGTTTAATATATTCTTGTCATAATAGGTTTATTATGTTTTTATTGTATTGTTGTGATAGATTTTGTATATTAGATAGGCCTATTCTAATTATTATAGATTTATTATTAAATTGTATTTTATGAGTACTGTTCATTTTATGCATTTAAAATTACTATAACCAACTGAATTTAAAATGCTTGCAACTATTTAGATGTAAGATTTTGACTTTGTCTATTGCAATTATGCTTAACGACAATAAAATTTATTTATTATTATTTATTATAGTACTGATGTAAAGAATGTGAATTTCGTTATAGTTAATACTAATAGAAGTCGAAAATTGGGAAAAGAATTACAAATACGTACAAGATCTCTATTACCAAGCAAAGAATTTAAACACTTTTTTAGCAATAAGTTCAAGTGTAACAAAGAAAGAAAAAGTATTTAAAAAATCTATAGGCATATTTGTTCATTGTTCAAGAGACAAACGTGTGCAACCACAGCATTACAATCTCTCAACCCGCTCGAAATCTAAAGTGTAAAAAAGAAGATTTGGATTTTGAAATGGAGTGGATATGCAGGTAGATTTAAACCCGGACTGCTTGCAGCGTAGATACAACGATGAGTTGTTATAAACAATAGCCTGAGCAATGTTGTCAACATCATTTACAGGATTACAGCGTGTCAAACTTTTTTAAAATACGTAAACTTATAAATTACCGTATGTACATGTCAACGAAAAATACGAATAGGTCTAAGTTGTTGTTTAAAAGATCAAACTTTATGATATTGCATAATAAATTAACCATAGGCCTACAGATAGCTTTCATTACAATTTGGATATGTGAAGGAAAGTTTCACGAATCCTCTGCAAGTACAAAACAAAAACCCCTAACTCTGTTGAGAGAATATGCAAACTTATAACACATACAATACCCGTTCTCTGTTAAAGTTATTAATTTAGCAATTTGGTATGTGTTCCTGTAACGTAAGGATTGTTTGAGCAAGATTCGGGATGTAGGCTATACAAGTCTTAACATTAGGAATACTAAGAAACTTTCCTTCCCGTGCCTTCATTAAACATTGCAATGCTGGGAGTAACAGGATGGGTGGGAGTGGAAGCTTACAGTTTGCCATTAATTAGGAGTAATATGGTTAGTAATTTAACATAGGGGTGGCATAAAACACACAGGAAGCTACATAGGATTGAGGAGAGGGAGGTTAACCTTACTGAAATACCACCTGAACCTTCCAGAATAAGAAGGGAACTTCGGAATTACTCAAGACAGACGTTTTTACCCCTCTCTTTACAACCCTTAATTGTGCAGATTTTTTCTTTTGCTTCTATACTAGTTTCAGAAGTAATCTCTTTCCTTCATTTTTATTTCTCTGGATAGCCAGCCCCTACTACTGCCGCCAGAAACAACGTAATTACCAAGAAAAAAGAATTAAGTTGTAAGACGTTGGAATTAATGCATATCTAAAATTCTCATAGAGTTTGTAGGGTGGGTTGAATGAGGTAAGGTGAGGTAAGGGGGAAGGAAAAAGAAGGTGGAATCCTCACACAGCTAGTCTGTCTGTTGGTCGCAATAAAATACATGCAAAACGAGACCATTATTTAAATACGGCATAAAAGCAATGTTTCTTCTGCTAAAAGGGTGTATGTATAGAAAGGGGAGGAAGAATAGAAAGAGAAGAGAACGAGAGAATGAAACGAAGAAATTTCATTAACGTCGTCTTAAGGTAAATTTATACATAGTAATTTCCTTTTCGCTGCATGAGTTTGCTTTGGCCTGTAATACATTACAACTATGACGTGTAAGACACTGTTGTGTAGCAATGTGTGTAGGAATAGGATAAAGAGGTTCATTCTTGAAGGAGCAGTAGGAGTGGGAGGAAAAGGGCTTAATAAAAACCCCCAACTGTTTGTTGTTTCTCCGAAACAACCCTCATCCTCCCCGATATTAACTCCGCATTTTCCCTTAACGATCTCTAATTACATAGAAATGATACGGCCTCACATTCCAGGATAACATTTCTAATTATGTAAACGTTATGCATTCATTCCCACTTTATTTCTTATTCAAGAATCTTGGAACATGCAATGCAATGCTACTTGTTATGATTTACCACTCGGCAGTATAATTGATCCTGGTAAAAACGTCTCAATTATTCTTTAAAACTTTTAAAAAATCAAGGAAATATTATAATGAAATGAAAATCCGTAGTTGCACAAGGCTAGGCTTAAAATCAAGGGTGCTGTGGGGCACTATAAAAAAGCTAAAATATTTTACACTATCAGAACAGCTATATAGATTTAAATTTAATGTAACCTCATTACAGTATCTGCAACTGTATTTTTAATACATGCTGTATATCAATCTATATTTATTACAAAAACAACTAGCTAAAAATGATTAGTACTCATCTTGAAAAGCTGAGGAGGAATAATTTTATAGCTTAATAAACATTTTAGAGGTGAAAAGTTTTGTACGCTATATTTTATAGCCTAAAATGAGACCGTAGATTTCAGAAAAATTTCCTTGAGTTTTTCTGAACTTAATATTATTAATATATATAAAAGTTATTCCTCAGGTTCGCGAGCGACCCCTGGTGATCCCGTAAGGGGATATTCTCAGAGGATTTGTTACCGGGGTGCGCCAGTCCCCTACCTACTTAAACCTAAGGACACACACACACACCCCCAGTCCTGAACCCGGGAAAGACATTTTTCACTACTGAAAAATCCCCGACCCGGCTGGGAATCGAACCCATGGGTAGGCAAAATACTTATGTTTTTATCCCTATTTATCGCATTACATATCCCGAGGACTGTAAGAAGAACTTCAGTTGTATTTTTTGGTACAGTAAAATGTCCGAGCGGGAAAACCAAATTCCGCACAAACATTTAAGGTTGACTTCACTATAAGGTAAATACCACGCATACATTTTATGGCATTTTATTCGCGCGAGTACATTACGCCCAAGATATTATCAGAAATGTTTCTGGCACAGGGAAATTCCATATCAGGTGTTGCTAGTTTTTCTTTTTATGCTTTGCATGCTCTGCTGTAGTATCTTGTTTGTATTTCTCATTGTCTTCAATGTTTCATCGTGAAAGTGAAACATTAGGTAGATTTACCAAGACATACGTTTCAACGGGTATTCCTATCATCATCAGCTGATTCGGACTGGCCATCTGATAGGGGGTGAATTAACTATTTGATCAAAGTTCGCTGGAGGTGTCGAAATTTAGCAGTTTTTGGCGGTGCTTAAGAATGAATTTCCCTAGACCATGAGTTCATATGGTGGTTGAACTTGTTTTAGTAATTCTATTTCAGATTCTTATGAATATTTCCTTACTTAATCTTGCTGCAGATTTCATCAGTTCACTGTGTTATTTCCCTAGTAAGAAATATATTAAAGGAAGGACTTGCTAACGAACACCGTTATAGTTATTGTATGGAAAATAAGTTTAAAAAGGGATGAACTTTTTGAAGATGCAGTTCAGTAAAGATATGTATGGTTAATGCTTATGTACGAGTAGTTTCGCGTAGTGATTGACGAAGAACGTGCTGATAAAAACAATGCAGAGGAAAAGTGTGATAATACCGAGAAAAGAAACGCGAGAGAAATTCATCGAACAATTTTCTTATTATCAACCAGTCCTTGTCGGCCGCGGTGGTCTAGATGTAGCGTACCTACCTCCAGATCCGAAAGTCGCGGGAACAAATCGGGCCGCGGTCAATGGATTTTTCAGGAAGTAAAAACTCTGGGCACGGAGTCCTCCGGGATGGACTTTAAAGTGGGGTGCACCTGTCGTAGATTTACTCCAAGTCTAAATTAGAGCCTCTGTTCAAAATTACTTGGCTCTTTCATATCCAAGTAATACGTAAGTTTCCGGGGGAGGGGGTTGTGATGTGATGGGCTCACCACCTGCCACTCTGCCCTCTATCGGGAAATAAGCGTAACAAAATCCAAACAGGTAACAGTAACCTCAACCTGGAGGCCCTACGATTCACCACTGGGAGTAATATGAAATATGATGGACCAGTCCTAAGTCTGAGACAAGTGGTAAAGAAAGTGTCACCCCTTTCATTTTCCTGCTCCCAATTTTGCGGAAATTATCTATGGGTATTAGATAGAAGAAAATCTTCGTTGCAAAATTTACCTGAAGTATTATGAAACTCTTAACATCTCGTATGCGGGACCTGCCTATATAAATGCGGAATTTGACCCTACCCGTCACGAGACTGTACTTACATAAGCACCGCAGATGAAGGAAAAAAATCCATTTCTCAAGGGTGCTTCTGTAGAACTAAGCAACTCTAAAGCAGAATAGATCTCACAATGGTGATGATGATGCCATGGATTTGGGTATTGCGAGGTTGATTACATTTTAATGCCCTTCAAGTACCCGCAGGATATCGAACTAGTTCGTATCTGTGAATCTCCAGGCTCTAAACTAATTATCATAGCATACAGACAGCATGATGGAACAAGCAAGGATTTTATATAGAGACGGAGATCACAGGGAGAGTGAACTATTATTATCCGGCTCCTATTGTTTTTCGATGAGGGCACCATCATATCTGCTTAAATCTTCATATTGTTTTGCTGTTAATGATAACAAAAGAGTTCGCATTGCGTTTAATGTTACGTGAGTTTCCTGTCTCTTATCCAAAATCAGCTCACCAGATGTCGATCTCTAGAAGTATCATCACATAATTTACAAAAGATACTTCACTACGAAGCTATTCATAGCGCACATACGCTTCATTTTATAATAAAGTTTGTAAATTGATCGACCAGAGTGTCTGTCGAAGTTGGCAGAAATTCAAATTCAATGGCCTAAATAAGTTTAATAAAACGATCACAAGTTCTTTCTGGAAAATATGACATTTCTGAAATGAGATTAACTAGATAAATCAAAACAGGTGTACTCTGAATCTGCTCAGTCTTACACTATTCCAGGTTTTCTCTGATTTTCCACATTCATTAACCCAAACATGAACAAAGGAACAAGAATAGTTACAGATATTAAAAACAAATAGGCCTAAGATGTGGAACATAATTTCCTCTGCCATTACTAGAGTAGCCTACACAGTTGTATTGCAAGTAGAGCCATTCAGATGTTTCAGCATAATTCAAAGCTGCATTATTCACGAGGCAAGAGTTAAATTTGTGTATAAAATTATTGCTGATTGGGGAAAATGTTTCAAATAAATGTTTAGCTCTTAGTATAATACATTACACTACATAACATTCTATGCATAATATGAAATTCGTACAGAAAATTTAAACAATATCCTACGAGCAGTTTTCCAGCAAGTAGCTGTAAAAATAAAGATAAAATGGTTCCCTCGCTTCTTAACACGCCCATGAAGAACATAAAACTCAAAATAAAGTATGATACAATGCACTCACATAACTTTCTATGCCTAAGCTTGGGCAATACATAATTCTTAGTTCACATTCTGATAAAGAATAGACTACGAGGTCGTATTGAAAGGAGTGCGTATTTCGTTGTTTCAGCCTGATGCTGACATTACTAAACAAGGCTAAGATTCTACAGATTGATGGCTGCATTATTAACTACCCTACAGATTTTTATTTTTTTTTTTCGAAAAGTTGTAGAATAAAAATTTAGCTCTTTACATGAGGTGCTTATAAGAGCCACATTTTTAGAAAATTCAAATGAAATCGTAAGAGCCGTTTTCGAGAAACTCGCGGAAATGAAATTTTCTTCGTCTAAAATGAGATTAAAAGTAAGAGAAAGTGGTCGTGAATCTTCATGTCATCTACACAAGATATATAACCCCAATAAAAAAATGTTTCATTTATACGATTTTTTGTTCTTGGTCTATGCAGTCAGAGACACAGCCTACTGAGGGACTCTCAGACAGACACTCACATATTTTTGAAAATATACTTTAGACCTGAAAACATGTAGGGGACTTACGCTGAAAACGTGACATCTAATTTCGGGGACAAAGACAATATTGTGAGCCTACGTACGGTACGGGTAGACGAAGTAATAATGTCTGTAATAATTTTTAAAAATAAGTTAGTGGTGTTGTAGTTTTCTTGCTTCTAAAATCAGATTGTGTTAGAAAGTAAGATAGAAGCCAGATTAGTTGTAAGTTTGAAGGTACGGAAAACGGTTGTTTTGATTAATCTCTTTTAATACCAGAAAACCGTCAACCGAATAATGAAGTTCAGCAACAGTCTGAAATTGCTTTAAAACAGAAGACAAAATAACAATGCTAGTGAAACATCCTGTGATAAAAATACTCGATTCAGTAGGCGATAAACGGTAGAAGGTTTTTGTAGTATAAACTGCACGATAATATTATATAGTATTTTTAGGTAGATTTCGAAGAAAACTCTACCTATTGGGATCATAGGCGTAACCAGGCCGACCATATGGGGGTGCTCCCCGGAAAATTTTAAAAATTATGATGCAAAAGAACGAGTTTTAAGCTTCCGGGGGTCCACCCCCGGAAAATTTTAAAAATTAAGACGCAAAATAACGAGTTTTAAGCTTCCCACGCTTTATACTTGTATTAAGTAATTTATAGGCAGACTTAAAAAAATTATACAATTTTCCTTTTTTTAATCAAGGGGGGGGGGGGTTCAAACCCCCAACCCCCCCCCTCGGTACGCCTATGATTGGGATCGGTACCATGTCATGACTTTCGAAAAATTATTTCATATCTTTACGTTTCATGCCTCCTTAAGTACGAAACCACCGCCCGTTCAATTTGTTAAAAATTTATATAGGCCTACATATTTATATACATCTTCACACGCTAGAGCCGTAATTTTGGAGATATTTGAACACATTTTTATTATGTTATTTCTAGGCCCAATAGTTCGGACTAGTTCGTTAATGAGCAAAATTGGCCCAAGGTCAGGGGAGAGAGTTGAAATTTTGAAAAAATTTATATCTCGGCCCCTATGAAGTATAGAGAGAAACTTTGTTTGAATAAATTAGAGTACTACCTGTCGAGTTCACAGTGACACTAACGATTCGGGGGTTTTGGGGGTACGAGTGGGGGTGGGGGGATGGAAATTAGAAATTTTTGAAACCACGTCTTGTGGGGTATCGTTGAAAAGCTCTTGATGAGTACTCTACAAATCATTAACTAGTTTCTCGATAGCTCTCATATGAGACGAGATTTGAATGTTTGATAAAGTGCCCATTCCTCTTTTTTGCAGTTATTATTGCTGGTTTGTCATGCCAAGGCTAAAGAAGAAGAGTGCTGCGCAGCGACAATAAATTAAACCAAAAGCACTTCGAAATCTACCTCAGCCTGTAGGCCTGCCTAAAGGGATTTTTGTATGTGTGGGGTGACTTACTATGTTATGGTATAGGATGATACCGCATCCGATTCGTATTTTTGTTAATTTTTTTAGTCAAAAAGCTAAAATAGCCAACTATGATACAAGGAATTTCCATCTTTGACCAACGACAAAACAAGTAGAATTGAAAACATATTTGTGCGCGAAAAAAAAAATCATTATAGGCCTAAACAAATCATGGATATATATTCTACTGATCAAACGCTGAGATGTAAGACATTCCTCGTTCAATGAGACGAACTAACTCAGACAAATTAAAGCAATTACAAAGGAATTGAGCCCCTTTTACGAAACCGTGACTTATTTTTCTTGATTATCCCCAGACACAATCTCTTATGCAAGTTCGGATTTCGAAATGAAGTTTATTCATTGTTTTGCCTCATTTCTTCAAATTTGCTCTCTATTTGTTTCTCTCCCCTTTCACATCGTAACTAATAGTTTCTTCCTTGTCCCCCACCTCCTTCTCCTCCTCCTCCTTGGATCGTGCCGACGTTTGGATAAAAGCATTACTTACATTCGAAATGAAGTCAGTGAATCGTCTAAATTCAAATTATTCACACTTTAAGACACACTTGAATGAATTCCGGCTCATTTTGTTAGTCTAAACTCTAGTTTAAACCTATAGCAATGTAAAGCGAAGAGGAAGCTTATACCAAACCGAACCTCGCAGCTTTTAATGGAAAAGTAGTATAATTCACAGTGGTGTATTCAATTTATGAAGAGAGTTATAAAACGCTCCAGAGGATAACGTTTATTGATTGGTGACGTAAAGTTATTTGTGTCTTAGGCCTAATTGTCATTTTTGTTATTGCTAGTGATATTATTATGCACACTGTTATTAACAACCATCCCTTATCCCTTATATGTGTTAACTTCTATACATAAAAGTAAAGTGATCCCTGTACAGGCCATGGAGGCCCAGAGGGTTCCAGGAGGTTGAGGCTCCCAGATTTTGGACATTCGGCACATGAAGGTGGTAAGGTTGTCAGCCTTACGCACCGGCCGCCTTTACCCCCAGGATTGCTCCTGGTACTCATTTCTGTTAGAGGCTGAGTCGACCCCAGGGCCATAGTGCCACCAGAAGGATTAGGCCAATTGAAAAATCTCAATGACCTCATCGGGAATCGAACCCGCGACCTTCCGGTTTGTAGCGCAGCGCCTCAACCACTACGCTACGGCGTACCCCCCAACTTCTATACATGAAGATGTTTTCTCATTCTTGTACATTTTCAATGATAGGCTGTTATGCATTCACATATGCTCTGTATTTCAGCAGAATTATTTCGGAGTACATAAGCCCATTCGGCGAGTGGTATATTCTATATTTAATGAGGTTATAGGTTATCTCAATGAGAAACAAATGGATGCCCAGAAAGGAGTTTTAGTGCGAAAAATATAATTTCCACGAATTAGCCTAAATACCACTTCCATAAATAAAGGGGTAAAATTGTGAACAATCCCTAAAGGTAAAGAATCACCATTACGGTCATATCTGTAATAGCACATGTAATAAAATATCAGATAAATTATTGTGTTATCGGGAGGAATGGAAGGTCCTAATCTCCTAATTCTTCTCTCTGGAATATCCACTATAGTCTACGACAACCCAGTAGGTCTGGATAGCACAGTCAGTAGGCCTAATCAAATTAATTATATCATTTAAAGTAAAATAAATTCTAATAAAAATATTACCTTTAAATTATTTAATATTTTTGGGGAGTATTTTTTGTTTCTTTGGTTTCTGTATCTAAGATTCCAGGTTCGATTCTGCCCCAGGTCAATGGCGTACATGTACGAATAAATGTAATAGTTCCAGGGCTGTAGATTAGAAACATGTAAATTTTTTCCTGTAAGACAGTACTCCGGAATACCGGTGATGGTAAGTAGCAGTATTTATCCCCGTCGTTCAATAATTATAAAAACCAAGGAACCTATTCAACCCCTTAATAAATTCCTGAAACCGAAGTGTAAGTATTCTCAAATTCAAAATCGTATCGGCTACTGTGTTGGAATCTGATCTTTATAGTCTTTCTGTTTGGGTTAACTAGTTAACTATAGTAAGTATATTTATGCGGTATAAACGGCCAAAGTAAATTTATTAAATTAGAATATTTTACGGGAAATAGGCTATATGTTTTCACATCAACCACGACTCAGGAAGGAAAAAGCTACCACAAACATAAATTGCAATCAAAGGGAAATCAGCAGTCCACCTTAAACATAGCTTATTCGTCCGTAATGCACTAAGCTACTCTGTCAGCTGATGGAACGGCCAGGGCATGAACCAGTTTTCGATCATTCTGGTCAAGCCTGTCGAAAAGGAGCATATTAAACGTGATCAATTCAAAGACGGTGGAACCATAATATTTCTTAAATTGTCCTAGTATAGACACAAATATTGACACACAGTAATAATTTAAAATGTGGCATAAAGTTTATGATAATTCAGTACGAATTACCACAAATAATGAAAAGATTAAACCTTATCTACATGTTCCATTGTTGCAGGATTTCAGTCGGCATTTTCCTATTTTAATTAACTGTCTGCGTGCACCAAGCGAAGGAGATCGGAGGTTTGGCTCCCAATTACTCGCTAAATCGCATCTTCAAAAAATCTCTTGCAGCTCTCATCCTTCTTCCAACACTTCTCATTGCGTTTGAGGAAAAGAAGATTTCCTACCCCATCTGCACCCCACTCCTTCAACAATCCACTCCATCTTTTATCCCAATCTTTGTGTACATCCTCTTTTCATCCTAAACATTGTAAACATTGCTCAGCATGTAGCAGCACAATAAATCAAAACGGGGCGATATTTCTAAAAATGAGACTTCTCTGGTCCCAATAGCAGCCCTCCTCTATGTGTACCACGCCCTCAGTTTTCAGATTAGGCATAACAAACAACTTCTCCCTTTCATTTGTCGTCCTTTGTACCACTGCATATGTCTTTTCCCTCCGATCGAAAACGATTGCTCTAATTTTGATCCCGTTTTAATGAAATCTTCCCACAAATATTCTTTGTGGCATTAAAACGTATTTACTAATCGACATAAACGATCAAAGCGTTCCGGTGGAAAGCCACATATATTAAAAGTTCTATGAACGTTAATATTGAATTTTAAATAAGTTGATATGAGAGACTTTCATGATGTTTTCCTACCTTACGTAGTTCAGAAAAGAAACCCTATTTTAAGCACTGGTTATCCATGAAATAGACCCGATATAAAGGACAAAAGATAGAACAAGGAAGAAAGATAGTTCACAGGCTTTACATATGCATCCACCGAGGTTATGTGAGCAAAAAATCATAATTAACAATGTTGCATAATGGATAATGGGCCTATTATATTCTCAAGAAAATAAAATAAGAATAAAATATTAAAATCCTATAGCAACTCAAAGTAACTCGTTTACAGAATTTAATCTTATATAAAATTGAGGATAATTTGAAAATCAGTTGACTGTCCGATATAGAGGACAAAAGATAGAACAAGGAAGAAAGATAGTTCACAGGATTTACATATGCATCCACCGAGGTTATGTGAGCAAAAAGGCATAATTAACAATGTTGTACAATGGATAATGGGCCTATAATATTCTCAACAAAATAATATAAAAATAAAATATTAAAATTTTATAGCAACTCAAAGTAACTCGTCTACAGAATTTAATCTTATATAAAATTGAGGATAATTTGAAAATCTGCTGACTGTTTGGTTAAGTATTTCATTTAATTGCAAATTTTATGTTTAGAGATGATTTTTACTAATGACGAATACTATTAAATTTTCCACTGGAGTATATTTTAGTAGCCTATTGCTGTGAAATTATGATACACTTTATACATGTTTTCTGGAAAGTGGCACGGCACTGGATTTGAAAAATCATTTTAGATATAAAAATACCGACCATCTTCACACATTTTGTGTAGACCTACTTCATAAACATTATCTTTCATTTATCCATGAAAATACTACTACTCGATAAACAATATCTGTACGTTTTGTACTTTCAACATTACAACTAAATCATGATGTGGTAGGCACACTAATTTTATATGCTATATGCTATGTGGTATGCTATATCTTTTTACTGATGTTTTGTTCAGAAAACCCCATTCTATTTAATCAAAGTAAAACTTTAGAAGAATAAACATCGAAAGCACTTCAGGGACGTATACCTTATTAGGAATTAAATGTTACATTTTTTAGTACACTCAATTATCGATAATAATCAAACGCCTATCTCAGAGTTATAATAACTTGTCAAAACCTTCTGGGAATAGACAATTATTTACTAATACACCCAGCCACGTTCTTAGGAACCTAAAATGGCAATAAACAGTGCAAGTAGCAAGTTAAGCTCTACCGAGCTTCTACTGTAAAATTTAAAAATATGTTTGATCAAACTCTGACTAAAACAGTAAATATCCATTCCTATTAAGTATGAAGCTATGTGTATCTTTCCTAACACGTGTTGTTTATATCGCATAATAAAATGCAACGTACAGCTATAACTATTATCCTTTTGTGGATATGTAATCTTCCAATACGAAGCACCACTTCATTTTCTCTGGATATGGCAGACTATTTGTAAATTATACAGATCCCTGGCCCCTGTAGTACAAGTCTTTGGGAGTTGACCGTATAGGCCCACATATCCCTCAACATCGTGCTAATCTTTCACATATGAAAAAACCAAATTATAAAACATATCCCATCATTATATTCGAAACTTTCTCAAGTACATTATAAGCTAAATGGTAATATTAAGCTGTATAAAGCTGTACTGTTCACTACTTGGGGATGCTCCTCTCACGCAGCGGGCCCGGGTTCAATTCCTGGTCGGGACAAGTTACCTAGGTGAGGTTTTTTCCGGGGTTTTCCCTCACCTATGAGACAAATGTCAGGTAACTTTAGGCCCTTGTGGTCCCCGGATATCATCTGGCCGTCATTATCATCTTCATCCTCATCCTCGCC
Source organism: Ectobius pallidus (assembly GCA_964059195.1). Taxonomy (NCBI): domain Eukaryota; kingdom Metazoa; phylum Arthropoda; class Insecta; order Blattodea; family Ectobiidae; genus Ectobius; species Ectobius pallidus. The sequence continues at coordinate 20,977,027 of CAXKWD010000008.1, forward strand.
TTGTTCTGAGCGAGTGTGTGTGTGAATGGTGTGTCTCCTCCTATGTGTTCGTGTTGTTTCGGAGGTGGCCCCGGCATTGGGCTGATCACTCATCCGGGGAGGCCCTCCAAGTCCTTGTCTGGTCAAAAAAGTATGTATGTGATCCAAAGATAATCCCTCTCCCGATAGGTCGCGGCCCTCTAAGGCCCGGGCGGCTTGGGTCGCTTAAATACTAAAAGGGAGAGGTAAAACTAAGATAAAGAAAGAAAGATAAAGCTGTACTAATTCCACTGTTGAGACAATTTTTTCAACGCAAAGTCTGTTTACATAATTAGGTACGAAGCGTGATTTAGATAAATTTACTTCCAGCATTGTTCAAGACAACTTAATTACCAGAATACTTGTGGCACGGAGTTTAGAAGATAACTCGTGATAATTTACAAATACCCTCTCCCTTTACTTACAATTTGTTTCAACGAAGTTTATAATTTTATTTTCGCGTTTCAAACAAATCCAAGCATTCATTTTCTTTAAAGTAACAATTTGACATGTTAAAATATAATTTCCGTCTTTTCCAGTTATTCATTTATTTAAGGAAGAGAACAAACAATACCAAGGTTCTCCTTTCAAACCATTAGTGATTTCATCAAATTTCCAAACCTCCCCTTCTCTTCCTGACTGACATTTTATACGCAGAAGCCTTCTCTTACTCCTCTCTGAATCTCTTTTATTATTTCTCTCTTTGTTCGTTCCACTTTGATGTGTAACAGTCTCATGCTTGCTATTTAAACTTCCCAAGCAGGAAAGCAGCAGCTAATAGCACTCAGAAATAATCCATATTAATTTCCCAATGCATCTGCTTTTCCCCGCTACACTGTGTTACAAAAACTGCTACCAATGACGATTGTGATCAAAATATGTTCAAATTTACTTTTAGAGATTCTGGCGAGAATATTAATATCCTATGAACATTATATGTATAGTTTACAAATAACTTACCCTCTGCCTTTACTTAAAATTTGTTTCAACAAACTTTATAATTTTACTTTCGCGTTTCAAGAAATCCAAGCATTTTCTTTAATGGAACAATCTGACATAATACAATGTCCGTCTTTTTACAATCATTCATTTATAAACATAGTATCTGTATACATATAAATGTGTGTTTGTGTGTCGCACAGTATCATTTGTGCTTTGTAGGAGAAACACATTGATATAGGCCTAGGCCTACGTGTTCGCCGGTGTTCATAGACATGACTGAGTAATGTTAACAGCTACGCATCAGGAGCATTATCAGGTGTAAGATGTTTTATAAAAGCTAGGAGGTCGTCGTGCAATCCACATGTAATAAATGGATTGATATATTATCAACAAAGGCCTTTATTCAAGCATGAAGTTGACAGTAGGCAACACACTGCGGCAGCACACCCGCAGTGTGTGCCGAGCCTCGAACTGATATCGTTATTGTTTCTGTAATACACATAATATAATTTTGATATAAACTAAATAGTATTACATTAATACGTTATGCAAATATCTCTATTATGATGACCGCTGTGAAGTATAATGGTTAACCTTGATGACTACGGATGCGCAGCATCAGGTTCCATACCTGGTACCTCCTTCGATTTTTTGAGCTAGGGAGGTCTGGAGTGGGGTGCACTTAGTCTCAACTGATCAACTGATGAACTACTTTGCTAAGAAGTAACTACTCTGCTCAGGAAAATCATCAAAAACGGCCATGGGTTTCGGAATACTGACCAAATGCCTCCAGTCCTGCCATCTACCGACCAAGTCGAAAGAAATAAGGAAGTCGCTGACCATACTTCCTTTTAGTTTGGAAAATAATCTTTAACAAGTCAATCAGGGAGGGAGAGACTAACATTAAAAAATTAGAATTAAGGAAATGATTCAGGACGAAATCTTGTAAAACAAGATTACTTCGTTGAAACGTTTTTAAACACCCTGTATGAGAAGTCCTTTCTGTTTTGTGCTGCATGGTAGAGAAACGGTGAAAGCCACTTCGCTCCCGCCCTTTGTAACAGATCGTTCACACGAAATGCGCTTAGTTGTGTGGTACAACTCAATCAAAAGTAATAATTAATTTATCAACATCTAATGAAGTCATAATGAAATGTGAAAGCGCATATCAAGAGTAAAAGAATCGAGAGGGAGCCGAGGACAGTTCAGTTCAAAAACATCTCTTTATGTCGTCATCACGCTGTCTGTATGCTTTTGAAATACAATACAGCATAATAGAGCACGAAATATCTAATGCATTAAACTCAGTCCCTTTTCAGTCATGCAGAGTTATGCAGAAGCGGCTGGTACGGAAATACGTCACGCTTACTAATTGAATTTTACAAAAAAAACATTTCGTTCAGAAAACACTTGTTTCCCAAATCAGTATGTCTGTTTCTAAAGCAGCATCATGGACTGTCTTTTCAGCCAATTCATTAATGTTTACTATTAAAGACCCATGGTCCGCCGGCGTCGCTGACTACAGATCCGTCGGCTCGGGTTCGATTCCCGGTACCTCCTCGAATTTTTCTGAGGTAGGGAGGTCTGGTAGGGGTGCATTCAGCCTCGTGTTTCAAATTAAGGAGCTACTTGATAGAGAAGTAGCGGCTCCGGTCAAGAAAACCACAATTAACGGCTGTGGGTGTCGGCATGCTGACCACATGCCCCCAATCCTGCCATCTGCCTATGGGAGATGACGCAGTGGTCGGGTGGTAGGCCAAGTCCCTCCAGGGATGTAGCGCCACGGAGTTAAGTTAATTAAAGACCTATAATTATTATTTTCCATTATTATTTACAATTCATTAATCTGTAATCCTTTTTAGTAAATATTTTTATATATTTATTCAGTATTATCTGATGCAGACTACTAATGCTGAGCCAATCTTGTTACGGCAGAACTTGTAGCCTATTTTCCAAGTTAGTGTTCATGAGGCCTATGTCGTTTAATAGAAAACTTGATTAACATGGGCGTTTGCTGTTAATTTAATTACAGTATTTCTTACATTACATTAACAGATGTACTGTACATACCTGCCATTGTTGCTTACTGAAATCAACTTAATATTGTATTTAATGTAGTAGAAGCCGTTCCATCGTTCTTGAAACACGGGTTTGGATGCGCAGTGGAGAAAAATGCTTCACTGTTGGGGGAGGGAATATTGATTTTTCTAAACCACGTGCTTTTCCAGTGCTTCTATTGGTGTAGATGGCTGAGAAGTGACAAGGACAGCAGATAACAAGTAAATCATCCCTCCCTATTCTGCGCGAGATTTCTAGGTCATGTTTCAACTGAAATGGAACAGACTCTACCGTATCGTAAATGGTATAGTACCTCGTTAAAGAAGCTACTTCCTCTGGGGACATAGCCGACTATGCGATGCTGCGTCATCTACCATTGGCAGAGAGGATTGAGAGACATGTAAACAGCGTATCTTGCCGTTATTGATGATTTCAGAGAACAGAGCCGCTACTTATTTATTAGGCTACTCGATTTGGGAAATAAGTGTACACGGACTAACTCATTAGACTATATTAAGGTTCTGATTTTTTGGTTGCTGCTAAATACGATATTTATTCACCAGATCAATGAAATGTGTTTTGCTTTAATCCATTCAGTAACACTAACAAATCTTTTACAATAATACTATACTACTAATTTTAACGTTACACATTAGCTATTCACTAAATTCCAAATGCTTTAAGATAAAATGAAATAATTAGAACGAGGAAATAGTTATAAAAAACGAGACCAATTCGGAATAGGTCTATACCAAGAAGACGAAAAAAGCTATTTCTTTTAATGCGCTCAAAAATTTCACCTGTTACTTACTTTACAAAATCAAGAAATGCTTTTTATTAATAAGGCATTTAGGATCAAAGCTTGATGATTCGAATCTAGAACGGTTCCATTGAAAGTTTTGAGTTAGGTGGCATTGGCATTGGGGTGGGTAGCCTAGGGGGCTTAAGATGTTCTAATTTCATGCCATCCCGCTATCATCCTGTTTCATAAATAATCAATTTAATATCGCCGGGATGTGCAGTCAGAAAATCGCAATATCTATGCATAGGATAGGTATTTCAACATTTTTTTTTTACATGGGATAAAAACAAGTGTTTCGCCCGTAGAAATGCCACCACTGAGTACAAGAGTACATTGCTTTTTATGTACCCTCCGTACAAGAGCTCTAGCTTTCATAAAGCCAACGCCCGAACCACGAGCCATTTAAATGCTAAGATGTTGTGTTCTATAATTGCTCTGATATAGTAACGCTGTAATATGCATTGCATAAGAATGTGAATACAAAATTTTACTTAAAAATCTATTCAAATTATAGACTAGCATATAAAGGTGTCTTTAAATTGTAAAGTGGGTTTGTGAACAGCAACAGGACAGCTACTGATTCGTGATTTCAGTACAAGAGTGTTCTAAAGCAAACAGTCTTATGAATATAACTATTATGAAAATCAATATCAAGTAGCGTGTCTTGTTAGGTTTGGTACTCTTCTTTGAGGTAATGCAACAATTTATTGCGTGATGCCTTCCATCTTTTTCTTAAACAATTTTATACAGAACAACTCAAAGCAGATTTTAAAGCTTGAACCTCTTTCATTAACACCCATGTCATTATGTTCATGGTTGTTTCACCAAAGTTAATCATTATCTTCTTATCTTTTGTATGAATGGCATTTAACCTTCGTTTCTTTTTGTTATAATAGTGTAATTGATAACTTTTCAATAACAATTTAATACTATTGAAAACCTTGGATATAGGCTAAAGTATAGTCTTCTATATTATATTGTAATTAAATGAAATTATATGGGCCCATTCACAGTGGATGCATGAAAGTGCAATTAATATAAATAAGATAAAATTTTGCTGCTTTTAAACATTTGTTCAAATATTATTTTACAGAGACATTATTTTTGCGATGTGCGGCCTGGAAGAAGTCGTCGGCCGGTCAAGGCTCATTTACAATTTTTTGGAGATCTTAAAAAAATAAAGTGTACAAGAATAACCCTCATACAGTACAGCTGAAGAACTTAAAGAGAACATAAGAAGATAAATTACAGCAATATCACAGAAAGAATTAATGCGTTTGAATGCAAACTTTTGATCATTTTCAACATTTTCTATGCCAAAAGTAGGTGATTATTCTAACTATAGATCTAATTCAGAAATCCGTGCGCATTTAGTTGAGGGGTTAAACATATGAGCCTTTAGTAATGAATTTCATCGTCAGACAGGGTTAAAATAGTTTTAAAAAAAAATAAAAAAATATGAGCCTTTATCGGCCGACGACCGTGCAATCTTGGCACATTGCAAAAATAATCTCGCCTTATAAGCAACTGCCAACCACAGGGAAACAACTGTATTGTTTTTGTATTAATATCCTTATTTTATTGCTGCGACAGCAGTTTAATCAGCATAAGACTGTATCTCTTTAAAAACCGTGTAAAAACTTCCATCCACCTATTTTTCGTTCTGAACCTGACAATTTCAATAAGTTATGTTAATTTCTGTGAATCATTTCTTTATACATTTAAATAAGGTGTAAGAATGTACGCTCGTCAGTTTCTCCAGCCGCAAGTTGGAAGACATAAGTAGGTTGTTGCAAAAATCTACGGGAATTAATAAGAGGATTTATACTCTATAAATTCTTATCTTGCATATTTAAGATAACCATATCCCCTGAAGGGCAAATATTTTAAGATTCTATATCTGGAATCCTATAAAAGGATGTAAAGAAAACCTGAAAAAATGGAAATTAAAATTTTTTATGTTGAGAGTATTTAAAGCCAAGCACAATGTAATTAAGTTAGTTTTAACAAAGCATTTTTTTTTTGTAAAACATTTTTTAAAATCGTTCTTTAGATAGCTACAAAAAGTTTCATGCACAAGAAATTTTACTAAAATTATCTTGCATTTTTGTTCGCATATTCATTGATAGTGTCTGAATATATTCCCACATTGTTTGCACCAACAACAAAAAATAAGGGAAGATTTACTAAACTTATATTTTCAATTGTTTTGAAATTAGCTGAACCATATTAAAAAATAACATATTAGTATGTATTGGTTTAATTGTTTAAAATCTATAAAATATTTAAAGTGTTTCGGCAAACTTACAAAAATACTAATGTGCCTGCTTGATATCGTTTTTGCAAGTATTTTCTAATTAATTTCCGATATTTCTTTATAAGAATTAACTAAACCAAATATCTCAGGACTTATTCAACTTGCCTATAGCTTCCACGTTTTATGTGGAATGTGGCACAATATAGTTGCAATAGAACTCCATAGTTAAATCTAGGAGATTATATTTTGTATTTTCACCCGACTATCCCCTTGTCTTTGACTTAAGTTTATACTTTTCACCGTGAATGAGCCCTGATTCACATTCAGTGAATTCTGACGAAGTAATTCTTGATTAATACTAGCATGTGATCAGATGTGAGTTGCACTCATTATTATGTCTTACAGAGTAAAATAATATATTAAGTATTGTCAGAGTACTCACATAGCTGCCTCCCTTAGCCAACTATGCATTAGAATGTTGGGAGAACTGAATATCGATTCAGCCAAGACTCGATTCCGGTTCTCCTGACTCATTTCTGTTCTACCAAATATATCAGGTGCGTACCTGCAAACAATAGAAATTTAATTAAAACAACTGGAACCTTAAACAAAATCAACTATTACACAAAATAATAACAATAAATATAAAACGCCATACACTATACGTTTACTTTTGGGTATAAATTCAGTTACCAATTCTAATGAAATTCATTTTATTTCCGGTTAGAATTATGCTAAATCAACCCTATATCCTCTTAAATTTGACAAGTGTGTGTGTGTATGTGTGTGAGCATGTATGTGTATATATAAATATATATTGTAAAAGGAGAATTGGACATTTTCTGCACATAGGCTACCAAGGCCTGGACCTATTAGCGTATTAAAAATTGATCCATTTCGTGGACAGAATTAAAAATACAATTATCAAAACCAGTTTTGGATTGTATGAAAAATTGACACAGTATGTCCCTTCTTACTATATATACCTGCTAATTCTTATTTTGAGCGAATCCTCTCCCGTCAATCAGCATTCCTTTGGCGACAATTGTATGGGAAAATAGTGTTTCTGTGAAAAACCCACCCTCTGCTGTTCTTCCCTTCATTTAGGGATGTCCATTAAATGATTGTAAAAGTTACAGAAGTTGAATTTTATTTTAAATGTACAAAATAGGCATTTTAGGCACTGAAATAGTAAAAATAAGCTCCAAAAGTTCAAATAGGCATTTTAGGGCACTATAAAACTCTATAAATGTAAGTGATATATCATGAAATGTCAACATATTTAAAAATTTTCATGTTATTTCATAAGGAACAAAATAGGCATTTGCCTTAAAATCCCAGGTCTAGAGACAGATGCGTAGGCGTCATAAATGTCCAGCAGGCAGCCTTATTGGCATTATGGAATAAGGCAATGTTGATACTGTGAAGGTCGGAGTCGTGTTTATCGTTTTGTTAAAAGTGGCACTTAATTTACTACGATAAGGCTTTTGAATGTAATTCTCTTTATCGATTAACTGTAACAATTGCTATGTTATACAAATGTTCATTTAGCCGGCGGTGACCTTTCTGAAACAACGCACCGTATTCATTCTATTAGCGACTTTGTGTTTTAAATGTGACTGATGCTCTTTATTTGCCCTTCGGAAAAAATTAATGGCTATTACCAAAGAATAATTTGTGCTGTGCTGACATTTGCAGACACTATACAATAAGGCTGATGTAATACAATAATTAATTAGTAGCGACGGTCATGCCTCCCGTAAGATCTGCACTGCGCCGTGTACTGCTTCAAAAATACTCCTAATGAGTTTTGTCGTTTATGGTGGGAACACTGTCGTTTGCAATTCTCCAGCTATGATATTTTAGATTCTAACAAACTGATAATCTGCTAAAATTGGATCATAATGAGCCAAAAATGACTGGGTTTATAAGTCCACTTATTGAGTAGACTCTACATAAGCGTATGATATGACGTAATATGGAATATTTTAATATGAAGAATGTGAATTCGTGGCACCAGATCTTGAATATTTTCAGCCTAGCAGGACCCACATGCGAATTTTCAGAGTTACCGAAAGTCTCTTCACCTATAGCTTTCAAAGGAGTGGGCATAAAAACGTGGATATCGTCTTATAAATTTACGGAAGAAAAGATGAGATGTGCATTCTCGCAAATGTGAGTAATTGATGAGCCATTTCGTGGAGATAACAAACGTCTTGAATAAATCAACACCAAGCAATGCATGCTATAGGCCTAAGCTAAAGTCTTCACATGGATCGACTTAAGCCTGCAAGTTGGTACTACTTACCAAGAAAAAGAGTTCTTTTTTTACAGTTGAGTTGAGGTTTTAAAGCTACATGTCGAAAGCACAATAAAGGAATTATTAATGAATTTCATCTTCAGACAGGGTTAAAATAGAGAGATTGTCCACCTTAGAACCCTTGTCGTTGCACTTATCTACATCTACATCATCAGACATTGTGACTGTTGTGTCTCCAAATCTGAACTGAAGATGATGTAACTTGCATCGAAATGCATTTTCAAGTAATAGACGCATCTGGGACCAAGAAGAAGTTTTAATAATATGACAACAGTGTTTTTAACGTGTGCTTGTGCCTTCAATGTTATTTTATATTTTATAAAAGGCCCCAGATAAGTGCAACGACAAGGGTTCTAAGGGGGACAATCTCTCTATTTTAAAACAATAAAGGAAATGTATTATTATTATTATTATTATTATTACTATTATTAAATATTATTCTGCATTATTTTCGCTCTGTCATTGTATTTAATCTTAAGAGCACATTCATTCATTCATTCATTCATAGTGTTCTGCCCAGGGGCAGGTCATTCACTGAAAACTCAGCATTCTCCACTCTTCCCTCCTCTCAGCCTTCCTTTTTGTGTCTGCATATAGTCCATTTATTTTAATGTCGTCTATCATCTGGTTTCTGCCTCGAACCTTCATCCCATTTATCGTCCCTTCTATGGCATCCTTCAGCAGACAAGTTTTTCTTAGCCAATTTCTTTTCCTCTTTCTGATGATTTCTAATAAAACTCTTCTTTCTCCCACTCTGTCTAGCACATCTTTATTTTTAACTTTATCTGTGCATGACATTCGCTCCATTCTTCTCCATATCCACATCTCAAATGCTTCCAGTCTATTTTCCTCATTCCGTCGTAATGTCCAAGTCTCTGCACCATACAACGCTACACTCCACACAAAGCACTTCACTAGCCTTTTCCTTAGTTCCTTTTTCAAAGGCCCACAGAAGATTTTCCTCTTTCTGTTAAAGACTTCTTTCACCATTGCTATCTTCTGTTTTACTTCTTGACAACAGCTCATGTTGCTACTGATAATACAACTCAAGTATTTGAACATGTCTACTTGTTCAATAACCTCATCCTTAATTCTCACGTCTACCTTCTTGAGTTCTCTTCCAATAACCAGGGTCTTCGTCTTCATCCCACAATCCTCACATTTGTCATTTAGCTCCATTAGCATGTTGTTCAGTGTCATTTCATCTTCAGCTAGCAAAGCCACATCATCTGCAAATCTATGCACTTTATTCTTCTTCCTCCTATGTTTACACCTCCCATGTTCCAGAAACAGGACTTTATTAAATTTTCCAAGTATAGCAGCGCACAAAGAAGAGATGCCGAGAATAGGAAATGTAGCATTAAGAAGCGAGTTAAACAAAAATTATCTTAGTGTTTTGAGAAAAATGACAGAATAGAATACATTTCAAGATATAGCGAAAAAATTAGAGTGCAACTTTAGGACCCCCTGAAAAGAGTACGACTGGTAACTAATTTAGGTAGGCTAAATCGTATAAACAGTTCATTGTGGATCACTCCTAAAACTTGCCAATAAAAAACTTTCATTACATTATGGTGTATGTTGACCATCTTAGACATCTTCTTTTAGCATAAATAATCATTCATTACCGTCAGAACTTCAATAGATCTAATTCATTTATGGAACAATGCAAGAAGTAATTAGAAATAGCCTACGTATTCTCCGTTTCCCTCCTCTATTAATGATGCCAAGGAATCTTATTGTTCCAAACTAATGCTAGATGCCATTGAAAGTAAGACATATTCGCTTTTTAAAACTTTCTTCCCTTTTCTTCTTCTACTTACTATCTTAATTAATCACATCTCCGGGGTTCAATAATCCAGCGGGTTGAAATAGAGGTACGGGTAAGGAGGGGGAATATAAGAAGCGCGTCCGTAAACAGGAAGGAAATTTTATATAATGGGATTACGATCACTCCATTTTTTTTTCTCTCTCATTCGCTTACTTACGCTGATACTATTTTCTCCCGAAAAATATTTAACTTAGTATTAAGTTCATAATGATTTTCAGCAAAAACCCGAATACTCAGTATTGCATTGTTTTACTTAGGTTGGAATTTTTTTTTCCCGAGAAATTGGTTTCTTTTACACCTAACATCTTCAGTGGAGAGAATTTAAGAAGTACAATATTGAAATCCACATTTTCCATGAATCTGAAACACATTCATTGTCAGTTTTCATAGCAAATAAGAATATAAATGAAAGGATATTAGGGCTAAGCTGCAATTTTCAGAATACATGAACTTGATTCTTGTTAATCTCATTCCACTTAAACATAAAGCAAGTTATTTTTCAAGTCATAATGAAATTTACGGTGGGAGACAACTAATTTTTTATTCGATTAAATTTTAGTCATTCTTATCGGCATAGTAAGATTAGGCCTATAAAAAAAATATTAATTATAAATTATGGTAAAATTAGAATCATCAAGAGTGATAATAAATCTCTGAAAATAAAGGGAAATAATTCACAAAATTACTTAAATTCTTCGATAAAATTAATGTATTTCCATCTTGTGTGGCACAATATCACTGTCTGAAGGTTTGGTCGTTGTAAACAGTTTATACACAAACACGAGGTTAAACGGCCGGTAAATCATAATTTAAGCAACCTTGAACTTGAAATTTATTTCCTTAATCTTATTTGTTTTTCTTGCTATGCATACAACTTGTTCCCACTCCGCTAATTTTATTTACGGCAGGCGTCGCAAATGTAGTGCATTAAGAAGTCTGCATACAGTGTCATATAAAATCGCAAACATAAGTTTGTTTATTCATTCTGTATTTTAAATTTGCACAAGATTAACGCCTGCAGTTTAGGATCTAGCTTCAGACAGCTAAGGCACACTGTGGTAGGTCTGCCTAAATTTGAAGCAACATGTTTGCTAATGTAATTGCGTTTTTTATGAAAAGCAGATGAACTGGAGTAAAGAACTTATCTATTAACAAATTTAGTCCTTGTTTTTAAGTTGACAAATTACATCACAAGTAAAACCATTTAGGACTATGATGTTTACCTGTAGAATTTAATAAAGGGGATAAGAATTTAATAGAGATATCCTAATACGAGTAGCCTTCTAGGTCTATGTAACAGAAGTATCAAAGAACAGAAACTGGAATATATTGTTTTAAGTTAATCTATCCTAAATTATAGGAAATTAGATAATTTTCAAATTTTTATAAAATCAGATATTGAACTGAAACTAGCTGAATATAAAGCAGGTTATGTGTAAGCTATTTCTACATAGGCTATGTAGGCCTAGTAGATAATTCAGTTTATAGGTGGATAATTCTATTAAAAAAGGAGATTTTATAGTGAAGAAATATGCGTTTGATCTCGGAATAAAGAAATATTGTTAAATTTATAAGCAGCCATATGTGGAACGTAATATAATATATCCTTGTTAATATTTCTGTCATCCATATCGTTATGAATTAATTTATGTAAAATGGTAATAACAGCCTTTTCGTGATAAAGAATAACATGCATTTAAATGTTGTAACTTTCATATCGTGGATAATAATTAAACTATTTGTCAAGACATCTTTATGCTTATTTGTTCATAGAATCCAGATCATAGAGCAATATTATAATTTTTTTCTAACAAACGAAAAAGAGTAAAATTATATAGGCCCCTACAGTATATAAATGTTTAGAAATTCTAAAAATAAAACCAATAATTCTGCATGGATTAGACTACCGACAATTAGAAATATTCTTACTGAACAATACGCCTAGATCAGTCAACTCTCCTACTTGACTTCATTTTTTAAACCGTTATTACTAAGTCACATGGGAATGAAATCTCATTTAAACAAGTAGACAATACATTATTTTAATTCTCATTTATATAAAATGGTATTTTATTACATATTTTTTCACATACACAAATTAACTCATTCCAGGAAGTGACTAAATCCCACCAAGAAAATAAAAAGACAGTAAAATTTTGTTAAATTGCCTATATTTACTGGAGTATTATTTTTCCATCTGGCTTATTAGAAGCCACCCTCGAGTTCTTTCCCTCTTATGTCCCTTGGGGAGAGTAGCGAAGTAGCAGAAAAGAAAGAACAGCAAGCAATTTGATCCGACGAATTGCCTCAGATGAAGTGGGGAGGAGAGCAAACCAATAAATAGCCAGGAATGACTTTATATTCATATCATACAGCAGTTAGGCAATAATATCTTCCTGCCTTTACTTTCGAAATTAGTATGCTATAGTAGTACCAAGAAATATTTCTCCCTAATTGCATGTCAAATGGCTCAATATCTTAATATTAACTGAATAGAACAATCTTAACAGCTCATAATTCTAAAAAAGAAGCGTCTGAACTATATAGGCCTACTACATAGGCTACAACTACATACATTTTCTTTGGTATGAAGATACACTTCATAAGCGTTATAAGTTTTCATAAAAAAAGAATGGGTACAGTTAGGAAATACAAAATCTTTGGTAATCAAGTAAGAGATACAGTAAAATAAACAATTTCTCAAAGCTCAGATTAAACCTAATACAGTAGGTATCTCAATCAAGTAAGCCTCAAGAAGTACACAAAGAGAAGCAAGCCATAGGATATATCAACCAAGAACACCTTGGTTCTTTGATGTTACTTTGACAACCACTTCTTATTCCTACTACATTGACAGAATTATTATCTGTCAGTTTCCCTGTATAAATTTAAATGTAATATTTTGTTATACTGTACAATTTAGTGTTTAATTTTTCATTTATAATTATAATTAATATTAATAAGCATAGCAAACCTGACATTTAAGCAATCTTGTAATCAAGAAAGCATGAGTAAATAAAATAATTGATATTTGTAGGGGGTAAAAATGGTTGGCATGATTTACAATAGGAATGTAATGGAGCCTAATGAAAAAATTACGAATCTTAGGCCTCCAAAACAATACACAATAAATAGGCTAGTTCTCCATTTAAGCTCAGCCTGTTATTCTATCCGATCACTCTAAAAATTACAAATTCTGCAAAATTAAAATTGCAGGCCCATTTTCTCTCATTTATTTATGAGGTATGGAATAATGATTCTACGAAACTCCACGAACAGCCAGCAAATCTCTTTACTACAAGTCTTTTTTATGGCGAATGAAAGCAATAAGGTTAAAAGGAAATGCGTCAGACATGCATACTCTAATGTATACAGATTGACTCAGAATTCACGCACGATTTCTGCACTATCATATTCCAGCGTAAAATAAGGCATTTCGCACTTAAAATTAAATTCTAATAACGACCAGAATTGGCAGAATTGTGCATGATAGAACTGATCAAACCTAAATAAAGTGTGATGGGAAACTGTGTTTGACGATTTAAATAAATGAAATTTGAAATATACGAATCTAGCCTATTTCTCCTCTCCAAAACCTGTAATTAAAACCCAATCGTTTCTCAGAACATGGGAATGGTCGCAAAGACTAAACGGGCGAAATTTCAACGCTAGGTTTAGCCAGTATTCACTGGCTTGGTGCTAGCAACAATGAGCCGTAGCAACTTCTGCTACTGTAGGAATATTTATGAATTTCTCCTGGACATGTTTTTAGGTTCCAAGGGGCGATAGTTGGCATTATGTTCACATACAACGCTGACTTCGTATAACTAACACACTCTTTCTCTTAGTTCTATCTCCTCCGTTGTAGGGACGTTTATGCGGCCAACGCCATCCGGGCCTTACAGGAACGCGACCGTCAGGGGAGGTATTAGCATTGGATCACATAGCCTATATACTTTTTTGACCCAACAAGGACATAAAGGGCCTCCTCGGATAAGTGATCAGCCCATTGCCGAGGCCACCTCCGAGACAACACGAAAACATAGAATGATACACATTCATTTCGGAAAAAACGCGAAAGATATGACAATGATAGTGACGGCCAAATGATATCCAGGGACCACAAGAGCCTAATTTACCCGATTGGTTTACCAATTTAAATCGGTTTCACAGGTGAGGAAAAACCCTGGGTAACTTTTAGCGACCGGGAATTGTACCCGGCCTGCTGCAAGAGGGGAGGGAACGTATCCTCTGCGCCACAAAGGTGGATACTTTGGCACACAATTAACTATTGCAGTATATATTTTACATTTCTAACTCAGATTTGTCTGTAGAACCCGACAGTGCAGAGTCAATGCACGAATTAGGGGACAACGTGTATAGGCCTAATCTACATAGAGATTTGAATTAGGCAGAAATATAAGACAGTGACATAGTCTATTACGTAACTGTTCTTTACTTAAATTTGTCTAATTGCAAATATACGGTTAAATCAATTTTAGCTGTACGGTAGGCATAAGTGTATGAAGCAAACCGGGATAATTAATAAAGATAGGAGGCATATTGCTGCTGCTAATGATGGCGATGAAGATGATGATGAGGGAGAAAGAGGAAGAGAAAAAGAGGTGGAGAGAAAGGCGAAAAAGAAGAAGGAAAAGGGTTATTGTTATTATTGTTATTATTATTATTATTATTATTATTATTATTATTTCTACTAAATACAGTTTTATGAAATAGAAAAATCTCAAGTCTCGCAGAGTAAACTTCATGTGATATTTGTACTTATATTTGATTACGGATAAAATTCAATTTAGGGGACGACAGCTACATTGTAACTATCGAAATCCAGAGAAATGTACTGTTCGATTGCACACTCATTTGCCGGAGATTTGTGAGTTGAGTCACATACGTATGCAGACGAAACGACATGGAAAAAGATTAAATGTCAAAACTGCGCGTTGGAGCTGTCATTTAAAATATAACGAACTTACTACTTCTGTTCTTGAAATGACTCGGATTATTAAATGACTGAGCAGAGTGGAGAGAAGTGAGGGAAAAAATGACTTTCCTTTTCATAAAAAAAGCACTTGGAAACAACTCTCTCTGAATGAATCTAGCTAAAGGGAAATGTTCATATTGAAATCAACTTGGATATCCCATTAAAAGTTCCACTGTTACGTTAGGATTTGTCACTCTACAACTGGAATTACAAATTAGGAAGAGAAATTTGACTTCACATTCTCCCCGACTTCGCCACTTGCAGTTGAATAATTACGTTTTATTTAGATCAATAACGTTCTCGTCGGAGTAAAATAAGGTTTACGGACTTTGTTTATTTTCTGTTTGTGAAAATTTAATACAACAGCAAACACATTCAACCCTTTCAGTAACATAAGCAATATTCCTCTCCATATAGGCTACTTTACACTCCGAACGGAGCTTTAGCGATAACGTTAGCATGGAATGACAATATTAATTCTGTATACACACAGGATTTGGTTTCTGAGCATTTCTATGATAACATTATTATTATTTCTGGGAGGTTTATATAACTGGTAATAGCATATGCGGGATATGCCTATATATAATGTTCTCAGACCACACAAAAACAAATCAAATCCATTTTTAACTCTAAACATTGCAATAACTGGATTCGTCATGCTTATTGCTCGCTAATATTCCGACAAGCACCAATAGCAGATGTTTCACAAAAAGCATCGTTCCTCAAGCATTTCCAAACAAAGTTGATAATTTATACCTCGTTAATAATATAATTTTTTCAACATTTCTTTGGAGACTTTCATTAAATTAAACTAATATTTATCAAATCTGTTAATAAAACGCATTTCCTTAAGCTATAGTGTGCAAATCTCAAAAACAGCCATTGGCCGGTTTGACCAATATATAGACTACTATAGCCTAAGATATAACCAGTAGTCTATTTTCCTTCGACCGTGAAAATACGAGTATGACCAAGTCTAGGTTTGTGGAAGTGAGATATATATTTTTAAAAGAGTAACCAATTTTTAAATTTCAATACCGACATTACAATAAACCTTGAAATTACTTTAAATTTTATGAAAACTTAATATATTTTGTAAAACGAAAAATGAATGTGTATATATGTTTCAGTTTGATTAAGTTTCGTTGACTTCGGTTGAACTGCTTTGGGTAAGGTTACAATGCCGGTCAGAAATATTAAAAATTGTACAAACTTTAGTTTTGCTGTCTTACAAAAGCTTAAGTCCAAGGCAAAAATTACACGTCCAAACTAAGATGCGAATGATCGTTTTCGAAGTTTGCTTTCAACATAATTTATAAAATATTCAAATAATGTAGTGTCGAAAGATGTTTATTCAATTTTCGTTCTTAATAGGTATAGTTAATACAATTCCCAGCCGGTTTTCTGATTGTATAGAATTAAAAATTGATGCGAAGCGCCGATTTACTGCTTGAAAGAAATCTCGTAACTTTAGGAATGAGAAAAGAAAGGGGAATTATCATGATTCTAATTATTCAATTCTACATTGGTCATAATAAGAGAGCTGTAGTCTTTTTCATATAGACTCCTATCTTTTTTAATACAATAAACTTGAAGTCCGAAACTTATATTCAAACTTAGATAATGGCAGCAATCAAGTTACCTAAAGAATGATTGCTTATCTTAGCACAGTCACTTCATAATGAAAATAAAAACGAGCAAAGTCAAAGATCACAACGTAATGATAAGTATATGGATCAGATTTCGATACTATTCCTTAACAGTCTTATTTTGAAAATTCTTCTTTATAAATCTTGCCTTGAATTTTCTTAATCAAAGTTTCCACAACTCGGGGATGAAAATAATTTCAGACAATTTTCAATAATATTTTATTTTTACCTTTATCAACACTTTTTGAAGTAATAATTAATAATATTATTACATTATAATTACATTAGTTCATATTTTATTTCGTTCCTAGCATATTTGAATTGTACTCATACCAACCGGGCCAAGCAAACATAATTTAACTGTTCGTGAAACCCTTACGATTCTTTGTCTCTCTTTTTTAAAATCTCTTTCCCTTTTCCCCTATCTCTCTCTCACTATCTTTCCCTTTCTCTTTCTAAAGGTTAATTGTAGCTTTGAAATTCAAAATGACTTACGGAATCACAGCTCGTTCATTAGTACTTCAGAGATCTAAACGAACTGGAATACAGTTGGAAAGTTCATTAACGGAGAGAATTGTATTCGAAAGATGAGAGATAATAGTTTTCCCATTTCTACTTCTTGTTCGTAATGAAAAATGGAACAAAAAATAATATTGTTGTTTTGCCTGCGTCCTCCTGATTTGCTTCGTTCAAAATATAAATTGGTTTTTCGTTACTTCTCGGATTGAGTAAGGTCAGGTCGGTGATATGGACGTCGCGGAGAGGAATGGGCGGGGAAGGGGGAATGACAAAGAAGCATAGGCTGTTTTTTGACCTCACAAGATCTAATAACAGACAAACCAATTTTCTCTCTCCCGAACTCACTTCCTTCCTTAACATTGATATATTTCCCACTTTCCACTTCATTTTATCTACGGACCGTGTCTCCGAGAACGATAAATTTTTCTCTCCTATCTAACAGGCTTTTGGTCCGCTGACCATCCGTTATCCTCACAGTATCTAATTCCCTCTCTTTCTGCGGTTACATTTGGTCCATGCTCTCTCTGTCTATCTAACTCATACCACTTGTTGCTTCCCCTGTTGGTTAGGCCACACACACCACATATACAATCAATGCGGCAAAACAGAGTGCGAGAACTCGGAGAAACGGACTTAGGCCTACACAAAAATATATTACTAGGTTTTCATTTGAGTTTGTGGCACGGTTGAGCAATGCTGCAATTAGGCTTTAGCAGAAGAGGGATAAGCAGAGGGTAGAGGGGCGAGAAAAAAGGGACAAACACACTCAAACAGACTTCTCTAATGACAAGTGATCAAAGGGAAAGGGGTTGGCAATAGGCCGTGCGATGTTGTATGGGCGTTGAGTCGAAGCACACGCAGTGCCTGTGAGCTGAGGTGTCACTGGAAGGAACAAAAGAAAAAATCCACCCCTCCCCGTCATATCCATTCTCTCGTGCAAATGTAAATCCCGTCTTGTCCGCCATTCTCATCCATTCGCATATTCACCTATTCCTGGAAAACAAGTACACCTATATTTTATTAGACTAATAATGTCAATATGAATAGGGCATATCAAGAAAGACTAGTGTGGATACTACTTATCGAGTAAAGCACTGTTGAAGTTAAGGGACTTTCTGTCTGAGAGAAATCTCACTTGGGACAAATATGGTATTGGAATGTTTTTTGTTTTTGTTTTTTCTACCGAAGGAATAGACTGTTAGAAGGTGCACCTCTTCCCTTCTGCATGCACAGTGCACTCACACATATATGTAGGCCTAAGTAATACGGTCTTTAAAAGTTACACGTAATAGGCCTACTTATTGGATCAATCATCCTAGATCATTTTACTTCACGAATTTCTTTTAGCTCTTTTATTCATTATACCGTATATGCTCGTCAAAATGTTAAGAGATTACAAAATCTAAACAAGAATTCTATATGACCGATATAGGCCTACCACTAATAATACAATAATTTATTTATTTAAACTTGTAATAGAATGCATTATATAGGCCTAATACCGTTTCGTGTTTAGATGTCTTATTTACTATTCGTGTTTATTGCAACATTTTATTTATAACTTTAAAAACACAGAATTGTAAATAACAATTTTTAGAACACGATTACTTATTCCATCAGAACAATATTGTAGGTCTTTTTCAAAACGTATCAAGAAAAGAAGTTCACAAATCTCCCAACACGTGCAGTTAAACGAGACAGACATTAATGACCGATACCACGTCTGTTTGTAAGCAGTGGTAATTAGCGAACAGGAAAATAATAAGTGTCACAGCATGTACAGGCGTGGTTAAAAAAAAGTACACCTATCCTACAGTCGCAATTACTTAGAGATCAATATCTCTTACGACAATTTCCAATACAGTAAGCTTATTATAAACTATATTCTAGATCCTAGCCTAGAAATGCCGAGGCCAGCAAATATAAAAAAGCAGAGAGATATCTTCGAATTGCATAGGCTATGTGACTACAGAACCATTTGTTTCTTTACGTAGGCCTACCAGTAAATCTGCTTTACGTCTCAGAAATATGAAGAAATAATAATATAATGAAGTATCTGCCTACTTAGATACCGGTAGCCTACTTTTTTAAATTTTAGGTCGTATTAGGAATAAAATATTCCTTTACTATAAATATAGTTGGAGGAAAAGAATGTGATTATGATAATGATAGTAATAATTGTGATCGAAATGATGACATGACAAAGTAACGGTGTGTCTAATCCAATATAAGAATATGTGAAATTTCAACCAATCACAAGTGTCTATCGTCATGCTCTTATCGTCTAATTTTATCGCTTTAATTTTATAGTACTTACGTGCACTTGTTTTATATAATCGAGCTGTTTTTCATGACGAAAAATGTGGGTTAACCGCACGAAGCGCGACCATAGCAAATAAATCGATTGTCTTGCCATCAGTTCTCGCATTCTTACTGTAAGTGAGAAATAGCGGCGAGTACATTAATTTTATTACATGCTTAAAGTATTCTCTATGTAATCACAACAAAATATAACTCGAGATTCTCTCAAAATAAATTCCTGGCCTCTCGTTGTATTACCTATGATAAATAACAGTGGCAGGAGTTCTAATTGCGTGAATAGTTCTAGTGTTCGGTTGGCGAAATGCTGTGACGGGATCAAAGTTCGGTCATTGAAATAAAGTTATAATAAGCCATGCTGACTGTTCATGTGATAGGCCTACTATACGCACAGTTAATAAAATTTTTAAGCTCAAGATAATTATAGGGTAGGCTTATTTTTAAGGTAGACTTTCGACATTAGAGGTTCACTTAAATGCTCCAAGTAGGAAAGATTATTATGACCGCCTGCCTGGTGTAGTGATTAGAGTTTATTAGAGTTCGCAGTACTGGGTTCGATATCCGGTACATCCTTTGAGTTCTCCAAAGTAGGGAGGTCTGTAACGGGGTGCATTCAGTCTCTTGAGAACAGCTGAAGGTGTAGGCCTACCGACCATGGTCAAGAAAAACATCTTTAACGTCGGTGAGATTCGACATACTAACCACATACCCTCTAATCCTGTCATCTGCGGATGAAGTCATAATGCGGAGGTAGATGACGGAGCTGTGTGTTTAGTGGGATGAAATATATCAATAATATGTATGATAATTAGAATCACGCAGGTATCGGACGTTCTCATCTTATGTCTAAGTTGTCTGTGGATGCGTTCCATTATTCTAGAAATTAACTCTAGAATTTTAATATCCAAATTATTATATATAATTTAAGACAATTTTTTTCCTGCAAACATTTCTGGGATTATTTATCTGGCTTGCAAACGGATCAGGGGTGGAATTTTCAGTTCTGACCAGATGCAAGGCAGAGAAGTTATCCTTAAATACAATTCAATACCATTTAAGATAACAGGTTAGTACTTTTTAAGCGTCTTAACAGCTAGAAAACATATCCTAATTTTGGACTAAGATTACTGGGCATATTAAAAATGGAATCATTCATGATTTAGGCATGTTTGACATCTTCCTTTACAGTCCTGAAAGTAAGAACCTCAGATGTGCAAAACTTTACTCGATAATAATCACGACCACAAAGATACAGCGGCTATGAAGTGGCTCCACCGCACTGGAGCAGTGGGTTGTTGATCATATCTGCAAGGTTATACAATCAGCAACATCTCGAGCTAGATATGAAGAAGTTCGGACAAGCAAGGAGCACTAGCATTACCTTAACCAAGCTACCTCAACTTGCTCTGCTCCCAGCTATGGTTGCTGCCTTTGTTATAATTCACTCTCGTCATGTAAAGGCAATATACTTCTCAGAATGATCTACTTTTCTCTCTCGGATGTAATGCATGGCATTTTCATGCAAGAACCAGATCATACAACTCAATGAAGTTTTCAACTTTAGACCTCAGCTTTTCATCACTATTGTGGAGAATTTACCATTTTCTTCAGTGCACCAGACGCAAGACATATTGGTACAGAGAAATTTGGCGAATACGTAATGCTAGCATAATATTCATATTTGGACATTTTTCAGGGCAATGAATGAACTCCCAATCAGTGTTGCCACCAGACACAAATGAAATCCCTTAAGCTAGAAAAATATTGCCCTAAGTTACCCTAAATGTTTGCATGATCTGTCGTTCTCCATTGATATTCCAACCATCATAAAGCGTGCCATGTATAACAAGCATGGTGTTCAGGATTGCGTGAAATTTGAACACTCAAGAAAATACTGTTACAATATAATTGCAAGTAACAGTTCTTGTTTCCTTCTTAAACTGAGGTATCGAAACTTGTGAAATTCCTTTCTCAGCTCTCCTGGTCAAGAATAACATGTCTGGAAACATATGATAATAAGTCGGATTTGCGAATTAAGAATGCCTTCCATTGAGACAAATCTCGCGGAAATTAAAGCTCCAAGATAAACCCAAACCATCACTTTCACTATTTCAAGTAGTGTGTAGGTACCGTACATGTACATTTATTATATTTTTATGAGGAGGGTTTTATGACATATTTATAAAATACAGACCTATTGCACTGTTTTCTTTGGTACATTATAAATATAAAATATTAATGTGAAGACATATTAAGCTTAAATTCCATACATTGTGTATTATATTTTATGGGGAATCCCAAAAGGTATTAAAAAGGGTCATGAGAATTAACAGTTGGGAACCGCTGAAAAAAGAAAGGTTTCGAAATGTTCTTCAATTATTAATACGTAACTTTGAAAAGATATCAACAAAATTCTAAGCACAAAATCTTCGCATAGCCTATATAAATGCATTTCAACATAAAATATCTGAAGTCTGGCCTTCTAAGAAGGAAACCTGAAGGGGAAAAAAACAGTATGCCTATCTCACTCTAGTACTTTACTCGTATGACCTAAAAGAGAGAAAGACATACTGGTTTTCGTTTACTTCAGGTTTCCTTCTTAGTTCGTCTCGGGTATAAGGTAATAGTTTTATTGCAGTTAAAAGAGCGCTTGATTTTTACATGAAATTACATTTGTTTACTAAATGTCCTTGTGATGAAGTTGGTACCTACGACCAATAAGTGGAAATTGGAAACACATACCCTTATACTACATTTTCAACGTAATATAAAGTAATGCGCACTTGCCATTGAAAGCAAGTTAGCTCGTAACGACGAGCCATGCAATGAAATTATTGTTTCCCTGTAACAATAGGTGCGGACCAAAATTACGCTGATCAGAAGTTTAAAGAGTCTCACAGAACACTTTTTATCCTTGACATAGATAATGTGTGTTATATGCCCGGTAATAAACTCTGCACGAGCACAAAAAATGTTACAAATACAAGCAGTTTAAGATGGAGCTGAAGCACCAGAGAAAGTAAGAATGTTTGTGCATAGACTGGAACAATAACAACATACAAAGTTACTTGCCTAAGTATTGATTTGTAAATGGATACAGTTTTTGTTGTAGTGTTTATTATGCGAATGAATATAGTTCTGAAGCTCGTCGAATTAATTGCTAGTTTAGATTAGTACATGTTCCACAGAACAGAAAAAGATGATAGCAATCCAACTGGATTACTTTATTCTCGCTTTTTCTCCTTTAGTCTTTCCCCTCTCTATCTCCTTATCTCCCTTTCTATCTCTCTCTCTCTCTATCTCCTTTTATCCTTCTCCATCTTTATCTACAGATTTCCCCCTCTCTTCTGTAATTGAAAAGGAGTATATAGAAAGTATTTCAAGGCCAGGGTATACTGAAAAATAAAATGTCAGCAATCTAAGCATTCTTCAATATTTAAACCACATGCAAATACTCATGATAATATTTTAAAGGGTTTCAGTGTTAATAGTTATTATTTTATATTACATTATAAATAAAACAACACATCACGTCAAATATGCATTTTACAGCGATTTGTGTGGTAAGCACATAGTAATAGGAAACGACCCTCTTAGAAATTTGAATTTCAAAAAAATGTTTCCCATATTTTTTCGGAATGTTTTTCAATAACGTAATGTAATTTTGAACCATTCCGTTAACTGTTTTTTTACACTAGGTTTTAAAATGTTATTGAGAAAGATTAACAATTATATAATGTAGTGAATTTTATAAGCTGAAAAATATTTTTCAGAAAAAAATATAACATGTTAATATACTGTAATCCTAACCATGGAGTTAACATAATCCTAACCATAGGACTCCACTTACACATACTTCTTAAAAAATGGTTACTTCTTCCTTTACGAAAATCTGGATATAAAACTAAAACAGATGTCAAATTGTCACTTTTCTACCAAATTTCAGTATTTGCTTTCTTCAAAGGGAATTTGAAACAAACAATAATAGACGAACAAGCCTTTCTACTTAAGATTGAAGATAGCAGTTAATTAGTAAGTTTTTAAATAAATCATTGCTATAAAAATAAAAGTTTGCACCTGGTACTTGACTCGAGAGGGCAGCAGACTCATTCTGTAGTTTTGAATAGAAAAAGCTAATGTGAATTTGTGTGATTCTGATTTGCGTAGGAACTATAGACCATATTTCAAACTTAAATTATATAGATTTTTTTAAGTTCAGCGTTGAATTTGACAATATAAACGTAATCCCACTCATAACAGCACACGACAAGCACACGAAAGCCTTTGTAGTTAATTATTTCCACGTGTCATTTTGGGGACAGAGAGGCAAAATACAAAGTATTTTTGTTAACAAAGGCGAATGTGAAACTTGGGAAAGGGTTGGGGCAAGCTGGCGTACTGAGAGTAAAGATGGGCAATGAGGTGAGAGATTTGACAAAGAGGTATAAATAATGAACGGTGAGTGTCAGTCGGTCAACAGTGTGTAGCTACTCTAGTGTGAGCGAAGCGCATTCAATTGCAAGCATTACAAGTGGCTTCTGTGAAATTACCGCCCTCCAACTATATCAGTTCTTATTTCGAACTTAGAATGTGGTAGGACGTGTAATGAGTAGGGTGCAGATTTTGCATATTTGCATATTTTCCTTAAACAGAAGGATATGAGTGCAGAGCACTAATTTATTTGTTGATGTTGGAGATCCCTGTGCAAGATTTTATTGGAAAGAGCGTACCGGTATTTTAGAATATACAGGGTGTTAATGAATAACACCGAAATATTTGACCCGTGTATAGGAGACACAGACAAGCAACTTTTATTAGGAGATTTTTGCTTTATGAATTCAATTTTTCCTGTTACAGCATAAAATCTCCCAGGGCATGGCTGCCACTGAGTTCTAATATTTGAAAAAATGAAAAACAAAGGAATTTCGTTATCACTATAGTTATGAATAAAATAAACTAATGGAGTGGCGGCCAGTTATGTTATTAGTCTGTAAATTTTGCAGATTAAGAAAACTCTAAATTATGATATAGCTGTTGATGAGCGATTAAAAATAAGGTTTTTATCAATCACTAAGAAGGCATGAAGTCAATTTTGTGAAAATTTAACCCTATTTTGCTTAATTATTGATTTATGAGCACAAAATTGTAATGACTTTAATACCCTGTAGCATGCACATTTTACGTCATAGAGCAAAAATCTTCTAATAAAAGTTGCTCATCTATGTCCCCTCTATACGGAGGTAAAATATTTCTATGTTAGATCATATTTATACCTTAAGGGCATAGGCTATATCTTCATAATTAATCTAACGTCTTAATACAAAAATGTGTTTCTTCTTTTCATTCAATTGCCAGCAATAGCTTTCTCAAGTGTTACATCCGCTATTCAACTGATAGAGTGAGGGAAATCCCGAGAAAACCTCACTCGCTTAGGCTACTATGAGGGTTCATCCGTAGTAGCCCGGCATTTAGGACAATTGCCCATTTTGTGCTCGGTTTTCCCCAGGAGCCTGATCATTATCCTAGGGTGCGTCTCACTAGTCACTTTCGGTTAATCTCAATTCAGGTTTTTCTAGGTTTCGTTTATTTCATGTTGCTTTTTTGTCACCTATTACGTGTGCCGCGAAGTCTTTAAATATCGTACTTCGCTCGCTAATTTCGCCGTTCAGAATTTTAGCTCTGGCGGTCATTTTTCTCCTGCTTGCGTTGCTACATGGATAAAGTTTCGTCGTGCTTCTCTATACCTAGCGCACGTAAAGACTTACAGCACATTGTGTCGAGTTCAGTGTAAACAGTTACATAGGTAGTCTTCTGCTAGATTGAACTTATTTAGATTTTATATGAAGTATCCGTTCCCCGAGTTCTGGAAACTCTTTCCTTTTTACTAAATACAATCAGTTTTATTTTTTATGACATTCGTCTGTTACAAAGTTTTGACATACGCGGTTGCTGTTTAACAATATAAATATGGATTTCAATAGCATATGTTTTTGAAAATCGATGGCACTGATTAAATTGGAATAGGCTTAAGCTGAAAGAATCACTATCGTGGGCTTAGAAGGAAAAGGTATTAACTCCAAAAATGAAAAAAAATGGGTTATTATGGGCAATAAGTACAACAGATTGTACTCTACCCACAGGGATACCCCTTATAGTTTCTGAGCAATGGAACTGTCACAAAGTCCTAAGTCCATAACGCAGAGAATGTTGTCAGGGAAAAAGAACTAAGTGCACTTCATACCTTTTGCCTGCATACCTAAATACAAAATATAACATATATCTACAGGCAGAATATTTAATTAGGTAACAGATCATGTTGATTAGCAAGCACTAGGTTATCCATATGGCAGTGATCTGTGTAATTAATAAATATTGCATTTCAGTGTGGCTTTTTTTGTTATAAAAATGAATGATTTTATGTTAAGAGGAAGGGGATTAATTGAGTTAGCTGTGCAGGAAATGTACAAGCAATTAAATCCATAACCTGATTTTTCATAAACATTTAACCTTTAAAATTGATTTTTCTCCAAACAACATTTTTGGAGTTAACACCTTTTCCCTGTAAGCCCACGATATACTCCTTTGATAAAGGATAAAGGAGAAAAATGGTTTCAACCTGTTTAGGTTTCACCAATCTGATTACCGGATCTCTTGTATACTATATAACCCATTTATGCCTCCTGTATTATGTAAATTTACATACATTTAAATTTCTTAAAAATTATTTTTCTGTATTTTATTACAAATGTAAAACAAGTGTATAGAATACATTACCAATTTAATTGTGTTCAAAAACAATATTTTTTAGCAATTATAGGCCAAACACCACTTAAAATACATCTGGGCCGCATATTAACTAGAACATAAACGCATGGGCATATCCAGTATCAATCATAATTGGGGACATCCCACCATGTCCAGCTGTTTTTATGTAGCCTACGTACTTATTCGCTTGCAATGGAAGTGAATACTGCCGATTATTTTCCTTATCTCGGATTTTAAAAGCGTACAGGGGGCACTCAGTCACCCACATTGCCTATTTGAAATTCTTGTTATTGAAAGGCCATGAATAGAAAAACACGACACTTAGAGACAAAGTTAACGCATCTCTAGACACGAAAAAGCTCCGAGACTAATCCTGCTACTACACACTCATATGACACGTAATTGCTACTAGCATTGCACTATAGGTGCATGATACCGTGATCATAGCATTCACATCGAGTTTAACGCATCTATGGACTCCTTTACCCACTTAGCTACCGTTGACACCCTGCTGTTAAGATTGAAAAGGTGGCGATATGGAATGGGTATTCACCACCCCTGACATAATCTTCGGTAGGATTATTTGCTCCTTCTACCACGAGCAAGTTTATATATGGGATACATTTCTAAAAATCTAGATCCAGCCCCCCTGCTCCTTCTGTTTAAAAGGGTGGTAAACACAGATTGGCCTTCGCTTCCATTGCAAGGAGGATTATTCTGCCTAGCAGTGTAAGCTATATATTTCTGAAAACGTGAAATGAATCCCCTCCTCTTTCTTTCACATTCCCTTTGAACCATTTTACAGAACAACACATTCTATAATCCACCCCATACTCCCTTCTCTGCCTCTTTTAAGATTCTCTATCTACACTACAAGTGTGGGATCTTTACACAAACTGCAAGGGTAGTTTTTTCTATTTGCTTAGGGAGATGAGTTCTGGCTGTAATATATATAGTTGCGAGCCTTTCCAAAAGAGATAGTACCGCTACCAGAGATTCTCGGTACATAATAGTAGTAGAAATAGACACTAAAAGCCAACAAGAGAAAAAGGGACAGAAAAAACCCCGACCCACAAAACAGCAGATGCCACAGTAAAAAAAGAGGGTGAGGTAAGAGGGGTTTGCGGAATGACACGTTCGTGATAAGCACCCGACCCACAAAACACTCCAACAGCGTAGTTATAAACAGACTATTTTTAAGAGAAGTAGCTTTCCATTGAGTCATATGCGCAGATGCTCATCACTACCACCTTCCACCCACCCCCATCAGCTAGCAGATACACTTTTTAAAAAATCTCTTACTCCACATTTGGCTCTTAGAGCGGAATGAAAAAAAGGCCAAATAGCACACACTTGACCCTCTAAGTGCATGATGCCATGGATGTATGCCCAAATACACGTTTCGTAAGTCTTGTCTTATATAGCATTATTATTATTATTATTATTATTATTATTATTATTATTATTATTATTACATTATCATCTAGTCATCATTTCATAACGCTTCGTAATTTTCCTTAAAAATTTGCCCTTTTCAGCCTGAAGTTCAAATCCTTATTGCCTATCTATTATCTATTATCTACCTGTCTATTATCTAGCCAGGAATTCATACGTTTTGGTCCTTCTGTAGTAAGAGATATCTTCCAATAGAAATTTACATAAAAAATTATAAGTAGTCAACGTATATACTCAATACGAGCAAAACCCACTTAAATCATGACAGAAAAAAAGTTATAACTCAATACATGCTCTATTTATATAATAGTAATTTACTTACATACTTACTTACTCAATGACAATAGACATTTCCTAAGCAAGGAATATTATATATTTTATGGAACCCGGAGGTTCAATGCCGCGCTCACCAGAGCCCGCAATTCAAGCCTATTCTGAGCTAACTTCATCCGCCCATCCCTCCAAATCCTACTTCCCTTAAATCTATCCAAATGTTGTCCTACCATCTACGTCTAGGTTTTCCAAGTGGCCTCTTCCCTTCGGGTCTACCAGTCAAAATTTTTGAGATATTTCTTTCCTCCCCCACGCGCGCAACATGTCCAGCCCATTTCATCCTCCGTGATTTAATTGTCCTTATTATATTTTGTGAAGAGTACAGGTTATGAAGCTCGTCATTATGGAGTTTTCTCCAGTCCCCATGTTCATCTCACTTAGATGCAAATATTTTCCTAAGCACCCTGTTTTTGAACACTCAGATTATGTTCTTGCCGAAGAGTATCGACCATGTTTCACATCCATTTAATACAACCGGTAGGATAATTGTTTTATAAATTTTTAATTTAAGATTTCTGGATAGAAGGCAAGAAGATAAGAGATTCTGTACTGCATAAAAACAAGCATTTTGTGATTTAAGTCGAAAAGTTACTTTTACCTAAATATGATTTGTACCTGCAATTATTGCTCCCAGATTATTTGAATTTCTCCAGTTATTCGAATGATTTATTCTAATAACTTTTGGCCCATTATTTTGACGTTTCATGAACATATATTTAGTTTTTTTTTTCTATATGAATTTCCAATCCGACATTTCTGCGGGCATCGAAAAGACTTTCTGCATTTCTCACGACTGTGTTTAAGTTCCTATGATTTTTGGACTCTCTCAGTGTAATCGCTACCCGGAGACTATCTAATACTATACAACTTTATAATAATAACAATAATAATAAATTAATAGGCCTACTAATGTTTAACAATAGTTGTTATGCTTTCATCCTCTTATAATAGTATTATTACTATTATTTCCAATGATAACGTAAGTAGTATCAACATGAGAAAATATTTATCAACTTATGTATGTCCTTTTATGTAAGTTATATCCTCTTTTAATAAAATTGTCTATTATAATTCACTCCTTTGCCTAATGTGACATTACATTAGGCTAATCTTACTATGAATCAAATTTCTTCTAATAAAATTCATCAGATTATTTTGTAAGGCTTTTTTTAATTTATTATTTATTTATTTATTTTTTTTAACTGATTTTCTAAACGCAGACTTTTCTTGTTGTCGTAATCAGACTAGCTGCCCTTACACAAGTTCTTAGGAGATGTTAAGGAACTTTTCGGTATCAATGTTCTCTCTTGCAATAGCTCCATAAGTGTAGGTGGCACAGGCTACTTTAGAATTTTCTGGTTTAGTCTTCATACTGTAAGGGTTTCAAAATTACACATAATTTACTGTGTTTGGATGTGTAAATGGGTTCAAGAATTATAATTTAGGGAATGTTTTGAGATCGGTTCAAATATCAAACCACATCTAAGGCCTATTTGAATGCCTCTATAAGTGCTTCAGAGCCGATCATCAATTATTATTGCTTTCTTTGTGACATGCAATTGACTCATTGCTGTCATTCTTCAATAAAGTTTGTTGTCAGATTTGATGTAATTATGTATGAGCGTGTGGATGTTTCGAAAGTAGGAGAAATAAAAAAGTTACTATAATGAAAAGTGTGCTGGCACCCATTGAATAATCTTACAAATACTATACAATTACATATTTTGTTTAGTATCAAACTACTAGTTGTGTTACAGAACACTTCTAGAAGGAGGTATTAATTTTGTGATCATAGTAAGAGCTGTCGCCCGTGTTATATAATTTGAGTTCTGATCTAATACGGATTGATTGTGCAATCGTCATTATTACAGACAGATAAGCATCAGCAATCGCATTCTCGTGGTCTGTTTCTAACTCCTGTATTATTACAGAAATACCTTCCAGCAACTCTCTCTGAAGGACAAGTACTGTAACCGTCATCAGAAATACTGTAGGAGCCAGATTTTAACATAAAGTCTAAGAGATTACTCAATATAAGGATTGCAAGCGTACAAAGATTACTATTTACTAATATAACGAATTGAAAACAATACGGAAAAGGATAAAAAAGCATATGAGAAAGAAAACATTTTGAAGATTATAGTGTTATGCAGAATGAACTATGCAGATTAATAAGGGCAGTTGATCACATCAGAATGAAATATATCAAATATATTTTTCGTGTTATAACACAACACACGTATCTTCTACCTAAAAGTTGTATATTATATTTTGATCTTGTAAAACATATGTGGTTGTGGTCCTCCCCGACTTTTGATCCGGCCCGCGGAACATTTTAAAATCGCGCTCGAAAAAGTAAATATTTTCGGTTCTCGGCAAGAAGAGAGTGAGAGGGGGAAACAAAAGCCTGAACTACGAGGATGTTCCTACCGGTCAGCGCTAGAAAAATGCTGCAATAGGCCTAAATCAAAGTATCGAACCAGACTAACAGATCAAAATTTTGAAAACACTCTGCGCTTGTGTATTACTGGGATTGATGCCAACATTGATTATCTTGTTTCTCAAGTTCAAGATCAAGCTTCTCATTAATTTCTGCGATTGTAGGTAAATACCTAATTAGTTCGATATTGTTCTCATTCATATAACTTTAGCATTATACTTTATAAATACAAAAAAACCGTATCATGATTATTTTTTCACAACTACCTATTATCTACGGCCCGCGACTTCATTAATATCGTAAAGTTTAGCCCGCATCTTTCCAAAGGTTGCCCATACCTGTTGTAAAATATCGTTCCATCTAATAGTGAACATGATGTTAGTTCAAGTGAGAATCACTCATACTGAAGAATTATTGTCAATTACATTATTTTTCATTAAATCTGATATTACATTCTAAAGGATGGACTTACACTGAGCATCACGTCTGCTTTTGATGTTAATTGCATATTTTTAAAATTTGCATTACTTTGTATGTTTATATATCTTCAAATTAGTCATTAGTCATTAGTTATTATTAATATTAAGTTAAATAATAACAATTGAA
Organism: Ectobius pallidus; assembly: GCA_964059195.1. NCBI lineage: Eukaryota > Metazoa > Arthropoda > Insecta > Blattodea > Ectobiidae > Ectobius > Ectobius pallidus. The sequence continues at coordinate 21,008,343 of CAXKWD010000008.1, forward strand.
CTTCACTCTCCTAAAAGAAAAACAATGTATAAAATATAAATGAAATTAGACAAATTGTTCTTGAGTTATTTCTTTTTCGTATTGAGAAGTGTAACTTTCTGACAAATGCGTCTAAACGCACGTACTTGCACTTACGTGAACCATTTAAGAGCATCATCAAAATTACACCACTAACCCTGAAAATTTAGAATTCTGGACAAAAAACATGGGCTATCATTTGAAGTGATTTAAATAGAAATTATACTTTGACAATATTTTCTAGTTTATTCCGAAATTATAATTTCTTTCTTTAATCAATTGCAATTGAATGCTTTCTGGAGAGACGTGTGAGGTGTCGAATCACGACAGGCAATTGGGTGTGAAGCAGAGACCAAATGGTGTGGCTATTGAGTCAGAGAGCTCAAGTGGCAGCCTGGAATCCCCACGTTCCCCTGCTGGCCACATAGGCAATCAATCGAATCCAATCCAAACAGTCAGTTAGAGAAGTGACAGAGGTAACAGCTACTGTATACAAACGTCTGTCCCATTCACGCACACAAAACACAGCTACACAAAACTCCTGTATTTTTTTACAAAACGATTTTTCCTTTGTTACATTCTAGTCGTTTGAATGGTATCCCCATTGAGAATGACGACTGTCCCTTTTTTCTCTTTCTAGTGGTAGTGGTGTTAGTGTTTTTTTTTAAACGTGAAATCACAAAATAAAACATGACAAGTCTCCTTTTCTGTGTGTGTGTGTAGTATTCCTTTTACCACTGTACAAGTCACTATTGCGACAGTTAACACAGACAGACACAGACACACGCAGTCTGTGTTAGGGGATAGCAGTAAGGGAGAGACAACACAAGGACCTTCCTTCTCTTACTACACATACAGTCCTACTCCTGTGTGTCCTACAAAAGTTGCGTCTGTGTGATCCATTTAAATCCAAAGAGATGGCGTCATGTGTTTGGTTGTGATTGTTTAGCGTGTCATTCTTTTGTGTCGAGCTTGTACACTCACAGGCACATAATAATTTCACAATTTGTAATTAAAATCGCTTTTGTCAATTTAAATCGCATTTCCACTGCATTTTATAAAATTGAGATTTCAGGATAGAAAAAAATCTCAGTTTTATGTTTAAAAACTACAGTTATGCTCAACGAGAGTCAGCAGGCTAATATTGCAACGTAGGATTAACATAGTGAATGCCGCTTAATGTAATCGCGGAAAATGTTATCAGTCGGGTAATGTTATCACTTTTATGAAGTCCCATACTGATTAATACTGATGCATGAAAAAATGCTGTTTATTGTGACCAAATTTAGGTTTATGCTATCACATTATTCATTTTTCAGCTTTATTTCCAAGTACTGTACATAATTCAAAATTGCGTTTTTAAGGGTTTTGTTTTTAACTCAACTGCATTGATTTGTACTGGAGGTACCAATACTGTTCTCAGCTCACAGGATGAACCAGTTCGAGGGGGTGGTATTACCTATTTTCTCTTTTAAGCAATACAACATGTTTCACCCCACAGTTAACCTGTAGCTTTTGATTTATGAAGATAACAGTGTTGACATGCAGTGATGGCTAGTGTAAAATGAAAAGACTTCTACAGACAGGCGTTAGATGTTATGCTACGCGTGTTCACTACAGATCAGTATAGACTTCCAAAAATACTCATAACTCGTAACTGAGTATGGAGTATTGGTTAATGGACTCCTAAAGGAAAGTAAAAAGAATTAAAAACTTCGTTACTGGTTGAAAAAATAGTTGTTTGCAGTCTATTACTGTATTAGAAGAGGTTGAATGATTCATAGTTACCGGTACGTATTATTTTATGAATGAATAGCTTTAAATTCTGTTTTGCAGTGCATTATCTTATATATGAATAAATAACGTTCATTTAATTCCTTCGGCCAGTGTTATCAATCGGTTAATATCAGATTAGCTGCATTCGGAAGTGATCACAATAAGCGGTTAGCACTTTACTGTATTTCGAAAAGCCGAAAACAAGTTAATATTGTATTTATTGTAGGCTATTCAAAATAATGCTAATTAAATGCATTCACTGGTCAAGAAAAACTAGACGAGAACTAAAGATCCCGTACTGTGGATATTTTTTTCAAAACTGGTTTTCGTCAAATTTTGACGAAATGAATTTCATAGCGCAAACCCCATTTCGTAGTAGTGTGATTAGTAGGTCTAGTTGAAATTAAATTACCGTACCTTTTCTTTTTATAAACTTCTTTTCAATATGTAAGAACATGCAGTAAATAGCCTACATAATTACAATTTTTAAACAACATAATTTCAAATATTTGTTATTAAGTTTATTTGTAAAAAACCTGATGTAAGTGTCAAAGTTTTAAAAGTGTGTATCTCTCTAGTCATAATGTTACTATGGACGCTCCGCTGCTGGCATTAAATAAACTATTCACCTTTCTGTAGGCCTATAACTTATTCTTGAGTAATGATTTATCTTCTTCCTTTGTGATATTGGGGTCTGAAATACTAATAGAATCCGGAATAAATTTCAAAATAGCCTTTACCTTCTCGATTATTCTAGGACCAGAGTTTTGAAAGAAACTGTTCTCAACTCCATGAATTTGCAGGATGTTTTCCCTTACGTGGGCCCATAACTTAAGTGATAACTAAGTGAATAGGCTAATAATTTGAATGCAACGGAAAAATGACTGCGGAAATTAGAAAACTCCATGAATTGGGGTTAGCATTATGGATCTAGAGAACCGGGGACAATATTCGGTACATTCTCGGTACTTTTCTGATTTTGAGAAATCTGGAACAAAGTCACTTAGCTTTCTCGATGAGATATAATTAACTCTTAATTAAATTTAAAAGTAGTGGCTCTATCTATATAAACCATCATTCATTGCTAGATGACACAGCTCTCAGCAGCACTGTATTTTCATGGGAAGCAGCGTCAAGGAGTCCCTGGGTTCCAGGTTAGGCCTATATCTCATGTTATTTACTGATACTTAAGAACTTTAAGTTATGATAATTCCAGATACCACGAAGCTTATACACATGTTGCTGAAGCATGAGAATGAAGTAGGCTATCGTTTGCCACTCTTGTATTTCTGAGAATAAAATGATCAGACAAATTAGTTCAACAATTTGAAGAGAAAGTTCCAATATTGATGAGGTAAAGAAAAAAACACGTATTTATTGTCGAGGAAATAATGTTCAAATTCGTTGGAGCATGGAGGAAAATCACAAGAAAAAAGATTATACAATAACTTTTTTCAGAATAGGCCTACCTATGTCAATCTAAAGTTGGTTCAAATTTCGTATTCCCTAGCAATTGAGCTGGGCAATGTTAAATAAAGTTTCAAAGCTAAGAAATCCAATCTAGTCACAATTTAATCACTTCTTCCTCTGTTGGTCACTTTACGGGCTGTATTAATTCAGCAAACTCATTTTAAAACGTCAAAGACTGTATCAGCAATGCAAAAGAGTTCAACTTGGCTGCGTAAAATGGCAGAAGACAAAGAAAGAAAGGGTAGAACGGGGATGGATAAAGAGAGAGAAAAGGAAGGAATACTCTTGTCATCTCTTTTCTTCCAGTGATGTCATTTCAAATGGATGTTGTGTTTCAAAAAAGGGAGGAAGTCCAGATGAAAGGGGATGTAAAAACATTCAATCGTTTGCCTCCAGCGATATAGCAGTTGACTCTGACGGGGTGGGTGGCGAGACGGACAATTGAGAGGTGTAAGAGAGGATAGGAAGCGAGGGGCAATAATGGACAAATGAAAACTTACAGTAACAGAGTACAGATCAAAGCGACGTCTGTAGATGACTGGAAAGTACGCTGTCTTTATCACTGATTTCTCTACTCTACAATTAACATTGTGGAAGACAGATGATCTTGCAATACACTAAATTATATTTTGTGAAGCACACTGCTATAAAAATTGCGCTGGCAGAAATTGATTTTCTACTATTAGGTATTATAATTTAACTGCCAAAGTGAGATCTGCTGGAGAAGCTGAAATTAATATTAAATGAGGCATACAGATTTGTTCTCTTTCCATTTTACATAGGGCACTTAGATCTACGATTTATATAATGTTTCATGCAACCAATAAATTGTTTATAATTCTGACAACAGTTTTTCAGCCTCATTTCTTCAGAAATTATTTTTAAAGCCCTATTTATGATATCATTGTCTTTTTCAACAGTACTGGGGTCATTGACTTCCAATGAAGTAGGCCTAATATTTCTTGCAATAAACATAAATAAGCTATTCTAAGCTACAATAAACTTATAAATTAAAATTTTTCTTAGTTCGGTGAAACAACATAGACCCTCAATAAATTTATACCAGAGAAATTAGCAATAATACAAACAATATAAAATAATAATAATAATAATAATAATAATAATAATAATAATGATAATAACAATAATGGTAGGAAAATAACGCTAATACAATACTCCCATTACTACTGGTGATAATATGATAACCTATTCTAATAATTACTAAGAAAAATTTAGCATATAGGCCTACATCCATCTTGAATGTTACTGTAAAATAACAGTGGAAGGCCGAGCACAGAAATTACTAACTTGTCTATCAGTGAGGTATACCATTAAGGGTAATTAATCATAAGAGAGAGATTCCAGCTGGGGCTATGAAGTGAGCTCTGGCTTAGCTCAGTTGGTAGAGCAGTGGCACGAATAGCCAAAGGTCATGGGTTCCAATCTCAGTGTCAGAGGAATTTTTCTCCTATAATATTCTCATGTAATGTCTAACAGAGAATCCGTAATGTGAATATGTTTTAAAACATCTTCCGATATTTCTGCAACTAAGCGACTTAGATCAATCAAATTCTATTAAGCTGGCTGGCTTTGCAAAAATGTTTAATTGACCTTGGCACCAAAACTTTGCTGTCAAATATGGAATGATAAATTGCAAGGCCTGCGTAAAAACTTCTTTACGAACACAATGGCAAAAATCAGAGATCTGGAAAGTGATACAGATCTGTACGCAACAACCACACGTCATGCAGCTTATGAACGGAATCACTTGATGGTGGAGAACTAGGAAAGCAGATGTACAAAACTGCCAGTCTCATTAACATACGAATGTAAAGACAGCTTATAAAAAGTCCCCGGTCAAACGATGAGAAGTCACAAACATAATATATTTGTTTGTATTTCAGATTTCCGAGGTAAAATATCAGTAAAAAAATTTTTATTCTTTTCTCGTATTTACACTGTGCCGATGTCGAAATGTAAAGAAACCATATACACACGCACATGCAATTTAAAAAGGAGAATGCTTTGCTTCCAGGTGCTTCGGAACAAAGGCCAGACATAAAGCAAATCAAACGTAAAAAATAAATAAAAAATGTTCCTTCAAACAGAATGTTAGCTTGTCGTCCTGACAGAGAAATGAAAATGCCAAATGCTTCTCATTTTCGAGACCATATAGTTTCCCTGAAGGCAACATGAAAACCAGTTCTAAACTACAACGTTCAAATTTGCCTTTAAGGAGAATTAAAACGTTAAGTCGGGGTTTACATCGTTCTTCAATTATGCTTTTTGTTTTCAACTCATACCACTTGAATAAAAGAGCTTAGAACATAAACGTGGTCCACCGCTGTGGCTCAGGGGATGCGTTCAATCCTCTCACGCAGCGGGCCCGGGTTCGATTCCTGGTCGGTACAAGTTACCTAGGTGGGGTTTTTTCCGGGGTTTTCCCTCACCTTTGAGACAAATGTCTGGTAACTTTAGGCCCCTGTGGTCCCCGGATATCATCTGGCCGTCATTATCATCTTCATCCCCATCCTCGCCTTGTTCTGAGTGTGTGTGAATGGTGTGTCTCGTCCTATGTGTTCGTGTTGTCTCGGAGGTGGCCCCGGCATTGGGCTGATCACTCATCCGGGGAGGCCCTCCATGTCCTTGTCTGGTCAAAAAAGTATGTATGTGATCCAAAGATAATCCCTCTCCCGACAGGTAGCGGCCCTGTAAGGCCCGGGCGGCTTGGGTTGCTTAAATCCTAAACGGGAGAGGTAAAATTACGATAAAGAAAGAAAGAAAGAACACAAACGTAATAATAATATTAATATGATAATTACCGTGAAAATGAGTTAATCTACTGCTGTGACATAGAGGATGCGTTCGCTTTCCTCACGCAGAGGGCACGCATCCACAAGTTTCATAGGGGGGACTTTTTCGTGGACTTTCCTCACCTCTGAGAGGAATTTCGGGAATCTTCAGGCCCTTGTGGTCATCTCATCTGTGGAGGTTGCATGGCCTTGTATGGTAAAAGAAAGTATGTATGCTATCCATACGAACTCCTCCTTCCGACAGGTCGCGGTCCTTTAAGGCCCGGGTGGCATGAGACGCATGAATGCCCCTACAATGGGTGAGGTAAACCTCAGAGAAAGAAGAGTACTGCTTGAATAATGCAGTCTGTATGGTGCTTGTGCTGTATGCCCATGGTCGAGGTTTCGAACCCAGCCCAATCAATTAACCAAGACCCCCTCAGTCTGCAGATTCATTTCACTTCCATCTTAAAAGTGTGTGAATTAAAAGTTTATTTTTTTCAATTTTGAAACTCATTTTCCACTCTTTCTAGTCTCAGGGGAAAAAATTTAAATGTTTGAGTGAGCATCGTTACAATTAGGTCTACTCGGCCTGAGTGGCGCAGTTAGTATTGCGCTGGCTTTCTGTCCCCCAGGTTGCGGGTTCGATCCCGGCCCAGGTCGATGGCATTTATGTGTGCAAAAATGTGACTGACCCATGTCGTAGATTTACTGGCATATAAAAGAACTCCTGCGGGACAAAATTCCGGCACACCGGCGACTTTCACAGGCCTACGTTGCAGTACATGCCCGACGTTAAATAACCATGCAACAATTAACAATTAGGTCTACCTCCTCAAATGTACAATTGATTGAGATATGCTATACATCTATCACGGTATGTCTACTCTAGCTTGCTAAAGGTATAGCCTACTAGGTCTAAAGGACCTAGTTTAGTCTATAAGATAACATACAGGAAGTGAATTACACCGCTAATGAAGAAATACTGCATTGCAAAATTGCTGCGACGACAAGAGCAGATCTTGCGGCTTCAGAACAATACTGCGGTTTAGGACCCCAACAAACGAGAAACCAAACGTAACATTGTTTCTCCCCCACGTTACAGTGGAATAATTCAATACTAGCGTTTACCCTGTGAGTGTACGTGGTGCGAATCCATCTCGCTTTGCCGTGTGATTGCACGCTCGCTGCTTTGTCAAGGCGTAAATCAAGTCTCTTTATTGGTGATGTCAGCCACCCATGAAATTAATAATATAATTCCTATTGCAAAGCAACCCCTTTTCTTATTACTTGGTGTGAGGGGTGACGTATCTTAATGTGGTATGCTCTTACCTCTTAAAACAAAGGAGGGCGCTTCACCGCCCCGACTAAACACGATTAACTGTAAGCATGCATTATGAAATCTGAGTGAGCAGAACCCACTCTATGTAGGCCTATACTGACAAAAACTAGATTCGGTTACGTCTATTTTCAGGATAGACCTGCGCAAATAATGGAAATTAAGTATATTGTTAGCTCAAAAAATTATTTCGTATCCCCAGATAAAAAATCTTAAAAAAAATAAAAATAAAAAAGTTCATATCGCAGGTTGTGGTTGGAATTTTGCAAATTCCAAATATTGACTCGATTCCTTGCAGAAATTTTGGTTCATTGTTCTGCTTTCTACCCCAAGGGACTTAAATCGATGCTTTCTATTATAATCTAGATGTAGTGCGAGAATTTGTATGTGATGGTGTTATCCATGTGTGGTTGCATGCGTTGGTTTGTATGTACGTATGTATGTACATTTTATTTATTTATTTAATATTTTAATACATTTTATATTAAATACACTTTATATTAAATAAAGGTATATATATATATATATATATATATATATATATATATGTGTGTATGTGTGGAAAGCAAATTATCTTCCTCCGATACAACTTTAATTTGTAGTAATCCCATAAAAAATTGCTGAAATCCTCAACAGAGATGTTCAGATCTTGACATAAAAAATTAAAAAAGTTTTTATCAGTGATTAAGTTCAATGTTAAACAAAATTATGAATAGAGCCATTCCTCATGGGAAAAACTTTATATAGTAAAATGTGTAAATGAAGGGAAACTTTCTTTGAGCTGGATACGGAAGCGTGAAACAATAGAATAAAAATGGGCTTACGTAATTATAAAACAATGGTTCAGAAATAAAGCAACATTTTAATTTTTAAAAGTAGAATTTGTAAAAAAAAAAATAAAAAAAAAAATGGCACATGCCTTCACACTGCAATCATATCAATCACAATGCTATTAAAAGGAAGGCCTTGCAGGTATAAGTCAACAATGTTGCCAATTCGATACTAAACAGGTAATCTATTGATATAGTGTGTAAAACAATTCCACCTATTCCCTCGAATTTGGTTTTATAAATGTTATTTTATATTATCAGCTTAAAAGCATTGTCATTTCTATAGTCTATAGTTGTCAATATTATAAGACATTAAAGTACTTGCTTACTTACTCAATAACAATAGACAATTCCTAAGAAAGCTAAAGGAATATTATATATTTTATGGAACCCGAAGGTTCATTCACAGCCGCCCCCATTCAACCCTATTCTGTGCTAATTCCATCCTTCTATCCCTCCCAAATCCTACTTCTCTTAAATCTATTCGAATGTTGTCCTCCCATCTACGTCTAGGTCTTCCAAGTGGTCTTTTTGAGATATGTCTTTCCTCCCCCATGCGTGCAACATGTCCAGTCCATTTCATCCTCCGTGATTTAATTCCCCTTACTATATCCGGTGACGAGTACAGGTTATAAAGCTCGTTGTTATGTAGTTTTCTCCAGTCCCCATTTTCATCTCTCTTAGGCCCAAATATTTTCCTAAGCACCCTGTTTTCGAATGCATGTTCTTTTCGAAGAGTAAGCGACCATGTCTTACATCCATATAATACAACCGGCAGGTTAATAGTCTTATAAATTTTTATTTTTAGATTACTGGACAGAAGACGAGAAAATCAGAATTTCTGAACTGCGTAAAGCAGGCATTATAAAACACCAATAAAACATTAAAATACAATACAACATTTTAATGTTTTATGATATTGACAACTATAGATTTTGAAATGAATTAAGCTGATAATACAATAAGAACATTTACAAAGCCAAATTCGAGGGAATAAGTGGAAATGTTTTACACATTATACAACACAATTAGGCTATATCTCTTGTAGAAAAACAAAAATGAAATTTATCAGCACAAGTCCATTGAGAATTTCTTTAAAATTCCAGCAAAGTTAAGTATTTTTGCTATCATTTCGCGCAATTGAAGTTTTTAAAAGTAACAGTGTACTGTACATTAACAAATGTTTACTAAGACTATTCCACTCATTTGATATTGACCAATAACGCTTAGCAATTCCTCGGATTTAGATCAATCACCATCGTTTACCTTATAAAATGCTTGCTATTAATATGAGAATGCGATTTTACCTGATAAAATCGTCAGCTCGTTACTGGACACGTAAGCATCAATGTGCCGTGACCGTGATTAAAACGTCACATGCTGCCATTTTATAGCACGAAAACAGAATATTTTATACAACATAACTTGTTTGGAAATTGAAATAATATAAATGTATATTGATTAAAAAAACAATTTCGATTCGGTGCAAGCCAGTTCGAATGCTTTTATACTGTTCTGCTGTTAGCATACCTGAATTAAGTTAACTATTAACGAGTTTCAACAGAATCTATCGATAAACTCGTAAACTGTCGTGGGATTACCTGTGATAATTCCACACAGTTTCAGTGTAAGAATCTTAGGCTACTCGGAGGAAGTTTGATGAGCAACACAAAGTAAAAGTAGCGCACGATAGCATGAACTGTCTCTAAATTCCCACACCATTTCACTCTGCAGTGTTCATATTATATGGTTTGTGAGTAATGCGCACTGGAACAGAAAATAACTATAGCAGACTTATCCGTCATCGGGCAATAAATCAATAGAATATTTTTAAACATACACCATACATTGAATCAATAAAACTTGTTAAAGAACAAATAAATTGAATGCAATCAATGATGCATCTTGTTTGTGAGGAACATTAAAACAACAAAGCAAGGATAGAGCAAAAGGATGAAAAAGGAAACGGCCTCATCAACGCTGAGAAATATGTGAGAAGGTCAGGATGTCCCGCTGGGCGAACAAATCACTTCTCACTGAGGTAAAGCAAGCGCCACAACAAATCATTCTTCTTCTGCTTTCTATTTGCCCACCCTAAAATCCACCTTTTCTTTTGTTAATTCTCAACAACAATTATTCTTATTTCTTCTTCTCCCTGAAATCCCAACTTCATTCGTGTCGTTGTTTTTAAAATAAATTGTTCTGTGTGCTTCCAATTCAGCAAGCGTAATGAATTTAACATAACTATACAAAAAGTAGCATGAAAATATCTATTGTACCACCATTTCATTTCGCAGGAAGATGCAAAAGTGGATTTTCATAACAAGAGTAAAGGTTTTAAAAAATATATATTTTATATAAATATATACGTTAGCAAGATCTTGTTTTTTTAAAAAGAAAACAGGCTTGCATTAATGTGTCGTAAAAATAATTTTTTTCTAAATATTTATATTTAATTATAGTAGCCTAAACAGTATTTTAATAATAATAATAATAAATATTATAATAAAATTAATAATAATAATAATAATAATAATAATAATAATAATAATAATAATAATAATGGGAAGAGATCACTTGGTCGCCCTCCAAAAAGATGGACGGAAAATTTTTTGTAGACGTAACAGTTCTTACAGGACTACTACGTGTCAGGATGATGATGATGATGATGATGATAATAATAATAATAATAATAATAATAATAATAATAATAGATAGTGATATGGTTACATTAAATAAAAAAAGTAGCCTGAAAAGTGCAATGCATAATAAATTCTAATAACAGCTATTTAACTACAAAAAGAACAAATCTAATCAACGAACTTTGAAATAGGTTTTCCATACAAGATATAATGTAATTGCACAAATGGGATAGTTCCGTATTGAAACAAACGGAAAACGTTACATCTATACCACATGTTGTTAGATCTTCTCCCACCTTGCTCTTCAATGCTCTCTGTTTTAAATTTTAAGAAATTATATTTTGTTATTTATTTTTGTGTGTTAGACGAGTCGTGGTCATCACCCCATGGCTTCGTCCAGGGTCTGGACCTGCCTTCGGGCAGAACACTCATCATCATCATCATCAAAACAAATTGAACTCTACCCGAACTTGAGCATCTTGATCATTCAGTAAAACATTCATGTTGGCCTATCTAAAATAATGTATTTCATTTATATAAAATAAATAAATAATTAACTAAACTACTGTGTATTTTCGTACACTTGTCCAATTAACACCTATAGAGTTCATAGAGTGAGCACATAAAACTAAAACTACATTACATTTTCTCTGTTATGGCACAGTAATTAATTTCTCCGAAGCGCATATAGTATCATTCTTGGGCACAACGCCTCAGTTTTATTCTTCAAGCGTAATAAATTGTGATTCTACTTAGTTTTTTGTTTCTGGAGTTGGATCAAGATAAGAGTTCATTGTAATACTAACAAGTGTATGTAACGGTAGCAGTATAAAATCTTTTTAAATGATCAAATGAAAGGAGCGTTATACGTGAGAGAGGAGGTGCTGGCGCTGTGATTTAGAGAAATGATCAATCAGCCTCCCAGATAATTATGCCCGCTGTCATAAGAGAAACAGCCTCTAGATAACAATTCCAACCAGTAAAGATAGTTAACTCTTAACACTGATTAAGACTTGAATTAACTGAACGAGGTTCGATAACCTTTCGTTTTTGTGTACCAGTGTGGAATTCAAACAATACAATAAAAGTTTCTCCTTTTCTTTCTCCTTACACAATCATGCGAGAAACTGAAACTCAATTTGATGCCAGAATAATATGTCTTTAATTCTTTCTCTTCCTTTGTTGGGGCGTTTATGCGTCCCGCGCCGCCCGGCCCTTACAGGACCGCGACCTGTTAGGAGAGGGATTCTTGAATAGCATACATACTTTTTTGACCAGACAAGGACATGAAAATCCCCCCGGGTGCGTGATCAGCCCAATGCCGGAGCCACCTCCGAGACTACACGAGTACACAGAACGGGACACATCAGTCGCACATAGGCTATATTCATTCCGAACAACACGTGGATGCAATGCAGATAATAATTCCTTTATTTCAACCAAATGGTCGTACTATGATTAATGGAGCAACGGTAGGATTATATGTGGCAGGGAAAATGGGAGCACCCCACAAAAACCTGCCCCAACCCCATTTTGTCCACCACAAATTCCACATGGATCCACCGTGATTTGATATGAAGATTATAATGGTGGCCAGATATTCGTCTAATAGGTAAGGAAAACCCCGAAAAAACAGCACCTAGGTAACTTGTCCCTACCAGGAATCGAGGTCAGTCCCGCTGCGTGAGAGGAGCGAACGTATCTCCTTGCATTACACTGGAGCCCTCTCTTTAATTCTTAATGAATGGTATTCCCAGGGAAAAACTAATATTAATATGGTAGGCCTAATAGCCTATTTTAATTAGGAATCCCTTCTTTACGCTTGATGAATTTTTAAATTTAAAAGTGATTGCAGGCTACATAAATGTTGTAATTTTTATTTTATCTGTAAACCATTAAATATCTGTATTTGTGTTAAAGATAATATATATATATATATAGGCTATATATATATATCCTTTCTTATGAAAATAGTATGAAAATAAGAAGCATAAAGAGATAGGCCTACGTTTGTAATATTTTATTTTAATATCACATTTAGTGGTCGGCTTGGCAGATGACACATTTCCGAAACCACAGTTCCGTATCCCCTGCCTCATTTCTATGCTATTATACACTATGCTCCAAAAAGATGCATCCGATTCAAACTGTTACAGCTCCACTGGAGTTCCTGGGAAAAAGGAAAATATTGCATTTGTAACCGTGGTATTCTGATTTTTTTTTTTCCAATTAAGTTTATTGCAAAATGTATCTCATTGTTCCACGTGCGCTTTTTTGCAAAAATACCACTTAGAAACCGGGAATCTTTCTAAACATCTCGTACTGTATGATTTTTTAAGACTGTAGTTATGAAACTTGTCCAATACTAAGATAAAATATGAAAAGGCTCACAACAACTAATTTGGGGTTATTTTAGTCTCGATGACTCTGATCGTAATTGATAAAAGTTAGGCTTAGAAGGGAAATAAATATGACAACGATGGCGACAGTGAATTCAGTAAATAATTTACTTGGTTCTAAAAGGACCAATGTCATATAACTTGCTTTCGAGCTAACTGACTTTCAAGCCTTTCCAGAAGTAATATTTTTTGCTAAGAACTTCGGACATTGGCCTCCAAAGTTTCTGTATTATGTCTATTAATAGCAACAGACACTGGCACTTTCAGTATGCGAAAGATATATACTAGCCGAGCTCAATAATGCAAAGATCTCATTTTTGCAAGAAATTGACATTGGCCCTTTTAGAACCAAGCCACAGAGTTATGTTAACGCCGAAAATGAATTATTATTATTATTATTATTTATGGACATGTACTCTGAATTACAGAAAATTTTGGATTGGAAGTAGAAGGATAAAGAAGAAGAGGGAAGCACAAAGAGTGCTGGATGGATGGGGTGAAAAGGAGTATGGCGAGAAAAGGATTAAGTGAAGAAGATGCTATGGACAGGGACTTACGGAGGCAAAAGATTGTTGTAGGATGAAGGAAAACCATTGCATTGTGGAATATTCCTTAATAAAGAACATTATTATTAGTATTATTATTAATCATTTAGGCCTATTAACCATCACGACTTAAGGGAATAACAATGCTAGTAATGAAATATATTAGGCCTAATAGCCTATGTAACCAATCAATCTGTTTTCTCCGAAGAATAGAATGAGACAGTTAATCTGAACAAAGGAAGAACTAGATTGCTGTCTATTAATTCCTTGAAAGCCTCACGAGATGTAGGGACTAGGTTGTGTTAAAGCAGAGTAAGGTGTATTCAAGTTTCTGTAAAGCACCGAAACTTGTTCTTCTTCAGGCAACAACAGTCTCCTTTTACTTCCCTGCAGCAGAAAGCAGCAACAATAAAATGTGTGTTGTTTTTCCGTGCTAAACATTCTTTCGCAAATTTTATAACATTCAATATGGCGAGGATACCTCAACCGGAAAAAAGGAAGACCTTACAAAGGTACAAAAATATAAGCTTGCATGTGGTTGCCAATTCAGAGACAAAGAAAATAAGTGTTTTATTAATACAGTGGAAGCGATTGTATATGATTAGAGCGTTCCACAAAGCTAACAGTAGTGATATTTCTACTCTTTTAATTGCGTTCCATTATTTAGATGTCCTATAAACTATCATCATTAAGAAGGTAATATGAATACAGCCCTCTGCTTGTGACAACTCACCAAGAATTATTGTTTATTAGTTAATTACTTCATTCAAATACCTCAACCTAGTAAATGTATATATTATTGATAGAATCAATATGATCTAAACAAGTTTTTTCTGACTTCTTCCATGCACGGGAGATGAGAATATGATAATCGAGACGATAAATAATTACAAAATACTAGTGGAAATGTATGAGAGGCCACAAACATATTTCCTTAACATATTAAACCAGCAGGTTGTTGCCTGTTTATTAACGCAATATGCCTATACGGATGCTAAGAGCAGTTATATGCTACAAGTAATGTGTACCTAATATAAGTATAAGCCTATGTGTGTGTGTAGGCATATAAAAGCGTCTAGAACGACATACTGAGATCTACCAACGCATCAATAATACTGCCTATACTCAAAGACAATAGGCAAGCTAAAGGAATATTATCTATTTTATGGAACCCGGAGGTTCATTGCCGTCTTACGTGAGCCCGCCAATCAACCCTGTTCTGTGCTATCTCCATCCAACCATCCCTTGGAAATCCTACTTCCCTTTAACTTATCCTAATAATCTACTCTCACCTATATCTAGGTCTACCAAGTTGTTTATTCCCTTCCAGTCTCCCAGTCAATATTTTTGAGATACGTCTTTCCTCCCCCAAGCGCCATTTCATCCTCCGTGATTTAAAGCATGACGTAGAAGCATTCAGTGCAAGTGGAATTCCTTTGGCAACCATCCTTTAAATGGGCAATTACTCGATGGAACTCCAGCCCATATCTATTCCATTCATTTTTATGTATTCGCTTCTTTTTTTTTTTTTTTTTTTTTTTTTTTTTTTTTTTTTTTTTTTTTTTTTTTTTTACACCCTGCAAGAAAGGTTGACAACGGCAATGGTTAACAATCATTGCCCCCGGCAACGTTTCTGTTAAAATTTAATCTTTCTCAATTCCCTCAGCTGTAATAGCATAGTGACCTCTGAAAATAACCCACATAGCTTCATATTGCCTGGACTCCGCCCTGCGATTTATCCATGCTGAGGGCCTGACAAGTCTCTCACTGCTGCATGCACAGTGGCGGGACAGTAGGTCTAATCAATGCATTCATTCTATTACCTTCCAACTTGTATTTTTTTCATTTATTTGCATGCATACCTTCTGCAATCCGTAAATATATCGATTTTCTTAAATATAATTAATTTACCTTCGAAATCTCAATAATTTTATTAATGTTTATGTATTTATTCATGGTTTTCCTCTCACCTTCCCGCTCTTTGATCCCTATGGCTTAGGAGTTGGTAACGTGAATTAAAGTTAAAATAGGTTCGAATCCCGTTCGAACCAAATAATCGAATTAAGACAGAAGATTCCTGTCCCGTTAAGTGTCACGATGATCCCCATAAAATATTTTCATAATTTAAACGAATTTGTCTAAGATATTCATATTTACCTATCACAGCGCTATATATTACGAATACAATATCAATAGGCTTGTATTATCAATATATTACGTATATTAGGAAAATACGATTTTTTTTATCTTGATAATGTATTCCTGAAAACTATACAGCCTATATTACTGACGAAAATGTGGTATCGCCCAAGTATTTGGACGCAAATGGCATACGGTGTTGGCGAAACAACTCTAATTTGAACGTATTTACAATAATTTCGAAAATCACGAAGACTTGAACCATACGAAATAGCTTTCTATGACATAAGGAATGTGAAAAATGACAACTCAATTTCAGTTCCTTTTAACTGCTAAAACAAAAAAGTTGTCATGTAGGACTTTTTAGTTCCAACAGAATATGTAGGCCTAACTATGATTAGTTTTTCTCTCTTCCTCTCTCTCTTCCCTTATCTCTCTCTCTCTCTCATTTTCTTTATATGGGCCTACTATAATACAAAGTACAAAATAAAAACAATTTTGAAATAAACTCCTAAAATATCCAACCAAATTCAATTTAGTCTAATCTAGTCTATATCAATTAAATGTACAAACTACAATGTATATTCTTATTATCCGTGACTTTTGTTTTTATGTTGCTGTCTATATTAAACAATAGCCGTACTAAACTTAATTTGAAGATAAGAATTTTTGAATTTGCAGAGAAATCTTTTCACTCTAATACACAATGGCCTATGAAAATAAAGAGGCTACTACAAAATCATTACATTTTCTAAGATAACATAGGAACTAGGCCATAGTGAAATAGGAATATAGCCTTTGGTTTGCATCCAAAGTCGGTACATGCACACACATATACACATGAGTATATAGGCTACATATAGTCTATAGCCTACTTATTATAACTTGTCAAATAATTGCTAATCAATATTTTCTGTCATAGCTTATCTAAATCTGTTTACGAACATCTAACAGGCCTGAGTGTTTAAAAGCTAAGCAGGTTTGCACATTATACAGTGACCTATATGTCTGATATGCTGTCCACAACTCCTTATCGAATTCAAGACCTTCTCCCACTCTGACCGCTTAACCAATCAACTAGTAATCTCAGTTGGAAATGTTTTTATGTAGTTGTTCATTCCTACTCGCCAATCAGCAATAACTTTTTCATCTTTCGTGAGGATTTAATTCAGGTTCCCTTCAATCAGTAACTCCACCCACCTATTTCGCGATTCAAAGACTTCCATACGTAGCTACAAGTTGTGTTTGTAATAGGTTACACTTCAAAACACATACATACACACTCCCTTCTCCTCGATGCTAAATTGCCATTCCACCCAACAAATTGAACGAGTCCATAATAAGAAAGCATTATTTGTTCGATTCTGTATTTTTATGTTCCGCACATTTGCAGATGAGATTGATGGGACATATTGTAATGCAAAATGCGTTTATCGATCATGCATACCAAACAGATTCGTCATACGCAACAAATAACATGCAAGAAGAGGAGTTACCGGTATTGATATAAAAGTTACTTCTCAAATAGGAAAGTTCGCATAATATTAAATGTTCGTTTGATTATGTGAATCTAGAAAAGACCTGTTCACTTTTTACCTAGAAGAAACTTTAAAATTCCATGAGATCACTCACACGGTATAGTAGAGAAGTCATTCTGGATTTTAGATGAACCCGTTTAGGCTAGTAATATTAGTATAATGAAACTAACAACCATGCAGGTACGTTTAATATAGTCTATATCTATAATGCAACCAGATTTTGAGAACTAAAAAACTTAGGTAATCGAGTTCTTGGTACGCAGAGGACAGTCATAGCAATCAAACCGTCCACTCGTGCTTAGGTTACATGTCGTTGAGTAAAATCAGATATACTGTCGTATCCGGTAGCGTTATCTAAGTCCTAATACCGGCATTCCACATTCAGTTCCATATGTACACGAAAAGATTGCCATTATATAGCATACTAACTTAAAACACAAGAGGTAAAAGTATTTTATGGACATATAAATTTATAAATATATCTTATTAAGTTATATTCAAATATATTAAAGATTTAGATCACATCCACACTTAAGACGATAGAAACCAAACAAATCTTTCAATTGAAACTAAATGTATACAATTATAGGTCTTAAACACAGTTCTAAGCTTAGTTGTGGTCCCAGATTATTCGATTCTACCTTAAAAATAACCCTGAACTAAACTAATTAAAATGAACAATTATAAATTTAAGAAAATAATTACATTTAATGTATAAACATTAAATTATTCATGTTTCTTTCTTTCTTATTTTTTATTTACTTCCTACTGTAGTAAATGTAGCCTATTTTTTTTATTTCTGAATTGCCCCGACAAGAGCATGTGCTCATTCGGGTGGTGCCTTAACATAAAATTAATTATATTTGTTTAACATTATTGTCAAATAAATTGAATTGAAATAACTTAACATGGCCTAGCTGTAAGCCAATGTATTCATGTTCGTGCGTGGTTCTTTGGCACTTTGAGTGATATTCATTACCTCCCTCAGGTCATTTAGTGGGGGGTTAAAATTCTAGAGATGGAATGTCATTATTAACAGAGCTTAAGGGTGGAAATTCGAAACCAGCTTGGGGCATATTTCAAACATTTCTCATCATGACCATCGTTATCACATGTGATTACGTGTCTGAGATAGGAGAAATAAACTGATATATCAATCAAAATCAAAATCGATCAAATAGTGTATTAGGACTTAATTTAGGGAGGGACTAGCCTATGGCTATAGGATATAAGCCTACTATTACTTTGGTTACTAAGAGATTTTAATAATTAAGCAAATGAGACAATGTAAATCATGAAAGTGAAAAGATATTGGAGTCATGAGGCAATCAATCATGGCAGTGTTTGTAGCTGGCATTTATCTATTACGGGTTGCCATGCCTCAGTAAAGCATGACGCTGTGTTATATACATGTACTATCCCAAGCAGGTTTGCTTAACCTCTCAACCTTTTTCGCTCATTTTCACGGTATTTTATTTTCAGCTACATATTGAGAGTTTTTGTTCTTGCGTATTTAAAAAGGTAAGGATGAAAGATGTTCTCTCCAGTATTCTTTAATAGATTAGTTGACGTACCCCATGGTGTGAGTTAGAAACGGATAATGGTGATGTTTTCCTCGTCATCAGTTCAGAGTAACTCTATCCAAGTTCCAGCTCTCGCATTGAATATTTGTGTAAATAACTTCTCAGCTCTTCTCTGCATTTTATTGTGACACATTGTAATTAATGTCATTAAGTTTGTATTGAAACAGCGTTTTCTACATGTCGACACTGGGCTTTTGTTTTCTTAATTAAATTAAAGCTATAAAGAAAATAACATTTTAAACAAACTGAAAGGCATTTCATTGGGCAGCGATTCCAAATTCATTGCATTTCAGGCTCCACTGAAATATTTATTTTATTTTATTTTAGAGAACCCCCACGAAATATTCTTGCAACTTTATGACTTTTAAAAAGTAAAGTTTTCCTTATACAGGTCATGGAGGCCCAGAGGGTTCCAGGAGGTTGAGGCTCCCAGACTTTAGACATTCGGCATGTGAAGGTGGTAAGGTTGTCAGCCTTAAGCACCGGCCGCCTTTACCGCCTTTGCTCCTGGTATTCATTTATGTTAGAGGCTGAGTCGACCCCAGGGCCATAGTGCCACCAGTAGGATTAGGCCAATTGAAAAACTCCAATGACCTCATCGGGGATCGAACCTGCGACCTTCCGGTTTGTAGAGCAGTGCCTCAACCACTACGCTACGGCGTACCCCACTTTATGACTGTTATGTTGTTAAATATTGTCCTACACAGTATAATAGCAACATTACAGCAATGTTTTCAATTCACACCTATAAATATTTTTAAAGGAAGAAATATAGATTATTTTCCATGTCAAAACCTTACTCACCAAAAAATAATAGGCCCACTTAAAATGTTGGGCGTTCGATTAAACTGTCAGTTTTGCGGGATTAAGCAATGTTTAATATTCATGTCTATAGACTAATGCACATGCCCCCCAATCCTGCCGTCTGCTTCTGGTAGATGACGCAGCGGTCGGGTGGTAGGCCTTGTCCCTTCTGGGATGTTAGCGCCACGGAGTTAGTTTTATAGACTAATGCATTGCAAGCAAAGAAATACATAGGCCCTACTCTTTTCAAAGACTTAAAACATTATTCACAAAAAAAAAATGAAAATACGCTTAACTTCCTGAATCTTCGAAAGAAAGTCATCATCCAAGAAGCTTTTTCCTGCCCGAGAACCGATCACGGGACTGCTGCGCGAGGTAAGCGAACACATCCCCTACGCCACAGCTGTGTGCACGATGATGACGATGTTGATTCGATATAGGCCTAATAATAATAATAATAATAATAATATAATAATTTCTAATTATGGTTCATATAGTATCATGCACTATGTATCTGAATTCATTCAAACGTATGTCCGTATCCCGCACTGCAGTAAATGGTCCTACCTATTTTGAAAGGGAGCCATCATACAAATGAAATGAAGCATACGTTGATATAAACAAAGGAATCAATACCATGTCTTTTTCCAATACAGTTGGATAGGACCAGAATTGATACAATACAAAATCATTTAATTATTCCACCCAGAGGTTTGATTGGCATTATGAAAGTCAAATCAGATTGCATCGCATTTTGTAACATATGTGGTGAATAAATTGTGGGAGAAATAATGAGTTTGATGTTCCTATACAGTAGGTTAAAGTATTACAAAAGTGTGAGAAATTTTCAACTTCGGAGACCACATAATAACATAACGCGGTTTGCAGGCGCTCCGCGGTCCGCAGGTTGGCTTTCACCACTGTCACAAACCGACTGGCACCACATCAATAGACCTTGCAAACATTTTATGACTTGCTTCCCGTATCCCAATATTGAATAACGGGAGAGGGCGGTGAGGATGGAAATAGACAAAGGGGGCTCTGCGTATAACAATCACGACAACAAGAAAAATAGGGCTCACAAGGTTAAACATAGGCCAGCCAATATGGCAAGCACTAAAAAATTGTCTAGGTAGAAATATAAATACCAGGTATATTCAACTGTACATTTCACTTGAAGATACAAATACGTTTTCATTTTGTCAATGTTTGCAATAAAAATGTGCAGCTATCCTACGAAACCAAGTAATAGCCTATAGTACAATACATTGCATTTTGCAATTTATTTGTGTAGGCCTACATACTGCACACAAATATCTAAAAATAATCCTTAATTGAATTCTTAACGTCCAATCTGTGTGCGAGTTACTCAATAGGTGCTTTGTGATTTCCTTTGAAATACCGAAAAATTCACCATTGAGGCAGTGGGAGTTTATAGTAGTTTTATCGTAGTAACTTATTAATAATGATTAAATAGACATAATTTTTAAAGTTATATAGGCCTAGTACATGGTTACCAAAAGTCAGCATAGTTTTATCACAGATACATAAACAGTATTCAAAATAATATTAAACAATGAAACCTGGAATCACCAGAAAAATGAAAAATTTAAGGAAGCCGGAAAAAAAAAAAACTAAGCAGACAGCAAAACATAGTTTATGGGAAAGGGGTAACATCATGAGAAAGTTTGAGAAACGCTAATGTTTTGATTTTAGAAGGGATGTAATTTCATTTTAAGGAATTATCGACCCATTCAGCCATGTTCATTAAGTTACATTAATTTTTTTTATTAATGCCAGCACTTTATCAAAAAATAATATCAGCAACCTAAACAAAGAAAAAATGAAAAATGAATTAAGTCTTCTTCAGGGACCTCTCAATTGATGGTAACAAGCCGAAAAAATGTCTGATTTAGGATCACGATTTAAAGTCCTCCAATGAGAACCTGCTCAAGTAAATTAATTCGTCTAAATTCGTCTAAACATACCACTCGTGGCGATCTAACCTCTGAATCATTTCGCAGTCATTGTTTTACCACTGGTGAGGAATGGGGATAAAACGGGCAAATGCAAAACAATATCTTCAAGGTATTGACAGATCGGTACAAGATAATAGCAATGCTAAAAGTCAGTTTTTATGCAGTTAAAGAGCAAAGATAACAAAAGAAAAGTTACATGTAAATGATTTGTGGAATTCAAGGGAATTGTTAGTAAGTGTAAAGGCCTAACTACAGTATGCCTGTAGGAATAATGGTATTTGAGAGTAGTAGAAGGCCTGCCTACAAATGAAAATTTGTGGGATAGCCACGACGTAG
The DNA here is from genome assembly GCA_964059195.1 of Ectobius pallidus. NCBI lineage: Eukaryota > Metazoa > Arthropoda > Insecta > Blattodea > Ectobiidae > Ectobius > Ectobius pallidus. The sequence continues at coordinate 21,030,533 of CAXKWD010000008.1, forward strand.
TGAAAATCGATTTCAAACCTCAGAGGCATTTTATTCATGCAGTATGAATGGTCGTTTTATGATATGTGCAAATTAACGAGTTTTTCATTAAGCATTCAATCCAATTATTAGAAGTGGTTTCATAAAATTGACCTTTGCATAATTGAGTAATTACTTGGTGTTAATCAGCCGTGTTGGAAACAATGCACAATGCCATAGTCATTGTGACGTATGGGTCCACATTATTCTTTGCATTACTGATACTGCCTACTATGTGTGGGCTTCAACAAATATCCCTTCACATTTTCTCCATGAAGTAATGACTTGTAATTTTCAAAACTTTTCTCTTTATAATTTTTAATTTGCTACATGAATTAATTAGGAACGTTATTCATAAATTACTTATGGCGACTATGTGGAAAAATTGACATTCACTATTAAAAATTAGAGGACGTAAAGTAAGATCGGAAGTAATTAGAGGATTAGGGGAAAAATGCCCATAGGGTATAAAGGCAATTAGCACAAATCTTATCTGATTAATAAAGTCACTACGTTTTTACAAATATATTATTTATTTCGCTTAATACTAGCAGTAAAAACAAATTATAATAGGCTATAGTATGACAATTTTATTTTTAGTAGTAGGCTGCAGTTTAAAATCTTGTCGCGATTGATTGAGACATTACAATGTAAACTGTAGATCCCAATGAGGACAATGGATTAAACCATCTGGATTGTAACATTCTATAAATCCGCCTAGTTATATTTATATTTATTTTATAAATAAGACTTCAACACAAGTTATATATCACCAATAATAACAAAATCAGCCTAGGAGCATTTACAGAGATATTCTGTAGTAAAAACGCGTAAATAAATAAATAAATAAATAATAAATAAAGAGATTTCAACTACCTTATTGATACATTACAAAAATTGAAGATACTTGGAAAAGTAGCCTTCTTCATGAATAACATAGGTTCCTTATTCTTTCGGACCTCTCTTCGATTCTTCTTTATATACAGTCAATCAATAACTGAGAGGACGAGAGAGACAGATGATTGAGAGAAAGAGAGAGAGAGAGAGAAAGAAAGAAAGAAAGAAAGAAAGAGGATTGAGAATTAGCAAGCAAGCGAGAGTGAACGAGAGAGTGTGAGAGCAAAAGAGACAAGAAATAAAGATAGAAAGAAAGAAAAAGACAAAGAAAACCACCGGAATAGGCTACTATTCTAATTTTATTTTATTTTATTCTAGATAAATAAATAATTCTTGTATCAACCTCTACTTACACTGAAGAAAATTCAATAATAATAATAATAATAATAATAATAATAATAATAATAATAATAATAAATTAATACATTAAAACTTTGGGAATAAATTGGCCAGTGTTCTCGAGAATTCAGTTAATCGGTCATGACAACTCCAAAAAACCTAATACTGAAAACATATTAAAATGTATTGCAGATATTGAGGATAAAATTTTATGACACATAAGTTGGACAACAGATTCAATATACAGACTTATAGATAATTTATAGTTGATGAATTGGTGTAGAAACTGGAATTCGGCGGACACCTTACAAAATAACAGCTGAACTGTACCGTTACCTTTCAGGGTCGACCTTTTAAAAGAGAATCCCATCATAAATAAAAACGCCGCCTATATGAGCAAAGTACTTCTAAAATTGCATAACTACTACAAAGGAAAGGTTCTTCCCTTCGGTATAACGGGACACATTCACAATTAGAGGGCTGGAAACGAAGAAAATTAGCGTCTGTGAAATATTTTTATTGCCGACCCTAAAACACGTAAACATTCCTTAAAAAGAGAAAATAAAGTTAACAGCCATACTGAGGCATTGTTTATTGATGTAAAACTGGTGTCATAAAACCTAAAATCTCCCCTGAGCCAGTATGAATCAGGAGGGTAGAGATTACAGTTAGAGGGGCTCTTGTTCAATACGCGCTGTGGGAATGTCAGCACTGGTATGACGCCGTTGCATCTAAAATATCATTTTATGAATGATTACTGGCAATAATAATTGAACATGATCCTCGAAACTATGTCCCAAATGTTTTATATTAAACATATGTAATGTTTTACGAGTGGTTGTTGATTTAATTCCATACAATTTTGATTACAGAGGAATTAAAACCAATGGAATATATCTAAAAAGAGAAATTTCACTATTAAGACAAGTGAAATAAATGTTTAATAATGGAAATTATTATTATTATTATTATTATTATAACTGTCATTGTTATTATACGTGAAAAGAAATAGTGAGGTATCCAGCTTATGTATTTCCTTACATTTCAGCTTAATCATATTTAAATTGAATATTTTATAATTTAGTCATCTTGGAAGTTTGTTCAGATATTTTCTTAACGATTTAAAATGAATATTAGCCCGGAACACTAACATAATTCAGTTCTCTGAAATCGTCAAATGGGAGTCCAATATTACAAAATTTGAAATTTCTCAGGAAACAATATATTATTATAGTGACTTTCACACAGCGTTATGGACAACTATTTTTATAGATTCCTTTAATCCGCGCAAATTAAAAAATATAATGTTTAAATGTATGAAACAAATAGGCCAATTAGTTACATTTCTGAAGGTTGCGAACTTTTATGTGAAATTAATATCATGAACTTTATCATTACCTCAGCCATAGTGCTAGATGCATACTTAATGATAAGCTTGGTAATCCACACAATCCAGTATTCAATTATAGTAAATGAAAGGAATTTAAAAAAATTATCACAACGATCCTATGTCACCAGCTAAGAGTTATTTAAATAGTTCATTATATACACGTTCATTGCTACTTCGAATCGATATCATTACGTGTGATAAAATGGAAGCAATCCAGCAATGAAAGAACTGACTTAGTATTTCTCTGTATCCAAGTAAACTCTATGATGTAACTTCAATACATAGGAATGAGCAATAATTAATATGGAATTTATCTCCGTGCCTTGGTGCCTTGGACTGAGAATAAGAAACTATAGTAACGCACACATCTATTTTCTATTTGGGCTTTGTCGCAAATTGTCCCTGTACTCATCCTCGGGCAATGAAGCTTACCAATGAAAACTGAAGTCTCTGCTGTGATACTTTCCCTTTACCAAAGAATGTTAATATGCGTTTTTAATATTTCAAATGCAATTCACGATATGACTTTCTATAGAACTTATTGTGGAACAAAAAACTGGGGTACATGAATGACGCAATCTTACACAAACGTCGACTACAAAGTATTCAATGATCTACATATTAAAAATTAAAAATTTATTATTAAAAAAACACACAAATACAAATAATCCTACAGTAAAAATTGTATTAGTCTAATATTATTTTACAATTTCCAGGTTTAACACACACGCGGATATGCAAAATGCAAAGCCTCGGGTACAATTCAGTTCCAACATTTTTTTATTGCACAAAAAAGTGACTAATACAAAATATAAGAGATCTATAGGCTAAATCAAAATTTAAAAAATCACAAATAACTCTAGAAAAATAAGAAAAACGCAAAAAGTATACACACGTGACTATTAGCGGGGAATTATAAAAACACGTCAAGAAAAATAATAAAACTATTTTAGAGTAACTATTTTAAAAAAAATCTTATTCTTTTTTTAAATGCATTTGCATTCATCTTGTTTTTGTAGATTTTTAAATACATTACTGCAGTCTTATCTCAAAACTTAATGTTTCAGCCCCGCTGATGTAATTACATTTCATTTCAAGTAAGTGGCAATTCGTCTTGTGTTATGAGGTTGAGAAAGTCTTTTAAAGTTATATTTATATTTATGGAAAAGAATAAGTAAATTCACAATGATTTACAATAAATTCTGAATTGGGTAATCCAAAAGGTTCCTTTAAGTAAAATGTTTAAAGAACCCTCTGGATGAATATAAATTGGTATTCTAGATACAAGCCTCATGTTAATTTCATAATTGAAGAACTTTTGTTTTTACACACATACCGCTTGCAATACACAAAGAGGAGAGACCAATTCGATAACGTAGCTGTAAGCAGCATTGCCAGCACATTCCAATACGAGTTTCATGCTAGTACTGTAACTACTTTTAAATCGAGAGTCCATGGGAAAACGTGATCAAGTATCGACAGATCTAGAGAAGAACACTTCAGCGTGCCTCTGGCTTAACTCAGTATGATAATACTGAACATGATAGTGAAATCTGGTCGCGCATTGAATTAATTGGTTCATTTATTGGCTTGTTTGTGCTTAGGTTGTGTTATGAGACATTGAGTTCATGGGCGGAGTTCTTAACATTGTTAGTTTACATAGTTTTGAACTGTATTGTGCCTGTGAGTTATAGTTAAATAATAAGATGCAAAATATATTTAAGGCTCAGTATGACTTGCACGTTAACTGAAGTTTAATCGGTAATAAGTAGGGACCGGATTTTTAGGTTTTTAAAAACACTGTTTTACGTTTTCCTTTAGGTAAAATAGTTTTTTTTTAGGTTTTTTTTGTCCAAAATATCGTTTTCGGGTAGAATAATTGGTTTAATGAATTTAAATGTGCTATATATGATTCAATACATAATACCTGTAAGGTTTTAACTTAACAAAATTGTCTAAAATTTGTGTAAACTTGCTTAAGGACAATATTATACAACTGAAGAAAGAAAACACTAAAAATCAAAAGAAGCAGTGGAAATAAGATTGCCTCACATTTCCTGTTTACGGTATATCACTAAATATCTTTGAAGATTCTCAACTGTGAAGTTCTTCCTGTTATCTCTTCGTTAATTGTTAATACTGTATCTAGACATTACCCTTTTCAGGATTGGATTCCGATGCTTCTAATTTAGTGAGTAAAATACTTTATGGTTGAATGTGGATAATGTGAAACTGGTTATTTTCCTTTTTTCGGTTGTTACGCATGCTAACCGCACAACAGAACAACTAGGGACGAAAACTTCCCCCTTTTCTAGAAAGGTAAATAATACGTGTTTCTGACAGGCTTGGCAAAATATTACTTTGCCAATCTGTAGTGAAATTCAGGTCCTCGCCAATCCACTGCCGTAATAAACTCGATTTCATTTGTTTCGGCATAATTAACACGTCTTCTTAAAACTCACAGTGTGACCGCTAACTATGAATAATAGGGAAGTAATAAAGGCAAACAAGGGATTTAAAACACAGAAATCTTTATCCTTGTTCATACACAGCAACAATGGTTGTTCGTACGAATATTTTAAAGGGAATACGCCGGTACTCTTACACTTCCTCTCTTGATACTGTTCATGCTAGACGACAATGTGTTGAACGAAATGCAGGTGGTATTAATATCGACCCGACAAAAATTAACTTATTTTCTCTCCGCAAAATGTCGATTTCTCAACTGACAAACAAAAAAGACAAAAAAGGAGCCTAAATTAGATATTTTAGGTTTATATCTCGTTTAGGTATATTTAGGTTTTTATACCCCATTTAGGTATTTTTAGGTGCCACAGAATTAATGTGGGTGAATCCTATGGACATGACTTGAATAAATGTATGAGCGCTTTTTGTTTTGGAAGTAAGGAAAAAAATAGGTAAAACCTAAGAATCCGGTCCCTAGTAATAAGTAACATACTAGAGGGAAAAAAATCCTAGGTTGACGATAACATTCTAATAGTATAGAATCGACATCTTTAATAGATTACTGTGGACGAATGCTATGAGATTTTATTTTAATTTTCGACTAATTACTAAAGTCTGACCGTTCTAAGAAGGAAACCTGAAGTAGGCTAAACAAAACCAGTACATCTATCTCACTCTAGCACATTACTCGTATGACTTAAGAGTGAGACAGACATGCTGTTTTTTTATTTTTTATTTGCAGGGTTCTTTCTTAGCTCGTCTCGAGTGAGAATATGAGTGAAACGTAAAGTTTCGTTTATTTATATATTTATTTTTCGATTTTAATATACAATTTAATCTTGCATAGGCCTAAGTCTTTACGTGAAATTTTGCACGTGTATAAATTCCTTTGGAATGATGGCCAGACGCATTGAGACAAAGTAAAAACCTTTGAAATAAATAAAGCCAAGGAAATATATAATTAGTCTTTTAAAGGTAGGCTACATGAAATATAATTAACAAATAGCAGAGTAACGAAGCTAGTCAGCCCATGGTGCAGCTTCCATTGAAGCACATTTCTTTGAATATATTGGAGAACAGTTATTACCCATTTCAAATATTATGACTTTTAAAGGAAAAAGATAATTCCGGTTTAATTTTTTTTTTTCCAGAAATATAAAATTGAGAGTTCATAATCCTTGCATTTTTATTTAGGGACTATTAATAATAAAACTTGTTTCTATTCATACCCGCATATAAAGTTGCTTCAGTGACACTTGTAGACAAGTCAGGTTTTCTTTTAATTTCTTTCCGCCTCAAAACTAATAATTACTATTTTACTGGCATTCAAGAAAATGAGAGTTCAGTAGCTACTCCTTCCACGCAAGCCAGTAATAAGATGATTTTTAAGACTGCCACTTCACATACAGTAGGTATTTTCACCGTTCATCTCTTTATGGTTCTAATTCGTGCTACATGACCTGCCCATTTTAATATGTACGATTTAGGTAAAAAAAAGTGGAGAACAGGTAAAAGAAAAAATATATATATGTTTTTACGAATGTTTTTTCCATTAAACTTGCTTGGGACTGAAAATATTTTCTAACCAGGTCAACTAGTTTTCTTGTAGCTACTTTACAGGCTATGTTATCACGGAAATGTGGAAAATATGTCTTAGGTCTACTTACTTCAACGCAGAGTGATGCAGCAAAAAGGATGCACTTTCTTCAAACCACTCAGTAGTCTACATACCTAAAAGAAAAGAAAAATAAGTATTAATAATACTGAGCAAAATAACAATTAAAATAGGCTATAAGAATTCTAGAAAAGACCTCAAGCAATGCCTCCAGAGTTTGAGAGTCCGCGTTTAATTAGGAAAATAGAACTCTAACCTAATCTCGTTCTCAGAACTCATGAGCAATCATAACAAAAAGTCTTCTCAAGCTTGCATTAGGTGTGCCTGTGTAAAATCAGTCTTAAATATTACTGCATTGTCTTTTACTTTACTGTATTTTTGTAATTATATTGGGTTGTATTGCGATAACCGATTGTATTATATAATCCTGCTTGTATAGGCTACTCAAGTACTCCAATTCTTATCCCAGGTAAGATTGTTGAAAATCGTGTATACTGTTCTTAATACTTAACTTCGACATAAAGCATATTGGTTCTACTATTGATTGTTTCTCCTAACTTTCCGTAGGCTACAGCCTACAAAGACGTATCCACCACACTTTAGATGAGAAGTCACCAAACGGACATGGCGACATTTAGCCTAATAAGCAGAACGAGCATTTAAGATCAGTCGTATTACATCACGAACAGTAATGAAAATAACATCTACGATGAAGACGACAACGATACAACGATACAATAATGATAGACAACGATGACATGACGATAATGATGATGATGATGAAGATGATGACACTCCAAAGTAATCTCCGTGAATATAAATACCACATAATTTCTTTGTGAACTGCTTGCTCTACCGCAAGTTGAATATCATCTGTCCCACGAGAAAGAAATCGTACGATATAATACAGCAACACTTCGCAATAATAGAGTCAATATTATTAATATACCAATTAATCAACGTAGGTTGAAAAACTAACGTTTAAAACTGTAGCCTACCAGAAAGAGAGATAAGATATATTTGCTTATTTCTGGTTCTCTTTGCAATAGTTAATATTTGCTCATATTTTCAGCGTGTTTATAGAGTAAATACCATTAAACATCTGTAATAAATGTTCCAGTGTGATATGAACCAACTTTAGTATATAATTTAAAATCATTTTCACTCAGTACCAAAATATTTCCAATGTGGTCAAAGATGAAGCTCTCGGTCATAACTTTCCTTTTTCTTTGAATATATTAAACTATTGTGACTCTTGAGACACTTTATACCAGATTTAATGTTAACATGTGTACAAAATCGTTTTATTTCTTCTTTAAATTCATAACACTTCTTAAAAATGCGGTGGTAAGCTTTGTGATATTGGTAATTATTTAAGCTAAGGAAAGTATTTGTTTTTATGCTGCTCTAATAAGAAATCATGAATCACTGCATTCAAGCCTACAATAATTGTTCATGAAAAGTATTTGTGTAATAGCCTGATGATAAATCTTTGTTGTTAAGGAAGCCAATTAACATTGCGCTTACCACATTTACAATGGAACTTACGGAAAGCAAAGCAAGCCTCTATATCAGCTACCTAATGAGAGAGGGAAAGAGATTTAACGAGTAAAAGAATAGAAAGATTTGCTACACTGAAGCGTTAAGTACTCTTCTCACGAATGTTTCATTTCTACATACCTTAAAATAGTACATAATAAACGAAATGACCAATAAACCTCCACAAAGACTTGAAGACGCAAAAATAAACAAGAGTAACGTGCAAGTTCTCGAAGAAACTAAAACAAGAAAGCGAAACCAAAGAAGAAAGAATTCCAGTGGTCTCTTAGTAGTCCCTCTCGGTATAAGAATGTAAAAGAGATGATGTTTTGAGTAGTTTTATTGCATCTAAATACTGGTGACTTTGAAGGAGAAAAGATTTTAATATACTAATTTCTTTCTATTGATGTTAGGAGTAATAAAACATTTGGAGGAAGTGGGAGAGGTTGTTCAAGTCAGTGAGCTCTCGTCATTGGGACTGACAAGACCCCATACGTGCCCACCTGTTCCTGCAGACACCCGGCGCAAGCCGAGCATACTTCAGAGTAACATTTCATTTACAGTAGTGGTGTTCAAATTTGAAAACTTAACGAATACTCCCTAGATATTAATGCTAGTTAGTAATACCTAGATACATTACAACTTATACTGACAGCAACTGTCAGGGAACTAAGTTACATAGGGCTATCCAAATCGGATACCTAATAACCAGATACATCAATTTCTCCTTATTTCTAGCCTGAATTTAATTTTACTTTTTTGAGTTTCCAGAACTCCTTATTTCTAGCCTCGAATTAATTTCAAGTTTTTGAGTTATCCAAAGCTCCTTATTTCTAATCTGTAATTAATTTTACTTTTTTGAGTTATCCAGAGCTCTTAACTTCTAGCCTAAGTGTCTCGGAGGTGTTAATTAGTTATACTTTTTTTTCCGGTTTAACTTTCCTTTTCTGAAAGTTAACTACCTAAGCTTGCAGAAGAGGGATAAAGCTCTGGATCAACGTTAAAAAGGACATGAAGGGACTCTCTGACAAGCAACCTTCTCCTAGGTCAACCCAAAGGCACGGAACAACGGGTAGCAAAATTCAAGGTAGACGCAAGTAAATTCGATCCGGCATTCGCCTTTGTGAGTGATGGGAAAACTTCGAGAAACCACGGATCACGGGATTCGAATTCGTGACTTCCCCAATGTTAGTCCTTGCCGTTACCACCTCGACCAATTCATTCTGCGTTTTAATTATTCGATATTTTAATTGCAGATTTCGAAAAAAATTCTGAAATAGCTTTGCACTTGTTAAGGAATGAAAAACGAACAAGATAATTATATCGTTTCCAATGAGAGCCATGCATAAGCAAGCATACATATGTATTATACAGACCTATGACTGTGACAAAAGGAAGTTAGCAATCTTAATTACAACATATGATAACTAGAATGATATTTGTGACAGCAATAAACAGGTGAGCGAGACACAAGAAACCTGCATAGCTAACCTCTTGCATCTGCTGCCTTGTTAAGGCGCAAAATGCTAAAAACTGGAATAGTATGTGTTTTTAAATTGATTTCTAAATATAATTATTCATAACTAGGAATTATTAAACAGGTTTTATTCGTATTTTGTTTGTGCCAGGTATGGAAACGTCACCATAATTTCATACGATACATTGCACAGGCCAAGAAAATTAATATTCGAAACACAGTCCTCCAAACAGTGTTAAAAGAGAAGATTATTGTAGGCCTATGTTTCAGTGTTTTCGTGTTATTATATGCAAAATAATTTGTGTAGGACGGAAAATTAAGTTCATTTTGAAAAACAATTTTAAAATTTTATCTATCACCTCATCATCGATAGTATTGAAGTTAATTGCTTGGGATAAGATCCAAGTTTCTATTGTCATATATTCGTCATGTCCTTAACATAAGGGACCTAAAAATGTTAGCAGATAGCCTCTTGAATTCTAGAGGTGGCAAGTAGTCTGCATTGGAGACCTGGAGACATTTCTACAATATCCATAGTCTAGGCGTGTTTATAGTATATTTCATTTAATTAGGCTATGAAACTCAAACATACAGTTATGAAACTAAGTTTACTCAACCGTTTAAAATCTTATAAACGGTTGCACATCATTTGTCATGACATTCTTGTTATGAAAGCTTTTCCAAGTTTACGAAAACCACACTGCGCTGTAACAAGCTGAAAAGACTCGCGAATAAATAGGCCTACTATGCATATAGGCTACCAGCTACCTAGTACCTTCACTTCTCTATATGAATTCATGTCCTTCATAACCGTCAGCAAAGAGGAGGCAGTTCTCAATTAGATCCGTGTCTGTTATAGTTATAGACTATATATATAAGTTTCACATGTATACATATGTGACATGAATTTAACTACATAAGAGGTTTCGAAGAGACTACCTATTGCAATCGTTGTACCTAGTTTTTCGTTACAAGATCCGTAGACTCTCAAAACCATAGACTACTCAAAAGTTTCTAACATTATATAAGCTATATAGGCTATAGGGATTTTTAAAAATGAAACATCACTTAGTGTAACTCCCTTAGTCAGAATAATATTTTATCCGTTTAATGTTATTAAACCTCCTAAGAGTAGTACCAAAAATTGATAAACTTCATATGGAGAAAGTATTTGAATTTTTGTACTGTTTCCACAAGTCTCTCGGTTTGTTGCATAAGGTTAGTTTTCATGCCTTATCTCATAAAGGAGTATAAGGAGTAACCTTTCAAATATTTTCTAGTAACAAAAAATTTTGTTTGAAAAGCTTCTAGATGGCACCAAGGGGTGTACAAAATAGGGGTTGAAGGACAAACGAATTCATAACTCCCTTAGTAGGCATAATATCAAATACTTTCAGAGTTATTGTAAAACCTATGCCTGAAATAATTTTTTTAATGATCCACCCTTATTCCAGGTGGTGACAAAAAATGAGGTCTCAGAACAAAAATAGTATCCCTTAGTAGTTATAATACCATGCTCGTTCTAAAATATTGTATATATTCCAAATATTGCCAAATTTTTCTTCTGCACTTTTTTTATAATTGCACCCATAGCGTAAGAAGTGAATACATTTGTTTAATGCTTAGCTTTGAGAGAGGATATATTTGGTAAAGTGGAGTTCACCCCTTTTTTGTTCCACTGTACAGAAATATGAACTTCGAAGTAGAAAGGGATTTTTGTCTACTGCTTTCCTCAGCTTCTGTAGTAGGCCTACCTAGAACTTTGCAGTATTACAGTTTGGAGTACGATCTTCCTGGAACCTTTGCACATGTTAGCAATGCTTTACTTACATTCATACAAAATCTTATTGAGTGCATGTATAAACGACAGAACTTGAACACTAATAACTAGACTTCGGATTTTAGGTAAAATCCTATCTTAATCATTAAAATATATTTACATAAAAACTTGTATTTACAAATTTCAAAGATGACTAAGCCTGAAACTGATGCTTTTATAGGACTAAAACAGCCTATTTTGATGTTAAAGCCTAAAATGGTCTTTTTGTATAATTTTCCTCTTTAAGTTCAAAATAAGTTATTTTTCCACATTTTTCCTATAAATTATACAATTTATTTTCAGTTATATTGATGTTTTAACACTCACTGTACAGTACATGCCATAATTAATGGTGTGCTTAAAGAGCAGCTTGTCTTCGTGAAAATATTTCCTTTGGACTTTCCGGGGAAAGTAATTATTTTGTTTCAAATTTCGTTATCCATAAACAAAAATATAGGTCTTTGAATGAATAAGAGAGGGATGTATAAAACTAACCGGCCCGGTAATATGTCAGAATTAACTGCCAATCATCTTACTTATGAACTGATTTTAAAACAAAAAAATGGTAGCAACACGAAATTTTATATTCGAATGAGGCATCTGCCGCTATTGTGAAGTATTTTCTCTTACCCTTACCACCACTTTCTTTCTTTTCTTGCTCTCTAAATATAACTTTTGGATTGAAGGCGGTTAAAGTAAAACTGTTCATTAGTCCGGTCAGGTATGGTATTTTGAAACACAGGAGAAGCAACGAACAGTTACTTTCCCTGAAGATGAATCTACATTTCAATAAATCTTGTAATACATTCATATTCTAATATCCAAACCAAAAACACGCGATTGTTTTATAAAACTCGAACTGTACGGTATGGTCTGGAGCCTGAGGCGAGCCTTCCAGCGTGGTGCATATTAACCCATACATCAGCAAGCAACATGGCGGTGGTGCAAGCCGCCAATCCCCCACGTCTAAGAAAACCTATCATACAAGTTTTTAATCGGTAATTGCCTCCCTCAAGGCTAAAGATTCGTAATTGGTTTATAAAAGCAACCATTGGCTGAGTATGCTGTATTATGCAGAAGGCAACAGCAAAGATGGCTGGGCGATTTACATTGGTAAATCACTACTCTATAGTTACTTCTGACAAGGAGAATTTGATTCGTCAATATTACTTGCACTGGCCGTGAGTCGGTTCGTTCAACCTCTATTTGATACCAACGTGTAAATCGCTATGGAAGAAATGATATATTTCTCCTATCTTTCAAATTATCTTCTCTGTGTTTTATACAGAACTTAATGTAAAAAGTAAAGTTAAAAATGACACATAAATGGTAGGTTCAGTTGTAAGTTTGGTTCAAGCTATGTATCATTTTCAAGGTTGTGTAAGTCTGAACCCAGACAACTGTGTGGGTTGTATTTTATGCCCAAGGAAATGATGAATCATGAAAATTACAAAACTACGAATCGAGGAATAAAATTGTAATAATACATTTCTTGAAACATGCTCACTTGATCATTAAGTTTCGTCTTCGAATTCTTAAATCCGAATTTTAGATTCAAAGATCGTGTACTGAAGAATACAGACGCAGCAATTACAGTACAATTTTCTTGTATTTGGTGGGAGGTTGTTCTTCATCTTAGCATTTCAAAGAGGCCTTGAAGGATGAAAAATTATTTTTTCTACGACGTTTACTAAAAAGCAATGAAGTCAAGCATAACGTGTAAGGTGTTAACTGTCGTTATCAGCGCCGACCGTAATCCCAATAACAACAATGTTATTTCAACGTTAGGGTTCCCAACAAACGTACAATTAATATAGTTGATAAAACCTAAATGTGGACTACTAGGATAGTCGTTGGTTGTAATTATATAGCTTGTTTATGCAATATGTTTTCTAACCTCTCTGAAAATTTCAATTAGTTCTATACTTCTACAATTGGCGAGAACGAAAGTAGCCTCCGCAGTTTACCGCAGATTATTCCTCAGATCTCTTTAAAAGGGTCAATTTCTCCAGCTCCTATGCCCTCTGCAAGGCCATCGTAAATAAGGGTTTATTATAGCTTATTCGAAGTACTGGAGATTGGATAAGAGGGAAGTCAGAATCAGCTTTTAAAGTTAAAGAATCAGTTTGTTCAGATAAATTTGAGATCTACCACTTTACTTTCCTTCCGATGAACTACTGTAAGTATTTAGTGAAATTAGAAACTATAATACTATTTTTTAATAGATAAGGGCTTTATCACGTTATCGCAATTCTCATCCAGGACCATTGACAGGAATCTTTTTGACCTGCTTGTCATAGCGCCAGCGATGGGACCTCCATTGAGTATTCAGTGCCCCCATTCAAAAGTCTGTCCGTTTTCTTTCTTTATCTATATTGTTATTACTGAATCATCTTGAAGAACCATATTTCAATGCCAGGTTTGTTAAGAGTTTGGCTTAGAACCTAATTAAAACAACTTGCCAAGGCGGCAACGTGGAGTAATCACATTCAGTTTCCCTTGTTCAAATTCCGGGGTAACCAACTTAAGTGTGAATTTTTACTTTCAAGGACGAATGATTCATTGGAAATTATTTACTAACTGAAGTATCCAGGAAGTTCCAAGTCTGTGTCGAGCTCAACACGAGCTACGGAGTCCTTCACGTCGTGTCTAAATATAATAGGCCTACAGTATGTGATTTTTTTATGTGACTTTGGCTTTGGTTCGTAAGTTCCATGAAAGGTAGGTTGAAACAGTGAACGAAATAAAACAAAAAGAACAGCGGGAAGAAATAATATGTCTTTTTGAAATAAACTTAAAATAAGAAGGTATATAGCTCTATAGTCAGGCTTCTTAACTAGGTTCATAGGCTACATAGGCTACAGCAAGATTTCTGACACACTTTACACAAGCAGTTTAAGATCTTGTATTTTTTTTTTTGTCTTCAATACAAACATTTGACTCAAAGCATGGGTATCAAACTAGGTAATTTGAAATGTTTCGACATCCTCTGATCTTGCCTTCCTAGAATATCATGAGTTCATAACTTTGGGTTACCCTAACTTTCGTTTTGCTTAAATCTGTTAAAATCAAGTGTATCCAACGATTTCCTTTAGGATTCCCTAGTATTGTCGCATTGCGGCTTTGACCATACTATAATAGGCTTATTACATGTGATGTAACGGTTTCATAATGAAACTTATTTCGTCACTGATTTCCATTTCGAAACTGGTGTGATATCGATTATTATCGAACACGCAACTATCTTGAAATCTTCAAAGCCACAAATGGAAATGCATAATTAAACAGCCTGTATTTAAAATAAAATCAATTCTGTTCGTCTTAATTTTAATATATTTATTTCCTGTGTTTTAATATGCGTTGTTTGACATTAATGCTCAAGAGAAGCGCTGCAAGCCTGCATGCTTTGCAACCTGCCATCTATTGGAAAATACAAGAACTACAACAGCTTATACCGAGAGTCGTCAGCTTAATCAGTTACGAGGTATTCTAAAATTAAATAAAAACATAAACATTTAATTATGTTAAGAACACAATTATTTAATTACGAACAAACACAGCCCTATGCAACTTTCTTATAATGGTAATTAAAACACTCGTATGAAAATTATGAAACCAGCAAAGCGAGTATCATAAAAACATACTCATGTCTGAATAAATATCATTATAGCCTATTCTTGTTGCATAATGTAATATTTATCTATTGTTACATTGCGATATGTCAGGTTATAAGGATTGTTCCTTGTTTCTTCATTTAACCTCTCGTAATAATGAATGAGTTCTTAAAAAAATTCTATATTCTCCAAAATTCTTTTAAGACTTCTAAAAAAAGCTAAGCCTATGTGTCACCTAAGGTTCTCTCGTATCCGCGTATAGAAATATGATTTTAAATTAAATAGCTGTCTCCTGACATACGCCTATTCCAGGTTGCTTTGGTAGTCTAATAGTATTCTATGGTAAGATATTATTAACATAATTCCGTAATTGCGTTACGGACGAGGCTCGAAATGTCATAAAAAAAACTAAGAAAATAACCTGCGTGAATTCTACATGGCTGCTTGACACGTCAGTCTCCTAATACATCGTTCTATATTTTCCCTCTTCAAGAAATTTGAACGTCAATACAGATCTCAAACGAAACTTATATTCTTGTAATAATACACTGGAATTGCTGGAATAAACATGAGGACCACTTTCCATAGGCCTATCGAGTAAAATGATGAAAAAATAATAATTTCCTTATCCCTTCCACACAGTAGACATATAAAATGCGATAATTCGCGTAGAAAGGGATTAATGACAAGAAAGTGCGGTAAGAAAATAAAATAAGCAAGGATTACTACAATAATCGAAAGAAAAAGTAGAATAAAAGAACGATAAAGACAGAGGCATGTAAACAACAATACAATTAATAAAATAGGAAAATTTAACATTATAATACATGGTAATTACACTTTCTTTTTACTTGGAAAGTTCAATTCAACGTTCGATTCCGCACTCCTACAAATTAAAAGCTTACTACAAAGAAAAATATAATCTTCATGCAATTTAGGTGATTAAATTTTAATTGGTCCTAGAGAAATAATTTATATTTTTTGTTGCTGATATCTGAGGAAAAATTGGGAATTCATACTAAAACTACAAAAAAGTATATCTTTTTTAGCTCTCGAAGTCGAAGGGGGTCTCTGAACCATCTCTGCTCTCAATGATCATAATGGCTGTTATTGCTCATTAACAAGATCTCGTTTATTTAAGTGTTATTTATGTTCTCTAACTAGTTTGTTAAAAAAAATGTACATTCATTGAATTCTTAGCCTTTTGTTTTTAAGGAATTATTTTATCACTATTATTTATAGAAATCACATTACATTCACCAAATTTGGAAGTATTGAATTATTAGTTCACTATTTTTATTAATTCCTCTACTAGGATTATGCCACGAACGAAATCATAAATCTTTATTTCTATCATAAAAAATAACTTTTTAGGTCTTAATGAACTGAAATAAGATTGTTCAACAATTGGACTTCCATATAGGCCTATCACGAAAATTGTTTCCGAGTGAAATATTGTAAGTTACTGTTTTTGTTATACTTCTTTCCTTGTGTGAAATATAACACAATAAAGTGTAGAAGTGACGGTATGTACAGTTTCTCCTAGAGTATAATATACAATATGTTCCAACTACCTTAATCGGAATCATTATTCTAAGTTAGACCATGGAGAGATTATCATAATCGCTCGACTCCAACGGTTCCCCTGCCTTCCACTGTAATTATGTTTCAACGGATATTTATACTCAGGAACCTTGGTTACTCCCGAGAAACTTTAATCTTCAATCTCCCTCCACTAGAGCTTTTAATTTGTAGTATTTTCCTTCTGTTTTCCTTGGACATTGATCGATATAATATTTTCATAAAAATGTCTCTCATTCTCTGTCTCACACAAAGTGAGACCTATTTAATACAAAGCATCTATAAGTTCACACCTTTCTATAACCTGTAAACACTATAACACCAATATCTATTTGATTTAGCTTAAATGAAATTATCCATGACTGTAATTAATCATATTTGTAGGAGCCTTTAAATAAAATAAAAAGGATGGAATACAGAAAATCTTGACTCACAAAATAGGCCTATTATGTTAGGGAATCTGCTGTAGAGAATAGCACACTAAACAAGAGTAAGTCAGTTCCTTTATGTTATTTAATGAATGAAGTCCATACGTGGTGGTGGTGATGATGATGATTATGATAATAAGAGTAACAATAATAACAACAGCAATAGTCAAGACGTCAAAGAAGGAAATGACTTTTATTTAAACCTAGTGATCTATTTGATCAGGTTAAAATTTGAGAAAGGTGTGTTTTGGGATTTTCACCCCTCAAAAGGCTAAATATCGGATTGGAATTTACTTAACATTTGGTTGTTTCCTGTCCATTGTACATGAAGTTTGTGATGTCTTAGAGGAGGCCATCAGTAGTACTAATCACACAGCAGGGAGGTCCTCCACATTCTGTCTAAACTTATTATTTGAGCCAATAACTTGAATCCTTTCTTAAGGATACTGAATGACAAGTCCAACGAACGGAAGTTTAAAAGAGCAGAAGAAGATAAGGGGACAGAAGGAAGACAGAAAGAAGCTAAATAAATAAGTGAAAGCAAATTTTTATTATTGTTGTGAGGAAGCGTCTCCTTTATGAAAGGTGTTCTTTTTAATATTAATCAGTTAAGACATTAAGAACATGTTACGTGGATGTTTAAGTTATTTTTGAAGTGCTAAATCGAATAGTACAACATTTACCAGAACAAAAACTTGTTTGTCCTTTCTCAGCTGATATTTGGCTAAACCATAACTTCGACTGTCCTTTTATTTTATTTGTTTAATTCCATAGCACATTTATAATGATATCATGCTTAGTGGTGATAGAAAATAATTGAGTAGCCTATTGCATTTTTTGTTATCAACAGTTCTGTTGCCACGAAAGCTATACTTTTTTCAATGTTTTTCTGAGCTAAAAAATTTAAATTGGACCTTTTGTAATATTTTGGTTGGTTGCAAGCTGTAAGTAAACCAAAGCAAGTTTCTGGCTCATTTGTAAATAATTATGTCAATGAGTGAGTTCGCCACGTGGCTTTGTACAGGAGTATAGTGATGATTTTCTGTTTTTAAATTGTTAATTGGGCATTACTCTTTGTAAATTCAACCGACTTGGTCCTAAATCAATAGCGCTCGTCCTATGGACGTTATAAGTGTGAAAAATAAGTTTTATGTAAATCTGATAAAACATATTAGAATTATCGCACGTACAGATACATGGACAGACAGACGGATGGACAGACATTTTTCCCGTCAACCATGTAATCTTAGAAAGTACCACTCTGGCACTTAATAATTTAAAGAAAAGGAATAACATTTTATATTTCAGGTCTCATTAACTATTCGCAAACCACGTGTATGTAAACATGCAACTTTGATAACGTTTAAAATATGCCATCTAGCAAGCACATACAGATCAGTTAACAATCGTATGAAAGACTGACCATTCCGTGCTAAATATAAGCAAGGCTAAGATTAGGTTAGAGAACAATATTTTCTGTCAGTCTCTGAAGGAACCAGTGATGAATTAGTCCCTCTACAGAAACACGATACGACTAACGCCAGCAGAAAGAAAGAAAAAAAAAAAGATAATGAATACAGATTAATAACATAAAGGATAATTGAGAAATACAGTGACGACTAGGAAGAATACTAAAGTAATGTTCTCCACAACAACGAAATATGTGGATAGAAAAATTAATGCCAGAGAAGTAGACTTGGAAAAAAACAATAAAAAGCAGGAGAGAAGTGAAATTATAAGAAGAGGAAGGCGAGCGCACGTCAAATCTCCATTAGCATCAGAAATCAGGTTTTTATTTTTTATTTCTCGTTCCTTCTTTCAATGTATTGCATATGTACGTCTCGCTCGGTCCCTCAAGAGTCACAGACTCGCTACTCAATTTCCATAATTTGTTCCCAAACAGGCACTGGCTTGCTACAATGTTCCATGTTTTCTAAAGAAGAAGAGGAGGATGGGGTGCTTCTAGCAGATGCGTAATTTTGTTTCACCAGAACAGTCTGCATGCTCCAACAAAAAAGAAGTAAGAATATTGTATCTTGCAAACCACAATCTTCGCTGAGGGGTAGCCTAATAATATATAATTTAAATTTGTAAAGAAAATATTGCCATAAAATTCATTAAACATAATATTACAATATTGATTTACCAACCTAAATCGAAAACAATTCTTCTTAACTAAGCTAATTATAAATTGAGCAAACCTGATAAATTATTAATAATCGCATGTATCCGAAATAAAACAAATAAATTTAATTGAAAATTGATTCTTTAATAATTCAGATTAAAAGGTAATGTCCTAACATCGTTTACCAAAAGAGTTTCAATGGCTGTAATTAAAAACTATATATAATAAAAGGACAGATACACACTCGGAAAATGAAAATCAAATAAACCCTACCAAGTATTCCTCAACTCTACAAACAATCTTTAACAAGTTGGCTTTAAATGTATTAGGTCCTACACTGTTGAAAGTTTGAATATCTTGACTTACAATTTATTACATTCAAAAGGAATTTTCGTATCAATATAAGAATGAACATACAGTGAAACCAGTGTAAATACATTAAGTTATTTAAAACCAGCTGAGATTGTTCTAATATTCAATGCCATCTTTTAAAGAATAAAAACGTATTTTGTACCAGCACTATTGCCCCAACACCATAATTGATAAGGGTATGAAAGAGTGAATAGTATGCACTTATGAAGTATAGGGTGGAAAAAGCGTATTTTAGACTTCTTATTAATAATATGTCCTTGAACAGCTTCATAGATAACCCATAACCTATAATCCTATAAATAAACCATCGCAATGCAACAAAATTGTAATTATAAACGGATTGATAATATTGGTAAATGAATGCTAAGAATCGATAAGAATCGATAGGATAAGAATTATGATCATTAGGCATATCCTAATAGGTAACCAAAATTTCTCCAGGCTACTGCTGCTATTACAAAAATAAAGGAATGGGCCTATTGTTGACAGGAATATCTGGTAAATTTGTTCTGTTCTGCACTATTATCATTATTATTGTTAACATTATGTATTTCATGTTTTTGCCCTGGCTGAGTGGTAGAGAAGGCCTTATGGCCTTAACTCCGCCAGGTTAAATAAATAAATAAATAAATAAATATTATCTCACTTATTTGTTCATGTAGGCCTGTGCTTATCAAACTTTCTTACGAAACCGTGGTCTAAAACTACCTGGTTTCTGAAAAATGGCCTATAACTCCACCTGGCGCTTTGTTGTATCAGTTAACCCGATTTTATTTATGTATAATCGATCGATCTCAATGAAAACCTTCTAAGTGTAAAGTCCTTTTTTCACTTCATACGCTGAAAGCCTAGTCTAATTGTCAGCCTAGTCTCGTCAGAGAAACAATTTCTCTAACAAGAAGAATAGAAAAATATAAATTTATAGGCCTAGTCTAATTATTTTGATTAGATCAACATTGATTACTGGAGATATAAGTTTTTCTAATATCCTTAAAACTATGCATACAATGGCTTCCAAGTTATCAATGATATACCGTACAAGACACAAATATCATGTAAAATAAATATTTCTAATAGTTCCCAAAAACTAGGACTATAATTTCCTCTGCTTCCATAATCATGAGTTTAACTAGTCTGACATTAGTGTTACCTTTCACAAGAGAGATATTCCACATAATCTATGTTCAAGTGATTTTATTTTATGTTCTATAATCATGTAAGCGTAAGTGGTTACTACATTAATTTGCTTTTTACATAATCAAATGCAAACATTCGCACGGGTCCACATGGACCGTATATAGAATGGTATAATCATATAACTAATATAAGTTATATTTCAGTATGTAGCCCCTATATTTAAATTATTTAAAAATCTTAGATCATTGACATTGAAAGTTTTAACTTTCAATTATCTAAAATTATGAAATCTGCAGATACCTAGTTTAAGATAGCTGATACGACGTAGGTCGGTTTTCTACCAATTTTTCTAAGTAGTAATGGGAACCACTTAATCCATGTACAATCGAGGAATTATTTGAAAGAAAAATTCCACATACCAATTTAGGGAACCAACATTATTATAACCAGCATTATAATAATTGCATGGACTTCTCAATCAGGGAAAATTTCTTCAGTATTGCCGATGATCTACCAAAAGTACTCGTACTTGTAGTTTATAGTTTATAGTTTATAGTAGAGTATTTATTTGTAATTAAAACACAAAAACATGTCTTGCAGTCATAATTTTGTTACGTTTATTTCACTATCAAAAGACTGCAAATATTGTACAAATGAGAAAAGTCACAATTTGTGGCGCAAAAACCTATAAGATTCCGTGTGATGATCTTGCATTCAGGAGAAAGTGAACTTAGATCAATAAGTCTGCCATGGCTTGATTTTACACTCGGAGGAATACACACTTCGTATCTTACGCAAATCACCAGGCACCAGGCATTCAAATTGTGATCTCCCTGTGGTCATAAGTAAATTCTAGTTCTTGTGTTATTATCTAAGATGATAATAAGGATCATTAATAAAATCAGCACTTCAGGTAGCTGCTTACTGCAAAGAAATAAAAGTGGAATGCAACTTCAGTACAGTCGCTTGCTCAGTGGACGTGGAACATAACTTTACCATATTTAACATTAAAAATCCTGGTCTTAACAGAGTGCTAATAAAACGTATGCCTTAACGAGTTAATCATATGCAACCTGAGAACAAGGATGTGAAATGAGATGTGTGCTACAAACAAAAAACAAGTCGTATTTTTCCTGCAGATAGTTTAATGTTGCAATAACTAATATCCTTGCAAGTCACAATAAAATATCATTCTTATGATCTTCAGAAAAATAAATATCTCGATAAATACGGACTCTTTCAATGCCATATGACTAAGAAATAATACTAAATGAATTGTTAGGATAACACACACATTTATATGTATATGTATGACGTATACTGTATGTACCTGTAACTATAATAGTTAATTACCTGCCCTTAGGAAAGAAATAACTTTAACTTAGAAATATCTGTAACTGTGCCCTAATCATTGATATTTTTATATAAACACTTTAAATGCACCTAAGGTCGTATTAATTAGGATTTTTTTTTATTTTTTGCTGTTTTTTTATTTTACTGTACACTATCTTGAAAAATAGTCAATTATTTTATGTTCTCTCTTTATGTGTTAAGTTATTAATTTAACTAACATCAATATATTACCATTATTAATATTAATGTTAATTATCATCAATGCTATTATTATTATTATTTCTTTACTTCTGTGATTGCTGTATATATTAAATATTTTTTTCAGTTTTATATCATACTATTGTAAGCTTTCAAATGTTATTTTATTAAATTAGTAAATGAATAATTATTGAAATTGTATAGGAATTTATTAGTACTCTGTAAATTTCTGAATCTGGTTGAGTGGAAGAGAAGGAATCAAGGCCTTAACTATGGTACATAAAATAAAACTGTTTATTATTGTTAATAATCATAAGCTGAAAACTCGTCAGAAAAAGGCAATAATCTGTTAAGAGAGACAGAACACATGCATAGGCCTGTTTCACTTTTAAAAACAGAATAGCTCACATTTCAATCTAGAGAATAATTCCGGGGTGCGCGGGCAAAGAGAGTTAAGTCCACTTTCTTGTTACTGAGAATTAGAGTGACTTATCACACTATACCAGCCCAACATAGCTTTAGAGATGGATAAACCTATGAGGCACACATCCATAACTACCGTACAATTTTGAATATGACTTACTGGACTTAACACAAATGTAGAGAACATTTTTATTTATAACTCTATGGACACATCTCAATTTTTGAGGATGGTGGACTTAACTCTCTCGCACCCCGGAATTAATTGATAACATCGAATAACATTGAGCTCGCCGTAGCATTTCATTATTAATATTATCAACTGTAATCAAAAGAAACGTGGCAAAACATGTCAATTTGCAAAACGTAGGCCTATACAAGACCAATATGATGACGATAATGATAACAATAATAATAAACTTGGATCTCAAGATTTCTATAATACTAAATCAAGAATTAAAAATGGAAATGAAAGAAATTCACCAAATGGAACAAGCAGAACTCAATAAATAATAGTAAATACTAATATAAATAAATAATAATAATAAATCCTATCTAAAGCCGGTATCTTGGTCAAAACAGATGAAAGGTCAATTAATAAATAGGTTTACCTGCAAATGCTTACTGAAAAATTAAATAAATTAGTCATCATGCAATGCTCGCTTTGCTTCTAGAGTTAAAATAATAATAATAATAATAATAATAATAATAATAATAATAATAGTAATAGTAATATTAAAATAATTATTATAATAATAACATGCAAGAAAATACAAAATGAATAATCTTTGATGATAGATTTTACAATAAGTAAATAATATAGAAAGAATTTTAAGGTGCCAATTACGTTAAAAAAAGAGGTGGAAAAGGGTCTGAAAATACATACAAAAAATTATAAAAATAGTGATGATGAAATAAATTACTTCATTAAGGTTTAAACCAGTTACAATCAATTTCTTTATCCCATTTACTGGGTTCTTATAACTAATGAATTAAACCTCATTCAATGACCGCTGCTTTTCAGATCCTGAAGCATAAGCGTCTATCAGAGTAGTAGTAGCCTATAAGTGTTTATTACAATAATTAGCTTTTTACAAATTCTAATGCAAACAGTCGCATGAGTCCGCATGGACCGTACATGCTTACGCAAAAACACACACACACAAAAAAAGAACAAATAATTTAAATACAAAATAACACAAACAAACTAAGTCTATTCCTCGCACTCCATACCCGCTCTCCAATTTTCCGCTTTCTCAAACCTGAGCTGTCTCGCCTTCATTAAAAACTTCCTAATGCTTTCCTCAACGTTTTTGTCCGCCAGTAACTCTAAACATAGGCTATTCATTGCTCCCTATTTGATTCCATAAAAGATATGGGTAGATATGTTTTCCTCCAATATTCGAAACCTTCACAACTCGCCAAAATATGAAACATGATTCTTCGCCTGACATGTGGGACAGACTCTCATTCTGTTTTCATCTGTGATCTTAATCATTCGCCACGCACCGAGTCTAATCCAAGCAAGCCCCAGTTTACTGACTTTAGATCCTATTCCTATGTACTGCTCCTTCCCCCACTCCGATTTTAACCGGAATTGTAATTGAAGTGAAACCATATTCATACATTGCGCAGTTGTCTGTTGTCTATCAATATCCTGCAAAGGGTTCTTAACCTTCCTCCATACACTTCTCCTGTTTCCCTGCCCATCCATCCAAATGTATCCCTTCCCAATTGTTTCTAATCCCTTTCTTAATTTGGAAGCCCAATATCTATCAGAGTAGTTTGCTTAGGTTCAGTGTTCTTTAGGCCTATGTTTCCTGTACTGGATGTGTTAGTTCATTCTTTTTCTTTGATGTTTGTCTTCGATTACAATATTTACTTCATAGACGGCACATCGAAGAATGATTGCCTCTTGAATTCTTCTGAAAGTGCATCTTCTTCTACTAGTGCCTATCCGTTCCGGATGTTGGTGACCATCATAGCGAAATCACGTTTGCTTGTTCGAAAAAGTTCCTCACTCGTGTGTGAAGTTCATGTTCTTAAGTTTCCAAGCCAAGATGTTCTTCTTCTTCCTCGTCCCCTTTTACAAGGGATCTTTCCTTAAAGAATGTTCTGCAGCAGTTTATACCCGTTTCCATTCCTCACTATGTGGCCGCGATATTGCAGTTTTGTGCATTTTACTGTATTTAGGGCTTTTTTCTTTATTCATTTTGCGTGGAATGTTAGTAATTTTATCTTCCATGTAACTCTTAGCATTCTCCTGTACAACCACATATCAAATGCCTCAAGTCGTTTGTCTATCGTATAGGTCTCAGCTCCATAGAAAAGGATGGAAAATATGTAGGAACGTAGATATCTAAATTTTGTTTCGATTGAGAAATGAAGGGTCTTGAACATATTAGACATTTTACAAAACGCGGTTCTAGCTTTCTCAATTCGGATTTTAATTTCATGCGAGTTATCCCATTGGTTGTTAATGTTGGTTCCCAGATATATGTATTTGCTTACTTGTGAAAGTGCAAACCACTTCTCTTTCTTAACCTTCGCCTTGATTTTGTTGTGAAAAATACGTTCTGGTAAAACACTAAAGTGCATAGTCGATAGGTGGAACCGTTAGGTTCATGCCAGTACTAACTGAATTTAGTTTAAACGGTTGAATCGTTATTGGTTAAATTTTAATTTGATTTCACAGCTACAGGTTGATCATTGTTGCTGAGATATGAATCACTGGTGGTTTGCATAAATCATATTGTAATAGTCATTTATTGACTATTGCTAATAGCTGATTAAACAAATTTTAAAAATATGTTCAATAAGGTAAAAATTCTTTCTAATCTTTTAAAAACACGGATAAAAGTGAGTGAAAAAGGTGCTAAAATATGCAATCTAGGAAAGAGGTGGAAAGTTGTAGAAATCTCATAAATGTGAGACAAATACTGTTTATTTCTCTTCATTTCATATATCTAAATACATATAGGCATATTGACCAATCTGAATGAAAATAACTATATTTTCTGAAAAGTGCCACACCTTAAAATCCCCTCTCTTTAACCATTATTATTCTAGTACACCCCTGAAAGGGCAAGGTCACGTCAGGGAGGTCAGCAAACGAGGAATAGAGAAAATACAGACAATATATTAAATATTCTAAAATGAATATAAGCTACCCTTCCTCTAGTGGTCGTATAAAGTGCTGGAGTGCACCGTGTGTCACAAGTGGGATATTAGGTAAGATCGGTACCGGTTTGACAGTGAAATGGAAAGTGTGAACGATCACGATGAACCGGTGCCCTAGAATTAGTGTTGCATGGCTATCAGAGCGACCACTGATGAAAATCACATCCCCTGGAAGAAGCTATCAAACAGGTTCCGTCCTTGAAACTTCTCCAAGGCCTTGGCAGGGTCGTGCAAACTTTACAGATTTGGCAAGTATCTTTTTTATGTTCCTGATGGGGTCCTTTCTTTATTGAGGTCTTTGAATAACTTTATTCTGTAACGGAGTCCCATAATGCACAAAAACAAAACCTATAACCAAGATTCAGGTGTAAGCGTTAGAAATATAGCAATGTAATGTGCGGAAGTTCTAGCCTAATTAGACATATTATTATGATAAATTCTGTAAATAAAGTTTAACGACAGTATAATTCTATCTTTAGTGGGTACCAGAGCCTATAAGAAAAATGGAACAGTTCTATAATGTTATAGGTTAAAAAATCGATTTCCATTTTTACAGGAAGTATTCCCGAAATTTGATGTTGAGTTTTTATAATAGATTATATAAACGTTAACAAATTGATCTTTGCATCAACCTGAAACATCTGAATAGCCTACGTACTCCTCCTAACACGGCCTCTTATTCTGCATCTGAACGTGAAGTGATAAAGGTGTAGGGAAATGCTTAGGGAAAAGAAAGTCACATTACATGAAATTTTAATTGGTTTGTGATCCTTCGGGGATGCGACACAAAGAGTGGTAAAGACTTTCTCTTCATTTGTAGAATGATTAAAATGGAGAAAATTTCATTGTTCTCGGTTTTCTAGATATCGGCTCTAACCATTCTGTTTAAATTTTCTACATGAATTGCATAATATACAAAGGCTTATACGATATAATTTGTATTATAATATATTATACTAATTATTAATGAATTTCATTTTCAGAAAGGGTTAAAATAATTACAAAATTGAAAGATTGTCCACCTTAAACCCATGTCGTAGCACTTCTCTGGGGTCACTTATATATATAATAAGTTATAAAATAACACGGAAGACACAAGCACTCATTAAAATCAATGTTGTCACAATATTAAAATCTTCTTATTGGTCCCAAATACGTCCTTCATTATTCGAATATGCAATTTCGATGCATGTTGCATCATCTTCAGTTCTGTGATAAAAAAAATATAAAAATTTATTTTAAGTTTCGTTTGAAAATTTTCCCAATAAATTATCTGAAGGATAGTCAGATTGGGTTTTAGGTCTTTCCTGACGAATCACGTGATTTTGAATGAGGCTGACACAACTGAATCTGCACTTATGTAACATTTTAATTCTTTTACAGATATGCATCGTGTTTCTTTTTCTTTCGTCCAATCTTTTATAATTTCAATCACTGCTACTGTTATCGTTATTTTGCACAGTAATAATTGTCATACTATTGATATACCTTCGATAGGTTGAGTCCCTTAAAGTTGTAAGTAGATCTCACATCCGTTATGAGTGCTTAAAGGAGTGAGTCAAATTACTCCTGGCACGTCTGCAGTTTCCTTCTTGTAACATTACACCTGTTTTAAGAGCAATTAAAATTATTATGGATACTAAACTCTGCTAGTTTAATATAGCGTCTTCAATGTTTGTTTAAGTCTTGGCTGTCATGAATTTCCAAGGCATCAGTAATTTCAGTCCTTGAGGATGCAATGAATTACCTAAGTAAGAAAAATCAAGATTTCTTACAAAATGAAGCCTCAAAGAAGCTTCTCCCAGCTTCTCTTGTTTAAATACTACTATTGCTGTTGTTTTTATTTAAAATTCTCGCATTCTGTCTGAGGTAATTTTTAAACAAGTCGTTATTTTCTAATTAAATACGGAATTCTGTATTGTACATAAATGTCCACGGTCATAAATAACGACTGAATAAATTTCATAATATTGTAGCTTTTACTTTTTTGTGGCATTTACTTTATATCTAGAATATTCGTGAACTTTCTCTAAAACCACACTTCGAACGGTGTCGTGCACATTGGCACAGGTGCACATCGGCACAGTAGCATTTTCGTGCACATCGGCATATTGTTTTTATCTTGTAATGGTTATCGTGCTCATCGCCACACACCACGTTGGGCAGGGGTGGACATAGAGACTCAAACCTACAGCCTCCTCCTTCACCACGGCTCCAAGGCAGTACCCCTTAGCTACCGCGGCTATGGAAACCGACCGTTGATATCGTAGATAGGTTGTCAGGTTAGGTTAGGTTAGGTTAGGTTAGGTTAGGTTAGGTTGGGTTGGGTTGGGTTGGATTAGGTTAATTCAAAGTCTCATTCAATCGCAGGCAGATACTTCATGAATGATTTCTAAACAATACAATTATAATATTAATGTACACAGTATGTATCTATAATAATAAAAGGAAATGTTTGCCTTTTTGTCTGTCTAGCAGTTAGCCTATGAACTCCATTGCATTCAATACGATAATGTAATTCCAACTTTGTCTCTATGTCCACCCCTACGAAGGGTGTGTGGCGATGAGCACGATGATATTGCAAGATAAAAATACTATGCCGATGTGTACGAAAATGCGACTGTGACGATGTGCACGTGTGCCAATGTGCACGCAACCCTTCGAACAGAACTTGGCCTATTTATGTTTGCCTTCTGTGTCCTTTACCTTGATATTGATGCCTTGAGACTGCGTCTGCGAGTCTCAGGGGGTGAAAAATGATTCAGCCTAGCATTAGTTAAACGTACGGGTACCACACTAACCTTAATAAACATTACAATGTCTAATAATTTCTTAATTTCACAGAGCAACTCAAAAAATGTTTTCAGGTTACTTTAGTTATTAAAATACTTGTTCTAAAGATATTATTTATCAAATTATTTTTATTTTCAATTTTACAAATAATGCGAAATGTAATCCAGCATGTGCAAAACGGAATTAATCATTGGTAGTTTCTATGTCCAAGAAGCCCACTTGCTCAGCTGGTTCTGAACCCATGAACATTAGATTAATAGTCATTTTACCTCTGAACATTATTCCATATTTGAACATATAATCGTAGACCGTGGTGCAGCATATAGACCTGTACATGCATAGGAAAGTATTCTAAAAATATATTAGAGCCATACATAACGTTATATAAAATTACACAAATACCAATTTATTAGAATTCTTTCTAATGAAGGTTAATACATCAATAACAAACCTGGCTATGATTCAAGAAACATACTCTTCTGCAGTCGTATAATAAATAAACTGAGTTAGTATAAAAAAATCATGCTTGGCCTACACCGTACTCAAAAGTCATATGTTGTGTCCATAAAGGAGTTAAAGTATAGGTTTATAAGATTACCATAAAAGTATCTGACACATAAATCTCTCGACTAATAAAACACTCATCTAACAGAAAGTGTGCAGTTTATAGCGGGAATGTTTTTGTTTAATTTCAAACATGTTCAATGAGCAAGAAGAAGACACGTATAAAAAGGTGGCTGCTTCTTTTAATTACTTGAATTTGCGCCACTAAAAGGGTGTCTGTATCGTATAATAACACCTGCCTACAGTAACTAATTACTAATTAACAACACACACGAAAATTATTTTAATAAAAGCAAAGTCTGTTTTTTTTAGTTTTAGGTCCACATCTCTTTTCATTTACTGTCTGCCCTTAAAACTGAATTGTCCATAATTTAAATGTAGCCTATACTGAACAGTTTTTTTATAATGTACCTCAATGAGCTTGACTGAAGTTGGTAGTCTGTAGACTATAAAAACACATTAAGACAATGGGTAATCAGTAGATTCATATATATCATTGAGCTGAGGGTTTTCAGGTTTATATCCAACTAAGTGAGTGAACCCACGCAGATATAATGTTGTATGTTTTAGACACATTAAAGAACTCCATACCCTCAAAAAGAGTTCCTAAGAAATGTTACTGGTATTTTAGGTGTCGAAACAGTTCCTTCTTCTCGTTCCTGTTCTTAGCAGGAGTTGGTTCAACTCCTTATCGTTGAAATCCTTACATGAAGAGATTCATTGTAATTAATCTATATTGGAATGAAACTGCGAGCAAAGGTGTAAGCTGTAGGCCCCTTCAAGACAAACATGGGAGGCCTATTAAGGTGAAACACATTCACAGGACTGGAAAGTATAGGTTCAAACCCAGTCGATGACAATGGATATAGGCTAATCAGATGTTATCTATTAAAGCAAAGTTTCTGAAAAAGAAAGAGATTTGTACATTTAAGCCGAACCAGAGATATCGAAGTCCATCACAGAAACCATCATTAACGGCCGTGGGTGTCGGCGTGCTGACCACATGTCCCCAATCCTGCCATCTGCCTATGGTAAATGATGCAACTGTTGGATGGTAGGCTTATTCCCTCTACTGTAGCGCCAGAGGTTAGGTTAGATAGAGGTCTTGAAGTCTAATGAACACGTGATCAAGGGATAAACAGCTGTCATTTCACAATTTATACGCTTCCTGCGTTTATTCAAGAAAGGTGGTGAACGGGCATCTCATTGCTTCTGGATTCCGAAGAATGTTGTGATAGTATTTATTGCCTAGGTTCTGTAGGGTTTATGTTCATTAGGCTTGGCTGAGTTAAATTTTCACATTATGCAATATGGATCATCCAAACAATTTGGCCTCATCTCCATCATCATCATCATCATCTTCAGCCATGTTACCACTATTTTGGTCAGGGCCCATTTATGACCACAGAAGAAAACAGACCTTGGTCAAGTGGGATCAGCACAATGCAGGGCGTCCTAACATATTGTAAGTATTTAACACAACAGCCAAAGACAATCGTGGACGGTAAATATAATAAAATTATACCGGTATTGTTAAGCATTTATTCTCAATATTTTATTTTCTTTATGCACTGTTTACGCCTAGACCTTTCGGTGCAATAACACCATCTTCAGGGCATCTTATTTTGTTGTGTTGAAATTTATTATTTAAATTATTAAAATTCTTTACTAGATATATTTTAATTGAAACGTAAGCTAAATAAACCTCATGGGTCCATATCTCATGTATAGAGGAAGATCCTCTATTCTCTATATTCCTCTAAAAATGTTCATTTCCGATCAGCATTCCCCGTTATTGTTATTAAACACTTTGGAAGTAAATTCAAATTACAAACTGCCTTTGTGAATTACAATACCTCGTAAAAAAAAAAGAAAGAAAGAATCCCACACTCAGATTGCCTAGCCGAAGACAAAAGAAATCTTCAATGTTACCACCTGAGCCTACCCATTTAGCAAATACTTATAGGTTTTGAACACTAAAATACCACGTCTCAATCAATAAGATAATATGATATAACTGCAGCCTATAGGCCTGGTATGGAAACATAGCCACCTTTCAAGCGTGATGCATATGATGAAGAAGAGAGAGACACACAGAGAAAAACAGACGGACCGAAATAAAAACACAGAGAAAGAGATAGAGAGAGAAAATGAGACAGTATATTTCAACGAACAGAGATAGAAAGAGAAAACCCACAACAGATAGAAGAAAGAGACAGAGAGAGGAAGACAGATTTAGGCAGAAGGAAACAGACAGGGAGATGAGGAGAGAAAAACAGACAGAGGAAGAGATAAAAGATAGAAAGAGGAAAGTAGGGAAAGAGAGAATATCAGTTCCCGTTTCTTGGTGGTAAACTGTAGCCTAAGTTCTTCAGGAGTAACCATCAGCCGTTGCCTGAGTCTTCTAAATACGCGTATAAAATGAATACCTTTGCTTATTGCGGCAGCAACCTCTACCAGCTTAGCAGGCAAGATTCCGTGGCAATAAAATTGTACTGCGTTCTCTCCCACCCAAAGCTTTCAAGTACCTTATAACCGTGTAAGGTAATTATTTTCTCGCAATTATGTTCAATGTAGGCTACTACTGAGAATTGTATTATTTCACCCTGCTGGGGAAAGCCTGGAATTTTGAACTATTTACTGTATAAGTAGATATTAATCTAAAAAAAACCGAAACTATTGTGACAATGCGAATTTTGAAGAATAAAATGTCAACACAGTATAAAAAGATGCATTTGAAGATGGTGTTGTAGCAACGAAAGACATAGGCGTAAAATGTTGAGTATAAATGTATCACATTATTATCGCCTCGCTCAATTCGTTGACAGTTAACATCAAAGAAGTCGCCGCCGCTTGGAGTAGTTGCCACACTGCACAGTGTTAGTAAACAGAGCAGGAAGATGTAGATGCAGCAAAACACTTACGTGGCAATGCCATTGAGCAATGAGAGAATTGGCAACACGAATTCAGTCAGCGGTTTCTTTTGAGAAAACCTTTTACAGTAACAACAAGCATTGCAATATGAGAACAAAGAGAGCCGCCCGTCAACGTTATGAGTGAGGCGATAATATTATTTTATTACATTTACTTACTACCAACCAAGATTGTCTTTTGCCTGTTGCATTTAATATCTATAATATAATAGGAAGCCTTGTATCGTGTTGATCCCTCATGACCAAAATCCTCTGTGTTATCCTGCCCTTTCCCGTGGTCCTGTAAGCTGTAACTTGTAGGTGACAAGAAAGGGAGTCACACACTGGAGGAATTAACATTACCCATTAGCCTATTGGTTTACACAGCTATGTTATGCATTTGCCTTCATTTTCATTTCCTAGCAAATATTTCTGTTACCGGTACTTATTCCTTGAAAGAAAAAACTAGGTGGAAGTAATTTTTGCACATTAAAACACAAATATTTTCCGGAAATGGCTTTGAGGATCTGAGTTGTGTTAAATATGACGTTAAACAAACACTGAAACATGATTTTCAAGATGAAATAAATAAGAAACTTCGTTGTTAAGTAGACCTATAAATTTAATAGGCCTACTATAAAAATGTAAGCCAGGTCCTATAATAAGGGATACAATCATTTTAATAGGTTTTGATGTCGTATCTTTTACTACTACATTAACAACATTAACAGAAGTAATGTATTTTGAGGTTTCCTGTATTGGGGGAAATTGCTATTTTTCACTTTAGGAGATTGAAGCTTAAGTTTCTAACGATATAAAAAATTCGCAAAACTTCATAAAACATTTTGCAAACCACGTTTTTTTTCAAAATTCTTCTAAATGAATTTAGTACCTTGGTAATTTCAAAACCTTGTATCTAAAATACAATCCATAGTAATGAATCTAGTTGTTAAGTAGGCCTACATTCCTTGCTAAAAATTAACAACGAAATGTTGAGCAGAAATAGTTGCTCAGATTGGGTAGTTGAGGACGACGAAAATAATACTTTCCTTTAACATAAAATTCTCTCACAGAAACCCATTTCCCAGACATTCCTAACTTTCACATTAATTCTTCTCCCCATCCCTTTTGTTTTATTTTCTCCTAAACTTCCTCTTTCCTAAATTTCTAAATGCCTCTCGGCAAACAAAAAGTATCTAAAGAAAGATCTATCATGCAGAAGCTACAATAATATGGCATACAGGCTAGGCCTGTACCTTCTTCGTTTGTTTTCAATATTTCCTGCGTAGATAAATACAGGGGATAATTTAGTTGAGGTGTACAGAAGAGGGTGGGAAGGGAGTTATAAGAGGAGTTGATTATCTTATATTCTCGTAATTGTAATTTAAAACTGATATTTTCCCCAAG
The DNA here is from genome assembly GCA_964059195.1 of Ectobius pallidus. Taxonomy (NCBI): domain Eukaryota; kingdom Metazoa; phylum Arthropoda; class Insecta; order Blattodea; family Ectobiidae; genus Ectobius; species Ectobius pallidus. The sequence goes on from CAXKWD010000008.1 coordinate 21,064,177, forward strand.
TGAAAATGAGAAATGGTGGCGACACGACGAACTTCTCACAGAGGTTTTGAGAAAACATACTCCTGGGATGAATAAAGAAAGAGTTTCTCTTTACATCTGTAATCCATAATAACTAGCGAGATAATGTTAAAGCAGGAATGGTCTAAGGTCTAAGTGAATGTTACAGTCCTTTAAGATTGACCTAATTATAAAGAGATTGTAAGGAGAATAATATCTTCAGAATAGTCAACATAATACAAGCCAAAAGTAGGTTTTCTTAAAAGAACATATTTAGAAGGAGAAATCATTATTCACATAGGACTGTAATCTGTATATCCATACCTATATTCTTATGTATCAATTACATTACTTGTATACACAATACATAATTATTTTACGTTGCAGGACACTATATTTAAGTTACACTAAACACATGCATGCATACACCCAGCAAAATGGATAACTGGAAAATGTAAACAGTAGCTCGCAAGCCATTTGCTGTTTGGCAAGACGCTGTAACAAGGGAGGGGAGCACTGGAAGTTCAGCGACGGAATGACACGAATTCTTTCACAAATAAATCGTGCATTTTGTTTGTATTTTTTAATACCTCCAAATATACTTACATAAAACTCTTCCTTCTTTCTCTTAATATATAATTTGAAATTGGATACTGATACTAGATAGTAGAATTGTCATTTACCCTATCATTTCTACCATTCAGAACCTGTTTATTCTGGTGGCTTTAAATGTGGATGTGATGATCGAACATTTTAACTGAAGGGAGAAGGATACGGTGTGTGACTTCTTTCTTCTGGTTCATAATTTCCAACTATCTGTTTGGCTGATTGTACATACATGTGCTTATACTTTTTACTTTGAATATGCTACCTGATATTCTGTAAGTCCTAAGACCTTTCATAGTATTTTTTTCTTCATTTATTGGAAATAATACGATATTGAATTGGACTAATGGCCCTAAATAGCGAAATGTTCGTGTTCAGGACCAGTTTAGGTCATACAAAAGTAAAAATAAAAATAGCAAAAATGTAAGACATTAAAATTGCAATAAAATATAGAAAAGCATACACAACTGTACGAGAAAGAGTGGATATTGTTAATGAAGTCAAACTAACTACTCGAGATATACAATAATTTATTGGCATTAAGATATCAGTAATATTAGAACAGAATTAAAATAATTTGAATTGGTCAAAATACTTAAAATTATAATTGTCAGCATATTCGCTAATTCTGACTGTGATCTAAAGAATAGCAAGAACCCTAGTAAGTGGCTGGAATCAGCAATAGTGCAATATTTATATTATAGTAAAAGCGAAATTACACGTAAATGGATAGTGTATGCTTTTATTATTATTTGTGAAAATAGTTGAGGAAAGTTGAAAATCTGTTCACCAAACATAACACTAAATTCAGAAAGCAGCAACTCTGGTGGAAAGTCGAAAGAATTTTAATGATGCTTTTTTTTTAAATTACATTTATATTTTGCAAGTGTGGGTTCATTAACGGTATATAAAAACGATGTCCAATAAGCTGGCAGCCTATGGCATTGTAAATTATCCTTTGGCATTGCAACGTTAATTTTTCGTTTATCAAAGAGACAGGATTAGCCAAAATGTATTTCCACAGGACTAAAAAAAACTTTTACAATGCATAACAATGTACAGACTTGTGTTATCCATAGAATCATACTATCAATAAAACTGACCTGAACTATAAAGCAATATGCGTTCCAAGCAGCCAATGAAAAGTGAGTATGGTGGGAAAAGGACCTTACTCAACAAAACATATTAATATGAAGCATTATATAATAACAATTATAATATGATTATAATAAAATCATAATTATAATATTTAGAAATGACCCTTAAAATTTAGAAATTGATCCCTCAGGTTTAGGTACTGCAAAATTATTAAAGAAAAAGTAGACCTAATTGATAGCAGTTTTGAAAAGTTTTAATATATTTATTTAATTTGATATAATTCGAAAGCCACTTACATCGTTATTGTATTGAACTTGACATACAGAAGAACTTTCGATAACATCAGGAAAGAGGGGAGGTGGAGTACGAGGAAGACGAAGAGAGGGTGAAGAAGAGGAAAGGGCTTTTTAACTATTCTCTAATTAACATGGTTCTAAGAAGCAGCAGCTAGCGAAGCAATATGAAGTTTCTCATATTTCCCTGTGCCTTTACTTTCTCTTTCCTCCTTCTATTGCTCTCTCTCTCCTTGAAATGTTTCCAGCAAGACTTGCAAATTAATTCCCCCAAAAATATTAACTATTAAACATCATCGGGAGTTGCAGCAAGTTGCGACGCTAAAACCACACGTGTTCATTGGTGGAACTAAATTGTAGAGATCAGTGACTTAGTATCTTTCCCATTCCCAGGCTCTGTACCTCTTAAACTGGAGCAAATTATGTACATTAATTTATCATGAGCCATCATTTCGTTCTTGGATTCTCAATCAATGGAGACAGAGAATTATACAATATTCTGAATTACAGAATTCTGTCACAAAGTGTAAATGAATCCAGTTCTGTTTTCTATTTGCAAAAATGTATTAATCTCTGGGATTATTCATTGTTCCGCTAGACTTGAAAATAAATTGTTTCCCAGAGAAAAACGTGATTGGCACTCCTGGGGGACATCAGCCCTGAAGTCTTGTGATGGGGTTAAGTTAATTATTTCTTCGTTTCTAAATACATTATTCCAGAAAAATATTCATTGCTTTAGACATACGCTTATCTAAAAAAATCTCCATGCTGTACTTGTCTAAATGTCAAAGAACGGAATAGACTAGCTGAGCATAAAAATATATACGCAATAAAAAGAAATACGAGTAGCTTATCAATAATCTAGCAATTAAAATATTAATTCATACTTTTTATAGTTTCACCATTTTATACACTAAAAAACTAAAAAAACTTAAACTCCGTGGCTATCTCTGGATGTCACCTACCATAGGCAGATGGCAGGATGCCGGAGCATGTGGTCAACATGTCGACTCTCATGGACATTTATGATGGTTTCCGTGAGACGAGCCGCTATTTCACAATCAAGTCAGTCCTCTTTTAACACGAAGCTGAGTGTGTATCCCGTTCCAGACGTCCCTACCTCAAAAAAATCCGAAATCTAACCCAATTCTGCTGATCCGTAGCCAGCGACACTAACCACGAGATCACGCAGGCGGTCATTTTATTCAGTACTAAGGCATAATTCGAGGTCACGGTGGCTCATGCTTAGCGCGTGGGCCTGGCGTGCAAGCGGTCCCGGGTTCAAATCCCGAGGCGCGTCATTCGTGGTGGACGAAGCTGTGACTTTGGGGGGTTTTCTCGGGGATCCTCCCGTTTCCTCCTCTCAATCCACCAACACTCTCCACTTCACCTTCAAACTCCTCTTCATTATCATCCCGTTTCCTTTCCCGGCTTTCAGGCCATCTCCCGCTGCAGCGTCCGCTGCGGGCCTCTCCCGTCCTGCCCCTTGGCTTGTGGTCATGTGGCTGTTGGTGGTGTGCTGCACACCTGGGGGCTCTCTGGTGTGCCGCGACCCTACGGGCTCTCTTCGTGAGGGGCTGGGGGCGTGGGGCATGTCTAGGGGACCCTGGAGGTGTGGTGCACGTGGTATGGTTTCTGGTTCTAGATGGATGTTGGGGAGTTCCGTGGGGGCTCGCGGTGGAATCTGCTTCGGGGGCCTTTGGGAATTCCAATAATCTCATTACCAAGGGTTGGCATGAAGGACCCGCATATGTGGCCTAGGGTCGTTTCCAACCCGCCTCTCCCCCTAAGTGGGTTTCCATACAATGGCATTATTCACAATACAGTAGGCCTACAAGAAGAACTTTAATATGCTTATTTTTAGAATCATAAGAAATATATAACAGAAATTATCTTACAGATTGCAATAATAGATTAGGAAGCCCTAATATTAAGTTAAACTCGGTGGCGCTACATCCCTGATGGGACTAGACCTACCACCCGACCGCTGCGTCATCTACCATAGGCAGGATTGGGGGATATGGTCAGCATGCAGACACCCACGGCCGTTAATAGTGATTTCCATGACCGGAGCCGATACTTCTGTATCAAGTAGCTCCTCAATTTGAATTTGGCTGAATGCACCCCGTTCCAGACCTTCCTACCACAGAAAAATCCGAGGAGGTACTGGGGATCGAAGATAATTAGATAATTATGGTTTAAAATATATTTTGTAACAATAGCACAAGATGACAGAGCCGGAGGAATAGTTAAATTATGGAAGGCAAAACACTCCACAGCTAAATGTTAATTTCAATAAGATTAAAATAGTTTGTCTATGAGTGTGTGTTTGTGTGTACTATGTGAATACATATGTTGATTACATGAATCCCAATCCTGCCGCCTGCGATTGAAATCGAGCCATAAAATGGTAGGTTACATTCCTTCTTGGGATGTCAACCACAGAAATTTTTCAATGTGTAACCGGTTATTCGTAGCCAATACAGTTTTCCATTATCCTCTAATAAGACTTCATTACAGGCCTACATTGGAATTCTGTAGTTGTTAATTTCCTCAAGGACAGCAGGGATAGGGAGCCTGCCCATCGCCTTCGAAGAGAAGAGGAAGGAGGTTAGGCTTAAAACATCCGGTAATTTTGCACAATCTTAATCATAGACTCATAGTTGCTAGATTCCAATTTGTATTCTAATTGTATTGTGTTTTATTGCAATTTTATATATTAATTTTAGTTTCAATGCTATTTTCTTTTCATTACTGTATTTTTCTATTATAATTATAGTTTTTGGAATCCTGGAAGAGTGGACGAGAAGAAGATATCTACCAGGCTAAATTAATTCATAAATTTAATTTAATTCTTTCAGGTGTCAGAGTATTTTAAAGTTTTTCAAAAATTCCTTATTTACTTTAAGAAGGAAGTATTTATAAGTATATGCTGTTTTAAGTTTGAGGAATGCTTCAATATTGCAAAAAATTCCATTAAAATGCAGGTTACTGGATACTCGTAAAAGCGCTTAACCACAAGCATTAGAACAGCATGATTATAACAATTCTGGTGGCCGTTACAAGGTCATGAAGCCATATCTTCCGCAGATGCCAAGATCATTGTTATATATTCATATAGCCCAAGGAGACAGCAATGATAGCCATTGATATATTGTAGCAGGTCAAATCATTACAGGTAATCCTCCCTTCTCCTAAAATTTCAGAAAAACGGTCAACTTCTCAAGACTTTATGATTTAAACATTAAAGTAATTGGTCTGAGTCCCTATGTTATTTTCCTTCTCTTTTTACATGGCCGCAAGAAATGAGACTATCACACTGTCCTTGTCTGCCTTTGTTGTAGCAGATTCGTGCGTTTTTTCTTTCTTCTGTGGTTTGAGCTCCATCTTATGGCGTGCGTATGCATGGACTGTATGGGCCTGAGTATTATCATGTAATTCCACATGCAAAACAGACTCAAAGACCAATAACTTTATCACAATTCTACATTCTTCATAGAGTTAGGCCAAATTTTTCCAAGAACTGGGTTATGCCCTACAATTAATATTCACCTATTTACTTAAGGTAGGCCTATTGCTACTTTTATAAGGACAATAGCCTACTGGTTGGCCTATGTTCTTCCAAAACTAAAAGAAAATAATTAATACTTCGTCAAGTGGAGAAATGAGATTACTTATTTACTCAATGGCAATAGACATTTCCTAAGCAAGCTACTATCTATTTTATGGAACCCGAAGATTAATTGCCGCGCTTATCTAAGCCCACCATTCAACCCTTTTATGTGCTAACTCCATCCAACCACCCCTCGCAAATCCCACTTCTCTTAAATCTATCCTAATATTGTCCTCCCACCTACGTCTAGGTCTTCCAAGTGGTTTTTTTCCCTAGTCAGTATTTTTGAGCGGAAAAACGATAAGAGACCCAGAGAGATCTGTGGGAAAATATGGGTCTAATGACGAAAATTTTGTGCATTCCTTAGCACTGTCTAGAATGAGCCTATCAATCGGGGGTCCAGCTTCACACCTGATATCTACTGACGGTTGTTCTTGATCAAAAGGATGGTCAAATAGATAATTGTCCCACTCATTGAGTGGATAACAAAGTAAATAATTTAGTACGAAACAATAGGCCTACATGGGACAATTAAATAGTTTTTTTTACTATGGGACGCTCATGACGTCTATGGAGATTATGATAAATTGTCGAAGCATAATGGTTCCTATAAATCTGTTAGACTAAAAATAACATATCGTGAAAGTAAATTAGAACTAAAGCATTGTTTAGAACATATAAAGTCTGATTACTGAATCTATTCTATCGTGAATTTAAGTGCGAATTCATTTTGTTGAGATCTGCCTCTCACAATAAAAGTTTCTGTCACGTACAGTTTTCCTGGAACATTAGAAATAGGCCTATGGTGTTTTTTCAGTTTTATTCTACGTAAATTGTTATATTCTTCCCAATTCGAATCAAGAATTAAGAATTGTATTTTTAGGTCTAGCGAAGACAAGAAGTCTTGTTTTTACTCTGAATTCTTTTATAAGAAATCCGATAAATCTACAAATACAATGTCTGATTACAATTTGAATAGGATCCCAGGATTCAATATTGAGCAATACAAATGAAAATTTTGGAAGAGCAATCTCTGTGCACATTTGAATAAATAGAACTTCGGCCTTGCTACTTAATAGTGAAGGGTAAAGAACATAACTAAATGAAATTAGAAACCCTCGATGAACTGGCTAACTACAACTGGCAATTTGATAGCTTATTTGATAGAGGCACCTCTATTTTTTCTAACAGAAATAATTTTATTCCATTGCAAGCTTTTCAAAGATTGCCATGGCTTACCTTTTCATATTAATTTACTCTAAGACGTTTAAATTGCAATTCAACTCGGACTCTGGGTATTGGTGTTTGGATTAAATATGCCAACTTATAAACAATTTATATTACTCTGCAACCTGTTGGCAGTACTACAAATAAATAGTATATACAGACATCTAAATATGCACACATTACATAACCACACACTATTTGCGTATATAACCAATGCTTTAGAGGAATATCAATACACATAATAACGTAAAAAACAATCTAGGCACATTGAAAACTATAATATATCGACATATTTTCAAAGTAAATTACTTGCTGGTTCTTAAGGATCATTCTTCCTGATAGATAAGGGTATTATTATTTGCTTAAAAACTCCCATGTTCTAAGAAAGAGAATTCGAAAAATATATGTATAAAAAACCAAAATCTACAGGTCTACTAGCTAGAAAAGAACCTGCGCGGAACCATGCTCTGTCCGCTGCGCATAGTGGTAGTGTTAGGGATCAGTGTTAGAACTCTCACTGTGCAGGTCGTCTCCTAGCAAGCAACATGTTATACTTGGAGGTTTCGAGTGCAGGAGATGACTCATGTTAAGACGGATCTCTTACCGACATAGCGCTTAGTTGGATTCACTGTCGGAAAGGGACGAGGCCTAGCTGACTGCTTGCCTGCCCCTCCCACTTCAGTCAGGTGAGTACCAAAATCTGCCAAGGTAAATTTCTACGTTGAGGGACTATAAGCCTACACGTAGCGCATAAGTTCTTCGTCTACTTATGTCACATATTTCTCTTCATAGCCCTCGTTGAAATTTTTACTTTCTCTTTTACAAGGTAGCAGAAAGAGTACCTTTAACTTTTGAATAAGCGAAAAGCGTTAGAATATACTTTTTTATATTTTTGTAAACATCGAAATAATCTATCTAGCTTGGATCAATGCATATATACTAATGATGTTAATAATTAATAGTTTATTTCGTATTCAGAACTTAAGACACAGGCTTATTCCAAATCTATGTGTTCTTTCTTGTTCCGCCTTGTATTATTTACCCTACAAATAACTTATCATCTTCCTAAAGTTTTACAGACTACAACACATATTGCAAAGGAAGTTGATGAAACCCCTGACAAATGTGGAAAGGGAAGAAATATCTCATGACATAATGGTTTTCTCACACAGTTATGGACTTTCTAATGAGAAAGGCATAACATACGGATAATTTTATATTTACATTTACAATTTACAATTTTACACTACACTCCCGAGTTAGCTAATACTTGTGGTCGGGGGCGTAGTTAACAAAACATATTTAAACATTTGTTATAAAGAATTGTAGACTTCAAATTTTTAAATTATACTTAGGTCTACAATAGGCATATACAATTTTTTAATGTTTTGTTTAACAAGTTAATTGACAAGGCCTATCATACAAATTTCTAATAAACAACGCTTTATTTTAAATAACTCATTAGGTATATATTTTAGTGATTAATTTTTTTTAATGAAGCTATTATCGGCTAAATTATCGAACCAGAATTTGAACTATGCCTCAGTATCACAAGTAGATTCAAAAGTGGGCAAGAAATTATGTGTCTTCGTGTAGCCAAAACATGATCAATGGCTTATGCCCGTTACTTAAGATTTATATAGATCTTCTTCCTTAAGAGTATGGCAAACTGAAATGAAAATATAGGCTACCCTTTAAGCTTCATCAGTATGCAATTTACATCTGGACAATGTAAGTTTGGTCAGTGCTGTAACTTATTGTTTGACTGACGTGTGTGGTGCACCATGTTGCCAATAAATGAGGGAACTATTGTGAACTTTCTCTAAGCACTTTTTTGCAAAAGAACTGAAGCAGCAATTTTTTTAATTCATTCATCTCGTGATTATATACCGTACTTTCGAACGTTTACTGAGTTTTCATTACTTGTCTGAACTATAGCCCTGCTGTTGTTCCCTACAGAAGGGCCTTTCTACCGGTATAAAACTACTACTATTATTATGAAAGTGCAATGGAGTTATGTATATGATTTCAGGTCCCATTAGCAGCCTACTTAATATGTTAATTAAACCAAACCTTTAAGATCTTGAAGGACTTTTAAAAGAAAGGTGAAAATAAAAATAAATAAGTGTATATTAGCACCATAAGCCACTGTTACGAACAGGACGTCATATGTAATTGCGTGTGCATGTGTGTGTGGGGCAAGCACGCTTTCTGCTGGCGAGGGAGAGAACGAAAAAAAGAAAAGAAAAACTCACGCAAAGGCAGAGAAATTGTACAAGTTTGATTGACATAACACAGAGAGTGAAGTGCCTTGTGAACACCGGTCGCGGTCTAACGATATGGGTTACAATGTACCCCTCCTCCCCCACCACCCCTTATCACCACCACCCGCATTTTTGCATTATAAAAGTTATATTAGCGTCACACAAGAAGAAATTTTAATTTTTTGTAATACCTCTACAGCAAAAGTATTATTTTTCTAATTAACAAAACATTTTACGTATGAGTTTAATAAACAAATGAGTGTAACTTATTACGAAACTGCTTTTTTTTAAAGCCAACCTTTTATAACTTATCTTGAACAAATAAAATTAAGGCCCAATAGACTATACAGTTTAATCCCTTACAAAGGAAATCTCTAAACAGTAAGAACATAAAATAATAAAAAATGATGCCTTGTACGCTCGAATTATGATCAACTTTTCTTCATCGATATGCCAATCGACAGAAAAGATACGTTACAATATACGAATAGCATACTCTTTCACAACAAAAACTGACTTCATAAATACTGCAATAAAATTTAACCATCCTTTAAAAAGAGTGTTATCTACCATTAGAATTTTCTATCATAATTACAATTACCACAGGGATTTTGTTACCTCATACAAAGAGATTACGAGAAACAACTTTAGCGGAGTGTCGGATTAGTAAAGTATACTTAATTTAATATAGGTCCTATATGTTTATAATATTTTCCATTTTCATCCTAAAAATTATGTCTGCTACTGTATTTAAATAGGCCTATTTGCGTGAATAAGAAATACTTTGGGCCTACAATGAAAAAGGAAAAAATACGTAAAGTTAAGCTGTCTTTCAGTTCGGTGTCAAGGGCTATTGTATCTCAGTGCAGAAAGTTTATTTGGAAATTCCATGTTAGTTTTCATGGGAATCCTTCCCATAGAGATGCACCGGCGCAGATAAGATTTGCTGCTAATGTGCGTAGTTCATGAGAAATTAGGAGAATAAAGAAATTAATGACAATTGTATTTTGATGTCTCATTCACGACAATGCTCAAGACAATAACTACGAAGTCACTGAATGACATTTGACACTGGAGAAGAATTCCTCGTGAGCGGCATCGTCCCACTTAACCCGTGTCTTTAAGGTACAGAATTTTATTTTTTTATCATTATTAAAAATACTTATACTTTTTACTATCTCTAAGGTAGAAGAAGTATTGTATTCGATGTCAATTTTCATCATTGGCAAATTAAGAAAATTTAGTTCTTTGCTATTTTCTCAAAAACGATGTCAACGGTTTTTGTGTCAATTGCTATGCTAGTTTCGTAATAACCATATTATAAAACTGTTACTTGATTATTTTTTTTTTCGAAGAAATTCTCTCCCCTCGTATACAAGATGAAATTCATTAATAATTTAACAGATATTCTTTGGCAGATAGCCTACTAATATCCTTCTCTATAATGGTTGTAACTATGATTTGACGTATAGTTGTTAATTAAAAAGGGCAGCTCTGCTTCTTCGGGTGGTGTATCAACTTTTTATGTATATGTATATGTAATTGTAAATTGTAAATTGTAAATTGTAATTGTAAATGAAGAACTTACTTTTTTCTTTAAAAAAAAAAATTAAGGGAAGAAATTGAGTTTTTTCTTCTTTATGCACCAGGCTCCAAATTCAAGCTATATGTGTCAGTTGGCAACACAATGGTGTTGATAATATTATTTCCATCAATCTGTAAGAACAATACAACATTATGCAACGAGCCTCTAATGATATTTATCATGATACGAGTAAGTTTACGAAACGAGCAAAGAGAGGCAAATTGCATACGCCTTTTTTTGTTCGACCATAATAAATCCAAATGTTTAATTTTGATATTTTAGATTCACTCAAATAAATGGGCACGCTGCCTTTCGCAATCAGTTGTTTTCGTAGTTCTTGCCTTCTGTGAGAGACGCCAGCTCATGGCGTTAGGTCAAGTCGAAGCTTCTTTTTGGTATCGAATATTATCGAACACGGGACGATCCTGAAACATTGAGAGTGGCAACTGAAATCGCGTAATAAACAACCTGTATTTAAAATAAAATAAATTCTGTTCTTGTTAATTTAATACCAAACATAAATGAATTAATTTCGTATTATTAAAATCTGTTGTTTCAAGAAAACTACCAAAAGGAAACTTCTATTTGACCGACGCTGTAAACTGCCTTCTGTCGTACAAGAGAACTACGACAACCTGCAGATGCGAGAGCACCTTGGGCTCGTAGCTGTTTTTGAGTCAATCTAAAATATCAAAATTTAAACATTTAGACTGATTATGGTCGAACAAAAACAGCCAATAATGATAATTCAAATACTCGTACGCTCGATTCATAAACATACTCGTTTCTTAATAAATGTTGTTATAGGGTTCTTGCAAAATGTACTATTTACAATCAATATATAAATTAAAATAACCATTACGATCGTAAATGAATGTGACAGTATCAAAAAGTAACACTTCTTTGGTAAGAATGAACCATTAGGTTTATTTGTTTGTTCATTTATTTGTTTGACTGCAACAATGCAGAATTTCAAATATAGTAGATATATTTACAATAGTATTATTTGCAAAGTGAGGGAGCGATGGTTAGAGTTCGTCTACTTTATTTCCCTTAATTCATTGGTCTACATTAGGGGTTTCCATCTTCAAGTGGTGCAGGGGCCATTATTATGTCTAGAAGTTGACTGGGGGACCTAACAAATTTTTTGGGAATAAATACTTCGAAAAATTCTAAGTTATATTTATATTAATTTTAACTTTTGAATGATTTTTAAAGCAGTCTTAAAGTAATGTTATTATGTTTCTACGATGCACCAGTATTTAACATAGACCTATTAATTTTCAGCTATGCGTTTTAACTCGACTTGATTTTAAAATTAAAATACATATTTAAATTTATTACACTAAAACTAAATACTTATATTACCCCTTTCAATCTGACTTGTTGCCATAGTTCATTAGAGTTCCAATATTTAATATTTGCTCTTATCTGTTAAAATGTAGCATTCATTTCAAATGAACGAGTATAATAATATCAGCTTATCTGTGATGTAACTTCCCACATGTTTTTAAATGTTATGAAACTGGATGTCTAGTACTGGATGTACTTAATGAGATTGTGTGCGGGACGGGTTAATGTCTGTCCGTCTGTCTGTCCGTCCGTGTGTCTTTATGCGCGATAACTCAAATACGCTTTATCGGATGTTCACGAAACTTGGTACACGCATTTATAATGTCCATGGAATGAAGCCTATTTATTTTGGATCAAATCGGTTGACCGGTAGCGGAGTAATGACTAATTAAATGTAACATGCTTTTTAAATGAGAAAACAAGACTATAATACAATGCCGCTTTGCTAATCATTGAGGGCCTTGATTCCAATGCAGTCAGATGTTTGTTTATTTTGTTGTTAAAGTTGAAATGAGTACTATATTAATACAGTTATATACAGAAGTTATATAATGAGGTTTACGTACATTAAGCGGAGTTCTTTGCCAGTGCATTTTGTGAAATATTCACATATAAAAAAATTATATCAATGTATACGAGTATAAATTAAGGTTAATTATCAAACTTTAGAGCTTTGTTCTTCCGCAAGCCCTGCTTAATGAATCGATCTGGAGCTTAACTCTGAGATAGATTACAAAATTAACTTCTTTTCTGCATATCATAATTGCAATTATCACTGATTAAATAAAAGCATTCTGGCATCTGTTATATCAGATTACCTAATTTTATATTGATAATCCAATGATTAGTGAATATGAACACGTGAATGGTGCAGAAACCGCAAAGGATTGTGGGATGTAAATAACGGGACGCTACTTCACATTCCTGTCCTTTCAGAAGAAACATGTGCCACTCTCTCCTTCCACTATATAGGCCTACTTAAGCGGATGAACTACGTCTCACTTACTGGAAATGAATTATCAATGGAAGTAAATATTCATATCACAAATAGTCTGAGTGCAGAGAGGCAGCATGAGAAGAGGCAATTTTCAGTAATTTCCTGAATGTAAGCCTATAAGAAACAGTAGACAGGCAGTCTCTGTGTAGCAAGATTTTACTATTACTCCTTTCCTCAAGCCATTAGAAAGTAAATGGAATGTAAGATATTAGTTTCGGAAGCCAGTGCACGAATCTTCTGACTCGAATGCAATTTAAATGAATTAGAATAAGACATCAAAGGTAGGATTTCAGGAAATACAAAGCCTTGATAACCTTCCAGTATAATATGGAAGATTAGCAATATTTCATGTGCTCTCTGATATAGTATTCTTCTCATATTAAAGGATCAAATGTAATTTAAGATCTTCCAACCTTCAAAGAACACGACAAGGAAAGGTATTGTGATGCATCTTTCTTTACTTCCCCTTAGCATTTCTTGGTACCATCAAATACCCCCTTTGTATTTTATTACGTAATGGGCTGTTTCTACCAAGTTCTAAAAATGCCTTGCGAAGTTTCCGCCCCAATCTCCAAGCATGAGGAGAAAACCATCATGATACAAATTATTGAATGTAACGTTAGAATCAACCAAGTATACAAATAATTAATTATTACTTTCGGTAATGTTCAGGCAAATTGAAACGAACTATTTACAGAATGATGTATCCACTATTGAGACTGAAGAATTGTATATATTAACTATTGAACTGTTTCACATATTTCCTTTACATTACATAGATTTTAATGTAGACCTAGATGCCTACCGTTTCGTATTAGCCAAGGCTATAGAACTATAGCCAGGATTATTGAAAGGGACAAGAGTACGAGAACGAAGATATCCATCAGCTTTTGCAAGATTCAAAATTGCCAACAATCTTCCCCTTATGTCTATTGTTTCCGTTATCGCCTTGAAAAAACTCCATTATGTTCCCGAGAAACCACATAGGCCTAATTACAAAAATAATTATCACTTGATATTTCTCAATATCAATAAATTATATATATTGAAAATAATTATATATAGTTTACTCATTTACTTATGTCAACTTTGTCCTTTTGCATCCTTCTTCAGTGCTTTACTGTTAATTACAATTTTAAGCCTCTTAGGTAGGCTACATTTCCATTAGCCTATACTTAGTCCCACAGTGTAATCGTCTAATGGGAGAAAGCAACAATAAATAGAATATAAATAAATATATAGTCTAAACTAAGTTATTATTTTATATGACAGTGTTAACTCTGTACCATGTAATAGATCTCTCGTGCAAATCATTACCTTCTACGTCAGCAATAAAGGAAATAAAAACTGAGAGAAGCAAGTATTCATTCAAGTTACTTCTGTTTAGTATAGGAAAACTATTAATTAATATATTTTCCAAATGAAATACATTAAGAGCAACTATTATTTTTATTAGTGTTCTTACTTGAACAGGAGCTCAGTTGGGAATATATTAGAAATATATATATATATATATTTTTTAATTTATCGTGTTTGATCTACCTAAGTTAGAAAGAAACGACTACAAAGTAAAACCTTTTACATCAAGTATCCAACCTTTGAATTCATTTATTGAAATATCTTAAGGAATTGTTAGAAAAGTAAGTTTGTTCGAAGAACTAGTTTTATAGCTGAGATAATGATTCGGTAGCATCCACTGAATCGTTATAATATGGGAAAGAGATTGTAAAAATAGACACCATCTCCGCTAATGAATTTATGGCTTCCACCTGCGTGCTTTATTGTCTAAACACATATATTTTCCAGACCTATTTCTTAATAACTTCCCCTGCGGGTGTTGACTGATATTGCGAGCAAAACCTCACAAATTATACTCAACACAAAATAGCACTTCGCTGTGAGATAAAACAACTGATAGGCTATGCTTACTAAAAATGTATATAAACATATTGTTAATTAATTTCTTATTTTCGTGGTCTGATTGAATAGCATAAAAGATCGAAACTAGACTTCCGTTTCTTTGTTATAATTAGTCAATCAATGTCGATGATATATTACTATGTAGGCCTATCAAAACGGCCACTGAGCCGGAACTTTTTCTCACAGGAGTTTTTGTACATTCATTTATAACTACAAGACATGGGACTGACACATTTATGTACACATGTGATCGGTCTGACCAGGAATCAAGGTGGCGAATATGGGACTCGAAAGGCAATGCATTACAGATTGTTTCACCCTAGATCTAGATCTGCTTTGAATATCAAGTAAAAATTAACTGGTATTGAAATTCATTTCGATTGTAACAATGGAAATAAAGGGAAGCATAACAATTATTATTACTGAATATTTAGAAATAGTGAAAAAGGTCTACATCACTTTCTTTAGCAATTCGTAAAAGAATGCAGATAAAAGTATGACTGTACTTTGTTTAACTTTCCTAAACACTCAAATACCATGACTAGGGAAAGGCATGCAATGACCATAAAATAGTGAAAAAATGGAAAATAAAAAATCCATTTATACTCTGGACACTCTTTGCGAAAAATAATATTCCGAACTGGCATGCCCATCAAATTGCCCCTAGCAAATACATCACTCAACTCTTATATATACAAATGAATGACACAGTGAAAGTCCTTCTGTTTTACCTGAATAGGTCTATTGAGTAACGATGAACTTGCTGGGATGAGTTCATTATGCACATTCCTTAAAAACTGGGGAAGCAGGTACTACTGGAAAATGTAGTCTAGTTCAAAATGCTCATTCCTTAAAAGTAGGGGAAGCAGGTATTTCTTATGTCATATTTTATGGAAATGTAGTAGAGTTCAAAATGCATGTTCCTTCCACTTATACTGCAAGTCAGCTTTGTTTTCTGTGGACCTTATTTGCTTTTACAGTTATGATAGACAAGCATTAAAAACAAATAATGAAAAATTCAAAATATAACGTAAAGTAACACTTTCTTTTAAAAACCTAAAAAAATGCCAAGAAAATAAATAAAATGCCCAAAAATGATAATTACATCCCTTACAAATGACGAGAAATGCAAAAAAATCGCCCTAATATAATAAATTCATTATATAGGCCTACATTTGTATTCGAGCTATATTTAAAAATTCATATAAAAAATATGCAAATTCAACAAATGCCTTGCCCCAATCATGACCAAATATTACAGAGGAGGCCTACATCTCAACATGGGAACATTTCAAAATGTTTACCATATGCTGCCATCTTCGCAAAAATGTAAGAATTTGCCCACTAATTTTCTTGTACGACAATTGAGTTCCCGCTACTTAGACCTATGAGAGTTAACTCACGACCGAACATGAGTATTATCAACTAGATTTTCAGCTGCTTTGCACATAACTTGTATATTCCATTCTGTTAAATTTTCTGAGAAAGTGGAAAAGAATACGTTCATTCTGCGGAATTGCTCATTAGTCATTGCATCCCAAGAAACACGCATTACATACATAGACTAGATTAATAATATGAACATGCAGAGCAATACAGTCTCCCTAATTGCTAGCATTTATGAATCATTGAGACTGAATTAAAACGTTATCTTCATGAAGTAGTTGTTCGCCCACAACAGATGAGCGATACGTGGGAGCCAAGATAAAGCCTTAAGGATGTAATTTATAGGTATGAACCTTAATTCACGTCAACTCACTTCTACCATCTTATAATTCTGTTCTAACAATAGAATTTGTTCCACTACCAACATGTCTGCATTGCTTCCAGAAACAAAACGATAATCACAAATGCTAAAAATATCAGAAAATAGGCTATTTTTCATCTTAGACTTTTTATTTACGTCACAACATATTTCATCTGAAGGTTTGTTTCCAAAGTGAGATATCTCCAGTTATTTAGCATGTTTAGTTTAGCCAACAAAAGCATTAGTAATTCCCTCCTTGATGGACAGGTAGGGGGGGAAAAAAAGTGAACCGACTCATGTAGCCTTGTGATACGTAAATAAGTGTAAGACATATAACGGAAACGTTTGTTCTCACAAGCAATGCAAATTACGTGAAATTATTTCTCAATTCAAGCAATTTATCGACACTAGGGCAAATTTCAATACATTCCCTGCTTTCTTGTGAATGCCGCTAGGCGTGCGCAGGGGCTCATATCGGCAACTTAGATATTTTAGTCGGTCCGTTTTTTTTTCCTACCTGTACAATGGGCGTTTTATTAAAGTAAATTATGTTTCTCTCATACTGAAGAGCATCGAATGTTGTTTTACTTTCAAATTTAGTAAATATCTAATGACGTACTTTTAAAAAAGAAGACTAATAGAACTGAAATCTCATTACTATCAGAAACGATTTCATTATATTAAAGGAAAAATTCAATATTCAGTATCTAGTGTTGATTATGGTCCACGTGCCATAGCCTATTACTTCCATAATTACCATAAAAATATATATATTGAATTCTTCCTTAAATTCATAATAATAATTAATAGCTACATTCATAATTACGCATAATTTACAGTATATTATAATATTACGAGAATTATATGAAGAGGGTTATTTCCAAAATTAGGTAGCCTATTGCTTTGGAATAGCGGTCGGCAAACTTTCTGTAGAAATGGCCGAAATAAAGGAATTGTGGGCTGGATAGCGTTCGCATTTAAAGCAAAAAATGTAGGCATAATCCATTGCTGTAAAGTATGGCCCCGTTCATCCTGTCTTTCTTTCATAATCTCAAAAAGATATTAGCAATTTTTATTTTTAAATTTGAAGATTTAATAATTAAATACTGGACCTACAGAAACTAAGCACGATGAGATTTGTTTTATTAGGATAAAAGAGTGCCTGATGACAACATCATAATTTAATCTAGGCTTAATAAAGTCCTCAACAGTAAAAGTAACATTACAAAAATGCATTTCTTTCATAAGCTAAATTTTAACATGCTTTTTTTGGAGTTGATGGATGGAAGATATCCTTTCCACTCCAAGAACAGGAGCGTGTGGCTGGTTGGTATATGGTTATTTAACGACGGGGATGTACTGCAACTTAGGCCTGTGACCGTCGCCGGTGTGCCGGAATTTTGTCCCGAAAGAGTTCTATTACATGCCACATAAATGCACATATGCACACATAAATGCCATCGACATGGATCGGGATCGAACCCGCGACCTTGGGCACAGAAAGCCAGCGTGATACTAACTGCGCCACCCAGGCCGTCTGGAGCATAAGGGCGTCTGTGTGGAGGTTTCATTACCAATTACTAATTTAGTTATGCTTATTTTCCTATAGAGGACAGAGGAGTAGGTGGTAAGCCCATCGCCTCGACGACCAGCTACAGGAAACTAAGGTATTCATTCGATGTGAATGAGCCGGGTACTTCGGTTCAGAGCCTCTACTTTAGACTCGGAGTTTTTCAATGTTCCGCTATCTAGAGCCCGCGGTTTATATCATTTCCCGGAAGATTTCTTGCTCAAGATTTTTACTTCCTGAAAAATCCAGGCCCTTCTCAGGTTTGAACCGTGAAGGCTCTAGAGGAAAACATACGATACCTCTGTAACACCACGGCCAACATGTTTGAAATTATATTTAATTTAATGAAAATATTGTGACTGAACACTTATATGTTGAAATGTACTTTAAACTTTTCCTCGTCCTAGTAATATTGTTTTTTTTCTGTTCATTTAAAGATAGCTGACATACGTAAATAGTGAAGCCGTTCTCCTCTAGGCTATTTTTTCTTGCAATTGCAATAAATTATGCCTGGGATTGAGTGAAACCATTCATGCAAGAAGTGAAAGAATAAACAAACGGTAACTATATGTAGAGTACATTTTTAGATGGAATAACGTTATTAGTTTTTGTTTGATATTAAGGCTACAATACAGGGTGTTTTCAAAAAAGTTTGAGGGGTTACAGAAAATTATTGTAAATAAACTATGAACTTAGCAACTGAAGTAATGTATCAAAGTTATGTAAAATAAGTTTTTCAACGAAGGATACATGTGATAATGTGGTAGCTCGTCTTCATGGTGGTCTGACTGCTTTGGTATGAAGCTAGGTTAGATGTATATGTAGGTAGACGTTGTAAAAAGGATATTTGAATTCTAATTGCCATGGAAATACAAGCGTCATATCTGCATAAGAAACAAATGAATGGACGTGATCGTAACTCAGCGCTGGTTACCGATGTGGCAGGGCAGTAAGATACGCCGGTCAGGCTATGTTTAATTACATCGCTCGCGTGTTAGCATTCAGCGTGATCTTTAATTTATTCCCGCGTGATTCTATGGGATTTTTTTTAGCATGTCAACTGTTATGAATGCAAACAAGTGCCATACTACAACAAGTTTAGCTTACGGATTATACATCGGACATCATCAATACGCGTGCGTCATACAACTCTGGTCTATAATAAATCCTCCTGTGGGACATGGCCAGTCCCATTAATTTTATTTAATTTCTATACTATAGGAGACCTGATTTTTGTTGCTAACTCCATGTCTCAAAAGTGATGATTCACATTTCTCATGAAATCTCTTAATTCTCCAAACGAGGAGTTAGAACTTAAATATAAACGGCAAGAAATCTAAATTCGTTGTAAAGGAGGAACAAGAAGCTAATTTTAACGCCATGTGAATATCAAAACAAATTGGTGAAATTCTTATTTCAGAGGGCTTGTATTACCACCTGCCGACAATTCCTCCAGATACGTGACTTCCAGATAGCTTAACTGGAAGATGCCTCGTAATACCACCGCTGAACTGCTACCGGCAAGAACGCAGTAAAAATTTGTAAAATGGTCCTTAGCTGACTGAGCAAAGAGGTGTGTTTGTTGTAGTTCGGTAGATCTCCGCTAGGTGCGGCAGCTCGGATTTGTATTTCTACTATTAAATTACATAATAACACATCGTTTTAAGTGCATTAATCGATTTGTGCAATTCTATTTCATTCATATGTGAGCCTAAAATGACATTTTTGTGTAAATTAAATCTTCCAGCATCAATTCTGAAAATCAGATGGCGAGGAAGCTTCCGCATCCTGCCATCTTGTTTCAACCAAGATCCCTAACTAGCAGTTGGTACTTTGTCAGCCACTCCATCCTGCTGCTAGCTTATCTGGAAGTTGTCTTCCCAGACAGACTTTGTCAGGAGACCGTAATACGCAATTCTTGGCCAACTTCCAGATAGGTTCTCTATCTGGTAGATAAATACGATATCTGGAGGTCGTCATACGGGCCCGACCTACATCATCCGAACCGAAAAACTGTGTCAGAGATAGGCCTATGCATAGTATTTATGGAACATTCTAGTATAACTTATTATAGTACATTATTTGGAGTCAACGCTAAGCTACATCCCTACGACTAAAGAAAGAGCTTCTGAATTACGTCTGTTCAAAAAAATGAAACCGTATTTAATAAACTGTATTTAAAATACTGTACTCACGGGAAAAGCGTGGCGAAACCCTAGATCGCGATTACATTTTGACCCTCTACCATCCCCTTGCTGCGGCTTGTGCTCCTCCTATAGTTGGTGACTCTGTTAAGAAGGTTAGTATTAGAGGGGGGAAATTTCCCGAGTTCTTCTGTGGCAACTGATGCTTTTTGAACGGGCTTAACATTACTTGACCGGTTCCTTGCGTGGATCGCTACAACCTTCCTCTTCTACGTTCACACTTTTAAATTGTCCCAGTTTCTGGAGTAGCAAAGCTGTGTCACTATCTGTACATCAAGTGGTCGCATTAAATTTTCGCAATAAAATCTTTTGGGGACCAGCTGGGTATCACATTCATGAGCATTTGCTAAGAATCTTAAATAACGTCTCACCAAAATTCGTTGACAGCCATCCGTCTGTCAAAATTTACCGAGTAATCAGTAGAAATAAAAAAAAAGTTTATTTTAGTTGGAACATCTAAGTACCTACATGTAAATAATAACGTACATTTAATTAGTAATGTGAAATAAATTATCTGCTATATACAGTAGCGCCTATGTGCATGTTCTTAGATGCTGTATAATTTTATAGTTCCAAATCATAGATTTTATGCCTCCGTTAACGTATACTTTCAGCCGTTTTGGTTTGCGCGAATTGTTGTTTTGTTTTTAAGACTGTTTTGCGCACCGAGAACTCAATTTTGTTAGTGTTCTAGTTCTCAAATGAAACACGAACAGAGCTGAAAGCAATAACATTCATGCACTTAAGTCTATAGGTTACACACAGACTTTTCAATCATGCATAGGCCTAGGTCTTGTACGAAACCTACGTATTTACATAACGGAATGGGATTATTAATATTCATAAAGTAACAAACAACATATGTTTCATTTATATTTTGCAACCGTTTTGAGATTTTTTAAATTCTCTCATTTCGTATTTCTGTCTTACAAATTGCCTTATGGCCATAGTCTATTAGCATGTGATCTTCGATTTAGATTATAAAAGTAAACATTTGCTGAATATACGTTCTACAAGAAACCCCTCGCTTACAAACAAAATAATTTATATGGTACATATTCTTTGTGTACTAAGGCGAAATGAGAGAAGTTCAAAAAAAAAATTGCTCATGGCATATGTGTTTGTGCAAAGTTTTACGCACATATACGATGTAAGCAGCATCTCGTGCAAGACAACACCAATCAAAATTATCAAGCATAGGAGGTGGAAACTACTTGTAGATCCTTGTGTAATTATCCCTCTCGAGCTGACAGCAACCTTTCAGTTTTATGACACATATGCAAGTGCCCAAACACCCCCTTGAACAAACACATGCTAACATCGACTAGGGTCTACGCTATATGTAGGCTACTGTATCTGTGGTCGATTTTAGTTTAATAGGACCTGCGTTATTAAAATGGGTAAATGAAATTTAAGGACTTGGATAATCCTAAATGATCTTCAAGCTGATTTATTGGAAAGGAACTATATTTACTTAATGAAATGACATCTCCCTTAGCCTATCCGAAATGAAAGAGGTCGAACCAATTTCGGATAGGCCTAAAAAATTTCGGATATGGATGAATATAAATTTTCTGGAAGAGGATCCTAAAAATCACATAAAATTTGTTAATTGCGTTTGTACACGAGTTAATTTAAAATTACAATTTTTTCCCAATGTGTAACAAACACATTTAGTTTTCTTTAAATAAATTACGCTTTCCGAAGATCACGGTAAAAAAACAATTCCTGCTAGGCAGAATTCAAACAAAAATATTCTTTTTTTGTGCATCTTCTGGGATCCTAAACATAATTTTTACATTCATCAACAGTATTCCCTTAGTAAAGTACAAGTCGTTGACAGTTCTGAATGTTCTTATCACACTTCAGATTAGGAAGACAGGAAACAAATGACAGTTGATACAGCACACAAGGAAGAAAGAAAGAATCTGACATATTTCACAGCCTGTCCCCTCCCTTTCCCTATCTGACTTTCGCATTTTCCAGTGTAGCATACTTTACTGCGATGGAAGAACACTCTTTGCATGAATATTGAAATATAATAGAGCTAGCTTATTTACAACAAATTGTTTCTACTAGGGTTGCCACCTTTTGGTAAGGCTAATGAGGGACACTTGTCGAATATATGCATATCGCCGATCTTCATACCTAAATTTGTACATGGAACAATTTATTATTAAGAGAAAGATGGTATATATTCCTTACAAAGCCAAAACTGAATAGGCTATGTAACAGTAATACTAACATTAGAAAAGAAAAGGCTAGCAAAATAACAAAAAAAAAAATAATGCGTCCCTCTTAGGCATAATTCGGGACGCTGAAAATGTTCTTAAAATGCGGGATGTCCCGCCAAATTTGGGACAGGTGGCAACGCTAGTTTCTACACCCTATTTATTTGAATAATAATTATAGTGTGCCTACTCTTTATGGATCTTACATTTTAAAGGAAGTTGTAACACTGGATGTGACATTGCTAGATTACCGCAGACTCGCTATTTTCTGAATGTAGTCACTGTAACTATTGCGAAATTAATTTCAAAATTTAACACAAACTATTCTATACGGTACATGAGACTTCAGCCCCGTCTCCTCTGTAATTAATGAAACACAAGAATTATATGTAGGCAGACTTCTATTGAAGATATCAATACGTAGTCATTTTAACTTTTCTTGAATACCAACTTCCATTATTTCATACGTGGTAGAATTGTTCAGCAAGTAGGACTAACATATATATATTGATCACAAAATCAAAACAGCATTTAAATAGTCACAAGTTACAAAACACTTTCATGGGGAAAAGAGGCTATTCTTCGGTCGTGTGAAGTTATGACCGTTCAAAGATTGTAGTTACAAGTTATTTCTGTTAATATCCAAACTATAAACCTAGCCTTCAATGTGGTTACAATAATTTTTTGGAAATTCATTATCACTAATTTACTATCGAGAAGTACATCTTCGTCACGACCAATTCCTATTTGCTGTGCTGAAATAGGTAAACTGCCGGAGCTCCTAACTAATGACCCTAGTGTCACGAAATATCTTCCGCAACTTATACATCATAAGCACTTTTCCATATATTTATCCTAATAATGAACTCTTCCAGTCTTGATTCCATATAGCCTACAATTAAATTTAGCCTATAATCTAAATCAACAACCTTTATTTCATGCAGCATAAAATAAAGGATGTTGAGCTAATGGTTTTAAGTATAGGCTACATTTTATTTCATTCATTGAGTTCAACGGTACCATATCGTATGTTGTACAGTTTTTAAATTTGATTGTTGAAATTGTTATTACAATATTATGTTAAGTATTTACAGTAACGAGTAATTGTGTGATTTAACTTAATCGTATTTCAATTTTTTAGACTTTGGGTCAATATATAAGCATTCATGAAGCAGATCACCAGTGGATGAGAAAAATTTGAGTGGATTAGCTACTTTCAAAATGGCATCCACTGCAAGTGGATAAAAGTCCTCACATATTTGTATTAACCACATCATTTGCTTTTACGGCTTTTTTTTTTTTTTTTTTTTGCAATGACGCCTATATATAGGCCTTTCAATAGCATACAGTTTAAAGATTAAATTACTTACACTTTAGAGAATATTTGCAAAAAACAAAGCATCTTACAGAAATAATCCTAATATTTTTATTGTACATATAGGCTACTACATCTAACTAAGAGCAAAGTATTAAGATTACAGTTTTTTTTGTTCATTTATGGTCTTTTATCACTAAGGATCAGGCCTATATGTTATCAAAGAAATTCATAAAGCTATATGGAAAGTTTGGTCTAAGGGGACTCAGTTTATATTCTATACATGTCGTTGATTTCTTGGGACGGATTTTTAATTTCGTCTTGTTAGTTTTTATTTAGGCTTGTATTTTATAATATACTGAAAGCATCATGTCGACTCATCTGAAGTTCAGCATGCTCCAATTATGAACTGAATATTACAGGAATGGTTTTGTTCTCCGTTACTTATCTTAATACTGCGTTATTAAACACAAAAAACACCAAGACAAAAAACAAGGATTTTAAATACTGGGTATTACGAGCGATATAGTAGTCTACAAGTAAAATCGATGGGGGTGCTGTAAGGGGTGCGTCTTTTTTAATTAATTAACTTCCATCTCCCTTTCTCGTGCTAAAAAACAAACGAGTCTTTCATATTTAAGACATTTTATATCTTCTCCCCACCCTCTATTCTGTTCATTCCTTTCGTAATTAATAACATTTTTGTTTAACTTCACCCCATCCACTCTCAGCCTCCATTGTACTACGTAAATCTGCGTCCGCCTCTCAATTTAAATCACATCATACTACCTAAAACATTAATAACTTTTACAATATCATAAAATTGTATAAGACATAAGCATGCCTTTGTGACCGCTGATAAATTCAATATCCTTGACAGCGTCACATAACATCACTCCCATCGCCAAACAGAGTTAACAATAAATGTAAATAACGTAAAAGTAATAAGATATTTAATTTTTCTTGAAAAAAGTTTTTCATATTTAGCCTATTTTGTAACCAACATTTCTGTTGATAGCATAGATAGTCAAGTGAAAAACCTTTATATGCCTATACGTTATCACGATTTCTGCAATTTACTAAAAGGTAGGCCTACTCGAGAACTAGTACATGTCACACAACATATTAGCTTCATTATAGTAATTCCTTTCGTAATAATTAACAACATTCTTGTTTAACTTCACCCCATCCACTCTCAGTCTCCACTGCAAGTTACTACGGAAATCTTCGCCCTGCTCTCAATTTAAATCATATCATATTACCTAAAACATATTTTATAGTGTAATAAATTTATAAAATATGTAAAAATTAGTATTCACGAATTTACAATACCTGTCTGTCCCTGTCGAACATGACATAAAATGTATTTACATCTTATATGATACTGTAGAATATAATTGAAACACGGTCACAAAATCACTAAACTATTATATATTACAATATTGTATAATACTGTAGGCCTATATGATGTAAATTAATTGTCAAACGGGGTCGACAATTAAGGATAATCGTAGGAGAGAGATTTCATCTGGCACAGTGAGAGCACTCTGGCTAGTTCAATTTGAAGAGCATCGGCATGGAAAGTCAATGGTCAAGGTGTAAGAAGAAATTTATCACCAAAAATTGTCTCATATATATGTACTTTTAATTTTTTTAAACAGATTTTGTCTTTAAACAAGAACAAACAAAGCATGTAGGCCTAACTGAATTCGATTAAACTGTGTCTGTTCTGATTACAGTAAGGTTTAACAGCAGAATGGATTATTCAGGCAGAGACATGATAATACAGTTCAGTAAATTATGTTTTAAGCAGCGGCGTTAGCTAGTCATTAGGCGGCCTGGAGCGATTTCCTCTCCTGAACCCCTTTTAAATAGTAACTTGTCTTGGGCAAACCATTTTTATAGTACTCCCACATTCCTGAAAACAATGTGATTATCCTCATATCTCCGCGTATACTTCATAGGCCCTACATTTCAGGTTGAAATGTTCGATAAATATAAAATAATGGAATGTATTAATAATATTTTTGGACAGGAAACAACGTTAAATTATTATTATTTAGTAAAGTATTTACTCTAAAAGGTTTCTCATTAAAATCTGACTTCACTTTCTTATTGTAGTATAATTTAATTGACTTTATTTATATAGTTGTGTACTAAAATTTAAGCTGTTAGGCCTAATACAATAGATGGTGCCACAGTAATTTTATTCGAACGTCATTTTTAGTACCTTTCCAGAGCATGTGCACACAACATATTTGCTTCATTATAGTATTAAGTGATTTTATGATAATGCCAGAAATTACTAGGCCTATAAAATCGATATTTTACTTTAGAACCTGAAATCATAGAGAACTTTAAGTATGAAATACATTATAAAATTAAAATACATTATAATTTATCAAATAATTTTTAGTAACGAAAATATCTAATTGCACAATTGAATAATATTCACGACAGTCATTACTGCACTTGTTTTGTGTTAATCACAAGTTTTCTGGCAATCACGTGGATGATATCTACAAACTCCAAGCTTCCGACAAGGCACTATGTTGCTTTCCTGCTGCCTGAACCTGAAGAAACAGTCAGCAAGGATGCACTGTCGAACGCTTGGATTGCGTAGTTACCCGGGTGAATACTCAGCACTTGTGATTAACAATCCCCGCAAGGGAAAGTCTTAAAACATTTTATTTTATGTTGCTGTGATAGGCCTAGGACTAAAAATTATTATATCCATCAAATTGTTATAACTTTATATTTAACGTTAGGGTACCGGTATATACTGTATGAATAGATGTTTCTTAATATTAACAGGTGGGTGGTTTTGGAAAGCAGTCTGCATGCATATAATATACCATATCCACATTATAAAGTAGTTGACTCCACTCCAGGCCTGTTGAAGACCCTACAAAAGTGAGGTATTTCTTTCTCACAGTGTTCAGCATCGGTCTTTGTGGTGCCATGGCAAAACAGGTATTAAAGAAGTAGAGCTGACTTTTTCAAGTCTACCCTACTCTATCCGCAGGCTGATGACTGAGTTTCTAATGTTTTCGATATGGTATAAATAAATTAAATATTTATCTTGTAAATTTTTATCAACAATCGCACTCGAACAGGTTACTGGTAGTCACCCTGTGTGGTTGGGCGAAATTCTCATATGCAGGACTAGATATGCTGGTAAGTATAATAGGCCTGCAGAAGGGTTATTTTTGGTATCACACAATACGTTTTAAACGGTATCTATAGGCTAATACTTTATATAATTAATATAAATAGTAACATAATAGTTTCCTTTTAATGTCTCCAAAGGCACTTTCTATGTTTTGTAAGGATTTAGGCATTTTGTTGCCTTACACGTTCAGGTTGTTTGTTTGTCTCAGGTACAAATTCAAAATAAATAACTAAGAATCCAGAGTCCGAACGACAAAGTTTGGAAATTCAGAATTGTAGCCTATTTTTAATTAGAATTAAAAGCATTATAGAATCTTAAAAGTATTTTTAAATAAAATATCTGAGTAATACTAATGAAAAACATAAAAAGCGCTATACTATTTTACATTAATAATAATTAAAAAAATATTCACTATAACCTGAAGATTGTCTTCGGTTCCAGGTGTGCTAGAGTATGTAAATAACTGTACACCCTATTTAATATTCTAAAAAAAAAATAGTAAACAAGGAGTTCTTGAAACACGAAAGAACGTAATATACACTTCTCAAAAATATAATAAAAATTGTGACGAAAAGATTACAATCGCCGTTCTAAATCTGCATCATTAATATCAATAACCTTATTGTATCGGAAACCACCCTAACCAACTTAACAGAAGCCAAAGCAATTCGAATTCTTACTTTCCAGTAAATTGTAACATCAATACCATGAATATTAAAACATAACTGGTTTCACAACCGATTTTCGTATTATACGTAATGATACTGAATGTTTACAGCTTTTCCCAAGACTAATTCACAAGTTAGTAGTGTCCAGGTAATGCCAAACGACATATTTTTTATAGTATTGGTACACGTATGTTTTGTTCTTATTATTATTGTTCTTATTATCCCTTAAATAATATAATATGCCTGTAATTTATTATAAAATATGTAAATTAGGCCTAACATATGATTAAATGTGTGATTAGTTTGAATTTTTTTACCTGTAAAAGCAGCATTCTGGCAGAAATGTATGAATTTAGTACCTGAAACAGAAAGAGGAACAAAATTAATATAGAAGAAGATACTAAATTCTATGTTTATTTCTAATATGTAGTACATTTTTTGGTAACACTGGACCTCGAGTGTTTTAGAAATACGTTACGATTTTTAGCTTATAGTGTTATTATTGTAAGCCTATTGCATTTAAATTAACATATGTGAAATGACTAACTACACTGGGGTAATTTGAACTAAGTATTCACAGTAAATTGTTGTATCTTGTTTGTTATTCTTTTGTGT
Source organism: Ectobius pallidus (assembly GCA_964059195.1). Lineage (NCBI taxonomy): Eukaryota > Metazoa > Arthropoda > Insecta > Blattodea > Ectobiidae > Ectobius > Ectobius pallidus. The sequence continues at coordinate 21,092,652 of CAXKWD010000008.1, forward strand.
GCATATGTCGTTATAGAGTTAATACCAGAGAAAAAATTACAGTTTACAAAAAATGATTGCTACTCTATAAGAGTACATTTAATTTTCTTTATGGGGTAGCTCTTAACCAACAATCAATCAGACAGTATCAATAAATGAGGCCAACAAATAATGATATAGCAGTCGTACGAACAGCTGCTAGGTCGCAGATAACTTATACCCTACATCCCTTTTCATAGTACGGTGATTCAAAAACGAAACGTAGTAATATTTTCGTATTATAAAGTAGGCTTCTATTTCCTCTTTTTACGAAGGGGGTGGCAATGATAATAGGGAGGATCGCATTTTAAGAGGGGGGAAACTCTAGTTGCAAACGTACGATACAGATAGGAGGAGCTTAGTACACACACACCCTTTTTTTGCATTTATTTACTTTTTTAAGTGTGCTGATGCAATACAAATCACTCTTGAAAACTGCTACTGTTCTATTATACACGTATTCTTCTTTTAGTTTGTATGCTGAATCATGATGATGCTGAACAGTAACATTTCATCTCATAGTGATAGCACAAGGAATGAACAGAGGCATTCCAATAATGTCTTGAATAAATTAATGAATACCTAATTCTAAAATCTAAGACAGACTAACTGAACACACTCAGTTTAATACAAGAGTGCCTTATGTAAATAACGTATTTTAAATTATCCGTATAACAAGATCATTTTATTCTGTCAGTTGTCAAGAACTGCCGAATGATCCCGACACACTGCATCTAACTTAACGTCCTTTTGTGTCTCTTCGAAGATCGACTTCTTGGATTCTACTGGTTTGTGGATTATATGGATCTCAGAACACGCGAGATTAGGTTTCTGAGATTGATGAATCTTGTCACAGTCTTTAGGTAATTATCGAATTTACTGGAGGCGAGAAGACGGAAACGGCAATATAACTTACTGACATGTACAGGATTTAAAAATGTTGTGGGCTTTGTCACAATGACCATTAATGAGTTAAATAGACGCGGTAACAAAATGGATTTTGAAGAAAACAATTACAATATTTAACAAATTAATATCATGGCCCGTAAGTCGTTCATGGGACTCTATTAGTGATCCAGGGGTCCCAAGGACCCAAAACTGAAAATAATGTTAAATAATTTATTTTAAAATTCAAAATTCTAACCGCAGGATTATGTGATAACATATGAAAATATCCTGAATGCTTAGACATAACATTAGTTGATTATCAGAACAATGATAGAGAATATGAATGAAATTGTGAAAGTAAAATCATTTTATTTTATTTCCGGTGCTGTGAATGAATCGTTGTCAATTCCAGATCATTCTTCACCTTAGAACCGACAGCTACTTTTGGAGGCAAATGTCATATGTTATCCTATGAATATTTAGGTGGCTATAATTGTTTAGACGCTTAGGGGATTATCTTTCTTTCTCCTATTTATGGAAGAAACAGAAACTCTGGTCATGTTGAAATTCAGACTGCCTTTCAAAATAACAGTATTTTAATGCGTCCCAATTAGGCTACATTTCTTGCATGAGCAAACTTTTTGCTCAATTAAAAATAATGTCTCTTTCTAGTTCAATTGTAAGTTACACTCCTTCAATATCATCAACATCATCATCATTATCTTAATTCATAAAACGTCCAGGGTTATGAAGAGCTCATGTAGAGAACATTTTTGTTGGGACACAAAACATTCACATTAAATTACATTATAGGATATGTTGCGATTTAGTCTCCTCGCATTATATACATCAACGTTACTGGCATTGACTCCTGGTCATTTGCGTCAACACCTGACCTTTTCACATCTTCATCTCTTGCAAATGTACTGTAACGAGAGGACTGGAAATTTATCTTGAGAAAATGTTGTACTGGGTTGGTCACTGATTCAAGAGTTAAATATTCATATCAAATTTACACATATCAAGCTCTTTACTACAGTACTTTGAATAAGACTGCATATGAGGAGAGAAGGTCTCAAATATGATTAATGCTATCCAACAGGGAAGGTAAAATAACTGAACAATAAGATTGGCCACTTGATGATGATGATAATAACAATAATAATAATAGTATCACTGACAAGTTTATATTCCTATTAGGTCCATTTACCAAATGCCAGAATGGTATTTTCTGAGATCGTGTGGTGGACAGGAAAATGTCTGTCAATCTGTCTCTACGCGCAATTATTCAAATACGCTTTATCGGATTTTCACGAAACTTTGTATTCGCATTTATAACGTCCATGGAAAGAAGTCCATTGATATTAGACGAAATCGGTTGATCGGTCCCGACGTAATGCTCAATTTAGTGTCCATTTTATGGAAAATTATTAGAAAGAATTTATCAATAGTGCAAATCAGTTCTCATGACAACATACTGCTTTACAGTGTTCTTATACGGCTTTAGAAGGTGCAATACAGTTAGCTTTGACAAATAACATTACCCACATGTTCCTTCACATCGAACTTTAGACCTTTGTTCTTTCGTAAGCCCTGCTTAATGAATCGATCTGCAACTTAACTCGGAAATCGATTACAAAATTAACTAATTTTCTTCATATCATAATTGCAACTATCACTGACTAAACAAAATCATTCTGGCACTTCGTTATGTCAGTTTACCTGATTTTATTTTACTAATATTATATTTTAATTACCCTGCGAAAGCTGTTCTAAATAATTGCCCAACGATAGCAGATGAATTTATGGTTTGAATCTATAGCGTACTTGTTTAGGCCTATGTGATTACTGGTAATTTAAAATAGCCTATTCGTCAAACATATTCCGCTGCAACAGTAATGAAGATGATAAAGATAATTAACAAACAAAATACAAAACAAATTCCTTAAATTTTTAATGTTTAAAGCTTGTGGCTATTATCCATTGTACATGAAATATGTAAACATCTTTAAAATTTTGAATTCCAAGCTTTGTCACACAGAAGAGCGTGTCAGTAATATTAAGTTTTTTATATAAAGTAATTAATTTCCATATTGATGATACAAACCTTATACAAAGAATTCATATATATGTACCCAATAAAAATAGTAAATTAAGAAAACTATTTTTTACTTCTAGAGTAAACACAGACCTGCACAAAAATTCACCAATAAACAGAACTTTGAATAGGTACAATCAAATCCACCCACTTAATATAGATACATTTGGAATGAATCTTATACAATTTAATTCCACTGTTAAAACTTGTCCAAAATGGTAATTCATAGGAATCTGTGTGTGAATAGTCATATATGATATTGTCAATTAACATATTTTCATTGTTTTTTACTCTTATTCCTTTTTCTTACTTCTTTACGTTCTTCATGCTTGCTTTCTTCTTATCTCTCTTATTCTATTTACTCTCTCCTACTCTCTTTGCTTCTTACATTTACATAGGTATTATCCTAAGTTTCCTACTTTTTATTTACCTATTTCCTATTTGTGTTATTGTAAGTCCATGATGTATTGCTTGCATAGTCACGATTCATGAACATTGTAATTGGGTGAATACCTGTAATGTTCATTCTTGGTTAAATAAATAAATATGAGCTTAAACATTTATCATTGAAACCTTCACAATATAATTTATGGGCATATCAACAGCAACATTTTTTTCAGTTCAGATTTATAAGTATTTACTAGGTCTACTTTATTTTCAGAGGTATTTTATCCCGCAGTTCCGTGAGTGTAAATAGGTGCCGATTTTGGGGGGCAAGGTACTTTCTGCGCAACATTTAACTTTTTATCATATAACAACTAAAAATCCAATTTAAAATTTTCAAGTCTGTGAGTGAATACTTAGGAAATGGTTACTTGTTGGTTATGAAATTTGTAAGTAATTATTATTAGTTACAAGAGTAAAATCTTTTTACATTACTTTCAAAACTATCATCGAAAATCTACAAAAATCAATTACAATATTTTAGTAATCGCTATACGTTAGAGAGACGATAAGAAAGTACTTTGAAATGTAACCAATTATAATAAACAATACAACCCAGTTTCTAGTCTAATCCTACTAAAATTTAACACTACATACGACTGTTTAACTATCTTACGTAAGTTGTCATTTGTAGATACGACATAAATAAAAACATGAGTTTATAAAACAGAAGGTTTCGTTTCTTAATGAGGTTTCGGATGAAATATCATTCGTTATTTTTCGTACACTCCCAAATGACATGTTAAAATAATTTATTACACCTTCGCTTGAATCTTGGTAGCAGCAAAACTCTGCTACTCATTTTATAGCATTTCTCAGAGATTTCTAAAAGAAGACTTAAATTAGAATTTTAGTTTGTATCGGCTGGTATTCTAATGAAAATCGAAGATTACTTCGGCAACCTTTGAAGAGTTAGCTTCGGTCTGAGTTCTTTTTATTGGCTTAGGGGGAAAGAAATCCTCCATCGGCGTGTTTGATTTTCGAAGTCGTTTCAAAGCTATGACAATACAGTATTGAAATCATTATTATTTAGTGATAGCTTTCGTTTGTGTTAGAGAAGAAGCTATTCACACTGGGCACTCTCAAATGCACCGACAATCATCTTTTGTAACCTTTTTATCCCCTGTTTTTTCTTTCTCGGTTTATCAGTGTGGAGGCTGAGGCAGAACAAGCCTATATAGAAGTAGACTATTATAATTTCTTCTGAACACGTCCTTATTTGAGTTGTGTTCTTCCTTAAATTAATAGTAGCAAAAATGGATACATCGCTAACGTTCCATCTTCCAGTCTCAAATATTGATGAAAAAAGGTTAGGTATTTAATTCATGATAATAATTAAAGGCATATCATTATTTCTGTATTCTCATAGGTAACATAACTAGAAACAGCTAAACGGCTAAAGTTTTGTATAAAGATGAATTATATTGAATTCAACCATCTAGTAAAAATTTTCTGGATCCTGAAGACCCTATAATGAAATAGCCTAGTGTTATCACATTTCCTGTAACAACGTTCAAAGCATAACTTAGTCAAAATTGTAGGCTACATTAGTTCCCGAGTGTTCCATTCATTCAGTTTTGATACATCAGCAAGTCACAGTTCTTGAACCTATAGCTCACAAATACTGCAGTATAATATTTTTACTTTACCGAGTTCTTGTATTTAGTGTACTTTAATATGGTGAAGCATTGCACACATCAAGTGGAAAAAGTTGACGAAGAACTACCAAAACACTGATGATATCAAATTAGATATGTTTTTTTTAATTGTCGTATCTTAATATCATCGAGTCATATCTTGACATGTGACATGTGTCAGAGGTAGTGTACATGTACCGAATAAAATCCATTGTTCACAATATTAGGTTTGTTCGCAAAACAGTCAGAAACCAGGAACAAATCGTTCGCGCATGCGCTCTTTCTCACACGCGTTCGCAAAGCGAGAATCCGTGATTCTGATTTCAATCTTCTGTTCGCAAAGCTCTCACGGACAGTTTCTGTACTATAAGAAAAATTTGCAGGCTCTACCATGAATTGTTATCAGAGACATGCGCAGTAACCTATTTTCACGCGCCTGACTCCTCCCTCCAAATCCTTGCTCCAGATTTATAAGCATAGGCTACTTCTTTGTATGAATAATGGAAGATAATTAAAAGTTTCCCAAAATATAGTTTATATTGCCGATGTATATTGCATGTATAACATGTTAAAGGGAGATATATATTTTATTTGCATATCATATCGATTACACGCAGAAACTATCGATTCCAAGTTCTTCTAACCGTTCGCAAAGTGCAAATCACGGGTAAGTTACAGACTGGACATGCGCAGTACAACCAATTCTCAAGCAGTCACGGATTTGCTTTGCGAACAAACCTATTATAATCTTATGTTACCTAAAATCTTCCGGTTCATGATATCATAAATATTATGGATCAGTTAGTAGTTTAAATACCATGCTTGTATGATATGTGTAGGAAACTAGAGAATTACTCGGTTATAAAAAATGACAATAAATTACTTGTGGAGACTTGCAAAGACAACAGGAATTCCTTAAAGAACGATGTTACCTCGGTGGAAACATGGGCCAACTTCACCCTTTTAATAAGTTTATTTTTACGGCGAATTGAAGACTTCTTCACCTGAATAGTGAATTGAGAATCCAAGAATGTAGTTCATTATTATTAAAGTAAGTTGAATGTTTCAAAATATGCTTTACTGCAGTTAGGCTATGTCGAAAGTAATGCCTGCGAAATTTCACTGTGATTTTATATACAGGCCTATTAGTCTAAATTGCATATTACAGTTTGCTTTTATTGAACAGAAGTGATAAACAGGGAACACATTTCAGACTAGCCTATACTGTGGAAAAAAAATTCAAACATTTATATTATTTTGTATCGTTCTACAAATATTTCAGACAATATTTAAACTGTCCACCTTCATTCCATTTAAAAAATGTATTCTGTGTATGAAGTAAGTTGCACGAATATGTACCGTAATTTCAAACATAGCTTATAAATCGAGCTCTTGTTGACACCGGAATACTACATGCGAATGGGGAGAGAAATATGCTTTATAACATACCTACATACCATCTTTCATAGAAAGCAAGTTTATGATTTGGTTATCTTAATATTAACAAAGCCTAAGTTATTGATGCAATATAATAACTCATTTTCATTTTCTACGTCAATGGGCCGGGGAGCTTGCTTCAGTCTCTAACTTAGGTTTGGAGTTCTTTAACGTGCCGTTAATTGCGGTATGGGACCCATGGCTTATGGTCCCTTGTGTCCAGGATTATGTTCTAAAGATCCATCAACCGCTGCTAGGTTTGAACCCGCAACTTTCGGATCCAGAAGTGGGCACACAAATTCTGCATCACCGAAGCCGACTATCATGGTTGGTATTACTAGTAATTAGGTAACAGAATGTTGTGATCGCTGTTTTTAAATCCCTTAGATAGACATTGGTATGGATTAATCTGGATTTAATTCTGGGGCGCAGGAACTCGAAGGACATTAAAAATACCGTACAATTAATTACTCCTGATGCAATGTATAATGCATAAAACTGAAATTAGTCTATGCAGATTTTGGATACCACACTCTCCATATTAACATCACAAACCAGATATGATGGAGAGTTACTGTATGGGAAACATATTTTGGATACTTAAAATTACCCCCTCCCGCATCTACCACTAAGGTTATGAAGTAAATTTCAGGGCTGTACCTCAGTTATCAATTACAATTCATTTTTTGTATTGGCGTTGACATCAATTTCCCTTCATAGACCCCGCATCACTTTACTGACTGTCTATTCAGTCTCCGCAACAATTCATCACCCGGGATTTATCTTGCACATCCATTCTATGTGGTTTGTAGTGTCACAGAGAAGGGTGAGGGGCTTTTCATATGATACCTGAATCCTATGATGGTCAGCGAGGTTTTAACTAATGGCAAACGATTATATACTGATAGCCATGCAAACTAACTAACACTGGCCAGTCACTGTATTGAGAGAGGGGTCAGGGGCATATGATTCTGCTTTCAGCATGGACCTCATTTCACAAAATATAAGCAACAGCTTAAAAATCTCACATAAATATTATTAATGTTTTCCGTTGGAAATCTGAAGTTTTGACATCCCAGCCAGTGTGAATGGTTCAGTTAGGTCTATAACATCGTGTGTTGATACCATTGCAATTGATATTAATGAAATTGAATTTTTGAAGCGAATGACAACAGAAATTAGCTGGGATTTCACAATACACCTAAAATCATAACAGAGGAGTTATAAAATTATAATCAATACGTAAGAGATTCCTGCAGGTGCCAGCCGAATTGGATCATCAAAACTGAAGTGAATAACATCGTAGACAAAATGAAATCATGTTAGAAGAAATGGAAAATATTTTGTTAAGGACTAAATATAGGCTATGGATTGATCTAAATAGAATTTAGCTAAGGGTCTCATAATTTTATGTGCCTAAACAGTGTGCAGAGAGAAAACTGTAAATTAGGTATGTAATATATTTTTACTACAGTGAGTCCCACGCAAGAGTTGGCCAATGACGCGGGTTTCTGCGTCGCGGCTGGCACAGCTCCAACTCCCGAGCGATCGGGTGAAATATCTACGCAAATAATGCCGCGGTCGTTGAAATGATTCAGGTTATCACATTTACAATTAAAATTACAATGAAAATAACCACGTACTTCATCACAAGAGACGATGGAAATGTTCTCCTCTTGCATCCAGACAATACTGGCACCTTTTTAGGAAATTTTCTTTCACGCCCGTAAGTTCAGCTTCCGAGAAAGAGTTACTTTCTCTTGTGATAGGCCTATGTGATATTGTCGTCAAGTTCTTCTAACAGTATGTAAATATTATTTGTGCGGAAACTAAAAAATAAAGTGTATAGGTCAATTTCCCATACACAAGAAGAACTTAAAACAATATCACAAGAGAAAAAATTAACTCTCTCTCGGAAGCTGAACTTACGCGCGTGAAAGAAAATTCCCTAAAAAAAGGTGCCAGTGTTGTGCTTATGCAAGAGGAGAACATTTACAACACCTCTTGTGATGACTGATGAGGTACGTGGTTATTTTCGTTTTCATTTTAACTGTAAATGTGAGAGCCTGAATCATTACACCAATCGCGGCATTATTTGCGTAGATATTTCACCCGATCGCTCGGGAATTGGAGCTGTGCCAGCCGCGACGCAGAAACCCGTGTCATTGGCCAACTCTTGCGTGGGACTCACTGTAGTAGTCTTTGAACAATGGACAATGATTACACATACATGTTGGTAACGTGAGGTGTCCACCTTAACCAGATTTATAACGTTGCAGTGTATGCACTAAGAAACTATGGAGGTAATGGAAGAAAAATACTTTCAACATAACCTAATATTTACATAAGACACCACCGTGTCATGCAACAGTACAGATGAAATCGACTTACATAGTTTGTATAAAACACAGTTCTTTACTATTAGAGCAAAAGTACCGTAATACCTAAGCAATTGTTTAAGGATTATAAATAATTATCCTGAATGTATTATGCCGTAATCAGGATGTATGAAACTGTTGGTGTCGTATTTTAAACTGGTCTAATAGTAAATCAAGTTGCCTGTGCAATATTTGCACTCTACTGTTTTTACATCTTAAGACGATGTCTGCAAACTTGCTGCCGGATATTAAGCAAGAACAATGAAGCCAGTTGGCATGTTATGTTGCTGTGTTCAGTTGAGCTCGATCAATGTGATACCTCTCCTGATATTTCTTTATTTAAATTATTTTGGTCTAGGCCTTTCGGTGTTACAAAGTCTATTTTCCGGGCATCTTGTAGAATTTTAATGAAAAGAAAATTATAGAAGATTTTAATAATTTTAAATAATAATGTCTAATGTGCCAACGACAACAAAACAACTTTTCCCGAAGATGGATTTTAACAAAAAATACAATACAAAATAGAAAGGTTTCATTATTATTTAAGATGAAATATTATTCATTTCTTAATTTTTCACAGCTATTGACGCACTGTAAATATGCGTCACTTGAAAATATTGCATAAAGGCAGCAAGTTAAATATGTTATCATTTTCCACAGTATGTAACAAGATTTCTAATAGACGTATTAATTAGTTTTGATTTCGATGAGGATCTGTAGCTCGTAGCTTGAAAGCTCAAAACGATAAAAAAATAAAATAAAATAAATAAATAAATAAAACCTGAGAATTTTCATCCTTTAATGATAGAACATTTAGAATTTCGGAACATTTGTAAAAAGGGAAAAAACTAATAATATTAAGAAAATCGGTCTAGATGGGTCAGTTGCTAAGGTAATAACTTCCCCAAGTTCGCGGATTCGATACCGGCCCGGGTTGATGGTTTTTATGTATGGACAGAAACGGCAGTCTACGTCGTATATTTACAAGCACGTACCGAAATAAATGTAATGAAAACACATTCTTCCTAAATTAGTCTAAGTTAAAATCCATACTAATTAATTTCATTGTTTTATTACAAGAGCAAGATAACCAGATTCCCATCAAGTTCATGATTTTCCTACTCTTAGAAAACTTTACTAGAATGCTAGGATGGAGAAAAACATAGCAAGGAGGCGTCGAGTTCTGTAAACTTTTCAGGAGTTCCTTTAACAAAGTAACTGCATAGTTCACCACCACGATTCCCTATTGATGAGGGCTAACCAGCACACTCGTAGTTTCCTTGAAAAGTAAGGAAGAATACATCGTGAAGAGGCCGGGACCTCAAACTTGGAATCAGCAGAGAGCATTCTGTAGCTCATACCTGTAGCACATAGGTGAGCAACCGAGGGGAAACGTTTTAGTCCCCATCCCTTGCTGTGACGTAAGAAACCTGTTCTTCATGTTCAGTGCCACATCGAAACTGCTTTATGCTGACGTCAAGGGCGGCTGTAGTGGGAGAAATTCCCCTACCGCACAGTGTCACAATGTGCACCAGTTGCGCACCCATGCTATAGCATTATATGTTTCTCACTTGTGCATTATGAAATGAAGAAAGATTTCTCCCTGAACTAGACCATGCATGAATTTAAACCTACAAGTCGTGTTCTCAGCAGCCGACGTACCCCTACTAACCACTAGGCCACAGACTCTGAGGATGTTGACGAATATAACGCCATAGTAATATACGAGAAGGGAGAAGTGAATACAAGTACAGAGGAAGTTGTATTTAATAGATGCATACATGAACACTCTTGTTGCGGCTGCTAACCTCAACTTTATGCACTCCATATCACACAACTAACCTGGATTATCATCGTGATGATATGGGTTGCCAAATGCAACAGTAACCACGAGTCTGCCACCACTTGGAGAGAGTTAAAAGAGTTGTTGTGGGCGGATATTCGTACGTAGTTACACGGTATGGATGGGTCTATTTATCTTGGTATCAGCTTCCCTCAAACTGCCCCAATTCAATGTAACACCATGTGTTGGTAATGTGGAATAAACACAGCGCTGTTACTTTTAACATTGCTACTTGGTGACTAGATTCTTCGAGTTGTTAACATCAATGTATCAGCTGCAAATACAAGGTGCAAACAGGCTATAATGCACAGCAGTGGGAAGCATCCAGACTTTATAACCTACTAAACAAGTGGGAAGTCCTTTAGGCGCGAGATGTGAGTTTCCAAATGATAAATTCAAAACGGACCGATTACAGTGACTATTACATTTATAAGCCCGAATGTTTTGTACAATAAGCGATTACTGTTCAGTAGTTATTTCATGTTTCTTACTGATCAGGCATTTATGAGACAGTGTGCTGCAAAAACAAGTGATTTCACCATTTATTACAAATTTATATAAAACGATCGTTTAGTGCAAGTTAAGTAGGCCTATTTGAAATGGCTCATTATAATAGTTGGTTTAATTCGTTAAGCAGTCATAATAAATTTAATACGAGGGTTGGAAGTTTAGTAGTGGCAGCACATCAACAAAATCAAAGTGAATTACAGGAAGTTCAAATCGCTTTTCTTGGATGTTGGATGGATATCCAGCATGATTCAGAGCAAATAGGAGCCTTCTATCACTACGAATGCCTTCACAGTAGGTAGGCCTACCCAGTAGAAATTGTGTTGGCTCTATCAACCGGTCTAAAATGAATTTTGGATCTGAAAGAAAGCTAATGATTAAAAATAATCCAATACATTAAAATTATTCTCGATTCACAATAATATGCAGTAACATCAATTGAGATTGGTTAAAAAAAATTACTCATTATGATGAATGATTGAGTATAACGCATGATTGAACCTCCGCCGGAAGGAAGTGAAGAACAAGGGACAGGTGTTGACGCATCTTGCTGCTTTTCGATATGCAAATATAAATTCCTCAAATGCCTCTGTATGTCAAGAATTTTCTCTCAATCATGAATTGCTATCAATACCTCCGTGAAAACTTCTAAAACTCATTTTAGACCGGATGATATAGCTACCTCAATTTCTCCTGGTTACTGTGAAGCCATTGGTAGTGATAGAAGGCTCCTACTTGCTCCGAAGTATGCTGGATATCCAACTAACATCCAATAAAAGCTACTTGAACTTCCTGTAATTCACTTTGATTTTATAGATGTGTTGCCACTATTAAACTTCCAACCCTCGTTCAATTCGTGTATAATCTGATACTCACTAAAATGACTCGACGACGTCTTATGAATCATTTGAAACGCACACGTGGTATTCTCTATAATATTTATATATTGTATTTAAAATATGGGAAACAGAAAGAGGGTTCATTGATATAGAGTTAGTATAAGTTACCAAACCTGAGGAGACTGTGCGTAAAAATTTGAGACCCTCAACTCCTGTAACTCATATGGTCCTCCACGGATTTTAAATGAGTACTTTGCTTTAGACCTACAATTGTCATTTTGGACAATTGGCATAATTATTGTAATTATTACACACATTTAAATTTGTCTGTCTCAGAGGCAAACAAGGCAGCTAATGGCAGTAACAAAGTTAATACACAGGTGCTTCTATGGTGACTTCCACTGTTTTTACTCATAAAATAGGAATTCCATCTAATTTTCCACGCATTTGTGTTACAAGATTTATACATTTAAAATTTTCAGTAGACACAAAAAACTGTGGTATATTGAGCATTCTGTATGTTTCAATGAATTCTGTAAGGACAAGAACCATGTATCTTTTATGCACAGTTTGTAGTGTTACACTTCAACTATCGATTTGTACAAAGAAGCTTATTTCCAAATGTTGTTACAGTATTTTTAAAAATTGTCTTTATCATTTATTAGCATTACTTACTTACATTATTATTATTACACATTTAATTCAAGTAAAAACAAATAAAGCCAAACATGCCCCATTATGAGCAAAGCTCGTGTTTAGGGGGTATAGTACATTAATATAAATATAATTACATATCAAATGCACAGTATACTACACACGAAAAATTCTAAATTTATGAGTACAATGTATATAAAAATATTTTTTCAGCATTAACCAATGGTTAAATTGCATTTACAACAACAAAAAATAGAATAAATTGGACTGAAATATTGAAAGACCAAACAAAATTAAAGTTGTGCTATTAATATTATATAATAATTTTTTTTATTTTCCTCTTAAAATGTTTAAGATTGTAATTTACATATTCAGGGTACTCAGCAATAAAATTGTCATACAATTTCAAACCATAGTTTTGACCATGTAATTGTCCCTTGGTCGTCTTACATTTTGATTCAGCCAAACGAAAGATGGAGTTTCTTCTTGTATTTTGACAATGTCTGTAGGAAATTAATTTAGATATGTTTTTATGGCAATATATTAACAATTTTAATTTATAAAGCTGTTCGATTTTCATAACATTGAATTCAACATATAATAGTTTTGATGGGTAGCCTAATCAATAGGTTTATTTAAACAAATTTTTATTATTCTCTTTTGAGGTAAAATTATTTTTGTACGTACAAATGGTCTTAGAAAAGCTACTCCAGTCAATAAATATTCCTTGTGTTCTCCTTTATTCATCTTTCGTTATACCTAAAGTGAATTCTGCTCATTAATTCGATTTTATGTATTCTAGTAAGGAAAATGCAGACATAGGGAGATGGTATCCAATGTGAAGTGTTTCTTAGTGGTAAGGGTGTCAAGCTTAGGCATCGGCCGCCTTTACCCTTGGAACTGTTCCTGTACTCATTTCTGTTAGAGGCTGAGCTGAACGTAGCGTAATGCTGCAAACCGAAGGATTAGACAACAGTGAAGAAAACAAATTCCCAGTGACCTCATCGCGGATCAAACCCTCGATTTTTCACCAACTGCATTACGGCGGGCCATACTTTAAAATGATATCCTAAAAAAATCTGGATTGTATCTGAAAATGACGATAATAACAAAATGAAGTTATACGAATGGTGTCTGAATCGATGTATAAATAGATTTTTTATGGAATGTCATTTAATGCATCTCTATGCTTGAAATTTTAAAGAAGTATTGGTATTGGATTAAGCAACTTTGTATGAACGCTTCATAGATTTATGTTTAGTGGTGTAGCTGCGGCAGGACACATGTGAAAGACTTACAGGAGAGCTGCGTTGTAGTAAAATGTAACCAAATGTCAATCACAACCACTTGTTAATGGAATTCATGTCTTCAAAGTGGACACATTTTAAGGCTTTTGGTTCTCTAATTCATGACAGGAGATAAAGTGCTACTGCGCCATACACACATCATAAATTCAATTTGCTTTTGAAATGGAAACAGAAATGGGAGGTAATTTGATTACCAGTCAGTTTTAACTTCAATTGCGACATGTAACAAAATCAGCGCTTCCGCAAGCGTATTATGAAGTGGACAAATGTATTTACGTGTTACCATTATCTGCATGCTCACATCTGTAAAGAACAATTATTTATCTATTTACAAATTAAATATACGTTATGTTAATCGCAGAATAATTGTTTTATGATTGTCACTCGTTTCAGCGTTTCACTGCTTTCATAATATTAGCAGAACGAGAACAATGTTGCCAATATAACCGGGAAGAAGTCCCTCAGTCAACCTTCGTTGGATATAGGCTAAATCACACTTCTGAAAGCATGCGGAAACTTCGATGCTGGACGATAAAAATATTACAGTAAGTAATAAATTAAATAACAGAACTAAGTAAATCAGTTAAATAAATCCATAAACTGCACGCTTTTAAAGATCTGAATTTGGGTTTCTGGCCTGATTCTCTTGAACTAAGATATGCTAATGTTTTAAAATATAAGTTATCGATATGAAATGTAATGTTGCCAAATCTGGTTTTGTGAAGAGATCTTACGAAGTAAACAAACAAATGTTTTAAAAATCCTTTTAAATCATTTCTTTTATGGAAGCGTATAAATTAGCAAATCCTGTGGTCCATGGATTCCTGGAGGACCATGGTAACGTTGAAAGGCGACCGCAAAAAATGTAGATTTTTACTTAAAATACTATTGCTGTTTCTTAATTTTTCACAATCAAGAACATGAAATTTACTACAATTAGTTGGCCGCATGCACATATAAATCCCTTTCCGAGGATGGATATGCTTTCATCGAAACCGTCGCATTTTTATGGCCAAAGACAAAAAAATGGGGTGTTAGTTTTCCTATCCCTTGTGTGTGTTTTCAAGGTGTTTAGCCAAATACTCTAGTAAAATTGTTGTGTCCTTCTGTGTTGGTTATTTTCAAAGTTAAAAGAAATGTGGATCGATGGTCAAAATTACGTTTCATACGTTTCTTGAATGAAACGTTTCAGTTATTGTATTCAAAAAGGGCAAGTAAAGGAAGTTTGATAAGAGTGTTCTTCTATTCAGACAAATTCTACAAAACTTAACAGCTCCAAGACAGGCATGACTATCACATGATCATTTCAAGTAGGCCTAGGTAAGATGACAGATTATTTCAAGGGGCGCGGCACTTAATAGGATGAGGCCCAGTGGTAGGCCTAAAGCCAAGATTATACAATAAAAGTATTAAAAAAGAAATTTGAACAACATTTTGATTTACTGTATGCCATTAACGCCTAGAGGAAAAAACTACATTTTGATGAAACCATTTTTGATAGTGCCCCAACCTACCAAAACTGTACCATAAGCGAAATGTATAAATTTAGCTAGTTGGTACTTGCACCTAACCCTTCAATTAGGCTACAGACCCAACAATTTTGAAAAACAGTTTCAGGCCTTATTACTTACTTATATAAGTCCACTCTTTAGAATCGAGCTAAATGCATATAGGCCTAATGGAAAGCGCCTACAGCTACTATTTACTAATTTTTAAATAGTACAAATTAATTTATAGCATTTAAATTTATCTGAAAGCGCTTACGGTATTGAAATTGTCATTAATGAAAACAGGGTTCAGAGTCTGAAGGTCAGTAAGCGGTACATCTAAAAAGTGGGACTGGATATGATTGCGATCGGATTCAAAACAATGAAAACACTACCCTATTCAAATCGATTTCAATACGCTAAAAGCCTGTTTCATTGGTCCTCGTACGTGTTGCGCGAAACCTTTCATTGGTCGTCGGATGTAAGGCTACCGCATCCTGTGGATTCTCTTGGAAACACTGTTTTCATTAATGTGTCAAAAATTGCATGAGAATTGGGATCGTATCGGAATGGGATCGTATTCAAATCAATTTGTATTCTCCATGAAAACAGTAATTGCTGCGTGGAGTAGGTGGCTCAAGTAGGCTACAATTTTATAGTTGGGCGTACATCTATAGTGCAAAATGATTTATTCGGATTGGTTTTCCTCGAGATAAAGATATCTGTGAATGTCGGCAGCCCATCAAGACTTACATCACACGGATCGTGATCTCTCCTCATCTCATCAGAAGATATTAAGTACTTGAGGTCTTCTTCAGTCATACCATGGATCAACTTTCACCTCAGACTAAAACTGCACCTAATCTACGTGAATATATAATGCAACTATAACTTGTTATCGTAAGGATCCGTAAATGAAATTCAAGACCGAAGCCCGATTATTTTAAGAATGCAAATACAGTACATCAAGTTTAGAAACGCAAAACGCGTCGCAGCTAATAAGGAAGAACTACTTCGTCCCCTGTCTGCTTCTCTTGCCATCTCGTACTTTACTTCTCTTTATCGATTTTGATATGTTGTTTTACTTCCGCTCATTTCCCTGTCCACAATCTGAAGAAAAAGAGCCATTCTTTCTCTTTCTACTTTTCGTTCATTCCTTCATCGATCCATTAAACTTCTTTTACCTGAGATTTTGTATAGGCCTACCTTTCTTTATTCATTTCGCTCTTTAGTCCGTCTTTCTCTTTATTTATAATGACAATTTTCTTACAGACCTACATGTGGCGAAATCCACATCCGCATGTTAACGTTAAATGCTTAACAGTCCATTCTGTAATGCACATGCTAAATTACTAATATAATCAAAATAAAGATAGCCTAATAAAACCGGCGATAGGTTTAAGAAGGGGTAAACACAGACATAAAGAACTTATAAGGTATCAAAACGTAAACAAATAAGATATGCACGATTCCTCTTTATATTTGTTTTAGTGTCTTAAATGGAACATGCAGGTAGTTTAAAGAAAGCTCGCGAAACCCATGACAGTGAATCACATTGCAAACGAGCATATTAGGAAGAACTTTTGCACTAAGCAGCAGCCTATTCCTGCCTTTGCAGAGTGTTATTTGTTGGTTGGTATATGGTTATTTTGTCCGCCTCCGTGGGTGAGTCGGTAGCGCGCCTGCCTTCCACTCCGGCGGCCCGGGTTCGATTCCCGGCCGGGTCGGGGATTTTTCAGTAGTGAAAAATTCCTTTCCCGGGTTCAGGACTGGGTGTGTGTGTGTGTCCTTAGGTTTAAGTAGGTAGGGGACTGGCGCACCCCGGTAACAAATACGCTGAGAATATCCCCTTACGGGATCACCAGGGGTCGCTCGCGAACCTGAGGAATAACTATATGGTTATTTAACGATGGGGATGTACTGCAACTTATGCCTGTGACCGTCGCCGGTGTGCCGGAATTTTGTCCCGCAGGAGTTCTTTTACGTGCCAGTAAATCTATTGACATGGGTCTGTCACATTTATGTATCGACCTGGACCGGGATCGAACCCGCAGCCTTGGGCACAGAAAGCCAGTGAGTGTTGTTCGTTTTTATTGGGGATCTGGTCTTGAATTATTCATTTAAAAGCTGCATTTTTTGTCCAATCCAACAAACGATTTCTCTGAAAAGGAGATGAATTAACACCAAGAATGAGTCCCTTAATAAGATGCCATTCTTAATTAAAATTACTTTAAATGTTTCGCATAATCTAAATTAGAATAAAAATTAGACTTGAGAAATTAAAACAAAAAACGTTTGGGTCTTATTTGTGAAGAAAATGTTTTGTTTCGGTCAGTTTATTTTATTTATTTATTTACTTTTTGCTATGCAAATATTAATTTTTAATTAGATTTCGCCGGAGTCTCATCTATTTTAGGTGCAGTTAATTTCATTCCCAGAATTATTAGTCTAATATAAAACCTATTAACAAAATTTTTTCACATTTCAAAATGAAATCTCTCACACAATTGTTCAGTAAAAAGTATGATTTTTTTTAATAGGACCAATGACATGACAAATCAAGCATTAGTTTTGCTGTATCTTTATTACAAATGGAGAAAATATAATATTCAATGCATGTCTCAAATTTAAGAAAAAAATCATGTTCATCACAAATATTTTATTTTTTAATTTGAAAACTATTGATATACCGATAATAATAAAGAAGGATGCATTATTTTGTTAGCCTTTTAGAACATTTGGGACTCCTTGCGTTGATTCTGTAAAACCCATTGTGCCTACATACATACATACATACATACATAGGCTACACACAATTAGACCTACAGTAAAAATAAAAGTATGGGATAATGAATTGAAAACTTTGCACGAGTTAAAAAATGTATACACGCAGACTAGTTAGAAGCACGGATGCTTTTTAAAAATTAAACCAACTTGAAAATTGCGTTTCTTTTTCGGGGACAATCCTCTGAAGTCAGTTTAATTTTATTAAACATTATTTATTTTCATACCAAGTGAATTGATGAACTTCATTGTTGCCAAAGGGGGTAGATATATTATATGGTATATATAAGAAAGTATAAGGAGAAATAAAAACATTTAACGGGTATAGTCTTTTGAATATCGCTTTATAAGCAGGGTGATCTTAAAAGTGCTTGAGGTGACTGAAACTTAGCCGATATATACACTTTAATACTAAAAAACAAATAATGCTGATTTTGAACAAAAATTGTGAATGGATTTAACCCTTACCCCGAATTAATAAACCAATTAACTCTGAATGGGGTTATGCATTATTACAATATCGGAATAAGAAATATTTCGCAAAGAGAAATCATCTCCCCCACCCAGTAGTGCAGAAGACCTATGAGTGACGTAACATCTTAAGATAGAGAACATTATCGTGTCTTGTTTTGGCAAATACTCTTGTTCACTGAAAACTTGGTGCCCTGCGGAACAACATAGAGTTGTTCTAATTAGAGAGTTGATAATGAAGCTGGGGTTTTGTTCAGATAAGAGAGGTCAGAAGGCAATGTTGGTATTGTCCAACTCAAGATATCATCTCTAAAGGTAAAGGATTTTCAATGTAAGGCTTCATCAACGTTTCTGCGCTTTATGACTTAGGGAACTGGTTTTCAGAGACAACAGAGCAAAGAAGATGGTCTATAGTCCTGGCGAAACACTGCTCTATCTCCTTCATTTATCTCTTTGGCGTCATTTATATTGGCGATGCACAACCTACGGTGAAGTCAAATCACGATTTTCAATGTTTATTTGTAACACGTCTTGGTAAAACACTTTTTATTGGCTATTTCCAGCTTGAGTGATTCCAACTAACAAATAAAGATTGTGGTTGTGCACCAATGTCTTGGCTTTTCTTCCTTGCCGCTTTATCCACCACATGAAACAGATAGCCCGACCTAGGACCAACAACATAAATGAAAATAGCCTCTAATAGCATGAAGTCATGTACATCCGAATTCATACTTTTATGTCACACTAATTCTTAATGAACTGCATAAAAATACTATGCAAGTAACGATAAATAAGGCAAGGAAATCATAACGATATCTGTAGGCTATGTTTAAATTTCATTAATATCATTAATTTAAACCCTTATTGAGCTGCTCACTATACAAAGTATATCTGTCTTGCCCTAAATTCAGACAATTTTAATAATTTTACAGTAAAATATACCCACATAGCCAAGCGAAACACTTGAAAAGCTCCAAGGAAAATTTGTAAAATCCCCAGCAATCCCCATATCACATCCTCTATCTTCCATCTTAAGGAGGATCTCGGCCGTGCGATCGATATGCAACCACATGACCACAACCTCTCATTTCTCATCAATTCCAAAGACAGCAGCAATCAGATCGTACGAATTATCCATATAGGATGAAGTAGTAAAGAGTAATAGTGATCCATTCAGCTAAATAGGATGGACAGCTTTAACAGTGAAATGATTTCAGACATAACATTTTGTTAGGCAGTGAATTCCAAAACGAGTCAAGACTAGATGAGATATCCAGTTAAAGAAGAGTGTGTTTATTTCAACACAATTCTGAAATTTAATAAGAACATTGATGATGTGGCACCGAATAATAATTGAAGCGTTTACTTTTATAAGGGTCTAAGTTCCAAAATCAATATTGTGTAGAAAACAATATATAGATCCACATGATTACATGCTGGAGATAGAATTTATTGCTGCTAACGTGGCTTTCCCTGGACTCTTCTGAAATGCATTGGTCTGGGTACATAGATCCATTTAAAATTATCAACTGAAAAATCATGGTTTTGGCACTTAGACCCTTATAAGAGTAAACGCTTCAATTGTTGATACTTTAGTATTTAGCAGAGCAAAATCTACGATGGAAGTTTCATACGACGGAGCTCCAATACGTTATCTGAAAATAAAGATTAAAAACACACAAATCTCCAGTGGAATAACATCAGGATCACAACCTTGAAAGACCCGTTACGAGAGAAGTATTCTTTCCCAAGATCCACCACCGACTCCAGTGTAAAATGCTAGTGCTTAACTTTGTATTTACATAGTTCTTATCTGGCCTGGCAGATTTAAATAATGTATCGAGCTATTTAAGATCAACGTTCCACATAACTGTTCATGTTTCTGTGGATATGCTCATTGCTTCCTTTATCACTGTTCTGCATGAACACCTGAACTATTGTGACAAAACCTCTGTAGGCCTATCATATGGATACGAAAAAGAGGAAATAATTCTTGTTTTTGTCATTTTCCAACATTCATCCACTACATCTTTCATAAGCTTTTTTTTTTTGCATTTTTCTGCTGTAGGCTACTGTAAATCCATGTAATAAATTGAAAAATTATAGGCCTAAACTTGATATTCAATGCAAAATAAAGTTTCTTTCTATTGTTTCTTTATGTAATAATAATAATAATAATAATGGATTTCTTACGACGGTCAGCAACACACTCAAATTTAGAAAGATAAGAAATAGGCTACAAATTATAGGAGAATAAAATGAATATCAAGAATTATATTTTGGACTTTGTAAATTATAAACCATTAAATTGGTATGGACTTGTAAGTAGGATGGAAGGAGGAATGCCACCAAGAAGGATATGGGCATGGTGTCCACCTGGAAGAAGAACCAGAGGCAGGCCTCGAAACTTATGGATGCAAGAGATAAGTACAGGAATGAAAGAAAGAGAACAACAATATATGGATTGGATTCACAGAGATAAATTCAGGAAAAAATAAAACTTTAGGCACAGAAAGCTGTTAACGTTGTGGTCAGTATAGGCAATAAATGGTAATAATAATTATAGTAAAATATTATTCAGCACATAACATTTTAGCCAACAGCATTGAGCTAGATAGGAATATTGTGAAATTGAGAATTATTCTGTCTCAATCTCTCTTTTGGTTCCTGTTCAAAAGAGAATGGAAAACCCCAAGGATTCTACAAAGTTGCAATCTCTCAACGAAACTTTTTATCATAATTGGTACTAAAATAATTTTACAGAACTGAGTTATAAATTTATATATATATAAATTAACTTATGTAATTCTCCTGTTGTAATAAGTTTAATAAGAAGCTAATTCTAAAAGCGTTGCTTGATCTCCACAAAATAATCAAAATATAGACCTACAGTGTGACAGTATCATCATTTCAGAAAGGGCTAAGAATTTAAAAGCAAACATATCGAATAATATTGGAAAGTAAAGCAACTCAACCGTAAGGTCCTAATCAAGTTTATAATATATCTCTGACCAAGGAGTTTATAAGGAAACATTAAAGTTTCAACTATTTAAATCGAACTGTGTGGAAGGCTTTGGGCAAAAATAAGAATATACTATTTTAAATTATTATAGCTTAATATTGGTGCCATATTAATATAATTACGAATTGTGTGAAATGGATTGTTACCGGTAGCCTTTAATCTGGACAGTGGCGGATCCAGGGGGGACAAATTCTATTATTTTGGATTAAATTTAAATTCTATTGACAATTACTTTTCCCTCATTTATTGAAAATACAAAGCAAAAAGCTGTGCCTGAAAGGATAGATAATTAATAATAAAATTAAGGATTAAAGACAAATGATAAAACAGGATAAAAGAAAATATTTTTTTCATGAATGCAGGTCATAAGCTACAAGGAAATAAATTAGAAATGAGGTACAGATATTTTAGATTACATTTTAAAATAATAAACGAAAAAGGAAATTGGATTACAAACTTTTATATAGTAAGTCCATCTAAAGAAAGGATCCCAAAACTTTTTGTCGTGACCTACTAACCAAATGGCAAACGAGATATGGGACATTCTCAAGAAAGATATTTAGCAGCATCTTACTTTTTTAGCAATACTTATTTTCGGGCTAGGACCTGGGACAACAGATTTCACTTAAGCTTTCGGTAACTTAGTTAATTGTCTTCATCAGGGTATTTCCTTAAGAAATGTGGACGTTAAATTATTCGCCAGAAAATGTTTATTCTTATATAATGTTTGTATAGGCCTACATACACATATATTACATAAATTATGTATTTTTACAGCATCTCCAACCAAAAGAGATTATTCATGTATTTTTTTTCCTTCTGGCATCAATGTTAGGCTACTGTAAAAAATGCGCCTGCAGTCCGGCATAAATTATAAATCTTCAGTAGATTGTAAACTATGTAACAAATACACTGGAAATATATTTTGTTATTGAACGTAAGATGGTATAGCTGCCACCTTAGCATACTCTGATTTTTATGCCAATATACAGTAATTCCCTTTATGCTCATCGAAAACAGAACAGTATAAATACATACTTCATGGTTATAGTAATGATTACTATACGTTTATTTCACATTTTGAAGGGCATTTTCACTTCTAAATCTAGGATATAGCTAACGTATGTAGAAATACATTCCATGCAACTTGCAGCTAAGATATCACAGATTAATTTAGGAATATATAACAGATGAACTCTCTAGCCAACTGAACGCATTTCTCCCGATGTTTTAACCGCTCGCGGGCGCGATTGGATGGCGGCAACTGCGGCACCACTCGCTGGGAAATTTCAGATCACAAGACCGGTCTTGCCTTCCTTCAAAAAGCGATTCTCTGCTGACAGACTTAATATTATGTTAGTCGTAATACGCAATTATTAAGCTTGCATAATCATTTAACTTGAAACTTGTATATTGCTTTTTTTATGTTAGATTTTATTATCTAACAATTTAACTTGCCGCTGAGGTACGGGGAATAGAGTTGTGGATTTGGCGGGCGAAGCTGGGTCGATAGCCGGGAAAGCTGGAAACGGATTATTGCAGGAGGTTGTACAAACCGATCGACGACTGTGTATGCGCCTGGAAGCCGGCAACACGCAATGCGTGCGCTCTGAAACTCAGTCCGACTCGGAATGGGACAAAACTGAATTTCTCTCACTCACAGTCGGTTCATTCGTATTTTCCCCCATTCCCGTTCTCTCTGTCTGACTGTTTGTGTGTCAGCGCGGGGGAAGCGGTGGGAGGGGAGGGAAGACGAGACTACTACAGAGACATTCATTGAGAAAAGGGAGCAACCAAAACAGATGAAAAAACGTCTGCGACATTTCTACAGTTCGATGAAAAGGGGAGAAAGAGGAAATAGTCAAGAGACAGAGAGAAAGAAGAGATGAGTCAGAATAAGAGAAGTTACGCATTTATACTTCTCTGGAGAGACACCTGTTGACAGAATCAGATAAACTGCCTACACAGAATGGAGAAGAGGCTGAATGGAGTTAAGACAAACATCCCAAATACAAATGAATGAATCTCAACTCCTGAATGGAGTCTATTTGTACTACCACAGACTAAAATCAACAATTTGATAGAGCTATGTAAATAAGTGAGTGTTCCAAACAGAATTATACCTTGAGAGGATTAGTTCTAGTGTGACTAACAAGCTAAAGTCTATTGCACAAGCAAATGACAATGCTGTAATACCAAGCTTTCATACAAGTGAAATCTACAATTTTACTAGTGGAAATGTTTCTACTGAAGCAATATACTATACTTTTAAACAAATTAAATAGATATGATACATTTAAGACATCACTATTTACCTTTAATTGCAAAAGAAGTTTTCTGGACATCTGTCCACATCATCGGTTGCTATAAAAAAGATAATTGGAGTACCTTCATGTTCGTGTAGTGTAGGTTTAAATTCAACTTTTTTCTCTCTCAAAAAGTATGAGGATGGTATGAATTTATTAATCGAATTTGGCTAGAGTGGATGATTTTGAATAGGCCTTAGATGTTTCGATCAGAGGTGATGTAGAAGAAAAAGAAGAAAGATGACTGCTCATTAGACATCGAATTAAACGTAAATAATTATTTAGTGATCTTTTAGGTATTATTATTATTATTATTGTTATTATTCATTTATTTCTTTCTTTTTATTGGCAAAGTTAAGGTCATAACGCCTTTCCTTCCACTGCACCAGTAAAACTATACATATTACAAATAATATAAGATGTGTTAAATTAGAAATTAAGAATAAATATGCTACAGACAATACAAAATTACAAGGAATTAATTACAAGTTTGTTAAACTAAACAAAAACAAAATTAATGGCTTATTTCTAAATTATTGTACATTTCGACAGTCTCTGATATGAAAAGGCAACGAATTCCAAAAGCGAGGGATTGACACACTAAAAGATGAAGAATAGGTATAGGCCTACATTAAAATCATATGTATGTTCTATATCTGAATATGAACATAAAAGATTTATAGTGCACATGGCCCAACTACAAATAGGGTAGAGACTTGCACTATTGCTGCATATATTATATTTACATATACGAGTATAATACTGGACCTAAGAGAGATGACTGGAGAAAACTGCTTTCTGACGAGCCTCATAAAAACCTGTATTTTTCACAGAATATAATAAGGGTAAATAAATCAGCTAGGATGGAATGGGCTGGATATGTTGCGCGCATGGGGGAGGAAAGACATATCCCGAGAATACTTACAGGGAAACCCGAAAAGAAAGTACCACCTGGAAGACCTGGACATAGTGCTCAATATTGGGATATATTTAAGAGAAGTAGGATTTGTGAGGGATGGTTGGATAGAGGTAGCACAGAATAGGGTTGAATGACGGGCTCATGTAAGCACGGCAATGAACCTTCGGGTTCCATAGAATAGATGAGCCTAATATTTCTTTAGCTTGCTGAGAAATCGTCCATTGCCATTGAGTAAGTAAGTAATATATTGCATCTATAAGGTTTTTTAACTATAAATAGGCCTAACATTTTCAATAACATGCTTAACTCTTATTGCAGCTTTGGTGTAACTAGGCCCATTTTCAGAGCCTGCCACGAACCAATCTCTACTCTCTCAAGTATGCATAAAAAGTTAATGAACCGTGTTGAGGATTCAGTGAAGGTGTGATTTGTTTATGTTTGCAGTAGGCCATAATTGTTTGTAATCAAGCTCGATAAAAAAAAAAAAAAGATTAATTAAAAAAAAAAAAACCGTACAAAGTGTTTAAGAATGAAAAATCCTGATTTCAATTTCGAATGTTCGGTGAGGAAATAATTCTGTATAACGTGAAATGAAGAATTTTCAGAAGTACTTTCTAAATTTATCCCAATCACATCTTGTACATGGCGCCTTTTTTGGCACTTACAGAAATCAAGAATGACATAAAAACTCCTTAAAATTTGGCTACTTTATAACAAGTAGACCTATGATTTTAAAAGGTTTTATGATTATAACTTATCCCTTAAAAATATGAACTTCAGTATCCAAGATACTCTAAATAGGCCTATGACATATAACTTAGGCTAGCCCTACATACCGCAAGACCTAAATAGGAAAAAAAAAAAAAAAGTTGAACCACACGGATATTGATTACATAAATTTACTGAAAAAATACTTAATTATAACTGCAAATCAAAATATAGTCATCAAAAGAAAACAGATGAAGTTATTATGAAACAGTAAGTTAATTTTTTTAAACTTTAAATAACTTATGTTTTAGTGTGAACAGCGTAAATTCTTACATGAATGAACAATTGTAATGCATATAACTCCTATTCTACTGAGAATATAGCCTAGCTAATGCTCTAACGATATAATAATGGCTTACACTGGATAATTAGAATACAATTCTTTTCACACTCATTTCAGACAGAGAAGCCATCATAACATAATTACGTTGAAGTATGTCGCCTAGAGTGTTATTCCGTGATTGTTATAAACGCGACTGGATAATACACTATTGTACCGTCAAAGATTAGTATGTTTACCCTATTATCCTATTGCAATGGTCTGTTGAACTTCCTGTTTCGTATAATTGCAGGTTAAAGAGGAATTACAAAGACACATACATATGAATAAAATAAAAGAATTTAATGATAAGTGTAATACGTATAAATATGGCGACTGGCAGATAAAGAAGGCTTATTACACGTTGCGGCCGGAAGACGGGGAAGTTACCTCTCATGTTTACATGACGTTGCCTTGCAAGGAACTTGTTTGCAGAACCAGGTGAAGCGTCTCGTCTCCATGTATACAGCACCGGCAGAGACCTCTTTTGCCATTGTAAGAACTACAGTTTTTTCTACAGGTTCAATATTTCTAACAGTTTTGTAGAAAAGGGAAAATTATCCTAGTCAAGAGTCGAACTGATATCCATGCAGATACTCCACCATTGAGCTACATTCAGACATTATTCGAACTTGCCTCGATATCCTTTATAATTTCCTATACAATATGCAGGACGGCAAAGAAAATAGCTTTTACATTGATCAGGCCAGTATTATTTTCCTTACACAAAACTCTGTACTTTTGCATGCATTTAAATTTCTTTGCCAGCTGCTTCCAAAGGGTAGGCCTACATTATAAATTTATATTTTTTTTATAAGATTTGTAATTTTGGAAAAATTAAATACACAGATTTTGCTCAGTTGAAAAATGAAAACTGAAATAGTATTCATTTAATTAGGCTATTTCACTGCTGTAATTTAGGCTACTTAATAAAGTAAGCCTCAAGGGCCGGGCGTCTTGGGTCGCTTAAATCCTAAAAGGGAGAAGTAAAACTAAGATAAAGAAAGAAAGAAAGAAAGTAAGCCTCAATATATTGATCTTATAAAGTACAGTCTAAAACTATGTCGCCATTACGTGCTGTATTTAATAAAATCTTCATTTGCAAATAACTTTCCCTAACCATCCCCACTTCCTGCCATCAAGTAGACACTCTGGAGACAAAAAATACAAATTTTATTACGTCCCAAACGGAAATCTCGCGGGTTCGGTCGCCGAAGAGGTCGTTGATAATTTTCAATTAGCTTAATCCTTATGGTAGCACAATGGCCCTGGGGTCGACTCAGCCTCTAACATAAACACGGAGCAATTATGGAGATAAAGGCGGCTGGTGCATAAAGTTGACAACATTGTCACCTTCATATGCCGAATTATTTTTTTTTAAATCTTAGAACAACACCTCCTGGAATCCAAGGGCCTTCATGGCCTGTAAGCCTATAGGGACTTTACATGTTTTTAATCATGTCCCAGTAGCTAATAGCGAATAGTTTTGGAAAGGGAAGAGAAAATAACTTATAATATGTCATCAATATGCCCTTAAATTATAATGTATCCTCTGAAAGCAGCTGGCAAAGAAATTTAAATTCGTGCAAAAGTACAGAGTTCTGTGCAAGGAAAGTAATGCTGGCCTGATGAATGTGGAAGCTATTTTCTTTGCCGTTCTGCTTATTGTGTAAGAAATTGAGTCTCTTCAAATAATGCCACCTGATTTGAAGAAAGAAGTGTAGGAAGTAAATACTATTATCATTAGGACATTTCGCAATTTTTTAAACGAAGGGTCCATGGAAAGAACATGCTAAGTCACTTTTTATTGATTTTCAAGAGAGCAATTTTTAACTTCAAAACCCTACAAAAACTATAGAACTATACATTTTTTTGCCTCTCTATCTTGTGAATCAGCAGGCTCTTTCCCTTTCTGAAGTGTACGAAGATAGTTTACTATAAACGCTAATAGATGGCATCAAAAAGAAAATAAGTGTCTGCATGTTCTTTGCGCGGACCCTTAATTTACATCAAGCCTGCATTAATAAACTGATGTATAGCAGTAACCAGACTGCAACAGAAAGGACAATATTATCATTCCTCTCTAACTTCCCTCCATACCACATTGCGCAAAATGGTAATGAGGCGAGTTCAGAGGGAAATATCCTTATTTACAACGTATATTGAGATGAGTAACGTTCCAGTTAGCTATTCCAAATGCAGAAGACTTTGGGTTATCAAAACGATAAAACGGATTAATAGAATACACTGAATTATTATTTTTATATTTTAATTAGTCCACCGCTGTGGCTCAGGGGATGCGTTCAATTCTCTCACGCAGCGGACCCGGGTTCGATTCCTGGTCGGGACAAGTTACCTAGGTGGGGTTTTTTTCTGAGGTTATTCCTCTCCTTTGAGACAAATGTCGGGTAACTTTAGGCCCTTGTGGTCCCCAGATATCATCTGGCCGTCATTATCATCTTCATCCCATCCTCGCCTTGTTTGGAGTGAGTGTGTGTATGAATGGTGTGTCTCGTCCTATGTGTTCGTGCTGTCTCGGAGGTGGCCCCGGCATTGGGCTGATCACTCATCCGGGGAGGCCCTCCATGTCCTTGTCTGGTCAAAAAAGTATGTATGTGATCCAAAGATAATCCCTCTCCCGACAGGTCGCGGCCCTGTAAGGCCCGGGCGGCTTGGGTCGCTTAAATCCTAAAAGGGAGATGTGAAACTAAGGTAAAGAAAGAAAGAAAGAAAATATAATAATTAAACCATACGTTCATGAAAGCACGTCGAGTCCCGGCGAAGATGAAACTAACGCATCACAAAGATTTTACATGTCACAGATTTTACCGAGTGGGAGCTCTATTAGTAACTGTTCTTTGCTACAAATAAATTCTCTCTTTCTATCGTATGAGGTTTCTGTATCCGCACGAAAGCGTTTATTTAAAAAAGAACTCAAGGTTCTATATCACTTGACGTTAAAGTTTCGCAGAGTTACCGGTTGCACGTCCCGAAATAACCAACAACTGCAGAGTCAAGAATTATTGCAGTAAAATACTGAACCAGCTTACAATGCAAGTGGGATATGTCCATCAGCAAGGCGTGTAGCCAAGTAGCAGCTTTTCTGTGTTCCGGTATTTTTACAACACTGGTGAGAGATAATGCGTTCTCAAGCCTGCATTCCAATGCAAATACTCGATATGGTCTTTAAGGAAGGTGAACGACTCAACAAGACTCTGATGGATGAGATCAGTTCTCATCAAAATCGCATCCTCTTACTCGCAATATTATTAGTCAGAAGAAACTGATTTAAGAGGAACTTACTCGTTAATTTTAAACTAAACAGTTCTAACTAAAATCGTTATTTCTCTCAATTATTTCAGTGAACATTTAAATAAGTGAATGGAAAAAGCACCCCTGCGTGGTCTAGTGGCTAGTGTTGATGATTACGGATCCGAAGGTCTAGTTCGATGCCAGGTACCTCCTCGAATTTTTCTGGGAAGGTATGGGAAGGGGTGCACTCAGCCTCGTGACACAGAGAAGCGATTTGATAAACAAGTAAAGGCTCCAGTCAAGATAGCCACCAATAACGATTATGAGAGATGAATGCTGACCACATACTTCCCAATCTGCAACTGCCTATAGTAGACGATGCAGAGGTCGGACGGTAGGCCTTGTCCCATAAGGGATGAAGCGCCAAGGAGAGTAGTTTACGATAGTAAAACGATAACATTCCAAATGACGAATAATGATCTTAGATATTCATCTTGTAACATTTCGTAAAAGCTGTCCCCTGAGGACAGTTCAATGTAGGAATCAGCTGTAACATTTTTGTCAAGCAGAAAAATGTTACCCTGTTTTTACAATAGAGAGAGCTCTGCTGTTGTCAAGGCACTGGGAGGAAGAGGTTTATACACTGCACAAGGGAACCTCCAAGACGAATAAAAACATTTACAATCATTTTATAGTGTGAAACAGATATTTTGAGATTTGGTTCACTAATTCGCTATACAACGACAATTTAATTAGAAATTTTACATATATATATATATATATATATATATATATATATATATATATATTATATATTGTTTAGTTAACGTATAATAAATGTATAATTGTAACCTTTTCAATAAAGCTTATTGTGACTTAGCAAACAGTTTTTTTTTTCTATTTCCCGAAAACTGAGAAAGATGGAATGCTTTGCCCCCACTCATCCGATAATTTATTTTCAATTATGGAAGCTACTTATTTATTTATAATAGGTCTAATATTTTTATACTGTTTTGAGTATGAGAAAATCCAGAAATCCCTGAATGTACAAAACATGGTTATGTCTAAACGCATGCCTAAAGAGTTCAATAAAAATAAACAAAGTAATTCTTGACTCCTAATACTAATACTTCCAGTGATCCTCCAGTAAGATTGCAGAAACCTGTCACAGTTAAATCGTTCCCTATAGGCCTAACTGTTCTCTATGGATGTTCCTTTGTTGAAACCTTTTTCTATGCCTTTCAGATCCACAGAAAGTAATTTGTTGCAAGGAAGATTTGCCACCTAACACAATTCATAAAATTTATGATGTGTTGTGCAAAGAAATTGCCCCATATTTCATCCATGGTTATCAGACAAATGCTCAGAAAGTGGATTAGACAAAACATTCGGACTGCGAAGTAAAGTGTCAGCTATTATAATTTAACTAATTTAATTCTACAGCAGTTTTGCGGTTTTTAAGAAATTAAATTTTGAGGAACTGCTTTTGAATTAGGCAATGACGTAACTAAAGTCCGAATGAATTGTATTTGGAGACCACAAACCCTTGGTTTGTCTTCTACACAACCATTTCATTGCAACAAGGTAATTTGCCTATTAGTAGGCCTAAGTATCATTTCTTTAGCGTCAGTTGTGTTTAATATTAACCAATTATTCGCATATGCTTAATTGCATTTATTTGCAAACAATGCCAATGTATTCTCCGTTTCCTTACTTATTGTCTCCAATGCTTTATAAGCGTATAACAACAGTGGCTATTTCACTGATTCCTTTTATACCATAAGAAGTGAGAACTTTGTCCACATTGCAATAACTGATTGAGAATATCCTGTTTTCTTTATTGCAAAGAAGATAATAGTTCCATCAAGAAAGCACAAAATATCAATTTACTAAATGCAACGAGAGCTTAATAATAATTTCAGTAACTAGTAGCCTATAGTTGGGCTAATTAATGAAAGCATTAAATTAGAAAATAACGTCGGGAAAAGAAATTAATTTTGAAATAATTTAACGTTTTAGCAAAATTTAAAGAAAAATAATAGGCATGATTTCCGATCAATATTTTCGTGTATTTCAAACAGAAGAACTATGCGTTGATATGGAAGTATATATCATTCAGAGAAGAACGTTGGCCGTATATATTAATACAAGACAAATAAGATAAATTTCTAATATTAAGTAAGTTACAACGATAGGCTTGTATGAAATATCATGCAAGTCTCCTTAAACTTTGATTTTCATGTAATTATGCAGGTTCATCTAATTGCGAGCGGTCCAGAAGAACCCTTAAGGGTAATTTGAATATTTGGTGGAGTAGATATGAAATGGGGGAACATATACTATTCATGGCATTCAGATGTACTAATTAAGTTACTTTTTTTTAAGAATGGCCTTTCCATTTCACTTCTGTGAAAACATTTTGTAATACCAATGGAGTTATGACTTAGCCCATAACGTGTCCCTTATATGTTGGCCTATTAAAAAAAAAATATAAAAAATAAATAAAAAACTTTCACAGCTAATTTCTAGATATCATTTTTCATTATAATTATTATCATAACTTGTGATTTAATCTAATGCACATGTACTTCAAACATTCTTTTCCTGTAACGTGTTGGCTATAGACCTAGACACATTAAAGTTTTGAAAATTCAGGTCATACTATAATCATGAATTGTAGAAAAAATATAATTTAAATATATTAATAAGTTAGTTATAGTAAGTTAATTATAATGTAAATCGTTTCAGACTACAAGATTGAATATACATTTATTATTGGTGATAATGATAGTGGACGATACAACTTCGATAGGCTATAGTATCTTAAAGTCAAGATAATAAATACTACATACGCGATTGGTCATACGAATTCTCAATTTAAAAGCAATTCATGGCATTGTTTAAAAAAATTATAATTTTCACAAAACTTCATAGTGTAAGGCCTATGTCTCTATGAAACCTAAAGGTACTGCAAAGTAAGCTACGCACAAACACCCTGCACATGGAATAACTCGTAACTGGAGAAACTGACAGAGTCGGGAATAGCGGTCCGGACACCCTTTGTTTGTAGTCACCAAAACAATTATACTTTTTTTTTTCATTTTGAAGCATAGGCATAAATATAGTTTGCAGTGTTGTAGGCCTAAATAATATGCGGGTCTACGTTGAACGTCATAGTTATGAAAATATCACTATAATTTTGCTAATAACAGGTTAATACTTAGGACTAAAACACTTCCACCTAAACGCACACATTATAAGCCACGATATTGCCCACCCGCTCTTTAAACAGTCAACAAATTGTGTGAAAGTTTTTCCTTTCCTTGCGGTTGCGTTAAGGAGTTATGAAGAATTGCTTAGTGGTTTTTGTCACACGGTGAGTTCTTGTGCCCGCAGACATAGTCTACAGCTTTAACAGCTAGAGTGATTTATATTGAACCGCCCCTACAGCATGAAGTGAAAATAACGCCAATACTGGAATTCTGTCTTTACTGCCTAATAGCGCACCAAAATAATTTTTTAAAAATTCCTTTTCACAGAAAGGCTTATAGACCTATGTGATAATGAATAATTATATTAGTCAGCCATTTCATAAAATATGGGCATTTTTCCCTCTAAGAGAGAAGTTATAAAATTATTGTAATTGGGTGGTCAAAATTAAGTTCAAAACCTCAAATTCTCTGAATTTTAAAAACTTATGTGTATTTGAAGTGGTTTCATGTGTAAAATCTGTCCATTTACTTATTTATTGCGTTGAGTTACTTTTTTTGCCATTTTTAGCATGATTTTAACACTCTTTAATACCAAGTAGTCAAGAGTAATCAGCTATGTCCATTTTCATTTGAGAAAATATACATCTTAAGGTACAATTTGGTATAAGATTAACTTAAAAAAATATGTGTGGTTAATTACTATGTAAAATAACAAAGAAGGGAATTTTTGTCCCACCCGTAACAGTGATAGTTTTGTTAAATTATTATTGATGAGTTAAATAAATGTTCTGACAACCTGGAAACAGTTTATAATTTGTATTGAATCCCTCATACCTTCATTAATAACAACATTAAGACCCAAAAAGTAATAGCAGAACAGAAAATGAGCTTTTGTTTTGCATCATTAAAATCAGTGTCCAAATCATGTCCCACCCGCAACAGATTTTGAAAAAACAAATTTAAAATATTTAAAATAAGTTTTAAGTAATGTTTTGCATTTAGTGTGGAGGAGAAGGCATTGTAAATTTTACAGGATGTGAAGAAACAATTCTAGTTTATTATCTATGTTATGTAATAAACAAGAATAGTTTATATAATTTGCTAGAATGTCCCACCCGTATTTATGAAATGGCTGTAGTAGTAAAAATAACTGACAACACCGCAAACCTCTTCCAAAACAAATTTTACAGTAGAAAACGTGCTAGACCTGTGATTATGAAATTTCTTAACTTGTTTATCAGATAGTTATTCTCTTATTCTCTTTCCAAATTTAGTAGTTCTATTTCTTTTCGCTGATAAATATTAGTAAAAAAGAAGAAATAATAAAAATAATAAGAATTACAACAATAATATTTTATTTGGTCTGGCGTTACAGAATTACAATACCATCATAATTAAGAACTTGCGGTTGTAAGTATAGGCTATCTCCTAAGTCCAGCTCAAGATCAACAAATAATTGAAAACAAATATCTACGAACAAGTGAACAGAGCGACGATAACACAGTGGAAGAAGATGAGCTTAAGTAGTTTAACAGGATGTTAGAAAGGAAATAAAAAGAGAATGAATGAAACACAGAAAGAAAGGAAAACGAGGGGGAAGGAAGCAGAAATCGTTGGTATAAAAGTAAACTTCCAAAATTATTACGGATTTCCCATTCTTACAGGCCTATATAGTCTAGTGGGGGCATAATATTTTTATAACCTATGTCTATTTGGCTTAACAAAATCAATGTAATTACTTTGTAAATTATATTAAAAAAGACAAATTAACTAGGAGGCAGGCCTATACAAATTCCTCAAGCGCTCACCAGAATTCTAATTTGTCCTAATTTCCCAATATCGTGCAAGATATGTGTAAATTTGGACAAGCTGAGTAAATTTTTTAGGAAGACTATTTCATTCGTAAGATGCATATCTGATATTGAAAATCGACCAATCATAGACGTTTATCTGAGCCTGTAATGTGCTTGCTAGGAACACAAGGATGCTATTTTATCTGATAAAATGTCAGCTCATTACTGGAAATTTAGAGTATAAATATGCAGTCACATACTGTCAGTGAATAGAATAAAACATATTACCTATATATTATACAAACGTAAGTTGCTTGGAATTGAAAAAGAATTATATGCATTGATTAAAAACGCAATTTCGATTAGGTGCAAGTCAGTTTGTGTGCTGTTATTCTTTTATGATCTAAATTAGGTTAACTATTTCTCAAAAGCACTATTGGTAGCATTCGTTAGAATCTGGTAACTCATTCTATTCATCGATTGTTCATTTATGTAGTAAGCCGCGATTTCACAGCTGGCAGAATATTGATTTGACTTTAAACAACAAAATAAGAAAGTTTATAAAAGCCATTACATTTTAAAAAGGAATAGTCTTAATAAATCCTACACAAGATTACGAGGTTCATCAGAAAAAATAGCAATGTCTTATGGGATTACCTTTGATAATTTTCTTTCATTAATTAAAAGGTTACAATTACCTAAAATACGATCTAACTTACTACGTCTATACCTAAATTTTTTGCAGTCGAAGTCGTTATGATTTCATGATTCAGAAGCTGATGAAGGTACACAGAAAAGGAATTCGGAATAACTCCTGCTTAGTTACGGTACAAAACACCCCCCTGCTGGGACTCGTGTAATCTCAACATACCCCCTGGGGCGGTATTGCCCATTGCAGTACAATACCATATACACACGGAAGAAACAGAAGAAATTAAGAGTAACCCTTACTGCTGGAAAGCATGATATGGCGTAAATTGAGTACAAAGGAAAAAACGTATTATCACGATTCCGAACTGCTTGCTCCAGAACTGAAAACGCAAGCGTGCGTATAGGAACATGTTTTCTTGTCGAGTATTCTAATATTAAAAAGAAAAAAGCAAAATGTCAACCACTTCTCATACGTGAAAGAGCGAAGTTCTGACCTTTGTTAACAGGCTGTATCATCTGAAGTAAGAATTACTCAGAATTCCTAGTCTGGTATAATAATATATTTGCATAGAGATAGATGTACATGAATTCGTTAGATCATTATATGACAGAAATAGAGATCACTTCATCACGACCATCACAATCATTATTTTATTATTTCCTTACTTAAATGGAAAATTATAGAGCGATGCAAGTAATATTTTTTTGATCCAGGGAAAAGCGTGAGAAACAAATTGTTTCACATAACATTGCTTTACATATTTCAATGTCATTAAACCTGCAAGAAAAATAATCCATCTATGTTTTCAGGGATCTATACATGTCGTAAATGTGTTTACATACATTTCCATTAAACTCAGTTCATGATTCATTATTTTACATTTTAATAACAAATGCGAAAATAATGGCGGAATCACGAATGAAGCTAGAAAGACTAGACAATAACTGATATAGCATGGCCATTACCAGGCAATTACTTATTACATACACATCATTATGCCACTTCGCTTAACTGATAAGCCTAATATTTGAATTAATTACAATTATATTTCCATATACCATCTTCTCCATAGCTCGGCAAATCTAATGTGTTCTCCTATAGTTGTAAAATAAAACAAATTAAAAAGCCAATTGCATAGCAATAAAGACAACAGTAATGACGTTTTAATATATTAAGCTAAGATAATATTAACTTATAACAAACATTTAAATTTCGTGCTGAGAAGATCTGTGAATATCCATTCGATTAAGGTAGTTCTTTTAAGAGCCAGACGCAAAGGTAAAATCGGAAAACATAAGTTTTGGCTGTTGTCATATCTGCAGGATCCAAAGACAGAATCGGCTTAGCATATAGACCTAAAGGCTGTGTTGATGGTGAACGGTCAGTCAATCGAAACAGAGAGAAGTTCCTGGTTTCTAAATATCAATTCTGTGAAAGCTAAGCCATTCAGAGACATGGAAAATTATAGTGAAGAATCAAGTTCTATTATCTCGAGTGCTTCTGAAGAAATGGCCTACTAGGCTTTCACCCGTGATTTGTTACGAACGTTGTAATTCTATTACAGTGTTATTAATATTATGATTGTTTTCTGTTGTTATGATTATTTACTGACGATTGTGTACTCCTACATAAACCTGCAACCGACAGCTGTGTGCCGGAAATGTTGTTCCGAGGAGTGTTTCAAATACTTATACCGGTACGCACTCATCAATAGGCTACCATTTACCTGAAGTGGGAACACACTCTCGGACTTGGGAACAGAAAGCCTGTGGCTAACCAACTGTTTCACCCAGAGCAACAATTCATTAATATTATTATCAGTACATGATTAGGCCTATTATGATTTTTTTTTGTTAGTGATTTTTCAACTCAAATATGCCTACGTAAATTAAGTATAAATTCTTCATATCAAAATTCAAATTTCTCCGATGGGTACTGGAAAATACTTAACATGCTTCAAACATGCAAAATAGCTTCTGTATTGGTTCGGTAACAGAAACACACAGCCGGTCTAATTTATCAGCACAGAATAAGTAAACAATAACTCAATCACATAGACGTTTATCAGGTAGGTTAATAGTTATCTAAAACAACAATACGCAATGATATACTGCTGGAAAACAAATTACTCCTCAACGTTGGTCTGGAGTCCGGAATTTGAATTATGGGGCAAGTGGCTGAAGGTTAGTTTACGTAACGACCCGTCACGATAATCTAACATCTCAATAGCGACAGAAGCAAAAATTTAATTCACATCCTCCTATAACGAATTTCTAAAAATAAAACTTGTGGAAGGCAGACGGAATAAATTGATAAGATTGGCGTTCAGACATATTGGATAAGGAGGAAAGAGGTAATGATTGAAGAGGGGAGGTAGGCAAGGCTTGTGTTGTATATTGTTACAACGCACAGAAAAACCCATCAAGTTGTCAACACTCATGAAATAAGCCCCAGCTCTTAAATCATGCTCAAAGTAAATAAAAGAAGAACAGACATTTATATTTAATAGTAAAACTTATCTGAAGTCGTTAAAAATCATGTTAGATAGTTGAACGTTGTAAAGTGTGTTGGGCTTTCTGTTTGTTTTACTTCTTCTAACATGCCCGCTCTTAATTCTGTAATGTTTACCGGAGTGTTAATAAGGAATCATCCTTGTATTCACTGAAAATAACTTTTTACCTGATTCTTGTCATGGAAGTTATAACCTGTACCGGTTACAGAAAAGAATTTCCCAAAACAAATGTCATACTTGTATGTTCTCACGGAAGTAGCTGGATGCCTTCCAGCATTTTGTGAACCATAAGGTGCTAAAATCGGCTGTGTGGATCTCATACAACTTGGAAGTCCATGTGCACTAAATTGTGAGAGCAGATCCATGTCCTTTTAATTGGTAATTCTTATAAAGAGCCATTAGGCTTACACCTATAACGCGGAATATGACAACTTGGAATTATATGTACTGTAGGTCTATTGTAAATAGCCTGTAAGATTTTACTCTAATTTTAATTTAATAATTTTAAAGAACCAAAAACTGGTTCCCAAGGGCATACAGCAGCAGCCAGTTCCCCAGTGAAGGAATCATAATGCGTTACTTGAAATATTTAACTTTATTTTCATACATAGACAAACATATTACCAGACATAAACTTACAGTAGACTAATATATCATAGTATCTAAGTAATGTTCTGCTTGTGTACGCTGTTACT
The DNA here is from genome assembly GCA_964059195.1 of Ectobius pallidus. Classification (NCBI taxonomy): domain Eukaryota; kingdom Metazoa; phylum Arthropoda; class Insecta; order Blattodea; family Ectobiidae; genus Ectobius; species Ectobius pallidus. The sequence continues at coordinate 21,130,894 of CAXKWD010000008.1, forward strand.
GCCTTCTTCTAGACCACACGTCATTAAGTTCCCATTTATCAATAAAGTGGAAATACGGAGGATTATATATGTAACGAACGGATAAATTAAAGCTAAGTTAAGATAAATAGATTATATGAAGCTCTTAGGGTAACAGGCCCAATTGACTTAAAAGTGTGTAATTCTGTAGTCCTGGCTTGCATACATCTACATCACTGCAGAAACTGCAGGAATTAAATAGAGTAGCTTTAAATCAGTTCTAAGAAGTTTCATGCCTTAACTTTTCATTATACCAAAATATTGTTAATAACATATACTTTTTTGTTCATATTTGTATTTGAACATTAAAAAAACAAAAATCTGCTGTAAACACTCCGATATCTTTTTCTACCTTCCATATTACTAAAATGCAGTTTTCGGATGACCACATGTTGGTCGAAATAATTTTATAGAGTGATAGGTAAGTTCACGATATGGGTTCTTAAAACTACCGTTCAGATAATTTAAATAATAAAATTTAAATTAATAATACTAGTTCTTACTAATTTCAGTTTATGTACAAAAACTGTTAAACTAAACTGTTAAGAGCTATTTCGAGAAAATTGCAAAAACAAATTAAGTTTTCTTAATGTAAAAGATTTAATGTAATGTAACATAAGAGAAAGTTGTCGTCATGACAAAACCAAATACAACTTTTTTTTATTTTTTTATTTATTTATTATTATTATTTTTATTCCTGCATGCGCCATTAACGTTGTGATGTTCAATCACATATAGGACTACAAATCACGCAAATAGACAGTGAATAATCCAAAAATTGCATTTTTGAATTCAATAGACCTCAAAAAATAATTATATTATGTTGAGAAATACGAGATATCGTAGACATCGAATGTCAGGGTCGACCGAAGTACCTTTACTACCTGGGTCATATAGTACAGGCAGAAAAAGCAATAAGAGCTTGTATCGTCATCGTGTAGGGACTACAGTATTTTTATATAATCATTAAAATTTGCAATACATCTCTATTACATGTGATTACGGGGAAGGCTGAGGAAGCTGTAAAAATACGAAAATATGGCCCAATTTCGCCAGTTTCCTCTATGCGAATTTAAAGATTATTCGTGAATTACGAACCTAAGGAATGTTACAGTGAACTTGAAGGTACGCTTGTGCTAACAATATTGTTCCATTTATAGCCTACAATGTTCATACTTTTAAAAATTAAAATAAACTCCGTGGTCTAATTCATTGAGGAGTAGGGGCTTTCGTCTGACCACTGCGTAGTCTATACAAATCTTTAGATTTCAGTGGCAGATGGTAGGACTGGAGAACGAACTGGTCAGCATCTTCGACAATTCCTCCCGATAAGTGACTTCCAGATAGCTTAACTGGAAGATGTCTTGTAATACCACTGCGGATCGGGAAGAACGCAGTAACATTTCGTAAAAAGATCCTTAGCTCGTTGAGCGAAGACGTATGTTTGCTGTAGTTCGATCGGCCTCCGCTAAGTGCGACAACTCGAATTTGTAATTGTACAATTAAATTACATAAGAACACATCGTTTTAAGGGCATTAATCGATTTTTGCAACATTTTTTCATTCAATTGTGAGCCTAAAACGGCATTACTGTGTAAGTTAAATCCTTCAGCATCAATTCTGAAAACCATGTGGCTACGAAGCTTCGGAGTGCTGCCATCTTGTTTGAGTGCTCTTGGTACTTTATCAGCCACTCCATCCTCTTGCTAGCTTAGGCCTAACTGGAAGTTGACAGATTTTGTCAGGAGATCATAGTACGCAATTCTTGGCCAACTTCCAGATAACTTCTCTATCTGGCAGATCAATTGCCATCAGCAGGTCGTCGTACAGACCCTTAGAGTAAAGAAAGTTACGTGAGTGCATTAATCAGATTTTATTTGGGTAGTGTATCCTTCAGGGATGCGATGCAATGTGGTAATGACTTTCTCTTAATTTTTGCAACCAATTTACATGAAGAAAATGACATATATAATATTATGTTAAACTAAGAGGCATTTATGTGAGATTCACTCAGATTTCTTTTTTATACGTGTTACTTCACTCGTTCGAGGCGGGGGCATGGATCAGATGTATGTGCTATTACCGTATAGCGTTATTTTGAATATAAGACATGAATTTTTGTAACAAGACTACGTATTGAGGTTCTACGAGTGTTATAGTAACATGTGTTGTACGGTTCTCTGAAATAGATCACAGTGAATTCAGCGGATGGTTTAATGTGTATATTGTTCCAGCGGAACACTGTCCCACAATGTAGGTAATTATATAATAATAAATAATAATAATTAATTATTATTATTATTATTATTTAGGTGTTATTTTGGTATTATCACTTCATTATATTAGTTTTGTTACTGTTCTTAGAAGTATAACTGTTATAAGTAATGCGTTTTCCATTAAAAAAATACTTGGTTAGTCACTTTTCAATTAGGCCTACTCCGAACCCGCGCCTGGAGTGTTCTCTTGGAAAAAGCTAAAATACAATTCTACGGCCGCTTGTTGTAGGCCTAATAGTAACACTTCATTTATAATAGCTTACACAGAAGCATCAGCAATGTTACAATACACTAGTCTAAGGACCTAATCTACAAAAACATCTGTATGCTGACCATAGGCTATTGCGTCCGAGCGTGTAAGGCACTGAAATAGGTTCTCGAATTGCCTCATACATAGCTGAATAATTTGGTTTAAGTGAGATCTAACCGTAGAATTTAAAGCAATTCAGTGAAACTGACATTCCTGACGACTCTGTTGGAATAAATTTACTCTTCAGGCAAAATGGAAGAACGGTGTAAAGCACCAAACGCGGCCTAAAATTAAACTGATCCCTTTTGTCTTATTTTTACGTTTAATGTTCACGATACAAACCTAAGAGTAATTTTCCCACACAAATAATTCACAGACCATTCTTAAGAAAAAATAAACCTTTCGAAGTGAAGGTAAGGTATAAGCCTAACTATTTTCGGATGTTTTAAGCTTTCGAAAATATATTATGTACAAACTGAATATCTTATCCACAAAATAAGCAGTATAATTAGAATAATGCAATTTTATTACTCTGCATAGGCCTATAACCTAAGCGTTTAAAAAACCCGTCAACTATAAGTCATCAGCTCTACTTAATTTTATAAACTTCTATTCTAAAATCCACTTCTTGATTCGAATTTTACTGCGATTTTAAGAACATTTCAATTTTAGTAATTTTAAATTAAAATGATGCGAATAGTGATGCAGTTTTATAGGCCTATTTCTTAAATGTGATTCTATAATTAAGAAGCTCCTATGGTGGTTTCATGCAACCGAAAGGCTTAGATGGGAAAAAGTTGATAAAGTTGATGATTTTACCTGTTTTAAAATAAAAGTAAGTAAATTCCAATCCTGCATTCCCCTCTAAGTCTATGAAAAATCTCAAAAACCTACCCCCAGTTCACCGGCCATGTAATTTGAACCCGCGACCGCTTGCATATGAGTGTCCTTAATTCAAATTCTAGAGGATTTTTAATGCTATAATCTGCAGCAATGACCTAGCCTAATAGTGTTTTACCGTCTAATCTCCTGTTTAGAACTTGACATATTTAACTAAAGTTAAAGGTGTAAATTTGGTTGCCTTTCGATAAAAACAGAATATCTTGAGGTCTACTAATCATAAATGTCAACAAAACTCCGGAATATGGCGGAATTATGTCTATTGTCGGATTGCTGCATAAGCTAATTCCGTTTTCAACTCCAATGGCAAATCCCATATTGGAGGAATATTGTCAGCATGCCAAATCCCAGGATAGTTATTGATGGTATTCGTGACCGCAATATGTTTATAAAATAGTTCCTCAATTGTCCTCACGTGACAGAGTGTATCCCAAAATACAAGGTGGTTCTGAGGAGAGAAGCCAGGCCTCGAGATACGTAGTCGGAAGCACTAACTACTTGACAATGGAGCCAGTATAGATTACAATAAACTTCAATTATAAAATACGTAAAATACGGAATTATGACAGAAGTTTAGTTAAACACAAAATCCTGAAATTTTAAAGATGTAGGCTACACCTACTTCATAAGAGAAATACGATTATTGTTTACAAGAATCATATGTACAAAATTAATACTGTATTTAATTTTTGTTAATGTTGAAAACGTGAACATAAGATGAGGGTCATCAACCAGGAATGTCAAGGAAAGGACTAGACCGTAAGTTAGTAGTACCTTAGCTAGAATTCAGCTGTATTTCACAAAGTGAAGTTAATGCATGGCCACCCATGGTTTATTTCTTTTATATATTCCTGTCGTCACTACAGACATCACATTAGTCAACTGCAATGGCGGACTGAAAACCTGTCATCTGTCTTCGACTCTTGAGTTAAAAAGAAAACACCTTTATAAAAATAATATAAGAACCAAATAGGCTACGTAGTTTAAATTTCAGTATTGAAGAACTGCACCAGATCAGAAAAAGTAATGCAGTGGAATTGAAATGAAATCCTTAAACATGCTGAAATAGGAGTAAACATAGGCCTAATACCTCACTGAGTAGGACTTAAAATCATTCTTACAGACATACTGCTTAATCTGCGTTAATTCCAGGTAAGCTACATGTCTGTTAACATTCTCTGTTAAATCAGTTTTATTTATGGATTATTCTTGTAAAGGCCCTTGTAATAAAATCTGTATGTAACGTAGGCCTATTGTCTCTATTTTCTACCTTTCTCTAATATTACGGATACATGTAGACTTATTTACGTGGCACACTGTGAATCATTTCGTGGCACTAACTATAACCAGCCGGTCCCCTATAGAAAAGCATCACAGGACAACTGATGCTAATGTAGTAACCGGGAACCTGATAACGTAGGATCAGTACTGCGGAGGACCTCCCGTATGCTTCACTTAATATCTTAGGTGAAAGCAGTGGTCACCCATTCACGATCATTCACAAGCCAATGTAGCATTTCCCAGTGAACATTTTGGATGTCTGACCTCTAGTCCAAAGATGATCCACTGTGTATACCTTGTACGCATATAAAGTAAAAGTAGTTTTCCCTATACAGCCCGTGAAAGCCCTTAGAGTCCCAGGAGTTTAAGGCTCCCGGATTTTGTGACATCCGATTCGTGTCAGCCTTATGTGCCGGCCGCCATTACCCCTCAGGATTGCTTCTGGTCTACTCATCTCTGCTACAAACTGAGAAGACCCCAGTGCCATAGTGCTACCAGAAGGAATAGGTCAATTAACAATTCCCAACCACCTAATCGGGAATTGAACCCGCGTCTTTCCGGTTTGTGACACACCACGGCCTACGCGCCTTATGGGCCTATGTTAATCTTTATTAAAATAAACGACAATGGTTAGAGATAATCCTACAAAGAAGAGAAAGTGACTGCAATTTAAGCATATGTTGATTCTCGCACGTTATGCATATATATGAATGTGCAATTACATTACACATAGAATTACTGCAATAAATTTAAAAGAAACATCTTACTGTTGACAATATTAGCCTACCTATACCAAAAATGGAGATAGGCTATATTTCGATATAGTCTCTACACTAAAAAAACAGGGATAGGCTACTATAAATATCATTCATGTTCTCAAAATCAATCATTCGTACAAGTTTTGTACTAGCGGTAACTTAAGCCTGCATTCAAGTCCTAAGTGGTCCTTTCAAAATAACAGCACACAATGAATGCTAGCAAGGTTATAAAGGATAACCGGTATAATGTGGTAATGAGTCCCAGTAAAATGCGATGATCAGTTGTAAATAACTTAGAACCCATAAAATTAAAACATTTCACGCTTACAGAGAACTAAGGTGTTTTTAATTAAATTAATTTTATTGCAGCCTGTATAATATACAGGGAAGAGCTACGAGCAAAGGAAACAGTTGTTGAGAATGACGATACTGCCTCGTTCCTAAGCTAGTAACTGTCACATTTCTACTCAGATTTGTTAACGAAGAAGTAGGTCTAGCAGTTGAACAATGACTTCTTGCTACTATAGGAATATGTCAGAAATGCAGTTTCCCAAAACATGAACAACTGTCATTCTGTCACAGATTCAAAATAAATAAAAAGGAAAATTCGATTAGGCCCTATACGAGGAAATAAAAAATATAGGCCTCCATTAATTTAATAGAAACATAGGGTTATTGTGCCATTCATTTCAAAACATTAACATTTTGGTTAGTTACATTCCTTATATGTAATAAAGTGTCATATAGTGTCATATAGTGTCCGTTGTAGCCGATAGCTTTTATAGGCCTACTCGTATTATACATTTATGGAATCAGTTCTTAATAGTTGATATTATTAGAAGTAGGCTATGGAAAATAATGAAAATTTTTTTCTGAAAATTATGTTTCTGAAAAATTTATTATATATTATTATAATATTTATATATAAGGTATATATATATACTTGATGCAGTTTTGCATCCTACTCAATAAAATTAAGCATATTGTAGTAAAGATCAAGAAACCTATATATAAAGCATTGCCCTTTCCTTGAGTATGTGGTATGTGATAGATAGGTAGGTAGATGGATGGATGGATGGATGAATAGATAGATAGATAGATAGATAGATAGATAGATAGATATAGATAGATCTTTATTTTATAGAGACATCAAAATGTATAGCAACGTCAAAGTAATAAATGCGCATACAACGTTTGATAAAATAGCACTTTAAAATAACCTGCTATTAAAATACTCATAATATACCGGTATTCATTAAGTTATACAAAACATCAGAATAAAGTAAATTTTTTTGAGATTGCAAGATGAAACAAAAAAACTCAAATGGGTAAATTTTTAACCTGTATTAATACAAAAAGTCCGGACCTCCATGAAAGAATTAATGTTTTGTTTCATATTATTACTCATTTTATAAGTTAATATATGTTATTAAATATAACTCCAGAACTCTTTAAATAGCATTATGGATTTCTTCAAGTAATGATACCTTACGGTATCGATCTTAGCCCATAGTTAAGATTCCAGAATTACTAGTTAAAAATTGAGAAATTTTTATTTTCATTTCGAGCTTGAATAAATATATTGGGAACACGCTGAACATTCTTATGAACGTAACATTTGGATGTTTTGAGGAAAAGATATAAAAAGATGCTTAAACATACGAAATGCATACGGTTCATTTATACAAGGATATCTAAAACTTGAACTGTTTTCTAAATTACGAGAAACACTCCAGCTCTGGAAAATGTTTAGATGCTAAGAATAAACACACACGTTTCCCACTACTGATCGCCAAAGTGTCTATTTGCTTTAGGAAGAGACTGAATGGAGTTCACTCCATCAAGAAAACAAAGTCACTTCTTCAATACCGATAAGTTGATAACATTCCTGTCAGACTATAGAACGATTCTGTGAAAGCGAAATTGGAAGTAGACTAATGCGTATCTACCTCTGTTTTGTGGAACGATTGCAAATAACGCTGAAAAGGGAATCAGACTTCCCAAATGCTTTCAATGAATCTTTTGTACGGTCATGTTTACTTCATGTCACGTGTAGAGCTAACTGAATATTTCTATTAAATAATTTTATTGAATCCATCATTTCAACAAGAGACGGCCATTCGAAATCTATTGAATCGAATTGAAATTTCTTGGCATGGTGAGAAAGAGAGCTAGAGGGGGCAGATGTGTTGATGTATTTCTTCAAAATGATTCATGTTTCTTATTAGCGTATCTTCCAGTGGTATTGATTCTTTAGGAGATGAGACGTACTTGATTAATTATTATTCTTCTACGTCGTCAAAAAGTATTTGTTAACTTAGCATAGGCCTACTTAATACCTTATGTACGGTATAAGTTATAAAATAAATAGACTGGTATAGCCAAAAGGTACAAACTAAAGCGCTCTTTACACATCTGTTACACTTGAAAAATTATTTCTTTATGTCAGTAGTCTTACTTAGCAAAATAAGAAAATGTAACAGTAGGCTAGTAATTTAGTCCAACAATTCAAGCAGGCTACATTATGACTTAATATGGATAATGAAAAGGTATCAGTCACGTCCCTTCTTCCGAGGCCAGGGATTTTTAGTTTAGTTCAACTTAATCTAGTTTAGTTTAGGTATTTTATAAAATATTGCTAAAACTTATAACTCTGTGTAAATAATTAAAGTTAAATATAGGCTAAACAGCCAGAAATCGGTTCATTGTAGAATAAACCTTTCAATAGGTTGTTTATTTCTGCATGTTTGTGAAATAAAGTGCATTTTGATTTTTTTAAAATTGTGATAAAAGCTAGGTTACCATCTAAATAGGGACGTGGAATTATTCATTTCTAATTTGCTGGTAAAAAACTATAGGTTATTATTATAAAATGAAATGCAATTAGGGCTACCAGCATATAACCTACGTTGTACAATGACATCAGAACATATGGTCTATATTATTCAAATTGGATGTTAATTCAAGGTTATGTCGTAACTCATTCCATTTAAATCATTAGAAGTTCAGCGGATATGCCAAAGCTTTAACATAGGCCCTACAAATAAAGACAAGTTTTATAACTGTCAAAAGAAAAAAATGTTTCGACTGCAGGAATTAAAAAAATGGTTAACTTTTTTGTAATTAATCCACATTTTTTGCCCTAGGAGATAAATTTACAGAACTAAATTAATTATTCTTATTCCAGAAACAACTTTAAGAAATGAACACTGTGTAAGCATTGTGAGCATCAGCTAATTTATAAGAATGTAACTTGGCACTATTATCAAGCGTGGTAAATATATTTAATTGCGTAACGTAAAAAAATGTCACAATTACTTTCATAGTCAGAAGTTAATTATTTCGTAGCCGTAGAGTTAAGTTATCTTTTCCATCTGAAAACGAGTATCATAACCATGAACAGCATTGTCATCATAACCACTAATGCTTTAGTTTTAGCATTTTCAAAGTGTCTTTTCTAGTTAAGCTCTGTGAAAAATGCATGAACGTCACATCGCTTGTCAGGTTTCATAGGCCTACTTCATTATTTTGAGAATATGATGACACTAATCCCAAATAATACACGTTAAAGCGTAGCTAAGCTTGTCATTTATGAAGCACTTGATCCATTATTATACAAAAAGTCATTACATTTCTAGGACGGAAAAAGTGCCTAACGTTATAATGTATGGCATTTTAAAACGCCAGAACGATTATATTCTGTGAACTTAGCTTATAAGTTATAGCCTATGATATACTTACGACATTCTCATGTAAGAAAATGAATTCAACTAAACATAATATAAACTTGAAATTCATTATTTATTTTAAAAATACTTTCACTGACCTCGGACATAATTTTTGCATACTCAACGTTTTTGTTCATTTTTAAGGGAATTTGACGTCCAAAAAGATATTCTGATGAAGAAAAACCTATTTTTGACTAACGTATTTTTTTCTTTTTCTTTAGAAAAAATACGTTGCACATATAAAATTCAGAAAGTGAAAAGGAAGAAATTTCATTCTTAAAATAAGGCCAAAAAATTTAGGCTTTTAACGTTAGCGTTTATTAATATTGCAGCTTTTTGTCGTGATAATACGTTTATCATTATTATTAGGGAGAGTGTGGCATCCCTAGTAACGTAGGCCTATATGGAGAGAGAGTGTGGCATCTTTGGTATATGGACACATCATTTAGTAGCATTGTGATGTGCAGTTATTCTAATAGAGGCTAAGGTAATATAGCCTAGGTCTAGTTGTGAGGCACTGCCGTGCAGAATGGATAGGACAAGATGTAAAAAGAAAAATAGTCAAAATAGTCACTATCCAAGGGAGAAATCTTAGAGATTACCACAAGGAGTAGATGGAGGTTTTGGGGAATAATGCCCACTCGTACCGAATTTTGTTCGCAGGAACAATCAACGCGTTCAGATCTTCCCCAGACGCCTTAAGATGCTGGGCTAAGCCAATAGATATTGGCACGTATTTTGATAGCCTGTTGTCTTTATCACGATACCGCTTTTCGTCACTGGCTTAACAAACTTAGCCCTTCAAGTTTATAATTCAATTATCAGTAATAAATATTATATCATTATTTGTAATGGTGATAATGGCATTAAACAACAAATGCACTGTTATACAACCCATAAGTTAATTTCAAAGGAGAACACGCTCGAAAACTTGCAGAATACGAGTGTTATTCACTTCTTGCGAAGAGATTAAATTCGTAGAACATTTTATTAAAAAATCAAAGCTAATGCTATTTTTTGTGGACCCATGGAACGAATGAAAAAACATTAAACCTACCTTTAAAGGGATTTTGTCAGTTAATCCAAAACTACTTAGTTCGCACAATTAGGAATAAATTTCAAATTTAACTTCTGGGATAAAACCATACAGAAAACCCAAAACATGCAAATCTATTAAAAATTAAATTTTCGCGATCTGTAAAGGCCTATTTTCATTTGGTGTATAAGGAAGTACTTCTCATATTTATGTTTATTTCACCAGATTTAAGTGGCAACTTAGTCATTTCACGAATGATCGTGGAAATGGTGACTAGCCTGACAGCTAGAGGACGAGATCCCACCATTCTTTGTCGATGACTACTGAAGCTGATGTTATAGTATTTGGGCCCTCCACTTAATGTCTATCTTCAGAGGTGAAGGCAGCGGTCACCCCCCCTCCCCGCCACTTGCAATGCTCACTAGTGCTTACGCCGGTAATCAGCTTGAAAGAAGTAGGACACATGAGGTCCTGTGCATATAAAGGTAAGTCACACATTGACTAACAATAAGAAATCTGAATTCTTTTAAAATTACCTACCGAAATGGAGTTCATGTCATGCCGGTACTGCTAATACTTGCAAGATTAATTTGGATGAGAGCTGGCAAACTAGTGCACTCTGTAACGAGCAATAAGGTCCATTTGAAATCAAATAGAGTGAACGCCGCATAATGTAATCGCGGATAATGTTATCAGTCGGGTAATGTTATCACTTTTGTGAAGTCCCTTACGGATTAATATTGATACATTGAAAAAATGTTGTTTATTGTGATCAAAGATTCGGTTTATGGTATCACATTTTCCTTTTTTGTCGCCTTATTCCTAAGTATTAGGCCTATACGTTATTGAGAATTTTATTTTTGAGCGTTTCGTTTCCAACACAACTGTGTGTTGTACTGGAAGAAACGGTACTGTTCCCAGCTCACAGGATTACCAATTCAAGGTAGTGGGATTCCCTAACTTCTCTTTTAAGCAATAAAACACGTTTCGTCCCTGTATCTTTTGAATTTTGAATATGATAGTATTGAGATGAAGTGAGATAGGCCTATAGCTAGTGAACGAAAAGGCGTTAGATGATTCTGAGAACCGGTGGTTGACTACTGATCAGTAGACTTTAAACATTATGAATAAGATAGATTGGTTAATTGATTTCAATGGGAAAAACAGAAACAGTTAAAAAAATTTTACTGATTGAAAGTATAGATGCTTGCAGTCTAATACTGTATTACGAGTGGTTCAATGATTCACAGTTATGTATTATCTCATGTATGAATAAATAACCTTCAATTAATATTTTCAGCTACTGTTACCAATCGGTTAATATTGTCAGATTAGCTGCATCCCGAAGTCATCACAATAAGCGGCGTGCACTGTATTCTTCTTTCTTTCCTGAACGTTTACTGGAAATAGAAGTTTTGAAACTCCTCTCTGAATTTTATTACTATACTACACCCGAAACTTTCTCTGATACTAAGTTTTCTGAGGGTTTCGGATTTCCCATACAATTAGTCCTTCCTAATATCAGCAACGCTGCGTCAGTAATACACACTAACTAAATCTATATGAAACACGCATCACCACAATCAAAACTTCCTTTTAAGAAGAATAAGGTTCTTCAATTTACTTTTTACTGTCTAAAGAATAAACATCTTTATAATGGCGTTTATGTACACTCAGGTTAAGTAAAAATGTGAACAAAAAATGCAAAAACTAAAACTAAAACCACTCACAAACGTACAAACATGAAATATTTTCTGATTACCAAAACCGCGGCCAAATTACATGGAACCAGAGAACAGTTCCGAAACTTAATAAAGGAACATAGGCTACCTCTTGTCTGGAATCCCAAGAGAATTTTCGCAAGGAAAATATGAAGATGTAGGCCTATGTTAAACTGTTAAATTGTTAAATTCGATACAGCTAACAAAAAGGCATAGGCTACATTTCTTAATACCTTGGATATTTAAATACTAAGTTGTGTTCTAAGTTTGAACTTTGGAGTTTCACTTGTCACTTTACGAAATTAAGTTTAACTGCACAGGTAGGCTTATATGGTGTAAGGACGAACTAAATTTATTGGAATCTTCATGGTAGTTTTTAAAAATAAGTTTCTTTAGCTTGTTAATAGGTAGGCCTATAAGTGATTCTAAGCTTAGACTATAGCCCTATAGCCCTTAGACTATGTGTGAAACTATTTTGTGAAAAGATTAATCTAATAAAACACAAATTGGTCTTTATATATAAATATTTCTTTTAGGAAACTAATGAATTCTCCAAATTTTTACACAGGCTATTGCTGTGCTGTATGTTGCTATGTTACGTATTTAGATGTTTCTGTGAACGCAAATAATGTTTGCGTTCAAATTGAACGTGATACAACTGAAGTAGATATTACACAGAGGCTCATTACTTAGGCTAAATACATATCATTGTAGCCTTTTCTTAGCATTTCTTGGGTGTGAATATATATTTTACTCTGTCTTTTTAATTATAGGCATAAACCTCTCGTGTATCTTCCACTGAAAACTATAAACGTAATTTTGATATAACTTATTTTGCAGTTTCAGAGTATCTAACGCGTGAACTTAATGGCCAATATATTGAACCCATTTGTCCGCTATTAAGATTCTAATGTGTTGCAAAATTTACATAATTCATGACCATGAAGAAAAATAATATTGCGTTTAAATACCGTACTTTTTAAAGGTTTGATTAATAACTAGCCTGATTATTTATAGCCTACAGAAAAATTCTATAGCCTAACTCTCCTATAGCTCGTTAGGCTATTATTTTATGCAATAATACGGATAAAATTCAATTTTCATTCCTGTAGCCTACTTCACAAACGATACTATTACGTATGTATAAATATTAGGGTATTGAATAAGGTTATATTTTAATGTGTCATCTTAGCACTTTGCAAATTGAACATAGGTCTATACTTTATTTTATTTAAACGCTTTCACTTTAGAATTAACTTATTTCTACATATGCCTAAGCCTATATAGGCTACTGATGTATCTAGCTATAGTCTATAATCTAGAATTCTGGTGACGTGTTTCGCACATATTATATAGGCCTACGACATATTTGATCGAGTTGCCGCTGTTTTATGAAAGGAGCTAGAGATTTGTGGTTCTGGTAAAAATGGACGGCCATTACGTTTTCGTTGTCCAGTAATAAATGAATAGTAAAATAAACAGATTGAGGGGGATTGCAGTGTGTACAGCAGACCGGCGCCAATGTAAAGAAATATTCGTAATTCACACAAGTATAATGATAAGAGCCCAGACCATAAGAGCAAGCAATAGATGATGGTTAACCTCCTCACCAGACGTCATCATTTAGTCATGAGACGTAGTACAAACCCTCACATCTCCCTACTTTCCTATTACACAGCCTCGGTGCAAAAGTGTCTTACGTTTAATATTAGTATAAGAGAAATGCAGCCTTTTTGCGCCTTATTTTCTCCAAAGAAGAGTGATACATTCTACATTTTCCCTACATATTATTATTATTATTTTATGTCTTATTTGTTATTATTATTTTTTATTTGTTGTTATTATTATTATTATTATTATTATTATTATTATTATTATTATTATTATTTGAATGTAACAGATATGTTTAGATACAATCATAGAAATTTATTGGAAAACTGAAGGGTGTTGGCCGCTTTCCAAAGGGAAGTATCTCCATTTTTATAAGATTTTGAGTTTAGCAAATAAATGCTTTATAAACGTATGCCTAGATCATAACTTATAGGCTAACAAATGTTTTATTTTTCAAAATTATACCAATCCCCCATTGAAGATCATTGGAATGTTCATGATATATTCACATTTATAAAATCTAGACATGTAAGATTTAAAGCTGAGTAAGAACTTCTAGAATAGAAGAAATGGGATCACATGGCTAGGATTTAAGCCATTTTTATATTAAACGAACCTCTATTAAACTTTTCTATTGCTGTTCATTAAAAATACTTTACTACAAAAATATTACTTTATTTTTAAAAGGTTTGTATAATTTACAACTATGATTACTCAAAAATATCACACAAAATAGTTGATTAGGTTAGTTCACAATATGTTTTATTTATTGAAATAAATTAAATTCACAATTTTACATGAGATATTACCGAGTAAGCTACTGCTAATTTTTTTATTGTACATTTTCTCTGTAATAAATGAAGAACTCAGTATTCCCCATCTGCACAGATTACGGGCATCCTGTCATATTATACTCCTAATCTTAATAGTTGTATTTCCATAAATACGTAGCCCTATATTGAACTATTAATTTAATACAGATATAATGCATGTTAGAGGTTTCTTGAATATGAAAATTAGTGTACTTTTATCCTAGTCATGTGGTGTCAGATCTTCACTTCTACAATTTGCTTCATAAGACTTCAAAATTTCAGTGGAGAAGATTCTTTCAAATTTTACGTTTCTACCTTAAAATCACAATCAATGAGGTTACTACTTTAAATTCGTCTTTTTAATTTCATGCTGAAAAGTCACTTTATAACAAAACCCTTCAATTATGAGAATAAATGTAAGTTATATTTAATATCTCAATACAATATCCATGTATAATTAACTTGGTATTTTTACTTTTGTTGTTGCTGAACATTTAATGTCATGTTTATTGTTTCTGAACCTTTTAATCAAAATGTTTTATTTAAAATAAGGCAAATTAATATTTAGACTACTGGCAATATTATTCTACTTTAATTTTTTTTTAAATCACTCAGATTTAATTATATCAATGAAAGAAGCCCACTGTAACAATGAAGAATGAACTATTGGCCTGTGTAAGTAATCAATTTTTGTTTTACTATAAACTTTATGTCTCAGTGCTGTTAGTGACAATTAAAATTAATTTTATTCGAGATATCTAATGAAAAAAAAATCCGAGAAATGTTAAAGGTTATATATCTATCTTATTCTGAGGATAGTAACAATCGGAGAGCCTATTTACTGCCATTCAATTACAATCATGCAATTTATTTGAAACGAGTGACGTGTTTTTATAAAATATATAATTTTACGATTAGGCATATAGGCCTATGTAACAAGAACTTCTAATAAAAATAACACCATAGAGCATAAAAGCGAAAAATTGTCTATCATGAGAGGCATTATGGAATTTAAATATGCTGGTTCAGTTCGTTATAGATCTACATTAGACCGAACAGTCAAAAACATCATTAGATTGCGGTAAAGTAAAAAAATTTACAAATGTAAAACAAAGTAACAGCCTACAGTTGAACAAAGGAACAAGTAGATAAAAAAAAACATTATGTTACACTTACGTTCTTTAATATTGCGGAATTTAGTCTTTGTTCCCACAAACTCTAGTGCTATATAATACAATAGTCTTTAACATAACTGAATTTTTCATATTAATGCGAAATTTGAAATACTCGATTGAATAGAATCCGAAAAACGCCTTTTCTGAGAGCTTGAGATAATTTCAGAATAGCCTATAAGACAGAAGTTTTAGGCCGTGCTAAGCTCAAATCAAAATTACGCAGAAGTCAATGTTTAAAACGAACTAATTAGGCTAAATACGTGAAGCTTGTTTTGTGACTTATGAGAAATTAAATAGTCTTGTAATTGCGGTAGGTTTTACTTAAAACTCATAGGCCTAAAGTTAAGGAAAGCAGGTAATAGACTTATAATAAATTTAATTTAAATAAGTAGCTTGAACCTAGATAACGTGAACACTATTGAACAATACTTCTAATCAATATTCTGGATTTTGTATTAAAAAATAAACTTATGCATACATCAGAAAGAAAAGACAGGCATTCGTTGAAAGAAAGTTCCCTTAAACGTGTTAGAGGAATTATAATTTCTTGAATAGTTCTTGACGCTGGCACGCACAGCCACAATACTGACTTTATATTAGCATTTCCGTAGCAGCTGTCTTTGGTATCCAAGCAACAGAATTTTTAAGTATGCGCATTTCAAAATGAATCAGCGATGCCTTTGCTTAAAGGCGAATCAAAGGTATTGTAAATGCTATTTACGGAAACAAGTGTAAATCTTTGCAAAACTTTCGTATCTGAAATTAGCTATTGGTTAAATTATATAAGTAAATAACTTTTATAATAAAAAATGTATAGGCCCAGATGAATTTAAACAACGTTATCACATTTTTTTAACCTTACGCAAATGAGGATGGCTTATCCCAAAGTAGCGGTTCGTCTGATTGGTGAAATAAATTCTGTAGGGAGTATCAGTTTAGTAATCCTATATCCAGAAAAGTACATTTACAGGTAAAATGAAACACTTAAACACCTGATTTATAACTTTCAGAGATGTTTAAAACAGTAGATTAGTCGTATAAGCTATGCGACAAAAATAAAGCTAAACAGTAAAAAATGCACTTTGGTTCATTTTGTATTAAAATACTTGTAGATTGAAAATAAAATCTTTCCCTTAATTTCTTTAACAAGCAATGTGTAAGAAATAATATCAATTTTTTGTAAAACTAAAAAAAAAATTATTCTTCGAGGTGGTCCACAAGTTATTTAACTCAATTCGTAACGTATTTTGTAGATAATTGCTGCATGTTTGCAGGACACTTGCAGTTTATAAAAAAAGGCTAAGTTATATATGGATTGATTTGTATTGTCCCAGTTTGCAGAACTTTCTATTTCTTTATTTTTTCCGTAGAATTTTCAACAAATTAAAAATTATTACAAAATGCTTAATGTCACTCTATTTCCTAAGAGATGCAGCAAGTACATGATCGCGATCGCCACAGTTTTACGCAATTATGATGTAGCCTATTATAAATGACCCTATTGTAATAAAGTTATGACGAATGTTACCATAACTTATTTTATGCAAGACTGATAAATAGGCAACAATATTGACCTATACCAATATAAATTATCAGCGACAATATTACAGCTGCCATTATGCAGACATAAAACATTGCCATGAAGAAATACCAACCTATCACTGAGGCCTATTATTGAACTAACTAAAATCGACCAGTTTTAAGAGTCGTACGATAACCTTGTTAAATTTCACTGGAATTGTTGAAGTAACCTGTCACAAAATAAGCTAAAGAATATTCCTTCTCTGAACCCTAGCGGATTCTGTAGCTTACACAAGCTCAGACTGTATAGAATACACTACTAGATTAAGGTATAGTTTACTTATCAGTTATCGCTAAGCCTAGTTCTTAAAGAATTTAAACCTATACATCGAGTCTTCATTTCTAGCGGTTCCGAATGATAATTGTGAAAAAGAAATATAGGCCTAATAAAAATATGGTCATGGCCAGTGTTTCTCGAATATTACGCCGCGGAATCCTTTTTAATCTGTAGGATAATTGCGGAACCCTTAAATGAATTTTTTTTGTTTTATGAAAATTATTATTATCAGTAAGACATAACAGATTTATATCTATAGCCTATAGATAAAGTAATAGCCAATATATGTCATAATGATATAGATGTACTGCAAAAAATGTAGGCCCACAATATTTTCAATTTCGTTAAAGATAAATAGGCATATTTGATATAATAACAGTAGTCCTAGAATTGGATTTTAACTAAAATTAAAGAATAATGACTTTGATGATAAAAATTGTATAACTTTTGTTAGGTTTTAATAATCAAACAAAAAAGTAGAAGTCGTAATTTTTTCGGTGGAAAGATGTGTTTCTTTCTTCTGCACATTATTTTAATATCTAATTTAATAGTAGAAAGTTGTAGCTTATTTCTGCTTCTGCATTAAGTTTGTTTTTGTTAACACATACATAAGTTTGGCTACATGTTTTATAATGACAGAAATAATAATATTATTACTAATATAGGCCTAATTATTAGTGATGTTTCATGTTAGGCCTATAGATCCATATTTTCGTTGATTTTATACGTGTTAAAATACTCTGAATAACTTACTGTAGGCCTATAGGCCTAAAGTAAAAATTAAAAACCATGGAGGATTCGCGGAAACGCGGCAATAAGCAAAGTTCCCTCAAGCGATTGAACGTAGGCCACAGTTATAGGCCTAGGCTAGGAGGAGACTTACATAAAACGTTCAAGTTCGATTACCCATAGGCCTACGTGCTACAGTGCTTTGTTCTTAGTGAACAATTTAGTACATATAAGCCTAAATGAACAAAACATGAAGATGGCAGTTAGAAATCTGACAATTGCTGTTGACCTATGCGTATCAAATCCTTTAACGACGATCGGTACCGGAATTTTGTAGCTCAAGTGTTACTTTAAATAGGCTACTTGTCAATATAGGCTACAGACATGGGACTGTCAATTTGCACACATAAAAATGCCTGGTTCGAAAATTGCCATGAATTTTGTAAAATAGGCCTACCGAAGCAGTTTATATTTTGAAAATACGTTAAGCGAGTTATGGATTAGCTTATTCCAGGTAGGCTACTCCAACGATTGTATCTTGGATTTTATTATCAACGATTTATGATTCTTATCGATTTTATCAACATCTGTTGTAGACGTCACTTTTAAAAACATGCCACGAGAAAAGTTATGCCATTGGTTATGTTTTTCGTTGGCCTTCAAAATACGAAAGAAATTCATACATTTGATCACACTCTCTACTTATTTCAGAAAAAAAAAAACATAATTAACTAACTCAATTCAATTAGGCTATAGCCACACAGGACACGGTTTGTAGAAAGTATAGAAGGAAACTATTAGCAATTGCTGGAAAGAACTAATTGTGAATAGGCTATAGGCCTGCCCGGGCGTTTATCTATAATAAACCAAAACAACAAAGGGAATTATGAATTTCAAAATGATAGTCCACTAACGTCTGTATGTATCTGTTCAACGTTTCATCTTGGCCTACAGTACTTTGTTTTAAATTTGTAATAAAATTATGAAAAATAAGAAGATTAATTTAAATTGCATGTAAAACACAGAATAAGTTTAAAAAATTAACTAGACTATGGGCTTTATCATTATATATGTTAACTGGTTTCTATGCCGTCCGGCTCGAGTTGATATTATTGTGTGAAAAACAGCGTTTCGCACATACTTCCTGTATTATACATTAAACTTTCTTAAACTTAGCCAAAATTATTGAGTAGCCAGATACACAACGAATTCACAGTAGGCTTAAATTTGCATAAAAAAGATCGGTCTACAAATCATTAAGCCTACTTGATACTTGAATTTAATAATTTTATGCAATTGAAAAAATGCGAAGGAAAACGTGGCAGTAAACTTAAATTTTCGAAGGAGGTTACGATTATTGCATCTTAAGTTCATTACAAATATCAGAAGTCTTCTTCAGGCTATGTCTTTTACTGTATCCTTGCAATGTTGTGGAAAAGGCAGAAATGACCTCGGACACTTTTGCATTTAACGCAGAAGGAACTCATCCCGTTGCTTGTTTTAGGCCTGTTGTTTAAGTGAAATAGGTCCAACTTCTACTCATCGCCATCAACGTGAGGGGGCAAGGTTTCATCGCACAGTAAGCATACAGACATACAGTCGTCCACAGCGTAGGGGAGTAGCTCACTGTGTAAGCCCCACAGCCAATTTTATAAAACACGTATGTCAGGAGTTTAAAATTGTATGGAGACGGGCAGCAAGCTCATCACTGTGTCAATCCTTCCCCTCCGTTTGCCAGCGCCTCTTTTTAATAAGAGTATCTCTTTTCATACAAATAAATCTGAATTTTAGCAGAGATTCCCACTTCCCGCTCTTAGAATTTGTTGCAAGGAACATAAATTGTTGAGTCAATATTACTTGTTTCAAATTTGTTATAAGGGGGAAAATCTGCGTGTTTATTATTTTGGAAGGTTCATGTGCAATTAGGTCGTGAGTAAGTAAAACCGATTAGGCTATATAAGCCTATTTTCTCCACTGTTTCCGCAACGTAGTCGTACAAAAGTACAAAATTAAGGCTATGATATTTTTCTTAAAATAATTTTATTCTCATAAAGACCTATTAATACCGTGTAACGCGGAAATAGACCTATGTCTTTTAGGAATAAAAGCTCATGTATAATTATATTTAGGTCAAAATAAATTAATCCTACATATTACATATAGGCCTATAATTACACAACATAGGATGCATCTATAACCTTATTTTTATTATCACCAGAATTATTTTTAAGTAAAAATGAAAAAGTAATTCATTTAATAGCTTATTAGATCTAGGAGGTCTCAGTAAGACCGAATGAACTGCAATGGTATTTTATTGTAGTCTATAGGTTACTCAATACACTTTTATAACATGTAAAATGATGTATAGATATCAGGGGAGACTACATAGGCTAGTATTTCTATAGCATATTCTAGGTAGGCCTAAGCCTACTGGTTTACAAATTTGACATAAAGAACTTGGATAAATCATTTATGCCAGCCTAATGTTGCTGGCATTAACTAAACTTAATTATAAATAGAATTGTCATCCATTTAAGTGTAATAATATTAATTAACAATAGTCTAATCATAATTTAAAGTTTTGTTTATCATTACTTGCTATTTTCATTCTACATTGCCCTTGCTGTGTCGTGCGTCTTGTCGCGCGTTTATGCATTAAAAAGGAATTTTCATATGAAAAATGCAAATTCATGTCACCACAATAATCATCAACATAATTCTTTGTCATCATTGACACTGAAAATATTTCAATAGCCTAACTCAATGAAATATTCGACAGACGATAACTGCTAATTTCATTAATCATTTTTCCTATTTAAATCCTAAGCTTTTTGTTCTTGATGCTAAAAATAATATATTGTTTGTAAGAACTTTAAGTTACTTAAAGAAAACAGTAGGTCGAATTCATCATCATCCACATTATTTAACTAAACATATTCCATGGCATATTATTATTATTAGTAACATGAACTTATTATTATTATTATTGTCAGTAGACTAGATAACTATAGAATGTAAATTTACTATGTAATTTATATAGACTATATAAACTATATATATCTGTAGCCTAGAATTTTCTTAGACTATCTGGTATAAGCCTACCAAGAAGTTCATATAGAACAAAAACATATTTCTTGGAGGTGGATAAAAGTTAATACTACCCTTGTATGGAAATAATAGGATATTTGCAAACAATCTCTCTGATTATTAGACTATTGTTAACATTGTTGTTAATATTATCGTTAATATTTTTCCATTATAAATGTTCTATCGCTTTGATATTATTATGTTCTAGCCTATAGAAATACTTATTTTCTTTGAGATCAAAAGTAGTAGACTAAGTCTTATTAGACGAGAGTAAATTAATCCTGCATTAGATAGGCTATTCCACTGCTTAAGGTTTTCAAGCATATTCTGTATAACATAAACTTGCATCGTATTTTGCACATGAATAGAAATCTTATTATCATTGGATTGATTTACGAGAAGTAGCGTATGATGTAGCCTATAATAAAAACCAAAAGCCTATCGCGTATTACATTATTATTAATTCTGAAGCCGTAATAAATTGCGGATTTATTATGATCTGAGATTAATTAAAATTTATAAATCATCATAAACTTAGGCCTACTATAATCTCACTAAAAAAAAGTGTGTTATTTTGTTAGGTAAATCAAATAATTTAAGTTCACGCCATACAAGAATAACACCACATTCGATGGTGAAGAATGGAAACCTATGTTTAAAAGACCCCGTTTTGATAGGCTATGAGAAAAAATGATAGGAAGTTTTACACCGTACACTTCACAATTCCTTAGGACTAATTGAATACAATATTTTAGGTGTTAGGCCTATTAACCCAGCAACGATGCAGGAGGTTACCCCACCCGATCTGTCTTTCTGGCTTGTTAATTTTTGAAAGCAAGGAAGCTATAACAACAAAAACCGAAGTTCTTCACCATAAGTTATGCCAATGCTGAATTCAGTGCATTATACCTTATTCACCTATGTTTATGGGAATAATTGAACTTCGATAAAATTTGCACTCCCTCATATATTTCTACCCGCATTCACTTAAACACGTAGCCTAATTAAAAAGCATGTGACAGTATAAAAGGATAATGGACCTACGAATTTTTACCAGATTGTAAGTAATTAATTTTTTTGAATTTTCATTGGATTATTTTGCGGACAGGCCTAAGTTTAAAAGGAATATTCTTCCCACGTTTTTTTAATGTTGTCTTGGCTACATAAACTCTCATTCAAATTAGATCACTTAGGCCTAGGCTATAGGCTAGGAGCAGAAAGAAACATCTGGGCTGCTTGATGAAATACTTCACTAATTATTTAGGTAATAATGTAGGCTAAGCTTATTAATTTTATTGTGGTTATTACTTAATATTTTATTGTTTTTATTAAAAATATTACAGCCTTATTTAATTCTATTCGTATTAAACAGACCAAAAGCCCCATAAATGTTATTGTTGTCAGTAAAACTGCCAATTACGAAATAAGTTACTGTTCGCACTATTGTACATAAGTTCAATAGGCCTACACGTAGGCCTTCCGGTATACTCTGAATAAAATATTCTTTTTTTAATACTTGGCCTATCTTAAAACTTCAGCTTACTAAAACATTGTGGGCCTACCCTCACGACATCCAAACACAACGGGGTCGACAGTTCGGCATTTGTCATTTTTAATAAATAATTAACGAAATGAACGACCGTTCAACTGTTCTATCGCGTAGTGTTGCAATTGCCCGCCAATATTTAAAACAGTCACACTGTAACAGCCTTCTGATTTTTTGATCCTAATAAAACAATGGCCTAAAAGTTTCGTTCACATGCAGCTTGTTATTGAAAACTGAACGATAATTGGCATTTCTGAGCGCTTCCACTAAAACTTTAGGTTAGGCCTAAGAGGTTGCCTAGCGTATAAATTATATTTAGTTAAGTTTATAAATTCAATAGGCCTATAAGGCCTTAAACACATGCCATTAATAAGTGCATTATTGTCGTAACACTATTACACACAAGTTACAGATAAATTATGCAATGTAAACTATTATGTTGTGGACCATCAAAATTATTCTCAGGATAAAAGTACGTTTGCCTACGTTCATATGTGAAATAGAGGAAAAACTAACTTTTTCCGTTCTCACGATTTTTGCGAAATAGGTGATATCCTACGCGTTTGAAATTAATATTAACCCAAGCTTGAGTAATGGACACGGTGATTCCACAATTACGAGATATTTGATCTAGCCTCTTATCTTAATTCGCGAAAATTTTGCTTTCTGAGTAAAGACATAGAAATTTTGATAAGTAACAGTGCATTAAGTGTCTGGTGATAGGCTAATTATTCAACTCACTTAAAACAACAGATTATTTCAGCATTTCAAGATCTCATATAGGGTAATGTATTTTTAGGAGGCAATTCACATAGGATAAGTTATCTTTAGAATAAACGGTATTGCGTTTTTCACGGTTCACGATGAAGCATGAATTTAACATTTAAGAATAGGAAATTTTTCGAATTTAATTCAAACAATTGCACTATTTTAACCCATGCCCATATAGGACATAGCTTATGTGATTCAGTTTATGTCTGTAACTTAAGTATAATTTAAAGTTACAAAGTATACAAAGGTAGCCTATGAGTTTCTGACACAATTAAACATGCATACTATCACTTCAGGCACACGCCTACAAGACGGAATGTATGCACAAGAATAGGCCTAAGGGTTGTTTTAAAATGACCCGATTATCAAACTAGGCCTGTATGTTAAAACAAATAAGAAATCTGGCAGGGCTGTCTGCAACTCTCACACAAATAGTATTATCAACGATTGCCTAAAACCACACAGGCCTTTCTTACCGGCGAATATCCTATTATTTCACAGGCTTATAACCGTCTCGATAGTCTTCGTTTATAGTTTACCGTAATCTTTTTCATGCACAGGCTTATGCCTTTTTGTGTAATAAATGTCATTCTAAACAAGTTCGATACGCAAAATTTTTTGTAAATGTCAGTAGTATTAAGCTGATGTAAGTAATAATTTCTATGTACCTCGTAATTCAAGAGACTGTATGGCCTACAAGTTTTACGCATCTCGTGGAGACAGATTCATTGCACTTTGAATGACCACGGCACTGGCTTCTGCGATTTAGAAACGGCCTCTCTGTTAAGAGGTTAGGCTGAGAATACGCTACCGAAATTCGTGCATCACACTAACTTAGAGTTCATTTATTTTCACATTTTGAACACAAACACTGAGATGAAGTAGACATGCAGATGCTTACCTGGCAGTGGTGCAATCCCTATAGAGTATGTCGAAGTCCTTGCAGGAAAGCAGCTTACACCTGTTCACTCCAGGCTGGATGGCTCCCAGACCGCGCAGAATTCGAACCTGTTCAACATTGCAGACCAGAGGCACTATGTCGAGTCTCTTCAGCTTTGTGTAGACGGTGTGTAGGCCACCCACCAAGTGCTTCAGGAAGAGTTCAAATGCTTGAGGAAGACACAGCATCGTGTCACCTGCTATGATGAAAGCCGCAACTTTCTGTCCACGATATTCAACCAATTTGCACTCGTTGGCTGTAGGGTCAGAGCTGGATATCGGCGGCGGGCTGTTGTAAGACCTCGGCGGCCCTCCGTGGTGCGCCGCGGCCATCAAGTCCAGAGGCGAGTGATGCATCATGCCGCCTCCGAGTGAATTGAGCAGACCGAGACCTGGAGGCGGCAGAGGATGCATCACAGACTGTGATATCCTGGGAGGCACCGCAGTTATGCTGTTGGGGGTGGACACGGGTGGCGGGCTCAGAGTCTGAGGGTGCTGCTGAGGTGTCGGCGGCGCCTGCTGGGGGCCGGGACTGCCCGGTTGTCGTACCATGCTCAGAGGACTCTGAGGCGGCTGCTGTGACCCCGGGGTAGAAGGCGGCGGATTGTTATTGTTATTGTTGCCTGGGGGCGTGAGAGGCGGTTTGATAGCAACTGGAGGCGATGCTGACGAAGAGGCATTGCTGCTGTGGTCGCTGTTTGTCGACGAAGAGTCCATTACGGAATCCATACTCATAGTTCACCGTTGATAAATTCTACTGTGTTAAAAAAAGCACTTTTCCTCACACTACTTAGCTGTTCTCTTGTGAGATGGATGGGCACTAGTATCACACACTGTTCACCACCATTGTCACATGCCACTTGTCAGCAACCATATCACTGCTGAATACCGAATAGAGTCCATGAGGAGCCAGCAACCAAGTGGTGCTCCTGCTATGTCTGTCTGTCTGACTGTATGTCCGACTGACTGACTGTTCAACACAATAAGAGAGTAGAGTGCGACAGAGACAGAAGCGGAGGAAAACTTAAAACACTCACTGTATTCGTTCTGCGTGTTCTGTCTCTATCGGGATGATGTCTCCTCTCTTCTTCCTCTCGTACCTTATCCTTCCACTGCTCACACAACAAAACAAGAAGAGGTACCGCCCGCTGGAAACAGAGACGGGGAAGAAAAGCACACGCTCACACATACACTCGCTGTGTTTTTATCAGAGGGGTAGAGGGGAGCGCGCCGAAATTACATCCGGCAGCTACTCTAAGCTCCGGAGGACACGAGACGTTTGCAAGAAGTATATTCTACAGTCACAAAAGTAATAAATAAAAACAGCGAGGGAGGGTGGAAAAGCTTTGCTCTTTTTTTGTTTTGTTGATAGGGCTGCGCTAGCAGTGAGATGGAAGCTCAGAACACAGTCATTAATGGCACGTTACGCGCAGCTCGCCGCTCATTGGTTCGCACTTTATACAGCACTTTACTCTCATTGGTTCTCGGCCGGGTTCCGCCTGACTTGCTTTAGATTTTCACGGGAACGCCTCTTCTTACACACTCGCACAATCTCTCTCTTTACTTTTGCTAGGCTGGTGGTGGTGAAAACAAGAAAAGTCGTTTTGTACTTGCTTGCATCCTTCCTTTGCTTCCTCTTTCTTCAGCTGATATCCTTCGCTCTGTCTCACACCCCTCCTCTTTTCTTTGCATCTCCTCGCCTCTCTACCTGGTCTCCTTTCTCACTCTGCTCTCCTCTCTCTCTTTCATCACCTCCTATGCGGTGTAGTGTCGCAGCAAACAGTACATGGCTGCGTGTTGTGTTGCGGACTAAGAAGGCACACCGACACTTTAACTGCGGTTCACAACTCTTAAGTTAACAGAAAACAGTACTTAATTTTGAGATGTGAAACTATCGTTAAATCGTGAATTTGTGAGCACTGGGTAGGTAGGTGAGAAAACAGTACATAAAGAATAGTTGATGTGAAGTTGTCAGATCGCTCCGAACAGCGTGGAAAGAATGCACCACTTTTTCCTTTCGCACATGGTTAGAACAGCTGATGCGGGCCGGCCGGCAGACTGGAAATGAGGTTCGGCCTAGTGGGGCGAGGGATACGTGGGGAGAGTGAGTGAGAGAGCAAGATTCCCCCTGCTTTAACTTCGCTATTACGTTCATATGCAATAACACAGCCCCTACTGCTACGGTAAAACGAGACACTTTGCTTATTGAGTCGACATCTATGAGCGCATTGGCAAACTAGGTTGTAGTTTCTGGAAGTCTGTTCTTCCAGCATGTCATAGTGCTTGTAATTTAATGATGCGCTTGCTTAATGGACGCTAATGATGTCACCGGAGCGGAAGAAGCTCCATGCCTGTCAAATTAAAGTTAAACAATTTCTGTCGCCTTCAAAGATTCGTGTTCTTGGTCTTCAAAATGTTATTCACAATTTTTTGCGTTAACTATTCTTTAGGCCCAAAAGGCATCCACCGGGAAGAGAGAAAAATATGTAGGCCTAAGTTAAACTAACTAAATAAATGATTTCGTTATTAATTTGTATTTTTCGACCACAAGAATGAAAGTGGAAAGTCCTACGTGATGATACCTAGGTAGAAGAAACATTTGTTTAAATTACAAAATGCACACTCAGTGTTAAGTTTACTGTTCTTACTTTAGGACATTCGTTTTCATAAGTAGGCCTACATGGTATTATTAGGCCTATCATGATCATCATTATTATTATTATTATTATTATTATAAATGGAATGTAATTACGAATTTTACTCCTTTATTTTTATACAAACAGAAAATATAGCATGTAGAAATTTAAAATAGGTAGGCCTATTGTGGCAGGCCTATTTAAGTTTCATGTTTAGTTTAAAGGCATATGCCTCAATTTCTTACATGTTTCGGTGATAGTGTACATAGATAACTGTTATTTATGTTCATTGTGTTTTTCTTTATTGGTAAGGTCTACCTGACAGTATGAAATAAAGCATTTTTAGGCTCCTTCAAATAATTCACTTTCATGTGAGTTTGTGCACGAACACTTTTGTAGGCCCAACCAATATCAGTGAAACCCTCCTCAATTATTTGATGTTCTTAAGCCTTTATTGTTATTTGAAATTTAGGATTGAATAAAGGACTATCCCAAATAGTGAGGTAATAATCTTATCGCGATATCTGAAGAAAATGAAAAGTAGGCCTACTTTCATTTGTCAACCCCTTTTCTTCCGAATAACCAATTTAGTGATACAGATAGGCCTACAATTTAAGTAGTCTGTATTTAAAAAAAAAATAATAAACTCCATGTCGCTAGGCTACATACCTTTACGGGACTAGGCGTGCCATCTGACAGCTGGATAATCTCCCATGGCAGATGGGAGGATTATTGAAGGCGTGTGATCAGCAGGTCGAACCCCAGGGCCGTTGATGGCTTCTTTATCAAGTAGCTCCTGACTTTGTGTCACGAGGCCGAGTGCACCCCGCTCCAGATCTCTCTACCTCTAAAAGAAAACAAAAAATGTACCAGGGATCGAACCCAGACCTGCTGATCCATAATCGGCAACGCTAACCACTAGACCACGCAGTAGGTTAATAGTCTATACTATCCAACAAATGTATCTTTTCAGTAGCCTATTTATATTGTTTAAAGTGCAATTGTTTAGATGGGTACGGTACAACATTTAAAACACGTCTTTCTGTATCTAACAGAATAAGCCTACATTTATTGTTACCAATAATTAATTTTTAAAAGATTTTATTTGACATTGTTGTTCATAAAATGAATTTGCATAGGCCTAACTTAGCACAATGTACAAAATCACTACCCACAAGGGGAATATATTTATATTCATAATATTCTACCCACGTATTCTCAGACACATTCTCTGCGAACCAGTAACTTTTGCTCATAAAAATTATGAAAAACTGGATCAAAAATATTTTAGTTAAAAATGTCTGTCCTTTTTTTTAATTTTAAAAAAGTAGTTGCCTACTCTAACAAGATACAACATGGGTCTATGTATTTGAATTTTGTCACATTTGAATTTGACTATGTGTGATTTTTTCTGTAATTTACTACTTAAAAATGAGTAGGCTACAAGATTTATTTAGAATAGCGATTTCAAAAAAATGAACTTGATATTGTCACTGAACAAGATTAAGAGGAGGAGAAATATCTAGTAAAAGATCGATGTAATGGTAATAGTATTTATTGTTGAGTGCAATAGGTTACAATGTTGCATGTTAATTTCGCCTTTGGGAATTTTATCAACATGCAACGAGCATGGCTTATAGGCCTACGTATGTTCACACCGTTATAGGCCTATGTAATTTCTGTTTTGCAGAATTTTCATTAAACTTAATTCATTGGTCACATTTCAGTTCTAACCTCGTCTGCAAATACTCAGTTCTTTTCACTTTTAAATACAAACGTCGTAGAACTAGAACTATAAATATATATGCTACGCTTTGGAAATAAAATAATTTCTTCGTCATAATTGTCATTACTGTTACTTGATTAGGACAGTGCTAGGCTGAGATAGATAATAGGCTAGGCCTATATTTGCATTCATGAACCACATATTATTGTCTCTGTTGGAAGGCCTAGGCCTATGAGAATATGATAGAAAAATTACTCTTCCTATAGGCCTAATATTCTCATGCAATGTCCAACAAAGACAATAATCTGTGGTACTGAATGTATATATAGACCATATCCATATTGAATGTTAACTGTACAATAACAGTTGAAGCCCGGTCACGAAAATCACTATTAGTAGGCCTCTGCCTCACAGTACTGCACACGACATGGTCATTGAGGTAGACCATTAAGGGCAATCAGTCATAGAAGAGAGGTTCCATCTGGTGCTGTGCAGTGAACTCTGAATTAGCTCAGTCGGTAGAGCAGTGGCACGGATAGTTAAAGGTCCTGGGTTGAAATTCCAGTGTCAGAGGGATTTTTCTCTTATAATATTCTCATGAGATAGATAAGTTATAAATCCCGAAAATGATAACCGGCATAAAGGTATGGATATATGTATGGTGTATCCATAATAAAGAATATCGTTCCACTTCATTATTTTACATCATATCACATATTCGTGTAGGAATTTTTACTCTGCTATTTTTCTAGCACTGCTTAAAATATATTTATTCATCCCAATTAAAGGCTTAAAGGTTTTGCGACACCTAAGCTTTATTCCACAGATCTCACTCCCTTTACTACCCTCTGTACATTCACGCCCTTCCTTGCTAGCTTAAAAGATCGACGAGTAGGCCTACATGAACAACTTCTTACGAATGTCTAACAGTGAGTATAGGCCTAGTTATTTTTGACATTATTAGATCTATTCACATTTTCATGTGAACCAGGTTTTCTAAAGATAGAAAGAAAAAAAAGAACATACGTTACAAGAATCCCCAAAACAAGATTTTCTTTTTTCAGCCTATGTTTTCAAATAATTCGATATTCTTACATAGCATAAATAGGCTAAAGCGCATAAATAAACAAGACATTATAACTTTTATAATTTGTAAGAAAATCTGATGTGAAAGTCACATAACTTCCTCTGCCCAAATAAAAGTTAGCAGTATTCACATATCCTTTTACAGAATCGCAAGACACAATTTTACGCTAATTATCCTATAAATACCTCTTCTTTCAATGATGCAAGCGCAGGCTATATAACAAACTTAAAAAAAAAGAACAAGTGACTGCAGACGTTTATTGAACTTTCCGCCGTAAAGAATAATTTCCGAAATTTATCGAATATTTCCCTCAGATATTTCTTTACACTATACCTGGCCAACAATACATCTTTCTCACTTCACATTCTTATATAGAATAAGAGGCCGTGAAAGAGCGCTTATTCAGTTGTTCATCACGCAAGACAAACTTTCTACAAACAGTGGGTGAACAGTGGGTGGCTTGTAACTACCCTCAGAGAATTTTTCAGAAAAAAAGTTTCAAATAAAAGTCTTAGCTCTCAGTAAAAGAAACACATATGCAAATTTTAAAGAAAATCGTTAGAGCCGTTTTCGAGAAAATCGCGAAAAACGAAAATTTCTTCATGTAAAGTCCCCTTAAAAATAAGAGAAATTTGTCGCTAATCTTCGAATCACATCTCCAGAAGGTACCTGACCCAAATACGAAATTTTGTTTTCATACAATTCTCCGTTTCGGAGCTAGCCTGTTCACAAAGTTCCACACAGACAGACACACACACAGACACACACACAGACATGTTTCCAAAAATAGTATTTTTGGATTCAGGGGGCCTTGAAACGTGTATATATGCAAAAACTCAACTTCGAATTTTTGTGTCTAAAACAATACTTCCTCTACCTATAGTACCTATGGTACGGGCAGAGGAAGTAAAAAATGGAATCTTAAGAATCACGTAGGCCTAACCTGTTATATAAAAAAAACTGCTTCATAGAAGTGATTGTAGTCTAAAAGTAGGTCTAGTAAACTAGTAGTCTACCAGTAATGGTGAGCAGCAATAGAAGGAATTGACCAATATCACTTATGACAAAAATAAGGAAATATAACAAATTATAATTTACTATTCTGCTAAAACTTAGTTACAATACAATGCTAATATTAATTATGATGATGATGATGATGATGATGATGATTATGATGATGATGATGATGATGATGATTATGATGATGATGACGATAATAATAATAATAATAATAATAATAATAATAATAATAATAATGGTAATAATAATATTAAAAAAATAATAAAATATTAGTGATATAAAAACGAAAAAATTATTTTATAACAGTGTGACCAGACTACATGATCTTCACAGAATCAATCACTTTGTATTGCTTCTCTTGCTATTCCGGTGATAGGGATAGGCACATAGGCTATAAAGGGACGTCTCTTTCCTTGTTCACTGAATAAAGGAAATCGGAGAATAAGAGCAATTTAGTACCGAAATTTTATCCCTTGCATTTTAATAATTAAACTTATACTGTCATAATCGCCCTTCCTTCTGTTTTTGATTCCAAAGATGTCTTGGTCTTTTACCAGTATAATTTTGCAGCATCTTAAATATTTGGAATATGCCTAAAATAATTTGTAATTCGTATTCAGAAAAAAATGACAATAATTTAATAAAATAATATAGACATACGAAATTAACAAGCTGACGTTTCGCGGGAAATGTTACCCCTAATGGAAGTCCATCTGTTACCCTTTATTTATTTTCAACAGTTCGTACTGCTGTCTTTCCTTCACAAATCAGTTTGTGACGTTATAGTCTATAAAGAAATATCCAGTAGTGTGTTCTGGGGTTAAATGGGGTTAAATTTATTTCAGTACAATATAGGCCTAACGCGAGAACTGCCACAGGAAATATAGAGAAATAAAAGCTTTCTAATATTATATATTTACAAGAAAATAAAATCAGAAGTGAACAAATATGACAGGACACTGTGTCAAGGTTTCCTTATTTAAAGTTGCGGAGGCTTACGAACATAACAAAAATTAACAATTTTTTTTACCATTTTTGTCAGGCAAGAAAAAATAAATAAATAGCTTACACTTAGGATAGGCTTAACTTGAGCTAAGCATAACCTTGTCAGGATTTCTCTCATCTCAGTGATTTTCTTACTGCATGTAATGAAAACATTTATTAAAAAATTTACAGCTAGGCTATTAATTTTCGTACGAAGTTATTCATTTTTATATTCCTTGTGACAATATAGGCCTATTAAAATTCAATGACTGTTTCATATTAGGAATATTTGTTTTAATTTCAAATATATGAATATGATTGTAATTTACTTGATTCTAGGGGCCATTTCCTGATGAAAAGTTATGTGTGATTTGTTGATCGAAACAAGTTATTTCATTGAATCAACTGAATTTACTGTTATTAAAACTTAATCACAAGATCTATTTGCAATGAATTCCATGTCATTGCCTAAGAAAGGCTGTAATAAGCCCTTGAACGAAATATTCTCAGTTTCAAATAATTAATTAGATAACTTTATTGCTTGCTTCACATTGCTGGATATTCATTTTAAAGAATCTATTGATATTATTATTATTATATTATTATTATTATTATTATCATATTACAATAAGTAACTAACTCCGTGGCGCTAACATCCCAGAAGGGACAAGACCTACCACCCGACCGCTGCGTCATACCATAGGCAGACGGCAGGATTGGGGGGCATGTGGTCAGTATGTCGACACCCACGGCCGTTAATGGTGGTTTCCGTCATATTACAATACCCGTTCTTAAAAAAGAGTTGCTTATTTTATTCTAATATTATGTAAGCTACGTGATATTCATTTTTTAGAAATTTCGCTAGATTTGGGCAAGACTAGTCAATATTAGAAATATTTTCAAAAGAAGTGACAGGATAGATTGTTATCTTCAGTTCATAACCTGTAAATATCTGTTAATTTAGGGAATGAGTCGCTCTTCTAAAGCAACGGGCATTCGATTCTCAGTTAGGAGAAGTTTCCTTGGTGGGATTTCCCGGAATCTTTCCTCACTCTTGAGACGAATGTTGGGAAACTTTATTCCTCTGTGGTCTCGGGATGTTACCTGGCCTTCTTGTCACCTTCATCCCATCCGAGCCTTGTGTCTATCTATTAATATGTTATGTTATGTTATGTTATGTTATGTTATGTTATTTATTTATTTATGCTGTTGAAGTTTATGCCATAAGGCCTTACGAAATTTCGTAAGAACTGAGTTAGAAATTAAGAACTATAAGTGATACGTTATAGACAATAAAATGTTTATAATTTGCAATGACTTAATTGCAATTCTTTTTAAAGAAAATAAAGTAGAATTAAATCTAATTAATGACTAAGAAAATAAACATTCAGTTTATTTAAAATTGTAGCACATTTCGAAATTCTCTGATATTTTGAGGCAACGAATTCCCAAGGCAAGGGTTAGACACACTAAAAGATGAAGAATAGAATGATGTTGTATGACAGGGAATAAACAGTAAGTTTTGGTTATGCGTTCATGAGGTCGAAAGGAGTTGCAAATAAGTGTTGTCTAGGAGGTGGCCTCAGCCTTGAGCTGATTACTCATCCGGAGTATGTCCTTGTCTGGTGAAAAAGGTATGTATGTGATCCACAGGACCACCCCCTCCAACGGTAAATGTCCCTATAACGGGGGAGGTAAAACTCAGAGAAAGATGAAGAAAAAAATCAGTAAATGTTTCTACTTGAGAATGAAATCTAGTCTCGAAATAAGATTTCTAAATACTTTAAAATTAAAAAGAACATTCATGCCATACCTATACACTACAAGAAGTATAGGCCTAAAAAACGTACAGAGTACACTGATTTGTAATTATTCAGTAAGTAGTGAATTTGAAGATGCTACAAAGTAGAATGCCTTACAGGATAACATTCCTGTTAGCATAACAACGAATTTAAGATATGTAGGCTATAAATCCTACAGCATAGTTGGATTTCATTACAAAGAAACCAAAAACCTACTCCAATAAAGGAATAGGCCTATGGTTTTAAGTCATATTAATCAGTTACTGGGCAAACCTTTCAGAATTAAATTTGTTTCCCAGGCTATTTCATTTTTTACCTTAATTTTAATGTACAGTCGGTCAAATAAAAAACGTCGGGCGGTATTTGATTAAGTATCACGAACGAGCATATGCGCATGTACAGGAAGACTTAAGGTTAGGTTTACACACGCCTCTTGTCTATCCATGTATTTTCTTGATTATTTAGTCAGTTTTGTTCCAAAACAAACATGTATAGAAGGCTGTGGCTATATGCCTCAAATCCGTCATATTCTTGCTTGCAAATTTTTATAATATTAATAATTAATAGATTCGCGAGGAATATGTTTATTCAAGGAGCATTTTTTTAAGATTTTATTTTATAATACCGGTACTTCTAGTGCAAAATCAATAACTTACGCTCAACTTCTGCAACCAATCTTAGCATCGAAATACGCGTCCGGCCAGATCAACGTTTGCTATGAAAACTTCCGGTCGCATTATAGTAAAGTTCCCTCCTCTGAGCTGCTCTTTCATAAATATGGAACCTTCTCGCTGCTTCAGAGACCGAAAAATGCAGGTCAATTACAGCCCTAACTACACTTTCTCTCACGTTAGCATTTGTATGTGGCGATGACACAAAGCAAAATGAATTAGACAATGCATTAAGTTGAATATCGTGTGTTGCGCTTTCCGCGTTGTTCATTTTTTCCCTCCTTGTTCATATTTTCCCTCCTGCCGCATGGCCTCATATGTTCCGAAAATGACCTGTATTTTGTGTTTTTATAGGAAACTTGTGAACTAATGCGTCAAAACTTTAATTTTAACAGCATACGAGTCCCGACGTTTTTTATTTGACCGACTGTACACGCATTTGTAACACAGCCATTGTTTAATTTTATCTCTTTATGTAATCCAATGACTTAAATCACTTTCCATTACCCTTTCTAACATCAGTACAATCACCTCGTATCGCCGTTCTGTACGGTAATAGGTTAGTAATCTAACAAACTTGTACATTATAGTATTACTAATATCAATATTATTTATTATTACCATTCCCATTATTATTATTATTATTATTATTATTATTATTATTGCAATTTCTTTAACTGTACGACTGCTGTAGACTATTATGTAACTTTTCATTAAATTACCTCATATTCACTTTTGTAGTATTTGTGTAATTATTCCACTTACTTAAAATATTATTGTATGAAATTTGTAATAATTTATTAGTAGGTAGCCTACTGTCTAATGTATATTTTTGTGTATGAATGAATTGAAAAGAGGGCCTCAAGGCACATTTGTTTGTATACTTTATGTCCATAAATGTGTATTTTAAAACGCCTTAATTCTACCAGACAAAACATTATTATTATTATTATTATTATTATTATTATTATTATTATTATTATTATTAATATTATTATTTAAAATGTCATACTCTTATTATTATAGCCAATTATTATTTACCTTTACAACTACTTTTAAAATGGGCAGGGAAGTAATTATAAATACTAAGACAATATTATCCTACCTGTTGTATCATATGGATGTGAGACATCGT
The DNA here is from genome assembly GCA_964059195.1 of Ectobius pallidus. Classification (NCBI taxonomy): domain Eukaryota; kingdom Metazoa; phylum Arthropoda; class Insecta; order Blattodea; family Ectobiidae; genus Ectobius; species Ectobius pallidus. The sequence goes on from CAXKWD010000008.1 coordinate 21,166,451, forward strand.
CCCTTACCGTTCGGGAAGAACATAATCTCACAGCGTTCGAAAACAGGGTGCTTGGAAAAATATTCTGACCTAAGAGAAAAGAAAATGAGGACTGAGAAAACTGCATAATGACAAGCCTCATAACCTGCACTCTTCACCGAAGGAGGAAGAAATTGTCTGGAGATGTTGCACGCATGGGGGAGGAAAGATATATCTATAAAATATAACTGGAAGACCCGGAGGGAAAAGACCATTTGGAAGTACTAGACATAGGTGGGAGAACAATATTAGAATAGATTCAAGGGAAGTAGTATTTTCAAGGGTTAGTTGGATGCAGTTAGCACACAATAGGGTTGAATGGCGGGCTCATGTAAGCACGGCAATGAACCTCCGGGTTCCATAAAGTAGATACGTAATATGACTTTACTTTGCTTAAAAATTGTCCATTGTCACTGAGCAATTAAGTAAGTAAATAAATAAATAAGTAAATAAGTAAGTATAATATAGGTATGTGTAGTACCTCTTAGTGGGTGTAGGCCTATGTGCCTGACCTTTCTGATTCGTATAGTGTTTCGTCATAATTTATTAATTTGTATTTTTGCAAAATAGTAATTGAAAGCTCTTAGTAAATGACTAAGTCTTGCAGTAAAGCTTAATCGGTATAGGAGTATCAGTAGTGGATATTCTCATCTAAATATGATGAACTTCATTTCCGTTTGTGGTAACTTAATGTAAGTGTCTTAAATTGTTCCACCTTTAACCACAATACAACTAAGTAGCAGATAGTGTCATCTGGATACACAGTGTCTAAATATTATGTACTCTTATAAACGTATTTACAAACAACATACAAGTCAAACTGATACAATTTTAAAATTAGCGACTAATTGTCGCATTAGTCCATATATGAAGTACCTAGTTCCATAAGGGCGTAAGGCACATCTTTAATTTTGAGCTTTTAATATTTATGCCTTCTCCTCATCTCTCTTAAATACTCAGTGAACAATTTATACTTGTGCCTTAAACCTCTGCTCAGTCATAAGAAAAGATCTGTGCCTGTGAGTGGTAACATTGTTTAAAAACATCAACATTTCTCTAAACTATGTCCTTGTGCCTTGAGCCCTTATGGAACTAGGCCCTTCATATGTAAGTTATTTTTAAACTTTAAAAAGCAATAAGTTTTAAAATGCTCTTAATTTGTTATGACCCTAAAAATTAAAATATTTATATGTTGTTCAAAATTGCTTATCTTACTATGTCTAGCAGCAAATTCTTTTACCAGTAGTCTAATACTATCAAATAAGTTAACCATACATATCACTGTACACTGTTTATGTCTTGAAGATATACTGTCCAGTAGTCAAATTCCTTATTCAAGTAGTCTAATACTTTCAATTAAGATAAACTATAAATATCACTGCACACTATTTATGTCTTGAAGAAACCTTATTAAAATAAACATGTATGCATCACTAACCGCTGTATCCTGAATTAATTTGTAATTAACATTTATGTCGCTATTTCTAACAATATTCCTTTTAGATGCCGTGCATCAAGCAAACCAAGCAACCAACTTTCTTAATGGAGATGCGCATTTCGGCCTTATTTAGCCATCTTCAGTCCTGGGAATTAGAAGCTGTATGATGAAGTCTTAACTTCCTGAGTATTAACCTGATATTATATACAAATGTTAAGGCCGAAATGCGAAATTTGTAGCCTACTGTATGTACTATATTTATTTTAAAAAAAAAATCAATGGTTACATGACGTCATCGAAGGGAAATTGAGGGAATTACAAGCCTTGGAAGAAGAAGAAGAAGAAGAAGAAGAAGAAGAAGAAAAAGAAAAAGAAGAAGAAGACGAATCTAACTGCTAAACGATTAGGGCTTAAAGGAGCAAAAAAAAAAAAAAAAATACTGGTTACTGAAAGAGGAAGCCAAGGATGCGACCTGTGGTATTGAAATAACTTATGTGTTCCAAAAATTCTAGCGTATAAAAAGTAGGAAATAGAATTTCACCCTCATTAGGGAAGATTAAATTGGGGGGGAAGTGCCTCCCGTGCCCCCTCCAGACGCGACAAAAGTTGGCTTACCTGAACAACGATTTAGAAAGACTTTGCAGACGTGTGGCGGTTTGCAATAGAATAATCGCGTTATTCAAATTGAGATTACTGACACGCTGATAATGAATTAAGAGTCTCATTATTTAACGTTCGTTTGATACCGTGCAGCGGCACACTACCTTTATTTTTAATTATAATGCTATTTATTTTGTAGAATGTCAATGCAGCGAAACTGAATTGTGTTTAACCACACAGTGTCATTATTTTGCCACAGAGTTGCTGTATGTTTGTATTGTAATGATACGGTAATATCCAGGACGTAGTTGTGTACACAATTGCAACCATTGCTAAATCCACAATTGCTAACATTCGATGAAACCTCTTAATCGGTTTCAATTGCAATATGGAGAGCAGATGTTTCGACAAAATATACAATTGCAGCACGAGATGAATCTTAAAGCTAAGCAGAGTGTGTTACGATAGCTCGTTGCGATGGTGTGTAACCGTTTATCTACGGGCCCTGCTTCGAACCTCTTCAGACGAAATTATTTTATTTTATTATTATAATGTGACGTTGCTATTGTGTTTAAAATTCTCAATTATTAGTTTGTTGTTGTCCTTTATGTTTTTCTTCACTATTATTACACTTTTCAAAGTAACAATGAAGGCTTTTTTTTTATTTCGATACCTCAGTCTGTATTAACAATAATTACTAAAATATAATTTTAGTTTACAACAGGAATATTATGAAATCAATTATTAGGAAAAGAGAAAAATTATCTAAAAATGTCGAGCCTAGTTTTGCTCTATGACGTAAAATGTGTATGCTACAGGGCATTAAAGTCATTATAATTTGGTGCTCATAAATCAATAATTACGCGAAATGGGGTTAAAATGCTCATTAAATTGACTTCATTCCTTCCTAGTGATCGATAAAAATCTGACTCTTGATCAATCGTCAACAGCTGTATCATAATTTAGTTTTCCATAAACTGCAAAATTTACATACTAATCACATGACTGGTCGCCACTGCATTAGTCTCTGTTTTATTCATAACTACTGACTACAGTGTTAACAACGAAGTTCCTTTGTTTTGCATTTTTTCTAATTTTATAAGTCAGTGGCGGCCGTGCCCTGGGAGATTTTATGCTGTAACAGGAAAAATTAAATCCATAGAAGAAAAATCTCCTAATAAAAGTGGCTTGTCTATGTCCCCTCTATACACAGGTAAAATATTTCAGTGTTATTCATTAACACTCTGTATATGTTTTGATTTATATTATTTACTATTCGCCTTGTTTTATGAGTGTATTTGTGTATGAAGTGTGTGTGTGTGTGTTTTTTGTATGTAGCGTCGCTTTGCCCTGAATTTTTGTTTTGTTTTGTTTTGTAATTTCCAGTGGTCACTGTTTTCTGTTGCTGTACTGAGCTGTGCCCGAACACGAGCTTTTGCTCTTTCGGGCATCAGTTATGAATGTACGAGTATGTTTTATGTTTTACGAAGGTAAAATAAAATAAAATAAAGAAATTTGTTCTTGACAGTGTATACAGAGTGCTGCAAAATTCCATACACAAACTGCTATGGACTCTAAGGAGACCAAAACAAAGTTGTTTTGTTATATAACCATAGACCGGAAACCAATAGTTACAGCAGTAGTCACCTACGAATGGAAACATTGCTGACAGACAATGAAGATATGGTGACCATTTGAACTGGTTCTGGTGAGGTTTATTTACAGATATTGTTCAAACGTGCGGCCTCCTGCTTCAATACATGATCTGCAACGACGTGATACTGTTTCTCTCATACGGTGAAATAATGCAGGGTTATGTTGTAATTGGTCGGCAGCTACAAGAATCCGAGTAACGAGATTCTCCTCTGACACAACTGGTGTTTCATACACTAAACTCTTTAAATGTCCCCACACAAAGAAATCAAGTGGAGTAAGGTCAGGAGAACGAGCAGGCCATGCAATGGGCCCACCCCGGCCAATCCAATCCTAAGAACAAGCAACGTGTCACGTGTTTGTCATGCGCAGAGATATTTGTTTCTACTCAACGATGTCTGTCTTCGAAGGTGGCTACTGACGTACCTATTGGTTTCCGGCCTATGGTTTTATAACAAATCCTCTATAATCCAGCAGTTTGTGTATGGAATTTTGCAACACCCTGTATAAGGACATACAAAAGAACATCGTCAATAGGTAGACAGTGTAACAGTGAAAATGTTTACATAACTTAAGATACAAAGGTGTTTACGTTAGCTACATATTACATAAGTATTTACAATCATTACACATATTCTAGACAGAAGCTGTTTCTAAAAGTAAGGATCTTCAATGCATTCATTCAATGTTTTATGATTCTGATTTAACATAATAGGCTTATTATAATTCACCATAGTACATGCTGGCTGAATCTACGAGGGAATCTTCGTCATCAGGTAGAGCACCAAATTTAGTTGAATGCAAGATATGTGGAAGAAAATTTACTAGTAGGGGAATTAATATTCATTTGGCATGTAGCCACAGCTCTTCACAAGCGTCCCTTATTCATCCTTATTTCTACTCAGGTTGAAATTATTGAAAATAATGAAATTCCACATTGCCTGATATGCCATAAGGTATGTACATCGAGTCTTGGCTTGAACATTCACCTCGGGAAAACCCGTCCCAAAAACAGAAGAAACAAAATTGTGGCACGACATTTTGTTCGTTCCCATCTCCTCCTGATCCAGGTGATGAGTTTTTATCGGTGTCCGAGGTATCTGTTTTGAAATGTATTACTCAATTTCCTACCGGTTCCGCCTCTGGAATAGATGGTTTACGTCCTCAACACCTGAAGGATCTTGTATCCGTTTCGGCTGGCGATTCTGGCAAAAGATTGTTGCTGACAATTACGAAACTTTGTAACCTCATGTTGAGTGGTAAAGTAACTCCTGCCGTCTGCCCAAATTTATACGGGGCTTCTTTACTTGCTCTTACAAAGAAAGATGGAGGAGTACGCCTTATTGCCATTGGCAATACTTTTCGAAGACTGGTAGCAAAACTTGCATGCACATCAGCCAAAAAGATTTGAAGGAATACTTTTGCCCCCATCAACTCGGGTTTGCTTCTCCTAAAAGCTGTGAGACAATTATTCATACTGTTCGTACATTTTTAAAAAATAATTCAGACAGTAACAACGTCTTACTTAAAATTGACTTTAAGAATGCCTTTAACTCTACTGAGAGAGATTCAATGCTGAAAGCAATAAAAGAAAAATTTCCTTCAATTTTTACATTCATGTAGCAAGCTTATATTCAATCTTCCCATCTTTACTAAGGGTCCACAACTTTCTTTATCATCTCAGACTGGAGCCCAACAAGGAGATCCAGGTGGACCAATGGTTTTTAGTCTCACTTTACATCCTGTCATCCAGGATTTAAACAGTTCTCTCAATCTTTTCTATCTGGATGACGGTACATTGGGTGGTGACCCCAACACTGCTCTGCAGGATTTTGAAAAATTGATTTATGCTAGTAAGGATATTGGTCTAGAAATCAATCCTCACAAGTGCGAACTTTATTTCTGTTCTAATCGAGATGAAGGATTTATCTCTGCCTTCCAACAGATAGCGCCCAACATCAAGATAACCACCGACTCTACTCTAACAATTCTTGGCTCTCCGATCATGCTTGAAGCTGTTCAAACAACTATGGAGTAAAACATACTTTCAATGCAGAACCTTTTTCGGAGATTGTCTCTTATTCATCCACAAATAGCATATTTCTTACTAAAAAATTGCTTTACCATTCAAAAACTTACGTATTTCATTAGAACTACGCCGCTTTGGTTATTTCCCTTGTTTCTTAAACAATTCGACGATCTTCTGAAAAGTAATTTAGTGATAATATTGAATTCTGGATTCAATCTTCCCTTCCTGTCAGTCTCGGAGGTCTCGGCATTCGTAAGTTATTTGATGTTTGTGAACCCGCATTTTTTGGCTTCAGCATATGGAGCCCTCGATTTTGTCAAATCCATGTTCCCCTTTTCTGGTGATGAAATCAAAGTGTCTTCTTGTCTGACGGATAACATTAATCCTCCAGAAGAGTCTTCAGTTCAGAAATGTTGGGACATATTATACACCAAACTTATCCTTGATAATCTGTTGGCATCATCATCTTGTGGTTCCGATCGAGCTCGTTATCTGGCCCTCCAGGAAAAAGAAGCAGAATCTTGGTTGAATGCCTTACCATCTTCAACAATAGGAACTTTGTTGGGCGCAACGACATTTAAGATCGCTGTCGCCTTACGCCTAGGATGCAAAATCTACCGAGAACACAAATGCATATGCGGAGCAACATCCGATTCTCATTGCCATCATGCTTTGAGTTGTGCTAAGAGTAAGGGCAGATACTCACGCCACTCGGCAATAAATGACATCCTCCGCAGAGCTTTTGTATCTGTTCACGTTCCCACGTTACTGGAACCAACAGGCATCAGTCGTTCAGACGGCAAATGTCCAGATGGTATCACCATGGTCCTTGGTTTAGAGGAAAATCCCTTATGTGGGACGCCACCTGTGTGGACAATTTTGCACCATCGCATATTTCAAAGACATCCCGCCTTGCAAGATCGGCTGCTGAGGCTGTAATTAAACTGAAAAAACAAAAAAAATATCGCACTATCGCTGATAATTACTTTTTCGTTGCCTTTGCGGTGGAGACCATGGGTTCATAGTGATTTAGTGATAGTGATTCATAGTGATTCACTGGGTTCATGGTGCAGCATGCCTCAGCACTTGTTGCTGGCATTGGCAGAAGGCTGTGTTCACTGTGTTCACTGAGTTTTGAGGCAGCGAATTAGCATCGCCATGCAGCGTGGAAATGCTTCCAGCATCAAGGGAACTTTCGCTGAATCTTCTGGTCTGGAGGAAACGTATTTCCTTTGACTTCTCCTATTACTTGAACACAAGAAGATAGTTGTTTTGGGAGACGTCACAAGAACTGAATTGCAATGGATCAAGAAACATAAAGATTCTATCACAGAATGGCTCCAAAATCACACTGTGGAAGACACTCAATAATGAACTTCAAAGTTACAGAATACTTTTGTATTACTATATTTTGCTCTACGTGCTTTGTAAGTTTTGTATTCTGTTTATTTCAAAAATACACTGTTATGAATAAAAAGCTTTATTTGTAAGATATTTTTTTAATTCAGATATAAACCTACTAGGCTGTTTAATATTTTTAATTCTAACAGAGAGTTTGAAAAATTTCATGCTCTGTTTTCCTTCAAATAATTTGAGATGGTGTTTTTAACAATAAAGTAATTTTTTACTCTTGTATTTGATGGCAGTTAAATTTTGGACATTATTGAGCTGGTTATTAAATAAAAATAAAATGGTTCTTAAAATAAAAATACTAGGAAGTGTCAGGAGAGAGAGATTAAAAAAAATCCCGGCATGAATTCCTTTGTGGAATGTTCACGAAATATGTAACTGTCCTTTTCTGCAGAATAAAGATTTTCTTCATATTTGATTTAGATGAATTTACTACAGTTCGATTCCATATACAAAGTGTGTGAAAATTAAAGTAATTTGCCAGTATTGATTGAGGCGTATTTCATTACAGCCTATTTCTTAATACAAAAAGCTCTGTCCTAATCTATTTTTAATTTTTTCCAAAAATGACTATTCCAAGTTAATTTCTTGTCAACAATAAAACCTACAAATTTTAATTCATTAGTTGCATCTATGGTTAGATCACCTATGCTTAAGCGAGGTAGAAAAGGTGGTCTTATATACTCAAACAGAATTATTTCACATTTCTTGGCATTAACAGACAATTTAGCATTATTAAAGTACTGGACAACTGAATTTGTAAAAGTTTCTAGGTTGGTTTCTAGCGTATTCACATCATCGTTACTAAAACGATATTATAAAGCATAATAGAGCGAATGAAGTCACAAACAATTCAGCAGTTGTATCCACCAACTTCTCAAAATGAAAAAAAAAAAGTTATACGAAATTCAGATCATACGAAGAGTACACATGAGTTTAATGCTACACTGTTCCTGATCTTTTTTTTAATACATGCTATGTGCTTCAATGCTTTCTCCAGCTTGCCTTTGAGTTTTTTTTTTTTTTTTTTTTTTTTTTTTTTTTTTTTTTTTTTTTGCTGGCATCTCAAAGTTTTAAGTTTGTTCCGGCTTGAGCTTCCCATTATTTATTATTTTTATGGAAATGTGGATGGACGACTTTAATTTATAAAACTTATTTTTCGGTTCATTTTGGAAAACTGATTACATTGATTGAAAACAACAAATATTACAAAGCTTTCGGGTCTCACCTTTAACCATTCCTTCATGAAAATGAAATTATCAATAGAGGAAATGAGATACCGGTACTTGAATATTATTTTTCCGTCAATGCTGATGATCTGAAGACTAGCTAAATGTCCTAAGACCGGACAATGGAACAAGACTTGCTAATATCACCTGTAGCCATTCTGAGAGACGTCATGTCGACTCCCATCGCAGCCGAAGGATCCAAACCGAAGACCACGAAAGACAAAAACCAAAGAAGCCCCATATTTCATAGGCAATCTGATAATGAAAAGAGAATGCGGACCTATTGTTCTCAACCCCGCAATTGTTTTTCTTTACGACGCGGAATTGTTACGAATCTCCGCAAGGTATTTCTATCCTTATCATAAGAATGCTTTTACCGAATTCCTATATTAAAGAATTTCTTAAAAAATCCATACGTGAAATTATAATTATCAACCAGAATACAACCCTCCTTTCTTCCCTATCATCACGGCATTGATCAGAAAAATTGTACGGTTGTCAAGTATCCCAAATTAAATGAAATAAGTAATAATTCCAGAAAATTATGCTTCCTCAAAATTTCAGATTTCGCTTGAATTTAGTTAATAATTCTACCCCAAATTCTTCTAATATGTTCAATAAACATCAAACATATTAAAAGGCTTTATTAGGCCTATAATTAAAAATTGTGCTGGGAGTACTTATTACATTTGAAGTTCACTACTGAGTATTCCTACAATACAGTTATTATTGTATGTGATATTAGAAATAGGAAGAGCGCATTGTACAAGGGGAAAAGAATTTGAGCCATGTAAGGTTTATTAAATGTACCGTAGTGATATGAATATCTACCTTTTTACATTTTTTTCGCAACGTAAGTAATAAGGTTTACAAAAGTTTCTTTGATTTCATCTAACGTCAAATAACCCAAACAACATTTTCAACCATTCATTTGTCTCACCTTCACGCTTGTATAAATCAGGCAATTTAAAACAATCTCACGAAACTGACGGAACCATTTCTCTCTAAATGGCACTCTTAAGGTCCATTTACACACAGCAGTGAGGTGAACGTGACGTGACGGCACGGAATCCCACCGCCAGTGGTCCCGCAGTGATTTCTATTCACACTATAACGTGGCATGAACGACATCAGTCAGCGTTTACTATAGTAACAAATGCCACGGGAAATGACGAAATTCTCAGAAGCTGATTTATGAATGATTGCTCTTGTTTTGGATGAAGAAGAGTAGGAAAAAGTGAGAAAACGGAAGTGGGTTCATGAGGCCTTCGAAAAAGAGAAGAACAGAATGGGAATTTGCCACTCTTTATAAAGAATTCATGGACGATGGAGCAAAGTTTCACGAATATACTTCAGAATGGCAGAAAATGCATTTAACATTCTGTTGAGCAAACTGGAAGTCAACCCGAAAAAGCAGGACACAAAATGGAGAAAAGCAATTTCTCCGAGGGACGGCTCGCATTTTGTTTGAGGTATATATGGTACGGTAGAATATACAGTAGACTGTAAACTTTGAATTTAAAAAAATCAACTTAAAATAAAGTTTACAAACATTTTCAAAGGCGCACAGAATAAAATTTGATCTTTTGTTGAAAAAACAAAAAAACATACATTTCTACTTAAACTACGTTTAGAAAGATTTTCAAATTATTCTATTAAATAATATTTTTTAAACTTAAACTAAACTATTACAAAATTTGTTTTAAACTTAAAGTGTTAATTTACAATTTATTATTTTAATAAAATTGCAAGAAAAACATTTTCATAGTTAAAAAAAAAAGAAGTTTCACTGCGAAAACTTATATATGAGTAAAAAAGTATTTGTAATTAATTTTGATATGTATTTATTCCTGACCGAAATTCTCAAAATACCGTTGCACTCAATAGGTTGCCGGTTGCATTTGACCAGTAGGTAAATCTTGATTTTCATTCACTACAACACACTCATTGCATCTTCCTGTAGGAGAAGGCTGTCCAGAATATGTTGGAGCAGCAGTAGGGCAAGGCATTTGATGATTTTTGCATCTTTTTTATATGAAGGTTAAAAGATAGTTCGAATATATATAAATGTATATCATCAAATAATTAATTAAATAAGGGCAATTTGTTTTTGCATTATTTTGCTTTATTTTGCATTTTTCGTCATTTTTCAAGAGATAGATCATTTTTTGGCAATTTTAGGTCATTTTCGGCATTATTAGGTCATTTTCGCCATTTTAGGTCATTTTCAGCATTTTAAGTAATTTTTTTCATTTTAGGTAATTTTCGGCATTTTAGCAATAACGATTTTTTCTTTCTTTTTTAAATGGTACATATTTGCTAGGGGCAATTTGATGGGCATGCCAATTCAGAAAGAATTTATTTTTCTCTAAGGGTGTCCAAGTACTGTAGTATAAATTTACTGATTTCTTTAGTAACAAAATAAGTGTGTTTTATATTGTAAATTCACATATAAAGCATCGTCATAAACTGTATATAGCAATTCATTACTTAAGAAAAAATTAATTATAAGTATTATTGGTAAATTTATTGGTCATTATTTTAAGATTTCAGGTCATTTTTTCACATTTTTAAGGTCATGAATGCATTTTTTAATATGCATTTTTTCACTATTTTATGGTCATTAAATGCCTTTCCCTAGTAATGAGAAACTGCATATGGTCCTGCATTTGGCTCTTCTTCCATGAGCATTTTAAGCTCGTACTTCTGCACAGCGGCAGAACAACACCACTCGATTTTCTAGAAGAATATTTTCAGCCTTGCCTGTCACGCCACAGTCACGTCACTGCTGAGTGTAAATTGAACTACCTGAGTTTCACTGTATTGCGACTGCGGGAACACTGACTGCACTGTCACGGCCTAGCGCCGGGCGAGTGTGAACAACACCACTCAATTGCATAGAAGAATGTTTTCAGGCACGCCGGTAGATGCACTTGCCTGTCACTCCACGGTCACGTCACTGCTGAGTGTAAATGGACCTTTAAGGTCAATCGGAGTGGATAGTACAGTATATGCATTCTCTTCTGCCCCTTATCCATTGCTACCGGCGCGTGTTTGGTTCAAGTCCTAGCGTCCCAGTTATAAGTTGTTGGCCGTTGGGGTCGATGGTCTTCCTATTGAAGCGGTACACATTGATGATGGTGTACCCTTCGGGGTTAACGAATCAGAATGTCTTCTGCCGTGGTGGAAAATTCGACTCCCTTAATCACCCCTATAGGGAATATGTTACATGCGGGTATAAATGACCTGGTGCCATGAATATCATCAAAGCCCGAATTAAGGAAATTATTTGCCGCGAACTGAGTGGCAAAGTGAGCGTCAATTTGTGAATTGTTCACATTATTTAAAAATAAGAACTCGTAGTTGGCCTTAAACAGCCATTTTCCTACGGTCACGGGATGTAGTTTACCTATTCCAACTTTATAACTTTTAACTGTCACAAAGTAAGACCGTACATCGGTGTGTATGTATTTGGAAGGTTCTTTTTGCCTGGTGCTTGATTGTTCTTCCGTAGAAGTGGCGGTGGAACTTGGATGAAAGTCATAGTACTTGGTCGGGTTAGAATGGGGTTCTTGTGGCTTGGTTAGGTTATAATGGGGTCTTGGAACTTGGTGAGGTTAGAATGAGGTCCGTGGATTACACATTGCATGCTTTATATGGCCTCTTCGTGTATATCCATAAGTTGGTCACTGGGATCCGGCGCGTCATTAGTTTCGTCCATAGTAAAGGAAAACCTACCCCTCCCGGGAAGATCAAAATAGCTATCACACTTAACCAAATGACAAAATTTCTCACAATCAATTAACTTATATTAATAGAGTGACATGAGTATTGTTGAAGGTATTGTTAGTGACATGTAGAGCTAGGTCAGTGGCAGTTAGGTTAGGAATATTGGAATTAGTTCAGCTGCTCGCTTTTCGTAATGTGCCAACCCACCTCTGTATTAAGATAAGTTGTGTCTGATAGATTCTAGTGTTAGTGGCAGTTAGATTAGAAACAGTGATATTAGTGTTAGTGAGATGTAGAGCTAGGTTAGCGGCAGTTAGGTTAGGACCAGTGATATTAGTTTAGCTGGGACATACTGAACTGCTCGCCTTTCTTAACGAGAAATATTTAATCTCCTGCTCGTTTTTAAGTGTGTTGGTCACTCTGTTCTAAGCATTCTTGCTATGTGACGTCACATTACCAACGTCCAATCACGAGTATTTTTCCGTTCTGCGAAGAAACAAATCATAACAGAATATCTGTGATTTTAGGTGCTTTAAGAAAAGAATCGCGTTCAAAGTATGGTACCTTCTTTATTGGGACTGCATATTATTCAATTAAATCAATAGAACCGATGCTTCTTCCAGTGAAGAAGGATGTTTTTAGTAGATTCGGACATGGTATATTTAGCGACCCTCCATGTTGTGAGTTGATTCTTCTGTATATATATATATACCTAGTCTGTCGAGCAGAACTCCGAAGGTGTGAAGTCATTCTCATACTTCCCCTCCCTTCGTGACCTCCAAAACGTACCGATTGGTTCCATTGCGCTTTGGAGGTTACGAAGGGAGGGGAAGCAGTGGAATGACTTCACACCTTCGGACTACTGGTCGACAAACCTGGCATATACTGTCCCCCAAAGCGAGCCTTTGGCTACCTACGATGTTTAATTTCATTAATTCTTCTACGTAACTGTAAGAAACTTGTATTCATTATGGTCTTGGTTCGAGTTTTATTTTAAATAACTTACTTAACCTTATTTGGAAGGTTAGGTTAAACGAATAGTATTCATATGTCAACTTACAGTAATAATAAAATAGGTCTATAGACCATGGTTTTAAAAACGTTAAATATTTTAATAAGACTTTTATATTGAGATATTAATTTGTTGTATATTTTCATACTGTGCATTTAATTGATAATTTATAATAAATTTAAAGGGAATGGTTTCCTTGTTTAAGCACAGTGTTTATTCACATAAAAACTTTAAAATTTGTGATTTCTGGCTTGTTGTTTTCTTCATAAAGCATAGGATATACTGTATAATAGTAACTTAGTTTTTTTTCTGTAAGGTTTAAAAAAACTGGGAAAATGAAGTCATTTTTCTAACCTATATATGACAGTCTCTGAACAGAAAATGGTTGTTGGAAGGCAAGAAATACGACTAGCAGTGTGTTGCGCTTGGGTCACGTGATCTAGAAACAAGGCTGGGATTATGAACTTGATGACGATCAACACTAATATTCGTAAGTAATATTTGTAAGTACATAACTGTCACCTATTAACACTTACACTAGTACCCATACTCCTAACCTAACTGCCACTTACCTAGAATCTGAAGTTGGCAAGTAGTGCGTAGCCAGTGTGCGGAGTGCAAATGAGCACAAACTATTACATTAGTTTGTGATGTGATATTGGAACAATATTTTTCAGACTGGTCTTATTTAAAAGAATATATCCACTAGTGGTAACCAACAGGGGTTATAAACTTTATCGTGTTTATTGGAGACTTGCGTAGTTTCTTTTATTTTTATTTATCATCTTAAAAAGAAGTTCAGAAGGAAACCAGTTTATATTGTTTGGAAGCCCTCTATGTTTACACACATTTCCACGAAAAATATGTAAATATGGATTCTTTTGTAACTTTTCCAAGTACAATAAATATATTTCGTATCATATCATATCATGTTTATTGTATAGGGTGTATTTGACTGCAGCTGTACGTTGTACATATATATTGTGGGCCTACTGAAATTTTATACACAATATAATCTAAGCACTTCTGTGTTAGTGCACACAGTAAATTCAGGTAAGTATATAATGTGATTTTGCAACGATAGCCTACATTTTAGAGTGGTTTCAATCTATTGTAATAAAAAAGAATTCATCCAAAGTAGTAAGGAAGAAAGTTTTAGATTTTATCATATTTTAATTGTATATATCTGACTGCAGGTGTACATAAACTATATATTTTAGGCGTACTGAAATTTTATTCACGGCCGAAACATTTATTATGTTTCGTTGTTTACTAAAAACAATAAATTGGTTGTAGATTATTGAAAAAATTTCATGGATATGTTCATTTTACATGAGGGTGTATTATCTATTACTGTACGGTACGTAATACATGATCCTTCACTGGACAAACAATGAAGTCTGTCATATTCTAATTTTATTAATAAATTTGAGCTATTCTATTTATTTCAAGAGTTATATCTCCAGAGTCCTCGCACTGTTTTCTTTTACATAAGTTACGAATAGTATGCTTTCCAATCTAATCACTGCTCACCAAGTTGGCGTGGCTAGTTGAGTTTTCAGTAATACAGTACTTACGTTTCATTTAGTGCAGGGGAAGTCAACTACGTCTTGTGATGACGTTTGTGGAGCAAGAGCATGCGGATCCCATGTGTGTGACGTCAGCAAGAGCGCATGGTAGTAGGGGTGTTTAGAGTACGCTAGATTTAGGTACTAGAGGACCTATTCACTTTAGCTCTGTGGGTAGAACAACTTCTGGTTGGAAATACGGAGCATTTTTCAAAGTTAATGCAAGATGCGATCCTGATAGTGTTCTCTCTGCAGAACATGTGTTAGTTCTGCAAAACATTCTTCTTCAGTTCGAATCGAGGTTTCAGGATGTGGAAAACCTTTCTCCAATATTTAAACTTTTTGCTACCCCATATTTAGTTAATGTCAAAGACGTTCCTTGCCCGTATCAGTTGGAACTGCTAAACTTACAATGCGACGATCTGTTAAAGGACAAATACGAACGTAAAGTGGTCTTGGGTAACTTTTACAGAAATTTCTCTGAAACCAGATTCCCGAAACTTGCCGCACGAATATTATGTAATTTTGGATCGACATATGTGGCCGAACAATTTTTTTCACTAATGAAATGTGCAAAGCTCAAATCAAGAAGCACATTGTCAAATCACAACCTAAATGTAGTCTTCGATTAAATATTGCTCAAACATTACGTCCCAACATTGATAAACTTGTTAAAGAAAAAAGAGACAGGAAAGTCAGAAAATTGTTACTGTAATTTTGTATCATCTAAGGTGCAGACGAGCTTGTATGGTAATTAATTCAGTTCATTTTTTAATTATTTTTATAGTAGTGAATTATGTTAATTCAAATGATAGTATTGTCTGTTTTTGTCAAAGAACATAGATTTTGTGGAAAGGCAATTGTTCTCACAGAATAGAAAAATAGAATCATTTATAATATGTTAAACTACTGTGCTGTAATTAACCGATAAACTATGAAGAAAATCGATTGATGTTTCATTAACTCGGAAACACGTATTACGTAAGTTCTAACCCCCTAAATTCCCCCTGCCCGCAATACTAATACCCCTCTCTTCCCCCCTGTTCACTGATGCCTACATTTCACATACTCCTCGCAGAGGTACAACGCGAGCAGTGAGAGCAGAAAGCAGTGACGTCACAGAGCAACCTTCTGTCTTCCCCTGATTTAGTGTGTATGGAAGAAGAATAAATGACATACAGACTTCTATATTACACCACTTAACAAACTGAACTTTATGTATTCGAAATTTCTGGGCAGATTTCACTGAACTTTTCTCGTGAACTAATTGCAAACACACGCTTTAGCCGGCTAGATTACAAGACTGAGTCACCCCAACGAGACAGCCAGTAGACAGACGTATTCAATGTTGTGCGATTTCAAACTTCGAGAGATCGATCAACCTTCTGCGCTTACGATGCAGATTGCGAAAGTAGGTTGTAAGGCTTACTTACTTGTAAGGTTTGATTTTAAGATTTATTATTCTTAATATTAACTTATTATTTTTATTAAATCCCAGTATGGTACTGCGCCAATATTTTATTTTTAATCAGTTTTTTATCACTTGGCGCACGGAATTTATTAATATAAATGTTGGAGAAGAAATCATTATGTAGGAGGCTTTGTTCTACTTGTTACTTTTATAAACATATTATAGTCGGCCCTGTACTTGCAGATTGTTAAAACGCTGTGTTGCGTCATATATTTTGGTTTTAATGCAGGATGCCACGAACTGACATATTGTCGTGGCTTCTGTTACGTAATTTTCCTTTGTTACTTGTGCTATAGGGAGACTTTGGTTCTCCCGTGATTGTGGAGTGTTTCTATATTGTTAAGAGCACTGACGTAACAAAAGGCTTGTGAATGTATAAAAGATCGAGGACAATGGTGCCTCGGTCTCACTCTCGTTTTATCCTTCATCGGCACTTCTTGGATTCTCCGTCTGGGTGTCGTCTTCATTCTGTTTCTATCCATCGGGCAATGGACATCGACCTGGGACTCCTTGGTTCAGTGGGATGTGGCTTCAGTCTCGATTAGGATTCTTATTCAGAGGTATGTACTTATCTTTGATATATTATCTCTGGTATTATGAAATGCGTTAAGTTTGAATTAAGCCTTTCAGGCCGATGTGTAAATGTGCTAGGCGGTGTTTTCTAAACTTGATGCCTGAACGTCTCTGTGTTTATGATGGCCTTAATTAATTTCTCTTTCGGTTGCCTTCAGCTTGTACCTCTGTTCCTTGTGTAGTTTAATTATCCCTGAACCTTGTGTCTATGTCCATTGTGCGAGGAGAGTGAGCCTTCTTCAACCACAACTCCGTGGATGGAGAAGCTGTTTTTTGGTTCTTGTAAAATGTAAGTCTGAAGTGTTTATTATGTAAATTTTATTGTTTAAAGAGAATCGTATTTATGAAATTGTCTGTATAATATCTTTCCAGGAACTGATTATTCTGAATTTATGTTAAATTCAAAGGGGTTATTATTTATTTTGAGTTTAATGTTATGTATGTATTTTAGGCCTTCAGCCGTTTTGTAAAATAAACCCTTTCTCTTTCTAATACGCTTCCTTATGTTTTCTGACTTTTAGAAAACATATTAAATGCGAAAGGCATCGAAACTTGTTTCGAAGCCTTTCGTTAAATATGTTGCCTCTTTCTCCGGTTCTCCTTTTAGTCACACTTATTTAGATCCTCTGGGAATGGACCTGGTGCCGGTAGCAGAGAAAGTAAGTCCAGGTAATTAATATTCGACTTGGTGACTCGCCGGAGGAGTGGTGCAGTACTTTGAGATTGTGTGGGGGACGGGAAAATATCTATCCCGTCCATGTGTCTGTAGCCTACGTGCGATAACTGAAATACGCTTTATGAAACTTGGTACACCCATTAATAATGTCCATGGGAAGAAACCTACTGATAATGGACCTAATCGATTAACCGGTACCAGAGAAATAGTCAAATTAGTGCTTATTTTATGGTAATACAGTAGAAAGAATTTATCAAATGCAAATCAGTACTCATGACAGCATACTGTTTTACAGTACCGGTATTCATTTATGGCTTTGGAAGTTGCAATACAGTTGGGTTTGACAAATAACAATACCCACACATTCCTTTACATATGCTTATAAAACTAGACCTTTGCTCTTTCCTAAGCCCTGCTTAATGAATCGATCTGGAGCTTAACTTGGAAATCGATTAAAAAAATAACTTATTTCCTGCATATCATAATTGCAATTATCACTGATTAAACAAAAGCACTCTGGCACTTTGTTACATCCTGATTTTATTATTATTATTATTATTATTATTATTATTATTATTATTATTATTATTATTATTATTATTATCATTACTACTACTATTATAATTATAATTAGTATTACTTTTTCCTGACTGTATCTGTCTACTATACAAATAAACGAATGCATAGGTCCTAGGTATTATCCTAGACGTATTATCCTAGACCTGTATAGCTGAACAAAGGAGGCAGTGCCAATACAATATAGCCCAATTGGTGACAGTTTATTATAAAACAAGGAGTTTTTGTTTATATTTTTATTTAAGTTAAAATTAAGTAGGCCTATAAAATGATATTCTCGTAAGTCTGCTATTTTTGGCATATTTCATGTGCTATTACGTTGCTTTTAAATAAAGCATTCATTTTAAATCCCTTTCCCTACCCAATTATTGCAACGTTCCATTAGCTAGTGTAAGCGTTAGGAATTCATACCCATTTCATTTTATATGACTGGTATAAATAATTTCCGGAAGAAATCTAGAAAGTTTACATCCCTATTACTTCTAGGTACACGGATGATATTACTTTAGAAATAAAATAGAGTGAAACCGTCATAACAGTTTCGGGTAAAGCTATAATGTCTCATCCAACATATAAAAAAATAAAATCAGGTAAACTGATGTAATAAAGTGGCAGTATGCTTTTGTTTAATCAGTAAAAAGTTAAGTGGAAGTATGATATGCAGAGAATAAGTTATTTTTATTATCGATTTCCGAGTTAAGCTGCAGATCGACTAATTAAAAAAATTAAATTAATATTAAATTAAATTAGGCAGGACCTACGGAAGAACAAAGGTCTAATGTTTGATACTTAACCGTAATTCAAACTCGTATACACTGATATAAGACGTTCTTAAATATGTCAACATTTCACAAAATACACTGGCGAAGAACTCCACTTAATGTATGTAGGCCTAATTATTTCAGAATTTGTATCTTCTGTATATAACAGTATTCAACTTGAACGAAATAAACATCTGACTAGTTTGATAATCAAATCTTCCAATTTACTTCGCTATTATCACCGTACGTCTCAGCTTAAATGCGAAGGGATGTGTCATTCCAAAGCCGTATATGAAGAGTGTAAAACGATAGCCTATGTTGTCAGGATAACAGATTTGCATTTGTGAAATTCTTTAAAACATATTACCATAAAATAGACACTAAATTGGGCATTACTCCCATACCGGTCATTCGATTTTATCCAATATCAACAGACGTCTTCCAATGGACATTATAAATGTATATACCAAGTTTCATAAAAATCTGTTAAAGCGTATTTGAGTTACCGCGTCTTCAAAATAGACACTGAATTGAGTTTTACTCCGGTACCGGTCAACCAATTTGGTCCAGTAGCAACAGTCGTCTTGCCATGTACATTATAAATGGGTATACAAAGTTTCATGAAATTCCGATAAAGTACATTTGAGTTATCACGACTTTCTGATATATTACCATAAAAGGCACTAAATTGTGCATTATTCCGGTACCGGCTAACCGATTATCAACAAAAATCTTCCCATGGACATTATAAATGTGTATTCCAAGTTTCATAAAAATCCGATAAAGCGTATTTGAGTTATCGCGCCTTTAAAATAGACACTAAATTGGGTTTTACTCCGGTACCGGTAAATCGATTAGGTCCAAATTCAACAAGTTATTTTTCATGAACGTCGTAAATACGTATACCAAGTTTCATGAAAATCCGATAAAGCGTGTTTGAGTTATGGCGCCTTTCTAATATAACCTTTTAAAATAGGCACTAAATTGGGCATTACTCCGGGCCGGTGAACAGATTTCGTTCAATTTCAATAGGGTTCTTCCCATGAACGTTATAAATGCGTATACCAAGTTTCATAAAACTCCGATAAAGCGTATTTGAGATATGGTGCGTACAGACACACGGACAGACAGACAGACAGACAAACGGACAGATGGACATACATTTTCCCGTCCCCCACACAATCTCATAAAGTACCATACTGGCAGGTTTTCACGCCGATGTAAGGTTTTTTTTCCATCGAAGTAGGATGACCAACTGTACTTCTAATACATTGCTGGTAGATAAGTTAGGAACGGTGACATTTGTGTTAGTGACAGGTTCTGTTAAATTATGAACAGTGATATTAGTTCAGTAGGGCATACTGTATTTTAAATTTTCGTAAATGTGTTATTAGGTGCCGGGTGCTTTGTGGTTTTCAGTGACAGGTTCTGTTAGGTTATGATCGGTGATAAAGTAAAGCGGGGGATTTGAATAACTGGGTAAAGGGTATAGTGCTAAGATGTTCGGAATTTTGAGACAAAGCGCGCACCGCCAAGTTAACAAAATTATTAGACAGAGAGAAAAATATGGTGTTTGTTAATTCGGTCAGAAAAATCAGATTGCGGATGCTGAACGATCACATCCATAATTATTATGACCTGTACTGCATTCAAGATGACCCCATTCCCCTTTTAGTTCAAACTAGAAGTAAACGAAAATCAGTACGTCTCTCTCCTTAGGTCGAACAAGTAATGTGCTAGATTGCGACAGTGTTTACTGCAGGCTTCTTAAAGCGAACCCCTTCAATTCTTCCACCGAAAAGGTTTCATTTCCTTCCACTAATCACGAATGCGGATGCCCATCAAATTCTATCGGAATAATCGAGTGCCAGTAATCAATAATTTATATTACTCATTCGAACTACAGAGAGATTATTGTTGCGACGTGCCGAGATCGCAGGGCCCGCGCAGCGGCCTGGAAGCAAGACGTCCACCGGTAAAGGCTCATGTACATAACCCCTCAATTCAAGCGCACGGATTTCTGTACTATGTCAATTTCACCATACATCCCATCAGGATGAAAATAAGGGCACTATTAGGCAAACACATCAAACAATTGTTACCAAAATTTGGTTTGACCGGAGGTGATATGCTTCATTGCTTGGCACTCTGGGGGGAAGGGAGGGCACAAAAAAAGTTAGAACAATCACCCACCTTTATCACAGAAGATGCTTAAAATAATCTACCGCCACACGTTTCTGACATCTTTTAAAAAAGTTTGCAAACTATTCCCGTTGCAAAGTTTGCAATAATTATTCGGGAAATTGGTACATTGCGACTCACCCGAGTCCCCCACTCCTACTCTCAATCCCTCCCCTAGCGGTGGCATTTGAACTACTAGAAGCGACAGTAGCGCCATCTCTTAATGAACTGATGAAACAGAAAAAATAATTTGTTTCTTCTTTATTCTCTTCTTTTCCCGTCTCCTTCCTCCCTTCCTCTCAACCCCTCTTCACCCCACCTACCTATTTGAGACCTATTCCTAATAGTAAATTTTGGATCGACCGGGATTCGAACCCGGGACCCCTAGGATTATAGCTAGGAGTCTTGACCACTACGCTACGAGTGAATGTTGAGCACTGAAGGAAGCTTTCGTATATTAGAGTTATGCTAGTGGGATTTCATGAGTTTTAACGCAAGAATCGGTTTTTATAAGTAGTGTTGATACAAGGGAATTTTCCTACATCAATTAAGCCACATTTTATGTTATAATAAGGCTTTTTTTTTTAATTATGAAATATTATGTATGGTACAAGGGTATTTTTTGTATTGTGAAATAGCCTATTTTGTTGGAAGGGTCGTTTTTATAATTGTGGAATATTATGTGGAGGTGCAAGGGACTTTCTTTATTGTGAAATATTAGGTGACATATCAATTGCAATTATGCATTACCGGCGTTGAGCAACGGCTACATGCATGAAGGTATGCGTTGCGGGGAAGCGGAGCAGGCGGCACGCGGGAAGCAGCCAGGCGGGGAAGCGGCCAGGCGAGTGGCGAGTGGAAAGGGGAGCAGGGTGAGTCGCAAAGTACTAACTTTCCAATTCTTCTTCTTGTGAAATTATCGGATCGTGCGTTTTCGGCACATCGCAAAAATAATCTCTTTGTAGAACAAGGTTTTATAACTTAGGGTTTATTGTCGAACTTGACTTTATAAGAATTTCAATCCCAACAACAAATTCTTGTAACAGCTTTTCACATCGATTGTGGCAAAAACTGAGATTATTTAACATTTGAATATATTCCTTCATTTTCATATCTAGTTGAGACTTTAACCCAATTCTTGATGCATAACTGTTTTGTATTACTATCAACTCTGTAGAAAGATAGACAGACAGACAGACAGACAGAGAGAGACAGAGAGGGACAGAAATAGAGGAGAGAAAGATAGCAAGAGAAGAAGAACGAGATTGAGATACAGATGTTTAAAAAACAAATCCATTTATCGGTTGCCAGTGGGGAAGATTCGTCAACATCTCCAAATCGAATGCTATCACGAACACAATATGCACTTTCAAACTATGTGTACCGTATAAGAGAGAGTAAAATATGCGCTAGTAGAATTCAAATAAAAAAAATTATGCTCTGTTGATATGGTCAAAGATAGATAATAGCTTAATATTTTTCTTTTATCAAAGAATTAGATTACAGGAGTCAAGAATGGGAATAGACTGTGAATATAATAGATCAGTTCATTTTGAAATTAAAAAAAAAAACATTTTTAGGGATTCTCGCACATAAACTGGCTTTAATTTAACTAAGTTCTTGCAGAACTGATTTATAAATAGGTTATTAAAAATAAATAAATAAAGTTCCATATTCTCTAAAAATAGCGGTAATGCTTTGTGTTATTCTTCATCTGTTTTCTGCACCAGCCTTAAATGTGAACTGCTTTGGTGCTGTAAGAGGAATTGACAATGAGCAAATTTATTCTTAAAAGGCAATTAATTAGGCTTTATTTGGAGCACGATTTTCATTCAGAAAACTTTAATAACAATATTAAATATAAATAAAGAAGAAAACGCGCGCATAATGCTAAGAGTTTTAGGGCTTCGTCCCACTGGTACTGTCTTCATTGTATGCTATCAGCGATTGTGTTCTTTCAGTACACCATAGAATATGGTATATTTCACACGCTCTTTTGCATGGTGCACAGACGCAGTTTTCATCTGGTGAGTGAAAGTGTGTATTGCTGCAGACTTTGTGATAAAAACCATGTATGGCCATTCTCGTCACTAGGTGTCTCAACTCATTGTTCCCTTGCGTCCAGACGTGAGATGTAATTGCTTCAGTGCTATAAAATTCAGCCCAGATGTCTTCTTTCTTCACTTTGCACTTCTGTAAGAATAGTGTGCTCGCGGTGCTAGATGGCAACAGGTGCTGGGTTCTTAAGTCTTCCACCAGATAGGGCTGATTAGTTACAATAGTTAGTTCATAGACTAGCCTCGATGTTGTTGATGGTGACAGGCATAGTACGCATTTCAAGTGCAGTATGTCGCTTTGGATTTCTCCAGTTCTGCTATGCTCCCCTCCGGTGGCCATATCAGTTCTATTCCGTAACTCAGTATTGGTAGAATTTTCATTCTAAAGAGGGCAAGGACTGCGGTCAGTGACATTTTACTCAAACTCCTTATGTCGCATAGGCTATAGCTACTACGGCGCTTCCAGATTTCTCCTTCACGTACAGTGGTATTAATGAGACGTGGCAGTCAAGCATGGATGCCCAGTAGATGCAGACGAGTCCAATAAACATTCGTACTGCATGGAGGGGTGTATGGGTTAGTTGTGTCGTTGCTTTCAGAGCGGTAACATCGTATAATGCAGTTAAGAAACAAGAGACCTTGTTACAATCGCTTCTCCTCTCCCGCAAGTGCAGTTCAACATTCTTACCCCTCCCCATAATATTCCTCCTACATGCGTCACCTCTCTCACGCGCATCTGACTGCCGCCTCTGTTTAATACCACTGTACTTTGAGATGTTCCTTGAATATTAAATATATATACCTATCCTATACTTTGTAATTCCTTTTTATTCGACTTCTTTAAATATATTAAGCTATTTTTATTTTTTCGATCTTGTATAATTCTTATTACCTAACGCGTTACATTATTCTTAAAAAATGTAATTTTAATGTTGGTTGTGTTTGTCTCTTTATTGTGATTTTATATTTAGATTACCGTTTGCTAAATTTGTGAAACTGCTTTTCGTAGCCTATCTTTCCAATGTATGTGTATGTTTGTGGAACCAATCCCGAGCTAGAGCGTTTGCTCATTTGGGTACACATTTATATGCAAGGCTGTGTGTTTGAAATTAAATAATAAACAAATAAAAATAGGCCTATTTGGGTAACGAAGCTATTCGCTTGTGAGTTTTCAAATGCCTTGAATATTTTCTTGTATAGCCTAGTGCAGTTACTCATTGGATGGCCAGTTGGCTTCAAAGGTTTCGGTGTTTCTTTATGTTAACTGATCTGACTAAATCGGTCTTGGGCTTCCGCTTTCCAAAACAAAAGCAACGTTGCAATATTCTCTCATTGTTATCACTGACCTCAGTTCTTCCTTCGCTTTATTCAATTCACACGTGTTACTGTTTACTGTAACTTGATCTTGCAACCATGCATTTCACTCCACGCGGAGTAGACGAGTAGCTGTCAAAATCGCCACAGGACATTCTTATATTTTGATTGGCTGGGGTAACTAGCTGAATGGTACGGTAAAACAAAGAACATGGGTTGAGCTGTCGGCAAACTTTTCCTCCTAACGAAAGGAAGCCGCCTGGGTATGCAATGAATAACTGGACTATATATGCCTAATGACTGGCTGCTACAGTACGTCTCCATATGTAGTATGTTAGAATGAGGCAATGTTGTTTGTGTGCCTTGCAATAATGCAGGTAAAAGAATGTAATTGCTTTCCGGAGCTATCAAAACATAGTGGGTATAACTGAGTGTTGACTTAGCGTCCCTTTGTGTTTATTGAATTGCAGGGGGGTCGGAAGGTGACTGTCAAACAACACACTGACCTCCACATCCTCAGAGCGTAGTACTAACATATAAACAGAGGAGATTCCACCAGTGCGCTATTGCGACACCGCACTGACCAGACGCTCAGGGTATTTCAAAGCTTAACATGAGGAAAATAATATTGAGTAGTATGGATGGATTAATGTTAGGATCATTCCGAAGGAGAAAAAAACGACCTGCTCGGTCAAGACGTCTTCTGCTATCTTCTTAAGTGGTACGTGCAGATTTGAGTTAAAGAAACAGTTTTTCAGTTTCATTTTTAACATTTTTAACATTTTCTTCTTTTAAAATATAGGCATTATTTTGGCAACAATGAGCATGAAATGTGCGAGCGTGTAGTTGTTATTATTATTATTACTTAATTTGATCATCCCATGCTCTCTCACCCTAACCCTTTTATTTAAGTTCAAATATTGCTGGCAATTTTAATCTTTGCCTTGATACTTCATAATACTCTATCAGCTATTGGAAAAATAGACCCATTTCTGCGGCAAAGTCGAGTGGGGTGTCATTTTTTCTGTTTTCTGAGCAGATTACGAATATGATGTGTGGAAATAGAAATTGGTGTATGTACTATGGTTTAGTTAAAAATAAACCGTAAAACAAATTTTAATATGCATTCTACCCGAAAACGTTTGAAACAAAAGTTGTTCAGCTTAAGATTACTTACAAAAAAGGTCCAGTTACATTTTGAATTAAAATAACGATAACGCCCTACGGAGATTCAAATATTGTTACATTTTCGATAGTTGCTACAAAACCTGCGGTCACGTAGTTTGTACTTTAAAACCCCCTCCTTTTTTGGCCTAACCTAGTACTGGCAAATAACTAACACTATCAGTACCTAGTAGCCCTATATATAGTTGTAAATTATTATGCTACTAGGAAGCAAAATATTATGAGGCGAAATCCGTTCGTGGTTTCTCAAAGTAATTCTCAAATCAAAAGTTTATTTGTAAAAGCACAGCATAAAATGATAACCAAGTGTTAACGATGACAGTCCATTTTAATAATTATTCCCTTCATAGAATCCATTGTAGAGCATGTTAAAATGTTGAAATCTTTGAAGCTCCAAAGAGGAATGTATTTAAACAAAAAGTTAAGGAGTTTAAGTGGTATGATTGTTTTATTTTAAAAATACAAAACGTACGTTATGAGCAATACCCCTCTTGAACTAGTTTATTGACACATTCTTTTTCTAATTTAATACTAGTCACCATAGTCATCATCATATTCATCCATAAGTGCAAAGTCGTTTTAATCCGTTATCTTCTATGTCACTGCATGGAAGGTTGACATCTGAGCAGGGGCATGGGCCTACTCCTGGTTTGCATTTGGTCCATGAGATCATTTATAATACTTCTTCTTCATATCCTGGCCAACTGCCAAGTCGAGTAATTGAAATCTGACCATGTTCACAATTCCAATCATGTCCGAAAAGTGTTGGAGCCATTTGATGACGTCTTCAGAGATTTCTATATTGCAGTCTAGTTTTTGCTCTTGATTTGATATGGACGAGCAATGTTGTTCTACAAAGAGGCTACAGCTCAGGTAGAACACTGCCTCCTTTCGAAAGTATAAATCATATTTCAGCTAATTAATGTCTTCAGTTTGTTTCCAAGGGACTGCACCCCAAGAAGTAAAAGAAACCCAGGAAGGCCCAAAAGTAGATGGAAGGATGACTTGATTCACCATTAGAACAGGCTGTTACGCCAAACAAGAAGAAGAGAGAAGATTTTGTTTCTCACCTAACATTTTACAAACAAAGCTCTGAAGGCTTGCATATAAGTTCTCACTCACCATCAATTCTTCCCAAAGGGTATTGAATGATTCAATGAGTTGTGTTGCAACGCCCAGGAGTTTTAACAGTGCCCTCTAGCATACTCGGTGAAGCTATGGACTCCCAAAAGAGCTTTAATGAAGTCGATATTGTTGCACCCATTTGACAATTTAGTGGTTAGTTTGGCAACATTTTTAATTGCAACGATTAAATCTTTTTTTGCTTACCCGTTCGTACATTATGCTTCGCACTTAAGTTGATCAGTGAACGCTAGTAGAATAAAGCCGCGTTCACACCTGTGCGCCTTGCGGCTAGTTGCCGTGCCTCTCCAGTGCATCTGCGCATGCAACGGTGCAAGCTCACGCATGCACCTAGTCTCTTGCGGCTCCATTATTGTAGGCGCATACCTCTTTCTGTTCACACCTGCTAGAAGTGCGCAGATGAAATGTCCGCTTTGGATTTAGGTGCCGTAGCTGCTGCAGCTGTTGTTATTTTGCGACAAAGACGAAACCGTAAGAAGAAAATTCAATTGTATTGTAATCACAAAGTTGGCAATGTAGTTGACCTTTCACAAAAATATGAAAGTCAAACAGCAGTAAAATTGGTCATGGCAATCAATCTTTCATTTCCAGAATATCGTTCGAAAATGTACGCAGTAGGAACAACTCTGATCACCAGTAGGTACTATTTCGAACAGTGGCATTTTCAACGAACGAACTGCTTTCTTCCAAATATAATTTTATTTATTATTAATTACCAATAATATGAGCGTAATAATTGTCACATTTTGAATAGGTAGCTGGCATGATTAGGGCATGTGGTCAGCATGCCGAATCCTACTGCAGTTGTTGATAGCTTACTGAACCGAAGCCGCTACTTCTTTATGAATTAGCTCCTCGGTTGGTGTCACGAGACTGAATGCACTCCGTTCCAGTTGGCCCTACCTCAGAAAAATTTGAGGAGGTACCGGGGTTCGAACCCAGACTTGCGGGTCCGTAGTCAGCAACCACTAGACTAGGGGCTAAAGAGGACTTTTGCAGAAAAACACTATTTTTAAATAGATTTTCCCATTAATACAAAAGAAAATAAATAAATGTGAATTAGTGCATTTTAAGAAAAGATGTAATGCAAATAAATTTATACAACGCACTGAAATTAATAATGTAGGCTATATTATATCGCTTTGTTGTTTGTCTTTGTATAGTGCAGCTATTCATTGCATGGGCAGGCGGCATCAATCCATTAAGTCAGTGTTTATGTTAACTGATGTAACCAAGTCGGCCTTGGCTTCTGCTTTCCAAAACAAAAGCAACGTTGTTATCATTGACCTCAGTTCTTCCCTCGGTTGAATCAATTCACACGTGTTATTGTTTATTGTAACTATCGCAGGAAATGAAACTTGAGCAGTCTGAAATACTTTGAAATGTATATATAGAAACAATTTCAGTCAACTTATTTTAGTAGATAGGGAGTTAATTGAGTGAGCATTGAATAATTGTATCATTAAAAAGGGTAAATATCTCAATTGTTTATGCTATTTTTCGAGTGCCAATATAAGGAATAGTTACTTGCTTATTTTGGGGGGGGGGGGAGAACTAGAATAACTCTGTCAAAATTATAAACAATTTTCGGTGCCATATTAGTGTCCATTATTATGTTTTACGAAGACGGCTAAACTCGTTTGTTTAAAAAGCCTAAAAAGGGCTATTCATTGAAATAATACCACTGCTCTACTCTACTGGACTCTACGAAAGTATGATCGGAGGATTTTTATTTTATTTAGCACCGCTTTCGTTGTTCCCAAAGCGTATTTGTCCCTTAGAAACTGTAAGGAATCGCTCCTTTTTGTCCTGTCCTTGTAGTCCGGGGAGCTAGCCATCCACAAACACGGATACGAGCGATAATCCTCCACGAACTCAATATTCTTTTCATTAAACCACTCCGCCATAATGAAAAATCAGAGCAGAGCCTTGGAAGACGCACGACTGTTGCACATAGCTCCCCGTTTCAAATGGGGAGCTACTTGCGCCTACGTCCACCGGCGCAAGGAGGTCCGTGCGCACAGATTCCACGCATGCCTCACCCTGCACCGTTGCATGCCCCGGCTTGCATCTCCACCTGCCAGGCGCAAGCTTCTTGTGCGCATGCAACGTTGCACAGGTGTGAACGCGGCTTAAGGACATCAGTGTCATCTACATGAACATCAACTGCACAGATGTTGCTCTCGCCAACGTGAGCAGCATGCAGGACTAGTTTTGTGTCAGATTCTTCGTGGTCGCAACCTTGTTCCAAACATTCAGATATTTGGTGAAATGTTATTTTGTAGCACTTATCATCACAGGCAAAGAAAACTACTTCCCTTTTCAATTTACGTTGACAACTCGGCGTCTTTCACAAATCTAAGAAAAAAACACAAGACGTTAGTTTTATTATATCAAATTGTGAGGGACTGTGAACAAGATTTTAATTTGAAGCATCCTTTCATATTTCCATATACGCCTGAAGTAGTATCACCTTGACGGTAAAGTATTTCAAAATATTTTATCGAATCAGTTTTGTGTGCTCAGAAAACAATATCGATTATGTTTCCAGGACTCTGAATCAACCTTTAAAGATAGTTTCCGAAATTTTGTTAAAGTCCATGCCATTTGGGACATTTGTTTTCCTCAGTAAAGACAATACATCGAAAACATATTATGCTACGTTGCGCAGATATCCTGGTTCAACCATACCGTATTTTTCAAGGATGAGTGTTGAGTCTTAACAGTCTTTCTAGGAGAATCCATTCCATCACACGAGACCCATGGAACAGGCCCCATAAAGGATAATTCCACACATCCGAAGGTAAATATCTCGTCGTTGAACCACAAAAGCAAACATAGCACAATAAGTATGGAATACCAGCGATTTTCGAGTTCTTGTTCTTGGATGGTAACACATTTTTGTTGACAAAAGAGAAACAGCTTAATATATTTTATGAAGTGGATAGTGGGAAAACAGATGAAAATCGCTTGGTGCCAAATCGGAACTGTCGAAGTGTTCCCAAAGGACAGTCAAGGTATTTTGCTGGTTGAATTCTTGCCCAGGAATGCGACCATCAATAAAGACATCTACTGTGAGACACTACGAAAGTTTTTATGCATTACAGAACAAAAGGCGTGGAATGCTTTTGCGTAGTATCTTTTTTGTTCATGACAATACCCTGCCCCACACAGCCAAACAAACTCAAGATCTGATCGCATCATTTGGCTGGGAACCCTTTCTACAGTCCGATTTTGGCACCATGAGATTTTCATCTGTTTCTTCATCTGAAGAATTTCCTTGGCTGAAGATATTTCAACGAATCAACGACGATGATGTGAAACATTCTTTGATGATCATTCTTTGACGAAAGAATACAAAATCTGGTTCCCGTTACAAGTGCCCAAATAACGACGGTGGCTATGTGGAGAAATAGTTTAAGGCGTAAGGTGACGAATGACAAAGTATTTGGAAAGTAATGTTTATTTTTTCTTAATATCGGTATTTACTTTAAAAAATAATCCTTGTAATTATTTCGTTGTATCTCCTTCCAATGAGTTTTCTTACTTATGTAATATTTGCACTTCCCTGAAAATCTAGGGAATCCAACACCTTCTTCTGCTTCACTTCTAGCAATAGATTCTGTAGTAATGAGACTGAGAAATACGTGGCAGCAAGCCGGCTTGCGATATGCTGGGATAGCTAAGCCGGTATAAGATGGTGGCTGCGTGACCCTCCTGCTTGTGCTTCTGCGCATCTCGTTTCTTAACTTGTCTCGCTATAGCTCACTGCTTTCATTGAATGTAAGTAAAGCCAATACAGTACCGGTACGCTACCTGTTAAAAAAAAAATATGGGGTTTTCGATTAGTCTACCGCAAATTCAGGGCATCGTAATTGTATGTCTAACGTTCATAATGGACCCAAAGGCCGAAAAATACTTACAGAAATGAAGATGATATACACCACTATAGCTCCATAAGATCAACTTTTCAGTCAGAATTCACTCCTTTCATTGTAAAATAAATAGCCTACACAGTGGCTCTCATAGTGAAGGTAGATCTGCAGCATAATAATGTTGTATGAATGAGATGAGACGTCCAGCGTTGTGTGGAGGGAAGGGCTGACGTAACACATGACGATTTATGACGTGAGTGGCGCAGAGTAAATCTATGCGCCTAGGGATATTTGAGAAGGGGAGAGAGAGCACGCTACACTTGTATGATCCACCTTGACACCGCATTTATTTATTAATTGGAATAGGTAGGCTTTTTCTACGCAAGCCAGGATAACTCATTTCAAATTTCGTGTAAAAAAGTAAGTCTTCATTTCTAAAGAAAGGTATGTTGCTGTTTGTTCCAAATTCAGAAAATGGGGAGTTAAAATCATGATATCTATTTCGATATACACTATATACACTATGTTTTAACTACTAAAATCTTAGTTTAAATATATTGGAAATGTTAAACAAACTAAGCGTGGACAACTTTGCATCTTCTATTATTAAAATTCCAGAATGACACTCTCAGAGCTTATAAGAGGGCCGGGAAAATGTCTGTCCGTCTGTCTCTCTGTCTGTCTGTGTGCCTGAACGCGCGATAACTAGAATACGCTTTATCAGATTTCCATGAAACTTGGTATACGAACTTATAATATCCATGGATCTTAGCCTATTGAGTTTGGACTAAATCGGTTGACCGGTACCGGAGTAACGACTAATTAACGGCCACATGCTTCTAAATGGCATATCATCACTATACTAGTACAAAGCCTTGTTTTGCTAACCATAACCACGGCCTCCCACCTCAGTTAAGACGTCATAACATACACAATATACAGCAGGCCGGGTTTACTAGCGAAAATGCACGAGTCAGCCAATAAATATGTGCTGGATGAAAACTATTTTTACACAGAAATAGGGAAAATGCCTAATAAGGCATATGAATCTGGCCGTACTACAGTAATAATGCCAACGGAGAATATGTCTAAGTATCTAAATTTCCCAAAAATGAATCCAGACGGCTTAAATGGATATCTGCAATTCACAAAAAAAAAAAAAAAAAAAAAAATTATACCTTCCGATAACTCATAATAAGTAAACACAGATTAATGATAAATATTTGTCAGTATTTTGTTATTAAACCCACACGGTGGTAGTATTTGTGATTAGCCTATAGGTGGAACTGTGATTATAGTTTGTGAATAGTATTTATGTAAATTACTGTCAATGAATTACTTATTATTATTATTATAATATTTAAATGATGATGATGAAGTGTTCGGCCCGGAGGCCGGTCCTGCCCTGGGACCTAGACTTGGGGGGGGGGAGGCCCAGGGCCCGACCGAGGGACAATAGGCCGGATGATACCGCGTAGGGTGGCTTGGTCCTTAAACGGGATGGGAATGAGAACACAACACCCGGTCCTGACCCAGGCAGGAAACTTTACATCTCTGTAAAATCCCCGACCGGGAATCGAACCCGGGCCGCCAGGTGGCTGGCAGTCATGCTACCAACTCACCCACGGTGGCGGACTATATTTAAATAGGGTACTCTATTAAAATTTGACTTAGGCCTATATGTTATGCATAGGCCTATATGACAATATTAGTTGTACAAATTCTGTGCCATGTAGACTATATCAGAAGCATGTGATATATGGCCTATTAGCTCATCTTTCACTTTGTTATATCAGTTTACCTGTTTTTATTATTACGAGTAATAATGATGAAGGAACGTGATCTGTACATATTAAATGTAGTACAAGTCACATAGTGTACAGTATGGTTGAAACCTCCTGAAGTTTCGTGTACATCAATACGGTGCCATAATTGCGATTATTAAAGCTATTTTCATTATTATGTGTCTGGTACATATGTCATAGAAAAATATATAGAACAAGTTTGACAGAAGTCAGATATTGAAAAGAAAGAGATAGAAATAGGTACTACCAATTGTAAAAGGTTACTCGCTCTTCAATTTGCAGCCGACATTATGGCGAGGACACCGTCCGTGTAACTACAAGAAGCTGTGGTGGGTAGTTGAGGTTGATGAGTCTACATTGTTTTCATCTTCTGATCCAACGTCATTTTGATCAGAGTCTGAATCGTCTAAATTTATAATGAATTTGTCCAACACTTCATCAACAAGACCGTCTTTGACCCCAAAAATTCCTTAATTGTTTTTATATGATCGCAAACACTCTCCCAGTGCATAGAATTAACCTTTTTCGCTGCATCACTGAACAGTTTTTCTACATCATTAATTCTAAGAGTAACATTTTTCTATCACGTGACTCAACCTATGGATATATAAGCATTCTTGAACCACAGATTGTTGTCTCTGTTGGACATTACGTGACAATATTATAGGAGAAAAATTCCTCTGATTCTGGGATTTGAACCCAGGACCTTCGATAATCTGCTCCACTGCTCTACTAAATGTGCTAAGCCAGAGTTCACATCACAGCGTCAGATGGAAGTCTCCTATGACTGATTACCTTTATGGTCTACCTCACTGACAGACAAGTTATGTCATATGCAGTACTGTGTCAGTGTCAGATAAATTTTCTCCTTTAATATTCTCATATGATGTCCAACGAAGACAATAATCTGTGGTTCAAGAATGCTTATAAAAAAAAACTCCGTGGCGCTACATCCCTGGAGGGACTTGGCCTACCACCCGACCGCTGCGTCATCTCCCGTAGGCAGATGGCAGGATTGGGGGGCATGTGGTCAGCATGCCGACACCCACGGCCGTTAATGGTGGTTTTCTTGACCGGAGCCGCTACTTCTCTATCAAGTAGCTCCTCAATTTTGAATCACGAGGCTGAGTGCACCCCTACCAGACCTCCCTACCTCAGAAAAATCCGAGGAGGTACCGGGAATCGAACCCGGGCCGACGGATCTGTAGTCAGCGACGCTAACCACAAGACCACGCCGGCGGACGAAGAATGCTTATATATATATATATATATATATATATCCCTCTTGAATTTTACTGTACAATAACAGTGGAAACCCGGTCACGAAAATCACTAATTAGTGTGCCTCACAGTATTGCATATGACTAGGGCAAGGCATTTGATGATTTTGCATCTTTTTTATATGAAGGTGAAAAGATAGCTCGAATATATATAAATGTGTATCATGAAATAAAATCAGGTAAACTGATGTAAAAAAGTGCCAGTATGTTTTTGTTTAATCAGTTATGACTGCAATTATGATATGCAGAATATGTTTTTTTTAATTCATTTCCAAGTTAATCTCCAGATTTATTCATTAAGCAGTGCTTACGGAAGAACAAAGGTCTAGTTTTTTTTAATCAGATTAAAATCTTTCAGCATCAGCTGAACTGTACAGATTTGTGATATCTTGACAATCGCACACTCACATAAAAATACGAAAAAGAAAGTGAAATTGGCTCGTTTCGGGATTTGAACCATGGAACTCCATAATGTGAGGCCAAAACGTTACCATCTCGGTCAACTGGGTCAGTTTAACGGTCTAGTTGGATAAGCGCATGTAAAACATTAGTGCTTTTGGTCATAGCTATCTCTATTTTAATTTCCAAAGCCGTATAATATAACAGTAAAACAATTGACTATGTTATCATGATAACTGATTCTCTTTTTTTTATATAAATTCTTTCGAATACGTATATTATCTTAAAATAGGCACCAAATTGAGCATTACTCCGAAACAGGTGAACCGATTTCATCCAATATCAATAGACGTCTTCCCATGAACACTATAAATGTGTATACCAAATTTCATAAAAATCCGGTAAAGCGTATTTGAGTACCGCGTCTTTAAAATAGACACTAAATTGGGTTTTACTCCGGTACCGGTCAACAGATTAGGTTCAAATTTAACAGAGTACTTTTAATGGACGTCATAAATACGTATACCAAGTTTAATGGAAATCCGATACAGCGTGTTTGAATTATGGCGCCTTTCTATTAGAAAGGCGCCATAATCTATTAAAATAGGCACTAAATTGGGCATTACTCCGGTACCGCTGAACCGATTTGGTTCAATATCAATAGGGTTCTTCCCATTGACATTATAAATGTGTTTTCGAAGTTTCATGAAAATCCGAAAAAGCGTATTTGAGTTAGAGCGCGTACAGACACACGGACGGACAGACAGACAGACGGACAGACATTTTTCGTCCCCCACACAATCTCATAAAGTACCATACTGGCACTTAATAATTGATTAAATAAGAGCAATTTGTTTTTGCATTTTTTGCTTTATTTTGCATATTTCGTCGTTTTTCCAGAGATAGGTCATTTTTTGGCAATTTTAAGGTCATTTTCTGCATTTTTAGGTCATTTTCGGCATTTTTAGGTATTTTTCGTCATTTTTAGGTATTTTTCGGCATTTTAGGTCATGTTTCAGTGGGGGTAGAGAGGAACTTTTCCATGTACAAATCGTCACTTTCAGACAATAGACAATCGTTTTTATTTGTGAATCTCCGCCAAGTGTTCATAGTTCATTTTAATTCAGGTTTGTTGTAAACACCACAGCAGTTTCTCTTGTAGCAATAAAGATTTTCTTCTTTTTAAATGGCACATATTTACTAGGGGCAATTTGATGGGCATGCCACTTCAGAAAGATTTTTTTTTCACAAGGGTGCCCACTTATTTTTTTAATAATGAAATAAGTGTGTTTTATATTGTAAATTCATTTATAACACACTGTCATAAATTTATTTTTGCAATTAATTACTTCAAAAACTAATTATAAGTAACAATGGTAAATTTATTGGGCATTTTTTTTTAATTTTGGGTCATTTTTTCACTATTTTTAGGTCATAAATGCATTTTTTATTTTGCATTTTTTCACTATTTTATGGTCATTAAATGCCTTGCCCTACATATGACATAACTTGTCTGTCAGTGAGGTAGACAGCAAAGGGTAATCCGTTATAGGAGAGAGGTTCCATCTGGCTCTGTGAAGTGAACTCTGACTTAGCTCAGTTGTTAGAGCAGTGGCACGTATACCCGAAGGTCCTGGGTTCAAATCCCAGTGTCAGGGGACTTTTTTCCTTATAATATTCCCTTAACCTATGCCCATATTAGTTCAAAAGGATTTAAGTCCAATGGTATGGCGGTATTAATTTAATAATGTCATACAGTTGCCTACTGGTTTTTTTCACATGGGATCAAAATTAATACCTCGTTCACCTAACAATATTTGCAGGTTTGCCTTTAACGTAGAGGAGGTAGGAGGTTTGTTTAGTTCTTTCTATCGGTAACTAGCATTATCCATTACTACTATGGAATTTGGAGGAATATTCTAAATAAAATATTGAACAAAGCAGTTCTTAAAACCGTTGCATCCATCTCTTCATGGAAATTCTTGATGGATTTAGACTTGAAACACAACAGAGCATTAGGGATAAAGCCAGATTCATATCCCACGTGCACACTATGAATCTTTGCCCTTTTCTTAATGGCACTCGTAGAGGTGGTTCAATTTCGCCATCACAGGCCTAAGTAACTGTAATTCTCCGGCGTTAAATAACCATATACCAGCCAACCGAATTAGTTCAACAGGGTTTTAGTCACAATGGTATGTCGGTATTTATTTAATAACTAGCTTAAAAGGCCCGGCGTCGCCCGGGTTTTGTATTTTTTAATATGAAATTAACTTATGGAGGAATTTCGATGTTGAAACCTTAGATGCTTATATAATATGTATGTCATCATCATCATCAACCTTGCAGGGATTAGGCATTAATGCCTGTTCCGTCTTCACAATGTTATGCCCATCTTTTCCTCGGGCGTCCAACGTCTCTTCTTCCTCGAGGCTGATAAGCATTTACTAGAACTGGGATCCTTTCGTTATTCATACGACTTAAGTGGGCTTTCCAGTTATCTTTATACTCTTCTATTTCTTCATTTATACTGTATATATTTAATTCTTCC
This sequence comes from Ectobius pallidus, assembly GCA_964059195.1. NCBI lineage: Eukaryota > Metazoa > Arthropoda > Insecta > Blattodea > Ectobiidae > Ectobius > Ectobius pallidus. Next base: position 21,202,984 of record CAXKWD010000008.1, read on the forward strand.
CTTATATCTTCATTTCGAATCCTATCCATTTTTGTACAGCCTTTTACTCTGCGGAGAAATCTCATTTCCGCTGACTGAATCTTGCTTCTGTCTCTTTCTTGTAGTATCCAGGATTCACTTCCAAACATTAATACTGGAACAGCCATAATCTTATAAAATTTTACTTTTGTATCTTTTCGTGTCTTATTTTGCAAAGTTCTATTTACTGTCCCACATATCAATTGAAATTTATTCAGTTTATTTTCAATGTCTCTATCTCTATCGTAACTTACATTGCATCCCAAATAATCAAAATAGGAAACCTGTTCTAGAATTTTATTTTCTATTGTTATCTTTGAGCGTACTGGATGTTTTCCTCTATGGGCCATAACTTTTGTTTTCTTTATAGATATTTTTAGGTTATATTCTTTTCCAATTTGACTCAACTTATACACTGAGCTTTGCAGATTCTCTTCACTGTTTTGTATTATTACTATGTCATCTGCGTATAGAAGTGTATTTAAGTATTTATTTCTAGTAATTGGAATGCCTGGAGCTACTTCATTCTTCCACTTATTCATTACGTCATCAATATAAATACAGAACAGTGTGGGTGATAGGCTGCAACCCTGTCTTACTCCCTGGTTTATTCTTATGGGTTCTGATTTAAGCGTGCCTGCGTTTATTATTATTCTTGTGTCTTTGTATAGACTTTTAATAGTTTCAACAAGATGCTCAGGATAGCCATTTTTATGCATTATTTCCCATAATTTGTTCCTTTCTACTGAATCAAAAGCCTTTTCGAAGTCAATGAATGCCATATGGGTTTCCAGATTGACTTCACGTCTTTTTTCCAACATTCTCTTAATACTAAAAACATTGTCACTGCAGGAGCGCCCCTTTCTAAAACCTGATTGTTCTTCTTTAAGCAGCACTTCAGATATGGCTTTTAATCTATTGTTAATTATTTTAGCATATATTTTATAAACTGTATTTAACAAACTTATGCCTCTGTAGTTTTCACAATTTCCACGATCGCCTTTCTTAAACAATGAGACTACCTCTGAAAGTCCCCATGCTTCAGGTACTCTACAATCTCGCCAGCATATATTATACAAGTGTAATAATCTGAACTGTAACAGTATACCTCCACATTTAAGTAGTTCTGCATTTATCCCATCAGGACCACATGCTTTTCTATTTTTCATATCTCTCAAAGCTTTCTGAAGTTCTTCCAGCGTAATTAAATAAATCATTGTATCATGTTCATTTCTGACATTTTCTTCAATTATATCTGCATCATACCATAGGTCTTTGTAATACTGTTCCCATTGTTCTAAAGGAATTGTATTTATACTTGCTGAATCCTTCTCTAACTGATTAAGGTATTTCATCGTTTTAAAGACAGTCTGTCTACCATGAACGTCATTTTCTAAAGTTGCAATGAAACGTTCCCAATAGTCGCTATGAGCTTTTCATGTTATTTGCTTAGCATAGTTTCGTTTTTCTCTGTACTCTTCTCTAGATTCTTCTGTTTTCTTTTGTAAGAAATTCAAATATGCTTTCCGTTTCTCTGAAATTGCATTTTTAATATTTTCATCCCATATTTTTACATATTTTCTCTTCTTTGTTTTATTTTTCTTTCCTATTGCTTCAAGTGCTGCTCTTTCTATACATCCTTTAATATTATTCCATTCTTCCTCTAGATTATTACATGTTGGTGTTTTCATTGAATAATTTTGTAGTCTGAGCTGATATAGATCTTTAATACTTTCCTGCTGTAAAAGATGAACTTTAAATATTTCAGGAACTTTTGGGTACTTTTGTTCTTTTTTCTTCTTCCACTTGGCTAGTAAAGACACAGTTGCAATAACTAAATAATGGTCTGAACCAATGTCACTTTTTTTTTTTTTTTCGTTGGCCCCGCCTTCCACCCCCGGAGTACCTGAGCCATAGGCTATATCTCCGGTCCAACAACCGATTTCGCATTTGTTCTAAGATCGTCGCGTCGCTTTCTCTTGATCATAGAACACGGGGAAAATGTTTGATGAATTTACTTTGCATTTTTTTTCCCCGTCACAATTTTACTCTTATTCATTTTTGAACCAATGTCACTACCTCTATGGACCGAAACATCTTGGATTTGGTTTCTAATTTTCTAATTTGCAATAATGTAATCAATAAGTGATCGTTGTCCCCTCGCCGACCATGTGAACTTATGTATATCTTTTTTCCTGAAGAATGTATTTGCTATTTTCATTTTATTGTATGTTGCAAACTGTCTTAACTCTTGACCATTGTTATTAATATGCCTTTCACCAAAAGTTCCAACTACTTCCCTTATTGGATGGTAACTAACTCTTGCATTTAAGTCACCGCATATTAGTACATGATCAGTCCTGTTTACTTTATTGAGTTCTCTCTGCAGTTCGTCATAAAATACCTTAGTGTCTTCCTTCTTCCCTTCTTCAGGGGCGTAAACACCTATTATACTTAAAAAGCCTCTTTCAATTTTAATTTTACATGTAACTATCCTTTCATTTACAAAACTATAACTTACTATTTTATTCTTCCATCTATTATTTACCAAAATTGCTACTCCACAACAAGCACGCACATTTTGTGGAACTCCACTGTATATCAGTGTATAGTTTTTTAAATCCTTTGTACCCTTTAGCTTCTTCTTGGTTTCAGTTATTACAGCCAATTCAATACTTTTTTTCCTTTAATTCATCATCAAGTTCTTCCTCTTTACTGGTTAACCCTCTAACATTCCAGGTAGCTATTCTTACTCTTTCCGTTATACCAAATCGTTTGTCCTTAGCATGCTGTAGTCGTCGTCTTATTAATCCATCCGGCTCATCACTGTGAAGAATTTGAGTAAATATATATTTCCTCAAGTTGGGCTACCAACCCCACGTTGAGTATTCTGGTGGAGGGGCTGTCTCCTCAAAACCTCCAGACTTGCTTGCTCATGTACAAACCCCTTGAGCAGGGCTGCCTCTTCCGCCATTATGCCGTTGAGGTCTTTACCCCTGTTACCCCGAGCATGGGCCTATCTTTTGGGCTTTTTAGTTTCCCAAGGTGATAGAATACCTTTCTTGGATGCCATTCTGGCAACCACGGACCATTGCCTCATTCGCCGCTTTTTCAAGGTTCCTGTTGGGCCTTCTCGGTTACCGTAGCGGTCCCGGGACACACGAAGTTCCCACCGTTCATCACCCCAACAGGCAATCCTCTACTCCACGTTGCCCACCCCCCGAGAATAGGACACTGAGGTTGGATTTTGGGGGGATGTATGTAGAATTCGAAATGAGGAAGAACGACATATGACACTCAGATTATTCGCTCAGAAAACGCTAGATATAGCTTTTTATGGCTCTCAGAGGATGTCAAATGTTCCATGCCATTGCTTCTGCACACCATGCCTGGGAGGAGTGCAAATAAGAAGAAAAAGAAATTCCGGTTACATAAGATTGCATTGTCTTGACAGAAAATTGTATTTCTCACTCTCATATTACCATACAACCGTTTCGGGGCTGAAGTAAAAAAGAAATTCAATATCATTTTCATACTTTCCTTCCCAAAAACCTGGGACATAATATACTGCGAGCGTAGGACTGAAAATGTTCCATCCCATTTTGTCTTGTTTTAGATGCTTAGGGCCTCTGATAAACATCCCTAGGCCTATTTCTCAACTAATACAAAGCATACAGCTATGAGTGACGTATCAGTGGATAGGATTTGTTACAGACTTCCAATATAGCGTACTCACTGGCACATACTTTAGTTGTCCCTGAAATACGACGATTATTCTACATCAAAATGTGAAGTGGGAAAATGATATTTTCCATGTCGAGGGTAGAGAAAGTTATGTGACTGCTTTATTTTCGTGGATTTTATTCTTCAAGAATTATTTTCACAAACGTATTAATTACGTCGATAGTATCAGAATTTGTTAAAGCCCAGTATTATAATATAGTTTCAAAACCCTATGTTGTAATGGTTGTAATTTATATTTCCTCTCTGTTTCGTTTAAGTGCTTTGCTATGGTAATACTTGAAATATAAATTACCTCTCTCTGCGTATTAAGCTCTTTGCGGTTACGTCTTAGTTCGGTGTCGCGCTCTAGTGGGGAGCTCGAGTATCTTGAGCCTGGCGACCCCCTTAGCCAGACCAGCTGAGCGAGTGAAACTGCACGGTTGTGGGGGAGTCGCCTGGAGAATTACTCTCGTTCCTGTATGTGAGTACCGACATTTTACTATGGCGTAACCTAATTTCTCCTTTTGTGCCTTCAGCACCCATCATAAGTAAATAAAAAGAGAGAGAGCAAGCCTTAAGGTACTTATTGTCAGTTATAGGAATTAAATCCAGCACCCATGTAAAGATTTAGGGCTAACAGGAAACTCATTTCGTGATTGGCTAACTGCCATTATAATGTTGAATAATTTGTGGAGTAGCTAGTCTAATGGTGAAGTAATATTAGAGCACCCATATGCTGTTTCAAGTTTTCATAGTAGGCCAGCGCAGATAACCAATGTTTCAGAAAGATCCTGCAAATTAATCATTATGCAAATATACATGTTTTTCACGTAAAAAACTCAGTGGCGTGATAGTCATGTTTCATTAGTTTTGGCAACGCCCACTTCTATTTATGATCATTATTATTTCTTATAATGCATTTTGATTGAAGATTGAAATTTATTAGGCTGCAGATATTTGTAATGATATGTTTCTGTCATGCAATGTTTAATGATCAAGGAAAGGGGCGTTTCTTGCACACGCATCAACGCCATGTTAAAGTTTGGGCCTGAAATAATTCTTGTTACTAGGCACATGAGACATATAATGTAATGTCCCCATTATTTTGGAAAGAATAGTATTTTCTTAATCAAGTTAATGTCCACCCTTATGTACCTTTAAATGAAAATTGGAACTTTAGAATTTCTCATATAGATAATTTCTTGAGTATAAGTTGGTAATGCATTTGAGGAAAAATTTCCATTAATTAGGATAGGCCTATTCTGTTTGGTCATTGATATTGTGAAGACTGTCCGTATTTAAATTTATCTTCTTTGGGCCTGTTATGTTACTTACCAAAGTTCTATTGATGATTTTACTGGCCTAATTCTTTGTAAAATTGTTCTTGAATTTGATCCCGCTAGGCCTGTACATTTCTAGTAAATCTTTGTAAATTTGTTCTTGAATTTGATCCCTGTAGGCCTATACTTTTCTAGCATATTTCATTTCATGTGGGTCAAGTTCTTATATTTACCCTTGATATTTAATAGTTCATTTACTAATTTTGATTGAGCTTTCGGTCGCCTCAGTTAATTAGATTTTTTTGGCTTTCTATTTTTCTCCCTCATATATATATATATATATATATTCAGTTATATTTGCCCTTTGAATGTGCGATTATTATATACTGCATTTTCAGTCTGAGTTTTTCGTCAAGTTACTTGAGATTATTCTAGGCCTATCCTTTTGGAACTTTAATATCACTGTTACTTTAAATTTTTCTAAAATTTCCTTTAGGCCTACTGTTTTCTAAATTTGGCATTCCTGATACTATATCTTTCCTGAGATTATTCTAGGCCTATTCGTTTGCAACTTTAATATTGCTGGTAACTTATATTTTTCTAAATTTATTGTAGGCCTACTGTTTTCTAACATTAGTAGTTCTGATACTTTATATATTCCTGAGATTATTCTAGGCCTATTCATTTGGAACTTTAATATTGCTGGTAACTTATATTTTTCTAAATTTATTGTAGGCCTATTGTTTTCTAATATTAGTATTTCTGGTACCTTATATTTTCCTGAGATTATTCTAGGCCTACTATTTTGGAATATTAGAATTTCTGATAACTTTCATTTTTCTAAATTTACTTTTGGCTCTTGTTTTTTGAACGTTGCTTTGTCCCAGTCTCATTCCTAAAATTATTTTGGACATTATTCATTCTTAGTGAGTATAGTTTGATGCTTCGTCGCTATTGATATTTTCTAGCTGTTTAATGTTGGCCTAATATATTGATTTGATTTACTTGAGGCTTTCTTATATTCACTGTTGCCTACTTAGCTTTCTTCTGACATACTCAGGTATTAAGCCTTCAGCTTATTATTCTATACCATTTATAGTTGTTTATCCAGGATTATTGGGATTAGGTATTTAGTACAGCTTTCCTTAAATAAAAGATAGATTATTTGGAATTGAGGATTCAATTTAGGTATAATAAACTTGAAGACGAACATATACTGGTTAGGATATATTTATTTTATATGATGTGTAATATTTATTAATATGAGTAATTATTGTTGCTTGTTGAATTGTACTCTGCTTTTATGAGAGATGTTCCATGGTATCTATTAAAGTTGTTACTTTGGTTGAATTCTACCTGTTTTCTATGTGGTATTGCAAACTTGCCCTCTACTCTGCCCGGTACAAAAGAAGTCGATCTCCCTCTGAGGGCATTTCCTCACGCATTCTCCGAGCACTTCTGTAACAGATTAGGCATCCCATAAGTTATTGCATTATTTAAATATTATTCCTTTTTGGACTTTACCTCTTTTCTGCTATTTGAAGATAATTAAGTACAGTAGCTGGTTAGGTTATAGGATTCGCCTATTGCTTTTTATTATTTAGCAACGTTTATAAATAATTATCTCACTATTTACCTTTGTGATATAGAGTTCAAACTATAAGCAGTCAAACAGTCGTTGCATGGTAGCAACTCTTTTGTCCGAGGCGAGGGAAGTTATATATGCTTTGCATATATAGGTGTATGCTAATATATATACATATATTTGTAGTGATTGTTAATTCTTTTTGCTATTCTTTTTCACTCACTATGTCTTTGAATTTGCATCTTTCGTGGGATTTTCTCCGAAAGGATGAAATTCTTTTTGAAATTAAAGCTAGAGGGGTTTCAGTTGATGAAAATGCTGATGCGGCCTCTTTATTATCTTGCCTTAAACAAGTAGCTTCTCAGTACACTCCTTCTGCTCAGTCATTAACTATCGAGGATCCTGATAATGAATTTCGTTTATTGAAACGTAAGGTAACTGAAGTAGTAGATTCTGTAAATGAAATATTTTCCGATCCCGAAGCTTCTACCAAACAGAAGAAACGACTTAAGCATAGAGTAATGCACATAGAAAACAGGATTATTCTCATGCAGCAGATTTCGGATTCTGGTTTGGATCATGGAGAACTTGATAGATTGAGGGAAATCTTGTTAGCTCCTTTTTCTATTTGGGATATTGATGAAGGCGATCAGGTTGTAGTTATTGAGGGCGCAGCTCAGGGTGGGGCCTCCTCATCTAATTTGTTAGTTAACGTGGATACTCCGATTGTTCAGAATAATTTTCCGGCTATGACTCAACCAACTGTCACCTCTCCCTTGCAGCCTCTTCAAGGAAACATTCAAAATACTGTTGCTTCAAATTGTCAGTCGTTTTCTCAACAGGAGAATTTAATTCAGACGCAGCTTAGAGATTCTGTTCCGCAAAATTTAAATTTAGTGCCGACCTTTTCTCAGGCCTCCTTTTCTCCATTAAAAATGCCGCATCCTCTTCAGAAAATGTTAGATTTACAAACTCAGTTTACCGTTACTACTATGGAGGAAGCTATCAAGTTTCTTAGATTTTTGGTAGAATTGTCTGTTTTGGCTAAGTCCTTTGCTGTACAAGAAATTATTGTCTTACAAATGCTACTCAGCTTAGTTTCTGGTCGTGTATTAGATATTTTGCAATCTATCCTAGTCACTTCAAAATCTGTTGCCATGTTTCATTCTGAGATATTGAGACAGTTTATTCCCTCCAGACCACGCATTGGTTTAGTCGCCTCTCATTATTATAGACCCCAGCGTGAAGGCGAAAATTTTTCTGAGTATGTGTTGGATATTAAACTTCACGCGGCTCTTTTTCAAATCCCTGATTCAGAGAACCAAATTGTGGAGATCATTATATCTGGGTTGAATCCCATCACTCGCTCACATTTGACCTTTGCTCCACGACCTCGCACATTTGCGGATTTGTTTGGTCTGGCTGCGACTATTTCTGAGGTTGAGAGCAGTGATGCCTGTCGGGTTGTATCTAATTCTGTATCTTTGTTGGAACCGGTCCCTCCTTGTAGTAGTCCTCAAGCCACTTTTGCTAGAGATTCTCGTAATTCTGTCCAATCTAATTTCAATAGAGATGTGCGTTCTTGCCATTACTGTGGTCAGTCTGGCCATTTAGTTAGAAATTGCTCTGCTCGCATTAGGGAATTACAGCAGCGGCCTTCTGCTTCTGCTACCGAGTCTAGGATCGTCCGTAGGTGTACTTATTGTGATAAACCTGGCCATTTTGTTGCTGATTGTCGAAAGAAGTTTGCTGATATGAGCCGTAGATCTTCCGCTTCTGCTCCTAGGACGAATTTCCGCCCATGACTAGAACCTCCTTCTGTCACTATGCCTTTTTCTGATCATCCCAGAGAGCGTGATAAACAATTATTAGTATCTATGGGTTGTTCTGGTCGTGTCCCCAGTCATTTGCCAGTTCTGTCTATTTCTTTAAAGAAATTGTCTACTAATGCCTTGCTAGACTCTGGGGCTGCTAGATCATGTATCAGTAGGCAGACGTTAGCTGATCTTCGCATTCCTATTTCTAAACTTTTGCCTTACTCTGATAGTACGGTTAGTGCAGATGCTTCCCCTATTTCTATATTAGGGAAAATTTTTCTTAAGGTGAAAATAACTAAGTTTTCTTGGAAAGTCATGTTTTTGGTAGCTGACTCATTGGTCTTTCCGGTGATTCTGGGAGCTGATTTTGCCCGTTTCACTGGTTTGACTTTAGATTTTCAACGCAGTGTAGTGTATTTTCCATTCGAACCCACTTATCAAATTAGCTTTGCCATTTCTTCTTTAAAGCCCTTAGTTCAGTCCTCTAGTGCTTTCGTGGATCAAAATTTGCTCCGTACTAATGATGTTCCTGATCAACCAGTCGATTTAGGGCATTTACGTCCTGATCAATGTACTCAAGTTCTTCAGATCATTTCTGATTTCCCTCAAGTATTAAGTGACAACCTCGGGGTTACCAATGTTTTGGAGTATCAAATCCAGGTTACTGATAGGGTGCCTGTCCGCCTCCCTCCTTACAGACTCTCACCGCCCAAGTTGATGGTCATGAGATCCAAAATTAATGAAATGTTGGATAAAGGCATAATTCGACCCTCCACTTCTGCCTATTCTAGTCCGATTTTCTTGGTGCCTAAGGGCGAAGGGGATTTTAGACCTGTGATTGACTATCGGGCTCTTAACCAGAAAATTATCATTGAATCCATGCCATTGCCTGATATACATTCTGCCGCCCATTGGTTTGCGGGAGCTACTGTCTTTTCTTCTCTGGACCTTAATAGTGCATATAACCAGATCCCTTTACATGAGTCTTCTCGTCATCTCACAGCCTTTTCCACAGAGTGGAATCATTTTGAGTTCTGCAGACTTCCATTCGGTTTAGCAACTGGGGCGCAGGTGCTGACCAGATTGTTGGACAAGATTTTTTCTGATATTAAATTCATCTATGTATATCACTACCTCGACGATCTGGTTATTTACAGCAAGGACTTTGCATCCCATATGTTGCATCTTCGGGAGGTATTTCGTCGCTTGCAGGAGGCTGGCCTTACCGTCAAGCCAACTAAGGTGCAGTTTGCCCGACCGCAACTTAGTTTCATCGGCCATTTGATCTCTCCAGAAGGTGTCGCTATCGACCCAGAGAGGACGGTGGCAATCAGGAATTTTCCGCCTCCGTGCAATGTCAAAGCAGTGGCGCGTTTCATTGGAATGGCCAATTTCTTCGCCAAATTCATCCCTAACTTCTCGGCTCGGGCGGCTCCCTTGAATCGTCTACGACGCAAGGGTGTCGAATTCAAGTGGACGGAGGAGCACCGCCTCGCTTTTGAGGATATTAAGAGTGCCATCTCCAACCCGCCCATATTGGCCATGGCGGATTTTTCGCGTACGTTCATCGTTCAAACTGATGCCTGTGCTGCTGGGCTAGGCGCCGTATTGCTTCAGGAGTTTCCTGAAGGACGGAAGCCAATTGCGTATGCGTCGCGCTCGCTAACTGCCCAAGAGCAACAATTTTCCATCTATGAAATGGAAGCCCTGGCAGTTATCTTTGCCCTGGAGAAGTTTCGCATGTATGTCGAGCACGTCAATTTCATCTTGGAGTGCGACAACCAAGCGTTGTCTTGGTGTTTGGCTCGACCTCGCAAGACGGGCCGACTAGCTAGATGGGCAGTTCGCCTATCTGCGTTTAAATTCTCCACGGTGCACATTCGTTCCTCTGAAAACATCTTAGCTGACTCCTTGTCTCGGATGTTTGAGGGTACTCCTAGAGCTTCTGTGGAAGAAGTTCCTCCTATTCAGGGTTCTGGGGTGTCATCTATGCCCCCTCAGGAAGTAATTGCTCCTCTGTTAACAGATTTTCCGTTGGCATTTTCTGATGTTGCTCAGCAGCAACTGTTAGATCCCGATTTGTCGGTCATCATTGACAAGTTGAAGGGTGGATCTGCTGTTAGCAACTTTTCTCTGGTCAAAGATACCTTACAGATTCAGGTGGGGAGATGTAGGCGTCCCAAGATTGTTCTGCCTTCCTCGCTTAAGGACATGGTTTTCAGATACTTTCATGTTTCTCCGATTGGTGGCCATTTAGGTCTAAAGAAAACCTTGGGGAAAATTAAAGTCTCCTTTTGGTGGAAAGGCATGTTCTTGGATGTCCGTGATCGAGTCAGATCATGTGTGATTTGTTCCATGTCTAAGCCTTCTCTCAATACTCGCATGGGTTTCTTATCATCTACTGTCGCCCAGAGGCCATTTGAAAAACTCTTCATCGACTTCCTGGGAAAACTTCCACGTTCCAAGAAAGGAAATACTTTTATATTTGTGGTAGTCGATGCGTTTTCAAAGTTCTCCTGGTTATTTCCCATGCGAGACTCTCGTACCGACAAGGTGATTACCAGTTTATCTTCCATCTTTCAGGTCTTTGGCTTTCCTCAGTTTATCGTCTCAGACAATGGACCTCAATTTATTTCTAAGCAATTCAAAGACTTCTGTTTCCGTGCTGGTATCTCTCATATTACCACCACGCCATATTACCCTAACCCCTCCCATGCGGAGCGTGTGATGCGAAATTTGAAAAACGCGCTCATTGCGTACCACCACAAAGATCATTCACAGTGGGACGTGAATTTGTCGTGGTTACAATTCGCATTTAACACTGCTATTCACGAGTCGCATGGTTTCGCTCCTTTTTCTCTGCTTTGTTCTTTCTCACCGAATCACCCTCTCAGTAACATCTGGGGTATTGCAGATTTGTTACCCGACTCTCCATCTCCTGATGATCTGGCCAGGACTTGGAAAGCTGCAAAAAGGAATTTGTTGCGAGCTCATGATAAACGTGCTACGACATATAATAAAGGTAGAATTCCAAACCCATTTTCTATTAATGACAAGGTCATGTGCAAGAATTACACTCAAAGTAAAGCTATTTCTAAGTTTGCCAAGAAGCTGGCTCCCCGCTATGTTGGCCCATATAAGATAGTGGACATCCTGGGCGGCGGAGTCACCTTCTTAGTGGAACATGTTTTGGACAAATCTGTTAGGCGTTGCCACATTTCTCAAATCAAAAAAGGTTAAGTCTTGAGGTTGGATCTTTCTGAGCAATGGTTGCTGTATTGAGTATTAATTAGGTAAATAATGATGTTTCTGAGATGTGAGAGTATATTAATACATATGTTTGTAATTTTGTAATTGTCTTGTTAACTCTCTTTTATAATGTTTGTAATATGTTCTATAATGTTTATTCAGTTTTTGCCTTAGTAAATTGTCGCTACTTACTCTCAACTTGAGAAATTCCTCCTCGGCGGTCTCCTACCCAACTAAGTATTATGGGGGCGCCCCCCCCCCAAAAAAAGAAAATGACAAAAAAAAAATACTCAAAAAAAAAAACTGTACTCAAAATAAGATAACCACCGGTGGTCTAAACATGTAATGCTTAGGAAGGCATTTAAAAAATAATTCCATTGTAAAAAAAAAAAAGAAAAAGAAGTAACAACAATAAACTGACTAAGAATTAAAAAAAAAAAAAAGAAGAATATATATATATACATTTTTATTGGAATAAAAGAAGAAATCTCTAAACAGTTTTATAAAAAAAAATTGGTGCTAGTTTTTCTTCAAGTACAAGACTATATTAACTGATATTGGACAAAAAGAAAACTATCAGTTATCTCCTGCAAATTTGGACCTCTTTTCCAAAATGAGTGATCCTCCCAAGACATTTTCTTAGCCAACAAATATATCCCATCTCGCAGAGGATGTACTAGTCCCCTCCCTGTGAGCATGTGTGATCCTCGCTCATGATTCTGAACATTTTGTTGCATGTTCGAGCTGCTCCGTGGAGATGTATTCTACATGTGTTTCTGGGACCTGGAAGCCATCAAGTTCCTGCTGGTTTGTTTGGAGGTATATGACGTCATGCCTCTGGACACACTCTGTATGGATGCCTCAGGGGGCGACGGCCCTAACTTCTTCTTTGTCACTCAATGTGGGTGGCCGGAGTCATCCTCACATTTTCGCCCAGCAGTCGTCGATCATAGAACTATATGTGGTGTTCTATACTCTTCGCCCTCGTCATCTCCAGCTCATCTATAATCTTGTGTGTCAGCTAAGTATGGACCTTGCTGATTTGTCACCTTGCCGAATATGGACATTTGGCAGCATTTTTGGTGTGCGCTGTATGTATTATGGCAGAATCAAGAAGAGAACTAATTTTGGCTACGTCATTTGAGATTTAGACACTTTTTTTTTGGACAATAATTTGGTAACTTAATCTATAAACATTTCTATATGTATAAAATGTGCTCTTAAAATTGCCTTGTGCGAAGAAAAACTTTTCAAGAGAATGATTCTTCAAGATATATTATTATAGGATTTTGAAAGACTAAATTATGCAAGTTGTGTATGGATATGTCATGATCTAATTGTGTAAAGTGTCTTTGTCTTAGTATTAATATTTTGGGGGATTGCTTAATAGTTATCTATTGCTTGGGGCTCTGCTTCACTAATTTTGAGTATTAAAAAAAAAGTTTTGGTAAAACTTTTTTTTATGGGACAGAGGGGAGTATTGTAATGGTTGTAATTTATATTTCCTCTCTGTTTCGTTTAAGTGCTTTGCTATGGTAATACTTGAAATATAAATTACCTCTCTCTGCGTATTAAGCTCTTTGCGGTTACGTCTTAGTTCGGTGTCGCGCTCTAGTGGGGAGCTCGAGTATCTTGAGCCTGGCGACCCCCTTAGCCAGACCAGCTGAGCGAGTGAAACTGCACGGTTGTGGGGGAGTCGCCTGGAGAATTACTCTCGTTCCTGTATGTGAGTACCGACATTTTACTATGGCGTAACCTAATTTCTCCTTTTGTGCCTTCAGCACCCATCATAAGTAAATAAAAGAGAGAGAGCAAGCCTTAAGGTACTTATTGTCAGTTATAGGAATTAAATCCAGCACCCATGTAAAGATTTAGGGCTAACAGGAAACTCATTTCGTGATTGGCTAACTGCCATTATAATGTTGAATAATTTGTGGAGTAGCTAGTCTAATGGTGAAGTAATATTAGAGCACCCATATGCTGTTTCAAGTTTTCATAGTAGGCCAGCGCAGATAACCAATGTTTCAGAAAGATCCTGCAAATTAATCATTATGCAAATATACATGTTTTTCACGTAAAAAACTCAGTGGCGTGATAGTCATGTTTCATTAGTTTTGGCAACGCCCACTTCTATTTATGATCATTATTATTTCTTATAATGCATTTTGATTGAAGATTGAAATTTATTAGGCTGCAGATATTTGTAATGATATGTTTCTGTCATGCAATGTTTAATGATCAAGGAAAGGGGCGTTTCTTGCACACGCATCAACGCCATGTTAAAGTTTGGGCCTGAAATAATTCTTGTTACTAGGCACATGAGACATATAATGTAATGTCCCCATTATTTTGGAAAGAATAGTATTTTCTTAATCAAGTTAATGTCCACCCTTATGTACCTTTAAATGAAAATTGGAACTTTAGAATTTCTCATATAGATAATTTCTTGAGTATAAGTTGGTAATGCATTTGAGGAAAAATTTCCATTAATTAGGATAGGCCTATTCTGTTTGGTCATTGATATTGTGAAGACTGTCCGTATTTAAATTTATCTTCTTTGGGCCTGTTATGTTACTTACCAAAGTTCTATTGATGATTTTACTGGCCTAATTCTTTGTAAAATTGTTCTTGAATTTGATCCCGCTAGGCCTGTACATTTCTAGTAAATCTTTGTAAATTTGTTCTTGAATTTGATCCCTGTAGGCCTATACTTTTCTAGCATATTTCATTTCATGTGGGTCAAGTTCTTATATTTACCCTTGATATTTAATAGTTCATTTACTAATTTTGATTGAGCTTTCGGTCGCCTCAGTTAATTAGATTTTTTTGGCTTTCTATTTTTCTCCCTCATATATATATATATATATATTCAGTTATATTTGCCCTTTGAATGTGCGATTATTATATACTGCATTTTCAGTCTGAGTTTTTCGTCAAGTTACTTGAGATTATTCTAGGCCTATCCTTTTGGAACTTTAATATCACTGTTACTTTAAATTTTTCTAAAATTTCCTTTAGGCCTACTGTTTTCTAAATTTGGCATTCCTGATACTATATCTTTCCTGAGATTATTCTAGGCCTATTCGTTTGCAACTTTAATATTGCTGGTAACTTATATTTTTCTAAATTTATTGTAGGCCTACTGTTTTCTAACATTAGTAGTTCTGATACTTTATATATTCCTGAGATTATTCTAGGCCTATTCATTTGGAACTTTAATATTGCTGGTAACTTATATTTTTCTAAATTTATTGTAGGCCTATTGTTTTCTAATATTAGTATTTCTGGTACCTTATATTTTCCTGAGATTATTCTAGGCCTACTATTTTGGAATATTAGAATTTCTGATAACTTTCATTTTTCTAAATTTACTTTTGGCTCTTGTTTTTTGAACGTTGCTTTGTCCCAGTCTCATTCCTAAAATTATTTTGGACATTATTCATTCTTAGTGAGTATAGTTTGATGCTTCGTCGCTATTGATATTTTCTAGCTGTTTAATGTTGGCCTAATATATTGATTTGATTTACTTGAGGCTTTCTTATATTCACTGTTGCCTACTTAGCTTTCTTCTGACATACTCAGGTATTAAGCCTTCAGCTTATTATTCTATACCATTTATAGTTGTTTATCCAGGATTATTGGGATTAGGTATTTAGTACAGCTTTCCTTAAATAAAAGATAGATTATTTGGAATTGAGGATTCAATTTAGGTATAATAAACTTGAAGACGAACATATACTGGTTAGGATATATTTATTTTATATGATGTGTAATATTTATTAATATGAGTAATTATTGTTGCTTGTTGAATTGTACTCTGCTTTTATGAGAGATGTTCCATGGTATCTATTAAAGTTGTTACTTTGGTTGAATTCTACCTGTTTTCTATGTGGTATTGCAAACTTGCCCTCTACTCTGCCCGGTACAAAAGAAGTCGATCTCCCTCTGAGGGCATTTCCTCACGCATTCTCCGAGCACTTCTGTAACAGATTAGGCATCCCATAAGTTATTGCATTATTTAAATATTATTCCTTTTTGGACTTTACCTCTTTTCTGCTATTTGAAGATAATTAAGTACAGTAGCTGGTTAGGTTATAGGATTCGCCTATTGCTTTTTATTATTTAGCAACGTTTATAAATAATTATCTCACTATTTACCTTTGTGATATAGAGTTCAAACTATAAGCAGTCAAACAGTCGTTGCAATGTGAAGACCGTAAACAATACTTTCGTTATGTAAACAATTGACAGCAGAACTTTCTAACTCTGCCTCATTTCACATTTCCGACTTTTCCCGTGGGTTTTCCAAAAAAATTCTTTCATACAAACCTTGTCCTGACAATTAAGAACACAACAAAAAAAGAATAAGCCAAATCGGTCGAGCCGTTCTCAAGTGATGCTCCGTCATACATTTTGGAAATTCATTTTTATTAATATAGAAGATGTCATACAGTAAACTTACTAGTTTTGTTGACATGGGATCAAAATTAATACCTCGTCCACCTAACAATTTTTGCAGGTCCAGATCTGCCCTTAACGTAGAGGAGGTAGGAGGATTATTTAGTTCTTTCGATCCGTAACTAGCATTATCCATTACTATTATCGAATTTGGAGGCATATCCTAAGTAAACTTTTGAACAAAGCAGTTCTTAAAACTTTTGCATCCATCTCTTCATGGAAATCATTGATGAATTTAGACTTTAAACGTAACAGTGCATTAGGGATAAAGCCAGATTAATATCCCACGTGCATGCACCACGTGAATCTTTACCCTTTTCTTAAGGGCACTCGTAGTGATGGTTCAAATTCGCAATCAGTTCGGCTTGCCTTCGGTATGGTTTATATTTACCCACGTTTCATCTAAAATAATAGGACGGTTAGAGTTCCCGTAAACGTTTTAATTGTTTTACTACTACTTCAGGTCTTTCTATTAACATTATTCATCCCTGACTATTTTTTACATACCGGAATTTTAATTGTTCTGATACCTTATGGAGCGTCCAATTGCTACCATTAAACAGATTATCCTCTCTTAGTACGACATGTAAATCTTCCAACCCATGAAGGAACCTCAAAAACCAAATGTCTTACATCTCGTTCGCAGATGGAATATAAAATTCAAACCAGGGGATAATTTGAATTTGTTTTTGGAAAGATTAGAAGATTTGAAACAAGGATCTAAAATACAAGAAGTAGAGTTATTGGCAGTGTTGCCTGAAATTTTACATGAATCAGCTTTGTTATGGTATATAAACAGGCCTACACATTGGAAACATGGGAAGCCTTTATAAAAGATTTTAGAGCATATTATTTACCAGTAGATGAGGAAGATGCTTTGTTAAAGGAAATTCGTTACCGGACGCAAGGGCCTAGCGAATCAGTAGCTGATTTTGTGAATGCTATACAAACATTAATTAGGAGGTTCAGTACTCCTAAGGGTCCTGCTCAGACTATAAAGACTATGCTAAAGAATTTGCGTCCTGATGTGAAATTGTATATTAGACCAGAAGAAATTAAAGCTGTGTCTGACCAATACATAATTATGGGTAGATAATATGAACAAATTTGTTTGATTCTGAAATAAGTTAGGTCAACAGTAAAAAAACCTCTTGTAAACCTCATGTACAAGTACACCACTGAACAAATGTATATTTACATCACTCACAATATATATATATATGGCGATCCGTACGTTTCATGAGTTTGCCTCGTGCAACAGAGCACGTATCTACATAACTATAAAGTTAGTTCAGAGTAGAGTACCGTATTGTGAGTGATGTAAAAATACATTTGTTCAGTTATCTTATTAGATACACATAATTTGGTAATAGCTGTAGGTTCCCATTATAGACCTTCATAGCGGAATGTGTATATTCATACAAGTTATCGTGCTGGTTCTAGTATTTAGTTCAGTCACCAGGTACTGAAAATTGGTGGTTGCCTGGTAAAAGGTCCAAAGTTAATAATTTTTTTAATATATTATATGTGGGTATATTGTGGTGCAGAATCCAAGTTTTACAATTCGAGAACCCTGTGCGAACTTCAGGGCAACCGAAAAACACCGTAATTTTGGGTTTTTTCTCAGTGTTTTCCTTATAAATCCTAAACAATGCATTCTATCCTAAAACACTCCATTACAAAAGTTAAAGAACTTAAAATGTCCTATTATTTTCATTATTTACACGTTTTCTCAAACCAAATATGTACCGAGATATGGCGCTTCAAAGTTTTGAAAATTGTCAAAATATCGAAAAACTGCGAAAAATGCAGAATTTTCCCTAGTAACTTTTATCTTTAAACTTTCTGAATGAATAACGTTCAATAACCTACACAATAGAAATCCCATCCTTAGTGAGATGTTCATTTAAGAATAAAGTAAACAATTATCGTTGTATAAAAATGTATTTTATAAAAATGTATACTACATGTGTAGAGTAGAGAGTAGAGTACTGAGTACTGAGTAGAGAATGTGTAAATTATTACAAATTATCCATTAATATTGATTCATAAAAGCCTTGACCCCTTTGCTCCCGATGGCATTGCATTAGGAAGCAATAAGGGGAAGTATCATGTATATAACGCCGTACAAGTTCAGGGGCAGCAACTACTTCAGCAGAAGACTAATGCGGGTTGTATTAGGAAGCTATAAGGGGATTTATCACGTATATAATTCCGTACAAGTTCAGGGGCAGCAAATACTTCAGCTGGAATAAAAGAGAGCAGAAATTTGACAAACGTTTTATTCAACTAATGACATGATTAACGAATAATGGAAGATGTCCAACTATGAACTGAGACATTTGATGACCCGACTTGTGGTCCATGGGTTTCAAAACAGATTATGTAATATCGGCAGCTTTCACGAACCAGACGAAAGATGCGTGTGCAAATTATGTGGAAATTCATGTGAAAGATACCATGTACTAGATTGCAAATCAAGAATACTTTCCCTGAGGAACTTCTGTGAATCATAAAACACAATTCTACTATCTATCCACATTGTACGCAACTTCTTGATTATCCAGTTACTTTTTCCTGGAAAAAGGTCCTGAGTTAATGATTTTTTAATATGTTGTATGTGGGTATTCTGTGGTGTAGAATCCAAGTTTTCCAATTCGAGAACCCTGTGCGAACTTCAGGGCAGCCGAAAAACCCCGAAATTTTGGAGATTTTTTCAGTGTTTTCCTTATGTATATGAGCAGAATTACAAATGGCTACAGAGTTCCCGACAATGACGGTAAGCTACACAAAGGAGGGATTACTTGAGATATAGGCAGAAATGAAATATCAAAACTCCCAAATAACGTATAGATAATTACTTTAAAGGCCTATACACGATAGACATCGCAGAAATGAAGTGCGCCTAAATACACAAATGCCAAGGTGAATGAGAAAGCTTGACGTAAGCACAAAGTTATTTTTGTCGCGACAGAACTGAAAGTTCAATGACACAATACTGCCACATCTGGCTTCTACATAGAACCAACATATTAATAAGTGCTCAGAAAACTATTAAATATTAATTAAAAAAACCATCAAAGATGAACAAGGCTTACTACAAATATATCATAGGCTACTGACAATTAGCCCCATTTACATATGTTACTTAAATTGATTCCAGCAACTCGCGGCTTTCTTGATATGCCTAACTCTTTAACATAATACTGCAAATATGTTGCTTTAACTTCAATAAATCAGAATCTACCTTATAATACAATTTTCATCAGAAGACATAGTAAATATGTCACCTGTAATTTCAATGGAACCAGAATCTATCTTTATTACACAAATCCTTTCATTATGATAACTCTTCCAACAAGTTTGAATATAAAAGATAGTCATATGAATTTATCATGCCGTAGCATGTACTACGAGATGATGAATCGCCTCGAAGGAAAAACTTTAAATAAGAACTGTGATTCTTTACGATGCATTTGAGAAATTAACTGCATGTTAGGAACTCACCAAATGTCACTTCTAAGACCAGCAAACTAACACAGTACAGAAAAACTACATTTTCTTGAATCAGCGAGAGCTCCATAGGAAAAGGTGGGGTCACAAGCAGATCCAGACACCGAGTGAAGCCTTAGGAGGAGGGGGAAGAGCATCATCAGCGAGACTAGAACATTCCAGCAACAGTCCTGCCAACGTGATTTCAAGACTATGATTTCCAGTTATATTAATAACGATCATACTGTATGGCATGTGTATTTAAAAGAATTAATGTTTGCAATGAATACGGCAGTACATAGCGCTACAGGATTCACTCCTTATATGCTGAATTTTGGAAGAGAATCTGCTCTTCAAAGTAATTTAGATGAACTCCAAACTCAAATGGTAAAACAAGAAACTCCTAGAGAATGGGCAAATAGGTTTAAAAAAATTACGAAAGGTACACTTATTGGTACGCTACAATCTAGAAAATGCTTATAAGAAAACTAGTAAACATTATAATTATGAGACGACGAGAAGTAACTTTTCAACCTGGAAATTAGGTGTTGCGGAAAAACTGTACTGTGAGTTCTGCTCAGCAAAATTATTCGTCGATTTGACTACAAAGTTCACTGGTCCCAAAATATTGAAGAAGAGGATAGGAGGTGATACTTATGAACTAACTAATAAATATGGTAAAAACTTTGGAAGATGGCATATAAAGACTGGAAATCATTTTTCCCGTGTTAAGAAATGATCTTGTCAGAAGAAAAATCTTCACTGTAAATAAGCAAACATTTTTCTTTCACTGAGTAAGAGGGGAATGTGACGTAAACATTAGCCTACGTTAATTTTATAGCAGTGTAGTGAAGTCACAAAGTATATGAAGAACTCAGCGTAAGTTTATAGACAAAATACGAAACACATAATGAACATGGTGAATAAGGTGCCGCAAAACATGTTACGTCAACGGGAGTGTTTTATTTTAAAATTAAAAATTAGTGAACTTACTCTCTGATCGTGAATTAACGGTTGCTGGAAAATCGATTCTACTGCGCATGTGCTTGCAATTGGAATTTTTCCGTTGCATGGGATGTCCGTTAGGATAGCGGCATAAGGAAGAAGAGTCTTGTAGAGGAGTTTAAAGAGAGAGCATTGTGAGATTGGAATGGAGAAGGAGAGATAGTCTCTGCAGGTCGAGAGGGAACCATCCATCTACATATGCCCACAATGGAACCTCGCATGATGTACAACTGTAGGTTCTCACGCATCTTGGATGGATCCAAGATATAATTACGCCTCTTTGGAAGAAAAACGTGGATATGGGAGGTCGAGTATCTGTTGGGTCAAGTATCTTTGAAGAGGAATGTCGATCAAGACTAGTTCGCCAACAAATTCAAGAATGTCAGCACGTTGGATGGAAGAGAAGTCAAGAGACGAATATGGAAGCATGTACCCTGTACTAAACTACTGAGGACACTTCCAAACTGATAAGTTGTGACGGGCTTTTCTTACTTTATGCTATAAAGTTCCTTAACTTCTTGGATTAAATCTTCGCCAAAATTCTGTGACGACTAATATGTGATTATTCTTAATCGTAGTATATAAGTTTACTGAACTCCTACAAAACAAGGTCACTCATGCACCTGTCGTGTCATCATAACACTGCCTGCATAGTCCACATTCCAACGTTCAGTACAACTACCTTTGACACCGGGTGATTGCAAACTTCCTACTCTCAGTCTACTTTCTCTCTCTTTTAACAATTTACCCAGTCTTGATAATATTGATGAAAATTTATATTAACGGGCGCCATCATCAATACGCTTCCTCTTTTCTTTTTGTTATGTATCAGCCCAGACACAAATTAAATTATAGATACACAGGCTATGTACCTACATGCCCCTCGACTAGCTTTTAAATAACAGTGGAGACGGGAGTTGGGTTCGGATTTATCTTTCTTTTATTATTTTGCTTCTTCTTTTTCTCCTTTTTTTAATACTCACTACCAAAGTATGTAACTTAGCACAAAAACCAGCTACTCTCAAACCATTATAAGGATAAGGGTCAAAAATCTGAACTTCACGTTAATTTACTTTGCATAACAATAACCATAATTTATTTAATATATTATTTTTTTTTCTTTTTTTTTCAACAATAACAATCTTATATACAATAAATTACATTTACACTACATTAACCATTCAACACTTTTATTGGTAGGATAATATTTGATTATTCAAGGTTAGTATACCCAATTTTAACTATATAAGTACGTTCTCTGTTCAACAATAACAAATCCTTAATTAATTACTTTAATTTTCTTTCTTTGTTTTTCAGGTATCTACTAGAACGTTTTGTACTATTCTTCTAATTTACTACTGACTTGTGCAGTCATTTACATTTGTAACTTCAGGATAGCTCAATATATATATTATACTGGGTGTTTTTTTCTCTTGAATAAATAATGGTTTTCAATTCATAATCCAGTCCTTACTCTACAGATTACACTCAATAATCCCACCTATGTCTCCTATATTAGTCTATTTGTCAGCTTAGTCCATGAAGAATTGTATTTAAAGATAGATAGAAAAGACAGTCTCACGAAGAAAGAAATAGAAGTTTAGGCCTATACCCACAGAGTGACTGTGGCGATAGACCACCGATACAGGAGCGACGTCTAGATCTTGAGTTACAAACAATCTGACTCCTCTCCTGCAACCGGGAAAATATTAATGGGCCGCAAACAAAAATAAAATTTTGTAAATCGATGTCAGAGGTCCCTGACACTCTCTCCTAGAGGCACGTGGGGCCGTTGTTCGCCTCCAACATCGATGGCTTTCACAATCTCTCATAAATTTCTTTTCTTTATATGTTACTGGTATAGGCCTTGTCTACTACCAGATTTTATTTGTTTGATTCGGGATACTTCCGGCGTTCCCTCACCTCCCCCTTACAATCTCTGGTACTTGCTAATAAACTACTTATCATTAGTACACTACTCGCAATTTCCTATTCTCCTCTTTCTAACCTAACCAATCATTTGTTGTTATCTTTCAACTCACTCTCCTCTTTCTAACCTGACCAGTCATCAGCTGTTATCTTTTAACCCCTTTCTTTCTTTAAGTAGAGTTCCCTTCAGCTTATACCATTGATTTAATTCACTCGGTGGTTATTCTAGTTTTCCTACTTCTTACGTTACTACTCTTTAGCATGGGCACCCAATCTTCTTTTGTCTCTAAATTCCCTAGAATTCTAACTGAAACTAATTCACGCCCAGATTAGTAAGCTTCTCTATAACCCCTTTAGTGACTTCTACTTCTACCCTAACATGTAAATTTTCCAATGGTACACACCTAATGCACTACCACTCGTAGGCCTTCTTTTGCCCTTCAATCTTTCCACTTCTTATCCCCCTCTACCATATTCCATACACCTTCGCTTGTAGATAAATCTCTATAAAAAAACATAACTTAACATTACAGGCCAGCATGAAATCTATTTATAGATAGTCACCCGTCACCTGAAAGAAACCCAAGAGGGAGGGGCCCTCGTAAGAAGTACTAAGCATGCCCCTTAATTACTTTTCTTCCTTACTCCCCTCGCGTCCTGTCTCAAAAATAACAAAGTTTATATGAGCATCACCAATTGCCCCTAGCTATGTATTCATTCGTGGGACAATCACCCAAAAAAACTTAAAGTGAAGAGATATATCTGTGGCATTCAGTTGTTAGGCTCTAGACTGCTCTTTTATAATTAATTTAGACCAGAAATAGAAAATAGTTGGATTACTGGATTTCATCACTTTACTTCTAGAATTCTCACTTCTATGTTTCTATTCTATTCTATTATTCCATACGGTGTCTAATCGCCATACATGACTTAGAAACCATCCTTAAAAAAAAAGGATATCTCAATTTTCTCACTCCCCAAACAATAAGAAAAAAAGTCTAGACGCTTATACTCAACCAGTGATGTCCAACTTATCCTCCGATCCTGAGTTGTCTTCCATTACTTCCTGATGTCCATATCTGCTCTTATTCAGAGCGAGCAGTCACGACTCACTCTCACAGCTGGTGTTCGCTATAGCGGTGTCTCGTACTGGCCGACTTGGTGTATTCTTCTGATTAATGACTATCTCCATATAGCCGTGTCAAGGAAGTTCACAACCAGAATTTCCTTTAGATGAAAGTCTGACACACCATTATGTCAGAACGCCTCTACCGCTGTCACACATCCCAATCTCGTCTTCTCCCTTCTGCCTTTTCAACTTCTCTCTCTCGTGGTCAGGCACGTAATACTAACCGTCTTTTAGGTTCCGCACGTCTGCCTCGTCGATTCACCGTCGACGCATGCGCACCTCTCCTTTTCTGTAATTCAAATAAAATTCAGGGCAGTATCGATAATCATAAAAATGTTCAATATCGATTAGTTGCGGTCCCCCAACCCTTCCTTTGTTTAGGAATGGTCTCCTATCGTTGATTATGCACGTCGCTATTTGCGTCGTTACATTCTTCCCTCACTCACCATAAAAAAAAATAATGTTGACACAGGTCACATTCATTTTTTTTTTTTTTTGTGCGTGTCTCTTTTACCAGCCTTAAAGAATGTTTATCCAGGAACAAAGGGTTTCAAGTCTTTGACGTGCCACTTCCCCAACTTTTTACCAAAACGGTTTGTCAGTTCGTAGCTATTTTCACTGAACTTTTTCTTTATAATATAGGGCCCGACAAACTTTGCACTTAAACCTGCTGTATAAGCTTGTGAGGCATCACTTAATTTAAAGTTTCTTCTTAACACTAGATCTCCTGGACGAAATCTCATCTCTCTCCTCCGAAGATTATAATAATGACTCGAATTCTTATAGGCGGTTTCTAAGTTATGTCTAACCATTAAACGTACCGTTTTCAATTTATTGAGTCTCTCCACCCAAAGTTTTGGAATTTCTTTATGAATCGGTTGGTTTTCCACCTTTTCAATCCTACTGATAATTTCAGGCTCCTTCCCATAATTTAGCATATAAGGAGTGCATCCAGTGGAACTATGCTTAGCCGTATTTATAGCAAAATTAAATTCTCTCAAATACACATCCCAAACTGTCTGATCCTTTTGAATATAACTAGAAATCATTGTTTTCAATACTCTATTGACTCTTTCTACTGGATTTCCTTGTGGCGAATATACAGGTAAATAACAAGGAGTTATATTAAAAGCTTTAGCTATCTCTCGCATTAATTTACTAGTATATTGCGGTCCATTATCCATCAGCAAATATCCCGGAATTCCCCATTTAAGGATAATCAATTCATAAAATGCTTCCGTAACTGCTCTACTGGTTGCTTTCCTTAACGCTTTACACTCTACATATTTGGTAAAGGTGTCCTGAAATACTACAATGTATCGGTTCCCTTTTTTGGAACGTGGGTAAGGTCCCAACAAATCAGTAGCTACAGTCATCCAAGGTTTCTCTTTCTGGTAAAAATGCATTGGTCCTGCTTGAGCCGTCTGTAACACTTTCTGTCTCTGACATATTTCACAAGCAGTAACATACTTAGCAACATCTCTAAACATTCCCGGCCAATAATACTTGTTTGCTATTCTAAAGAAAGTTTTAGCTATCCCCATATGTCCTGCAGTAGGTGCATCATGACATTCCTGTAATACTTTAATCCTATAATCTTGCGGAATAACTAATTTCCACCTATTCACTGTTCCCTCTAAAGTTTGTTCTAACTGATCTAATCTTAAATGGTACAACTTCTCATCTACGACCTTCCAATCTGGCCAAAATTTAGGTTTACTTTGTACTTGCTCTTTCCGCTTAATATACCAAGCATCTTGTATATTTTCCCATTCCACTACTTCAGAGTTATCAGTCAACAAGAGGCAAAATTCTTCCTCTACCGTTTTCTCTTGAACTTTCCCTTCGTGTATTCTAGATAAAGCATCCGGAACTTTTTGTAATCTACCAGGCCTATGTATTACTTCAAAATCATACTCCTGGAGCAATAAACTCCACCTAGCTAATCGTCCGGTCGGATTCTGTAATGTATTTAACCATTTCAGAGCAAAATGATCAGTATATACTTTAAAATGATAACCTTCCAAATAAGGACGAAACTTTTGAACTGCCCACAATATAGCTAACAATTCCTTCTCAACTATTGCCCACTTTTGCTCACCTACCGTTAAAGTTCTACTAGCATAAGCTATTACTTTTTCCTCTCCTTCCTCTCCTGTCTGAATTAATGCTGCTCCTAGTCCTGAAAAACTAGCGTCGGTCTGTAACACTAGGGGTTTAGTATAATCTGGACAAGTTAATATAGGACTACTAGATAATTTCGATTTTAATTCATCAAAAGATTCCTGACATTCCTTAGTCCAACGCCATTTCTGATTCTTTTTCAGAAGTGCAGTGAGGGGCTTTACAACTTCAGAAAAAAATGGAATGAATCGTCGGTACCAAGATGCCAATCCTAAAAATGCTCGTACTTCCTTGACTTTTGTAGGGGCTGGATACTCAAGGATACACGAGATTTTATCTGAATCTACAGCAATTCCTAATGGAGTAATGATATGACCCAAATATTTTAATTCACTTCTACAAAATTTTGATTTTTCCCTATTAATTTTCAGGTTAGCTTTTCTTAATTTCTCTAAAACTTTTTCTAACAAGGACAAATGTTCTTCAAATGTCTCGCTAATAAGTACTATATCATCCAAGTAACAAAAGCATTTCTCTCCTATCTCTTCTCTTAATATAGTATCAACTAATCTTTGAAACGAGGCTGGTGCGTTATGGATTCCAAAAGGCATAACTCGAAACTGATACAATCCTCTACCAGGTACGGTAAATGCTGTTTTTTCTTTACTTGCTTCATCTAATGGAACTTGCCAATACCCATTTTTCAAATCTATTGTACTGATATACCTAGCATGTCGTAATTTACTCAAAACATGTTCAATGTATGGCAAAGGATAACTATCTCTTTTAGTACAATTGTTTACTTTTCTGAAATCTACGCAGAACCTCCATGTTCTATCTGGTTTCTTTACCATAACTACCGGAGACGACCAAGGTGAATTTGAAGGCTCTATAACTTTTTCCAATAACATTTTATCTATTTCCGCGTGTATAACTTTTTCCAAAATGGGTGATACTGGATAATATCTTTGTTTTATAGGTTTTGCATCGCCTGTATCAATAACATGAGAAATCAGATCGGTAAGTCCAGTACACTGATCAAATTTCTGTAACTGATTTTCCAAAAACATATTCAATCTGTCCCTTTCCTGAGGTGTAGGTAAAGTAAGAATATTATGTAGTTGATCTTCTTCTTTTAAATCTATAGCCTTAACAAATTGAAAAATTTTTGCTGGTTCATCTTTGAAATACCAAGTCCCATCTTGCAAATCTACTACTAACCCAATTTGTTTCAAAACGTCCATGCCCAGAATCATATCTACTGCTAAATTTGGCATAATTTTACATTTTATCTGAAAGATCCTGTCCTGCAATTTCATCTCAAAAGTTCTCTCTCCTGTTATAGAACTATAAGTTTTATCTGCTAATTGCACCACCCTAACTTCAGATTCTTCTACTGCTAAATCTAACATTTTACACAAAAAATCACCCTTCTCTCCCACATAAGTTTTATCTGAACCGGAATCTATTAAAGCAATAAATGTAATATCCTCCAGCAAAATTTCAACAAAACATCTATCTCCATTAACTAAATCTGTAGGATTTATATTTAACATCACACAAGCCTGATTTTTAGTTAATTGTCATAAGGAATTTGTAGGCCTAACTTTTCTTTCTTGGGGCATCCTACAATCAATAGACCTATGTCCAAGCTTATTACAATTATAACATTTAATCGTAGTGCGTGGAGTAACTCTACGAGGTGCTTTACACTCGAACTGCCTATGTCCTGTTTTATCACAATTCCAACATCGCTGATTATTTGAAAAACGCAAAGTGGTGTTTTTACCATTATCCCTCGACTCATCCTGTCTCTCTTTATTTTCTGTTACTTTAACCATTCTAGAATTATTTACAGGACTTGAATTTCGTTCCTTATCCCAAGTCTTTGCAGAAAAACTAACATTGGGTTTCTTTTGTAACTCGGACGATGGAAGTTCCTGTTTTCCCTGAATTCCTAGCGCTGTATGAACTGAAGGTATAACAACTTGTCTCTGAGGTTTATAAGCCGTTTCTTTAATTGTAGCTCTAACCTGCGTTGGAGGAGGAATATATCTCTCAGAATCTAACAATATTTGTTCATACTGTCTACCTACACGTATTAAATCTGTTATAGTTTGAATCTCTGCAGGTCTAATGTATAATTTTACGTCAGGACGCAAATTTTTGATAACATTCTTCATCATTTGTTGAGGACTCATTGGAGTACTCAGCCTCCTCATTAACGTTTGAATAGCATTAACATAATCAAAAATCGATTCTTTAGGACCTTGCGTTCTCTGTCTAATCTCATCCAAAAGCGAGTCTTCCTCATCAATAGGCAAATAATATTCTCTAAA
The DNA here is from genome assembly GCA_964059195.1 of Ectobius pallidus. Classification (NCBI taxonomy): domain Eukaryota; kingdom Metazoa; phylum Arthropoda; class Insecta; order Blattodea; family Ectobiidae; genus Ectobius; species Ectobius pallidus. Next base: position 21,231,132 of record CAXKWD010000008.1, read on the forward strand.
TTCTTTCAAAAAAGCTTCCCATGTAGGCCAATCTGTTAATCTGTTCCTGTACCAAAGTAAAGCTGAATCTTGTAAAATTTCGGGTAATACTGACAATAACTCTACACCCTGTAACTTAGAACTTTGTTTTAAATCTTCCAATCTCTCCAAAAATAAGTAAATACTATCCCCAGGTTTGAATTTAATGTTCCATTTACGAACCAGATCCAAAGTATTTGGTTTATGTGGCTCTAACTGAATTGTAAACGAGGGTACTACTGGTACAACTTCTTCTGAATCAGCTACCGCCATGGCCTTCCTACGCATTAACTTAACCCATGTATACACTACATCTCCATATGAATCTTGTGGAATTGTTATATTATGTTCAACCAAATCTTCTTCCAAAACTTCCTGACTCAGAGCAAAAGCCGTAATTAACACTTGAAATGACTGAGGGTTCTTACGGGCATAATCTAACAAGCGTTGTCTTAACTCATCCCTTGTACCTGTGGTCGGTAACTTTACTCTATCACATTCTGCCTCTAAATCCGCCTTCCTCAACTTCCTAATAGCTTGGGTTAGCTCAGCTGCTCTTATTTGTGCATACGGATCAACATAAGTAGCCATATTTATATATTAACAATACCACTGGAAAAAAAAGATTAGAACACACAATAGTTCAGTCGTCTGTCTTAGTCATCTATAGAAGTCCTTACTTGTCAATAGTCATTATTCTTTTCCCAAAAATATGTTATTATTATTATTATTATTATTTGTTTTTGAGAATAAATTTCAGTTATACTAACCTAACTCCCAAAATTCTTTTAACCCTATCTCGCCTCACGTTAGGATATCAAACTATCACTGCCTCACGCTATGGGCTATCATAATATGGAACTTGAACTGAATAAAGGTTTCTTTTTTTTTTTTTTTTTTAACAATTTTAACTAAATTAAGTTGCAACAATTAGCAATACTGTTTTGTTTTAACACTACTCACCCCCACGTTATGGGCGACCAAAATTTGTGAAGACTGAACTTCACGATATTTTGGTTACAAATTAACAAACTATCGCCCCACACGTTACAAATTAACAAACTATCGCCCCACACGTTACAAATTAACAAACTATCGCCCCACACGTTACAAATTAACAAACTATCGCCCCACGCTGGGCGCCAAAATATGTGACGGGCTTTTCTTACTTTATGCTATAAAGTTCCTTAACTTCTTGGATTAAATCTTCGCCAAAATTCTGTGACGACTAATATGTGATTATTCTTAATCGTAGTATATAAGTTTACTGAACTCCTACAAAACAAGGTCACTCATGCACCTGTCGTGTCATCATAACACTGCCTGCATAGTCCACATTCCAACGTTCAGTACAACTACCTTTGACACCGGGTGATTGCAAACTTCCTACTCTCAGTCTACTTTCTCTCTCTTTTAACAATTTACCCAGTCTTGATAATATTGATGAAAATTTATATTAACGGGCGCCATCATCAATACGCTTCCTCTTTTCTTTTTGTTATGTATCAGCCCAGACACAAATTAAATTATAGATACACAGGCTATGTACCTACATGCCCCTCGACTAGCTTTTAAATAACAGTGGAGACGGGAGTTGGGTTCGGATTTATCTTTCTTTTATTATTTTGCTTCTTCTTTTTCTCCTTTTTTTAATACTCACTACCAAAGTATGTAACTTAGCACAAAAACCAGCTACTCTCAAACCATTATAAGGATAAGGGTCAAAAATCTGAACTTCACGTTAATTTACTTTGCATAACAATAACCATAATTTATTTAATATATTATTTTTTTTTCTTTTTTTTTCAACAATAACAATCTTATATACAATAAATTACATTTACACTACATTAACCATTCAACACTTTTATTGGTAGGATAATATTTGATTATTCAAGGTTAGTATACCCAATTTTAACTATATAAGTACGTTCTCTGTTCAACAATAACAAATCCTTAATTAATTACTTTAATTTTCTTTCTTTGTTTTTCAGGTATCTACTAGAACGTTTTGTACTATTCTTCTAATTTACTACTGACTTGTGCAGTCATTTACATTTGTAACTTCAGGATAGCTCAATATATATATTATACTGGGTGTTTTTTTCTCTTGAATAAATAATGGTTTTCAATTCATAATCCAGTCCTTACTCTACAGATTACACTCAATAATCCCACCTATGTCTCCTATATTAGTCTATTTGTCAGCTTAGTCCATGAAGAATTGTATTTAAAGATAGATAGAAAAGACAGTCTCACGAAGAAAGAAATAGAAGTTTAGGCCTATACCCACAGAGTGACTGTGGCGATAGACCACCGATACAGGAGCGACGTCTAGATCTTGAGTTACAAACAATCTGACTCCTCTCCTGCAACCGGGAAAATATTAATGGGCCGCAAACAAAAATAAAATTTTGTAAATCGATGTCAGAGGTCCCTGACACTCTCTCCTAGAGGCACGTGGGGCCGTTGTTCGCCTCCAACATCGATGGCTTTCACAATCTCTCATAAATTTCTTTTCTTTATATGTTACTGGTATAGGCCTTGTCTACTACCAGATTTTATTTGTTTGATTCGGGATACTTCCGGCGTTCCCTCACCTCCCCCTTACAATCTCTGGTACTTGCTAATAAACTACTTATCATTAGTACACTACTCGCAATTTCCTATTCTCCTCTTTCTAACCTAACCAATCATTTGTTGTTATCTTTCAACTCACTCTCCTCTTTCTAACCTGACCAGTCATCAGCTGTTATCTTTTAACCCCTTTCTTTCTTTAAGTAGAGTTCCCTTCAGCTTATACCATTGATTTAATTCACTCGGTGGTTATTCTAGTTTTCCTACTTCTTACGTTACTACTCTTTAGCATGGGCACCCAATCTTCTTTTGTCTCTAAATTCCCTAGAATTCTAACTGAAACTAATTCACGCCCAGATTAGTAAGCTTCTCTATAACCCCTTTAGTGACTTCTACTTCTACCCTAACATGTAAATTTTCCAATGGTACACACCTAATGCACTACCACTCGTAGGCCTTCTTTTGCCCTTCAATCTTTCCACTTCTTATCCCCCTCTACCATATTCCATACACCTTCGCTTGTAGATAAATCTCTATAAAAAAACATAACTTAACATTACAGGCCAGCATGAAATCTATTTATAGATAGTCACCCGTCACCTGAAAGAAACCCAAGAGGGAGGGGCCCTCGTAAGAAGTACTAAGCATGCCCCTTAATTACTTTTCTTCCTTACTCCCCTCGCGTCCTGTCTCAAAAATAACAAAGTTTATATGAGCATCACCAATTGCCCCTAGCTATGTATTCATTCGTGGGACAATCACCCAAAAAAACTTAAAGTGAAGAGATATATCTGTGGCATTCAGTTGTTAGGCTCTAGACTGCTCTTTTATAATTAATTTAGACCAGAAATAGAAAATAGTTGGATTACTGGATTTCATCACTTTACTTCTAGAATTCTCACTTCTATGTTTCTATTCTATTCTATTATTCCATACGGTGTCTAATCGCCATACATGACTTAGAAACCATCCTTAAAAAAAAAAGGATATCTCAATTTTCTCACTCCCCAAACAATAAGAAAAAAAGTCTAGACGCTTATACTCAACCAGTGATGTCCAACTTATCCTCCGATCCTGAGTTGTCTTCCATTACTTCCTGATGTCCATATCTGCTCTTATTCAGAGCGAGCAGTCACGACTCACTCTCACAGCTGGTGTTCGCTATAGCGGTGTCTCGTACTGGCCGACTTGGTGTATTCTTCTGATTAATGACTATCTCCATATAGCCGTGTCAAGGAAGTTCACAACCAGAATTTCCTTTAGATGAAAGTCTGACACACCATTATGTCAGAACGCCTCTACCGCTGTCACACATCCCAATCTCGTCTTCTCCCTTCTGCCTTTTCAACTTCTCTCTCTCGTGGTCAGGCACGTAATACTAACCGTCTTTTAGGTTCCGCACGTCTGCCTCGTCGATTCACCGTCGACGCATGCGCACCTCTCCTTTTCTGTAATTCAAATAAAATTCAGGGCAGTATCGATAATCATAAAAATGTTCAATATCGATTAGTTGCGGTCCCCCAACCCTTCCTTTGTTTAGGAATGGTCTCCTATCGTTGATTATGCACGTCGCTATTTGCGTCGTTACAAAGTACTAAAATGCGAATTTATTTATTTTCAAGTCTATGATTGGTTTAATAATCACACTTCAGATCTGGTTCAGTACCAATAGGAGTATCCCAGAATTGAGGTACAAGAAAAACTACACGTTGTATACTTATAAGAATCTGAAGGTTGATGTAAATAACTCAGGTTATGGAAATGAGACTGTAGCTAAATAGAAAGTCTATGTTGAGATAAAAGTGGAGTTTGGGATTGACTTAGTATTGATTAAAAGGAGGAGAAATATTTTATTAACAAAATATAGTTAATATAGATTGAAAGAAAAAGGAATAAGAATTGTTCTAAAGAAAGAAAGAGATAAAAGTAAGATTAGATTGGATAATAGGCCTAGAGGAAATGAGAGGTCGAGTAGGCCTAACTGAAGACTTAGAACTTGGTTAATAATTGCTAAATCTTGTGTTTAGGAAACAGTATAGAGAAATGAAGAGTTGAGGGAGTTAAATACTTATTTCAAGTTAAGAATAACTAGTTTTGGTTACTAAATTTTTGTGGAAGGTTTGAAATAGAAAGAAGTGTATTATAGCAGGAAATGGAGAGGTGTAGGAATGAAAAGGATAGAAGGAGAAGGAAAGGAGGGAGATCGGAGTAAAGAGAAGTGGGTTAGGTTAGTGAAATCTAGAGGAAGAGTGTTGAATTAAAAAGAAATAATTTAAATAAGGAGATAAAAGTGAAATAAACTAAATGCTAGGTAAGCCTATATACACTGCTCAAAAAAATTAGAGGGACAACATTTTGAACACCTGCATTATTGTTTCAAAAACGGTTGGAGTGAAACATACATTTTATCTGGAAAATAAAACATTTATTTAACTGAAATGTGCATTTCCTGTTCACTTCTTATCACATGTGTTAGTGCTGTGACCAGAAATTCAACACAATGTCGTGAACCAAAGTGGAAACGCCTTCAGTTAATTCACATAGAACACAAAATGAAACATTTCAATATCTGGTAGGCCCTCCATGTGCCCGTACTAGTGCCTCACATCTTCGAGGCATGCTCCTGACAAGTCTGCGAATAGTTTCTTGTGGAATTTTGTCCCACTCAATAAGGACCTCTGCAAGTTGTTCAAGGCTCTGAGGTGCTACAGGACGGGCCAGAAGGTGTCTGTCCAGCATATCCCATAAATGCTCAATGGGACTGAGGTCAGGACTCTGAGCAGGCCAGTCTAATGTTTGAATAGGGAAGTCCTGAGAGTTTCCATGGTGGCTGCTGCTGAATGCGCTCTCGCATTGTAGTGTTGCAGGATAAACTGGGGACCCATTTAGATAATAAATTATCTATGCAATGAGCATAACATGATGCAGTACAATCTCGTTTATGTACCTCTGAGCATTAAATCGGCCTCTGGTTATCTGAAGGTCTGATTGGCCATCAATTGTGATGCCACCCCACACCACGATGGAGCCGCAGCCAAATCTGTCCATTTCCTGAACTGCTTCTTCAATATAACATTCACCATGACGACGATGTACACGTGAATGTCCGTTGCACCATGTTAGACGAAAGCGGGACTCATCTGTAAACAATAGTGACGAAGTGACGAAGCTGCCAGTTCTTATGGTCCTCAGTGAATCGAAGTCGATCTCTCTTGTGCCGAGCAGTTAATCGAGGGACGTGATAAGGTCTTCGTGGTCTTAAACCTGCCTTTAGGAGTCTTGTGCGTATTGTTTGGTCACTGACACTGCAACCAGTTGCTCCTCTTAGATCATTTTGTAGGTCCCGGGCAGTCGCGGAGGGAACAATTCACCACATATCGGTCTTCTCTGACCGATGTTTTCAGTTTTCTCCCTTGCCCTGGCTTTCGTGTGTATGTACCTGTTTCACGAAATCGTTTCCAAACCCTCCCAACAACAGATGAAGCCACATTCAGCTCTGTAGACACTGCACGAATAGTCCAACCTTCCTGCAGTAATGTCATTGCCTGAACACGTTCTGCCTCATTCAGATACCTCATCTTGACTGATGAAACATACACAATGAGTATAGAGACGCACTCTTTACTTACATTCACTAGATGGCGGAGTGAGACATTGCTCGTCCATTTCACTTTTGGGCATAGCACAATACATTTGAATACTGCCATAAAGCCATGGCTTTCCAACGTAATGTGGAGGGTTCCTCTCATTCCTAAAACATGTTGGAAGAATAAGAGCAACAGGATATAGCGAAATCACGGGCTTCTTACATGGTACACGCAATCAAATTGTTGTCCCTCTAATTCTTTTGAGCAGTGTATATACCGGTAATTATATTCATTAGAGGTCTTGATATGATTATTGTTAGTTTTCTTGCTTATATTTAAGGCTGACTGATGTGTAGTGACTGATGCTAAAATTTCTGTTCTTTAGGAGTGATACCACAGTAAAAAACCACAAATGTGAATCAACGGATCTTTAATTATTTTCAACAAGTAGATGTAATCTATTAAGTGAATTTAGAGTGAGACTTTCACAGAATAAAATAATTCTTGTTTATTGTATACCGGTACAAGTGTTACCCCTTTGAATCCCCCATCTCCATTGAGCAAGTCGGAGCAGTATGTGTTAAACATTTGGTAATTATAAGAATTCCCTATGTTATTACGTGGAGGTGGCGCCCTTGTTTACGAATTGTCCTCCGCTGTGTTGAAGAGAGAAGTTATAGAAGTGCCTGTAGAGAACAGGTTTAGTCTGGAATGTTATTTACATGGGATAAAAACAGGTGCGTGTAGAACCTGTTGTGAGTTTCAAAGGAATTCTTATATACCTACCAGTGTTTACGTCACAGTTCTCCGAGAAACACCAGTCGCAGCAGTCCATCAATAATATTTGTCACTGATATAGTCTGTCTTCAGTTTTTAAAAGCGACCGACTCTTCTTCAGAGAATTTATACATATTGCATACAATTTCTCTGGCATCTGATTGTAATGGTATCCATCATTTACCTACACTAAACATGATTATTATAAATGTCATTGAAATATAAAAAAAACACAATGAAACCTCATAATCTAATATGATGAATGATATAAAACACTTCGAAAACAGAAAATAAATATTTAACATAATTCACATTATCTGAACCAAAGTAGCGACTTTTTGGGAGTCATGAAGGGAGGGGAAGTAGGAGATTGACTTCACACCATTGGAGCGACAGGTCTGGTCTAAACTTTCCCGATTTCCCTGCGACCCCGAAAGAAATAACTTGTCACAAACGGGAATCGAAGCCAGCTCACTACGTGAGGAGAGCGAACATATTCCTACGCCACAGCAGTGGAATAAGTTGTTGTGGACCATGTTATTGTTTCCTATGGATCTACTGACAACTTTTGAGAATGATCAAGGCGATAGCGACAAACTTTTAAAAAAATATATTATTTACAAGAAGTCTCGTTACGAGGTATGGAGGTGAAATGCCTTCTTTTTGGCGTACGCGGTGCAAGTTTCAACTTTGCCAATCCATTTCTGCAGTCCCTTAGTAGCCTATTTCTAATGAAACTGTTGCTAGAATTTGTATTAGGGTTTTAGAAGAGCCATTATATTTATTACACAATTATTTATATAGGCTACTACATAGAGTTCTTATGTTCGGTTTTAATTCAGTTCAAGTGATTATATAATATGTGTTTTTTTTTCTGGATCTGCATGGTCACCTGGAATGCCTGGCAGATGACTTTAATAAAATATTTCTCTCTACATATTTTAGTTTTCTTTTAGTTTGATATTTTCTATTTATATTATTTATTATTTGTTATTATTTGTTTCACTGACTCAAGTAATCTAATATAATAGGGCTATAATATTTCTAAACAATGTTAACAATTAAACAATGTTAATTTGTTTCACTGACTCATCTAATCTAATATAATAGGTCTATAATATTTCTAAATAATGTTATAATATAACTAATTACAAGCAGTGCGCTGAGGGTTCGTAGTTAGGAACCTAGTTAGAAACCAATAAGTCCAGACATTTTTTTAAAGAAATAATTATGTGAATGTAGCGAGTGTCGGGAAATGTTACACCCTGATTGCGTCTGTCTGCAAAACCGGACATGCACTTTGGAAAATTTACAATAAGATATTTTGGAATATAAATTTGAGCCCTCAGCAAAAGCAAAATTTCAGCCAAATGGTTTCAGCTGTTTTCACGAAACTTACTAAAACCCAGATTATATTAATAAGCAGTTAGGACAGGAGAAATTCGTCAAAATGCCCGAATCCCGTCCTCAAAGTTGTCTAAACCAGATTTCAGAATTGCATTGTGATGCGATAGGCCTATTTCGTTCGGAAGTTATCCTGTTCACAGATACACACCGTCACATACAAACATGTTTATTTGTTTGCAGAATATATATTTTAGTTTTTAAGCAAGCAACACTTTCCCTGTTACAGGTTCAATTACAGATGTAATCCCTTTTAATAATTATTATAATGTTGCATTGTATGAATGTAATATGTATAGACTAATTTTATTTCACTTTCAATACATTGTTTTGTATGCATAAAATAGATCAACAAACTTACACGTCCTGCTAAATTGACTAAGAATATAAATTATAGGAACGTAGGGGAAAAACAAGTTACTCGTAAGAGTAAAGGATGGATACATGTTTTAACGATTTTATATGTTAAGATTATTGATCATGTTCCTACCTACAAGCCCGTACCATTTGTTTGTCATATTGCATTTAGTTACAATCCTAAGTGTACCTAACGATTCTTAATTAGGACAACTTTCACTATAATGGTGGCCTATTTGAATTATCCAATCAGTATATCAAGAGAGGATAAACTATGTAACGTATTCGGAGGCGAGATATACTTTGCATTGTGCTGTTTTTGCTAGCGAGCAGGAGGATCGTAGATTTTCCAAAGTTCTTAGTTTAAAATGTTCTGATTCCTACCCTTTTTTAAATTTTAGAACCAAAGTATATAATTTTAATTTTAATTCTTAGATATGAGGGCAAAACGATAAGGGTTGGCAAATAATTCTCCAATTTTATTCAGACAGCATAAGGGCCTCTTACTTGTGTTACTTTTCAACGTAGTCCCCGTGATTTCCAATGCACATGTTCCAACATTCCACTAGCTTTTAAATGCCTGCAAAGAAAGCGTTTTTGACTGAGTAGCAAGCCACGCATACATCTCCTTCACTTCTTCGTCTGAGGTAAAGCGACAATCCCTCAATGTATCTTTACTTACTTACTTACTCAATGGCAATAGACAATTCCTAAGCAAACTATCTTAAAGGAATATTATCTATTTTATGGAACCCGAAAGTTCATTGCCGCGCTTACCTGAGTTCGCCATTCAACCCTATTCTGTGCTAACTCCATCCAATCATCCCCCACAAATCCTACTTCCCATAAATCCGTTCTAAGATTGTCCTCCCACCTACGTCTAGGTCTTCCACGTGGTCTTTTCCCTTCGGGTCTCCCAGCCAATACTTTTGAGATATGTATTTCCTCTCCCAAGCGTGCAGCATGTCCAGCCCATTTCATCCTTTGCGATTTAATTACCCTTACTATATCTGGTGATGCGTACAGGTCCTGAAGCTCATCGTTATGCAATTTTCTCCAGTCCCCATTGTCATCCCTCTTGGGCCCAAATATTTTTCGAAGCACCCTATTTTCAAACACTCTCAGACTACGTTCTTCCTGATCAGTAAGCGACCATGTCTCGCACCCATGTAATACAACAGGCAGGATAATTGTCGAAATATTTCTCCAGACCAGATTTTATCTCCAGGAAAGGGTCAAATCGTAAAACCATCAGGTTCGGCGGGTCAGGTTACAAACACGAATAGGTATATTTATAATAGCTAGACCTACCTATTTCTACTCAAAAACCAAACACAAAAAGTTTTAACTTATACTTATCTATTACACAAAATAATTTTTCGTTGAGAAAATTTGATGAATTGTACCTGTTCCCAAATTATTTCTTGAAGCTCATTTAAATTCCATGCATCACTGAGGGGTTAAAAATAGGAAACATTTTTAATGAACGCTTTTTATGGTGCAATTGTTTCTTCTGAGACAACATTGCATCGTGCTGGACTTCCAAGTAAGTAATTACTATGATTAACGTTGCTTGTAAATGGTCACCACTTAATAATGCTCTGTGTTGGTATTTTACATAGCCTACTTTTCCTTCTTCTTCTTTACCAGAATTTTTTCACCTCCCTGTTAGGTACATTTAGAAGGACCGTACCGCTTGGTCCTTACAGGACCGCGACCCGTCGGGAGAGGAAGTTTCTATGGATCACATACATAATTTTTTGACCAGACATGGACATGGAGGGCCCAGTTCTGGGGCCATCTCTAAGACAAATAAAATCCGTGTACGCTTATATCTTGGCATCTGATTATTTACGCCAAAATTTAAGTGTTGCACAGGTTTTATGTATTATTCCTTTGTCCTTTATTAGGCTAGGCCTATCCCAATATACAATATCTACTTACTGTGGTTTTGATACATACATTTCCAATATTGTTAACATGTACATTTTATACAGAAAAGCTACAATTAAGCTAATCCAGCAGTAGAGACTTACAACAAATACTTACTACAATACTTTACTAATCTTCAATTACTATTTTAAACTAAGAACTTGTGCTCGCTAGCACAAACTGCTAGCCTCCGAATACATTGCATAATTTATCCTCTCTTGATATACTGATTTGATAATTCAAATAGAACATCATCATGGCCCTAATTGTTTAATACTTTAAACGTCTTGAATCTCACAGATTTTTTTTTTGCAATTACGCTTTAAATAACAAACTGAAGTGGCTAAATTGGTAAGGCAATCGGTCACGTGCTCGAGTCTCAGGATCGATCCTAGGTAACAACATCGATTTTTCTTCTGTTGTTGTGTCCAGATGGGCGTAAACATCTTGATGTTTTCTTTGCAGTCTGGAACGGAACATTAAATTAGGCGTATATGAGAAATCGTGCTTCGCGCATTTAAGGGTTAATACTGTATATTCTCAGTTTTACATCACCTTTGGAGAGACTTGTATGCGTGACGACAGGGTTAATAATGCTGCAATAAAATATTCTGAGATTACTTAGGCAGAGATTAGTTTCTAACTAGTCTGGAGTGAGAAAAGGTAACGGAAAGAAAGAATTACGATGGGCTGAGATTAGAATCTGCTGGCCAATAGAAAAAAAAGAAAACATAGTTTGCCGTTGATTACATTCGAATATCTACCTGGCAGAACAGTACCCTCATAATTTGAGTTTAATTAACTCCTTATTTAAAGATCATGATATATATCATATTCCTCCAACATTCGTTCTACTGTTTAATTGTTTCTGTATATCAAGACAATGGAGTGACCTTGCCTTTAGGCGATTGGGCGGCATTCTTCTGTAAGTCGGTAGCAAGTTGAAAGATCAGACTAGAAAACATCATTATCAATAGTTGAAGTATAGTACAATATATTGTAAGTCGTAAGCAGCGTGAGTTTGTAAGTGGTGGTTCGAGTTTGTTCGTTATAAATGCTTTACCACTACATGTCCCCTAAAGCTAAGCAGGCTGGGTGTTAAAAGACTTCCTAAACAGCTGTACTATCTACATACCGTAAAGGGTTTGTAACATCATAAATCTAATAGCAAGTGGCAAGAAAGGACGTAGGAGGAGAATCAGGTTGCGCGTGATTACGTAAAACGGCTGTTCCGCTTCTGGCCTAATGTGGTCAGCGATACCATCGCACTTGTTAAGAACTTCACCGCTTATTGTATGTAAAGCATAGATGTAGGTATACCACTTTTATTCCGGCAAAACTAATAAGTCGTTATTATATATATATATATATATATATATATATATACATATATATATATATATATAGTTATATATATATATTAGGGCTGAAAATCGATTAAAATTTCTAATCGAGTTAACGCTTGACTTTAATCGATTAATCGACAAGCAGGTCGGTATTTTAAATGAAACCAAAGTGTGAATTTAATATTGTTTTAATATACACGTTTAATAACTACTACACTACAGATAATCAGAAAATATCCTAAATTAATGAATACCATTTTTAGTTAACCTGTGAAGAAATATACCCAAACTTACAATTCCGAGTTTGTTGACTAAACTACCCTTCAGGTTTCTGAATAACGGGAATTGTTTGGACACAATAGGCTGAATGACACATGATATGCCAAGGCCGGAGAAGCGAGAGAATGGAGTTTGGTCATTTGACCCATTTCTCGAAAAATGTTTTTCAGAATTCGACTAAACCGATTAATCGGAAAATGTAATTGATCGACGATTTTTGTTTGATCGATTAATAGAGCCTATTAATCTATTAATCGGTACAGCCCTAATATATATATATAGATATATATATATCTATATATATATATATATATATATATATATATATATATATATATATATATATGTAGATATAAAGGGATCAATAATTTTATTATGCTATATTACAATATTACACATTGTTATATTATATATTAAGCTATATGTTACACTAGTGTCCAAAATTAAAGCATAAACCGAAATTTTATCTTTGGTTGTTCATTTCGCCACAAAACAGTATAAACAGGTGATAGTAACGTATAAACAATATGAGGAATAAAGAAAATAAACTATTGCAACGTTTGTGAATACCAGTAAAACAAAACGCCCTGTTTTTCTTTTTTTGCACACGTAACGACTTTCACAAAAATTCAGAAAAACACGTTAATATGTTCAGTATGTGGTGTGACCACCTCTGGCAGCAATACAGGCCTCACAACGGCGTGGCATGCTGTGAATAATGAAATCAATCTCATTTTGAGGTAATAACGTACATTCTTCCTGCAGAGCAGCTCGCAAGGCCTGGAGAATGGTTGGTGGATGTTCATGTGAAGAAAGTCGTCTCCCTAGTGCATCCCAGACATGCTCTATAGCAGCGTTTCTCAACCTCAGTGGCCCGCGAAGATGGTACAGATGGTCCGCAGACATAATTTAAAAATATCATAAAGCAAGTGGAAAGTAAAGAAGTAAGATTTTTCACATATTACGTGCCCAAATATTAAGAATATAGGCCTTCATTTAAAAATGGGATATAAAATAAGGGGTCCGTAAAGTTTTTTAGACATTTTAGAGGTTTTCCGGTTCAAAAAGGTTGAGAAACGATGCTCTATAGGATTAAATCGGGAGAGCGAGCAGGCCAATCAATGCGTGCAATATATTCAGTTTCCAGGAAAACATCCACCATCTATGATGTATGAGGACGAGCATTATCTTCCATCAGAACGAAGTCTGGGCCCACAGCACCTCGAAACAACCGAACATGAGGAGCCAAGATCTCGTCACGATACCTGACAGCAGTTAAACCTTGCCGATTTACCCGTACAACTTCATGAAGAGGTGTTCGGGTACTCAACAGAATTCCTGCTCACACCATTATTGATCCACCTCCATATCGGTCTCTTTCCACAATGTTTGTTCTCCGAAATCGTGTTCCAGGTTCTCTGCAGATGCTAGTCCGTCGAGAATCATTTTCAAGACAAAATATGAACTCGTCGGTAAAGAAAACATTGGCCCACTGTTCGACCGTCCAGTTGGCATGTTGATGACTCCACTCTAGACGTACTCTTCTGTGAATAAGCGTCAGGAGGTACACATACAGCAGGTCTCCGACAATAAAGGCCTCTCTGCCGAAGCCTTCTGAACACTGTTTGCCTCGATACAACTGTTCCAGTGGATGCTGTGAGGTCAGATGCCAGTCGTCGAGCAGTACTACGGCGGTACCGTCGTGCCCTTACAGCCAAATAACGGTCCCCTCTCTCTGATGTCCCTCTTGGTCGTCCTTGCCCTGGTCTTTTCGGACTCTACAAACTGTTACCACATCCAAGAAACAACAGAACGATTCACATCAAGCCATCTGGCCACATCAGCTTGAGACTGTCCCGCTTAAATTCTTCCTTTGGCCCTCCACCGCGTCTTCTCTGTGCCCTCCTGTACCTGCAGTAAATGTTGACACATCAAACGTTATATTGGACTAAGCAACAAACACTATGTTGCAGTGCCCCTTTTAATAAGTGCACTGCCCTTTTGATTGGTGCGCTGACGTCATAGTTTGCATGTTTGTAAGATGACAGGAATGTCATCTTCAGTTCAGAACACGACTGTACGGACATAGCTTTACATTTTATATGACACAGGAAGGAGAAATATCAGTTTGTTCCTTTAATTTTGGACACTAGTATATATTAGCTATATTATATAATATTATGCTGTATTAATATATTATGTTATATTATACTCGTATGTTATGTTTGTTATTTCCTTTGTCATCATTCTCCATCACCATGGTAATAATGCATGCATAACGTAGCTACATGTTATATAGGCTACACATTATTACATATTTTGTTCATATTCATTTTGTCCTTATACCTTATCATATACTATTGTTTTTACGTATTCCTTAAAACATCTTAAATAGTTTTGTATAAAATCTTTCTGTGGAACTGGACATGTTCCTCTAGATTGGCGAATTTCTTTCTTCATAATGTTTCTTTCTTGTTGCTGCATTTCACAGTCGTAGAGCGGATGGTCCACAGTCTGAGTTGCTTTTCTGTAATGGGCAGCGTTACTCATTTAATATTCCTATTCGATGGAGGTGCGATTTGTTTTTGCCTTGTCCAGTTACTATTGCAGAAAAGTCTGAAGTGATGTTAATTTTCAGTTTTAATCTTTCTCTAATAGACGGAAAAACTTATTACAGACGTCTCCTTTAGCTAAGTTGTTCCACTCGTTCTGCCATTTTGTAGTACCTTCTCCTTTTATCTGGGTATTGACTGAAGATTTATTTATTTATCTATTCTTTATTTTATTTTTATTTTATTTTTTTATTTTTTGGCATACACGATAGTTCCACTAGTTCTTGTCGCAGCTTCCTTCGCCAATCTATCCCCCATTTCATTTCCGTGATTTCCGTTGTTGGCTTCTATTCAGCTAAAGCGTATAACCCACTTTTTTCACGGAGTTTTCCTATTTGTATCCCTGCTTGAAGTTGTTTTTGAGAAGATAGAGAGTAACTCGACTTGTGTAAATTGCGACTAGTCATTTCTTCAGGGCTGATTTGATCAATGATTGATATGGCTTCTAGGGCTTTAAGAACTCCAATATTTCAGCTTAATTATTTGAGCAGTCAATGGAGAGTTTAGCCTTCAATGTGAGCAGTAGGCTTACCTGTAGCCTACTATATATTAATATATTATATTATATGCTATTATATTATATATTATATTATATTACATGATATTATATTGTAACAAGGGCTCGTCGGGGTTCAAAATCAGAACACCAAGTTTATAATTGAAGGATGGAGGATTCTTTATTCCTATTACACAATGGTCAATACAGTCAGAAAACTCCTGAATGTTCTCCAACTCACTCTTCTGTCCGGTGCTCACTGCCACGTCGCAGCACTGTCCCAGTCCAATCCAGATCAGCTCACCAGCTCTTCCGTTCACTAGTTCCTCCGTTCACAATTCTCTCCGGTCACTAGTTCCCCGTTGACTAGGTCTTCCGCTCGCGGGTCCCTCCGGTCACACTAGTCCCTCCGGTCACTGGCTCCTCAGCTTCCCAAGTCCTCAGCTGCGCTGATCGGTTCCCTCCGTCCGGGTCCTCAGCTCCTCAAGTCAACCTTACTTGAGGTCGCGCTGATCAGTGCTCTCCGTCCAGTTCACACTCTGTCGTACACTCTGTCGCTGACTCTCTCCCGCTACTCACGGACTGCCTCTCGCTGACTCTGACTGTTCTCTCGTTGACTCTCTGCTACTAACTCACTGTTACTCTGACTCTTCACGGACTGTCTCTCCTCTGATGTACTGACTGAACTCTCCGCTCGCTCGCACTCCTTATATAGCCTTAACGAAAGTTCTAGTGTCGATGTCTCGAAAGTTCTCCGCCCGCGCATGGTCTAGAATGCCCGCGCGGTGCGCCGTCACAGCACTTAGCGCGTGGCTCTTCCTCTGGCCCCTCCCACGAGCGCGCACTGTCCACTCACCACGCCGTGCCTGTAGCAGGCTTGCGCCAATCGGTGCGCAGCCCCAATCAGCAATAAGAGGGCCATCCCTTTCTGGACGTCTCGAATTCTAGCGCTTTCCGGCCGAGTCTTTCTTCTGTCAGTTTCTGGACGGTTCTTTTCTGGGCTGTGTGACAATATTATATTACTATAACAATGTAAGTTTAAACTACAAGCAATTGTATGATATATTTCATAATATATATAAAACTAAATCATTACAGCGGTTTTCGGAATATGACGAAAAACAAAATTATGATGAGGTAAAGGAAGTAAAAGGAAGTCAATGTCATATCTCCGGGAGAAATCTCCAAATATGAAATTTCGTTTATATATTTTTTTTTCGAGCAATTTGACTAGGTTGACAATATACAATTTATTTAACGTAGGAATAAAATATAAAATCATCGTAAACAATCGCTTCTAGCGACTGAGTTGGAAGTTCGTCAATGTGGTCCATTTTAAGCTAAAGAATTGAACATATGCACAGGCCTTGGATTCTTTTATAGCGTAGGCTACATCTCAGAACTATTGTCATTGAGGATACAAAAAAAAAACTTGGTTGAGAGACTAGTAGTAAGTGGCCAAAACTTTATATTTAAAGACGTGTACAAAGACGAATTGCAGCAGAACTGCAGTATAACTGCAGCAGTGGCATACTAATGGGGGGGGGGGTTAATTAGTAAGGGGTATGACCAGCAAGATCTCCAGATCTTACTGAATGTGATTTTTATTTTTGGGAACGTAAGAAATAAAATGTACAAGAATAACCCTCATGCACTTGATGAACTGAAAGAGAAAATAAGAAGAGAAATTGCAGAAATTTCACAAAAGGAATTAATATGTGAGAATGCAAACTTTCTTAAAAGGTGTCTGTGTGGCGGTAGACAGAGATAATTTTCAACATCTTCTGTGACAGGTAGATGATTATTCTAATTGTAGGCCTAATTAAGAAGTCCGTGCGCTTGAATTGAGGGGATATGTACCGGCCGACGACGTGCTTCCAGGTCACCGCGTGGACCGTGCGTTCTCGGCACATCGCAAAAACAAAGAGTCTGTAATTATAGGCCTACTGAAGTTGTAATACACCAGGCAGTACTATTCTGGAAAATTAAGTTGAAATAATCCGGAAAAATGCTTTTTTAAGGAAAGAAGACTCGGGAAGTTTGTAACCGGGGAAATAATATCGTTCGGGAAAATGACTGTTCGGGAGTGCAGATTCAGGATAATGTACGGGAACCAAGTTCCATTTGCCGTTGCTGGCGTACAACAGATCAGAGGTGAATACACCTTCAAGTAAATACCCTTTCTACAACTTTTTTGTAAGAAATCTTCCATATGTTCCATTTCAACAAACACTTTTCGTCCTCGTTATTGTGTGAGTATTGAGAATTAACATTTTTACAATGTATGTTTATATAATTGGCGTTTTCAAAAGAAGAAAAACCTAGAATCTTACAGAAACATAAAATTTCATATCCTTTCCTGCCATCATTTCCCATTCCATAACAATCTTCAGAGCAAGCAATGTTTGGTGACATAACTACTTCTTAAAGCAACTTATTTAAAATCTTTTAAATCCTTTTATGACTATAAAATTTGTTTTAATATGACTTTTCTTCTAGACCACCTGCTTGGTCTTGTGGTTTGTGTCGCTGGATTCGATTCCAGGGACCTCGGATTTTTATTCAGCTCGTTATTCAAAATAATTAGCTACTTTAGGCTATTAAGAAATAATGGGTCCGGTCGCGGGCACCATCATCCCTATGGAAGATGGCACAGTGGTCAGACATTGGTAGGAAAGCAACGCCACAGAGTTTTGATGACTTTTCTTTCAAAGCTTGAAGTTCATAGGCTCACGTCATACTTTTTCCTGAAAAAATGTACCCAGCGAAATTTGTCACTGTGAATTTGAACCACGAGGTTTTGGCTATTAGGCCTAGCTTTATTTTTCTGTGCGTATACCAGTTAGTTTCATGCTGGCTTTTGTTTGCAATGCACATTGTCATTTTCCCTCCTGTAACTATTAAAAAAAACACTCGAAATTAAATTATGAAGTATTTCAGTGCATCACTAAGTACACTTGCGTTCATTTGTTCATTAGTTTATTGTTTAGAAAGAAGTGTAATGGAAAAATGCTGATTGCATAAACATTTTGCAATTATTCGTAATGAATTTAGTTAATGATTTACTTTTCGGTGAGCTTTTAAACTCTTGCAGATTGAAGTGAAATGCAAATAACAGCTCAATGAATTAGTACTCTGCACCTGTTTGCTTCTATGTATGCCTATGACATGCGAAAGTAAATTCGTAAATTGTCAGCAAATATTTTAAACCAGAATGATGTTTTATGGGTAGTGATGGCTCGCATCAACAGCTTCATGCAACTAACCGTAATGCACACATAATTTCTAGTCCACCTATTTAGTGTCATAAACTCTGAATAAACAGATTATTTCTACATAAATTACTCTGAACATATATCAGTATAAGGTTTATAAATAGGTTACAGAGTGGAAGAATTCTAAATTTCGTATATAATGACTTACAAAGTTGCTTAACATTTTCCATTAACATTATCCTTCTTTTGTGTGGACTATTTCCCAACACATGAACTTCACACACTATTCGAGCTGAAGAGATGCAACAAACAAACAAACAAACAAACAAAAAAAGAACAAAAAAAAACAAAAAATTCTGTTAGCCCTTATAAGTTCTGGATTATCTGATAAAACTACTATTTAGAACCGTTTACTGTTGTGAATGTGACCCTTCCATGAAAATTTTTAATCAAGTTTAATTCCTAACAAATTCACTGACAGGTATTGAATTATATGTTTGTTTTCTAGTAGATAATTTAATAGCATACATTTAGAAAGTCGGCCGTGATGGTCTAGAACTAGCGTGCCTACCTCTGGATCCGAAGATTGCGGGATCAAACCCGACCGCGGGCTCGGAGTCCTCCGGGAGGGACTTTAAGCCGAGGGGCCCTAGTCGTAGACTTAAATAATATAAATTAAAATAAAAACAGCATTTGAATCCCTTGCGGGCAATGGCCTCTCCTGTTGGAGGATAGCTCTAGGGGGGAAAGTTCCCGAGATCTGAGCTAGGTATGCGGGATTTACGGCATGTAAAAGAACTCGAAGCCTGAATGAAAGCCCTCTGGACAAAATTTATCGGCCCTTTCACGTCCTAGTAATACCTTAGTTCCCGGAGGGGGGTTGAGAGGCGATGGGCTTTCCAACCGTCCCTCTGCTCTCTCTCTCTAGGGAAATAAGCGTAACAAAATTCACATTGGCAACAGAAACTTCCACTTGGAGACCCTTCGACCCAACATAGGGTATATAGGAAACAAGACACAGATAAATTTAATAACCTAAAACATACTTTTATTTTGTTTTAAGCTTTATTTGTATAATTTTGTAATAATATGAACTTACTATTTGTACCATAAATTAATATAATCAGATTAATTTTAAAACATGCTATTCATAGAGAAGTTCAATTTGCGAACACATATGACTCTAACGTGAAGTTCAGACTCAGTATTGTAGGCCTATAACACTGGGCGTATAGCTTAGAGCTTGTTTTCTCGTCTATCGATGTAAACCTAGAACATAGAGATTGAGGTAACATAATGAAGCTTATAGCATCTTCAATATGGCTACCCCGTACCATAGATTGCATCATAGTGTGTGTTATTGTTGCATGATTTGACAATAACATTCGGCTTGATACTTAATGGATGAAGATACGGTTAAACAACCACCCCGTGTTTAGTTAATAGTGGTTGGTTAATATTGGTTTACAAATAATCCACTTCACTATGATGCTAATTAGAATGGACCCTGTGAAGTGGACAATGTAAACTAATAAATAAACACACCAATCGAACAAACATATATGTTGGGTGGGAGGGGGGGACATCCCGCCAACTTGACCAGCTCAACATCAATATTTCACAAGCTAGTAATCATATCAAACTCGTGTCCTGCATCTATGGATACATACTATGTAAATTTACTCAGTATTACTAGTCTCTCGTTTGTGACTGTTTTGTGTGTTTGCAAAGATTTGCCTTTCCATGCTTTCATGTTTCCTTTAATAGTTTTTTATGGGATCCATTCATCCCTACTGAAAGTGGTGTTTTATTTTGTGATTCTTAAACGAGAACGATAAGTCGAACAATCGGGAAGTACATAATCTGAGAGTGCTTGGAAAAATATTTTGACGTAAGAAAAATGAAAATGGGGACTGGAGAAAATTCCATAATGACGAGCTTCATAACCTGTACGCTTCACCGAATAACTTATAGTAAGGGTAATTATCACGGAGGATGTTGCGCGCCTGGGGAGAAAATACATATTTCAAATCTATTGACTGAAGACCCGAAGGGAAAAAGACCACTTGGAAGATCTGGACTTAGATGGGAGGACAACATTAGGATATATTTAAGGGAAGTATAACTGGAACGCTAGGACCTGAACCAAACTCGCGCAGATAGCTTATCGTCCGCCGGTAGCAATGGAGTAGGAACAGAAGAGAATGCATATACTGTGCTATTCATTCCAAACTATGCGGTTCATAATAGCCCGTAACTATTGAAAACAAAAATAAAATGAATATACTATTTGTTTTTTCTTCTTCTTCTTTTTTAGTTATGAAATATTATTTAAGTAATGGTTGGCCTATGTAACTCACAGAATATCACTGTTGGGTCTATAAAGTTTCAAAGCCATAGTACCGGCGTTGTCGTCGTCATCATCATCATCATCATCACCACCATCGTCGTCATCTGCGTCACTGTCAGCTCCCACTTGAATTACCAGATGTTCTGTTACTGCATCAATGGCCGGTTCTTGGGCATTGTAGGCCTACGTTTCTTCAATGACTCGAACATGTCGGCATCTTGAAATCCAGTCTTCAGATGTCATGGACTGACATTTCTCTTCTACCAATTGCATTGCAGAGTCAAAAGTAAAATGTACATTATACTTTTCCACGTGGTCTTTGCGTGACTTCCAAATTAATTCTAAGAGGTTTAGGTCGGGGTAGTAAGGTGGAAGTCGTAGAACAGAATGTCCATGTTGAGAAAGAAGAGTCTCAATTTTGAATGTTTTGAAAGCGGGCTTTCTAAGTTTAATCAGTGAATATAATTCTGGTTTCAGTATTTTCGAGTGAAATGGAATACCATGTAGTGTAAGCCAATCCATCACGACTGATTT
The DNA here is from genome assembly GCA_964059195.1 of Ectobius pallidus. NCBI lineage: Eukaryota > Metazoa > Arthropoda > Insecta > Blattodea > Ectobiidae > Ectobius > Ectobius pallidus. The sequence continues at coordinate 21,252,616 of CAXKWD010000008.1, forward strand.
CCTGCATGAGGAATTTGGAGCGGGGTTAAGTTCCACATTGTGGTATGGTGCATTATCGATTGCCAGAACAGAGTTTTGGGGAAGGTTGGGTATTAATTTAGTCTTAAGCCATTTTTGATAATTGACATAATTCATGTCATCGTGGTAATCTCCTAATTTTATACCCGACTTATTAGAAGTGCATTGGACACAGAACCGTCTTAACCACCTGCATGCACAATTATAGCCCTTTTAATCCGGAGCTAGCAGTCTCGTGTTACTATTGTCACTCCATGCGTGTTTTTTGTTGTTCGATGAATGAATGTAGGTCTCGTCCATGTAGATGACTGGTCGCCCTTCTTTCCTGTACGTTGTAAGACATCGTAAATACTTCAGACGTAAAGTACGGATATCCATTTTCGCAATTAAGATCTTCTGGTTATTCACTGTTTTCCTCCACCTGAAATGTAAAACGTTCAACTCTTACCTTAAAGCCCATTTACCTCCAGAAAAATTAATTTTGTTCTTTAGGACAGATAATAGTGTTTTTAAAGTTGGTCTTTCCTCATTTGATTTGTGAAATTCATTCACCGTCCTTCTAATTACACACTTATCAAAATCATCTAGGTCTGTTTTCACTTTTTTCTTGGTCTTTTTTGTGTGGAGTACTCAATCTCGTTCCATGTTGAACACATTTCTCACCTTCTTTTACAATTCTCTTAATGCTGCTGAATGAGATTCCCGTAGCATCCGAAACACGCTGTTGAATTGCATATTTAGGGGCATCTTTGTGCACCTGTTTGCACCTCTACATACATTCCACACTATTTCCCTACTCTGACTGTGAATCACTTTACTTCCATCAACCTTTTTGCTAGATTAACTACATTCGCCTTCCATTGATCTTATTAACGTATTTATTTATTTATTTAATCAAGAATGAACATTACAGGTATACACCCAATTGCAATGTTCATGACTATACTAGCAATACATCATGTACTTGCAATAACACAATTATGAAGTGGATATAATAAAAAGTAGAAAAGTTAGGATAATGACCAATGTAAGGTAAGAAGTAAAGAGAATAGGAGAGAGTAAAGAGAATAAGAGAGATAAGGAGAAAGCAAGCATGAAGAATGTAGAGAAAAAATAAACATGAAATAAGAGTAAAACAAGTAAAATAAAACAGTGAAAAATATGTTAGTTGACATCGATGTTACTATTCACACACAGATTCCTATGAATTACCATTTTGGACAAGTTTTAACAGTTGGCTTGCAGCAGAATTAAATGGTTTAGGTCTGAAACGAAGCACTTCTCACCATACAGCAGTAAGTCATTCTGCATTAAAACAAGGGACGGTTATTTATATTGTAAACTACTAGAGGGTAAATCTTTCCTGGAACTGAGGACGTAAGGTCTCAGTACAAATAATTGAGTTGCTATTCACTCATTGATATATATTTCGGCCGCGGTGTAGGGATAGTGTATCCGCCTCTAGATCTGAAGGTCGCGGGTTACGGCGGTTCGGTGGTTGTAACGTTCGTTAATAATGATGGGCGCCAAGTATAATGCATATACTTTTATTTCTGTTTGTCTTTGAACCCGCCTCCGGCAGTAGTCAGTAGGTCACTGAACACTCCACTCTAGCCTGTAGCCGATCAGTTCATATAGGCTTATATAAAATAAGGAATTAAATACAAGAAGATACATTTCACGGACAATATTTGAACTTCCCGCAACATTATCGACTACTAAAAAACTACCATTACGCCTAGACTATTACAATGACCATAAAACAAATTACATGACAAGACAGAGAACATTTACACGGACAATTTGATATATAACACGACCATCTGAATCAAAAGACATTACCTGCAATTACAAATAATTAATCAAACGATTAATTATTAACACGACAACATAGAAAATGACATCATTCAACGCGTAATCAAGAAAGCTATACAACTACACTTATTACAGACAATAGTAACAAATACTTTATGAATTATTAACTAAATAGAGGAATACAATGTATTAGAGGAGGGGCTCTTCTGTCTGGAAAAGACCACTGACGCCACCTATTAACTTGACGTTGATAGATACGTTTCTCCCCAAACCTCACTCCATTTCAACGACAAATATTTTAAACCCTAGCAGAAGACCTAGCTAATTCCCAATCACAAGAGACAAAGCTAACTGACAGAACCAATGGAAATGCAAGAATATTTTAACACAGAAACATATTAACAGGAACATGAGCAAGGAACGGGGACTTGCGACTTATACTTCGATGTAACCACTACGAGACTTGAAGACACGGATTGAAAGGACACGGACGTTATTTTAGTAGACGAAATAGGAGGTAGGAATATTGACTTTTATACAGTGAAATAGTAACGAACACGAATATTGATTTTATACCGACTTTTCAAGTAATACTGTCGAGGATATAAATTTATATAACGAAACAAGAAAAGATTATAAATATTATTTTTGTATTGTGAAGTGAAAAGAATATATACCGCCATAAGATAAATAACGTAAATTCCTGCGATAAAACGTGCAGATGTTATAAGGATAATAAATAACCTAAAGTGATTTTGGCGACGACGAAGTAAATAGATAAAGACATTATATAAAGTAACTGTATTCTTCCTCCCGACATATTCCGATAATTACAGACTAAGTGACAAAATTAAGAACAAAATAAACTTACAAATATTATTCAAGTACATAACCAATTGACATCATTTCACGACCCATCATTCCCTAGGCTTATATCCTGTATTAGCTTCGTCTAGCACGGCCCTAGAAAGAGATCTCGCTCTACCAACTGAGTAAGCACTAGCTGGACAATATATTTATTAATAATGTAAGAATTTAGAAGAAAGGCGCTCATATAAATCAACGAACCCCTAGCAATCAGTTATAAATTGCTGCCCAATTCAACGACCCTATAACCAACGGGTATAAATTAGTGCCCAACTCGGTGCTAATTACCATATCACCCACCGATCTAACATCCAAACATAGGATCGGGTATAAATTGGTCACCCAACTCTCGGGCAATTCAACGACCCCACAGCGATCGGGCATAAATTGGCTCCCATCTCGGGGCAGGATTTTCGAAGCGATTTAGGATATAGGACTTAGGCCAACAGACATCGAAATTTTTTTTGAAACGACACGGGGATAGACGAAATTTATTGACAATAAATTAAATTTCTTTACGCTGCGACAAATTTTGTGTGACATTATAATAAACTTCGTGGATCATGTGGATTACCAGCGACATCAACATTCACCATCAACATTCACCATAAACCCTCCACTCAACTGAAAATCTACACCCCCACCCCCCCCCCCAATCTACAAGAGATCAACATCCCTCTTCAGCCGGCGACCTACAACCAGCTGACTTCCATTCACCGGCGACTGACCGCCAGGCAGTTGTGACTTCAACAAAAACTTGGGTATCGTTAAATTTTTTTGCTTAGACTTGTTACGGAATTCACAGAACAAGAATTTTTTTTTCAATCTTTATTTGCAAAAGCTCAATTAAATTTCATAATATCCTTTCAAGAAGGAATGACATTTTAAATTTACATTTTTAGTAATCATTTTCAATTTCACATTTTTCTATGCGTTTACGCAACAATAAAATTAAGATGCCTGTGAATCCTGTAAATGTAGTAACATGTTCAAGTGCTCCAGTGTCACCGCATGAACCCTCACACCCAGTGTCAAATGATCAATCTAGTTTGCAAAGCAGTGAACTAGAGGATAGAAATGCCAATGTAAGTGATAATTTAACAGCAGGTGTGATAGCACAGTCAGCTGTTCCTACAAATACTATGCCTTGTAACACTGAAATTGCCACTGAAAATGTCAATGCATTACAGCAGATTATGAATGCTATAACTGCTCTGGCCAACCAAAATACTAACCTAAACAATTAATTCATTGCAGACTGAATTTAAAACTGAACTTAATAGTCAAATGAGTTCAATGCAGACTGAACTTAATAGTCAAATGAGTTCAATGCAGACCTAATGTAATAGTCAAAACACTACGCTAACCACAACAATTAATTCATTACAGGCTGAATTTAATAATCAAAATATTACCCTAAATACAACCATCAATTCAATGCAGACTGGACTTAATACTCAGTTAACTTCACTACAAACAGAAGTTAATGAAAACTTGAATTCAGAGCTAACAGCTCAAACTAATAATCTTACTCAGTTAATTCAAAACCATAGACAACAGGTTACTGAAGAATTAATGCAAATTGATTCCCGAGTAACACAGGTTAGTACCCAGGTAGAAGCAGTTCAAACCCAGGTTTGTACACAGGTAGAAACAGTTCAAACCCAGATTGGTACACAGGTTGATGGAATTCGAAATCATGTCAGTGCAGTAGAAAGAGAGGTGAGGAGTAACAATACTACTCGTAGATTGGTATCCCTGAATTCGGAGTTGGACAGATCGCGTCAAAGGTTAAGGGATCAGGAAGATCGTACTGAGAGTACAGTTTTGGTCTCTAACCAGGGCGAAATTGCGTCAACTTCCTCTGCTTTCCCCGACACACCTACTGACACACCTAACATTCCCCCTCCACCCGCCAGCTTACCAAGATCCGATAACGGATTGAACCATCACACTGCAGGTAATTCAAATCAAAGTAACAATAACAATCATCAAAATTTCAACCCCAGTAATCATATTGGATTTACCCTTAGTCAAAGTGATTTGCCCCTCCCCACGTTCGAGGACAAACAGAAGACTAACCCTGTACGATATCTGCGCGAATTAAAGACCTTTTTCAACTTAAGAAACGTACCTGAACAGTTAAAAATGATTATGATAGCCAGGTCATTAAAAGGTAGTGCAGCCCGATGGTTCAATGTTGTTAACGATACTCAGGAATTGAATATGCAGACATTCGAAGAGTCCTTTCTTCGAGAGTACTGTTTAATCTCTGATCAGGAACGCTTAAAAAGTCAGATTTTTCATGGAAGTTTTGATCGTAATAGCGGCCAAAGCTACATGGAATATTTCATTTCCCTATGTGACTCGAAACAGCTGTTAACCCCTAGCATCGAAGACGAAGTTTTCATAAAAGTCCTCTGCTTACACTATCCGTTTTCAATAAAGAACAGTTTAATTGTTGCGTGCCCCAAGACAATCCCTGACATGATAGCATTGTTGAAATCCCTACAGGAATCCCCGTTTCCCTCACAGAAGATAAATAAATCTCAGGTTACCACTAATAATCAAGGCATAAAAAGAAACATTAATTATGTTCAAACCAAACCCAGTCAGAACGCTTTTGGATGCGAGACGCGGACAGGATCTGCCCAGTTGTGTGAGGAAAACCAACAAGTAAATGGAAACGAGACTGATGAAATCCCCCAAAATAGTTCAAATAGCCCAGGACAGTACTGGAGGAATACGCCATATCAGAGAGGAAATAGAACTTCTTATTGGAAGAGTAGAAATTTTAGATATCGCCCTTATCACTACAATAATGGAAAAAACTACCCAGGTTACAACAATGGTTTCAGGAATAACAATTTTCGATACCAAACCTACAACAATAATTATAATAACAATAATCATAATGACTACACACATGATAATTCCCCAGGCTCGAATCAGAACAACAGAAATAACTATGGCAGACGACCATACAATGGAACACCCCGCTGGTTCAATAGGACCCAGTACAACCAAGGATTTTTCAGACCCAGTTTTAGAGGTAGAAATAACTCACGACGTGGACTGAACCGATATGCTAATATCAATGGACAAAATAACTATTACCAACATGACCCAATAAATAACAATCAGACAATGAATAGCACTATGAATAATCATGAAAATAACAATGGCAATCAGTCACCGACACCTACTGTTGAAGACTAAAGTAACTTAACGAAAGAAGCAAATAACCCCGATTCTTGACAAAACATATTCATGTTTACCACAAACATTTCTTAAGAATTTTACCCAAACAACAAATAGGTCATTCCCCCTTTTCTACGACCTTACGTAACACTGTTATTCCAGTCACCCCAAAAAGACACCATTTCTTATGAAGAAGTAAGCCAACCCCCCACAGAGTGACCCTCTTAAAATTATTTCTAAAGGAAGCGCATCCGCTTGTAAATAACTATCCAACTTTCACGTCTCTACAGTGTATATACTAATTTAAAACTAACTTGTAGAATTGACAGCACATACAAAAAAAAAATTCGATACGCATCGTAAATCTTTCAGACTCCTTTTAAAATGAAAACTTAGAACAATATTAAATTATCCAATAAATATCTAAAAGTATAGAAGCATTAATAAATAAATGAGACAATAACAGATTTTATTGAAACTCATCATGCATAATGGCTATGGTATGTTGTGATAATAAAATCTACCAGCGAAGAACATTTACTAGAAAATCCAATCCAATCCAATCCAATTCACTATGCGCTGATATACGAATAAAACAAGAGGCAAAGAAACCCCATAAAATTGTGAAAAGTTCCGTAAGTATTTATTGAAACCATATTATATCATGTCACGAATTCCCTAAGAATCAAAACATCTACGAGGTAAATTTTGCTTTTATTCAACGAACTGGAATCGAAAAAGGACTACGAGAATGGAATGTAAAATACTTTAGTGTGAACCTTCTCAGATCAATGTTTCATTTTTACGTAAATTACGAATGTATTAATTTAAGGCAAAATGATGACGCCCTCATTTTATAAGTAAACACTGAAAGACAATACCGATACAAGGATTACCTCATATAATGAAGTGATCTCTTGCAGTGTTTCCTTGGAGACGAATAAGTGTTTGATCAGCCTTTTTCCGACTAAAATTGTATATATTAAGAAGTGATGTGCAGATTCCCCTCTGAATTATACTGAAGAAAATGAAACATCGATTTGACTTAGGATAATCACACTAGTATTTGATTTAATTAGTTAAGGAAATTTTAGTTACACTTATTGAAAACATTGAATTAATTTTTATAATTACATATAACACTTGGGTTAAAGAGGTAAGATTTATAAATGAATGAGTATTTTACTATCATGCATATTCAATTTAGTATCCTCCCTACAACCTTACACCAATAAAATATAAGGTATAAAATGAAGATCAAAGAGATAAATAAAGAGTTATGAAAAGTGAATTCAAGAGTATGAAAGATTATAAATAAATAAAGGTAAGAAATGAGTCGACGAAGAAAAATGAGCAAAGTATATGACAGGGAAGGAATCTACTGTCAAAGAAGTGAAAAAGGTAACTAATGAGATAGAAAATGTATTAAAATGGAGATAAGGCAAGTACTTATAATTATCATGCTAGAAAATGCTGATTGATATTTAATTATGGTATTATTGATTGTGTAGGAGTGAGTATGCATTTGAACATGATATTACAAAATAAGCAAAATAAATTGATTCGAATGAATATGATACCTGAAGAACAGAAGAAAGAAAATAGTACATTTTAATTTGTGTAATTAAACATAAAGTGTGAAGTGTAAAAATAATCAAATCCCATTGTGTGTTAAATGAAATTTTATGTATTTGACGGTAAGTAATTAAGCGTAATTAGTGTATTGTTTTATTATGTGAAGAACAGAGATGTACCAGAAATTAGTTACAACCAGTTAAGAAGACTATTATCAAGTAATTCAATGTAACAAAGATTTTATTTTATTAGGTGAAAAAGAAAGAGAAGCGTACCAGAAGTAAGTTCAATTAAGTGAAAAAGACAGTTATCAGCTAATTGAATGTAAAAGTGTATGATTTAACGATGTTTATATTTTAAGAATTTTAATGTGAAAACCATATATTTTTTTTAGTCGTCGAGGAAGAATACAGATAAAAGATAAAAGATAACAAATAATAAATAGCAGAATATTCATAATTACAAAATTCGAAATAATAAATTAATATACGAACTGACTGAGAGATTTTGGATGCGAGACTAACGAAAAATTTTTAAAATTATTTATAATAGAATTTTCCAAATACTAATTATTTCATAATTTTAATAATTGTTACGTTCGGACATTTGTAGCCGATCAGTTCATATAGGCTTATATAAAATAAGGAATTAAATACAAGAAGATACATTTCACGGACAATATTTTAACTTCCCGCAACATTATCGACTACTAAAAAACTACCATTACGCCTAGACTATTACAATGACCATAAAACAAATTACATGACAAGACAGAGAACATTTACACGGACAATTTGATATATAACACGACCATCTGAATCAAAAGACATTACCTGCAATTACAAATAATTAATCAAACGATTAATTATTAACACGACAACATAGAAAATGACATCATTCAACGCGTAATCAAGAAAGCTATACAACTACACTTATTACAGACAATAGTAACAAATACTTTATGAATTATTAACTAAATAGAGGAATACAATGTATTAGAGGAGGGGCTTTTCTGTCTGGAAAAGACCACTGACGCCACCTATTAACTTGACGTTGATAGATACGTTTCTCCCCAAACCTCACTCCATTTCAACGACAAATATTTTAAACCCTAGCAGAAGACCTAGCTAACTCCCAATCACAAGAGACAAAGCTAACTGACAGAACCAATGGAAATGCAAGAATATTTTAACACAGAAACATATTAACAGGAACATGAGCAAGGAACGGGGACTTGCGACTTATACTTCGATGTAACCACTACGAGACTTGAAGACACGGATTGAAAGGACACGGACGTTATTTTAGTAGACGAAATAGGAGGTAGGAATATTGACTTTTATACAGTGAAATAGTAACGAACACGAATATTGATTTTATACCGACTTTTCAAGTAATACTGTCGAGGATATAAATTTATATAACGAAACAAGAAAAGATTATAAATATTATTTTTGTATTGTGAAGTGAAAAGAATATATACCGCCATAAGATAAATAACGTAAATTCCTGCGATAAAACGTGCAGATGTTATAAGGATAATAAATAACCTAAAGTGATTTTGGCGACGACGAAGTAAATAGATAAAGACATTATATAAAGTAACTGTATTCTTCCTCCCGACATATTCCGATAATTACAGACTAAGTGACAAAATTAAGAACAAAATAAACTTACAAATATTATTCAAGTACATAACCAATTGACATCATTTCACGACCCATCATTCCCTAGGCTTATATCCTGTATTAGCTTCGTCTAGCACGGCCCTAGAAAGAGATCTCGCTCTACCAACTGAGTAAGCACTAGCTGGACAATATATTTATTAATAATGTAAGAATTTAGAAGAAAGGCGCTCATATAAATCAACGAACCCCTAGCAATCAGTTATAAATTGCTGCCCAATTCAACGACCCTATAACCAACGGGTATAAATTGGTGCCCATCTCGGTGCTAATTACCATATCACCCACCGATCTAACATCCAAACATAGGATCGGGTATAAGCCTCAAGGTAGGAAGCGAAGAACAACTTAGTTATATTATTAAAATTATAATACAGTTTTTCAGAACACACTAAAAATCAGCTATTTATTCTCTACTTGCAAAGATAATATCTGGCGTTAATAATTACATCACTGTTACAAAAAATGTTATTGGTAATAAAGTTTCGTAGGTTGATCGATGGTGATGATACAATAGCTTTGCAGTGTGATCTTTTGAATGCTCGCGACTATGAACAAAAATATTCTGAGTTCGAATATTATTCTATGTGGAATTTTTCTAAGTTAAATTAATTGCAAAAATTAAAACTTGGAGCGGAGGTCCTGACGAGAAAATAAGTAATTAATATTCGGAGCGAAGCTCCAAACGTAAGTGATTTTAGTCTCTCTATTGAGATATTAGTAAACCTCTGATATTCAATTATTACCACCACTCTTCTTAATTATTATTGGGGCATAGAGACACGTGGCACCATAAACATATTTTCAATGGCGATACTTTTAACCAATAATACTCCTACATTTGCACATAGAGCGACTCCGGATTTCCCTGCTTTACGTTATCTACATCTTAATATTCGGGACTTCTAAGAACGATTAAAATGGAGAAACCGTCTAACTATTGTTTCATCACTGCGAGTCAAAAGTTTCACCCTTAACACAATAAGTGACGTCTTAAATTAACTCAGTGTATCAATACCCTTTCACATCAGTCTGGAAACACGGTCACAGCTACCTTGTTATTCTTGGGCTCTATGCCTCGTACCGTTACACTTTCTAATGGAATTTCCTAGCTTCTCTCGTCCCTCCAGTGCTTATAATTACAAATTCATTTTATTAAACGTTTACATGAATTGTTTAACTTTTATACCTTGCCTTATTTATAACATTTAATATTAATAATGAAAGTTTCATTTTCTCTTTGTCATTTTGATACCAAACACTAGCTATGTGATTTTATGAATATACTTGGAATTAATTTGAGCAATTACTTCATTTAATCTAAGCAATCTAATTCATTAAATTTAATAATTTCTTTGCTGGGGAACGTGAACTGCTATAGGGTTGAAACCTGGATGCGGTCGATGGTTTTTCAGGATGTAAAAACCTAGGCACCGGAGTCCTCCAGGATTGACTTTGAGCTGTATTTATCGTAGATTTACGGCACGTTAAAGAACTCCAGCCAATCTTAAAGCCACTGGACAACATTCCTCGGCCCTTTCGTATGAAGTAATAATTTACCTACCTGCGAGAAGAGGTTTCTCACAGTAGCGGCTATTCAGGGGAAGATGGTGAAGAACAAATTCTCCTACCATTTCATACTTATTTGATTAGAATTTTATTTATAATTATTTTTATGATCATAATTAATATATTAGTATTATTATCGTTATTACTTTTACTGTTATTCTCGTAAGATGAAATTCAGTAATATATTGTTTGAATGTTCGCGCCAGAGACAGCGTTCCGCAGTTCCTCAACATTCACCAGGAGGGCAAACACGGAACACCAATGGGGTGGGTGAAGAACAAACTTTCCAGCTTCTCTTGCTCTTCTTGTTTACAGCGGTTGCTATGGCAACGCGTAGAAAATTTCCCCGGCTACTCCACCCTCTCTTCGGGATATACGTCATATTTGAAGCAGACAATTTTTGGTCTTCTTGCCTCCTTGCCTATACCAAATACAATCTAGACCAATACAGGACACTTTGCGATATATCGGGGGACAATATTTTGAGCACCATCTAGCGGCCCAACCTGCTACTACTGAATACAATTGCAGTATCTAGATACATATATGTTAAACAGTTTTTAATAGAAGAGCCGAAATAGCCAGACTCGGCATGTTATGTATAAGGGGTATCTACCTAATGGCTCAGAATAGCATATTACAGTTTATATATGTTTTGAATATATTAATTTTGCCCCAAGTTTCTAGGTTGTGCCACCAGGAGTGCTGCAAAATCTGTCCCCCATTTCTCTACCAGTAAGTGTCCGGTATTGTCTCTATAGTATTTGCCTATACTCACCGAGCTAAGCCGATAGATTTATGACTACTTGTCTCCCCGGCCGGGACCGTCTAAATGACACTTCTCTCCTAAACACTGTAGTTTTCCTACAAAGTAAAATAAATTTAGCTCTGATTCTATTTTCTAAGTTTTATTAAGTAAGATAAGAAGGCATTATATTTCCTCGCTTTTTTGTGTGGGGGGGGGACTACATTTTTGCAGATTCTTAATTGAGAATCCCACTAATAATTTTAAAGTACTGTAGCAGGGAAGCAAATGGAAAGTAAGTTTTATGTTTTGAACACAGTCATTCTACTCTGATGAATATTCGTGGGAACATGCATTCCCTCCAAATTGTCAGTCTGTTCCATGTGTTGCTATGTGTCAGTTGTGATTGTTCGTAACGTATATTTAAGAGTGATTTCACTTTATTATTTCAGGTGAGCTTCAGTTAAAAAAAAAACAATGCTGTTTACTTTCATTGTGTTTGGCAATATAAATTTATCACAAGCTGTAATGTAAAACTGAATCTGTTAAAACGGATACATACTCCCGTTAGTCGATGGAGAGAGTATAATAAGAGAAAAGTTAAATTCCCAGGCTAGTAAGCCATACAAAGACAAATTAAACGCTTCGTGGTACAACCAGCACCAGTGGTTATGTAGGAACTATTACATTAAAAAGCTATGCTGTTGGCCATGCCTTCACCTTAGGCATAGAATGAAACTGGAGTCTGTGAATTTTTAAATGTTATTCGTGCTCTGGAGGATAGGAGGATCAACTTGACATACAACAAATAGGTAAGCAATGTAACATAATAACGTGCATGTAGGCCTATGTGCATTGATAGCAGGGATAAATATAAAGCCACCTTCTTCCCCTTGTGGGAGAACTTTGTACTGTATTTCCTACTGTTAATGCACCGACATGAACTTTGCAAACCTTGATTTGAGCTTCACCTACGTTTACAAGTACGAGCCGCTACTGGTTTCTCTGCTCTCTCTCGGAAAATGAGCATAACAAGTCTAGGCGTCGAGTTCAGGACATTACATGCAGAACATAACACTATCTATTCCAGCCGAACTTACTTAGAGTAATCACGGCGCAGTTCCTGGAATTAATCATCACAAATCCAGATTTCATATGGCATCCCTTGTCTATACCAGGACCAACCAAAGTATGTTGGAGGTTTTTAAATGGCTAATTTATAATTTTTACACTTTGCCTAACATCCACTTTCTATTGTGTATTGTGTGACTTCACTAGGCTTAATTTAACACTTCAAAGAAGTTACCCTTCGGTGTATTAGGTTTTCTGTTACGGTAACCGTCATTTTCCTTAAATTATAAACTTCATTATTCTTATGGAGCGAGGGAAATTTAAAAACGTTTAAAGCTGTAAAAATTGATAGGAAATCACTGATAAATGTATTAGCAAGCTCGTTATTTACCATGAAACCTAATTAGTGCAAAAAAGGACGCACAGCAGCTTCGCTGGATCATTATGTACAAAAGTATATTAAAGCCAACTAACTACTACCATAACATCAAACATCCAGGATGATCCTTAACACTTTTTTTTTAAAAGAGTCATAAAATAATGAAATTTTAACGCTGAAAATTGCTATGAAATGAGGCGAATTAAAAATTAACAAACACAACAAAGGGTCTTATAAATCTATAAAACTAAATGGATAAAGAAAAGTGTGAACAAGCACCATCATAATGTTAATTAATTTAACGTGTGCATAATATGAAGAGGGGGTGGAGAGAGGAATGTTACGGTTAAAATCCGAAAATTCTGTCGACTGATCCACAAATAACGACTATGTGGTAACGAGGAAGCCCTAGCCGATTATTGTTATGATTGTGGTGATGGCGAAGCTGTTATCTGGCCTATTTGTACGGGCACAGTAGAGGAATCGTATAACAATGAGTCTATCAATGTGGTTTGAATGGGCATCAGGTGACCACGCTGCAAGCTAACATAATACACACTGATGGGACATGGCTAATGCACGTGTAACACCCTAACTCTCCCCCTATTTTAACCATGCATCCCGCCGCATTTGAAAACCACCCCTTCTATCACTCATACTCTCTGTATACTGAAATGCACATTACACTCACTAAGACAGCAAGCCTAAGAACAGGGTGCTTAGCATTTTCATTTTTTCCTTGTGTAACAATATTGTACAAAAACCATGTGGACTAAAGACATTGGTTGATTTTTATCTGAATAGAAGCAAATAATTTCTCAGTACCGACACCTTCGGTCATAATTTTTGTCATAGGTAATCCCACGAGAGATGAGTTTTTTTTCGATATATTTGTGAGGACGAAGTTCGAGCAAATTTATCTGATGAAACTCCTAATCTCGAGTAGGATTCATTAAGACTATTCCATGAATAAAATAAAACGGATTTTGTAAATAAGAATTATTTTGTTACTTTGTTGTCAGCCGTAAGATCACGGCATACTAGATAAATGAACAGTCCACGAATCGTTTCCATGAATCGATTGGAGTTCCCAATGCTACCAATAGTGCGCACTACAAGATGGAGGTTGTCATGATATTTGCGTACATCAAAACGCTATAAAAGCTCACGAACTGATTTGCACAGAATCGAAATTTTGTTTGTAACGAATTGACAATTATATTATTTTAATTTCCAAACAAGTTCTGTTGTATAATATAACGAGCTTTCAATCATAATGCCTTAAGTGTCCGCAACGAGCTTACGTTTTATCAGATAACATTTCATCCTTGCGATTCGAGGAAGGATATTGTAAGATAAACGATCGTGATTGGTCTATATCCGAGGAATTGCTAAACGTTATTGGTCAACATAAAACACGCTGCGTATGAGTGGAATAGTCGCCATAATTATGTTAATTCTTAATTATTTAAATTTTGCTTTTGTCGTACATTTTTGTAACTACATACGAGAAATAAATATTTAAGTAAATCTATGAGTAGGCTATAGTACTGCATTGCATGTAGGCCTAAAGTACTCTCCACTATATAAACGACGGAGGCTTCTAAGGGTTGTTTGGAAGCCTAGGTTCTCGGAACCCGAAGAATTATTCTGAGTTATGGTTTTTAGCGAAGATTGTGTACGGCCACTTAGGACTATAACCGTCGCAGGTGTGAAATAGTTTTTCTTGCACCATTTCTTTTACACACATGCGGCGGTCGCATTTATGCACATGTAGCTTGAATTATAAGGATCTGGACCAGGATCGAACCTATGAACGCGAGAGCCAGTCCGATCACTTGAAGATTGTGAGATGTAGGGCCTATACTGCCTCCGTTTTGTTTGTCGGAAGCTCGCAGCAGCTGGGTGAGAGTAAATTATACCTCCATAAAAACAGGGAACAGTAATTTTCCTTGTGACTTCTGAAGTAATTTCATTTTTATTGATCTATTTACTCATTTAACTCATACTTCTTGCCCACTGTCCTTTACATATAAGTCAAACACGCGTTCTGTAAATAAGTATTGAAAGTTTTAAAGTTAATAACTTAACTTAAGTTTATTTTAAACAAAAATGTGAAAAATATAGAAAGAAGAAGGATTAGTTTAAGAAGTTAGGAGAAAATAAAATATACAACTGGAAAAGTGAAATCAGACTGAAAAATTCAATGCCATAGCTGGGATTTTAACCAGGATGATGATTGAACTTTAATATTGAGTAATTGATTGTTGAGTGACAAGTAATTAAATCCACAATTTTGGAAAGTGTCAGTTTGTAAGAAGACATACTTGAGGTTTAATCCACTACTGAACAGTGTAAATTAGTGATGTTAATCACTGATTAATCTGGGATATTGAATTTATAGTTAGTTAGAAATTACTTTCCATAATTTAGGGAAAAATTCACTGTTTGTTAAAACTATTAAATTATACATTTCATTCTTGAGCTAGGTTTAAGTGTGGTGATGATACATGTAAGTGGTCGTTTGGAATTACAATTATTGATTGACTAGTGTTTGATTACTTTAAGTAAGGTATATACAGCTATATTGGCAAAAGGACTGAAGGTTTGGTCGGAGGAATCTCAGTTAATTTCGAAATATCAAGAGGGTTTCAAAAGTATTGTATTTGTGAAATCCCTGATAGATAAAATAGTAGGCCCTAGAGATAAAAGAGGTAACATTTATTGTATTTTTATAGATTTCTATAAAGCTTTAAATATTTTGATACCAGTATGGACCAGCTATGGAACAAAATGGGGAAATATGGCATTAGTTGAAAACTGTACTAGTTACGTTAAAGGTTAAATCAATATACAAGGTTACAGGTTTTAAAATTAAACTAGATAATGAGGAATTATCGGAAAGCAGTATAAATAGCACAGGTTTAAGACAGGGTTATAAGGTAAGTACATTTCTGTTTAATATTTTTACAAATTATATGTTTGACGAAATTGAGAGTCACAAATGCCACTGTCCAGCAATACAAAATACGGAATTCCCAGCAATCTTGTATGCTTGTATGCTTATGGCATGGTAATTGAATCGATTATGCCTATCGGACTGCAAAGATCAATAAATGTAGTATATGAGTAGGGTTGAGTTATGTTTTCTTCGGTGAATTCTTCTAGGATGATTCGTAGCGAGATTATAGAGAGAATGCGAGAGGGGAGTGCCTGGCATGACTCCTCTAAGAATGGGGATAGCATTGGTTCTACCCTGAACTGTTTCAATGTGTGCGGTGTTACCTGATTGTAGATTCATGATTAAATGTGATAATTTGGTAGGTATTCTTTCAGACAGGAGGGGTTTCTATAGATTGCTGTGGTTGTCAAATGCTTTTCGTATGTCCAAAAATATCACCGTGATATATGATGTATTTATTAGTGTTCCTGGGGTACTCGTCAAGCCCCTTTGATGTTCACTGAAGTCCACATACATTCGGAGACGGGCATGAAGCACTCGTTCGATGGATCTCCTTATGAGTGAACATATTGTAATAATAATCTTGACTGTCCGGGTGGCGCATTGTCATCATGTCTAAAACCGACGTTTCGGACCTCATCTTGTGAGCTTCTTCTGGCTATACTTAACTATGATGTTTTGTTTTATCCTTTTGTTTATATGGCAACGGTTTGATTAGTCAGTCGGCCGGTAGGTCGCGCATGAGGTCATTATTGGTTGTCTGACGTGAATGGTCGTCATGGGAGGGCCTGTCTAGTAAACAGAGCACTCAACGCCGAATTTATTTGTAGACCTGTATCCCCATCTCTGTTGTTGGGGTGCTTGCCGACCTTTTAGGCTTCTTTTATTCTCTTAGGCCACCAACGGTCTTCTTTGTGTATAATGGTGGTCTGGTCAAACAATATCACCATTAAACACAAAGAAGACCTGTACCAGATTTTGGAGATATGCAGTGTACATAGCATCTAAGAAATAATACTAAATAATAATAATAATAATAATAATAATAATAATAATAATAAATTTAATGCCTCCAACTTCCAGTCAGACATCAAATTTGGTACCTATTTCAAACGGTAGAAGACTTCAAAATAAGCGTTTTCTTAAGGGGTCTAAATTAAAATTTTCAGGGTGCCCAACCTTTCTCTGTTACGCCACTGGCCCTCAGAGCTCCAGGAGGTTAATGTTCACAGATTTTGAGTCATTCGGCACATGGAGGTGGTAAATTGTCAGCCTTACCGGCTGCCTTTACTCTCAGGATTGCTCCTGGTACTCATTTCTATTAGAGAATGAGTCGACCCCAGGGACATAGTGCCACCAAATGGATTGGGTAAATTGAAAAATTGGGAATCGAACTCAAGATCTTCCAGTTTATAGAGCAGTGACTCAACCAACTACGCCTCGGCTTTAAAGGCTGGAAACTATATAGTCTAAACAAGTGGTTCCGAAAGTTTCAATGTACCCCATAGTCATGGCTAAAAATGTTACACATTTTTTTTTCCTGAATGACAGATTGAAATCAATAAGACTACGCTGAACTATTATTAAAACAATTTTAATTTATAAAATACACAATGTTAGGAGATATAAATTCAATAACACATCACAACAAAGCAATCTGAGTGTTCGTGTCAGTGTCAAGTTTTGTGCAATAACAATAATGTAAGGACACTAATGTTGCTAGCCTCAAAATAAAATACAAATAATAACTAAGAATGAATATTCTTGATTTTACTTCTAAGATTATGTTTAATCGAGGTCTTCAGTGAGATGTGAGCGTGCATGGCTTGACACAGTCTCTTGACGTCTGGTTGTCCAGTTGAAAGTTTTAAGCGCAGTCCAACTCCAAGTTCAGCTTTTTGCGGTACTTGTTTTTTAGATGTACCATGGGTGGAAACCAATAATTCTCACATAGATATATTGTTGAAAATTGTATCATAAACTTCATAGCACGGTCAGCGATTTAAGGAAACTAGCCCAGTATCTGCCTCCAGAAGATGGTTATATGTTTTCTTGAAACTGGATTTGAGGGTTTCATCATTGGAGAGTTCAACAATTTCTCATTTTTTCTTCGTCTAAAAATAGTCAGGCAGCCTTCATCTTCCACTGCAGAGAAAGGGTCTTGCACCCAGAACTCTCTGTATAAATTCTCAGGAAAATATTCACCAAAGTCATACCCAGACAACGAGCTTTGGTGTCGTTGATCACGGAATCATGAAATTTTCCAAGAATGGAGAGAATGTCAGTTATCCATTCACAATTTATCGTTATGCAAATTGAAGTTTTTTTTAGAGCTTTTATTTTTATGAACCTTGATTGGCGTTGTGTCTTTGCATTGCAAACCTTTATTCAGTTCATTCTGCCGCTGGAAGATGTCAGCCAAGAAAGATAGCGTACACAGCCAATGCTCATCTGTAAATCTCTCGCCCAACTCACACCTCCTGTCATAAAAGAGAATTTGTATTTATTGTATTAATTCATAGAAAGGAACAAGACAATTTTCTAAGGGAAACCACTTTGTCTCAGTGTGAATGAGAAGGTGTCTAAGCTCATTTTCCATTTCTTCACATAAGATAGAAAATATTCTGGAATTGCCTGTTTTTTTTATTTTATGAAATTAACAGTCTTTACTGTCTCTGCAGTCTGAAGACTACTGTCCGTGCAGTTAGACGAGATCACTGTAAACACAATGCGCAGTGGAATCAGTGATCACGTGATTCATACTAGCAACACACTCCCCTTCCGTCCCGCCCTATCTCTGCGGCGCATGCAAGTGCTCACGTCTAAATGCACAGGCTGTACAATGAACGAATTTTGCCTGTGGCGCAACCTTTTTTGATATGGGAAGCCACACCACTATGCTTGCCAGTCATATCATATGTACAATCACTCCAACGCTGAGTTACAAAGGTAACAAGAATGTCAAAAATCTCCTGCGCTGTTGTCCTACCTGGGAGATCCTTGCAGTTGAGAAATTCCTCTGCCACAGCGGAAGTTGATTAAACTGCGCCATATTAGTGCAATCTGTACTCTCGATCAATTGAATAACAATTTTGTACAGGCTTACCATATTCGTATTTTGTGGACTTCAGTTTGCTGATGAGTTGTTCTGTCTGTTCTGTCTATCATTAGATAAAGGAATAACATCCAGCTCGCCAATAACACATGCCACCGTGTCTTTGGCAGCAACAGTAAAGTTAAATCACCATCTGTGTGCGATTTCCCAACCTTTTATATTCTAAAACTGATTTTGACCAAGTGAAAAATAAGGATCACACAATACCCTTACACTCGGTTAAATTCGTCCGTCGGTGACAAACACCTAAATCATAATGGTTTAATTATTAAATATGTAGAACATAATCTCACAAAAGTCTTTTTAATTCCACTGTTGGGTAATATGGAATAATGTGTGAATAAATAAATACAGTTTTTCAACTTTCAAAAGGCGTGGTCTCCTTAAACAATTCAGACATATTTAAGTTGAAAGTAGGGTGGGAAAATATTTTCACTTGCTGTGAATGTATGTTTTCTCTTAAAGCTGCTCGCGTCCCCTAAATATCATGCGCATACCCACAGGGTACGCGTACCACAGTTTGAGAACTACTGGTTTAAACGATTGCATAGTCGGTGCGAAAATGTTTCAGCTGCTCTAGAAACGGCCATAAAGTAAAAAGTAAGTATGTCTCACTCTAGCAAATTTTTCTACCTACTTACGAGTGAGAGAGACATAGGCCTAATCTTTTACTTAAGGACGGAACTAGAGCAGACAATACCTACCCACCCCACTATCTAAAAACATTTCCGCGTTTATTTAGTTATAGGGAGAAAGAAACATGGCTAATGTAGCACAGTATTAAGTCAAGAGGAAATTATGAAGAAGTGAGGTAACTGTGTCAAAATATATATTCTAGAATAGCAACAATAGTAACTAAATTGATAACTATAGTGATAATATCAATAATATCCGGAATAACAGAAATGGGTCTAAATAAATATTACAAAAGAAGTTAATAAATGTAATAACGTATATTCGTAAATGCTCCTATTAAAATTTGTCACCAAATCATTCATGGGAATGAATGGGCAAAGAGGAGTTAATTTAACGTTAGCCACTTGGCTCTTCCAGTAGCATTGTTGTCACCCGGAAACAAATGAAGTGTGGACGGCTGGAAGCATAAATGCACCCTAGCAGTCACATAGCAGTCAGAGTGGCTATTAACGCATCTGTGTGTACACATGTCGTCATGCTAATACCATACGCATACATACAGTTGTCTGAGTTTCTATTCTAAATACACAACAGCTAGTACAATCCAAATCCGTGAAACCCATTTATACGCATCACCCATTGTGTGCTATTCAGATAATGCAGTATCAGTGGCAAAATAATTAATGCAGCTTTAGAACAATATTCCGTCATTGCATAATAATGTTACAGTATTGACCGAGCAAGTGGTTTAGATTTGTTTTTTTCAGAAGTTTCATTTTTAGTAAAATAATTTCAAAATACTCCTTCAACAGAACTCGAATGAAATAATAGTCTGATAAAAGAAAGTTGCAATAAGAAACATTTTTAGTAAATGCTCTCTAAAACAGCTTCTTCACGGATTGTTAATACGCCGTGAGCAGTTTTTCGGCCTAGACCCCGAAAGTTGGCATGGTAACATTTAGCTGACTATTCTTTCAACGAGTTCTGACTAATATGGTAAGTTTAATTCTTGTCATTATGAATAGCTGATAACCTCGGTGTACAAATGGCTTTTTAAAATAGCGAGGGAATATCTTGATGTATCAAGCGCTAGTTCTTTAATATATTTAAAAGACACACCTCTTATATTGGTAGCTTCTTTTAACAAGGCATAATAAGTTTTGTTGCGGAAAAATGATAAAAATTATCCAATTGAAGTAAATGACTTTAGTTCAGTTAATCAAAACTATTATTTCAACGATGTTCCTCAAAGTATTTTTGAGAAAAAGAAATAAATTCATGTGAATCCAAGTTTAGTAACAAACACTATTGGTACAAGCGCCGTATATAGACTATTTGCTTTCCTTACGCAGGGTCTTATGAGTAAAAATTGAGCTCATTAGTAGTAAAATTAGAACATTTCTACAAAAAACTGTTGTTTTAAAAAATAAATATCAAGGAAATTATCTATGTTGATATTAGGGAAAATAACATACAGAATTTTACTTCCTCTGCCCGTACCGTAGGTAGATAGATAGTTTAATTCGGCCGAAGACAAGTACATGTATGGCATCGTCAAAGTATTAAAATGAAACACCATTTAGTGAAACTATAAAATTCATTGATATTATAAATGGGGTTAACCAACAGTTTGTTCCGGACTGTCCTAAATGTCGGTGTAGGAAAATTCCTTATTCTTATTGGGATACTATTGAAAAGTTTCATAGATATGTAGTGAAAACTGTTTTGAGTTTCTGTATATTTACATTTGTTCTTATATAAGTTAAAATTAGTCCTTGTGGAATAACTGTGCATATTAGTACAAATTGTGAAATTATTTAGATTATTTCTG
This sequence comes from Ectobius pallidus, assembly GCA_964059195.1. NCBI lineage: Eukaryota > Metazoa > Arthropoda > Insecta > Blattodea > Ectobiidae > Ectobius > Ectobius pallidus. Next base: position 21,274,085 of record CAXKWD010000008.1, read on the forward strand.
GCGTAGAGGAGACAGGACAGGACAAACTTGGATGGTAGGCTGAGAATGCTTGTTTCAATAAAAAGTTGTTTACAATGGCTGAGATCCATATATAATCCTCAAAGCTCTCTTTTGCAATACAAAAAGTTTATTAGAAGAGACATGGTTTCCCCATAATATTATTCCATAACTCAAGTCGCTGTGTATAAATGCGTAATACACTGTAATCAAAGTGCTTGCAGTAACGCTGTCTTTAAGAATTCTTAGCATTTATAGAGCCCTTCACTTATTTTTTCAGCTAGATAACTTGTGTGTGTATTCCTTCCTTTGCCACTTTCAAGATGAATGCTTAGAAACTCAGCTGAGTTATCTGAAGGATTTTCACGTCTGTTAGGTGTGAATTTAATATCTACAGTTTGATCTTTATCGAGGGAAAGTGAATTTGCCTTACACCAATCTTGAATAAGGTTTGTTATTTCATTAACTTTGAAATGTATATTATCATGTGCATTATGGTTGAAGTTAATTGCAAGATCATCTAGGATTCTAGGCACTCATCCCGAATACTGGTCGGGAGGTCATTAATATATATAGTAATATATATTGGGCCCAGTGTTCGTTTTATAATAAAGAACACTGGGCCCAATACGGATCCATGGGGAACACCATGTCTAACTAACATGTACTTAGATTGATTATGACTATTAATATAAACAGACTGATACCTATTTGTAAGGTAGGACTTTAGTAAATCAAGACTCGGATAAGTGAAACCATAATATTTAAGTTTTTGCAAAAGAATGCTGTGAGACACCGTATCAAAGGCCTTAGTAAAATCATAAAATCTACTTGAAACAAAATGTCCATTTTCATTTCCATCACAACACCTATTAATAAATGACATAACATTCTTAATCGCACTATGAGATCTTCTGAATCCAAACTGAGAGTTCTAAATAACGCGTTTTCTTCGAAGTAGGTGGAAATTTGATTGTTTAGTAAGAGTTCAAAGACCTTTAATATGGTTGGGATTATACTTATAGGCCTGTAATTAATGAAATCATATTTGTTGCCCTTTTTAAAAACGGGTATTACTTTTACATTCTTAAAATCATTCGTAAATACAGAAGAATCCAGGCAAGAATTGAAAATATGAGTCAGTGGTTCACATATGATGGTAACTTAATTATCTTGGCATTAATTCCAAATACATCAAAAGTTGAACTGTTGTTGAAACTCATTATTACAGTGTAGATATCCTCAACACTAAAGTGTCTGAATTCAAACGTTGTAGGATTTCTTAATACATTTAAGTAGTGCACAACATTAAGATTCCTGGAATAACTCTTAACAATTTCTTTTACCGTATTGACCAAACACGAATTAAATTCATCTGCATTTAAGTAATTAATTAATGATTTTGATTTAGAATTTTTACTAACCAGAAATGAGACTGTTGTGGTACTATAGGTAGAGGAAGTATTATTTTCGATCACCAAACTCGAAGTTGAGTTTTTAACATAAATACACGTTTTGAGATCTCCTGAATCCAAGAATCCTATTTTCGGGTCTAGCTCAAGAATGGAAAATCGTATGAAAATAACATTTTGTATCATCCTTCCCTCCTTTTCATATTTAAACCCCGTTTTTTAAATTTAATACGGCGCAGTTTAACTAAACAAAAAAGGCGTTAAATATTTTTGTTTCTGAATATGAAAAATCCAAAATGAGAGGGTTAAGTCAGTATATTAAGAAATAAAAAGGAACTATAGACGCAGATAAAAATGTTATGATGCGTTGGAGTGCCGTGATATAGATGAGGCGTGGAAAGTAGGTTGTGCTACACTAATACCGGAGAATTCGTAACAAAATTATAAAGTTTATGAAGTGGGTCGATGACAAAAATTTGAGTTGAATGAGGAGATGTTGTTAGCTTACAAAAAGTGTGAAATTTTGAATATTCCTGGAAATCTGTGGACCGAGCTTTTTTTTATTAGTCTAAAAACTATTATCAATGTGCACCCGGGCATTGGTATTGGAGGTTGTCTTGCATGTTAACATACAATATTTTAAAATAAATTATTGAATGTAACTTTTTCACTTACCGCACTTAGTAGCCTATATTCTAGTCCCTTTGTGTTTTGCGTTTTGTTTGTTTAGGAACCATACGGGATCCAAGACCTCAAATTCCTAGGTGCTAAAAATTAGTCTCATCACCCAAAAAAAATTACGGACACTTTTCAAGTACACTTGCCAACATGGTGGAAACAGGTTGAATTTTAAAATTTAAATCTTACTCGTAACTTGATTTCCTTTTAATTTTTTTTTTGTTTGCTTCGATCTAATTCTTGCAGCAGCTAAGTATGATGCGAAAAGTGCTCCTGCGCTGAAGTATTCGATGAACTGATCGCCACCAAGATTAAAATAGTGACTACTTCATAATGATATTATCCCTTGTAAACTAAAGGCAATATTGAACAGCTGTTAGTAGTTAATTATTTCCTCGCAAGTAATATTTTTATTATTACATACAGTATAAAAATAACACGCAATTCACATGCGTTAATGCATTGGAAATTTATTTAAAAAATAATCTCTTCTTCTCTTGTCCAATGAGACTCTTACCACTTTTGTATCACATTATACTGTTATGAATATGGTGAAATAATATTATGCCTTTTTCATCTGAAGTGATTCGTGGACTCGGCCACATGAAACGTTTGGTTGCTCTCCAACACTGTACTAATAAATAATAGCCTATGTTAGCTTGAATTCTATTTTTTTATGCATCCTTTCTCGTTATCTTCGGACAGCTTGCATAGACTCGTTTATATGAACTTCATAAGGAATCCTCCGTGCGGAAAGATAACTCATTCTTCAGTGTTTTATTCCATAACTAAGATAAGAAAAATTATATAAAGATGCTATCCACTGAGGGAGGTGGGCGAAATTTATATTTTCCCCATTTTTTAAATTAAAAACTTGAATCTTAAAAGTTTAGTTTGTAACGCTGTTTAAAATTGCCGCGATTCCATCCCCTCCGACTACACTCTCTCTGACGTAAGTAGTGCACGACTTCGCCGCTACATACCGAGCCGTAATGGTGGGCTTGGTCCTGGCAGTCAATCAGACTGTATTTGGCAACTGCCTAGTTAGTGTGGGAGCTGCGAGGACGAGTCGGACCCTCCGGTTGGCTGTGTGAGTAAGCGATGTCGTCACTATTTATTAGCTAAAATTGATTTCAAGTGCCTTCAGCACATTATGCCTATATTCATATTTTGGTGTTAAGATAACTGAGGTAGGAAAGGACAGAGAAAGATGTATTTTCAGAGTTAGTTAACCTTAAGTACTTATAGTCATGGCCCGTCTGGACAAGGAACAACATTGGTACCAAGTTTATTATTTCAAGGCATCATGAAAATGCCCATGTTAGAATATATGCGTTTGAGATCAGTAACTCTGTAGGGTTAGACCCCTCTTGTTCATGAAATGCTAGTTTTCGACTAAGAATTATTTTATACATGTTCTAAATACCCATATTTTGCTATATCATTGTGTGAAGTTCTCCGATAGAAATATTAGTATTCCCATTTCAGTTATGCTTGCTAAAAGAATTTTCTAGTGGGCGTATCGTCGCCATTTGCCTACCCCGTTGCATCTTGGGTAGATCTGGTAATGTAATTGCTGGCCCAGATGATATATATATTATTCCTTAACTTCAATTTTCATTGTCTCAAATCTAATGTTAAATTTCATTTCCCTATATTAATAAATTTAATTGAACTGTTATTTGTATTGCATTTGTTAACTTGTGATTTTGCCTGTAAAAAATTGTTTTGGGTATAAATTCTTCTGGTTCCCTTCTTTAGCCAGAATGGTCAGAAAGATATTAGTACTCTGATGTTGAATTTATATAAGGGTTATAAATTTTTATGTAAACTATTATTCAGCTATTTATGAGGTGGACTTAGTTAATATATTGTTCTGGTCCATATACTTTCTTCACGTAATATATTCTCTGGTTGCAAGTTATATATTGTGTAGCTAATTTGCATAATTATGTGGAACATTCTGGGGCGTTCAAAGTTCACCATGTTAGGTCACGCCAGGCATTTCTTGTATATTTATGGACATTAGCCTCCCTTCTTGCATAGTGATACACACCAGATAGATTTGCCTAATATTTCTTTTGAGATTTTGTAATTATTTATTCTTTTCCTTTTTTTTATCTACAAGCTAATTGCTATTAAAGTACACGATTAATTTGGTACAAGTAGTTCAGCCCTTTTTCTAATAAATAAATTTTCTAGATTTTCTGCTCCTATAGTTTCATAGTATTTTCCAGACTGTTCTTTCTGGCTATATTCCGAGTAGCTGACTTGCTTATATTCTCTGTTTTTGTATTTGACCTTATTCTGTTATATGCTAATTCGAAATTGCATTTATATTTTTGGCTGTTTGCTGGCTGATTTGCTTAACTTACCTTGTTTAGTTTTGCTTTCCTTTACATATTTATTCTCTAATTTCATATTGCTTTTTTATACCAAAATTTCTGCTTAGTCAATTTATTCTTGATTATATTTTGGTGCTACTTTGATATTTAATTACACTCAGGTTTTGGATTTTCCTTACCGTATTTATTTTTCTTTTATTCCAAATTATTATTTTCTATTGCAAATTAGGTCCGCCAGTTCACCCTTCTTCTGTAGTATTTCTTAAGCAAATTCTAAATAAATTCTCAGCTTATCTTCCCTTCTGTATATTCTAAAATACTTTAAAGTATATTATCTACTATTCCCTATTGGATAGGCCTAATTATAGTTCATGAGTAAATTTTTCTAAAGTGATTTCTAGTCATTTGCTGATTATAAAAGACTTTGAAACATTCCCTTCTATTGGTAATTAGGTAAGGCCTAATTAGTATTTATTCTGGAAATTTCTTTAATACAAATGGTACATAGTTGTGAACTTTGATTTTCTTTTGGCACCCCTTTATTCTAAATTACTTTGCCTGGCATTGACCTTTGATAGGCCTAGTCTTTATTAGTGATCCATGCATATTTATTTATAGTATACCAACTTAACCTTTGGAGTTTATTGGATTTGCAATTTTGGATTATTCTTGGTACATGAAAGATAGCTTAATGTTTAGTGATCTTGGGCATTTAATAATCAATTTCTAGTCATTACTATTTATTGTCATATATTTAAGGTAGACCTTATATTGTACATTGGTTATATTATACATTAAATCTCATTGTTGGAATTTTGCGAATTTATGATCATGTGCGATGGCCCTCTTGCTCTCCCATCCTTCTTAACCTGTATTGGAGATAGATCTTCGGCCTTGCTGGAAATTGTCCACATGCTCTTCCAAGTTATATTAAAGTGAGATATTATTAATATAGAAGTTTTTGGTACCTGCAAATAAGTATCAGTTATTACATTTATATATATATATATATTGGATATCAGATTAATTCCATTTGTAGGAGTCTCTTCATTTAACCTAGTGACCCCTTTAATTAAAGTATTCTAATTATTTATTAAATTCTATTATAAATTCAATTATCTCTAGCAACATTATATTTCATTCTTAAACTACCTTATTATTTATTACATAACCTAATTCTTTTTCGTTGCAAGTTCTTGATTTTTTTTTAGAAAGATTGCCTAATTTCAAAATGTAGCCAACTTCTATCTACAAAGCCAGTGGTTTACCTCTACGTTTAAAAACTATAATATTTTTTTGTTTTAAGTTTACAAAAATTATAGTAAAATCAAATTCTTGTTATAATTTTGCTAAAAATTAATTTTATAGACTGCAAATAGACTAAGTTTACATTATTTTAAAAATTACACTTGGTGTTGATAAAGACACTTTACAGTAAATTCACTAAAATTTTCATATTGTACCCGGACTGTATAAACTTTGAAAACATTTGAAAACGAAATTCCGAAAAAGTGAGTTTAAAATGTTGCATGCAAGGGAATTTAATAGCGGATCAATTTAAATATTATTTGTAATTTTTATTATTTATTTTTTTGTTGAGAATATAACAAGCTCATTGCCCAATTACAATATACCCTTATACTAACTACACCAGTTTTACAACGCTAATTTTATATGTTTAATCTAATACTAAAAATATTCAAACTAATACTATAACTAAAAAATACAGAAAATAAAAACAAGAAACACGTACAACATGAAAATTACACAATGAAGAGAACAGATCAAAACATAAGTAATTGAATAGCTTTGGAGGAAACGAAAGACTTGAATAAAGAAAATGACATGGAACATATTTTAACTATCACTTTTTAATTATTACTATTTTAAAGTTTTCAAATTTTTATCACAGACATTTCTAAACCGCTTATTGTTAGTATTAAATATATCTATATTGCCCTTTTTGTGCAATTGATTGTATAGGCGGAGCACATTGTATAGATGAGAATTATTACGGGAGTCAGTGTTTGCTTTTGGAATGAAAAACAAGATTATGCAATTTGTAAGATCTATAACGTTTAACATAAAAAGATATTTCTTAGAGAATATTAATATCATCTATTTCGTTAAGTAATTTATATAAAAACAACAATGCATGAAAATTTTGTCTGTGTGATAGTTCAGGGATATTGAAATGCTGTAACATAGTTGAATGTGATTCAAATTTAGAGTAATAGTTAAACTGTTGACGTTATTACTGTCTGATTCAGTTAAAAACTTGACGAGTGCATCTTGAGCATAAATAAATTATGTTTTCATTCAAAATTATTATTTCACTCATTACTCCCCTAAACTGGAATTATAGATTGTCTGCAAGGGAACAGAAGTTTTAGAATTGCCGTACCCATTTCTTTGCAGAACACTTCCTTTTTATTTTCCTTTTATCGTTCTAAATAGGATGTAATAGTGGAGTAGTCTGCCTATTTCCATGGTCCAGCGCCTGTACCCTACAAGTTTGTTAATGATTGCTGGTTAGCTTGCGCTATTGTCTACTGATGTCACAATGCCACATGACACGTAACGTTACATCAACGTTATTTCCAATCACAATCGCCGCAGCAATAATCCATAATCCTCACATAATAACCCCCACCAACCCTCCTCTTTATTGTTATTACATATATTAATTTTTTCTTCTGTTCCTTTAATCAACAAAAACATGGACCTTGTTGGGGGCGGATCGACTGGTTATGGCAGGATTTAAATCGCTAGGACATCCACTGAGTGCAAAACTGAATTACGCTGCATATGTAAAGCGACTTCAATTAGATCTACTGTTAAATCAATAGCCCACACAATAAGCGGACTAATGTCAGCTCCAATGCAACATCTGCTTGTTTATTGACTTCGTAGCCTAATCATTCTCAAATCTTCTTACCGCTACTAACATATATTTGCTTCAATTCAAGAGGCTGTTTGAAAACGTGGATAAAAGCATAACAGTAAAACGTTTTACTTAAAATGTGCGAATGTTTACTCACTTATTAGAATTGCCATCTATTTTGCTAAAATTTTCTTTATTGATTTCAAAGCCAGAGCCGTCTGATGATTTCACGTGATAATAGTTTATATCAATATACAAAATTCAGCTCTGTAAGGGTTAACTGTCAATTTCATTTTCACTTAAAGAACTGTAATATATACGTTAGTTAGGCCTATTCTTCATGAATATTCTTTTCAGTTTGGTCTATTCCTGTACTTTTTTCGATGCTTTCCTTTTTAGACAAGATATTATTTATTAGGTCTACATTCTAACAGATAAAACAAATTCGGTAGACAAGTACCGAAGTAAACCCCAATTTAGTGTCTATTTTAAAGGCGCGATAACTCGGATTTTCATGAAACCTGGTATACGCATTTATAATATTTGTGGGAAGACGCCTATTGAAATTGGACCAAATCGGTTGGCCGGTACCGGAACAATGCCCAATTTAGTGCCTCTTTATGATAATATACCATAAGAAGTGGCGCGATAACTCAAATACGCTTTATCGGATTTTCATGAAACTTCGTATACGCATTTATAATGTCCATTGCAAAAAGTCTATTTATTTTGAACAAAATCGGTTGACAGGTAAGAGAGTAACAACTAATTAAAGTTCACGTTTTTTTAAAAATCATGTCTATACTACAATGCAGCATTTCTAATCATTGAGGGCTTTGACTCCAATGCAGTTAGATGTTTGTTTATTTCGTTGATCAAGTTGAAATTGAGTACTACATGAATATTGTTATATACAGAAGGTATATTACTGTGAAATAATTAGCGGAGTTCTTTGCCACTGAATTTTGTAAAATGTTGACATATTTTAAGAATTTCAAGTTATAATACATTTAGCTTTGACAAATTACACTATTTTTCACATATGCTTATGAAATTAAATCGTTAAACTGAGCGACGCGGCCAAATTAGTTACTTGTTGGACTCGTATTCTGGAGGTCCCTGGTTCAAATCCCGAAGCCGGCCAGTTTGACATGGATTTATTTTTTTATTTTATGCGAGTGTGCAATTGTCAAGATATCACAAATCTGTAGTTCTGCTGATTCTGGAAGATTTTAATCTGATAAAAAACTTATTTTATACAAATCATAATTGCAATTATAATTCATTCAACAAAAGCATTCTGGCACTTTATTACATCAGTTTACCAGATTTTATTATTATTATTATTATTATTATTATTATTATTATTTTAATAATTGTCTCCTATCGGAGGTAGCCTCTGCGGACTTAGTATACTTACATAAACTTCTTAATTCAAAAACATAAAATTTAAGTTGAATCATATAAAGTAAATGCAGTCAAATTGCATGATAAAATAGTAACGAATAAAAGCGTAATATACTTTGTACAGTAAAAAGAAATTGTTCATGTTTTTAATGGTTTTATCTTTTAAATTCTTTTATAACAAATTTTAAAAGATAATTTTAATTCTAATATTTTTTGCCACTGTACATTGACAAACAATCGACTTTTGACTTCTATAAAAAAAAAAATTTTACGTTAGCTTGATGTACATTGCATTTTATTGCATTTGATATTTAATTCTAACTCACAATTTCTTTTATCGTTATTCATAATTTTTGCGAGCTTTGATTTAACGGTAACCCTTCATTGAAATAAAATAAAAACAATAACATTTATCGATCTTGAGTTATACAGTAATCTATAAATGTAGTAATGTACAAATAAATGTATAAATATGATATGTTATAGCTATCTAAAAAATGCATGCCTATAATAATAATAATAAGAAGAAGAAGAAGAAGAAGAAGAAACAACCAACACCCTCAATGAAATGTTCTGCAAATACATTATACGCAAAAGGTCTTCGGAAAGAAAACAACTAAATATTGTGTTTTACAACATAACGTGTAGTTTTGTCACGAGACACGTCTGTTTTTTCCTAGGGTTCAAAAAGTATTAATTTAATATAATCCAAACAGAAATAACACTAAAACTCTACTAATAACGCTGCTACATCTACTTTCGCTACTGTTACACTACACCTTATAAATATGATACTACCGTACCACATTAAACATGTCACTAGAATCTATAACAGAAGCGTCTGTTTGGATACTTCATGGGTCGCTTATAGAAGGGTGTACGGTACTCCATTGATTTTGTACTTCCCTTCCAGGAAAGTATGTCAGTGGGGAATCTAGACTAGGCTACATACATACAGTCTTATAATACTTTTAAGGATTATATCCAGGATTTATTAAGATATCCATGCAAACATTTCTGCACGATTTTAGAGTAAAATAATCTAAATTACTTCCATCATTACGTGCCAGAATAGTACTTTCTGAGATTGTATGTTGGACGGGAATACGTCTTTCCGTCTGTCTGTCTATGTCCGTGTGACTGTACGCGCGGTAACTCGAATACGCTCAATCAGATTCTAATGAAACTTCGTATACGCATTTGTAACGTCCATGCGAAGAAGCCTGTTGATTTTGGACCAAATCGATTGACGCGATAACTCAATGACCGGAGTAATTACTAATTTACAGTCACGTACTTTTCAAATGGCAAATTATCACGTTAGTCTACTACAAAGCCGCGATGAACTGCCTTCTTTCGCTAAATATAACCAATACCTCCCATCTCAGTTAAGACATAATGTTGGCCTATACATCGTCTATGCTAGCGAAAATGCATGAGTCAGCCATTAAATACGTTATGCTGGATGAAAATTTTATTTTTATACAAAAATAGGGAAAAAGATTAATAAATTTTGTGTTTCTGGCTGTACTATAGCAATAACAATGTCAATGGAGGGTCTTCCCAAGTCTATAAATTTCACAAAATTGATTCCAGATGGCTTAAATGGGTATGTGGAATGCACAGGGAAAAATGTTATACCTTCAGATAACTCATGGTAAGTAAGCACATATTAATGACAAATATTTGTCAGTATTTTGTTATTAAACCCACACGGTGGTAGTAATTGTGATTAGCCTATAGGTGGAATTGTGATTATAGTTTGTGAAGAGTATTTAGGCTATTTACATTACTGCTAATGAATCGCTTACTAAACGTAGGCTATTATTGCAATATTTAAATAATAATAATTTATGTTTTAGAAAGGTCTTTATAACAATATCAATAGTACAAAGTCTGTGCCATGTATATTAGACCCATGTGAAATATGGCCTATTATCTGCATCTGGCACTTTGTTATGTCAGTTTACCTGATTTTATTATCACTATAAGAACTCTACATGAAGCATCTGCTGAGTAAGAATAATTTAATAAGAATATAGCTAATGAGCTGTTACCTTCTTCCTCCTGGATGTTTGCTATATCCAGTTTGTTTTTGTCATTAACTGTATTTTGCCTCATGTAAAGCGATCAGACGTCCCTATTTACCCAAGAGAGAGTTCCGATATTTGGAGCCAAGTCGCCATTCGGGGAACATTTAGATTTTAGAAATCAAATTGAATTCCCGGTCGTTTGAGGTTTCAAAATATTATATTTATTTTCCTAGCAATGTCAGTCATAAATTCAGTTTAGTTTCCTCAGAACTAGTACATAACGTATTATGAAATGCGTTCACACGCCTATTTGATGATTTGTGATGCGAGAGCTGGGATGGAGTTTGGTACACATGTCCAGTGATTGATATCTAAACATATCATCTTATGTTACATCTTATGAAAATATTTATAACATTGTGGAATTTGTGTTATATCTTCCAGGCACAAATAGCTGTCGAACATGTCCATTTGTTGATGAATAAGGCTTAAATCTGCAAAAACTTAAAAGATAGTAGACACTTTGGAAGCAATAAGTTACTGATGGAGACTTTTAATTTCATATACAATTGCTCAGAATTCCAAGACTTCTCAAAGGAAAACAAACATCTCCTGAGTCAAATTCATTCACCTCAGAAGTACGGGATTAAGAACTGAATGTTAAAACAGTGTGCAGTTAACGACGTTCGTGTTGGGCCTCTTAAGTGTATTATTATGTAGTAACTTTGAATGTGCATGTGTTTTAAATTATGTTTATGTCATAAATATTATGTTATTAATGTTGGCGTCTTTTGTTTAGTTCACCGGGTGGAGAGAAGTTATTCAATTGGTCCCATTTTCTACTCGTAGAAAATAATATGGTCACCCTACCTGATGAGATGGGAGTACGCCGTAGCGTAGTGGTTGAAACCGGAAGGTCGCGGGTTCAATTCCCGATGAGGTCGTTGAGATTTTTGAATTTGCCTATTCCTTCTGGAGGAACTATGACCCCGGGGCCGACTCAGCCTCCAACATAAATGAGTTCCGGGAGCAATCCTGGGGGTAAAGGCGGCTAGTGCGTAAGGCTGACAACCTTACCCCCCTTCATGTCTAAAATCTTGGAGCCTCAACCTCCTGGAACCCTCTGGGCCTCCATGGCCTGTATAGGGATTACTTTACTTTACTTTACTTTACCTGATGTGATGAGTGATGACGTGGTGTGTGTCGCCATCTCCTCGCACACCATCACCCACCACAAAATCCACAGCAGTGTGTGTTGCTATATCCTCGCACACCATCATCCGCCAGAGTATATGCAGTGTACTGAAAAGACCAAAATAAAACACTAGAATCATCAGGAGGATAAGCATTAAGGTATATAATATTTATCCGCCAGGTGCAAATTCCTGCTTTTTGTTCCTTTTTGGGATATATATATATATAAAATTTAATCCATTAAGTTACAAATTATTTATTTTTGAGATTTGATTTTTCTTATTCCTTATTTCTAATGTCTATAGATTACTATATGAATCATAATTAAGTACAAAATAGCCAAATAACATTTATACATACTGATATAATGACCGTCCTCTAAATATGAGATTGGGGTACAACAATATCTGTATAGCATACTACACTGCATTCAACTTTGAACAGTTTATTTCTTATGATAAGCTACAAAACACTTCATACAGAGTGTCACAAGGCATTTAACACAATATGACTTTGGTTTTCTCTTACATTCAACTCTTACATATCTTCTTTGTGTGTTTCTTCGATCAATTATATGACCAATTCCATCAAACCTATACTCTCAACTTGCTAGATGGAGATTCTAATGGACGTTTAGATTTTTTTTCTTCCAACGTCAAGTTTCAGGTATGTAACTGTAACAGCTCGTCTGAAACCCAGTAAATCTAGTGCACTTTTCCCATGTACTAGTCTGTAGAGAAGCCAGGTATTTACGAGAGTCATTTCCAGCATACGTGTTAAGTAGGACCGAATAGGCTACCTTTTTTCCCTCTGATTGATGTTGCATATTTTCCCACTAACCAGTCATGGCAATCAACTCCTCCCATGTACGCATTATAAGACTTCAAAACGGCAGGTTGTTGCACTTGTGTCTTCTTATTTGCTTATCTACTGTACCGGGTAGCTGCTCCCAAAGGTTTAACTTTGTCAAAATTAGTACCAATTGTAACACATATGTTGTCGTGCCATCTAAAAAATAATACTTCACCATTCCTGTCAAACTGATAGTCATATTCACCTCGAGTTATCATTTTCAGTTCCTTGTTGCTCTGGAGTGGACAGTCACCAACTCGATTCACTCTGACAGACCCAGTTGCACGATAACCAATATTTCTGAGATGAATCAGAAGATCTCTACTGGTGAAGAAATTGTCAAAGTAGACACAATGGTTTTTGTTGTTTTTTAATGCAGTCCAGAATGTTTAGGACTACTCTTGATCCCAACAGTAGATCATCCCTTTCAGTATCTGCTGGATCTTTTCCACAGTATAAATCAAATTTGAAACAGTATCCGCTTGCTCCACAAAGATATCACAACTTATAGCCAAATCTAATAGGCTTGCCTCGGATAAACTGTTTCAAACCACTTCGTCCATGTATTTGACTATCATTTCGTCACCAGACAAATTACATATAGCCTACATTTGCAAGAAATACATATGCAGTCTCAGCATTTCAAGTTGGAACATGCACCGACATGAATAACTGAAATGATAACACCAAGTCCCAGTGTCCTATTTAGAGTACACCAAAATTTGCAACAATGCAAAATAATGAAAATGATTGGTATGGAGCTAACAATGCAAGGGGATCAAAAGGCAGATAGTTGGCTATAAATGCTCACAAAAAGATAATTGCCATATGCATAAAACATGCATATATTATCAATAATGTAAATACCTGTAACAACGAAATATGTGGCTCGGTATTCAATAAGAAATTAAGGGTAGAATTTATTGTTTTTAATTTTCAATAAGCATAAATTTGTTTTAAAAAGCATCAATAAATGCCAGAGAGCAGTAATAATAAGAAATTAATAATTAACTATATATTCATAAATAAATATGTGCACTGTCCTCTAAATAGGACACTGGGCCTTAACGGGTTAAACTATTTAGTTCTAACACAATTTATTTATTTAGTTAATTTATATATTTATTCCACAAAAGAGGATAACTGACAGCAAACTACAACTCCTACTGGTCAGATTTTTAATTTTTTGTACTTCCACGCTTTTAAATTAATCAGGAAAACAACCTAGTTTCTGCAAAAATATGAGATAAGACATTTCAGTTTACACCAGTTAATTAATTTTAATTAGAGGCATTTTATATAAAATGACTAGTTATTAACAATCACCCCGTATTTCTTTAAATGTTTATAAAATCTCTCGAGAATAACAAATAATAAAATCTCAAAACAAAACAAAATAAATAAATAAATAAATAAACCCTTCGCTTGAGTCTAGAATAACAGCAAACTGATTATATGATATGCTTGTGAGCTGATTTTCAATAATTCTTTCATAATTACCCTACGAAATGCAATATTGTAACGGCGTCGTGCATTAATTTCAAAGAGTTAAATATTTGGTTACTAATAAGAATCAATGGTAGGTTAATTCGGTCGGTCAGTAGCATAAACATTAATTCATCATCAAATTCACGAATATTTACTGTTTCCAAATAGCCAACAATAATTTCTTCCAAACTACAAATACAGTAGTGTCCAAAATTAAAGCAACAAACTGATATTTCTCTTTCCGGTGTCTACTATATGAAATATTCATATAAGATGTAAAGCTATGTCCGTATCGTCGTGTTCTGAACTGAAGATGGCATTCCTGTCATCTTACAAACATGCAAACGATGACGTCAGTGCACCAATCAAAAGGGCAGCGCACCTATCAAAAGGGTCACTGCAGCATAGTGTTTGTTGCTTAGTCCAGTATCAACGTCTGCTGTGTAAACATTTACTGCAGGTACAGGATGGCACAGAGAAGACGCCTAGAAGATTCTCTTCGGTGGAGGGCCATAGGAAGAATGGAAGTGGGACAGTCTCAAGCTGATGTGGCCAGATGGCTTAATGTGAATCGTTCTGTTGTTTCTCGGATGTGGCAACAATTTGTAGAGTCCGAAAATGTATCCCGAAGACCAGGCCAAGGACGACCAAGAGTGATATCAGAAAGAGAGGACCGTTATTTGACTGTAAGGGCACGACGGTACCGCCGTAGTACTGCACAACAACTGATATATGACCTCACAGCATCCACTGGAACAGTTGTATCGAGGCAAACAGTGTACAGAAGGCTTCGGAAGAGAGGCCTTTATTGTCGGAGACCTGCTGTATGTGTACCCCCTGACGCTTATTCACAGAAGAGTACGTCTAGAGTGGAGTCATCAACATGCCAACTGGACGGTCGAACAGTGGGCCTATGTTCTCTTTACATATAAGTCCAAATTTTGTCTTGAAAATGATTCTCGACGGATTCGCATCTGAAGAGAACCTGGAACACGATTTCGGGACGCAAGCATTGGGAAAAGAGACCGATATGGAGATGTATCAATAATAGTGTGGGCAGGAATTCTGTTGACTACCCGAACACCTCTTCATGAAGTAGTACGGGTAAATCGGCAAGGTTTAACTGCTGTCAGGTATCGTGACGAGATCTTAGCACCTCATGTGCGGTTGTTTCGAGGTGCTGTGGGCCCAGACTTCGTACTGATGGATGATAATGCTCTTCCTCAGAGCACAGGTGGTGGATATTTTCCTGGAAACTGAAGATACTGCACGAATGGACTGGCCTGCTTGCTCTCCCTAATTGAATCCTATAGAGCATGTCTGGGATGCACTAGGGAGATGATTTGCTTCACGTGAACATCCACCAACCACTCTCCAGGCCTTGTGAGCTGCTCTGCAGGAAGAATGGACGTTATTGCCTCAAAATGAGATTGATGACATAATTCACATCATGCCACGCCGTTGTGAGGCCTATGTTGCTGCCAGAGGTGGTCACACCCCATACTGAGCCCATTAATGCGTTTTTCTGGATGTGTGTTAAAGTCATTACGTGTGGAAAAAAACAGGGCTTTTGTTTTATTGGTATGCACAAACGTTGCAATAGTTTACTTTCTTTATTCCTGATATTGTTTATACGTTGCTATAACCTGTTTTTACTGTTTTGTGGAATAATTAACCACCAAAGAAGAAATTTCGGTTTGTTTCTTTAATTTTGGACACTAGTGTAATAACTGGAAACATAATATTTGACTAGCTAAAATTGTATGATTAATCTCTCATCTGGCTAGAAATTCAATTTTATTCTAGTTCCGCATCTAGATCAGCATTCGTGCCTGTCAGCTGGCTAACCTTCAAAAATTAAATTAACTGACAAGTCCACAAAATTATAATCTTTAAATCCTCATATCCAATAATACATTTTCACTCATAAAGCTGATCTAAAATTAATCGCTGTCTCTATCAGTTTAACCTCACTTCTTTAGGTCATAAGCTATTTCAGTTCGTTAACTTCAGCGTTTTGGACAAAGAATACTAATGCCATATTCACAATCCATCATAATTAATGTTGCTAGGTAATTCAAATTGATAAATGACTATAAATCATCTCCATCATGTTTTGATACCATTGAAAAGTGTATAAAATAACTTCAAAACCACCGTTGCACTACAACTAACATTCCATGCGCAAAGAAAAATTAATATTGATTAAAAATAAGCTTTATCAGATACTAATGACCAAAATTGGTTAGGATAGGTTCTATGTTCCACCGACCATACAAAATATAATACCCAGAAATCTGTATTTAGTAATTTCAAGAACTATGATTAATCAGACAAGTCCGATTAACACGCATTTCTTAGTAACGAACACTCTCTGTATTTCTATTTTGCATAAGTTTCATTGGCCTTCAAACCATGAAACACGATTATTTTACACGTCAGAGAGAATTGAATTTTAATTACTATAAAACTCTTGGCGAGATTTTCTAGAAATTCTGACTGGGAAATTGAATAAGCATAAGATTTAGCCACATTTCAGATATTTAAGTTAATGACCTATAACGAACTATTTCCACATAAGTTCGCAGGCTTCCACGGCCGGTGTTATACATTAACTGATCGTACTGGCTATCCGGGTTGGGCCGATTCGTGTTTTTAGTGTCTTCTAACGTTTCGGACTTCCTATCGTGTCCTTCTTCGGAAAAGGATTCGCATTAAAAATAAGTGCCTGTGAAGACTAAACAGTTGCAGTTGTCATGACGTCAGTATTAAAGTTTTAATTGTTTCCCGCCAGATGTCACTGATCTTATACCCATCTTCCCTGTTTATGTTATGGGGATGTTTAATAATTTCTATGGCTTCTGTAATAAGTCTTGGGAATCTTCTGTTTTCATGTTTTAGTAGAGTTATATCATCGAAAAGTATTTTGTGGCCCGTTTCGTCCGAATGAGATGCTTTGGCTGAGTAGTCAGTGTTGTTTTGTTTCTGGTGTCTGCTATGTTCTTTTCTTCTGGCATTCAGAGAGTGTCCCGTTTGTCCTATGTATACTTTTCCATACATACATGGAATTGAGTAGACTCCCGCTTTATGTAAAATGTCGATTTCGTCTTCCTCTCTTCTCAAAAAGCCTTCCAATTTGTTAACAGGAGTAAAAATTGTTTCAATGTCGTGTTTCTTCAAAAAATTTTGAATCTGGTATGTGACTCCAGCGATGTAGGGAAGATAGGTCTTAGACTTGTGTGGCGGCTTTTCAGTAGGATCTGTTAGGCCTATTTGGTTTCCAGATAGTCTGTTTTCCACTTTCTTGAGACATCTTCGTATTTCACGCGATGGATAACCATTACACCGAAAGCTATATGATAAAGACTTGAGTTCCTGTCGAAAAGTTTTCACTGTCACAGATTTCAAAGCCCTCGAGGTCAGGGTGTTTATAATCCCTCTCTTAACTGAAGGAAGATGGTGTGAATACCAGTTTAGATATCTGTCTGTGTATGTCGGTTTTCTATACACAGCATGGCTTAATGACCCATCTGATTTTCTTTTGACCAGCACATCTAGAAATGGCAGGCTATCATTTTTCTCCTTCTCCATAGTGAACTTTATGTTTTTATGCATGTTATTAAGATGATTTTAAAAAGATGTCAATGTATCTTCTCCGTGAGGCCAGATTACGAATGTGTCGTCTACGTATCTCAGCCAATACAGAGGCTTCAATTCACTATTTCTTAGTGCAGCATTTTCGAAATTCACTATTTCTTAGTGTTGCATTTTCGAAATTCTCCATGAAGAAGAGAGAAAGACGAAATCGACATTTTACATAAAGCGAGAGTCTACTCAAATCCATGTATGTGTGGAAAAGTATACATAGGACAAACGAGACGCTCTCTGGATGGCAAGAAAAGAACAAATCAGATGCCAGAAACAAAACAACACTGACTACTCCGCCAAAGCATCTCACTCGAACGAAATGGGCCACAAAATACTTTTCGATTATATAACTCTACCAAAACATGAAAACAGAAGATTCCCAACACTTGTTACAGAAGTCATAGAAATTATTAAACATCCCCATAACATAAACAGGGAAGATGGGTATAAGATCAGTGACATCTGGCGGGAAACAATTAAAACTTTAAAACTGACGTCATGACAACTGCGACTGTTTAACTCTTCTCAGGCACCTATTTTTAATGCGAATCTTTCTTCCGAAGAAGGACAAGATAGGATGTCCGAAACGTTAGAAGACACTAAAAAGACGACGCGGCCCAACCAGGATAGCCAGTACAATCAGTTTATGTATTTCCATATAAACCTAAGATCGTACCTTCAAAACCACTGGCCTGAAAGCTCAACGACAGTTTCAGTAACAATCAATTGGTAGTTAATTATATCTTTACTAGCTAACATTCCTTAACATTATTCTCAATGGAACTTAAAGGTAGCATAGTTGACGGAATTAAATTTTCCTTTCTACATTATGAAAGGAAATTTAGCCCAAGAACCAGGAATATTGATTTAAATGACGAACTTATAAACCCCCGAAATGAAGTCTCTATGCAATATAAAACGGAATTTTGACTCATAAATAGGTGAGCAGTAGAAAGGGTAAAAATCGCATTGTAGGGGGCCCATTTTCAAAACCAACTTTCTTCTCATAAAACACCTAACATCACACACTTATTTTGTTAGAGATAGTTCTCTGGAGAGGAGATGTCACGACGAATGATTTGGTCCGACCCACCCACCCTAAATAATACATTTTCTTTTATAACACGATCTAGCGAAAAGTAGCGTAAATTCCACCATATTTTTATCTCCGTATGATGTAGAAACTCGTAATTGGACGTTAGAGGTGTGACGTCACCAGCAGCAGAACACGTAGAATTCTTGGAAACAGGTTCTCAAACACAACCGACCTCGCTGGAGAGATATAATATGGCATATTTACGATACTGGAGAATTCAGAATGTCCTACTAAATTAATATCTCTGTTCATAACCTAACAGCACCTGACACTTACACTAATATTACCGTTCCTAACCTAACTGCCACTAAACTAGAATTTCGGGAGATTCAGAATGCCTACTAAATTAATATCACTTTTCATAACCTAACAGAACATGACACTAACACTAATATTACCGTTCCTAACCTAACCGCCACTAAATTAGAATTTCGGGAGATTCAGAATGCCCTACTAAATTAATATCACTTTTCATAACCTAACAGAACATGGCACATTAATATCACTGTTCCTAACCTAACACTACATGTTGGTCAACCTTCTTCGCTGAAAAAAAAATCACCCGTCCATGGAAACCTGCTCACATCGCGAAAAGGGCCGCCTACATTGTGACTTTGCCCTAGAAAGGTATAACAGATTACAATGACAGTCTACTTAAGAGAAATGGTGAAGAGCTCACCCGAAAACCGCTGGATGTCATAGCTTCCATGCCGGATCCGTCCACCGACAAATTCACTGACTTTTTCACTGCGTTCTTCCTACGAGTATTACGGCGTCATGCTCAAGATCGTCTCCGTTATGCGAGTGCTTCAGTAGGATAGATGGCTCTGCAATAGCTAGAGCGCATTCAAAAACTACCTGTGAGCGGAACTTTTAACTTTACAAAACACAGCTATATTATAATTTATCAAGACTTCTGATGAATAATCGAGCATGTTCCGAATTCACGGCTCATAGTATAAGGAATCAGTACACAGAAGATGAAGTAAGCTATTATGTTAATATAACAACCTAATTCGCAAAGTTAAACAGTGTAATATAAACTCTTATGTATAATTATGCTTCTCTCATCCTTATGAGGCAGATTATATACAATTTGAAGTTTTAAAGGCTATATTAGTAACGAAGGATTTGCACTTTATAAGCAGAATCATGTTCTCAAACTTTCAGCCACTGACTTTCCTTTTGGAACTAAGTGAACCGCAGAGATGTCAGCAGTCAAAAACTTGAGTCGGTTTATAGTCCGCGAAAAGGGCTTTACATATTCTATTTATGTTTCACATCTAAATATCACGTTGTGATAAATATATTTTGCTAGTTTAAAAGAAACTCCTTTAGCATCAAAAATGAGTTCGTTTATTCCCCAGTTTCAATATTATGTCAGTTCTTTGTACCATCTTCTTACTTTATACCAGGAAACAGTATGGGAATAATAATAATAATAATAATAATAATAAACATAACAAAAATAGCACTGATAATAGCATTAATAATCACAACAATGCCGGTGTGATTATTAATGAAATAAATACAATATATGTCTGTTTTATCCTAATATCGTATTTATATATTTAATTCTCCTTGGTATTTAATCCTTCTTAGTACTGCCCAGAATGACTTGATATTTGTACAGCTCTAGATTAGATGAAAACTAAATTATAGTCTATGTTTTATAAAACATGTCTAAGAGATGTATTGAGTCACGTACAAATAAATAACGGCATCTTAAAGAAAAGAAAACAACATATTTTAAATATAATTGTAATTTACTCACTTCTTCTACCAATAGATCTAGACAAACTTTTTCTCACATGTATTAAAATATATCGAAAGTTCTATGAAACTTTGTATGTGAACGATAGATTAGTTAATTAAAACATTCATGTAATCAAAAGTGGTTGATAAAAAAATGTGATCTTATACACATTTTGGAATATTGACCAAAATTTGATGGCCTTAGCCTAAAAGATGTCCACCGCTGTGGCGTAGAGGATGCGTTCGCTCCTCTCACGCAGCGGGCCGGGTTCGAATCCTAGTCGCGACAAGTTAACCAGGTGGGGGTTTTTTCCGGGGGTTTTCCTCACCTGTGAGACAATTGTCGGGAAACTTTAGGCCCTTGTGGTCCCCGGATATTATCTGACCGTCATTATCATCCCATCCTAACTGTGTGAATGGTGTGTCTCGTCCTAAGTGTTCGTGTTGTCTCGGAGGTGGCCCCGGCATTGGGCTGATCATTCATCCAAGGAGGCCCTCACAAGTCCTTGTCTGCTAAAAAAATTATGTATGTGATCCATAAATAATCTCTCTCCCGACAAGTCGTGGCCCTGTAAGGCCCGGGCGGCGTGGGTCACTTAAAAATGTCCCTAAAAGGGAGACATAAAATTAAGGTAAAGATAAATAGATAGCTTAAAATATTGTAAATTTGGCATTTCATTAGCCTATAATGTTCCCTTATCATGACTAAGTCAAGTTATTAATGCCACTCTTTTACTATAAAGGAATATGGAAGGTATCGGGTGATAACCTGGGCGAAATACTGTGTTATTTGTTTGCATGAAGGGATCACAGCGGTCAAGTCTCTGAAAAACTTGTCATTAAAATGTAACTTGCATCACTTTTGTGATCAGTAAAAACGTAGAATTAGCGATTAGCCGGAATTGGCCTGTATGTCGATGTTGCAGAGAAATCTTGGCATGTGGTCGCGAGGGCCCTTGTAACTCGCTGTGTTCAGGTGTATGACAACACAATGTATGTGTACCATGTAGCTATTCTACCCGCCAGTTATTGTTTCATATATCCATACACACAATCATTGTATCAATAGATGGGCCATATGCTGCTTGCTCGGGGGAGGGGACGCTCTTCTCCTCTTGCCCCTAAAGGGTACGCAACACATCCAACGCCATCAACATTGTGGGTTCAATACAAATTTCTTTTCTTGAAGCTTTCAAATCTCTGGGATGTATTGTTCCACCAACCTCCCTTTAGGATTACCACGTACATTGAAGAGCTCTACATGAACTATGGATTTAAACATAGAGAAACAGCACTTACGGTCCTCGACCACAATGATTAAATTCTAACCACACGTAGGCTGGAACTACAATTTCCTGGAACAATGCTCAATATTGCGATATGTGTACAGTTATATTCCATGATCATTGTTTTGCATGATGATGCCATGATATCTTTGTTTATTTGTTATAGCCTCAATGGTTCATCTAGATTTCAAATACGATATCCAATGCTGTCGGCTCTCAGTTTAATAACCATGTAATGAATGGAACCCAACTATGAGGAAAGAAATAAAATACTATGTAGAATAAAAATAGAGTAACTGTGATTCTTAATAGCTATTTATGTATCAAGTACGCAAAATAACGCTTTAGCGGACGAATCTAGTATAGAAATACTGGATGAGTCCGCTAAAGTTTTTGCGTACGTGGTGCATACAATATTTTTTAGTAAAAGTTCTATAAATTATATGAAATAAAACAAAAAATACCGTATAATTAATTATAATGAAAGGCATTCAGTCATTTCTATAAGTTATATTGTCATGGCCATCTAGATCATAAAATAACAATGACCGTACGTACCAATAACAAATGTGGTAGTAAAGATGAATAATATATGAGTCCCTTGTTTGTAAACAACTAGGATGTGCCCGTGTTTTTAAAAATTAAAAATTAAGAGTATAATAATTATTAAAGCATTATATTTATTAACACTTGCACGCGAATCATTCATAAACTAAGCAATTAATAATAATTATTGAAACAGCTAAAATTCCTGCTTTAGAGTACATTCCACGACATGAAAGCGCCCCCTGGGAAAACTATATCAGAATCGATTATGCAGTTCCAAAGAACCTGTGAACAGATAATACGTATTGTTTCTCAGCTGTTTATTGACATGAATATGATGTGAATTTTATTTTATCAATTCAGTGTAATTTTCAGAAATTATATAATGTTTCAAGGGAAGGAATGGTTTGTTTGGATTATTATTATCAGCGATATTTCTAGAGATAAAACCATCAATATTTTACAGCTGTTGCCCCCGGCTTCGCCCGCCATTATTTATTGACTCCAGGATTTTTAAGAAAATTACACTGATAGATTATTAAAAATGTTTGTGGTTCAGAGCTATGAAAATTGTAAGTAAAAATAAAATTAGAATATTTGTTCATTGTGTTCATTTCACTTAGGCCTTATATAATAAAGAAACTGTTTTCCTTCCTAATTTTGTAGTCGTCATGAAAGTTTAGACTGCGAGAGACGAACATCGCCGAGTATACCCGATGTCTCACGAAGCGGGCGAGCAAGCACGCTATTTAGGGCCGTTGAATTGTATAAGAGTAGATATTGCATACCAACTAGTATTTATGAAAAGCTTGTGAAAATATAAATAATACCGAGGAAATTTCAACCCAAGCCAGAAACATTGAATTGGAGCTGCTACCAGCAACTTCACGGCAGAAATAGGCTATGAGAAGGGATATATTACGGCATTTAAATGCTGTTCGTCCATGGCAAGGAATGTTTTTCAAGTGTACCAAAATGTGAAAAGTTGTTGGCTTATATTTGTTGTCATGTGAAGAAGTGGGTTACCGTGTTTTGCGAAAAATCCTGGTAAAGTTTCTGATTGTCATAAAGAAACGTGTTGGCTTAAGTTTGTTGTTTCATGACCAATTATATGCGTAAATCCATGTTAAAGTTGGTGTGACTGGTCAATGCCGTCTGGGTTTTGTTTATAGATTGCCATGACGACTTTAAAGGACAAGGCCGCTAAAATTGCATTTTGAATGCAGTTTGAATGCACTTTTATGCAATTTTAGCGGACTTGTCCTTTAAAGTGCAGCTTTTCGGCGTGTTACCAGTCCGATAAGCAGCTGTTTTAGAGAGCGTGTACTAAAAAAGCATTAATGATATCGCATGACGCCTGGAAACGAACTGCAATAATTGTACAATTCTGTGTTTTTAGAGTTTGTAAGTTGAAAGTTGGTTTTATAGTCTTCAATAAATGTTACATAATGCAAGATTTATTTGCAATTTTTCGACAGTGTATTTCAATAAGACACCTACCGCATGAGCATATGCTCCTCGTCGGGGGCACTTCAGAAATGGATATAAATACATTACACAAAAGTACAAATTATTTTCAATAAAATACAATTTAAAACTTAAAAAAGAAAAAAAACATTCGTTCTGTTTTGTTACTTCTTTTCAGATTTTAAATTTATTCTCCTTTATTTTTCTTTGCAATTTCTTTTACTAAACATTTACTGTCTCAAAACGTAACTCAATAGGCCTATGTTTATAAAGAGAAGCTATTTTGCAATAGGCCTAATAGGCCTCTTTATCATTAAATTCATCACGATATGTTTATAATCAAAGCTTAGTATATTGTGTTCTATAAATTGCAATTGCCTTATAACCATGGATATGGTTAGTAAACTGTTCCTTATACGGACTGTGGAGGCCCTTAGAGTTCCAGGAAATTGAGGCTACCAGTCCTTGAAATATTCAGAACAAGGAAGTGGTAACGCTGTCAGCCTATGCACTGGCCACCTTCAGCTCCTGCTGCAGACTCTGCTGCGG
This sequence comes from Ectobius pallidus, assembly GCA_964059195.1. Classification (NCBI taxonomy): domain Eukaryota; kingdom Metazoa; phylum Arthropoda; class Insecta; order Blattodea; family Ectobiidae; genus Ectobius; species Ectobius pallidus. The sequence continues at coordinate 21,298,722 of CAXKWD010000008.1, forward strand.
GCCTCCCCCGTCCTGCCCCGTTGCATGTGGTCAAGAGTTGCTGCTGGTGTACCGTGCTTCTGGGGCTCTCAGAGGGACCCTGGGTATGTGGCGCACGTCAGGGTGTGCCGCGCCTATGGGGCTCTTATACGAGGGACCCTGGGTACGGTGCACGTGGAGTGGTACCTGGTCCTTGTAGGATGTAGGGGAGCTCCGTGGGGGCTCGTGGTGGAGTCTGTTGACAGGGGGGCCTTAGGGCATGCACATCATTCCGTCTCCAAGGGGGTGCGCAATGGGTCCGCCTATTTGGCCCACGTGCGCGAGCCCGTTAGGGTTCAGACCCTGAACCATACATACATACTGGCCACCATAACTCCAGGATAGCTCCCGGTATTCATTACTGTTATAGCCTCAGAGGACCCCAGGTCCATAGTGCCCCCAGAACAAATTTCAGTTGAAATATACCAATGACATCAACGGGTATCGAACACGCAAATTTTTGGTGCGCTGTGCTTCAACTAACTGAACCACGGCATACCCCGTCTTGGATATATAAAATGTCGAAATGTATACAATAAAGACATAATTATGTTAAAAATGAAATAAATAAGGATGCAGAAATGCAAAGATATTATTGAATCATAATGCAGAATATTCGTTTAATTCTTTACAGAATTAGAATAATAAAAAAATTTAATTTTTTTTTTGTATATCGATAAATATTCTACTGCGTCAGTACTGACGATACATGTTCACAGTCGGTTCAACAGTATTATCACAAAATAAATAAATAAACAAACAGTCCGAATATGGAACTCGCAAACGAAGCTGTCAACCATAGAGATACAGAAAATATTTTGTAGTCATTTAAAAAAAAAAATAACTTACATTATATAAATTCACATGTATGATCCTTTGAGTGGACAGTTATTTTGCAATAAAGCTTTTGTATGAATTTCTTACATGCATTTATATTTCAACCCAAAAAATAAATATAGATTAGCAGTGGTAATACAATACATTTTAACTTATAGACCCTACTGATTTAAAAGTAGAAACAAATTAAACCTGCACGTTTAAATTTCTAATTTTAGAGTTCAAATTTATACATATCAAATATGAACTACAACAAAAGAAGTTGCGAATAATACAATTAAATATAAAATTAAAATTAACTTTGAAACAATGGAAGAAATAGGCCATGACATATTCAAGCTTATTGAATTGTACAACAGACAACCAAAATTTCTGCAATTGTTTTATATTAGGTAGAGTTACATGAGAGTTATTTTACTTTTACTAACTACTTCTTATAGTGCTATAAAATTAATTATTACATGTTATTGATTTTTCATTTTTGGGAATACATATCAGTAAATAATATTTATATAACTACAATAGCTCATAAACTTGAAACTCAGAAAATATTAAATAACTTATTATAGGATAAGAAGTTGACTGGTTAACATATTCTGATTATACGTATCTGAAGTGCCATCAACGGACTGAAGTCTGATGTTTTAGACGTAATATAGTTAGTGGAACATATGAACATTGGGCAAATTACAAAGTAATTTTTCTTAATCTGTTGCACACATAAGCTATGTGAATATCGAATCTCATGTGCTTGTCAATAAGTACATATATACCTGGGTAATATTATACTGATTTTTTTTTGCAGAGAGGGACAGTTGCAATCTATAGAATATTGATCTTAAAAACTAATAGCCTATTATGTAGGCTATTGTTTTTAATTGAAAGGTAAACCAGTTTTTATTACTGAAAATGGTACTACAGAAATGTAGGTTCTGTTTAACGATAAGTTATTGTCCACAAATTGTTTAATAAGCTGTCTGAAAGATCCTTATGCTCCCAGAGGTGTTTCGAAAACTATAGAGATAAAACATTGAATTAAAATGGATATATATGCATTCATGAACTACAGATTATTGTCTCTGTTGGACATTACATGAGAATATTACAGGAGAAAAATTCCTCTGATACTGGGATTCGGAACCCGGTCACAAAAATCACTAAATAGTGTGCCTCCAGTACTGCATACGACATAACTTGTCCGTCGGTTAGGTAGGGCAGTAGGGCAGTCGTAGGAGACAGGTTGCATCTGGTGCTATGAAGTGAACTCTGGCTTAGCTCAGTTGGTAGAGCATTGGCACGGATAGCCAAAGGTCTTGGGTTCAAATCCCAGTGTCAGAGAAATTTTTATCCTATATTCTCATGTAATGTCCAACAGTGTCAACAATCTGTGTGTCGGCCTGGGTGACGCAGTTAGTATCGAGCTGGCTTCCTGTACCCAAGGTTCCGGGTTCGATCCAGGCCCAGGTCGATAGCATTTATGTGTGCATAGATGTGGCAGACCAATGTCAGTAGATTTACTGGCATGTAAAAAAATTCCTGCGAGACAAAATTCCGGCACACCGGCGACGGTCACAGGCCTAAGTTGCAGTACATCCTCGTCGTTAAATAACCAAATACCATCCAACCAACAATATCCATCTTGAATGTTAACTGTACAATAACAGTGGAAGCCCGGTCACAAAAATCACTAATTAGTGTGCCTCACAGTACTGCATATGACTTAACTTGTCTCTCGATGAGGTAGACCATTAAGGGCAGTCATATGAGAGAGGTTCCATCTGGTGCTGTGAATTGAACTCTGGCTTAGCTCAGTTGGTAGAGCATTGGCACGGATAGCCAAAGGTCATGGGTTCAAATCCCAGTATCAGAGGAATTTTTCTCCTATAACATTCTCTTGAGTTAAGGTTTCCTGTTATTCCAGACTATTCTGTTCGGAAAGAAGAGAAGATATGCCTATCACATGGGGAAAATAGGGCATACATGAAGTATAAAGAAATGTGAATCTTCCTACTACGCGCTGTAGTAGTGATGGAGGCTTTCTCAGAATGTCTCGGCTAACAAGATCCCCGTATTTAAATGACCCGCCTTCATTCATGAAATTCGGGCGCTTAAAACAGGGACGGCAAGAGAGCGTATGGGCTTGCGGAGTAGCTTCGAAGCGACATCCTCAACAGCTTAGTTATATTCTTGAACACAATACAAAGCGGGAAATAACAAAAGGTAAATCTAGAGGAAGTCATATGAGTCTCCCATGTGAGATTGTTTGCAGAAGTTTATTTCATAGCAAACACCAATAACACTGAATGCATTCGGGGGCCATTCAAGTATTACGTAGACAATATGGGGGAGGTGGGAGTCCAAGGTCTGCTTATTTTTGTCACATAGAAGATATTGGGCTCAGAACAATTTTTACGTCATCATTAGATCTTAGACGACGAAGCAATTGCAGTACAACAAGAAGCAAGCAAGCAAAGCATGATGACAAAAGAGAGTTCTGCGGTGGGTAGAAAAAGGTAATATTATATTTATATATAATATTATGTCCATTTGTATAAATTTTTAGGATTAATAATGTAATTTATTGGCAACTTTTTTTCCTGCCAAATAATATTGACGTACAAAACGTCATAAAATTTTACGTAAGCGAAAGGAGCGTTTAGAATTGCTTATTTTTTCTTACAAGGGAGGAGCGGGTACAAAATGGCTAAAAATACGCTTACGTAATACTTGATCGGACCTTTAGACTACATTAGCACTTCGGATAAAATGTGATGAATTGTATTAGCTTCGTTTATAAAAAAAATATGAATGCCTAATGAATTTATCATTTAAGGAACAAATGCATTTGCACGTGAACAGCTGAACAACTTGATTGTTTAGGGAAACCGACTAACCACTTCTCTTCCCCCCGTGTTTGTGGTTGCATTTATCCCCCTTCCCTACTGGCTCTTATAGTATTTACTGAATACTGCCATTTCAGTTGACATTACACCACTGTGGTCAATATGTTGCGGTGCATAGGATTGCATATCGTTATTGCCTTATTACTACAGGGCGGATTTATATGACTATGTACTAGTTACTATGTACTATCTATATGTACTAGATAGGACAAGAAAATGAAAAATAAAAGTTTAGGCCTATATTTATGATACTAAAAATTATGTTTAATACTTTTGTTAAATGTTAATGCACCATTGAAAGGTGAGCAGTAAAGGGAAGTATTATAGATTTTGCTCTATATTCGTCTTTTGGAAAGATACACACATACAAAAAATTAACCGGGATACGACTTCAAACCAATAATTTCCAGGGACTTTTCTGAAATTGAGCAAGATGTCCCGATTCCCAAAACGAATCATTTGGGAATGTGAGTTCATGTGGCCTATATAAAAATACTTTTCTTTGTAGTCATTTGTATAGTAATAGGTTTTAGTCTCTTAAAAAAAACACATACATTTTGATAAATTTCATATCCGTTCTGGTTTCTAAAATTACTCACATACAGAGGCATAGCCTACGAGTATAATAATTTATTTTATTTTTTATTTTGGTACATTGAATTTCTTACACACCTATTAGTCTAACATAATATATATTAGCTCATATAACTTTTCAATGCCTGAACAATGTTAACACATAATCCATTTTAATTATTTATTCCAAACTTCGGGTCATTGAATATTTATGAAGATTCTGTATAGATTTTTAATATGTAGGCTTTTATGTATGTGTTTTTAACCCAATGTATTTGTACATAAGTGTAAATATTAAACATAGAATTGTAATTAAATTGTAAATAATCCAATAATAACAATAATAACCACAATAATAATAATAATAATAATACTGTAATAGTTTATAGTTATATTTCATATGACTTTATATCATAATATAGGGTCTGTGGTTATATACCTTTAATTTCAGTGTCGTAGATAAACGTTGTAGGCCCTATATTGTGCTATGCATCCGAAAAGATTTATATTTTACGCTCATGCACTTGGAATGCTAAAATTATGGTGGGAATTATTAAATCTAACAATTTCGTGTGAAAAAAGATTCACTGGTAATTGACTAGTTGCCTATTGACTTTCTATGTGTCTATGCAAATTGAAACATTGTGTCGCATGGACACACTCATATAATTGTGTAGGACTCACTAAATACATAGACTACAGAAATGAAGAAGAAAGACAGATGAAAGAAATAAGTTTGGAAAAAAGAGAGGAGAAAAAGGGAGGATGAGGAAAGTAAACATACTATTGAATGATGACATAAAAACGAATTTATATATTATACTCCTATAAAAAGTGCAATATGTGATAATGCGTGGTAATTGACAGCTAGAGTGTGAAATTTTCAAACAAAATATTGCCAAAGTAAGACAATTCCAGTTAATTTGCTGGGGAAATAAGTGAGAGGAAATATAATTGTATAACAGTGTTTTGTCCCTTATACTTGAAATATTAAGTCTTCGATATTGATTTTAGTTGGTCAACTAGTTATATTAGTGCTAATACAACAAACACGCTCTCCCATTATTTCAAGTACTTATAGCTCTTATAGCTCTAATTTCTTTGCGTTAGAAATTTCCACATTCTAATTAAGCTTCTAAGCTGATCCATGTAGCAGTGCTGCTAACATAATCCGACTTTGCCTATTGCCTAGCAACAGCTAGTTCTATGCAGCTATTGTTATGTTTAGTTTTACTATGTACACACATGCAAAATAGGCATTACTGATATATCTGTGAAGCATGGCTTTATTACGAGCATGACTTGCGCACAAGAGGCACAACAAAGAGGCTTACGGAATTTGAGCATCTAATCACAAATCGGGTATGATAAAGACGAGGATGAAGGGGTAATTACAATGCTACTAACAATGACTATGAAGATATCACAAAAACAACAACATTTATATCAATAATAATACTGATAATGAAAATATTACACACTAGGTTTTAAGTTTATCACCGCTATCATACAGAAGGCAATATGGTGCATACTTGGAGTGAATAGTTAGAATACAACAAGTATTGTCCAACATTCTTCTGGACTAGAGCTGCATCGTACGTCTGAAACTTTCATAATATAGACGATCACTTTGTTTATTTAGTTTCTCATATAATTGGCATCAATAGACTTAACGAAATTACTAAGTACTGGGCACACCAAAGTTGTTGCTTGCCCTGTTCTGTGGTTGGCGGATTAAATACATAAATAAATAACTTTTATAGTTAATCATATGTATACCTGGGTTCAATGGATGCAATTGATCTTAGAATACAATTTAAAAGCCCACAGAAGCTATGCACTTTTAATACCAATTTTGTCACTTCAAACTTCCTGCAAAATGTGTTTTGTGCGGGTTTTCTTCGTTGTGGTAACATGTTAATAACTTAAATCCATACAATAAATAATTATTAAAACGCAAAACTTCATAATTATTTTAATGACGGCTTCGTGGTGTAGTTATCAGAACTAAGCACGAGGTTTTGTGTTCGATTCAGGTTCCGGTTAAGGTGAATCTCATTTTTTGTAGATAATTTAATTTAATTTAATTTAATTTACAGTCGTCGAGTGTAAGCTACACTATAGACATTGTCAGTTATTAATACAATATTATTTACACAATAATGGGACACTTAATTTCCATAAATTCCCTTATATTATAAAATGGGTTCTTTAGGAGCCAGCAAGTGATACTTTTGTTGAAGTGTTGTTCATTTCTAAGAAATAAGTCGGATGGCATCTTATTTGCTACCTTGATAGCCATACATTCAAAGTTTTCTATTGATTTTGACAGCCTATTATAAGGAATATTGTATTCTTTGTTGTTCCTAGTATCATGTTGATGTATGTCACTCCTAGTTGTGAAATTACTAATATTGTCTTTAAAATATGATAATAAACTCTTTATATACAAACAAGTCACTGTTAAAATCCTCTGATTAACAAAGAGTGGTTTGCAGTGTTCGGTATATCCAGAATTGGTCATGACTCTGATGATTTTCTTTTGTAACGTCAAGACTTTATTTACATGAGGACTGTTACCCCACAGTATTATACCATAATTTAGCATACATTGAAAATATGCAAAGTATGCCCATTTTATATACTTGTATGTTATTATTGTTTTCAGTCTTCTAATTAAGTACACTACACTAGATAGTTTATTGCATATATATTCAATGTGTTTCTCCCAAGTCAATTTTGTATCTAAATATACACGTAACATATTAAAACAACTTACATCGGCATTTACTTTAAAATTTAGACATTTCGTCTTGTCATCATTTAACATAAAGCCATTAGCAGCAAACCACTCTTTGGCTTCTTGTACTATATTTAGTTTCAGGTTTTCCAGTATATTTTGATCACTTACAGCTGTAAACAATGTGGTATCATCCGCATATAATATAGAGTCTACTTGTATGTTATTTACTAGATCATTTATGGCCACCAGGAACAAAATCGGGCCCAATACTGAGCCCTGTGGCACACCAGTTACAATATTTTTAACTTCTGATTTTAGGCCGTTTACAACAACACATTGTGATCGTTCAAGTAGGTATGATGCAATCAATTCTAATTATATATTTCTTATTCCAATATAATCTAGTTTACTAAGCAAGATTTGATGATTAACACAATCAAAAGCTTTGCTTAGGTCGCAGAAAACTGTTAACAAAGAGTTTCGCTTTTCATATGCCTCAATTATGTGTTTAACCAGATTACACATTGCACTAATAGTATTTCTACCAGACCTAAAGCCATGTTGATTATCACAGAATATATTTTCTTCTAGGTAGTCACATATTTGTTCTTTTATTATTTTCTCATATACTTTTGCAAATACCGGGATAATAGATATTGGCCTATAGTTTGCTGGATCTAAAGCATCACCTTTCTTAAATATTGGTATTACCTTAGATAATTTCAACATTTTTGGAAAATTACCTGTTCGGAAGCTTTCATTTATACATAATGTGAGCGGTAAGATTATTGCATCGATTATTTGTTTTAAAAAATTGTTTGACATCATATATATATCATTAGTTTTTGAAGGTTTCATATTTTTTACACATTTGTAAATATCTGTATGTGTTACTTCTTTCCATTTAAAGATACAATTTGGCCTTACAAAATTGTGCATTAGGTCCTCAGCTGACGTATGAGTATTGTGTAAATTATTTTGAATTTGGCTTGGTATACGTATGAACGTGTTATTAAATTCATCAGGTGTTATTATAGTTTCATTTCTTACTTGTTTATCTGGTGGCTTTATTAAGGACCATGCTGCCCTACATTTATTGTCTGAATTTTCTATAAACTTACTATTTTCATACAATTTCGCATTCTTAATTGCCTTCTTATAGATTTTGTTCAATTCTTCATACTCCTGTCTTACATGAGAATCTGTCTCCTCTGCTTTCATTTTGTTATATTTTTCCATCAGTCTCATTTTCAGAAGAGCTAAATCCTTGGTTTACCACATGGGTCTAACGTGTTCTTTATTTATTTTATTTTTGTTAATCTTTACGTAGTTCAATTGAAAAATTTTGTCAAAAAGCTCAAAAAACTTGTTATAAAAGATATTACTAAACTGTAACTGCGAACTATCAGGATTGGTTGCTACACCGTTCCAATCGATATTTATTAGCCTTTTCTTTAAAATATTGATATTAAAGTCATTAATATCTCTTTTTAAGGTATAGTTATACTCAGTATCTTTACTTTGTAGTTTATCTTGTTTCATTATTTCACAAGTTATTCCTTTGTGATCCGATATCCCCCAATCTATGACTTCAACTTTACGTACATTTTCATCTAGAGTCGTGTATAGGTTATCTAATCCTGCAGTACCTCTTGTGGGCTCAAAGACCGTACGATAACAGCCATACATTTGAAATTTGTGATTCAGATTTGTCCCATGCACTGTTTCTTTACATAAGTCTACATTAAAATCGCCAAAAACCATTAAATCATATTTACAATTAAAAACACTATTCAGCGTCTCATCCAGTTTATCATAAAATAATTGTTTATTACCACTTGGAGCACGATATATTGTTAGAATTATTAATTAGAGTTAGAGTTAGTATGTTTCCACTAGCCGACATGGTCTTGTTAGTTTGTAAAGCTTTAAGTTTAAAAACCTCATTGCATTCATATCACATCTCATCTCCTTGGGATAGTAAGAAGTCACCAAAAATTACACTTAAAACACCTGTTCTTCAGAACTATTTTCAAGCTATTTTTAAAGCGGTACCAACTTTCTCGGTATTGCTAATCTTAATAAAAATATCTGTTCACTAACTAACAAATTGTTAATTTCTTTCTTACTTACTTACTTACTTACTTACTCAATGGCAATAGACAATTCCTCAGAAAGCTAAAGGAATTATCTACATTATGGAACTCGAAGGTTCATTGCCGCGCTTACCTGAGCCCGCCATTCAACCCTATTCTGTGCTAACTCTATCCAATCATCCCTCTCAAATCCTACTTCCCTTAAATATATCATAATATTGTCCTCCCACCTACATCTAGGTCTTCCATGTGGATTTTTTTCTTCGGGTCTCCCAGTCAATACTTTTGAGATATGTTCCATGCGCGCAACATGTCCAACCCATTTCAACCTCCGTGATTTCATTACCCGTACTATATCCGTTGAAGAGTATAGGTCATGAAGCTCGTCGTTATGCAGTTTTCTCCAGTCCCCATTTTCATCTCTCTTAGGCCCAACTATTTTCTTAAGCACCCTGTTTTCGAACACTCTCAGATTATGTTCTTCCCGATCAGTAAGCGGCCATGTCTCACATCCATATAATACCGGGTGCTTATAAAGTCACCAGTTTCCACATAAACACGTTTTTATAGACTATAAACAACATGAACATTCATTTAGACATTTTGAACACAAATTCAATACATTTCAACGTGATGACCCTGAAAATGTAAGCACAAGTCCCATCGTTCCTCTGTAGCCCGAAACACTCTTGCTAACATATCTGGCGTTATCTGTTCCGCAGTGGCATAAATGCGGTTTTTCAATTGTTCAATACCAGAGATTTTCACCTGATACACCTTGGACTTGATAAAGACCCAGGCGAAAAAGTCCATTGGTTAAGTCATTGAACATAGCTTGTCTGCGGCATAGTCTTCATCTTCAAGTTTATGAACAATTTGAATATGGTAGGCATGTTTATGCAATTTGAATCGCAGTGTTTTCCACACAGTGGTGTGTGCGATACCAAGTTCCTGCTTAGTCTTCTGGTTGATGCTGAGGGGCTGCGTGTAATCGCTTCCTGAATCCTTTGCACAGTTTCATCTGCTACAGCCGGTCTCCCAGTTCGCTTTTCGTCCGTAACACTACCAGTTCACTTGATTGTCTATCATGTTCGTAATGGCGTGTCTGGTAGGAGCTGGTTTGTGAAATTTGCGCATGAAATTGTCCCGCGCTTCATTATACGTTATTCCACGCAGTCGGTAGGAAACAACAGCTGTTCTTTCTTCCATTGCGTACATTGCTTTAGATTATCTGCAAAAAATAAAAATTTATGGTGTTTAAACAGAAATGGTAAGTCACTTTATAAACACTCTGTATAACTGTATTTTTAGACTTATGGACAGCAGACGAGAAGATAAGAGTTTCCGAACTGCATAAAAACAAACATTTCCTGATTTGAGTCTACACGTAACTTCTGTCTTAATGTTATTTGTGTTTGTAATTATTGCTCCCAGATATTTGAATTTTTCCACTTGTTCTAACGATTTACTGGCTATTCTAATATTATGTAGAGCATTATTTTGACGTCCCATGACCATATACTTAGTTTTTTTTCTGTATTAATTTTCAATCCAATATTCCTACAGGCATCGAAAGGACTTTTTGTCTTTCTCTCGATTGTGTTTATGTCATCTCCTAACAAGCAAACGTCATCTCCATATGCTAGAATCGGGTTCCTGCCATTTAATTCTAGGCATACCTTGTTTTCCTGAACTTTCCAAATGGCATAGTCCAAAGCGAAATAACCTATCTGATATAAATTTCCCTACCCTGACTCTGCTATAGGTTTTATTTAGACACATTTTGATCAGCCTAACTAATTTCTTTGTTTCCCAAACTCATTGAGGATATTGTACAACTTGTCTCGCCTAACTGAATCATATGCTTTTTTTAAAATCTATGTAGGCCTATAGCTGGTGAACAGACTTATTATATTCCCACTTTTTCTCGAAGATTTGGCGTATACAAATTATATGATCAATGATTGATCTATTTCGCTTAAATCCACATTGGTGATCTCCAATGATTTCGTAAGCATATGGGGTTATTCTTGACAGCAGTTTATTAGATAGAATTTTGTATGATGTTGATAAGAGAGAAATTCTTCGATAGTTATTACATTCGGCCCGATCTCCCATTTTAAAGAATCGGTATAAAAATAGATTCTTTCCATTCCTTTGGCAATTCCTCCTTTCTCCAAATCATAAGAATGAGTTTATGGATCTCTACGTTTAATCTATCCCCACCTGTCTTGATTAATTCTGCTGGAATTTGGCCAACGCCTAGAGATTTGTGAGCTTTTAGTTTACCTATAGCTGTTTGTATTTCTGTTGGAGTTGGTTCAGCAATCATCGGCTCTGCTGTGGATATTTCACTTTCTATGCTTTGGACATCTTAATGTAAATTTAATAATCGATTAAAGACATTTTTCCACCTATTCAAATATTATTCTGAGCCGCGAGTATAGTGCCATCATTGTTCTTAATTACGTTTATTCTAGGTTCAAAACCTTTCTTGAACTCGTTTATTCCCTTGCAGAGGTCCCTAACATTTTTGTCTTTACTATTTTCCTCCATTTCATTTACTTAGTCTTTGAGATAGATTCTTTTCTTTGTTCTAATGGTTCTAGAGGTTTCTCGTTTATCATTGTTGAGATTTTCGACAGTAGTGTCATTCGGATTCTGCAAGCACTGTCGTTTTGCCTGCATTCTTACATTAATTTAATGCACTCACCATCGAACCATGGTTTATTTGGTTTCGGTTCTAGACCTAACTTTTATTTTTCGGCTACTTTAATATTGTCTTTAATGCATTCCCAGGTTTTATCGATATCCATATCATCCCTAGCTTCTTCTTCTACAGTGTATTCTAGAACTGCAATTCTATTTGAAATCTCGACTTGGTAAGCATTCCTACTTTGGTCTTCACCTAGCTTTTCAATTTGAATCTCTCTATATCGAAATTGTGCATAGTTCATTTGTCGCAACTACCAGATAGTGATTCGAATCACAGTTTGCACCCTTAAAAGTTTGAACGTCGATTATACTAAACTGCCTCCTTGCATCTATTATCACATGGTGAGATTTGATTATGAGTCTTTCCATCTGGCGAGGTTCATGTGTATTTATGAATATCACGATGTGGGAATTTTGTACTCTTTACTTTTAAATTTTTAGCGGTGGAAAAATTCACTAGTCTAAACCCTATTGTCGTTGCTCTGCAAGTGGAGACTTTCGTTTCCATTTGTGGGCTTGAAAATATCCTCCTTTCCTACTTTCGCATTGAAATTTCCTAGCACAATTTTCATGTGATACGCCGGAACTGATCAAATTTTCGTTATATTTCCTCATAAACACTATCCTTGTCATCATCTTCTTTATCCTCTGTCGGTGCATGGACATTCATAACTATGATGTCACGCCACCGTCCTCTTAGAATAACATAAGAAAGCCTGTCATTAATAAACTCTACTTTCCTAATGGCTGAATTAATTCTCCTATGTATGAAGAACCGGTCCCTAACTTATGGTTTCCCTTTCCCGTAGAAAAAGGTATAAGCGTCTGTCTATATTGAACCTTCACCCTCCCATCTAACTTCCCTGTACTGCTACTACATAATTACCGATTTAAGCGTCCCAGGCCTATATAAGCTCCTAACATTCCACGTTACCAATCTATAGTTCCTACAACTTTTAGACTCCCTCAGTGTAGTCCCTATCCGGAGACCCGAACGAGGGACTATTTCACCTACGAAAAATTTTACACTGATAGGATCCATAAATCAGGCAGCGTTACTTAACAATATTTTTTTCCGGATGATATTATTAACCTCACGCCAAACCCCCAAGCTGGAGGACCACCTCATGTCGTCTGTCCGCGGCTGCTTATTCAACATATTCGCGGCTATCCTCCATATATGGAGGCCGTATCCTCTATCCGCAACCTGAGGACGCGCCATGCCGTGGTGACAGAGACCCAACCCATATATTATATACTATATGTGTATAGGTAAATATACCTATACAGGTACATATATACGAAACATAGAATTATTAATTTCTACATAACATCAATATAGGCCAAGGATATTTGGTTAATAGGGTATCTTGGATAACGAAGGTTCTACTGTATTTTCAATGCGGGAGATGAACTATGAGTGGAGTGTGGATAAGACTGTTAACTTCAGACACTTTCTACCTAAAAAGGCTGTACATATTTAAATGTAACAAGAATTACCAAGTTTATGTCTCTGTAATATATATATATATAAGTTATTATTTCTATTACTCTTTACTTCTATGTGTACAAAAGATCTCCTTCCTTGAAATAGGTATCAAATACCACGTTCTAGATTAGGAGAGGTAATAAGTATCGAATTATAGATATATTATTAATTTGTCTAACAACATGACACATATTAATTGAGTAAGTAATCAGTCAGTATAACCTTTTAAATTTCTGAGATCAATGAAATATATCATAGAAAACTGTGAAATTATATCAGTCATATAATAAGTTTTTTTTTAAGTCGTCGTTTTAGAGAGAGGAAATTGTTATTTTTCTAGCTTGCATAACAGTGAATATGATAATTTTTCATTTGTTTCCATTAAAGATTCTTTCGAAAAATATATGCTAATATTTAGGACTACAATTTTTTTTTTTGACCCCGGAAAAACCAAACTGATGACCAACATAACTGAAGTACGAGTAGCCTAATTATTAACAGAGAACCATCTATGAAAAGCTACATATACCTCGGAAAAAATATCTCTTTCGACAAAACTGCAGGGTCGGAAGAAGAAGAAGAAGAAGAAGAAGAAGAAGAAGAAGAAGAAAAGAAAAAAAGAATTTGAACGGCTTGGACTAAACTCTGGAGTCTTAAGATCCATTCTACTCTAAATTCCGATGAATGCCAACAAAAAAGACAGTTTTCGAAAGCTGTGTGCTTCCTACACTAACATACGGCTGCCAAACTTGGTCCTTAACTATTAGAGAAATAGATATTATGTTGCAAGTCAGCCAGCGGAAGATGGAAATTTTCGGGATTTTCTTAAAAGAAACGGAACGTGGATTCCAGAAAGAAGATGGGCACATAGTAAATTGCACTCAGATGGCGGCCCAGCTAAAATGGAAGTGGAGAGGTTATGTAGCACTATTGAACACAGAAAGATGGGCTTACTCAGCACTAATGCGGGGCCCCAGGATAGGCAGGAGTATGGGTCGTCCCAAGACCGGATGGTCAAGTTTAATGGTAGAAACAGTGGAAAAGCAGTGGACAAAGAGTAGCTAGAGATAGGACTTATGATATAAGAATGTTCAAAATTGTGTTTATTTTCCGCAGCATTAGTTTGAGGTTACTGTCTGCTCTACATGTACTGTCTTTTATTGGTCTTTGAGAAATTAAAAAGTGAATTCTTGCCACAAATATTTTTTCTTCGTCATGTAGGACCTAAACATGAGTAATTAATTTTGATTTACTTCAAAATATATAATTGAATTTGGTAAATAGGTTCATCTAAAATATTTTATCTTATTAAAAAATGTTAAATTTTCAGGATCCCCGAGCTGGTATAATTAATTGGCGAATGAATAAAGTTTCAAAAGATCAAACAGGTCTTCAGACTCCAAAATCGTTGGAATTGTCAACCGAATATAAATTCATTTCTTAATGCTAATAGTTTATGTAAAAGGTAAAAATTGAATTTAGACAAACCAACATTTGGACAAAAGAGGGTTCAAGAGAACGGCCCTTTGTCTTGCCTGGGTTGCGCAGTTGCTACCGCACTGACTTTCTATATCCAAGGTTTGAAGGTTTACAGGCGTAGGGGTGTAAACGAACTGTTGGAGGACAACATTCCAGCAATCAGAGCTACCCATTAAAAAACTCATCATAGGACATTCGGAAACACGTACAAAATAAAAATAAAAAATGTAACCGACGAATTAAAATAACGCAGCTAGAAAATTGTGAATTCATGTCGTTTTTATTATAATGTCTATGAAGGCATTATAAATTGATCAAATTGTAGAAATATGGAATTTTATTAATGGCAGAATTTTAGGTTAACTTATAGCCTTTGTGAGATTTTAAGATAATGTGAGATACAAGTGGTCTGCTATTGAGGTACAAATACGCTTGCAGGTGAATAGCTTCAGAGCAAGAGAGAGAAAGAGAAAGAGAGAGAGCGAGAGCTGTCAACGTTCCTTTGTTGACTACAACAGAGATTCTGTGACCTCAGAGTAAGCTCTCGTTAAGTCATGCTGCAATATCTTAACGCTGTATATTGTATAACATTGCTAGTCGGACTTCCCCCCTTTACAATGATGCATATATGCATAGATGTACGTGTTTCCATCCACTATGTATGTATATATACGCAAGTTGTTGTCCATTGAAGCTACTAGGACTCTGATTGTAGTGTGATGATGGCTTGATACGATATACCATGTGCAGATCATTTCAATTGCTGAATGCAGAGGCATCATCATCATCATATTGCAGTCGAGTGGGGCATGAATAGAGTCATTATTAGATTGCATTCAGCTGTAACATGTATGGGTACCATGTAACAGTTGCAACGCCGATGATAATATAGACAGATTTAGCCGATCTCTTCAGTCAAACCCATACACACACTATATGTATTTGCGTTGTTTCATATGACGGGAGGGGAAAAATGGGTTGATGAAGTGAAAGTGGAGTGAGGGGATAGGTAATTTTTTTGTCTGTATTATTCAACCGTTCCCTACGGGCAACTATATTATTGACATTTACAGTATTACGATGGAAGTTATTTTTGTTATGTGATTATGAGGGAAAATTTGCAGAGTGATGCATTTAGTCCATTGCAGTTTTTTTTTTTCGGAAGTGTTTTCACACAGATGTTTTTGAAGAAGATAGTGTGAAGGACTAATTGAAACTGCATTAACTTTTCAGTATGACGTTTCAATAAACCTCAATGGACGTCACAAGTTACATTAATAGTTACTTTCCCAGTAAATTAGCCTAACTGCAGCTGATGCAGTGTATGAATACATCCAACGTAGCCCTAACATGCAACGCCAAAATAAACAGGCAAGGGAATTACACGTTATTTTTGTACAATTATTTAAATAATTTGATGATTTCCTTTAAATTTAATAATTTGCTTTTTAGGTAGATTTCGAAGAAAAATATACCTATTGCAATGGATACCACTTCATGATTTTCGAAAAATTCTTTCATATCTTTACGTTTCATGCTCCCCTAAGTACGAAACCACCGCCCGTTCAAAAAAAAAAATTGTGATATTTATATATATATATGTATATATATATATATATATATATATATATATATATCTTTACACGCTAGCGGCCGTAATTTTGAAGATATTTGAACCAAATTTTAATATGTTATTTCTAGGCCCAATAGTTCGGACAAGTTCGTTAATGAGCAAAATTGGCCCAAGGGGGTGGTTGGGGGAGGGGGTTGAAATTTTAAAACATTTTTATCTCGGCCCCTATGAAGTATTTTTCTAAATGAGCCCATTATTGGTAGCGTTTTATGCAGTGCCGGCCCAAACCTTTGAGTATATTGGGCTAAGTGTGATGATTTTGTAAGGCTAGTTTACACGATGACACTGGGTTTCGTAACCACATTCATGAAAGTGATTTCGTGAAACTAATTACACCCATTTTCTTTAAAGCTAATTCCAATGCAACCACAAGTTTCATCTTATTTTTGAAGTTAAAGTTGTTGAAATCTCTCATACACGTTTGAAACACGTATGAATCCAGGTATTTCACAATTTCCTCACTTCCCCACTTCATTTTACAAAATACGCAGAGGCGTAACGAGGGGGTTTTTTGGGGGGTTTGAACCCCCCCCCCCATTGATTAAAAAAAGAAAAAGTTTACAATTTTTTTAAGTCTGCTTGAAAATTACTTAATACAAGTGTAAAGCGTGGGAAGCTTAAAACTCTTTATTGTGCATCTTAATTTTAAAAATTTTCCGGGGGAGGACCCCCGAACCCCCATCTCCCATTCCATACCCCCCAGACCCCCTGGATGTTATAGCCCCCCCATATGATCGGCCTGGTTACGCCTATGAAAATACGAACAATATAAATATGCGTAAAATATCAAAATTACTGTTATAGTTTCGTGAAAAGTTGTAATCAGCCGAAACTGAGTAGTGTCCTAACTCATTATCGCCAAAACATCTCGCCCTTGCGCATTCAAGTAAAAAACAGTTGCGAAACTTTGTTACGAAACCTAATTTCGTTAGTGGGGCGAAAATGGAAAACGGCGAGGCAAAGGAGTAATTGCACATAGGGGCTTTGCTATATTTCCCATCACCGATTGCTGCGACGAAGATGAAATACATGCTGCATGCACACTATTACCCACGGTCCTTTGCCCCGCGTCAATTCGAAAGGTTGACAAGATGAGTGGCTCATTCCCTGGGAGCAGTATGAGACAGTGAAAATATCTTCGCTCACGCAGACGTACCCATCGAAGTTATTCCAGTGACGGTGTTATGCGCTCATATTTACGAATGTTACATATACATATACATATACATATACAAATACACATACATATACATATCTGTGTATAACGTGCATCTCAGCGGACTGTATGCATAGATAATTAGGGCTGATTAAAATCAAAATGCACGCCATACATTCGAATAGAAAATAAAATAATAGGTTTACAAGAAACAAAGACCATAGGCGATGTAACACGACACTGAATTCTTCTAAAACACAATCACTCACTAATTCTTGTTTGATGTCTTGACGATCTTCTAAAGCTGAGATGATTGAATCCGCCCAATAAAAAACCTTGTTGGTTTCAATACAGATTTATTTAAAATTCCAGAGGACCACTCGACTTGATACGTCGAGAACTTGTAATTATTAATTAAGCATATACATATAGCAATTGTATGCTATAAAATTGATTTACAGTTAATCTTGAAATGTCTTTTAATCTCAAGTCACAAACGCAATACTAATGTCAATAAATTAATTTGCGTTGTGTAGCATCAAAGCAATATTCAAATATTTATGAATGTTAAAATCTTTTAAACACTCACTTGTGAAATAACTCCTTCTTGTAACGAATATCACTACAGGAAATAATCCTGAAGTCCAATCAAGTAATATTAAAGCTAGTAGATAAGCTTAGCAGCGACGTAGAAGAAATTCACCATTTTGCGGCGAATAATAATTAGAACTGCTTCTGTGCAGATAAAATTAACGTTGATAATTCCTTGAATCGTTGTAAACAGATTCCAAGACGAATAAGTATTATTAGCTGCTGCTAGCTGCATCCAGAGAGAATTGAAAATCCTTTCAGAGGATTACACAAAAGACGACGAAGGAAGAATAATGAAGAAGTAAGTTTTGAATTGAAAACAATGACTTGTAACAATACTAAAAAAATCAATCCCATTGGACGAAGATAAAAACGATTAGGCAATTTAAAGACAAAAGATTGTATTTTGACAATAAAAATAATAATTACTAGAAGGCCGTGAGAAAAATTAACATTGAATAAAATCTTACCAAGGCCGAAAAAAAAACAAGAATAATTATTAAAAGATTATTATAGAAGGCCAAGAAAAAATAAAAAACACCACCAAATCTCAAGTATCAAACATAACTGAACATATTGCCCGCGATTATTCCACTTGTGGAATAATCTAAATAGAATGCGAAGTTATGTTTGACCTTGAGAAAGACAAAAAACGACAAAAACACAAAACAAATAATGAAAAAAATAACAATAACTAAGAATACATAGATGCCTAGAAGACAAAGACTAACTATCTAGTCTTCTGAGTCATGGATAGGTAAAGGTGCCAATTTAACAATTGGCCTCTTAAATAAACCTGAGGGGGTACGAACAGTAACCACCCTGACAAGGGAATCAGGACCAGGATGAACCTTTTCAATGACACCCATAATCCATCTCAGAGGAGGAACGTTGTCTTCCATTACTAAGACTGGAGTGCCTATTGACACATTAGGCATAGTTCTAGTCCATTTAGACTTCCTTTGAAGCGAATGGAGATAATCAGATGACCATCTCTTCCAAATACAGGTCACTAAATGATTGAGATTGTTCCAACGGGAACGGAGAGTATACCCGCCAGAAAGATCTGGACTAGGCAAAGATATAATAGCCTTTCCAATGAGGAAATGGCCAGGAGTAATAAAAGTAGAGTCATTGACGTCCTCGTACAGGGTGGTAAGAGGGCGTGAATTCAATAGAGACTCTATCTGAATGAGAAGAGTAGACATCTCTTCATAGTCAAAATTAAAAGAAGGTGCCATCCTATTAAGATGAATTTTCATCGAACGAACAGCAGCTTCATGAAGACCTCCCATATGTGGCGAATGAGGAGGTAGGAAATTCCATTTAATATGTAGGTGAGAAGTGGCATCCTGAATAATAGATTGATAATCATTAGATTGGAGTAGCTTGACAAGATTCTGTAAGTCAACCTTAGCACCAATGAAATTACTACCATTATCAGACGTAATGGAAGCAGGTGTGCCACGACGACAAGTAAATCTGGCGAAGGCAGAAAGAAAAGCACGAGCTGTGAGAGCGGTAACCAGCTCAATATGAACTGCCTTCGTAGACATACATACAAAGATAGCTATATAAGCTTTGATACGAGTCTTTGAGCGAGGACCTCCATATTTGATGGAGTACGGCCCAGCGTAATCAACGCTAACATCATTGAATGCAGATGTATAATTAACCCTTTCAGAGGGCAAGTCAGCCATCTTTTGCTGAAACGGCTGAGGATTAAAGCGTAAGCATTTAACACAGGTTCTCAAAACACTGCGGATAGTCTTACGAAGAGAAAATATCCAAAATTTCTCTCTTAAATGAGACATGATTAGTTGAGGTCCAGCATGCAACAATCTAATATGAGTATAATAAATAAGGTGCCTAGTAAATCCATGTTTAGCTGGCAATAGCATCTGATGCTTGTGTTCAAACGTTAAGTTGGAATTTTTGAGGCGTCCACCAACTCGAAGGATACCGTCTTGAAGCATGAAAGGGCTAAACTGATGTAGCTTGCTAGTAATCGATACTTCAAGACCAGTAGAAAGAGATTGAATCTCCTTGGAATAAACTTGACGCTGAATTATTTTAACACAGCAATTGATAGAATTCTCAATTTCAATAGGTAACAATGGACCTTCAGATCGAGTCTGAGCCTCACGGCAATTATTGGCAAATCTTAAAATGAAAGCCATAATGCGAACAGTCTTTAAATAACTGAACTTAGCTAACCAAGTGCTAAGGTCAGAAATATCAGACTCAATAGGAGCTACAACCTTCAGTTCTGGAGGCGGAGTAGAATGAGAAGGAGAATACTTAGCAGTATAATCCTCAATAGCAGGTTCCATATGACCCAGTTCTTCATGTTCAGACATAAACTTGCAATTCTCTAAATGGAGAGAGGGATTAGAAGATGATCGCTTCTCCAAAGAATGAAACCTTTTTAAAGTTTGGGCTTTAGGACTGCCCAAAGTCTCTGGGGCAACCCGAAAGGGAAGCTTCACAATATACCTCCCATCAGAATCTCTCTGAGTAGTGTCTAAGAAATGCTTCTCACAGAAGGACTCGTCAGGGAAAGGATCGCAATTAGAAACCTTCTCTGATCCCCAAAATTTAGTGAGTTGATTGCTAACATCTTCATTAGAAGTTAGGAAGGCTGAATAATTGGCAAAGGTTTCCCCGGAATTAGCAGGTTCGAATATGGGAGACTCATTCTGATTGAATCGCTTCTCGCAATGAGTCAACTGAGTATGAGGACGTTGGGAAGAAGGAGAAGGAGGTAAATTGCCTGATAAATACCAGCCTAGCTTGGAATTCTGAATGGTAGGATAGTTGGGGGCAGATATTTGACCAGGAACTATGATTTGGGAAAAGATTTCAACTCCCAAGAGCAGGTCAACATATTTAGGTTTATTAAACTGCAAATCAGCTAATTGCAGATTGGGGGGAATATTCCATTCCTGAATGTCAATTAAGTTTTTCGGAAACTTAGATGTAGAGATTTTTGGGATAACAATAGCCTCAGTATCATAGTGCCAAGGAGTGGTACAAGATTTAAGTGATATCGATGCAAGCCTTTGTGCGCTTACATTAGTGGATAGTACACCAGTCAGCGTAGTGCGATAAGGTAAATGATTCAAGCCTAACTGTTTAAATAACCTCTTACTGATTAGGTTACAGTCAGAACCGCTATCTAGAAGCGCTGTAGCCTCTACAGCACGACCATTTATGTCGATAATTACCACAGTGGCCGTGGGAAGCAGACATTTCTGCTGTGATTGTCCAGAGGACATTACATTGACTATATTTCCTGCCTGCGAATTATTAGCAGCAGGATTGTGCAAATAATTACTGTGTTTTTCGTTGCAAATACTGCAACGAAAGTTACTACAATTGGATTCGTGGCCGTTTGCTCCAAGGCAAACACGACAACAATTGTGATCTTTCACAAATTGATCACGATGCATAAATTTCATTGTCTTGAACTTGTCACAGCGATAGAGAGGATGTTGCGCATTATGACAACAAATACAATTGTTTCTCGTGGGCTGATGCTTGACCTTAGCTTTGGTAGTGAGAGCAGAAGTAGGCGCAGAATTAGCAGACTGACTACGCAAGGCTGCCTCCGTCATCTGCAACACCCTGACTCTCGACTCCAAAAAGCTAAACAAATCTTCGAGTTTAGGGAGCCTACCAAGTTTAATTGAGGACTCCCAATCCTTGATTAGACTCACAGGGAGCTTGTCCACAATTATACGTGAAATGATGAGGTCAGACAAGGAAACCTCAGTATTCAAAGCGTGCAGAGCATGCACGGTGCTTACAAAATGGTCCAAGTAGCGTTGAAGCGACTCTGCGGAAGACCCTACTATGGCGGGTGCAGAGAATAAATGATCTAAGTGCGTATTTGCAATCAAACGATCATTGTCAAACCTTTCTGCTAAGGTTTTCCAAGCCACTTCGAAAGTAGCAGATGAAACGGGAATATTTTGTATAACAGTCATCACTTCAGGTGACAAACATGATTTCAGATATTGGAATTTATCCATATCTGAAATATGGCTGTGATTTATGATAAGGGATGTAAAGGTATCCCTGAACTCAATCCAATTCCTAGGATCGCCGGAAAATTGAGGTAATTTTAATTCCGGGAGCTTGGGCAAATTAGGGAGATGAGAGTCGAGCGATGAACGCTGACTAATTGATTGAGATTGTTCAGACTCATACAATAACTTGTTGTCGAGAATGAGTGAGTCAATGAATAAAAAAGCAGCAGCATATTCAGTTTGAATATGCTGTTCTAGCTGCTCAGCCTCCTGATCCGAAACATCAAAGAATTGAGGACTTTCATCCCTATATCTATCCATGAGCCTTTGAAGTTCGGACCGAAAGAACAAAGCCTTACGATATGAGAGTTTATCATGAACCTCAAATTCATGTATAGTCTGAAATGTATTGAAGAGTTGAACCCTTAACCGTTCAAAACTAGCAAGAGCTTTAGCTTTGGCCTCGGCCCTTTCTTGCTCAGCCTTAGCTGCGGCTTCGGCCTCTTTGCGCTCAGCCTTAGCTGCGGCTTCGGCCTCCTTGCGCTCGGCTTTAGCCCTCTCTTGCTCGGCAATGGCTTTAGCCTCAGCTTCTTTGCGTTCGGCTATAGCCTTAGCCTCAGCTTCTTTGCGTTCGGCTATAGCCCTCTCTTGCTCGGCAATAGCTCTAGCCTCGGCTTTTTCGCGGTCGGCAATAGCTCTAGCCTCGGCTTTTTCGCGGTCGGCAATAGCTTTATTGAAAGAAGTAATCTGTTTATTATAATATTGAGTAGCTCGATCGATAACTTCCTCTACTTCTAATCTGTAAGCTTCTTCATGTTCAGAGTAAGCTAGCTCGTCTATTTCAGATTGAACTTTATCATATTCATTTTCAAACTGATCTAGTTTAATTTTAAAGTTCAAGAAGTCTTGGTAAGATCCTTCATCATTAATAACTGAATTAAGGATATTATTAGCCTTACGCGTGATCTTCGCCTTTATGGGAGTACGCTTAGCCTTAAGGGACTTTAAAACAGCCTCAGGATTATCCATGATGTGATATTCGCAATTAATTGTCCAAAAAATCACAATACTTCACTTATTGAAGTTGGGAACCTGAGCTAAGTCTAAGGTCAATTGTTGCCCGCATTCGGGACAAAACACATGATAAGTGTAACTGGTTTTACAAAGGTAAGTACAAGCGTGTAACACATGAAAAGTGTAACTGGTTTTACAAAGGTAAGTACAAGTGTGTAAATACAAATACCCTTGAAAACATTCACTGAAATCAGCTGTTGAAAATAGCCTCACACGTGTAAAACACGGAGGCGAAGCACTAAAATTAGCTTGAATGATAAAGATGTAGTAATATCTACTACGCTCAAACTGACCTAAATGGTCAGGAGAATGACAATGTGCTTCAAAAGTCAATAATATAGTTAAATATAGTGCTCAAACAGCAATATCTGGAGCACCAACAGCTTTAAAGAATGAACTTATATTGAATAAGTCCGGGCGGAATGAAAAAATAGTGTCGTTTACAATAAGTCTGTTACAATAGAGGTTCCATCCGGCCCGGAAAGGATCCAAAAATGTAGAACGTGCATCTCAGCGGACTGTATGCATAGATAATTAGGGCTGATTAAAATCAAAATGCACGCCATACATTCGAATAGAAAATAAAATAATAGGTTTACAAGAAACAAAGACCATAGGCGATGTAACACGACACTGAATTCTTCTAAAACACAATCACTCACTAATTCTTGTTTGATGTCTTGACGATCTTCTAAAGCTGAGATGATTGAATCCGCCCAATAAAAAACCTTGTTGGTTTCAATACAGATTTATTTAAAATTCCAGAGGACCACTCGACTTGATACGTCGAGAACTTGTAATTATTAATTAAGCATATACATATAGCAATTGTATGCTATAAAATTGATTTACAGTTAATCTTGAAATGTCTTTTAATCTCAAGTCACAAACGCAATACTAATGTCAATAAATTAATTTGCGTTGTGTAGCATCAAAGCAATATTCAAATATTTATGAATGTTAAAATCTTTTAAACACTCACTTGTGAAATAACTCCTTCTTGTAACGAATATCACTACAGGAAATAATCCTGAAGTCCAATCAAGTAATATTAAAGCTAGTAGATAAGCTTAGCAGCGACGTAGAAGAAATTCACCATTTTGCGGCGAATAATAATTAGAACTGCTTCTGTGCAGATAAAATTAACGTTGATAATTCCTTGAATCGTTGTAAACAGATTCCAAGACGAATAAGTATTATTAGCTGCTGCTAGCTGCATCCAGAGAGAATTGAAAATCCTTTCAGAGGATTACACAAAAGACGACGAAGGAAGAATAATGAAGAAGTAAGTTTTGAATTGAAAACAATGACTTGTAACAATACTAAAAAAATCAATCCCATTGGACGAAGATAAAAACGATTAGGCAATTTAAAGACAAAAGATTGTATTTTGACAATAAAAATAATAATTACTAGAAGGCCGTGAGAAAAATTAACATTGAATAAAATCTTACCAAGGCCGAAAAAAAATCAAGAATAATTATTAAAAGATTATTATAGAAGGCCAAGAAAAAATAAAAAACACCACCAAATCTCAAGTATCAAACATAACTGAACAATCTGACGCACGCATTTTGCACACGTTGTAGTCTTTGAGTCAAAGTACTGTTTAAGTCAGTAAGTAGGACGTCACACTAATCAAAATGAGGCATAATGAGTGTTTGAACAAGTGTTTTCCTTAATTGAAACGGGAGACAGTCTTTTATACCATACAGAGAATGCCGCGTTGCAAATGTTGTTTTGCAGATATAGCGACTTGCATATCCCACGTTTTTTTTATCAATGTGTATGCCAAGGTATTTAACGGTATTACTATAAGGAATTATAGAATCATTTATTTTCACTTGGTTTAGAAAATTGGCATCCATTTTGGACAGTTTCTGCTTGAGCCCTATTATGATAGCTTGTGACTTCCTAGGATTTAGCTTTAAGTCGTGTCTTTCAGCCCATTTAGAAATCGAGTCTAAGTCACAGTTGATTTCTTCGATAGCGTCATTTACACGGTCGAGTCGTGAGTGTGTATAGAGTACAATATCATCAGCATAAATCATGTATTTACTGTGAGTCAAATTAATAAACCTGAGAATAACATCCCTAAAGCAAGACGCTTTGCCAAATTTATTCATCACGAATATCAAGCAGAATATTATTAAGTCCCTCATACTCGCCAATACAATGCACTTTGTACCTGTCAAATAATGTCGAAGAGTAACTAAATGTGGAGCCAGCAAAGAAACAACGGAACTCCTTCAGAATAGCGTAGCCAGCCATGCTCTGCCATTAGCGACTGTGCCCCTTCGAGCCGCGGGGAACAAAAGAGAAACGATCGGTGCAAGGGTAAAATTTCCCGTCGCAGAAAAGATTCAATGTGAAATATAATAAACCCCGCGCTATTCAGTACAATGCTCCTAAACTAATACAGATGTTCCTAACCTAACATAACCTGGCACTGACCTAGAATTAGAAGCCTTATTACCCTTCCACACCTTCGTAAAACATCGATACCTGGCACGAACCCCGCGCAATGCAGAATACTGCTGCTAAACTATTATAACATGACTGTTCCTATAATAACATAACCTGTCACGGACCTAGAATTCTTAATGCAGAAGCTTTTTTACCCTTCCACATCTTTCATAAAACATCGCTACAACAGTCGTTTATCTGCCGAATTCAATCGGCATGTAATCATGTTCGTAATATTGGCGACATTGTATACTTGGTCCCACTCGGTACGGCCCAAGATCAGTAAACTATACAGGTTGCGTATTCCGGGATAGACCAATCGCAGCACTTGAGTGTGTGACGTCACAAGATTCCAGATCTCGCAATTTTCAGATTTTACTCAGTCTAGAAAATCTTACACCGCGTGATTAAACTCGTAACCTTTAATTAACCCGTGGTCGGATTCCTGTGAAATTTATACAGAAATAATCTACACACATCAGCCCTACTGATGGTTAAAACAGAGCCTTAAAAAAGCGGACACAATTTTTTTTATTTCATTTTATAAACATCACCCGTTACACAAAATTCATGGAGGGAGAAGCAAATTTCACTATGCGACAATTTTTTGTATTTTTGTGTCCCGAAAAAACTTCAAGCGAGAAAGTTTTAGTGAAATAATTGAATTTTAATACAAATGAAATTCCAGCCCCAAATCTCGAATGGTTTACGAGTAATTGAGTGGTAATTATTCCAGGCGCTTCTGTGTCGGAGTGATTTGTGACGACCGTGAAATGTTCAGGAAGAATCATATTTGACTATGCGACAATTTTTTTATTTCTGTGACCAGAAAATGATTCAAGCATGTGAGCTTTAGGGAAATATTTGAATTTTATTATACATCAAGTACCACGTTTATATTTTGAATGGTTTACGAGTAATAGAGTGGTAATTACTCAAGGCGATAAAGCTACCGGAACGGTACAGAGGTCTTTTTTATTCTATAAAATAGGCCTACTAGCAATTACATAAAAATCCTTAAATATTTTAATCGTGGACTCAATAATAAAGGATATTAAGTGGCTACTTGTACCCATACTGAAAGATTGACCCGCTGGGGAAAAAGAATGAATTAAACTTTTTCCTAATCTTGTAAATCTGCACTACTGTTATTTAGATATTTGTTGAATTATTATTTTATTTTTTGATCCTTTGTGCTAGTAACTTTTATTTCTAATTACCTTATCAAATGCCTTATTAGTTTAATACCTTGTTACGCCCTTTTCATATTTTAATATAATTTATCAACATGAAAACGTATTACAGTTAAAATTGAATTGCCGAGGCTTTAAGAGCATGCTATCGGGTTATAGTTAGGGCAAGACGATGATACTTTTAAATGAAAACTTCATGGAAAAATC
This sequence comes from Ectobius pallidus, assembly GCA_964059195.1. Classification (NCBI taxonomy): domain Eukaryota; kingdom Metazoa; phylum Arthropoda; class Insecta; order Blattodea; family Ectobiidae; genus Ectobius; species Ectobius pallidus. Next base: position 21,325,926 of record CAXKWD010000008.1, read on the forward strand.
CTTTGAAATATTGTGTGATTTATGTAGAATGCATTGCGAAGCAATTTGTGTCCTTTTTTTATGTTGAGACGTCGATTTTAAAGATCCTGCGCCTCTTTTCGTTGTGCTGCTCATGAAAGTTTCCCTGCCCTGCAATTCACAAACCATCCCTTCGTTTATTAGGTCTATATTATATCTGTCGTCACATAATTTGTATACAGATGTACATTTTTGGCCGTGTTTCACCAATCATTACCTACATAACTTACCCCATATAACCCGGAGAAAATTATTATTAATATAAATGTATTGCTTTGATTACAATATTAACACAAATTAATACTCTACAATAGTCTACGCAATGTAATAATAACATTAGTACTGTACATGTTAATATTGATACATAAAAATTCCCGTAGTTGTTTTCTACCCTTATTATAAGGTACAATTTCTATACAAATATAGGATACATTCTTTAACAAATTTTCATCAAATTATACTAACATAACCTCTAGAATGAGGAATATTTTCTAGGCAACAAAATATTAGAACAAATCACCCTTTAGCTGTTATATAGGCCTACCTGTATTATATAATTTCTATTCAAATCTAGATCCTTTGGGAGATTTTTACAAATGCTGTAGAATCAGAGGAACATTTAAGTAACTTGAATAACAGAACAGTTCACATATTAGCTGTTTTCTACAATCTACAAAATTACTGTTACACACTGCCACAGCACATATCTGGCCCGGCATAATGGTTCAGTTAATTGCACTTTCTAAAGCACCTTCCATTTGTATTATTAAAAACAGTATGTACTGGTAATATCTATCCTAAAGGACTGCGTTCAAGCGGCCGAGATCAGTAGGTAGAAGCTTTGTCAGCGGCACCATGCTTGAAGCGCCAAATCATTCTGACACCTTGAAGCGCCCGAATAATTACCACTCAATTACTCGTAAACCATTCGAGATATGGGGCTGGAACTTCATTTGTATTAAAATTCAATTATTTCACTAAAACTTTCTCGCTTGAAGTTTTTTCGGGACACAAAAATACAAAAAATTGTCGCATAGTGAAATTTGCTTCTCCCTCCATGAATTTTGTGTAACGGGTGATGTTTATAAAATGAAATAAAAACATTTGTGTCCGCTTTTTTAAGGCTCTGTTTTAACCATCAGTAGGGCTGATGTGTGTAGATTATTTCTGTATAAATTTCACAGGAATCCGACCACGGGTTAATTAAAGGTTACGAGTTTAATCACGCGGTGTAAGATTTTCTAGACTGAGTAAAAACTGAAAATTGCGAGATCTGGAATCTTGTGACGTCACACACTCGCCTGCTCGCCGCAACCCCCTGTCCTATAAACTCGCCGGAATACGCTACCTCTGTAGTTTACAAGCCTTGGGTACGGCCCGGTTGTGACGGCGGACACCTTATTCTCAAGTTTAGCGGAAACAACATGTTACAAAAATAAGAAATAAAAAGATGAAGGGAGATTGAAGCAAAACTTATCAACAGAACAAACTGAAAATAATTAATATGCAGAAAATGAAAATTTAACTAAACATAACATAACGGTCGTAACTTACATGAAAACAGGATCAGAAGTCCATGTCGCAGAATGCGGAGACAGCCCGCAGGAAATAGTAATAAGTAATAGCGATGAACCTACATGCGTTGGTAGGCTTTAGACAGAAGACGTCTGTATGGTTAGAGATCCAAATTATCACTCGCTGGCTGAAACGACTCACCAGGAAAACTCTGTATAAAGCGCCACTAGAGGCGAAAAGCAAGAAAGAAATAAAACAGAAATTACTTAAAATAGAACGCGAACAGAACGTGACATGTACCAATATAATAGTAAACAGCCAATTAACGTTCAGGAATTAACATACGGTACAATTTATACACGCTATCTATGTTTTATTATTTTACTGTTAGCAAGGAATTTTTATGATCTAAATGTAACATAAAATATAGACTATGTCGTTTGGCAACCCCCGACGGTGGCAGTTATAAAATAAAAATTGCGTAGGAAGTGTGTTGGGAAGGTATGTGATCTTCACTAGAAGAGAGGGGACAACAAAAGGGGACAAATGAAGTGTAATAATTACCAATAATAATTACTGAAACATATGTTGGTACTATTATCATTTAAATTATATTATCATATTACACGTAAATCCTTTATTGTGTTCTTTAAATAGCCATAACTTCTTACGTATTTAAGATAAAATATTAAATTGTAGGCCTATATGTATTTTATAGGACATTTAATGCTCTACAATGTTTGACTGTAAAATCAATACTTTATGCGCTAGGAAAAAACGTTCGCAGAAAAACTTGTAAAACTTTTAACTGAAAAATGTAGATTTTTGACAGCGAATATCTCTTAAAAGGGTTTGTTTCTCAAAATGGATACGAACTAGCAGACAATTTAATAAGCTTTTGTTTTGTAGTTCTATATAGCCATTCTTTTCACTAAGGTCAACCGTTCATAATTTAAAAAAAAAAGTCGTACATTTAGCTACGGTATGGAATCAACATATACCGTAAAATTGGGGACTTTTGGTGATATCATCACCAAAAACCTCGAAACACATCCCAGAAATAAATTCTTAGGATATAAAATTCTGCCTACAAGCCTTTTTTGTGCGTTCATCGACTTGGAGAGTCTAATGGGTTAGAGTAGATTATATGAATAAAAAAATTAGTTACGAACACATGCTTAAAATACATCTTTAACCCTTTTCCGAATAAACTCGTATAAACAATCAACTAAAATCATCGGTATGCTGTAAGTGTGACATCTATATGAAAAAAAATTCAATAAAGTACCTGGTTTCATTGAATGACATAATACGTTAATAAAAATTCTGACATTTTAACGTAAATTGAAGCGTTTACTTTTAAAAGAGTCTAAGTGTCAAAATCATGATTCAGAGAAAACAAGAAAAAAACTGTAAAGCAAATTTAAGACATTTATCATGATATTGCTTCTGTTAAGTGACAAATGCATCTGAAAATAATCCATATAATAACCATTACAAAAAATTAACATTTGCCAATTCTTACATTATTTTTTTTTAATGTGAAAGCAGAAGGGTTTATGTACCAGCTTAATAATCGCAAAAGGGTCTATGTAGGCATACCAACTTAAACCGCAATGTTACATGGCATTTAAATACATCACAATCTTTAATAATGGTAAAATCGATCACTATAAAATCATTAAGGATGAGGACATATAAACATTTACATTCAAAATTATCCTAAAGGCATAAAAAAGAAAAAAATAATGAAAAAGGAAACACTGATCTTTATCACCTGGTCTTATCAGGGCTAGTGTTTACTAGTTTTTAGCATGGGCATGCATTACTAATAATGTCCAACTAAACGCCTTTTCCTTCTTTGGAATGTATGGGAGCATATTTTCAGGGTTATTCAGATCTATGGGTTTAATTTCCCCGCCTCGCTGAAGTTCAGATGTAACAATGCTGCCGAGACTTGCACATTTAACCTTTATATATATATACGAACGCAATAATATTATTTACTAACACGTAACATGTGTGATGGACATTTTCCCTACTCCCGAATTTCTCATTCGCTTTTCTGAGGCATAACTTACAAGCTTCTTTCACCCCTCTTCCTCCTTTTCAAAGCATTCTCTTCCATTTCAAAACTTCTCTCGGTTTTCGTAAGAAGAATACAACATCACACTCAACAAACACAACAATCACGCTGTTGTAGCAAGCGTTAAGCGGGAAGTATTGACAAGATGACACGTTATGTGCACCTTGGCACTTAGACCCGCAGAAAGAGGTGCTGGAGATAGACCCAACGCTATCGCTCGGAATTTATTGCTACTAACATGTCCTTCCCTGGGCCTTGGACCCTTCTGAAATGTATTGGGCTGCGCACATAGATTTATTTACAATGATCAGCTGAAAAATCACGATTTTGGCACTTAGACCTTCATAAAAGTAAACGCTTCAATTAATAACTCTACTTTTTAACTATTCCACTCTTAGAAATTTTTGTTGAGACGACTTTATACGTCAAAAGCCTGAAAAGGTTGATATAAAAATTGAAATATATTAATAAATCTTAAATGTACACAGTTACAAATTTTAAGATGCCCTGACGTTGCTTAAACCAAAGACCTAACAGGTGATAAAAAAGTTTGAGGTATAGAGGCATTGTATTTATTTAAGTTTAATGGTTTAAGCATCATTTACAAGGACAATGGAGATGTAGTTAAGAAACAGCTCACCTATATAGGTTCATCATAACAATGTCACAATATTGACCCCTTTCCAACACAAATGTTAACACAAAGACCATAATGTAGGTACTCCCTTCACAAGCCGAAACAAAGGCTTCACTTTCCTCTGACAAAGACTGTATGTGATTAATCGAAAACGCATCATCACATCATTTTCATCAGCATAGTCATCTTCAGCAGGAGTGATAAAGCCGTATCTCCCAGCTCGCCCCTACATCATTCTCTGTTCCAAAATGAACTGCATGGAGTACGTTTCTGCAATTTCAGTCCTACTAATGTGACATTTGAGTCTACGCTATCTCCGCCATCTCGCACTCTGCCACAGTAATCACTACTAGAGTGGCATAAATCACTTCCGCCATTCAGTCGTTCGCTAGCTGATAATAATTGTCCGTCTGAAGTTATGATGGCTTTTTGATAGCCCCATGTTTAACGGCACAGCACAAGTGTTTCACTTGGTCATACAGAGTCACATTTGTTACTCGACACAAAGAGGTTTATTGGAGTTTAATTCTTTCACCAACAGATAATTGTCATGTAGCCACTTTATTTAATATGATTTTCCTTTGTTTTTTCTTTTTTATGTAAAGCATTGATATATAATCAATTTTTTTGTCATGTAATTACTTAGTTAGAAGTGTGTTATTATTTAACTTGACATGCATTTATTTAATTTCGTTAAATGTTGTATTGATTTAAAGTTTATTAGGAAAATTAGGTGTATCATAGCTATTAGAATGGATATTTATAATAATCGTTATTATTTTCTTGTGTAGCCTAATTGACACCACTGCCACCGGGTACAACTAAATTGCCTAGAAACTTAAAATTAAGATGCGTATAATTTAAATTTTTCTTGAGAATTATACGAATTATACAGACAAACTTAGTTGACATAAAATATAATTTTTAGTCAGTCGAAGGTAAAAGAAGAACTTTTGACGGTAATCAATTAAAAGGAGAAAATTATGCCACTGATTGGTATAAAATCATAATGCTCCAAGGTTACCAACATCACAAATTTTTCTTACACATTAAACTGCTGTAAATCCAAACAATATAACAAATCACTGAGACTAAGAAGAAACAAGTAATCATCTCAGCCATGCTGAGCACCACAGATAGGCTACGAAATAGGTAAAAATAATTTAATTCATAATCTATAATTTTTCAATAAATATTGACGACTGTTTAAACAATAGTGTATGACACTCAAGTTCAAAGCAATTTTACTCTGCGAGCACTCGTGTATCATGAATCATCATCACGGTTTTTTATGCATGTCTACATCTTCCGTGTTCTCAGTTTCCAATCCTCTCTATCCACCCATAGATTCTCGGGAATGTTTCTTTCCATGTCTTCTTGTTTCCCATTAAGCTATGTCTTCTTTGGTCTGCATATTTTCTTTCTGTCCGGAGGATTCCATCTGAAGATCTTCGGTAACCTCTCCTTTCCTTATTTCATCTATTATAGTGTGTTGTACTTCTATTTGTTCCCTAATTCATCCTAGAGGTTCTATTTGTTCTTCTCCAAAAACCCATTTCTGTTGCTAATAATTTCTTGTCCGTTCTCTTTTTAGATGGCCAAATTTCTGAACCGTATTGTACTATTTTCTTAATTATTGAGCACTATAAAATTACTGTTTCTTTCCTTCTCGTGATGCCTGTGCAACAACATTCCATTTAAGTGTTTATATTCCGAATTTCTTTCTCCATTCCACCATCTTCATGAATCTTAAAACCTAGACATTTGTAGTTCTCCGTGTTTTTAATAATTACTTTATTATTTAACGATAAATATTAATGAATACCTCCTATGCATATAGTTTGTTTTTCCTGGTTGATTGTCAAACCACCCTTCTTATATTCTAAAATTAATTTCCTTATCGTGAAGTCAATATCTCCATAATCTTATGACTTTATTATTTGGTCATCGGCAAAATGTAACGTATAGACCATATTATCTTCTATCGGTATTCCCATGGGTTTAGAATTGTTTTTCCAATGTTTTAATGTGTACTCTAAATAGATTTTAATAAAATCAGGTAAACAGATAAAACAAAGTGTCAGAATGATTTTGTTTAATCAGTGCTAACTGATAAGTTAATTGCAATTATGATATGCAGAAAATAAGTTATTTTTGTAATCTACCTCCGAATTAAACTGCAGATCGACTCATTAAGCAGGACTTCCGGAAGAACAAAGGTGTAAAGTTTGATAATTAACTATAATTTAAACTCTTATACATTCTTAAAATATGTCACCATTTTACAAAATACACAGGCGATGAACTCCACTTAATATAAGTAGGCCTAATTATTTCACAGTAATATACCTTCTGTATATAACAGTATTCAATTTGAACAACGAAATAAACATGTGAGTAGTTTGATAATCAAATGCTAAGAAATATGTCATGGCTAACTGTATTGCAAATTCCAAAGCCATATATCAACAGTGTACACCGTATGTTGTCAGGATAACCTATTTGTATTTCTTAAAATCTATATAATACATTACCATAAAATAGGCACTAAATTGGGCAATACTCCGATACCGATCAACCGATTTGATTAAATATCATTAGGCTTCTTCCCATGAACATTATAAATGAGTGTACCAAGTTTCATGAAAATCCGATAGAGCGTATTTGAGTTATCCGCGCCTTTGTGATATATTACCATAAAAAGGCACTAAATTGGGCATTATTCCCGTACCGACCAACCGATTTGGTCCAATGTGAACAGTCTTCTTTCCATGGACATTATAAATGTGTATATCAATTTTCATGAAAATCCGATAAAGCGTATTTGAGTTATCGCGCCTTTAAAATATACACTAAATTGGGTTTAACTCCGGTATCGGCCAACCGATTGGGTCCAATATCAACAGGGTTCTTTCCATGGACATTATAAGCGTGTATACCAAGTTTCATTAAAATCCGATAAAGCGTATTTGTGTAATCGCGCGTACAGGCACACGGACGGACGGACAGACGGACAGAGATTTTTCCATAGCTCCTTAAGGTTTAACTCTGCTCATACTAAAACGCAAAAATGAAACAGGACACAATTTTGTTAGCTCCCTAAATGTTTTTACATTATATTTTACATATTTTTACATATATTTTACATATACTTCTACATATGTTTTCCATCCATACATATATATTTACATATATACATTTACATACATATATACATTTACATGGGGAATGGTATAGTAAAAACAAAAAAGAAATGAACGTGGGAAATACTTTTATTGACCTTCGAAATAGTCGCCACCAGATACTATAAAACTTTGATAGCGTTCGTAAAGCTTCTGGAAACTCTTGGAAAAGTCTTTTTTTAGGAATCGTTCGGTCCTGAATCTCCTTGACGTCCGCAACCATGATCCCTTCATGGCTCCCTTAAGACGAGGGAACAAAAAGTCAGCAGAAGCAAGATCAGGAGAGTAAAGTTAGTCAGGTGCTGCGGGGGGTGGGAGGGAGTTTTCAGTTTTTAGGGCATATCTTGAAAACGGGGCGTTGAACAAAACATTTCATTCTTCTCAAAATTAAAGCTTATTAAATTCACATTCATCTCTCTGTGTGACCATCTCCGAGAAATGAGCCGGCGAAAATGGAAAATTTGCAAAAATTTTGAGGCGCCTCACTTTTTTAGTCAAACTTGCCCTTCCAACTCTTTTGCCTTCCATTTCACAGGAAACTTGTAAGAAGAGAAGTTGTAGAACATTAAATTTCCTTAAAGAATATACAACTTTTGCTAATTTATTTTCAAGCAGTCAAAAGGTAGAGCGTTTTTCAATTTTGGTGTCGATTTCATGATTCCGCTAGTAAACTGCTCGTAGTTTTATTTCCGTTTTCAAGAGCTTTAACTCTATGTATCACGTTATTTATTGTTTATGTAAACATAAATGGTTTTTATTACTCATATAACTAATAAATTTATATATACATCTCTATATATATAAAAGGCTTTGTCCTGACTGACTGACTGACTGACTGAATGAATGAATGACTGACTGACTGATAGACTGAATGACAGGAATCAACGTACAGCCTAAACTATAACAGGTAGAGACTTGGAATTTTGACAGTACCTTCGTTTCATAATGTAGGTGCTCACTAAGAAAGGATTTTGAAAAATTCTGATTCTAAATGCCAAAAATTAAATGTTTTTGAAAATACTTAATCCCTTTTTACATAGAATTATCAATTCCAAATCACAGAATATATTGTTGCCAAATGGTATATGATGGGCTTGGAAAAAACAAATGAAATGCACTTTTGACAAATAAGAGAAGTTATCAAAATAATTCATGTTATAAATAAATATTACAGAATGAAATCCACTAAAATAATGGAATCACATAACTTTCTCTACCCTAGACATAGAGAAAACAAAACGAGGTATGGTAATGTGTATATTATTATATTATATCGCAGGTTTTTGGAGAGAAAAGTATGAAAGTGATAATGCTTTCTGTTTAATTTCATCCCCAAAACGGCTTTATGGTAACATAAGAGTGGGAAATTTCCCGCCTCGATATTACAATTTTATGTTACAGGGATTTCTGTTTCTTCTTATTTAAACCTCTACCAGGCTTGCTGTGCACTGTACAAGCGATGGGATGCAAAATTCTAGATCCTCTATGAGCCATAAAAAACTATATCAAGCGTTTTCTGAGGGAATAGTTTGAGTGTAATAAGTCGTTCTTCCTATTTCAAATTATAAATGCCTATATAAGGACCTAGAATTTAAAATTGAAATTCCTTCATAAGTTAATTTCCAATTACAAAATACAAAACCCGGGCGACGCCGGGTCTTTTAAGCTAGTATATATATATATATATATATATATATATGAAATTAGAAATGTATATTAATGTATGTAGGCTATATATACATATGAAATGTGTACTTTTTCTATGAGAGGTGCAATGTGAGTAATTCTAATAAGTTAGTGTCAAGCACTATACCTAACATGTTAACTAGACAGAAATAACTATTATTAAATTAATTTAAACTAAAAATTAATGATCATTATCAAGCTGATTTATCATATATCAGCATAATTTGACGTTTTCTAATGATAGGTAATAATGTATGTTAATAACATTACATTTATACCGTTAACTAACAGAACAAAGAAAGTAAAAGAATGAAAACGTTCCTTCTTTAATCGGTAGTTGAGATCGGGAAATTATTTGAAGTTGATAACACTGTTCCAGCTCTACTACGACTAACCGAAATATTTTCGAATTTATAATATTGGGGAAACGCTTCCACGATTTGGGTGGTTGGCATGTTTAATGATAGAATCAATTTTACAGGGCTAAAACACAGCTGAGCGAATTTGAAGCCTATTTTTAATGTAAAATATTAATTCGGACGATATGTGAAGCTGTTGATTCCTTGTCGATTTTCCTTGGCCGTGTGGAAAAAGTATGGGATATTTCAATTATCCATTTTCCTTTATTTGCCCAGTAAAAAGAGAACTTTGCTAAGAAGTAATTCCCAGAAAGCATTAATCGCTTTATATTACTACCAAATGAAGGGATTTTAAGTTTACCTCTCTCTGCTAGTGAGTTTTAGACCAGAAATACTTCATCTTTTTAGTTTTCAGCAAATAACTAAAACAGTTTACCCTAAAAAGAAGTTTCGAAAATAAATTGAAGATCATACAATTCCGCTTTCAGTTTTTCAAAACTGTTTTCAAAACAAAATTAAGTTTTTTAAACTTTTTTCTAAAACTCGTGAAATTGGTTGTTTGAGTCTAAAGAAAGCTGAACATTCCGCAGAAAAAAATATTCTTATACCAATGTAGAGCACAAAAGTGTACGTAGATTGAGTATCAGATGTTAAAGATTCCTCCAAGAATAAGAGGGATACTGTAAATCAAGAAAAGTGTTTTTAGTATATTCTAAAAACTCATGAAATCCAATTTTTTATATCAGTTATCTGTGAAATAAATTAAACCTTATAACTCAGCAGCACGTTGATTCGAGGATACCTAAAGCTTCAAAGAACGACAGCGATGTGGACAAGGTTGTTACAAGTTCATGTCTGACAACAATTCATCTCATTTGACTACGTGATGTGCGAACCACGAGTGGTTGATTGGTGACGAGGAAATAAATTGTCATCTTGTCAATGAGATTGGAGACGCAAGTTTCAAAAGTATCACCAGTAATGATTTAGAACCATGTCCGACTCAAAAGAATCAATCTAGTAACTCTAATGAAAAGCTTCACTGCGCTGTAATAATCTATCAGCCTTACTAATAAAAGCTGCTTATATCTGCGTTGAACGGTTGTTTGGTTGTTCTGCGCACAAGTTCTACATAAGCCGTATTACCAATAAACGCAGTGTAACTGCCGAGGTTTACACGTGCACGTCATCAAACACGTCACTCTAGTCGTGACGTTACGTTGTACTAGCCCCGGCTATGAAGGGACTGCTGAATGCCATCTATCGGAGCAGCGGGAAAACACGATGCATCGTCTGCAGACAGTAATTCTTGTTTCAGTATTTCATTATATTGTTTTCAGAAAGCTGTAATCATGGGTACAAGTATGGAAATATGTCCCGCAAACAAGGAACAGTGTTTATAATTTTGCAAAAGCAGCTCAGAATATGCATAGCCTCAAAATTCAATCTCAGACATCTACGAATATCGGCCATCTTGATTATTTACGTCAAGTTTATACAAGGGAGCCAGCTGTGTAAAGCGTTGCACACATTCAGCCTTATGCAAGGATTATTAGTACAGTTCTTCTCCTCAGCTGTGTATATTCCTGGTATAAATGTTACAACTGGATTATTAGTAAGACTTGTGCCCCCCTCGGGGACAGTTCCATATGTTGGAAGCTTAGGACATATGATTTTGTGTAGTAGACCTGGGTTCGACCATTCTAGCTAAATTAGTGACGCTACTGTTTAACCTTCAAAAACTGGGCACCCATTATGACAAAATGAACACTGGACAGATTAATATGAATTACTGGAAAAAAGAGTTTTTGAGTAAATATATGTATATGGAAAGATATTTTTCTGTAACAATTTTATTAACAGCTTTAACAAATTTAGAATTACAAGATTGTGAGACAATATATATTTTGTAAGAACGACCTTTTATTTCTTGGAAATAACCTTGGGATGACTAACCATAAAACTGTATATATATATTCTGTTGTGTACAACAACCTAGAGCATGGGCGAAATACACCACAAAATTCTAAATGCACCCTTTTGAGAAGACCAACCCGTCTCTAGAAAAATCCCCTAAAACTCAGGCTCATTGCCGCAAATAAGTACAATACTTTCGAGAACACCCTGTACATACTGGCTAATATTCCCCATGATTAGAAAACCCCAGTAAATTCCTAGATTATCTACAACTTCAAAGCATAGGGCAATCTCAAAACTCAAAATGGCGTCTGTGCTGAAAAATACTTCACAAAACCCACTCTAAACCATGTTAATATCGGTTGTCTGGCGAAAAATACTGAATTACTGTTTTTCGGAAAGGCAAAGAACGTGAAATAGAAGTTACAGAACGGACGGACGTGATATAATTAGTTTGAAGAAAAACAGAAGTGAACAAAGCAAAATTACAAGAAATTTAGATGGTGTAGGCGTAATTTCAAAAGATCCAAACTTGACCGGAAAAATAACTTATTCAACAAAAATTATTTAATATATATTTTCAGAAACGGAAATTTAGATAGCCGAAACGGGTGAGCACAAAATTTAGATTTGAATCACTATTAACATTGAAAAGACTATGGATAGGTCTCACCCAGCTTTGCTGTCGTCTCCAGACATCGTGATGTACGGCAGCTACGCCCACCAAAAACACTCAAACTCAAGTTACATGTTCCTGTCGCGAGTGCTAGATCCCAACTGCCGGTCGCTTGTACCAGCCTCTACTCCCTAGCATTTCACCAGATGGCAGTGCAGTCTAAGAGCGCTATTAAGAATTTACCGAGAACCACGGTGTTTAGAGTGGGTCAAAACATGATTTTACCTCCCTGAAGTTAAAAGCAGTTGGCAACAATTAGTGAAAGACTTTAATATAATCAAATGAGCCGTTTTTCACGGCTCAGACTGTACGACGATAATCCATAATCTGTCAATATGTTGACGATTTCTCGCCAGATTTCTTTTCTCAAAAAATGAAAGAAAGAACCTCAAAAAATATCTGAATTTTAATTGACTCTGTGGCTGACTCCTCTATTTGATGATCTTGGGTTGAGAACTCGAAAGTAGGTATCAAACCCCCTAATCAGGGTTAGAATGGATGTTGCACTTGAAGGAAGAAGGCGCCAAATAACTAATCATCTGCTATCACTGTAAAAGGGCTTCAGTGCACAGCTGAGGAAGAAAATCCACGGACAGGCTACGGTGCTTAAATGGATATGGGCAAAGAGATCTTCTATGAAGAGAAGGGAGATGAAGAACCACCAACCAAATGTGTTAAAATCTTATGAGTTATAGTTATGAACCTGTACGTTTTGAAATGATTTTCTTGATTTTTATCGTCACAGAATTCTTTACTATAATTTTATAAATTACATAATTGCATTTACATAGAAAGTAATTTTCTAAATTATGTACCCCGTCTACTCATGATTTCATTAGGTTTTCCAAAGAGATACCTATTAGGCACAAGAAATAAATTTGTTTAAAAAATATATAAATGGAATTAATCTGGGCATATCGGTTTCAGCAAAGTACAATCTTCTGCTCGAAAGAATATTCATTTTGATGCAATTCAATGTTAAAAGTATTAATTGGGAGTATATCGGCAATATATGATCGCTCGAGTTTCATAAGCTAAATCATTCATTTTACGGATAAGTGGGGCAAAAAATCAATGTCATGAGTTTTTATAAAAAACTGGAAAAATCACTTATCGTGATATACCATATCTTATTTATTCTTGGAGGAATCTTTAATAATTTGGTGCTCCATCGGTGCTCCATCCTGGGTGTCACACTTGACGAAAAACTAACGTTCAAACAACATATTGAGTCAGTAAAACGAATAGCTTGGGTGAAATACAGTATCATACGCCCCCTGATGAGCCCAAATAGCCTCTGCTTTGTAATCAAAAGGAACTTATACCTAGCAATTATCCGATCAGGCTTCTTATATGGATGCCCATCCTGGCATATATCTGCGAAATGTCACAAAAACAAGCTACAAGTAACCCAGAACAAAATGTTAAGAAAAATGCTGAATGTATCAAGATACACCACAACTATAGAAATACACAGAATGGCCAACATCGACACGGTAATGGAAGTCATAACAGACCATACATCTAGATTATGCGCAACATTAAACCAGCACCCTAATAAACTGGTCAGAGTAATTGGAACCATTCCCTCTCTTAGAAATACTTATACACATGTAACTTGCAAATAAAAAAAAATAAAAAAAAAATATATATATATATATATATATATATATATATATATATATATAAGAAAAAAAGAAACAGTAACAGATTCTCAGAGATTATTCGACATTACAGACAAGGGAACCCGTCAGGGCAATCCCATACACTGTAACAACCTCTTTATTTCTTACAGATTTACAGAACAGCCAAAGCGCCCATTAGCGCTAATTGCTGTGTGGGCAGGTGTTTACACCATAAAAGAAGACAGACAGACAGACGCAGAATTTTGGGCTGTTTAATGCAAATAATATTTTTTCTGCTGCAGAATGAGCAGACCTTAGTTTTTGATGAAAGAAAATTCCATGAGATTTTAGGAAAAGTTTGAAATAATAATATTACTGTCCTTATTCCTTACTCCTGAAGGAATCTGATATCTCAAAGTTCCAATTCCATGAGTTTTAGAAAAAATGGAATAAATCACTTTCCTTAATACATCATATTTCGCATATTCTTGCAGCAATCTGTAACATGTGGTATTCAATCGAGGCAGAATTTTGTGCTCTACAATTCACTAGTAAATATTGTTTACTGTAGGACTTGTTACTTTATATTATTTATAATGTTATTTCTATCAAGGCTTTTATATAAATAAAATATTACGTGCAACAGCAAATTGAATTCAGTCACATTATCACAACTCTTCAATTGAATTAGTCACAATCACTTTTCCCAATAATATACCGCACGTATTGTGAAGTGGTCTACCGTCGCGATTCAGTAGTCAAAACATAACTTTACTACTTATTTTTTTTATCTATTTGCATCTGTTAATCGTAGAACTCATGTAGTTCCGCTAGCTTTTATACATTCTCCATTAGAGGAAGTCTTCTATGTATTTTAAATATTACATGTATGTAGACTTGATCCGCAAACTACAGTGGACAGGAGGCCTACTGTTGAACTGTTAAAATCTCGTCATCCAGAAGAATATTCATCCTGTAAAGTGACTGTATATGAGGAACATGGAAATTTGGTAATGAATTCAAATATATGGCTATCAAACGTGCGAGTGCGAAGATTTTTATATCCACGAAACAAAAATCTGATTAAACAAGATCAATAACCAGGTCAGTTAAGTGTAACGGAAAATCAAATAACTATAGTAAAAGCCAACATTGTTCAGATGATCTTAACTTTCTTTTTTAAATATCCAATCTTTATACACAAATCTGTTATTCTAGGAAATTATTTTAATGAACATAATTTTCATTTTGTATGCTTAAGAGGTTCAGATATTGAGCACATTAAAATCAGTGGGTACAACATAGTTGACTATTACTTCCAGAGGACTGAACATGAGGATGGAGGGGCAGTAATTTATGCATCCAATGATCTTTCATGAGAGAAAATTTATATTAGTGGGTTAAATCAAGACTTTGCTTTTAATGTTCAGCAGCTATTCTTGAGTACTCAAATTTATAATTCTTATTTGTATATACCATGCACCTCGAGGTAATCCAACTACTTTTCTAAAGAAACTAAATAAACTTCTCATAAAACCTTCCCCGTGATTGTCATACAGAGTATTAAATGGTGGAGACTTCGACTCGAAGTTTGAAGTTATAAATAATGGTAAACAAACAGTTCTTGACATTCGAACTTGTTAAATGATAACGTATTCACCAATGTATGTAGAGGTAGTTTCGACATTAGTGTAATAGCTATTCCCTTTTCGGAACATTCAGGTTTAAAGTTAATGCTATCAAATATTGTGACGAATGAAAATTTGAATGCTTCTGGGATAGTGAGAAATATTACTCAAAGTGGAATTGACTACTTTTGTTATCTGAAATCTACTGTATGAATCATTTATTTGACAATCCTTTAAATGTAAATACTCCTTTTAATACTCTTTAATACTTTTCTTAAAAGTTGATGAATTTCATATTGGTTGAAAGGGGGAAAGTATTTATTTTTAAAAAGTTGTCACTCCTTATACCCTCAATTTAAATAAATAAGAAAATAAAAACTACCTTTAATAACACCCTTGTTATTGTTTCCACAAAGTTCACAAAGCTGTTATTAAGGTTAGTTTTCTTTCCATATTTGTATAAATTGGGGGTATAAGGAGTGACAACATTTTTCAAATAAAAAACTTTTCTTAATGTCTTCAACCTGTGCCATTCATTATGTCCGGCACGTCAAATTTATATATAATTAAGGTATAAGGTACTTACGTTACTTATTTTCAGCCGTCTTATCTTTTCTCTAGTCTCCGCGTGTATTATGTTATGTCAGTTGCTTTTGTGTTTCTTAATGTTTTTCTTTTGTTTATGTAATATCCATTCTTGTTTCCATCGCGTTACACTCACCGGACGCGTTCTATTGACACGGAGTAGGCCTAATTGGATTGTGTGTCCGCGGGTAGCTTAGCGGCTGATTCATTCAGTACCGGTTTCAGTACCATATGCATTTGGTCTGCCTATTTCAGGATTTGAAAGAAGATTGCTCTAATGGTTAGCAAGAAATCCTTTTTATAATATAAGTGAATTTTAGATGCATCTGTAAATATGTACATTTTAGTTCTGGCAACTATTTTATTTCTCCATACATAGCATACGTACAAGGTTCTAAGTTTTATAGGCCTTTGAACATGTTCCCAGCGATACGGAAGTATTTGGATCCCGTTGGCACTGCCTAATCTGTTGATGGTGCGAAGAGAGCGGTCGGTTACCTGTAAAACATCTTCAACTGTACGAAAGCGAATCCCGCGAAGTGGCTCCTTCATCTTCAGGATTAGATCAAAGTCGCAGGGACTTAAATCTGGAGAGTACGGAGGGTGATAGAGCACCTCCCAGCCCCAGCGATTGAACAGTTCAGACACAACTCCTGCTCTATGCGCCCTAGCGTTGTTATGCAGAATGATGGGTGGATTATCCATGAAGTGTTGCAGATTGTTTTGCAAAAACGAACAGTAGTACTCCGGAATAACGTTCTTCCTTGGGGGAACGGTATGTTTTAAGATCACACCATCCCAATCATTTTTACAGGCAACCGACCGCTCTCTTCGCACCATCAACAGATTAGGCAGTGCCAACGGAATCCAAAGACTTCCACATCGCCAGGAACATGTTGTACGCAATGGTGGTGATTACATCGAAGGCCTATAAAACTTAGAACCATGTATGTATGCTACACGGGGAGAAATAAAATAGTTGCCACAACTAAAAAATCAACCCTTGCATATCTAATTTTAAATGTTAATTAACTCTGTCTACACATCATTCACGATGTTAACGACATAAAATTATTATTATTATTATTAGTATTATTATCATTATCATTATCATTATCATTATCATTATCATTATCATTATCATTATCATTATCATTATCATTATTATTATTATTATTATTATTATTATTATTATTATTACAGACGTCAGAAGATAATCTCTTTTCGGAGCCAGACAGATTAAAATATTCGCAACACTGAGTTCTTTTTTGCCAAACCATCGATGATTTTGTTTGTAAGGATAGAAGAATGAATTTAGGCTTCAAATAAATTTAAGTGGTTTGGTTTGTATGACTTTCGTACTATAGGTCTGTAACAATGTACGTTACTGCTCTCCATGCCACTGATGCCGATATCTAAAATTTTGTGTACCTTGAATTCCTTGGGTGCCTCGCTCTACCTCCTGTGGGCTCAACAGCCTCTGACCTTTGTATCTGCTCATCTCTATGATGTCTCACTCAATTGTCTGTCTACAGTGATATATTCAGCTCTAGTTAAACGTATTTGTTTTTTTTATTTATTTACTTCTTAATTTGTTAATATGTTAATATACTTGTAGTCCTCTCTTTTTTTTTTTTAAATTCTGACTTCGTATATTACATACCGTAAACCGTACTTTGATATTCTTTTAGAGATTTTTAGTGAAGCCTTTTACGATTTCATTAAAATAATTATGTTTTAATTGATTGCACCGAATAACGGTTTGGTCTACAAATTCGGTATATCCAGAACTGAATCTTCAATAAGTCAATAGTCATGTCTCTTCAAGGCTACTTTGTCCATGTTCTCTAACTTCGTTATAATTCATAATCTCGTTAATTTACCGTATGGCTGCTTTGACAACAATTAACGATTTTAAGGGCTTTTATTACAAGATCCATTACAAAAATTAAAACATTTAAAATCCTTATAATAAAATAATTTAACCATACATGTGCTTGCAGATTCCTACTCTAATCCGTTCTCGAATACAACACGGAACTTGAAAAAAAATTGCACATGTCAATCTATATTACTTTTACTTTTTAAACAAAATCCTGTTATTGCATTTTTGTGGCTCCTAGCGGGAAGTTTTCAAGTTAAACGTTCCGGTTGCGATGTGTTGGTCAGTGGGGCACTACTAGAGACTTATGCCACACGTACATTGAACATAGCGTTGTTATGATTGGAGCAGGAGGGTGGACAGGGGTGACTGCTATATGTTGCACTTCGTACAACGTGCTCATTGTTTCCAGCGTCACCGCGTTATTGTTGTGGATTGCATCGTCGTCCTCATCATCATAATCATCATCATCACCATCATCATAATAATGCAATATCAACTCTGCTATACACTGTAACCACTTGGAGCTGGTATATGATAATACAGTATTATAGTAGTTGTATATGTATTGTACCTACAGCAGTGCCATTGTGCGGAGGAAAACAGTGTTAAACATGATACAGGATCATATATCCACTCTCCTGAACAATTTGCTAGAATTTTCTCAAAAATTTATTCCAGTCTGTTTCTAATTATTTTATTCCATTAAAAAAATAGCATAGCCATTTAACTGCCATTTCACTTGCAAAAATACCATATACATCGCACATGCATTAATGGATATTAAGAAAATGCAGAAGAGTTTTTTAGTCTAAAGAAAAATGGAAAATCTGGTTTAAAAATAAAGGTATTCTTACCCTTAATTTGCTGTAATTATGGCTGGAAGTACCTGTTGTAAGCTCGTAACTTCCGTTTATAACGGATATTAACTCAAGTAAGGACATTATGTAATAAAAAGAGCCAAAGCAGCATGCACTTCATTATTTATCTTCACTTTGTCTAAAATAATAAATGAATACCACGAACAGTAAGACCTCCAAAATTCACAACTTTACTCAGTTCTAACAATGACTCAGGAGAAGGACAAAACTTTGTAGTACGTAAATAACATTGTTTCGAAGCGGTGTAGAAATTAAAAGTTAAGTTGGGATATAATCAGTGGACATATGTCATCATTATACTTCGGACTTTTAGGTCGCTAAAAATGCTGTTTTAGGTACCTAAAATAGGCTCTAAAAATTGGAAAATAGGTTCTAAAAATCGTAAAATAGTCTCTTATAAAATCGTTAAGTTACCAATTTTCTGAAATATCTCAATTGCAATACAGAATATTATATGTATTGAAGTCACTATTAATCAATAATCATGATAAAAATACAGATATAGGCCTATGGTACACCGAATTATATAGACCTATTACTAGGGCCTGTATTACAACCATAACAGTGAAAACCTAGTCCCTGCGCCCAGAAGCTACGTACGCTAGCATATTCAACCCCTTGTTTCCCTCAGTGATACAGAGAACTAAGTTTTTTTTTATTACTGGATGTGGGAGTCGGGAGAAAAATACTACATTTTCTTGGGAATTCAAAGGAATTTTTCTACTGAAGACAAAACATTCCTTACTATTTAACCACGTCACAGATGTGTCATGTACTGCACATTCCGAGATAAAAAATTAGTAAGAACTGAAAATTAATGCTAGAATTTATAACAAAAAATGACTTATTTTGAACTTTAGAGAAAAAACAAGCAAAAAGGCAATATTAGGCTCTAACGTAAAAATAGGCTGTTTTAGGTCCTATAAAGGTATCAGTTTTAGGCATAGTCACTTATGAAACATGCATATACAAGTTTTCGTCTATATATCACTTAAGGATTAAAATAGGTTTTTACCTAATATTCGAAGTCTAGTCATTTTAATCCTTAAGTGATATATAGACGAAAACTTGTATATGCATGTTTCATAAGTGACTATGCCTAAGACAGTTGGCCTAATGGTTTCTATTAAACATTTTCAACTATTTAAATTTTTCGCCCAACACTGCTGTGCTGTTGTTGACAATCTTCAATTGTTTTGAAGTAAAAGTTTGTTTGTAAAAAATTCTCACTTGACGGGTTGGTAGCCTAACTATGAGACAGAATATGTTGTAGGGAGGTAGGGCCTTTTACTGTCCTCAATGGAAATTGAAATACAGGGAATTGATATATTTTAAAACCAAAGGATTCTTCTCCAATTTCTAGAATTATATTACTCTAACTAGGCCCGGCTCTACATATTTTATCGCCCTGGGAGAGAAATAATTTCGGTGACCCTCTAAATTGCCACCTCGATCATTCCATGTTTTACCATTTTATTAAGCATGAAATTTAAGGTTGAATAAAATTTATTAGAATTAACCTGATTTGAGAAAAGCCTATATTTATCAAGACGATACGACATAGATAGTATGGAATTAAATAAATAAATACATCTAATTGAAAAAGTTATAATTTTTTATATTCACAAGTTGAGTTGAGATGCTTCATCCCTACCCTGGCAGGCACGAGTTTATGTTTTTAACGAAGTCAATAAATACGTTGACATTAATGTACTGAGTTTATTTCCATAATTTGCTGTCCTTTTCACTTTTATCCTACATTTTTTTTAAAACTATGTCGCAAATTTTAGTTTTGTTTTTAAAATCTAAATGCTGCCGCTCCTGAATGTTTGTAAAAAATTCTCGCTCTAGTCGGCTGCCTAATTCGCTTATATGGACGAGCAGGCCCTGACCCTCACCACCAGAATCCGAATAACAATTATTCCTCTGTAGTTACAGTCATGTAGAATTTAAAGAATTGATGAGCATCCACTTTAGCAAAAGTTCTGTTACCTTCAGATTTCCCCAAGGTCAACTGCCAAGCCTTTCGGGCGCAGACTACATTCACTGACCTTTTGTGCCTGAAATAAATAAAAAAAACTGAGTTTTTAAACAGGCGAAGATGGGGCAAAAATATAAAAAAATGTTGATATTGTGGTATGGGTAAAGAGGTAATTGGTTATTTCTCCAAGGGTTTAACTAAAAGCAACATAGGTTTTGTGAAATTCAAATAAAGTGTTAGTTATCACACTGGTATGAAACAATTTATTTTTATCTCTGTAATGGCTCTTCACATATTATACGAAACATTTGATAAGCAAGTCTTAGGCTGAAATAAATTGTTTCCTCAGAAAGGAATGAAACATCTTTTAGAAAAGTGCTAAAAAATAAAGACACGTATTTTGCAATGTCTTGTGATTTTTAGTACTTTATTATTTCTTAGGCTCATCTACAATATTTTATAGAAAATTCTAATAGATGTTTTCCTCCTTATACCCTCTAATATTAGTCTATGCATTAGTCTTTCATAGCTGTTGCAACTCAATAAATTCTACTTAACAAGTATTCTTCTTCTGCATGTGTATGTGTATCTTTACAATTGTGAATCAGACTGGACTCTTATTTAAACATCTGGACATTTTCAAACCTAAATAAATAATTTATAGTGTATTGAACTGTGTAAGACACTCCATGCATTAAGTTTGGTAAGCCTATAAGGCCTAAGAATGTTATTATAGTTTTATCTTTTAGCTATCTGACAACATATTCCTACATAGTAATTTATCTCATTTTATTACTTTTTAATTCATACATGTTGATTTTCATTATTTGAACATATATTCAATGGCCTCCATTGACCCTCACCATTCTTCTATGTATATAGGCCTAGTACTTAATTTTAATGTTACTTTGTGTACAAAAAACTACTACAATAAATTAGGTCCGATCCTTAAGGATTCAGTGTGCTGTCATTGGTTAATATTATAAGGTATAAGGAGGAAAACAACGATTTGAATAAATCCAGCCTCTTTGGCTATAATGAAGTTTATCAATTCACGTTTTATAATACTGTATAAATTAAAATTTTCAAAATTTAATATTATTTTGTTAAATAGCCTATGAAAATACTAAACAAAAATATCATTTTAAGCTATTGGCCAGTTACAGATCTTTTCGGTAAAACCTGTTAACACTTTCCACTTTCTTGTGGAATATACTTCATTTCTCAAGAAATAGCTCTTGGTTATTCTTCTTTATTGACACTTTAATTGATGGACATGCCTTTTAATTCGGCATGACATATGGGACAAGGTGTGATTTAGGTATTCGTCAAGTCTCCAATTAAATATTATACAATTACAGATTAAATATTAATTATTATACTATTAAATATTATACACAGAAACACAGACTCAAAAGAGAGTAAAACAGCTGTGCATATGCATTGGTAATACGCTAATAAGAAATGTCAAATATAATGCCCATAAGAAATGTTAGCTTTCTCAGAAGAAAGGTTTCACGACAATTTGTTTAACTCTGTTTTACTGAAAATAGTATTATCCACAATATTCCATTTACACAGATAGGCTAGTATAAAAGGTATTAAGCGATTATTCATCTCTTTACAGATCGCAACGGACTTTAATTTAATTTAATTTTAATTTTTAATTAATTTATTTAACCTGGTATAGATAAGACCATCAGGTCTTCTCTTCCCTTCTACCAGTTTATTCATTTAATTAAGAAAAAAAAGACATAAGACTATCACCTCATCAAATGAGTTGTTCTCTTGACTTAAATTACGTCCGTTAACTTATTTGAGAAAACATAAATTTGCAAAAGATATGATAATAATTCTATTTAGCCGAAAATTGTCCATTATTTAGTAGGCCTACATGGTATGGAACGAAAAGAAGACAGGGAAATAACGTCGAATGGAAAATAAAAAATAAATATAAAAAATGAATGTAAAGAGTTGTGAGAAAAATAACTAAGAATAAATTAAAAGAAACCGAAAGTTGAAAAAAGAGAATTGAATAAAGCTTAACAATGATGGTATTAACTACAATAATTTCTGCAACGAGTCCTTACAATAGGCCTAATATGTAAAAAATGCATTTAAAATTATATTTTCTAGACCTAAAAGCATTTAGAAATTAATGTACGTCTGTATGTTTGATGTTATTTATTTATTTTATAGAAATACGGCGAAACAACGGGCAGAAATATAAAACTGATGTTTTAGAACGCCCCATGATTTCAATTTATTTGAAGAAAAAGGGTTCGCTAAGTAATTCGATATAGAGTTTAGAATGTTGAGAAGCTTTTGATAAAAGCCAGGAAGGGGAGGAGGTAAGCATGGTTAGGGGATTCAAACTATTCTCACTCGAAGCATTAGTTGCGATATGAATGCCTTGTGTTACGTTGCACAAAGCAATATGACCGGCGGCAAGTTGATGGATGACAATATGGATGTATTCTAAGCAGAATAGAGTCAGGGAGAGCAGCAACTGTCAAATAATGATTTATATCCTCACTGCATATTACAGCAGTTGTAACTTCAATCTTTTCATATCTTTGCAAATAATAAAATTTTCACGCTTTAGGTAACAGTTACGTCAATAAGCAAATAAATTAAGTTCCTGTAGTTTTCCATCTGATTTTTTTTTTTTGTCGGCGTAGAATTGAAAGAAAATCTCTTAATTAACTTTAGGTTAAACATCCACTGGTATTTTGCATGTACGTTTAATTTCATATAAGGTCTACATTCTAAAAAAATATAGAGAATGTAGAATCTATGAGCCCACTATTCCATTCTATAAGGAAAAATATTATCTAACTTCAATAGAAGTTATTGGTCTTATGGTAGGTGCAAGAGGTACAATTCCTCGCCTCTTCGTAGACTTCCGCGCACGTTTTGACCTCCATAAAGACTTCCATAAAGATTTTATATCAAACAACTCCATTGCTGCCATTAGAGAATCAATTGCTGTGTTGAAAATCATCTAAATGGACCTTTTAAGAAACAATAAACTGTGATTTTGACTGCATATTTTTGTTTTCTTTGTTATGTACCTGCTATATATTATTGTTCCTCTGTTACATTCTTTTATGTATAATTGTATGTAGCCTATTCTATTTCCATGGTTTACCATCTATTGTCAGGTATGCTTTGTCTAAAGGAAGCCTCTTAATGGAGGAAGCTGAAAAATTTATTTCTGAATAATAAATTCTTAACTTACCGTAATTAACTTCTAAAAGATCAATATTTTGTGTATGTTTAATCAACATTTTCTTTTGATTTTGTTTCAGAAAAAAATTGCTACGAAATATTGTTAATTAGAGATTACGAACGAAAATCAGAACCCTGTTCTGAATTACAGCAGATCCCCGCTAATCCAGACTACATGGGAGAAAACCTTGTCCGGATCACCGGAAGTCAGAATTAAACAGAATTTGCATTAAAATGCACATACTGTATTGTAATAAATGTGTTTGGTTGGTAAATATATGTCTTCTTTCATAAATGTAACTATTCCTACAACTAACTTTAGTCTTTATTCTACTGTATACGTAGACCTAAGTTTTAAATCTACGAACTGTTATAGGGCTAACAAAACAAAGCACATTTATGAATAAATATAAAAATTAATTGATTGTTGGAGCGTCCGTTTTTGCCAGATTGTCCGGGCGAGTGAGGCTCAGATTAGCGAGGCTCTACTGTAGTTGAAAATATTATAACTAAATACGATAAAAACCTTAGTATAATTAATTTCAAATTGAATCCACCATGAGTATTAATCTGCTAAATTACAGTGTCATGTTTAATATTAGAGATTACGAACTAATATCAAAATTGTTTCTGAATTTATGAATTGTAGTTTAAATAATTTCTCATGGATTGTAGGCCTATCATAAGTAATATTCCGCTATATACTGCAATACAATGTAGGTCTATAAAATACGGCGGAGCCTCGATTATTCCTCTCCCGATTCACCGTCTTTCTCGTTTAATGACCAGGCATTATTCCATTTTTTTTTTTTATTTGGAATGGTCATTAGCAACAGATTTATGAGAAATTAACAAACTTTTTAAGAAAACAACAATAATAGTTGTAAAGCAATTTAAGTATGAGGGCCTTACAAACATAGGCATAAACACACACACATATATGAATCGGTTATTTATGAAAGGGCTCATGTCATGATTTTTTGAAAAACGAGTTTATCATGAAAATGGATTGTCCCAACATCCACGCATCGTTTACTTATGAAAGATCTCTTGTCACACCAATACTTTGCAAGATACAGCCATTGCAAGTCTGTGTTTAGTTATGAAACGGCTCATGTCAATGACAAGAGCCCTTTCTTAAATAAAGCATGGTTAGCAGCAATGGTCTGGTAACCAGCTGTCTCTGTTCACTTCTCATTGTTATTGGTATTGTTGATTAGGTTCCTACTTTCTCTTACAGACAGTGGACGATTCAAAAAGATTGTGTACAGACTGCCCATAAGGGGCCACTCTTATCTGGCCTGTGACAGAGTCTTTGGCCTTGTCAAAAGAAAATTAAGGAAATGTGACCGATATTACACAATAAAAGACGTATGTGAAATGATATTAATGTCTTCAGTACAGGGAAAGTTTACTGTTGATTTAATAGAAACAGGAAATATTTTGGATTTTCAAAAAATGGTGGCCTCAGTTCTATAAAAAATGTACTGTTTCCGAAGAAACCAAATATGAAAAGAAGGGAAAAAGATAATATTTTACTATTTCTAACTACCATGAATTCTCGTTCCAGCAATCAAGTAAAGGAAAAGTAACAGTATTATCTTTTATTAGTGGACACATTCAAACCACATGTTTCAAACTACAGTAGCTATCCCGAAACAATCAAGCATTTCTCTACCCTACCCATTTCTCAGAAAAAATACCTATTCCTAAAACGAAAATGGATGATATAAAGAAGCTTGTTCAGTTCGTCCCTGAGGAACATGGTTTCTTTTATGACGAGGTGATTCAGTGGCCTTCAGTTGAAAAAGAACTGTGAAATGTAATGATATGAGACTTTACTGTAAATGGTGTGTTTGTTAAAAACCCATTATTATGTATCTGTTATAGCCAATCTCATTTGTGTATACAATGTTTAATGTAAAATAAGTAGCCTTCGTAAAGTCTCATTCATTGCATTGTTTGTTTTTACTTTTGTCTCTATGAATGGGCGCTTGTCAGCCCTTTGTTTATGAAAGGACTCTTGTCAGACAACTTTGATAAGCCCTATCATGCAACATAAACAACATAATTGTTTTTAGTCATCGTTATTATTAGTGGTTAGTAGAATCAAAATAACTAGAATAAAAAAATCTTTCGTATTTATTACTAGTTGGAAAATAAACAGTTTTTTTTAATTCCCCAACATTTTACTTTTCGTGACAAGAGCCCTTTCATAAATAACCGATTCATATATACACATTCCTACATACATAATTACAAGTGTTTTGTAGCGTACTGTGGATTATATAATAAATTTTTAAAATTCACACATGTTTTATAAGGAAAAGTTAGTTTTTTGAACATTTTTAGCTTAACAGTCTTCTCGATTATCCGTCAAGGCTCTGCTGACGTTTGTGATGGTCAATCGAGGTTCTACTTTATATTAACTTCATAATAGACGGATAACCTTGTTTCTTCTAGCTGGTCATCAAAGCAGTGGACTTCACCTGTCCCTCTTTCCTCTAGCCTATATGAAAAATAGCAACCAGAAAATTAATCTTTGTTAAAGATGCAATAGGCTCCTATAGTCCTACTCCTTATGCAGAGTTGACAGAACGCCTAACATTCATTCAGATTAAGCGAATCTAATGCGTTTCCTCAGACTTGAATTCTTCTTTTTTCTGAATTCAGGGTTAAATGGCATCGTGGAGGTAAAGGTAAAAAGGTAAAGTGATCCCTGTAAGGGCCGGAGAGAACCGTATGGTTCCGGGAAGTTGAGGCTCCCAGATAGAGACATTCGGCCGGGAAGGTGGTAAGGTTGTCAGCCCTACGCACCAACCAATTTTCACCCCAAGGAATACTCCAGATACTTATTTCTGTTAGAGGCCGTGTCAATACCAGGGTCACAGTGCCACCAAAAGGATTAAGCCAATGGAAACATCCCACCGACTTCATTAAAAATCGAACCCACGACCTTCCAGTTTGTAGCGCCGTGCATCAACCAGTACGCTGCAGCGTAACCCAATTTACCTATAGTTATTTATATAATGTAGGTCTTACGCTCTTCCCCACCAAATAGTTTGGTTTAAGAATTAGATAAATAATAATCATTTTCCATATTAAAACTGTGAATATTTTACAATAATTGATATTCATATGCCCAATTCATTGACGTGTCAATGCGACAAATAAAAGTCTTAATCTGAAATTGGTAGCTGTCTATCTGCTTTCGGCCAATACACTAGGATGACTGTTGCCATATGCCTATTAACTTTTAATATTTAAAAACTTATTGCAATTCAAGCTTAAATTAACCCTCGCAATGACACGGGGACCTCAGAGGGCCATAACTTTAAATTTTTTATATAAATATTACAAGTGCTAGGCATAAAAAAATGAAAAAAACTATTGTCGATAGCAAATTCTGCATAGGAAATAAGAGGACGATTTTAAAATATTTCCACTAAAATCATATTAAAAAATTAGTAAATTTTTGTTGTAAGCCTCCAAGGAACCGAATAATTTCTTGTTTTGATCCATGCCAAAAATGCGTTTTAAATTCTATATTTGATTGTTGTGATACATATCTATATTCTTTTCATCAAAAACTTTGTTACCGTACTTGTTATTAAGTGGCAGTATGGTACATTATGAGATTGTGTGGTGGACGAAAAAATGTCTGTCCGTCTGTCCGTCTGTCTGTACGCACCATAACTCAAATACGCTTTTTCGGATTTTCATGAAACTTGGAAAACACATTTATAATGTCCATGGGAAGAACCCTATTGATATTGAACCAAATCTGTTGACCGGTACCGGAGTAAAACCCAATTTAGTGTATATTTTAAAGGCGCAATAACTCAAATACGCTTTATCGGATTTTTATGAAACTTCGTATACGCATTTATAATATCCATGGAAAGACGTCTATTGATATTCGACAAAATCGGTTGGCTAGTACCGGAATAATGCCCAATTTAGTGCATTTTATGTTAATATATAAGAAGTCGCGATAACTCAGATATGCTTTATTGGATTTTTCTTGAAACTTTGTATACCCATTTATAATGTACATGGAAAGACGTCTACTGAGATTGGACTAAATCGGTAGACCGGTACCGTAGTAAAACCCAATTTAGTGTCTATTTAAAAGACGCGGTAACTCAAATACGCTTTACCGGATATTTATGAAACTTGGTATACACATTCATAATTGGGAAGACGTCTATTGATACTGGATAAAATCGGTTGACCTGTTTCGGAGTAATGCTCAATTTAGTGCCTATTTTATGGTAATATACGTATTCGAAAGAATTTATGAAATACACATCAGTTATCATGACAACATAGTCAATTGTTTTACTGTGATCTTATAAGGCCTTGGCAATTAAAATACAGTTAGCTATGACAGCACTATTGCTTTAAATGCGCTTATCCAACTACACCTTTAAACTGACCCAGGTGGCTGAGATGGTAACGTCTTGGCCTCACATTCTGGAGTTCCATGGTTCAAATAACGAAACAGGCCAATTTGACTTTTTTTTGTATTCTGCATAGGCTATCATAACTGCAATCATAACTGATTAAACAAAAACATACTGGCACTTTGTTACATCAGTTTACCTGATTTTATTTATATTACATATTCTTTTTATTTTTGTTTGGTATTTATTGACTTACTAGCAGGTGACCCCGCCCACGATAATTAAATCAAAAATTAAAAATTAATAGCATAATAGTTGAATAATCATATTTATTAACATCTAAATGCGAATCACGTGGAGTACATTCCACGATTAGAAAGCGTCGCCTGAGAAAATACCTCAGATTCGAGCTCCCTGGCCTAGGAAACCCCTGCATAGTGAGTTGCAACCAAATTGATCAATGTTTGCCCATTTAGGCCTATCTTCATTAACCCTCTTCCTCCTATGTTGAAAATTTCAGATGCCTGCGTGCCTTGATATTATAAATAAATGAATCGACTAGGGTGGGCTCACAAAATTCAAGCGATCGCGATGCTTTTATTTCCAAAGTAGTCTATGAAAAAAATAGTCAAAACCAATGCAATTGATTTGACAATTGGAATGTATTACCGAAAACAGATGCTTCGAAAGCACAAAAAATTCACATTTTCTGCCAGTTTTTCACTCATAATTCAAGAACGAAGGCGAACATTAAAAATCAGACTTAGAGATGCATTCGGCCACCCTTCAGTTCAACTATGTTTAAAATGTCAGATTTCTGCGTGCAGTAGATTTCGCTGGGTATTGCGCACAGACAAACACTTATTATTATTATTATTATTATTATTATTATTATTATTATTATTATTATTATTATTATTATTATTATAGATATCAAAAAAGAAACTTTAATATCAATAAGTAAAATTTATAAGAAAAAAAATATTTGAGTGAATGTAATGTAACAATTATTTGTAGAATGTGTTAGGAGAATAGAAATATTCCTTTTAAAATCAGGATGCGAGACTGTGACCTTCGGCTTTCCATACTGATTAATCATAGGAGGGAGATTTCATCTTAAGCCAAGAGTGGAATCCTTAGTAGCTCAATTAGGAGAACAACGGCACGGAAAGTCGAAGCTCACGGGTTCTAATCCCGGGGTCAGTGGACTTTTCTCCTAATACATTCTCATGTAATGTTCCACAGAACATTGGGTACATGAAATATGTCTGTAGCAAAAAATACCATGGTATTGCCAGGTTGAACTTATTGGCCTAAATTAGGCCTATAGTACATACTTGCATTTATCGATGCGGCAAGTAGGCCTAAGTTACAGAAGTGGATTTTAATCAGCTTCTGCTCTACACTCTTGAAATAAAAGCGCTTTAACACAATATTGCGAGCTGCACGTGCCTCAATAATATGCAAATCCTAATGCTGTATCGATTTCTTTTTTAACAATCGAAAGTTGGCTAATTTAATTTTTCGTCTTCCTAACTCATTTGTGGCCAATGTACGTCATGAAAGGGATATGCAGAATAGAAAGAAGAAAGCCAGTCATTGCAAGAGGGAGATTTGATAAATAATAAGGGAATGAAAGAGATGGAGAGAGACATTTGACTTCTTGTGGATTTTCTCGCACAGTCACTGTGAAGAGAAGGAATAAGTACATCAATCATTCCCAGTACATGTCACCGTTATCCCCATTCTCACCACCCCACTCCCAACCCTTCATCAACCCCATCCCTTAAAAATCCGGAATTTTACGGTAATATACTTTTTACGTCCTTTTCAAATGAAATATGGCACGTTGCATTTCTATCATTAGTTGAATGAAAACGATAAGTAATTAAAAATCAATACCCCGTATTCGAATCATCTTAATTTTCTACAGATATTGCAATTCAGAATGCTTCTCGGAACAATTCCTGTAGTATTTTATGATCCACTAATCATATTATAACCGACATGAGTGTACGCTACACATAATTTATGTTTTCACAGAACAATGTATTGTAACATTAACTATTATTCTATAGTTTCATAAAAGGAGAGCAGACGTCGTGGCCAATCATAGAAAAGTCAACCGTGGAATCAGATAGTATGGATGTGTCAGAAATGGATGTTACCATTATGTTCAATTAATCGTTTAGGTCGAAGAAGCTATAAAGATAGTTCAGTAGGCTTGGAACGAATTCGCATTAAAAACAATAGAACGTAGTTGCAATAAAAATAAAAGATAATACTGCAGGATAAAAATAGAGCGATAAGCAGCGGTGATTACTTGAAATTTTAAATATCGTTATAGTGAATTGGTATCTGATTCATGAGCTAAACAGTCATTGTTATTCACAGATTTACATCTAATACTCAAAGATTTTATAAAAAGATGGATGAATTATGAAGAACGTAATTTTTTAGTTTATCAGTAAAATGTTTGGGGTAAATTGCCGAAGGCTGTAAAGATGTGATAAAAACCGACCAAAAATAATTAACAATTTGATTTTTTAGAAGAGCTTCAAAACTTTGCTGTATTGTTGTTATAATTAATATTCGTTATACTTACCACCTTTCTTATGTGTTTCTACCATTTTTTATTTATTTAATAAACTGGAAAAAAAAATATCCGTTAAATAAGTAGGTCGAAAGTTCAGCAGTCTACCTATAACGAACTGCGAATGTAATAAAATCAGGTAAACTGATGTAACAAAGTGCCAGTATGTTTTTTTTTAAATCAGTTATGATTCCAATTACAGTATGAAATGCAGAATACAAAAATTAGTCAAATTGGCCGATTTCGGGATTTGAACCATGGAACTCTAGAACGTGAGGCCAAGACGTTACCATCTCAGCCACCTGGGTCAGTTAAACGGTCTAGTTGGATAAGCGCATGTAAAGCAATATTGTTATTTGTCATAGCTAACTGTATTTTAATTCCCAAAGCCTTATAAGTAAACAGTAAAACAATTGACTATGTTGACAATGACAACTGATTTGCATTTCATAAATTCTTTCGAATACGTATATTACCATAAAATAGGCACTAAATTGAGCATTACTCCGAAACAGGTCAACCGATTTTATCCAATATCAATAGATGTCTTCCCATGGACATTATAAATGTGTATACCAAGTTTCATAAAAATCCGGTAAAGCGTATTTGAGTTCGCGTATTTAAAATAGACACTAAATTGGGTTTAACTCCGGTATCGGTCTACCGAATTGGTCCAATATCAGTAGACGTCTTTCCATGTAAGTTACATTATAAATGGGTATACCAAGTTTCAAGAAAATCCAATAAAGCATATTTGAGTTATCGCGACTTCTTATATATTAACATAAAAGGCACTAAACTGGGCATTATTCCGGTACTGGCCAACCGATTTAGTCGAATATCAAAATAAGTCTTCCCATAGACATTATAAATGCGTATACGAAGTTTCATAAAAATCCGATAAAGCGTATTTGAGTTATTGCGCCTTTAAAATAGACACTAAATTGGGTTTTACTCCGGTACCTGTCAACATATTAGGTTCAAATTCAATAGAGTACTTTTCATAGACGTCATAAATGCGTATACCAAGTTTCATGGAAATTCAATACAGCGTATTTGAGTTATGGCACCTTTCTATTAGAAAGGCGGCATAATCTATTAAAATAGGCACTAAATTGGGCATTACTCCGGTACCGGTGAACCGGTTTGGTTCAATATCAATAGGGTTCTTCCCATGGACATTATAAATGTGTTTTCCAAGTTTCATGAAAATCCGAAAAAGCGTATATGAGTTATGGCGCGTAAAGACACACGGACGAACGACAGACGGACAGACATTTTTCGTCCCCACACACAATCTCATAAAGTACCTTACTGGCACTTAATAACGACAATTTAAATAATGGAAGTCCAGTCCTTTGGTGATACAAGTTAGATCTAAAGTTCCTTTAAATACTAACTACAGTGTTGTTTCACAGATTTAAGTTTCAAGTTTCGGCTTGGAAGTTTCCTTTCGGAAAAAAGACTACATTATTGATTATGGGTGCTGTTGAGATACAACAAACGGGGATCTATTATTGAACCATAGGCCGATATTATTAATAGAAAGTATATGTAATAAACTTAGTTTCTTTCAACCATTTAGTACTTAATCATCAATATTTGTATAATTCAACAACAATTCAACAATAATCTCTATATATATAAAAGGCTTTGTCCTGACTGACTGAATGAATGACTGACTGACTGATTGACTGAATGACAGGAATCAACGTACAGCCTAAACTATAACAGGTAGAGACTTGGAATTTTGACAGTACCTTCGTTTCATAATGTAGGTGCTCACTAAGAAAGGATTTTGAAAAATTCTGATTCTAAATGCCAAAAATTAAATGTTTTTGAAAATACTTAATCCCTTTTTACATAGAATTATCCATTCCAAATCACAGAATATATTGTTGCCAAATGGTATCAGGTGGGCTTGGAAAAAACAAATGAAATGCACTTTTGACAAATAAGAGAAGTTATCAAAATAATTCATGTTATAAATAAATATTACAGAATGAAATCCACTAAAATAATGGAATCACATAACTTTCTCTACCCTGCACATAGAGAAAACAAAACGAGGTATGGTAATGTGTATATTATTATATTATATCGCAGGTTTTTGGAGAGAAAAGTATGAAAGTGATAGTGCTTTCTGATTAATTTCATCTCCAAAACGGCTTTATGGTAACATAAGAGTGGGAAATTTCCCGCCTCGATATTACAATTTTATGTTACAGGAATTTCTGTTTCTTCTTATTTAAACCTCTACCAGGCTTGCTGTGCACTGTACAAGCGATGGGATGCAAAATTCTAGATCCTCTATGAGCCATAAAAAACTATATCAAGCGTTTTATGAGGGAATAGTTTGAGTGTAATAAGTCGTTCTTCCTATTTCAAATTATAAATGCCTATATAAGGACCTAGAATTTAAAATTGAAAATCCTTCATAAGCTAATTTCCAATTACAAAATAGAAAACCCGGGCGACGCCGGGTCTCTTAAGCTAGTAATTATATAATTTAATAGTTGAGTTGGTGTCTCAGATTTGGCCTTAATTGTCAAATTAAATGTCATAGCAACCAGCAAAAAAGAGCATAGCTAAAATCGATTTTTTTGCAATATAATACAACAAATTGTCGATCGGTTCGACTTTGTTAACCGGCCCTGCTTGATTCATTTATTTATAGCATTACGACACGCAGGGATTGTTTCATTTTTTTTTTTTTTTATTTTTTTTTTCAAAGGTAAACAGAAGGGGATCAATAACGTCAAATCCACTTTATCAAATTGCTATGAATGTTTGAAATTAAACCTTGATGCCTGCATACCTTTTCTCTCTTTCTTGTGTTCTCTGTATATTTAATGGCACCATTTGCGAAGGAAAGGGAAAATATTGTAGAAATCTATTCTTTGTTGCGTCACAATGTGTTAAAGAACGGAACTGGGTGACGTAATAATGTGTAGGCGTTGAATAGATAACCTATCATGGTCAGTGAGAAGACCGTTACCATAGCAACCTGTCACGCCCACCTTCTTTTGAATTTGGTCTAGTGACTTTGAAAATTGCAGCTTAGTATTTTAAGAACCTTGCCTGCCTGACGTTATTAACGATAACGATAAAAATCAGCTCTTAAAATCAAACGTTTAACTAATTTAAGCAACTAAAAAGTTAAGCAAGAAATTCTTATCGGCTAATCCTAATGCAACTGGGGCACAGCCTGTCTTGTCCCAGAATCGACCGAGTCGTCCAAATATAAAACATGGTGCATCATTCCTATAGGCCTAATCCAACTCGTCCCCACCTAATTCTCGGCATGTTAGTCCTATAGCCCAACAAGTCCCGGGTGTTTAAGAAGAGCTGAAGCCAGGTAGAATCAAGATAATATTCTACTACTTTGTGCAGACTTGGGACTGCGCAACCACTTTTGGTTCATGTGATTAAAAATGTTGTGTTTCATGGGTAAATTGGTGTCCATTTTATAAACATTACCGTCAAATATTGAAATTGCTTAAAAATAAATAAACATCACATGCTTATAACTAGGGTTCGGATGTTTATGAAATGTCATATTTTTATCCTGACCCCCATTCTCGCCCAAAACACAAATTAAATATGAATTGCACACTTATTATTCTAATGGGACCGCTTTTATTTTGCATATAAAGTCATATTTTGCTCATTTTCATGGTCTTGGTCATATTTTGGTCATATTCGTAATTTTATGTCATATTTCAGGTATAAATTCGGTAAAAGAGCACAATTTTGCAGTATGTGCACTAGCTTGTCGACTTATTTATTTTTTAACGAAAAAAAGTCACGAATATTTTTATTTTACTTTAACTGAAATGTGAAGGGACAATAACAAGTAACAGCATAGTTACTTTTTCCTCCTTGTTGTTAACATCTTCCAATAGACATGTTTCTAAAAGATTTTCAGTTCACAGTTACAGTGGTAACTGGAAACATTAACAGATTAGAAAGAAAGTCTTTACAAATAAACCTGTAAATCACCTGTAAAATTGTTAAAAAGTGATTATCTGGTGGAATTATTGTGATATAATAATTTAGTGTCATAAAAGCTTTAAATTGGGACATTTATTTTTAGTTAATACGCTCTTTTATGAAGGGATATTTAGGATTTTTTGGTCATATTTTGTCATTTTAAGGTCATATTTAGTCATTTTTAAGGTCATATTTAAAGTCATATTTTCCAATTTTTTAGGTCATAAACATCCGAACCTTAGAAGTAAAGTGTGTAGCCTATAACTTAACTGTAATTATGCCAAATTATCGGTACAAACTGCAGGCATGAGAATTTCATTTTCCGGTGTTTATACTTGACCAGGTACTTTTCTGATAAATACAACTTTACTTACTTACTTACTTACTTACGAATTGGCAATAGACAATTCCTCAGCAAGCTAAAGGAATATTATCTATTTTATATAATCCGAAAGCTCATTGCTGCGCTTACCTGAGACGGCCATTCAACCCTATTCTGTGCTAACTCCATCCAATCATCCCTCGCAAATCCTACTTCCCTTAAATTTATCCTAATATTGTACTCCCACCTACGTCTCGGCCATCCAGGTGGTCTTTTCCCTTCGGGCCTCCCATTCAATACTTTTGAGATATGTCTTTCCTCCCCCATGCGCACAACATGTCCAGCCCATTTCATCCTCCGTGATTGAATTACCCTTATTATATCTGGCGGTGAAGAGGGTACGCCGTAGAGTAGTGGTTGAGGCGCTGCGCTACAAACCGGAAGGTCGCGGGTTCGATACCCGATGAGATCGTTGGAGTTTCAATTGGCCTAATCCTTCTGGTGGCACTATGGCCCTGGGGTCGACTCAGCCTCTAACAGAATTAGTACCAGGAGCAATCCT
This sequence comes from Ectobius pallidus, assembly GCA_964059195.1. NCBI lineage: Eukaryota > Metazoa > Arthropoda > Insecta > Blattodea > Ectobiidae > Ectobius > Ectobius pallidus. Next base: position 21,361,691 of record CAXKWD010000008.1, read on the forward strand.
GGGGGTAAAGGCGGCCGGTGCGTAAGGCTGACAACCTTACCACCTTCACGTGTCGAATGTCTATAATCTGGGAGTCTCAACATCCTGGAACTCTCTGGGCCTCCATGGCCTGTATAGGGATCATTGTTGTATCTGGTGAAGAGTACAGGTCATGAAGCTCGTCGTTATGCAGCTTCCTCCACTCCCCAATTTTAACTCTCCTTGGCCCAAATATTTTCCTAAACACCCTGCTTTCGAACACTCTCAGATTATGTTCTTAACGACCAGCAAGCGGCCATGTCTCAAATCCATATAATACAACCGGCAGGATAATTGTCTTATACATTTTAATTTTTAGAATTCTGCACAGAAGACGAGAAGGTAAAGAGTTTCTGAACTGCATACAAACAAGCATTTCCTGATTTGAGTCTATACTTAACTTCTGCCTAAATATTATTTGTGTCTGTAATTATTGCTCCCAGATATTTGAAATTTTCCACTTGTTCGAACGATTTACCGTCTATTCTAATATTGTGTAGAGCATTATTTTGACGTTCCATGATCATATACTAAGTCAGTTTGAGAATTTAATGTTGTACCGGCAAGTTGCCATGGTAGCTAAGTTGGTTAGAGCATCGGCACGGAGAGCCGAAGATCCTGGTTCAAATCCCGGCTATGGCATTGAATTTTTCATTCTGACTTCACCTTTCCATCATGTACTTAGTTTTTTCTGTATTAATTTCCAATCCATCATTCCTACAGGCCTCGAAAGACTTCCTGCAATTCTCTCGATTGTGTTTATGTCATCGCCCAACAAGCAAACATCATCTGCTTTAGCTAAAATCGGATGACTACCATTTAATTCTAGGCCTACCTTGTTTTCATGAACTTTCCTAATGGCATAGCCTATTCCAAACGAAATAAAAAATTAAGGTGATAGTGCATCTCCTTGCTTCAATCCGCTTCTTATGGTAAATCTATCTAAAGTGTTTTGCAGATGACAAGTCGTTTGTCCTTCTCCTGCTTAGATACGCGGTCCAATCAGAGACGGCGAGACGGAGGGAAGTCTCTTACCGCTAGCGGCACTTCGTTAGCTCGTACACGTGATTGGCGGTGAAGGAAATCGCTTCTCATTTGAAAAATACTGTAGTATAAATTTCCCTACCCTGACTCTGCTAAAGGTTTCATTTAAACCATTCTGATCAGCCTTACTAACTTCTTTGGTATCCCGAACTCAATGAGGATATTGTACAACTTGTATCGATGAACTGAATCATATGCTTTTTTAATCCGTGTATAGCTGGTGAACAGACTTATTATATTCCCACTTTTTCTCCAAGATTTGGCGAATACAAAATATATGATTAATGGTTGATCTTTTTCGCCTAAATCCAACTTGGTGATCTCCAATGATTTCGTCCGCATGTGGGGTTAATCTTGATAGAATTTTGTATGATGTTGATAAGAGAGAGATTCCTCGATAGTTATTACATTCGGCCCTACCTACTTTTTTATGGATCGGTATAATGATAGATTCTTTCCATTCCATTGACAATTACTCCCTTCTCACAATCATATGGATGCCTGAGTTAAATCTATTCACACCTGCCATAATTATTTATGCTGGAATTTGGTCAACGCCAGAAGATTTGTGTGTTTTTAGTTTACCTATAGCTATTTCAACGTCTGTTAAAGTTGGTGCAGCAACCATTGGCTCTGCTGTGAATATTTCACTTTCTACACTTTGGACATCTCCATGTACATTTAATAATTGATTAAAGAACAAAACATAAAAGAGATGTGAGATGTGAGTAATAGCCTACATCATCCTGAATTTCAGTAACATTTTTGGCACAGGTGGCAGCACTTTTCTCCTTGAAGCATAATGGTGTTTTTTTATATTGATAATATCACTTAAAGATTGATTATTCTGTGTTTCCTGAAAACAGGAGCTAATTAATTTTTGTTTCCTCTGGTTAATATCTTCAGTAGCTTTCCTTTTAGCAGATGCTGTTGTCTGAAAACGAACCATTGTATTTTCGAGTACGATTCATGGTTATGTTATCATGTATATCGACACTTGCCATTCATTACATTCTCCCATTAAGTTATCCTATAATAAAAAAAAATGCAAAAAAGAAACCTTAGGCATACACGTTATGTACTTACAACCCTCTCAGAGGAAAAGCTCACCAACAAAATTCAAGGATACTTTGCACTGCAGATTCACACATTGCCATTTTGTCTTCCCTGAAGTCAATAGTCTGTGCATATTAAATTTATAATTATTTGCCACGAGAACTGTTTACCCTGCAACACGTACTTTGCCCACTGTACTGATATAGACACGCAAAATTGCCGTTCCAATAACAGCCACACATCGGGATCTTTCAGAGGATTGCCTAGTCGATGCATGAGAATTGGTTTAATCTGTAAAAACATCAGTCAATCGAGTAGTCCATGCAAGAGAATGCTGGGGACGATATGGGTTCATGGATCAACGGAATTTATTTCTGCCGGGGACGAGACGAGTTGTTAATAGGTTTGTTCCCAAAGCAAATCCTTGACTGACTGAGAATTTGTTGTACTGCGCACGTCCAGCCTATAACTCATCCGTGATTTTGCACTTTGGGGACGGTTAGAAGAATTTGGATTCGATAATTTCTGTGTTTAATCGAAATGATATACGAATAGAATATGTATTTCCCTTTAACATGTTATACATGCAATGTACATCGCCAATATAAACTATATTTTGGGATGCTTTTAATTATCTTCCATTATTCATACATATAAGTAGCCTATGCTTATAAATCACGCGCAAGGTTATTGGAGGGAGGATTCAGGCGCGTGAAAATAGGTTAATGCACATGTCTCTGTTAACAATTCAGGGTAGAGCGCGCAAACTTTTCTCGTAGTACATAAACTGTCCGTGAGAACACATGAAACATGGAACAGAAGAATTCTCGCTTTGGGGACGCGTGTGGAGCAAGAACACATGCGCGAACGATGTGTTCATGGTTTCTGAGTGCTTTGGGAACAAACCTATTTACACATCGAGGCGAGACGCGCTTCGCCGAGCTATTGACAATTTCTTCGCTGGTTATCAGCCGAATCAGCTGGTTATCAGGTTACCATCCTCTGCTTCTTCCTCTCAGCGAAAAATAGAAACCTGCATGCCATTTCCCGAAAGATGCACAACTTGAATATAAAACTTTTATTTTATACGATTTTTCGTTTTCAAGCTACGCTGTATAGGCACATAGGCAGATAAACAAATGTACACTCGTACAGAGACGATTTAGAGAAAAAAAATTGATTCAGAACATCTCAAAACGTTTAACATTGCTGAAAACCCAACATGGAATTTTAAGTTCGAACACAATAGGCTACTTCTACTGTAGTATCAATAGTAAGCCTACTAGATGGTAGAGAAAGAAAAGATATAGGCCTACCTTCCAAGAAGGCATTCAGTAACTGCATAAACGGTGCAGAATATGTTGCACAAACTTTCTCACATTTTGGTTTTAATATTTCAATTTTTGATGTTTTTAGGTCGACGGAAGTAACTCAGTTCAAAACTGTGTTATTATTATTATTGAATTTCCAAAAGTACAGAACCCTATTTTACCAGCTGAAATTAAAAAACTTACAACCTCCAACTTAAGTAGATTTTTGCGAATGAAGTAACCATAAAAAATCAAAGTTAATTTGATCGGTCACAAAGTTTGAGCTTATACCCGGGACTTCGTACTTCGGCCACTTCGCTCTGTTTGGTTTTCGTACGTTCATTACGATTGAGGTACTGTATAGGCCTACTGCAATAAGTTATAGTTTTCTTGCTACAATGGGAAACAAAATATCATCATTCATATCTAAAAAAATGTGTGTTCTGACCGTTTTGACATTCGGCATTTTTCATATTTATTTCGCGTTTATCTTGACACCGTCCGCCGGCGTGGTCTTGTGGTTAGCGTCGCTGACTACAGATCCGTCGGCCCGGGTTCGATTCCCGGTACCTCCTCGGATTTTTCTGAGGTAGGGAGGTCTGGTAGGGGTGCACTCAGCCTCGTGATTCCAAATTGAGGAGCTACTTGATAGAGAAGTAGCGGCTCCGGTCCAGTAAACCACCATTAACGGCCGTGGGTGTCGGCATGCTGACCACATGCCCCCCAATCCTGACATCTGCCTACGGGAGATGATGCAGCGGTCGGGTGGTAGGCCAAGTCCCTCCAGGGATGTAGCGCCACGGAGTTTTTAGTTATCTTGACACCGATTAATTTTATAACGATACGTGTACACAAAGATTAATTCCCCCTACATCTTTACTCTGCTAGTATTCATGTATCACTTACTATACTGGAGATACCCTAGAACAATTGAAATGGCCAGGTCTAAAGTACCTCATACGTAGTTTTTACAAAAAAAATAGAAAGAAAGTATACAGCCATTTCACGTGGCATGGATTGTTTCAAAATGTACATTCTTACTAAAATCCTTAGAACCACTTTTTAAAAAACTTTAAAAAGTTTTCATGAAACCTTAATAATTCAGTTAAAGAAGCCAAATTCTGGGCGGATCGATAAAATTCCGAAAGTCCTTAGGCTAATTAAAAATAGGAGGGATATGCTTGTCCACAGACTTATAGACAGACGGCATCCCAAAAATAGATTTTCGGTTTCTAGACATCGTGAAACATGTTTTCCCAATCTTATCTCAACTTCAATTTTTTTTTGTCACGATCACGATACTTTCTCTATACTACGTAAATGTTAGACGCTCGACATAGGGGCTAATAATTGTGCTTTATTATATTGTTTAATGTATTCTGAAATCTTGCAGGCAAAAACTTAAATGAAGGTCATTCACAAGTTGGCATGATATAGGTACAACGAACTCAACATGAATTCAGCAGTTTATTGGTTATTTAAATAAATACAGTGAACATTTTATCAAACACTGAGATCACATGAATATAGTATTTCTGTCAAATTCATTTGAGAATTTCAACAACCCTAATTTTCAATGTTTCTCCGAATAAAATATTCCTTAGAGTAACCCATCTATTTCCGAACATTAATTGTAAATTTGTAAATTAATATAGAATTAGATGCAATCTCGTCCTACATTAAAAAAAGTTATATATTAAGCGATAATATAAATAATGGAGGCACTATAAAGCAGGGCACGGTAATATCCCGTCGCCAATACCTGTGTGTTAGCCAATCGTTGATCTAGCTTCTCTTGTAAAATAAGCACATGTATTAATGGTTTGTGTTTTAATTTTATTTGTTCAATCAATTGAAATACTACAAAATAATGTCTTAAAAATTAGTTAGTGCCATGCCCCCCCCCCCAAAAAAATAGAAATATTATATATCTAAAGTATGGAGGTGGGAAATTCAGTTTGAATGTGTTGTAAATTTAGTTAATTTTTGCATATTTTAAAATTATGTTGTGATATTTTATACGTAAAGAACAAGCAGGGGAGGGGTAGTTTTTCATAACTCCTAAAGGCTGTAATGCCATATCTTATGTAACTATAATTGCGACTAAAATATTTGGTTTGGCTACTGTCTTAAGACTTGAAATTTAGTGCCTTGCTGTAAAGAAATATGTAACACTTAAACAATCTCATAGGCATTTATTTTCATGTTGGCCAATATTACATTAAATAATTTACTGGCATTTACTTGGTATTAGCGTTATTTTTATTATTTCTTTAAAGCTTACTCCCCTTTTTACATAAAGAACTTAGAATCTCTTCCGTGCTACTGTCAAGTTTGCTTGAAGGTGTCGTGATATAAGCTACTAGACAGTGTTTTCGTCGGGAAAGCACAGGGAATCTTTCTCTTGGTAAAGGCACAATCGCATATTAATCACATTGGCAGACAGACTCGCAATATCTGCCTTACACCATACAAATTCAACCTGTCACTTCAGCTTGTTTGATTAATGGCTACCATAGCATATTATGATTTTACACTGCGAAAAAAGGTGCATTTTTCTCTCCTTCTGAATCCCTTCTCAAGCAGACTTCATCCCCTGGTTATCGCCCCCGCGCGCGGTTTGTGAACATGCTCAATAAGACATCCGTCATAACCGCATTCTCCAGTAGCAACATCTCAGTTTCTGACAAACTTCAAGGAATTACACGCTCTAGAATTCCAACATTATCAAATGAGGTGGCGTTAGATAGATGAAAATCTGAAATTTGAAATCTAGACTTCCTATTCGGTGTCGTGCACATTGGCACACGTGCACGTCGGCACAGTCGCATTTTCGTGCACATCGGCATAGTATTTTTATCTTGTAATAGTTATCGTGTTCATCGCCACACACCACGTTGGGGGCAGAGGTGGACATAGAGACTCAAACCTACAGCCTCCTTCACCACGGCTCCAAGCAGCACCCCCTAGCTACCGCGGCTAAGGAAACAGACCGTTGATATCGTAGATAGGTTGTCAGGTTAGGTTAGGTTAGGTTAGGTTGGGTTGGGTTAGGTTAATTCAAAGTCTCATTCAATCGCAGGCAGATACTTCATGAATAATTTCTAAACAATACAATTATAATATTAATGTACACAGTATGTGTCTATAATAATAAAAGGAAGTGTTTGTCTTTCTGTCTATCTAGCAGTTACTGTGAACTCCATTACATTCAATACGATAATGTAATTCCAACTTTGTCTCTATGTCCACCCCTACGAAGGGTGTGTGGCGATGAGCACGATGATATTGCAATATAAAAATAATATGCCAATGTGCACGAAAATGCGATTGTGCCGATGTGCACGTGTGCCAATGTGCACGCAACCTCTTATTCTGGTGCCCTGCATCAACCGGTTTCGACTCCGAACAAGCACCAACTTGAAGCGATGCTTACCATGTCGACAAAATGATAAGTTCGTTCCTAACCCTGAGTCCAATCGGAATTAAGACTTCCTGGAATTTGCCTCTTTATCGCTTGTTTTCACTGAAGAAAGAAACAATTAATGCCAATTGTCAGCCTCACTACTTCTAATGTATTTACTGCAGAATTGGCTATGGATGTCGCAACACAAAAAGGTTGTGTTACGAATGTCAATCTCATTGCATACTTTGGCCTCTCTCACAAATGCATGGTAGGTCTATTATATTTAAAGAAGTATAACGGCAGATTGAATGTCCACAAAGTGCTTCGTAGGGTTTATTAAAAGACGAGAATGTGACAATAGTCAGTGGCCAATATGATTAAACCACTCATCCAGATTTGGGGGTGGTTTTCCTACCGGGTCGCGAACGACCCCTTTAGATCCCTTAAGGGGATATTCACGGCGGATTTGTTTCCAGGGGCGCCACACAGTGGTCCGAATCGGAAAAAAAGCGAACAAAAATATTTTCCCTAACAAATTGAAATAGTTTAGTACAAAACTTTAAACTAAATACTAATATTAGATCAATTTGTTGTTTTAGTTCATAAAAGTACAGTACTTACAGGTAAAAAATATTCATTCATCCTCTGATCCAGATGAGTCTCTGTCGCGGTCGGCTTTTTCTTCTCCTTCCTGCTCCGTTTCATCGTTGGGTATTGCCAATAGGTAAATTACACACTTCCTGAAGCAACTGTCTTCAACTTATTTCGGAAACTAACTGAGGATTTTCAAAAAAAAACCTTCGGGGAGTGTTACCATCATTGGTGGTTCCATAAACAGGCTTCGGAATACTAGAAGACATAATCTGGTTCTGAATGAGTCTTGCACTATTTTTCTCTTTCTTTCCAATAGTTCTCGGGTACCATCTTTCAAGCTCGCTTTCCACTTTCTAAAAATCCAGGCGGTAGGAAATATGGAGGAGACTTTCAAAAAATCGGATGTGGGCATGCAGAACTGATAATCCAAACTGAAGCTGTAAATTGTCGACGGGCTTCTGTGCTATTGTTTGTAAATTGTTCATTTCTGAAATCTTGGCACTACAAATATAGCACTTCTTACTTGAAGATTTTGCTAAAGCATTGCATACTTTTCCATCTATCATTCATAATATTAAGGAATAACGCACTTCGGTGTTATTTATAACCAAGTTATTTAAATTTTCAATTTTTTCTGTTATATAATCTTTTTCCGCCCGAGAAATTTCTGATGTTTCATGAACCCATTGCATTCGAATAGGCCTGCAGAAGCGTGTAGATGCAGTTCTTGGATTTTTCCACGCACTAATTCGTGTTTTACTGTCTACAAGGCGAAGAGGCACGAAAGACGATATAAATACGCTCTGGTCACTCTTGAAATCACATCTTTTTTCAACCACTCTGAATGTTTCTTATAAAAGAAACTTTCCAAGAAATTAATTTTTTCAAGCGGTAAAAATAAGGCAGAAAAACACTTCCTTACACTATTGTACACTGTACAATTGTACACACTCTCGCCAACATTTATTAATTAGGTATATCACAATTTTTTCCTGCCGCGCGCGAGATTGATCTTTATTTTCACGAATCTTGTTATGAAGCTCACTACGATTAGCAACGAAACTCATTTTTCTCTATTCACAACAAAAAAACCACCACTAATCAAATGCTTCTCAGAACTGATGATCATTTCGGTTTTCTGGCTGCAAGACATCCCTGCCTAGCGTAATATAATCTTTCAAAAGCCCCTTATCTCGTGCGACTGTTTATCCTCAGAGCGCACATATAAACATTCTCACCCTTCTCATTCATGGAGTTGGCAGGATTTGGCGATGAAATCTTTAAGGAAATATTGTCAAAACTTCATTTTAATACGTGCGTAAGTTTCATAGGATACATATTATGTATACATTTTTTTAAAAGTCAAACAAACTTTTTTTTTTCTTGAAGAAAGTTAGGTTTTATTAAAATTAATGTAATAGTCATTATAAATGACCTAAATTCGACAATCATGCATCTAATAGATAGAGCACATTATAAAGTATCTACAGGTATAATATTATATACCTTGAGTTTCATTTTCAAGTGAGAAAGAAATTGCAAAGTTTACTTACAGATGTGAGGGGTTCAGGAACTAAGAGTTATGCCACTTTTGCAGTATTATAACTGAGAAACCAAGAAGCAATTTCGAAACATGAAGTGAAATTAATGTACTCTGACAATCATACTATACTTGGACAGTTGTTTGGCGTTTCTAAATTAAAGTTCAAAATCTATTTTTGTCCGCCTTTTTTCCGATCCGGACCACTGTGCGCCAGTCCGCTAACCTAACACTTAAACCTAGGGACATCCTATGAAGATTTTTCAGTGAAAAAGTTCCTACCCGGCCGGAAAACAAACCCGGGCCGCCAAAGTGGAAGGCAAGGCGCGCTGCCGACTCACCCACAGCGGCGGACTATCCAGATTTACTATAACATAAACTTGTCATTTTTCCGCCATTTAAACCAGCCAGATTGTTACAGCCTACAGATATAAGCATTATAACTGGACATTTCATTCTACTACTCAGCAACTGGGTGGTCGTTTAAGATTTATATTGGCCCTATAATTATTCAAGCCCGGCAACATAGATTAGAATTAGTCGATTCGAGCTGTATATAGTCGACTCGAAAATGTTTTAGTCCAGACATGGGCAAACGTGAGGGGAGGAAATGGTGACTAAAGTCACTCCACGTACTTTGGACGTAATGGTTCTTGTTTACATCAAGAGGTCGGGCGTCATGCTCTGCCTTGTCGTGCGTCTAGGAACATACAAAAATGCTACATGCTACACTAACCATATCTATAATAATCATTAAGCATTTAGCAGTGAACACCTAAAGTGAATTCTGTATTGGCTTCACTATTAACATAATTGGAGCAATGCATAAATTAAGATAATGAGGCACTCACAGTCTAGATCATCTACATTGTTTACTAAGGACAAGCTTATCTACATTTGGAAGAATGTTGTTCGTTCACAGAAGTAAAGCTGGCATCAGATTCCCTGATGAGGTTCATTTTGCAAAATGTCAAACGCTTTTTGTGAATTACACCTTCTCTTGGATACATTGGTCTAAATGGTGCATACTACCCGCGCGCGATTTCTTGGGCGCTCGGCTCCCTAGTCCTCATTCGGTAGGTTTCGTTAAATTTCGTATGCAGAGATACCAACATTTAAGCACGAAGTACGCTATACACCCTGACATCTTGTGACTTCAATACTAAGCTTTCATTCTGTCTCAGGATCCTTATTGGTGGAATACAAAAACAGGTTGCCCCTTGAGCTCCGCCCACTCGATATTCACATTTGCAAAGACTGTGTGATGTATTTAGTTTCTTAGCGAAGAAGGATGACCAACTGTCATTGTATATTGTCGCAAATGCCTTGTACCCACCTCATTATATTTCCCGCGAGGTTTGTCAGCCTGTCACCAGTCGTCTAGCGATATGACGTCACACCTCCAACGTCCAATCACGAGTTTCTACATAATACAAGGACAGAATAATTCGCTTGATCATGGTATAAAAGAAAGTGCACCTTTTTTTTACACCACTAACCCAAGGTGCGCCCTGTTTTTGGATTTTCCCTCCTTATTTATTTATTAACATTATCTTTTCTGACGCATGGAAAAAATACAATTTTGCGAATTGCTGGTTTCACAAACACGTCATTGCACATCCAACACTTTCTCCACCTCTTTAAGAATTCCGAATATGGTCATTTCTGACACTCCCGTGAACTCTGATGTCAATTTCATGGACTGAAAGTTGAGCGAACTTTTCACAAAACGTATTAAATAAGATCTACGTATTAAAATTAGATCTATAGTTTTCTCCACTTTTAGATGCCTTAGATGCGTTTTACAACACGAAATGGTGAAGCATGTTCTGCTAAAACTCTTCTTTATGCTTAAAACTAGTCATCCGGTGTAAAAATGTTGAGCCTATATTTATTTAATATGTAGCGTACGCTTCTGTTTCCAAATATTGTTTCATTTCTCTGTAATCCTCAAGATATTTGTACTTATTGTTTTTATATAATAAAATAAAATATTAAATATAATTTTAGTTATTAAACAACAGTGTCGTTAAAGTAATCAAAAGACTTCACAATTTGACAGTCTTCTTCTTCTTCTTCTTCCTGCATGGATTGGGCTATACCCGTTCCGGTCTCACATCTGCTCTCTCCATCTCTTTCTTGGCCTTCCTACCGATCTATATCCTCTAGGCTTGTAGTTTAAAACTTGTTTAGGGATTCTTCTGTCAGTCATTCGTAAGAGGTGGTCTATCCATTTTTGCCTGTAGTCTTGTATTAGTTGGCACAGAGGCGTAACTCCTAACTCTTCTCTTATTTCTTCATTGCGAATATGTTCCTCTCTTGAACATCCCTTAACTGCGCGTAGAAATCTCATTTCTGCTGCTTGGATTTTTTTCTTTCTTTAGCTTTAAGAGTCCATGCTTCGCTTCCATAGAGAATTACTGGTAGAGCCATGACTGAATAGAATCTCAATTTTGTCTCTTTTCTAGTTTTATTTTTACATGTTCGATGTATTTTGCCGCAGATTGCTTGAAATTGTTGTATCTTTTTACCTATATCTCGATCTTCTTCATACGTCACATCACAGCGTAGGTATTGGAAGTGCCTTGTTTGTTCAATTGGAATGCCGTCTATGACTATTTTTGTTCTTTTCTGGAATTTACCTTTGAACGCCATTGTCTTTGTTTTAATTTTGGAGATAATCATATTATTCATTTTACAAATATTGTTGAGTTGATGTGTGCCCATTTGTAGTCTATCCTCATTGTCAAACATCAGCACTACGTCATCCGCAAATGCCAAATGATTTAAAATCTCATTTTGTCCTATTTTAATCCCCCATGTACTAAAGTTTTCCATTCTTGAAGAATATTGTCAAGATAAATATTAAAAAGCACTGGGGATAGACTGCATCCTTGTTTTAAACCTTGATTTGTTATAATTTCCTTTGTTAATCTCCCGTCATTTTCAATTACTACTCTTGTATTACTGTACAGACTCTGAATGACTTTCTTCTGCAAATGTAATGGGTATCCTCTGTTGTACAAAATCTTCCACAGTATTTGTCGATCTACTCTATCGAAGGCTTTTTCGAAATCAATAAATGCTATATGGGTTTCCAAGTTGTATTCTCTCCTTTTTTCTATTATTTTCTTTATGATGAATACATTATCTACACATGATCGTCCTGGTCGGAATCCATTTTGCTCTTCACCTAACTGCACCTCACTCAATATTTTCACTCTACTGGTTATTATCCGTTATTATCCGTGCATATATTTTATACATTACATTTAGCAAGCTAATTCCTCTATATAGTTTGTACATTGATTTCTCTGCCCCTTTTTAAAAATAGAAATTACCTTAGCTATTTTCCACTCTTCTGGGATCTTTTTTAGTCTCCAGCACATATTAAGCAGATGTAGCAATCTTAGTTCTAGTATATATACAGTATATAACATATTTTGTCCTGTTTCTTATATTGCTATGACTCATAATAATATTACTCTACATTTAAATTTCAACTTCGGTGATGCCGTGCTAGGTTGGAGGAACATGGGTTCAGATCCGACCGAAATCGACGTATTTCTCACAACGCAATCTAGGGCATAAAATCCTCTAAGAAAGAATGTAAATGGTTTGTCACGTGTCGTATTTTTTACAACACGTTAAAGAGCTTCAAGCTAAAATAAAATTGTAGCATCTGGACTAAATTTCCTGACCCATCACGTACTAATAATACCTTAGTTTCCTCCTAGTCGATGAGCTGCCACCTACAGTATCACTCTGTCCTCTACAAGAAAATAAGCACAACCAAATTTTATTAGTCTTTGACAAAATTAATGAACTACGTTCCGCACTGGAGCGACAAAGATGAGCAACACGCATTACATTTACCAGGCATAGGCCTACATGTATCTGAACAAAGGTTTCATTTTCACTCTAATGACATCTACTTGGAGTTAGTACAATATCAAAACGCACCAAAACCTGGCTGTCTTGTTTTTTGCACAAGTTATTTCACTGATTCACTAGCATGTAAATTTAATTTTTAGAAAGGGTTTCGCTTTAAAGAAATTCCGTATTTAGTGAATGGTGGGCCCAGGTAACAAAATCCTGGAAATTTTACAGGCATAAACCCTTTTTACATGGAATATGAATGAAAAAGGACAACATTTGTAATATAAACTCCACTTTTAAAATAATTTGCAGCGAGCACGCATATCGCACGGCTGGATCAAGAGAGTGCAGCACGATTTTACAAGTAATAACGAAAATCTTGAGTCTTTAAATAGTCTCCATCAAAATAAGCGTTCACTTATAACCCGCGCACACAATGGGTACCAATAATATATCTGTTCTACTGATCTTAATAACATTTGATAGTTATTTGTAAAATACTGTGCTGGTCATTATATCATTATAGTGGACGTACAGTCAGTCGTGATTTCTTGAATACGTTCTTTTCCTGATATCACAATTTTCTATCAGGCTTCTACACTATTCTTCTTTTCTGTCTGGGACCGTTATAATACCTAAGTGTACTAGGCTGGAAGATAACCCAGGAAATGAATATAATAGGTATAGTTTCAATATTGTTAAAGAAGTATCGTAAAGATTGACCTAAGATGTTCTGATAGATTAACTTGTGTAATTGAGGGTGATGTTGATTATTTGTTTCATCCACGATGCTACATAGAAAGGTGTGAAATTCTAGTTGATTGTAAAGCTCTTTGTGGCTCTTCGGTTATCAGTAAAGAATTAAGAGTTTCTTGCGATAGCGTTCATGGTATGAAATCTAATCCTCATGAAGATAATTTCTCTTTTGCATTCAACTTATTTAATGTCAAAAGGTCACAAAAGGACAAGCAATAAGAGGTCACGCATTATGTGACTGTTTGTGAGTTGGATAGCTGGTGAATTTCTGTACCATCTACCTAAATTTATATTCTACAAGTGGGATACTCTTTAAATGAACTTAAACTTTAAAAAATGTTACTAGCATATCTTTGTAAACAAACGGGAGTGTATACCTTAATATTGCACGCACATTAAGGGCCCGATAGCCCTGCTTAAACATGGCCTAAATAATCAAGGTAGCCGATATCTGTAACAGCTCGCGCTTAGCAGCCGTTTGTAATTGAAATTTAAGGTTATTCGTCCATTTTAAGGCATTTTGCTTTTACGGATTGTTAACATACTTCCTAGATTGCGTCTCCTTTTATTTTTTTCACCTATGATTACAGCTTACTGAAATCAAATGACTGCATATTGAAACCAGATTTTACAACATGCTGCTGATTACACTACACTGCATCATTTTGCGGAAAAGCATTTAATATGTGATTTTAACTAAATAAGGTCTCCTGATTTTAGAAATGTCACTATTTTTTGTATCACATCTAGTTTTCGTGTTTGCTGTTTGAAAATGTTTCATGACGGAAGGAATTTTAAGGTCTCTGTAGACCTTCTTGGGGGCTTATAGTAGCCAAACGGTAAGTCGAATGAAAAAAACCGATTGCAGCAGCAGTAACGGATTTTGAGAGGTCTAGAAGTTTGATCTTACGACTCTTTGTCGTATTTCCATCGGTTATTCCTCAGATTGAGTTAGATTTTTTAATTTTAAGTAAAATTTTATATTTTCCTCACATTATGTAATACTTGATACACATATTACAGATAAGATCGTAAAATTTGGCAGGAATATTGGCACATACAACAGTCATAAGCGTGTAAAATTTGATGTTTCTAGCTGCCCCATAAATATTGTAAAACTTGCTGAAAAACCGTGACGTCATTCAAATCTACGACAGTCTAATTTTTCACTTATTACCATTTATGTTTATTCACTTCCAGATGAGCTAGAAATTTGAAATTCAGCAGACTTATAGATTTTAGCTTTAAGCCAATGGTACAGTTCCAAAAAGCTCAAATCCTTAATATTTTCCTCTCCAAACTTTGATTTTTATTCACTGCGTATTTATACAGCTTCAGATGATTTGACAAAAATAAATTGTTTTGGCCTGCGCTCAAAAAATAAATAAATAAATAGTGGAATACATATGTCTTGGACTGTTTGAAAATAATATTTTATTTTTCTCTGTAAATATTATAAAAATTATCCTAATTTTTAGTACATTTTTTTCCTATAGGCTAACCTATGCAATTACTTATATATATCTCATTTTAATGTACCATTTGCAAAAAAATGTAATGTGATACATAGAAACGGTCAACGGATTTGTGTTCAGTGACCCAAAATTAGTTACATGACTTATCGCAAAAAAAAGTTTCAAAATATAGCATCAAAAGCATACATTTATTTTATTTATCCGAAATGTCAAATAAAGATTTTTCCCAATTATTGTCAATTAACCAGATGTGATAGAGAAAATCGAAATGCATTTTCGAATTCAGCACAGCTAAGTTAACCAAACAGACCTATTTTCGTTTTTACCACAGAAATCTTTGTCTTTATTTGCAGGCTAGTTTTATCTGTAGGCCCTACACTTCACAAAGGCTATGCACTCACATGTATTTCTTCTATACCGAGTATGAGCCACTTTTTTCAGATTATAACGTTTTCATGATGTACCAGCTGACAACTTTTACTAGCTACATGGGATTATTATAATGAAGTAAATGGTGAAGAATTTAAGACACGCCTTTCACTGAACTTTGCGTGGTAATCAACCAAACAACCGTTAAACGCCGGTATTAGCAACTTTTGTAAGCAAGATTTTTAAGACAATCAATAGATGACTTGAAATAAATAATGTTCACCTAAGCCACTTGAAGTCACTGGAAACTATCAAATCTTTTGGACCAGGCAATCTACGAACAACATCTTGGTGAGATCAATCAGACAGGATGTTTTGAATCTGTTCTAAAGAATATGAGTTTTAGACGTTAGGCACTAGGGCAATTCGCTAGGTGAGAGCGATCTTCTTAGTTAAGTTAGTGTCTATAAAATTCAGTTCGTAACAAGTTATTATAGTCAAATTGTACGTTTCAGCTCAAACATATTTTCAGTGCACTCTACCCCTGTTTCTTTAAGGCAATGAAATTTTTTAAACGCAAATAAAAATGGATTTCCACTTCAAGTAGAAGGAGGAAGAGGAGGAGGAGGAAGAGGAGGAGGAGGAAGAGGAGGAGGAGGAAGAGGAGGAGGAGGAAGAGGAGGAGGAGGAAGAGGAGGAGGAGGAGGAAGAGGAGGAAGAGGAGGAGGAGGAAGAGAAGGTGTAGGAGAAGGAGAAAAGGAGGAGGAGGAGGAGGAGGAGGAGAGACGAAGATAATATGTTTTGTTAATGAACATCCATTTCATAATTAGCAATCTTATCTTGACTCGTAACTCTTTCCAGTTGACCTGATGTAAAATTTATATTGATAATGGACGAGTTGTTTACAATTAAATCAATTTTCTTTAAATATCTCTTTGCTCTTGTCATCCTTCATTTCTTCATGTATCAATTTAAAATACCAAAATACCGCACCGTCAATGTTTCTGATCAGTCACAAACCATCCATTACATACTTTATTCTTTCTTTAATCCATCACAAACAGAAGTTAAAACGAAGACGAAAGAAAGGGGGATACAAATTAATGAATTAAAAAGAAAGAATGAATGATAGAGAAAAACAAAGTAAAAACAAGATATATAAAATGATGCCAAGAAAGGAGAAATAAATAAACAAATAATGAAAGGAACAGTGGATAAAAGATAGAGAGAAGAAAGTATAAACGAAAGAAAGATAATGAATAATTTAGGCAGACAGACAGAATATAATGCTTAAATAGATACAGATATCTATAGATATAACTTAGATGGATGGATAGATGGACAGAATATAATGCATATACATAGATATAACTTAGATGGATAGACAGACTCACAAGGTAGTAAGAGAGAATGGGAGATTGTCATATAGATATAGCTTACTGACTATCAGCCAGTGACTGACTTGTTAATGTGTAGAAAAGTAATTTTAAAAATCGTGGATATGGGGATGCGAACCCGGGCATTCAGCTAATTGTTCTTATGCTTTATGAATTGAGTTCAGTAGGGTTTGTGACACAACTGACGGTCTATTTCTCATATGATTGCCTTAATAGTCGACTATACTGAGAGACTTTGGTTCATAATAAATTACGAGGAATTTTAGAGCCTACATGTGATATTCAGAATGGGGTAACAAAATTGAAGATGAATATGCATTTATATATTTGTGATTTTCAACTGATTTATTTATGAATTTGTTGATATTTATTGGGACCATTCATTCATTACATAATAAAATAGACAACGGGTAACTAGCAAAATTTCCAGTGAATACAAAAAAACTTTAAGAGAATAAAACATTTAGGCCGAATCAGAAATGATTTCAAACGTTTGCAAACTTTTCAGTCAATGCAGACTTCATAACCTAACTTTATCGAGAATAATATTGATCATACTAAATATTTATTGTAATATTAAACGGTACTTTGTGCAACGCGTTAGGATTAATTAATATTATAAAAGGTAAATTCGCTTTATTCAGAACTAAAAGAGGCAACCAACTCTCTTGCATGTGTCTGTTTAGTCACTCGCCATTTGAGGTCATCTTGGAGGTAAAGATTGGAAAATGTGCCGTATTTTGATAATCAATCTCTGTTTATATACAAAGATTTACTAAAATTAAAAAATAAAATAAAAAAGTGCTCTCTCCCTCCAAAGCCCCTTCTTATTTATTCTCTCCCCCTCTGTTTCGCTTCAATTGCAAGGTAATGAAAGCTCTATTTTACATGTCATTGCAAGAATTATATCCTTATTTTTTAAAATCTAATGTGAATCTAACATAATTTTTTCTGCCCAAATAGAAGTTGGCTTCTTAGTATAATATATTATGTATTCTCTTTATTAAATTGGTTGTCAAATAAAGAAGAGAATGTCGTAACCACATTATATCACATCTCCGATGGATACATATCCAAATATAATCTGATTAATACACTCTCGTAACTTTCTTTACTTTAAGCATGGCCAATACATTTTTCTCACTTCTCACTTACAAGAGGCCCTATTACAAAAAGCGCGAAATTAAGAGCGGATGGCTTAAGCCTTAAAGATAACCTTCTGAGATTTAAAAAAAAAAAAAAAAAAAAAAAAAAAAAAAAATTCAAATAATAGTTTTAGCTCTTACACGAAAGTCCCATTAAAAATAAAAAAGTCGTCACCAATCTTCGTGTTACACTCCCAGAAGGCATCTAAACCAAATACCAAATTTTGTTTTCATACGATTTTCCGTTACAAGAGTCCGTATTCAGAGTGGGTGGCTTATAACTATCCTGCAGAGAATTTTTTTCGAAAATATGTTTGAAATAAACGTTTTAGCTCTAGGTATAAGCACACGTACAGACTTTAAACAAAATTTTAAGGGCCGTTTTTTGAGAAAGTATCGAAAAAATAAATTTGCTTCGTGTAAAGTCCCCTTAAAAATAAGAGAAAGTTATCGCCAATGTTCGTGTCACATCCTCAGAACGTACCTAACCCAAATACAAAATTGTATTTCCGTATAATTTTGCGTTCTGGAGCTAGGCTGTTCATAGATACACACACACATACAGATATGTTTCCGAAAATAGCATTTTTTTTTATTCAGGGCACCTCAAAATATGTATTTATGTTAAAACTTAATCTCGAATTTGGCGGTCTCAAACAATACTTCCTCTGCCTGCAATACATATGGTACGGATAGAGAAAGTAATAATGCGAAATCAGAAAGATTACAAATCAAACCATTCACGATATACGAGTATGTATATTTTTAATTTCACAGAAATATGAGCAGTAAATACGATAGGGTTCTGAAGCTTGTTTATATATTATTTATCACTATTACATAGAATTGCAAATACAAATACAAATACAAATACATATTTATACAAGTAAAATAAAACAATTTTCAAAATTAAAAATTAACTACAACTACTATTTAAAAAGAGTAAAAGAGATATAGACTATATCTTCACAAGAAGTATTAAATTTAGTAATACACCCGAATGAGCAAGACTGCTCGTGCTCGGGTGCCGTTTCAAAAATATCAAAGTGAAGAAAGAGGAGAGACAAAGAAATAGAGTGTATAATGTGCTTAACTAAAAAAGAAAGTAAAAAAAAATATATATTAAACATAAATACATAAAAGGAGTGAAACAAAAATTATTTAAAAGCTAAAAAATTACAAAAAATTCTTTACATATCTATTAAATTAATAATATATAAATAATATATAAATAATAAAATAATTATAAATCAGGAGAAAAACATAGTTACTCCTCAGCTTATCTAAATTGTTAAGAAAAATCTATACAAAATAGATTGGTGGACTTCTTAAAGAAAACTAATATACAGACTTAAAATCAATTTGGATTCCGAAATAACTTAAGCACAGATGACGCCATATTTTAATGTTACAGGAAAAAAATATCGAAGAATTAACTTAACTCCGTGGCGCTAATATCCCAGAAGGGATAAGGCCTACCACCCGACAGCTGCGTCATCTACCATAGGCACATGGCATGATTGGGGGCATGTGGTCAGCATGCCAACATCCACGGCCCGTTAATGGTGGTTTCCATGACCGGAGCCGCTACTTCTATATCAAGCAGCTCCTCAATTTGAATCAAGAGGCTGAGTGCACCCCTACCAGACCTCCCTACCTCAGAAAAATATCGAAGAATTAGATGCGGTAAATAAAAGTCTAGGGTGTTTTTTATTTGCAAAAAGCTTTTCACACAATAAGCCACGAGATACTTTTAGAAAAACTAGAGAAAATTGGAGTAAGAGGCTCTACATTAAATTTTCGTCGGTCTTATTTATATAATAGAATTCAGGACCAGATTAGCGATGTCAAAGAAGTAAATACAAGTTTGGCACAAGAAACAATTTTGAATCTATTCTTTTTGTTATTTATATCAATGTGCTGCTGCAATTGGACTTAAATACTTTCCATGGCTGTTTATACTCTTATGCCGATGATACCGTATTAATATTTTCCGCTCTAACTTGGCAAGAAACCTACAAATTGGCTAATGCTGATTTAAGAGTAGTTAAAAGTTGGCGTGATTGCAAAAGGTTAGTATTAAATAAGTTACAGATAAAACAAACTGTGCTCCATTCTCTTAAAAAACTGCTGGTACTCCAAACTTAATTATGGACCAAAACTTGTGCTTAAGAATCCATGATACTAACTGTTGTGAATCTGACACATGTATCTGCTAAGCTGCGAAGGACACAGATCAAGTCAGATACCTTGGTATTATTATAGATCGTCATCTGAAATTCGACAAACATTAACAGACTACGAAAAACATTGTACAAATTTGTCAGTCGACATTATTTACCGACTGGTCTTAGGGATAGTATCTTAGCTCTAATATAATCTGTCATCCAAAACTGTATCATTGGCTGAGGAGGAAGTAGCACTTCTGTATTGACTCCTCTGAATCTAATACAGAAGAGAATAATAAAAGTTTGCTTAAGAAAGTCCATAGAGTATCCAACAGAATTGTCTTCATCTTCTATATTGAAGGATTAGGCTAGAACCTGTTCCGGTCTCACATCTTTCCATATCTTCCTGGGTCTTCCTATAGATCGATATCCTCTTGGTCTGTAGTTCAACATTTGCTTGGGGATTCTGTCGGGTTGCATTCGTTGTAAGTGAACAGAATTGTTATTTGGTTATTTGGAGCGTTTACTTTTATAAGGGTCTAAGTGCCAAAATCATGATTTTTCAGCTGATAATTTTAAATTGGTCTTTGTACCCAGACTAATGCATTTCAGAATGGTCCAAGGTCCAGGGAAAGCCACGTTAGTAGCAATAAATTTCAAGATGTAGCGCTGGGTCTATCTCGAGCACGTCTTTCTGTGACTATAACTTATGTCTCGTTTTCTACGCGATCATGATTGTGACACTTAGACCCTTATAAAAGTAAACTGTTCAATTTACCGGTATGTTATGACAATAGAACACATTTGTAAGCTCATACTTCTAAAATACTTTCACAAATACAGAAACGTACTTGTAGCATTCTGATCCACATAGCTACAATAAAACCTAGCCTTTAATATAACCAAGTATTTCACCTCTTCTGGCTCTAAACATAGCAATTATTATGGTCCAAGACTCTATAACTCCATAATTAGGCCACATCTAGAAATAGGAAATAGCCTATGAACAGCAAAAATTCAATAAGTATATCAGAAATCTTATTTCATAGGTTATAATTTAATTCTATTTGTAATTAGTAAATATTTTTTAGTAATTATTTCAACAACCATTTTTTATATACCCAGTATATAACAGGATTTCAAATTTATTCTTCCCACTTAGCATTTTTCTTCTTTTTAATACTTTTATTCTAGGTATTGTATTTCAAGTTAGAGTTATATTGTGGTTTATGTATTTGTACTTAATTGTTTGTTGTTTAATACTGAACTGAACCCGAACACGAGCAATTGCTCATTCGGGTAATCATTTTATGTATTTCTCTTGTGTTTCATGCAATAAATAAAATAAATAAATATAAAAAAGTACGTGAGTAGGCCTATAATAAGCAGAGAAGGTATAGGCCCAAGTACACTTAGATGCATAGAGAAGACAAACAGAGGATAATCCGCACCATTTCGTAAATCGTGAGGAGGAGGTGCACGTTGCACGTTCAGTCAATTACCCGGCCTGTGTACTTAATTCACATGAGAGACCAACTTTCTTCTTCCCTATCACAACCCCCTGCTCACATACAACACAGTTTACACAAAACTTATCACTTTACTCAGCATGCTAGCCATTCGGTGCAGAAACGATGCATGGCCTTGTGTACTTCCCTATAGCCTAAGAGATAAAACTTACAAGAAAGTGAGATGGTAAAGGAAAATAATTCGAATTAGACATTTTATGGAAATGGACTGCTATAGTTAAATTTTGAATGATACATATAAAAATATTTACAAACATAATATTATAGGTTCTTATCACAAATGGCAGGATAATTGTCTTATAAGTTTTTTTGTTTTAGATTTCTGGATAGAAGATGGGACGATAAAAGATTCTAAACTGCATAAAAACAAGCATTTCCTGATTTCAGTCGACATTTAACTTCTGCCTTTATAATTATTTGTATCTGTAACTCATTAATGCTCCCAGATATTTGATTTTTCCTAGTTGTTCGAATGACTGGCTATTCCAATAATTTGTAGTACATTATTTCGACATTTCATGACCATATACTTATTTTATTCTGTATTCATTTCCAATTCAACATTACTGCAGGCATCGAAAAAGAGTTTTTACATTTCTCACGATTGTGTTTATGTCATCACCAAACAGATAAACAACATCTGCGTAAGCTAAAATCGGGTGATTGCCATTAATTCTAGGTCTATCTTGTTTTCCTGAACTTTCCTAATGACATGTTCCAAAGCGAAATAAAAAATAAAAGGTGATAACAAATTTTCCTTGCTTCAATCCGCCTTTAATGGCAAAAATACCTCATAAAAGTTTCCTTACTCTGACTCTGTTGTGGATTTCACAGGTTTAGGCCTATAGTACGTAAAAACAAACCAGCGTTACGAACATACAAAGAAAGTAATTGTTTCTTGCTATTTTATTAGGCTTATGTTTCATAGGATACAAAATATCCCTTAAAATGTTCTCTTGTTTTGAAAGATTACGAATTGCCATATCCACATCATAATATGGCCTATGCAGGCAAGTATCGGGTTTCGCGTATGTATTTTAATTCGTATTTACTTGGAAAAATAAGCTTACTCTTTGATAATGAAGCAGGCAAACTCTTGACTAAACAATCAGCACTATTCTCGTTTCTACGCTGCGGTAAAATGATCCATTCAACATTCAAAATAAAAATACCTCGCCTTCCATATCCAATTCTCCCTGACATCTAAGAGTCACAGGCACATCCAGTCCACTAACAACTGCAAACGTTTCTTTTTGCAATGTTTTGTCGACACTCGACGGCAAAACAATAGGGATGAGTAGTTCGCGAGTAAGTTTTTCAAATCGAACTGAACAGAGACGAACTTAATGAACAAGTTCCCGATTTGTGGAAAAAAATATGTATATATATTATTTTTCCTGTCCAGTAAGGTAAGAGAAAGTCGTTGCCATGCTTCATGTCACATCCATACTTTTATCTTGGAGTAACAAACGTTGTATTGAAGAAAACAAAACAGTTCAACGGGTCATCTCCCCGCCAGGCGCGAATTGCAGTACTCTTTCATCTATGACTGTTTCTTTGTATCCTTTTCTCTCTCCACCTCGAGCGAACTAGATGAACTAAAAGTACTAGATGAGCTGCAAAGCTTTACACCTCTCTGTCTTGCATATCCTCCTTTACATATATACCGGTAACACAAATACATAATCTTTTTTCTAAGCTACTTATAGTTTTCGAGCTACGCTGTTCACAGTCACAAACGCATGCATGCACATAAATACAAAATTGTATTTTCGGAAAATTGGACTTTTTTTTTATTCAGGGGACCTCATAACCTGCTGAAAAACTGAAACGAATTTCAGGGTAAAAAAATCCTCTAGTAAACTGTAATACAAAATCTATTGTACCAGCATAGTAGAAGAAGTGTAGATAATTGAATAATTATGGGAACATTTTAGTTTCGTATTACATTTTTTTGCTGTAAGAGCAAAGGTGTAAGTAGGCATTGCACAAATGTGAACAGCTGACCTCCCTTCGTTGCATTATCTGCTAATACTCTTGCTCCCTTTTGCCTAGATTGCACCGTAGCTTCTCCTTCTATCTCTATCTCGAGTGAACTAGTTGAACTAAAAGTATCAAATGAGCTGCAGAGCTATTTATCTCTGATTGTATATTTGCATCTTCTTCTCTCTCTAGTTCGAGGAAACTAAATGAACTAAATGGACATTATTAACGAACCAATTTTGCTGGCCAAATAGATCATACCGAAGTTATCTTTAAATTTAACATACATTTCCCACCAATATAAAACAATAACATACATATAGACCTCATTGGCTGTCGAATGACTAAAAGTGTCCCATTTGTTTTTGTCTGATTTGTTTTTTGTCCCATTTGTTTTGATCAGATTTTAGTCTGATCTTCAGTTATAACCAGGCTTTAAAACTTAGTGCCCGAACACACAGAGGGAGTTGATTCCGGTTAGGGGGTGGGGGTTGATTGCGTAGGCTGATAAGACAGTAGCTGATAGCAGTACTGAGAAGTGAATGCGCTTGTGGTACGGTGCCTCTCAAATTGGTCAACAGTGTACCTTGTCATTGTGCGTGTTTATACGTGTTCGGCATGCCGAAAGTAAAGTGTTCTAAAACGCAAACATATATTGAAACATTTGGGAGGGACTATTATACACAAACAGGAGAAAGAATCATTTTGCATGCTTGTAATGTGAGTTTAGATAATGAGAAGTTATTTTGTGGTCTTCCTATATCTGTATTTCGGTTTGTTTACTATCACGTGAACTAGCATATGGTAGCTAGGGCATACGCCGAGCAAAGTCTGTACGGTACGGTTGCTGTTAACATATTCGATCGGGCACTAAGTTTTAAAGCCTGGTTATAACTAAGATCGTAACCTATTATGAAATGAACGCTTGACCTCTTGTATAACATGGCTAATCGTAAAGAAGACTGAAAACCACGGAGGAGCAGGCATGCGTAGACAGTAAGTACAATCAGTAAACATGGCAGCATGATTCGGTTACATTGCATTCAAAGAGTGCTATGCTTCGAGGCCAAGCGCGCGATCAGATAAGGAAAGAATATCTGTACTTAATATTTCATACACCAATGAAAACAAATGTCCCAGGGTAACTAGCCTAACGAACAAAACATTAAACAAACAGGAAGAGGACCTCCTACAACTGGGTTATAAACATAATTTCAAATCAAGTAACCAAACTGTACTAGAAGCGGTAATAATAGATGCAAAAACAGCCATAACCAAATTAATTCAGAATCACAAGAGAACATTAGAAGGCAAATTGATAATAAAATCAAAGAAACTTACGTATAAAATAAACAAATCAATACAGAAGACAAAAACAACATAAGAGCGCGTAAGAAAATTACGGAGCAGTTACATTATGTAGGAGTCGTAGTTTTTAAGTGAAGGCGAATATCTGTTCTGCATGAGTTTTGTTGTTTTGAAAATAGTGTTTCTGAATCAGTTTTTCCTATGCATTACGAAAATGAAATCAGTTTTCGTTAATCAATTCTGGAATTATCGTGATTCATTAATTTATTTTTCTTCTTCTTCTTCGGCATTTTCCCCTTATGAGTTTGCCGTTTTAACCCTCCACCACTCTCTTTCTTCCCAGTCACCCACTTTGAGTCCTCTATCAATCATCGCATTTCCTATATATGTATTCCATCTTAAAGCCGGTCTTCCTTTCCGTCTTTTCCCTGGAGGTTCCCATTCTAGTATATTTTTCCTATACTAGGCTCCTGAGGAAAACCGAGCACAACATGGGCAATTGTCCTAAATTCCGGGCCAATCCGAGTGAGCTTTTCTCGGGGTTTCCCTCACTCTATCAGGTGGATACCGGATAGGAGACACGACCACCGCAAGACAGATGACTGAACTTAGCGAAAATACGTAGACCTAGTTCTTTTAGTGCTAAAGTAAACAGCCAGCTCAACACATTTCCCAACTGATTTAGGACATACAATTAGGAAAAATGGAGCATTAGAACAAATGCACCAAAGACTCGTTCCGACCGGAGTATGGCCTATGGTCGAGGGCTCCAGGGGTGGTGGAGGACCAAAAAATCACATATATTAGTTTCAATATCGCATATTTGCTTTAATTAATAGCTTCAGATATTCAAACGGTATCAATGAAATAGCAGATATAGGAATGGCATATGGCAACTCTAGTCACATGACATTTGAAATACCTTTGCATGAGTTGGTATGACACAATACAGATTTCCTCAGATATTCCATACTTTTAGGTAGATTTCGAAGAAAAATCTACCTATTGCAATGGATACCATGTCATGATTTTCGAAAAATTCTTTCATATCTTTACGTTTCATGCTCCCCTAAACCACCGCCCGTTCAAAAAAAAAATTTGTGATATTTATATATATATATATATATATATATATATATATATATATATATATATATACATATATATCTTTACACGGTAGCGGCCGTAATTTTGAAGATATTTGAACCAAATTTTATTATGTCATTTCTAGGCCCAATAGTTCGGACAAGTTCGTTAATGAGCAAATTTGGCCCAAGGGGGTGATCGGGGGAGGGGGTTGAAATTTTTAAAAATGTATATCTCGGCCCCTATGAAGTATAGAGGGAAACTTTGTTTGAATAAATTAGAGTACTCCCTATGGAGTTCACAGTGACACCAATGATTCGGGGGTTCGAGTGAGGGTGGAGGATGAAAATTCGAAACTTTTGAAACCACGTCTTGTGGGGTATCGTTGAAAAGCTCTTGATGAGTACTCTACATATCAATAAATAGTTTCTTGATAGCTCTCATATGACGCTAGATTTTAATGTTTGAAAATAATAACACTTAAAAGAATTATTATATCATATCATAATTTTGTCTTGTTTAGCGGCTTTGCTAATTTTATTCATTGCTGATCTTGCGCACGGCCTCCCAGAATATTATATCCTATTCTTGTTGTTAAAACAAATGATTGTAGGCTCTTCCTCTTTACTGCAGGTTTGCCATGCCAAGGCTAAAAAAGAAGAGTACTGCGCAGCGATAATAAATTAAACCAAAAGCACTTCGAAATCTACCTCAGCCTGTAGGCCCGCCTGAAGGGATTTTTTATTTCACACCAAGAAATTATCTGATATTTGGTGAAAAAAGTTGAAGTATGAACGTTTAATCAACCCCTCAGAAGTATTACTTCCACTTCTTCGTATGGAATTAGGTGTAAAGAAACAATGTTCAAATGCTCTAGGGCAATATTTGAATACAGACAATGTGTGAATTTAAAATTGCAGTTTTTAAGGAATTAGATTGCAATAGGCGATGTCAAAATACAGAAAAATGGATAGCGGAAAATATAAACATACCTACATGACAGATGACGCCCTGAAGTCCCATCTGAGCACAACAATAGTCGTACCCAATGTTACATATTCCTGTGTTGCTCTATGAGTCCCCATATCATGCAGCATGAATGTAAGTCCAACCCTTCACCCTCACCTACTGTTGTCTTCCGACATCTCTTCTCATCACACACACAAACATATGGGATAAGCAAACTTGTCTTGCCAGCTCAGTGGCGGATTGCTTGATTTTGTAATCCAGTGAGATGGTCAAGCACACAGTTGAAATTCATGCCATCCAATTGGAGGTAATGGAATGAATAGAATGGAATACAATTTTAGGAAATTCCTTGTTGTTAAACAAAACAAATAAACAAAACAGACTTTCGTATAACTTTCAACACTGCAGTAATACTCATACTGACCATAATTATGCTATATAACTACGGTCGCAAAACCCTGGCTCACGAGCCGCTTGCGGCTCTTCTAATATTCTCGTATATCCAAATATAAAACAGGTTCAAAAAGACTGATTTCAATTTTTGGGACAACCTATTCGTGCGAGTCATTGTATTCAACGATGAAGTTCATCAAATCTAAGCATCGAGCAGTTCTAACTTACGTAAAGTTACTTACTTCACAGTTCAAGCGTCATTCAATAAATTTAGTATACAATAACATTTAGGAATTGATGCTAATTAGTAAAATATATATATATATTTTTTTTAAATTTTCATTATGTTTTGTAATAACTAAGAATGTATTTGTTTAGTCTTTCATCTTTTTTTTCATTTCTTTATTTTAGTCATTTGTAATATATATTATTCAAGTACTTAATGTTTGATCTTTTTGATCAGGTGTTTTATTTTTAGATTAAAGTCTTTGCTGCTACTAATATAGGGAGATATGGCCTTACTTGGTCTAACGGAATTAATAATTATTGATAACACAGTTACTGAAACTAAATTTTGGAAAACTCTTCTTTAAATATTGTGGATTTTTAAAAATGGGAAATGTTGATCTCGATGTTAATGTTTACAATGAATTGCTTACGTCAAAAGGAGCTACAAAGATATTTCAAAACCCTGCCTGGCACGAACTCACATACAAAGACAACTGAACATAGGTGCGATTAAAATAGGCCTAAACGACAATAAAAAGGGGATGGTCAGCGATGATTGGTTGAAACTGTACACATTTTTACACCGGATTGGTCACTGATTCATTGATCAAATAGTCATAGTAACATTATATTTTATCTTAGTTCATTTATTCAAATAGTAACAAAATATCTTTCGTTAATTTTAGTCAAGTTGGCAGCGTATATTTTCAGGACGAGGCTAAAATTAAATTAAAAATAGAATACTCCGATATACTGCACAGTATAATATAGTGTTTTATTTAGTAATAATGTATGAACATGATAGTATAGTTGTATAATAATTACTGTAAATAATGCCTGCAGTGTTACAGTTTATAGTAATCGAGCATGCGTTAAAAGACTTAATTTTAAAAAAAATACATTCCTATAGGAATATGAGCTCAAAGGGGAGGTAAAACAGGCAAAGAATAGAAAGGAAGAAAGGAAGAAACGAAGAAAGAAAACGAAAGAAAGAAAACGAAAGAAAGAAAACAAAAGAAAGAAAGAAAGTTTAAATCTTATTTCCAGTCAGGTCCAGTCAAACAGGTGTGCAGTGGAGACATGACTGAGTTTTCATTATAAAAATATGTCACAGCCACTCTTCCTTCACTTTGTAAACACTGTGTACAGTATGTAGCTTTTTTTATTTCGCTGGTGTACTATATATCCTTTTTAGAAATTTCCCATTCTAATTGTACCCTTTATGATACTTTTTCAGCATCTATTTTTTTGGACTGGGTGAAATTTGTGGAACATATTAATATCTTGGCGAAGAAAGGGGCAGCGATCTCTAATAATCTCTCCATTCCGCCTCTGCAGGAGAGCCAAGAACATGATTATACCTACGTAATAAGGAGAGGGTGTCAGTACATAGCGGAGATTGCGAGGCAACTGTTTACTTGGCTGATGAATAGAGAAAGCAGGTTCGACACCTCATTGAACCCTGTTAAGTCAAAGATGTTGCGGACAACTCATTTTCACATGAATTATTATCATAATGCTAACTAGATTATTCGTTTATATTTTCACGAATAATTTCTTCAGATCGAAAGCCAAACATCAGCGTACTCTGCAAAGAACTGCATAAATCCGTTTCAACACATAGTAAAATGTCTTAGTAATGGATAGGCTATTGTGAAATATTTCTGAAGAAATACTGTATTTTCAGCAGGGACATTTGTCATAATATGTAAATCTCGTAGTCTATGTTTGCGATATTAGTTCTATTAGATTATTTCAAATATAAAATGACCTCCATCCTCCTAACATGTAAAGAATATCTTTTCGCTTTCTCCTATATCTATAGAAAAGAAGACCCAATGAACCAAGAATCGTCTGCACGGCGTCTTTCCGGTTCGCGATGTCGGCATGCCTTCCCGTTTGTAGCTATCATGGAGTGGTGCTGATGAAACAGTACAACAATTTCCTTAACTATGTTTGAAGACTTTATTCACTAACGTTATGAAAGAAAATGCTGAAACTGGCCATCGTTTTTGTCCATACATGTTTGCACCTCTTAACAAACCATCCATAACTCGCCGTAGTTCACGTTGCGAAATGCTGACAATTTCCAGTGGATATTTTTAAAATTCTTCTGGGGTGTGTAGATTTATTTTGTTTATTTATTTCAAATTATTTCAGAATTTCAAATTACCAAAATCCAAGTTCCCAATATTTACTATGGAAAAAAGATAAAGCACAAAAATCTACAATTATTGTTACATAATATAATATAAATATAATATTTAAAAATTCACCCGAATGAGCAAGACTGCTCGTGCTCGGGTGCAAGTCCAAAGATAGCAGAGTGAAAAAGGCGGAGAGACTAATACAGAGTGAAAAAAGAGAAAAAATGTTTGATGTAACTTAAGTAAAATACTACAAAATTTTAAAAATAAAATAAAAGGAAAAGAAAATCAAAACATAAATACCTAGGAGGTAGCTAACAATTAATTACAAATTTCAGAGAATTTAAAAAAAAATCAAATAAAAGTGTAATCTCTTG
The DNA here is from genome assembly GCA_964059195.1 of Ectobius pallidus. NCBI lineage: Eukaryota > Metazoa > Arthropoda > Insecta > Blattodea > Ectobiidae > Ectobius > Ectobius pallidus. Next base: position 21,391,868 of record CAXKWD010000008.1, read on the forward strand.
GTATAAGCACTCCATGTACAAATTTTAAAGGAAATCGTTGGAGCCGTTTTCGAGAAAATAGCAAAACAATCATGTAAAATTCCCTTAAATATAAGAGAAAGTTGTCGCCAATCTTCGTGACACATCCTCAGAAGGTACCTAACCCAAATACAAAATGTTGTTTCGTATGATTTTCCTTTACAAGAGGTCGTATTGCAAAGTGCGCGTATAACTGTGGGTGGCTTATAACAACCCTTCAGAGGATCCGTTCTGAAAAATGTTTAAATTAAAAGATTTAGCTCTTAGTATAAGCAACCCATGTCCAAAATTTAAAGAAAATCGTAAGAGCCGTTTTCGAGAAAATCACGAAAAAAAAATCTTCATGTTCTTCAAATTCTTCATACCCCTAGTCTGCAAACTTCGTGTCACTTTTCAGAAGGTACATTACCTGAATACAAAATTTTGTTTTCATAGGATTTTCCGTTCTGGAGCTAGGATGTTCACAGATATCCACACAGGCACACAGACATGTTTCCGAAAATAGACCTCAAAACTCAACTTCGAATTTGGGGTTCGAAAACAATACTTGATTACCTACAGTATCTATGATATGGGCAGAGGAAGTAAAAACTAATACCTCAAAATTACACACTTTAAGGATTTGCATCCATTATTTGGACCAAATACTCCTTTCATTAGGTTTATAAAGAACAAAATCGTACAAAAAGTACAAGTTTCATGCAAATCGATCAAGTATTAACAAAGATATGAGTAGTTCTGTGATCGAGTGGCCGCCATCTTTGATGACGTCATAGCTGGAAAATGTACCAGGGCGGATATCCACCCAAGCCCAAAATACCTACTAAGCATTCCTGAAAAGAAAATCTCCCTACGCAAATTTTCCCAGAGGGCTGCAGTTAGGTCCTGGACTATATACAGCCACATCCTTTTCATCCACGGGTTTAGTGGATGTGATACGACATTTACTATTTTTGGAAGAAACTGAGCAGTATGACCACCTTTTCGAAGGACGCTTCTTCAACCCACTCACCAGCCAGGATGAGTTTCATGATTCTGATGCTGTCGTTTTCGCGGCCCTCTACACCGGCGACTCCACCATTGTAGCTCTGAACAAACTGCGCCACTCCACTTCACACGAGCAGTAGCCAAGGAAAAAGTGAACCTCGCAACGGTGCCACCTACTTATGATGCTGCTCGCCACAACTCATACCGGTGTTTCAATCAAATACAGACATGGTTGAAAAACACAGTGAAGCCGGAAGAGAGGTGATGTGTGCGCAGTAATGCGGGTCTAGTGCTACTAAAAATAACCAGATATGTGGAACCCTTGTCTCTACTCAAGACAGGGTAATGCTTTTGCAAGATAATGTGTAATAGAACCTGCTCTTGCCGTAAGGCTGGTCTGAAGTGCTCTTCCATGTATGCAAACAATGGTCAACAATGAGATCACCTGAACCATCTATTGGAGGCCGAGAAACAACCAGAGGATGATGATGAGAGCTTCCTACCACCTCCACAGCTTCCAGTAGAGAAGCAGGGGCAATCCAAACGGCTCAGAAAAAGATGATGCATACTAACATCATAAAGATGAAGCAATAAGACCAAACAATGAAACAAAGTTTCGACAAAGTGAGGGTTTTTAAACTTATATTTATTGACTAATGGTTTTCTCTGGTAGCATACGTGGGGTACTTGATTTGGCTACCACTTTCGGGCTTAGCCACACGTATCCTTGATCAGGTCCAGTGGCGGCTCGTGGCCGGAAAATTAGGTGAAGAGAAAAAAAATGCCACATGCTTATGTTAATAATGGAATTCACCCAATAGCGGCTCGTGGCTCAAAACGAGGGTGTGCTGCAAATACCATTTCATACAGCAAACTTAAAATATTTTTAAAAATTATTAGTAGGCCTATCTAAACTGCACGTCTCTTAATAGATCTCTGGGAATTCTCACGCGATTTTCTCTACCCTAATTATTTTTTTGCTAATTTCTCTCGTCTCGTCAAACGTTGTGTGAGTTGTGTGACGAGAGAAAATAGCACAAAAAAATCTGATGTGAAAGTCACATAACTTCCTCTGCCCAAATAATTCACATATCCTTGTACAGAATCGCAAGACACAATTTTACGCTAATTATCCTATAAATACCTCTTCTTTCAACGATGCGACTGAAAGCACAGGCTATATAAACTAAACTCCGTGGCACTACATCCCTGGAGGGACTTGGCCTACCACCCGACCGCTGCGTCATCTCCCGTAGGCAGATGGCAGGAATTGGGGGGCATGTGGTCAGCATGCCGACACCCACGGCCGTTAATGGTGGTTTTCTTGACCGGAGCCGCTACTTCTCTATCAAGTAGCTCCTCAATTTGGAATCACGAGGCTGAGTGCACCCCTACCAGACCTCCCTACCTCAGAAAAATCCGAGGAGGTACCGGGAATCGAACCCGGGCCGACGGATCTGTAGTCAGCGATGCTAACCACAAGACCACGCCGGCGGACTACAGGCTATATAACAAACTTAAAAAAAAAGAACAAGTAACTGCAGACGTTTATTGAACTTTCCGCCGTAAAGAATAATTTCCGAAATTTATCGAATATTTCCTTCAGATACTTCTTTACTCTATGCATGGCCAACAATACATTTTTATCACTTCACATTCTTATAGAATAAGAGGCCATGAAAGAGCGCATATTCAGTTGTTCATCACGCAAGACAAACTTTCTACAAATAGTGGGTGAACAGTGGGTGGCTTGTAACTACCCTTCAGAGAATTTTTTCGAAAAAAAGTTTCAAATATAAGTTTTAGCTCTCAGTAAAAGGAACACATGTGCAAATTTTAAAGAAAAACGTTAGAGCCGTTTTTGAGAAAATCGCGAAAAACGAAAATTTCTTCATGTAAAGTTCCTTTAAAAATAAGGGAAACTTATCGCCAATCTTCGGCTCACATCTTCAGAAGGTACCTTACCCAAATACGAAATTTTGATTTCATACGATTTTCCGTTTTGGAGCTAGCTTGTTCACAGACTTTTCACACACACAGACAGACACACTGACACACAGACATGTTTCCAAAAATAGCATTACTCAACTTCGAATTTGGGGATCGAAAACAATACTTCCTCTATGGTACGGGCAGAGGAAGTAAAAATAATAATAATAACAATAATAATGATAATAATAATGATGATGATAATGATAATAATAATAATAATAATAATAATAATAATAATAATAATTAAGGCAGGGAAAACCGCGTGAGAGTTCCCCGGAAATGGAATAAGAGACGAGAAAATAGTATTTTTTATTATCGAGGTAGAGGAAGTCGCTTAGTGTTCCTAGTGCGACAGAATTCTTAATCGGGGTTGTGGAATCCGTGTTTTTCTGAATTTAACACATTCGAATTTGGCGGCGTCAGACCATCAGACGGTAGAAGATCTAGTGCCCACCTCTTTCTCCGAGCTAACAGTGTGAGCTGCTGAACAAGAGGGACGGCTTCGTGGGTAGTCTGTTCTCGTCACCTAGCGGACGTGGGATAAGCGAGAAAACTGCTGCTTGCCATCCTTAGTGGATCCTAAGCTAATTTTAGTGGAACAGACTACCCAAGCATCTGGGAATATTCAGCTTCAATGCTAGGAGGACTTGGGAGCGCACTGCCTCCTAGCGTTGACACCAGTAGTGGAGGGAAATTCAAAATTGTAGAAATACATTATAGTAAGAACAAACATTCGTGATATGGAAAATAAACTTAAAAAATACGTATTGTAAAGGAAAAATACTGGTGAAGTGCTACTTCACCTACTTCCCCTGAATAGCCGCCACTGATCAGGTCTATAGTATTAGGTCATGTAAATTAATAAAATATGGTATATAATTCTTATGTATTTTTAAACTACACTTCATGTATTTTCTTATTTACTCATGTGTTTTCGTATTGGTTTTCTCCTAACTGATTCACATATTAAAATGATTATTTGATGATACTAAAGCAAGATACGAGGATATACACCCGTACTGTTGAAGCGTTGTAACTCATAGGTACCTTAATATGCCAATTGCCGGACATCGGGAGATTGCCAATTTCGATAGGTGTACTTGACCAAATATAAAAATGTTGGTACTCAGTGAGCGCAGAATTTGATGCTCTATAACTTTATTTTATGAGTATTTCTCTCGGAGTACTTATTTCCAAGCTGGAAACTCATATATATAGTACTTATCTCAGTTTTTGACAAAGTTGGAAAAAATCGTAATTCTTTGGCCGTGGTTTTTGAGCATCCCACGTAACCAAATTATTACATTTTTGTACTCATTCGACGCAAAATAAAATGTTCTTTAATTAGTTATATTGTAGCTTTCTCGCTAGGATGCACCGTTTAAGAGTTACAGGAGAAAATAATAGTTCTTAAATGTCGTGTTTTTGGTTGCCAAATTTTTTCCCGGAGTCCCCCGATTTAGCATTTTTGTTTTTACATGTTTGTATCCATATATAAATATTAAAAAAATAAAAGCTTCTTTACCACCTTTTGCAACATACAACACCTCTACTGACTGGTCTATAATTAAATTTCCCCATAAATGTAAAAATCGTATTTACTAAGTTGCAGATAATTGTTTAAAACATGTGCAAGCAAGAGGAACCATTTTATTTGTAGACATGAATTTTTTTTAAATTCCTGCCTATGTTTTAAAATTATTTTTGTTCGACCATATTATATGCTCAATTCATCTGACGTAATATGTCCTATTGACTTAATTTTAAGTACTGCCGTTAGTTCATGTGCATGTTGTTATTCGAACTATTTCCATTTAGGCATATCCGATATCGATTTCGATAAATATCGTACATGCCTTGAAAACAGCATACAAACTGTATTAAAAATAAAATAAATTTTGTTCATCTTAATTCTAAAATCCCTTATAAAAATTGAAGTCATTTTGTATGTTTTAGTGTGAGTTGCTTTGAGATTAAAATGTCCAAGTGAAGCCTCGCTCCCTAAGCCTTTGTGGAACGCCTCTATTGGAAAGACGAGGACAACTAGCAACTGAATGGCCACCGAGATAGAGTCGTTTCTTTCATCAAGTATAAGGTATTCAAAAAACTTAATACTTAGTCATTTAATTATGTTCGAATGAAAACGGTAGAATGCCATTTGCCTTATGGGTCTAATGGTAATTAAGATGATGGTCGTAAGAAAATTATTAAATTAGCTGCACTCGTTTCAGAAATATGCTCCCTTTTAGGCTAGTTACAGAACATACTATTATTTCCATTAAAGATAATTTAAAATTTGAGCTACAGTTCGTTGATCGCTCAAAAAACGAACCATGAAAAATGTCATGTCTTATAAAAAAACTGGAAGCAGTAATTTAAACATCTTTGAGTTAAAGTACAAATTTGAGAAATCGAGCAATACAAAATACATTTTGTTGTAAAACATGGCCAGTTTTATAGATGAATTTTTAAAAATCACTAAAAATATAAAAGTAACCTAACTAAATACAAATAGTCACCCTTGAATGTGTATATAACCCCTTCAATATCAAAACCAGAGAAATCATAAAGCATTGGGCTTATATTTCTTAAGAATTGACAGAGAAAGAGTTTAGTCTGGTCTTTGCCTATACGAACAACGTGATACTTGCAATATTTGTTACTAATACTCTGAAGCCTGTATGAGCCTCGTATATTACGCATGCTGGTTTAGCCCCGTTATCAGGCTGGGTTCAGGACTTGTACAATGCTTTATTATGCACAACAAGGCTGGGATAAAAGCGTTTCTTCGCTTTCCAATATCATCATATCATTGCTTGGGTCGGAACCAACCAATTTCACAGTAAGCGACGACGACTCCCCCCTGTCACCTATATTATCATAACGGCGCTGGGTGCCTTAAGTGATACCGCACATTCCCAGTCTCCTATAAACTCTACTTTTACTATCAAACTATAGGGCATATATCAGTGTTATACCCCAAGGCCCACAGTAATGTATTTCGAGATTCTAATGTACGGTACAGTATATAACACTCAAGCCAGACCAAGTTATTTCTTTCTACTAGTACTGTATAGGTCATCAGTAGAGTTCGGATGTTCATGACATGTCATATTTTTATCCTGGCCTCCATTCTCGCCGAAAACACAAATTAAACATGAATTATATATTTGTTATCCTAATCGGACTTTTTTATTTTGCATATAAAGTCATATTTTGGTAATTTTCATGGTTTTGGTCATATTTCGGTCATATTTGTAATTTAACGTCATATTTCAGTTATAAATTCGGTAAAAGAGCACAATTATGCAGTATGTGCAATAAATTGTTGACTTTTTTCCGAGAAAGAGTCAGGAATATTTTGGTTTTACTGGAACAGAAATATCAAGGGACAAAAACAAGTAATAGCACAGTAAACCTCTTCCTCTTCCTTGTTGACACCTTCCAATAGCCTTTTTTTAAATATTTTCAATTCAAATTTGCAGTGGTATCTTAAAACATTAACATATTCTATGTTCTTTACAAGGAAAACTGTAAATCACATGTAAAATTGTTAAAAAGTGATTATCTAATTGAACTAATGCGCTGCAATAATTTAGTGTCATTAAATATGTTTTAAATTGTAACATTTATTTTTAAAAAATAGATTCTTTTATGAGGTCATATTTAGGATTTTGGGGTCATATTTAGTCATTTTGAGGTCATATTCGCAGTCATATTTTTCACTTTTTTAGGTCATAAACTTCCGAATCCTAGTCATCACAATATTACGATATGATATGGCTAACCGACAATATTAAATAATGCATTAGAAGATGGCTAAAGTGTCAAAGTTTGAATCCTATAACTTCTGGTAAAACAAACTACATAATTAGCCGAAACTCCGACACATTATTTGAACGCGTAAAAATTCATCACAGGGAATGCCACGATTGACTTGGAAATCACCCATAAATTCACGAGGAATCCAAGACACGAGTTGCATTTATAAGGGCTATTTAACGAATAACAAGTAGACCTCTCTCTCTCTCTCTCTCTCTCTCTCTCTCTCTCTCTATCTTAGTATTACCTCTCCGTTGTAGGATTTAAGCGCCCCAAGCCGTCAGGGCCTTACAGGGCCGCGACCTGTCGGGAGAGGGATTATCTTTGGATCACATACATACAAAATCAAAAGCATACTGGCACTTTGTTACATCAGTTTACCTGATTTTATTTATTAACAAATATTCAGGTTGGGTACAAAATCGTATTAAGATGCTATGAATACATAATTTAAAACAGTAAAACATACAATTTTATGGCGTTTGTGTAAGAAGGAGAAACTATTTATAGAACGCCCAAGTGAGCACGTAGGCCCACAGATACCGATCAGCCTATTCTACGCTATGCGTGTTTGCTGCATACTGCAAACATAGCAACCGAAAGACAATAAATAAACTGAAAGATAAGAAAATAAGCAAACTGAAGGATATTATTATCAAAGCATGAAAAGAACACAAAAATGCAAATGTATCAAAGAGAACGGACCTGAACTTTAATTAAAGATTTAACAAGGCATTTGCTCTGAATGAAATAACGGAAAAGAAATAGTATTGCAATTGAATACTAAAGCTTAAGGCTACAGCATTTAAAATATTTTCATTCCACGAGCTAAAGACGTAACTGGAGTAAATGGCCTTATGGCCCGAGAAGAAACTGCCAAGTCACAATCTTTGCATAATTAACGTAATTTTAAGCACTAGACGAGGGAAGACTCGTACAGATCCTTCTTGAAGCAGCTACCACGGCGATTCCACCGGAATATAGGCACGCGCTACAGGGAGTAAGGACACTCCGCGGAACAGCGCGGCTTTTGCATTAAACACGCATGGAATAGAAAGGACACCGAAATATCAGAAGATAAAAATAAATATATATGAAAACTAATAAATAAATAAATAAATAAATAATGTTGAAATAAGTAAATATCATTAATCACAAATTAAATAAATAATAGAAAAGTAATTTAAAGTACAATGAAACCTAAGAAAACAATCACCGGAAACGCAATATATAGTGGAAATGTACGGTACTCGAAACAAAAATATGATTCCGTGGAAGTAGCACACGTGGGAGTAGCGCACGTTGGTATTTACGCACAGGAAAAAGCGCACGTGGACCTAGTGCGCATCCGCAGTGATTGACACAGTTGCCTGTCCTATGTTGCTAAATTTGACACTGTTGACTGCTTCATTTCGCGATTGCTGAAAATAATGACGAAGCTGTGGCTGATTAAAACAAATTTTAAACCATCTGTGTGTATTACCTACATGTTGTCCAGCCCGAGCCTGGAAAGAAAAGTACGAGCGAAGGTTGATACGAGGGTCATTCAATAATTAAAGAGACAAATTGGTCTGTGGAAAAGATGGTTGGTAGTACAAGTTTGATACATTTATGATTTTAAGTTGGCATCACTGGGATGAGTTCTAATCAGCTGATTGATCAACATTGCTCTGTTTGTAACCTCAAAATTAAGTTTAACGATGTCGGATCTTCTTGAAAATTCCACATTGGTTGAACAACGTTCTGTGATTCGTTTTTTGATTGCTGAATGTGAAAATCGAGTTAATATATACTCTAGAATGACTAAAGTGTATGGAGAAAGTTTATGAACCGTGAAAATTTTTACAAGTGGGTAGAACAGTTCAAAAGTGGTCGAGAATCAGTGACTGACGAACACCGTTCTGGCCGGCCTGTTGAAGTTGCAACTTCCTCACTTGAAACTCGAATTTTTGGTCCACTGAAGGAGGCATCACGTGGGAAGAAGTTCCAGGATAACGAGGATGTCAAGAAATTTGTGGGAAATTGGCTCCGACACCAAGACAAAGAGTTCTTTGCAGGCGGTATAAAAAAGCTAGTAACCCGTTGAGACAAGTGCATAAATGTTGATAGGGATTATGTTGAAAAGTAGAAGAAGTCTTGTTTTGTAAAAATAAACTGTTTTTTCTCCAGGTCAGTTTATCTCTTTAATTATTGAATGGCCCTCGTATGTTTCGTTTATTATTAATTAAAACAACCTTATTTATACTAATGGTAATCAGTTTCGTGAAAGAAAGCCAGCAGTTTAAATTCCCCCTTACCCATTCCTTTCCGTTCGATGCACATCTCAATCAAAATATGTGCGTAGAATTCACGCTGGTTTATCGCCAAATTTGTCCTGCGCGCTAGATCCACGAAATTGGGCTGTGCGTTACTCCCACTTGCGCTATTAATATACCACAAAATTAATACATAATATATCAAATAAATAGTAAATTAATTAATATAGATCAAATTTTCAATGACTCAGGTCAATAGGACTACAGTTTCATGTCAATTAACAATGTATAAAAATATATGTGTTTTCTTTAACACATCAGAGTAGCATGTTTTGCTAAAGTTTTAAAAAAGTGGAGTAAGACACAGGTAAATTACATTTGGCAACATTTTTCTTCAAGGAACCTTCTTGCTGATTTCACTAACAAAAAACTCACATTTTCATTGTATAACAAATAAGGCTTTGAAGACAGTGTTTTTTTTTTTTTTTTTTTTTTTTTAATTATAGCCGTATCTCTTTAAATTTGAAATTCGTATAGAAATTTGTTTAGTAAATAAAGTTGATTATAATCCTCTTCGCAGATTTATATGCAAGCTTTCCATGTACCCGTAACCTCTACCAAAGTGATTAAAGCTTAAAATTTCGAAAATAGTTATTTTTGAAGATAACTAATGCAGGCCTAGTGTTTTCATTTTAATGGAGAGGGGTTACGAAAAGAAATGTTACAATCATTAGTCAATTTGTTGTTAAAATAAAAAAGACTAAAGAAAATTACTCTTAATATTTTAATACAGAAGAGTTCATGCCTAAGCATGATTAAAACGCCTGAAACCAAATTGAAATGTAAGCTGGCTACTTACAGCACATGTCGGCTCCATTTATACAATTCTCAGCACACCATTTACGTCTGAACAAGTCAATACGTTGATATTATTCATGAAATCTGCATATTCCGAATTCCCGCTAGCGGTGTTCGGTCCCAATTAGTTCGGAATAGCGGGAGACTACTGTATTAGAGACGTAATTACAAGAATTCTAAGAAAAGCCAAACAAAGTTCATAAACCAAGGTTATAATTAGACTTCAAACATCGTGTCCATAAATTATTGGACGATTTAATAACGTTATATTCACTAATAAAATTAGACTAAACTCCGTGGCGCTACATCCCTGAAGGGATGTCATCTTCATCTACCGTAGGCAGATTTATATTCACTAATACTTAACATAAATAAAATGTCTTATCACCATTTTAAAGAGGAAAGTTTGAAGTTTTGTAGTGTACATGTAATTTTCATTTGTCATATTTGGAGAAAATAGCTGCTTTACCAATCGATTATAGCTGGTGTATTATTGAATATGCGCGAAGAGTCAGTTCTGTAGCGGTTCGACGGGCATTCAGATGGCAATTTGGATGTCCTGTCCCTCCCGCTTTGACAGTCCAGGTCGATGGATTGGTCGTGCAACGGCCGCAGATAGCACTTCTGCACATGGCCATCTCGTTCACCGGATCTCATAGTGTGTGATTTCTTCCTGTGGGGTTACGTCAAGGGTTTACAACCCTCCTCTTCCAGTGAGATTGCCGGATTTGAGAAGGCACATTACCGCGGCCAACGGGAAAGTCACACAAGACATGTTTAAGAGAATTCGGCGTGAATGGGATCATTGTCTCGACGTGTGCAATATTGCACATGGGGTTCCCATCGGATGCTTCTAAGATCACTACTAAACTTAAAACTTCCATTTGTAAATGGCAATTAAGATATTTTATTTATGTTAAGTATTTGTGAAAATATAGTTCCATGAAATCATCTAAACTTTTATGAACACAGCGGACAAACACCGATCTTCGCAATAAGCCTGCAGGACTAACAGACAGAAAAACAGATAGGCAGATACGCATCATGAAACATCTACTGTCACCTTTCTTTGAATTTTTACACTATCACTATATATTTTTATGTACAAGTACAGGCTAAGAGGGAAAGTAAAAATACAAAATTAACTACTTAAGTTTTCACTTGCGGATGTATATTTAAGTGTTAAGTGATAGATGTTCACATTTGTTACACTGTTTCATCCTTTCACAGTAACATTTACTCAGAAGAAGAAAAACGTGCAATTGAAATTATAATGGCATAACCACGTATCTCCTGACACTGAAACATTGACATTGAGATACAAATGACTTCCAAATGCTAAAAACGTGTTATACACCAACAATCATGTCAGCAATCACTTGTTCCACAATCGTCATATTATTATGTGTCTCCGTATATATTATTTACACTTTCAAATGTGTATGATATACCTCTAATGCGTACGTGCTACTTGTTCTAGTACATTATTACTTGAAAGATAATTGCGCATATTTCCCCCTAATTGAAACATCAATTTGGACACAAGAGATTATGAGACATGTGTCTTGCGTTATAATATTCATATAAAAATAGCGAATAAGGACATATTACGTTGCAAGTTTTTCTCCACCTACAAGCCTTTGGTTAAGTTTTTGTTACACCAGATGTCACCACTGGAAAACAATGCGGCTATCTTTGGCTACATAAAAATGGATATATAACAAGAAAATAAGAGTGACACATGTAGAAGTGTTTTACTACCGTGAGGGTTTTCTATGCTTATTTGTGGTAATTTATTAGATCCCTCCGAAAGTTCAAGCATGCCATGTGGCGAAATCTTACCTACATTTTTCCAAATGGTCATAATGTCATTGACGTTCTACACGTCCATTGAACTCCTTTCCACAGCTGCAAGCCTTCGGCAGAACTGGCATATGGTGAAATGTAATATAGCAGTCAAAAACAAATTGTAATATCCTCCTGTTGAATATGCATTAAGAGTAATTTAAAGTTTTTATTTCTTATTTCATTTTGATAGAGATGTTTTTGGGACTTTATGCATCCAGCCAGTGCAGGAAAAATACTTGGAATCCCAAATTAAAAATGTTTTTTTTCTCGGATGTCTACCTCCTGCAAAATTGATCTAAAAATATCTAGTATGCAGATTTAATTAGCCTTTGTTAATTGTGAAAGCAGAGTAGATCAAGTAGCAAAACCACATTCGCGAGAAAAAAAAACTAGAGGTTTATAACCGATGTCTTTAATGATTTTTCTCGTCAATAAGGCGAATTCCGCGTTGGATTAGTCATTACCAGGGTATTTTGTCCTGGGTTAATTTGATATATTTTCCAGTCAACAAACCACAACAGGTGAATAATTCATCTACCCCATCAGCTTAGCTCTGTGTTAATTTAGAGAAGTTAGATTAATAGAAACAATATAGTTGAGGCAATATTCATAAGTCATAACCCAGTAATGTCATCACAATTAAGTTTTATGTTCCTGACTTCCAAAATTGATCTACGCGACTATGCAAGTTAAAATTTTATTAAACTAACGCTCATATTAACTCCCGTTCATGCCACGATGAAGTTTTGTAGTAAAATAGCTAACAAGTGTTCAGTTTTCATTAGAGTAAACAGATGTTTTATAATCCTTCTTTTGGCATAGTTTAATAATCTTATTCCTATCTTATTCTTTTTCTCTCCTTTTTAAAATTTCTCTTTATTCAACATTGATCACTTTAAATTCTTTACATGGTACTACATCTGTTTCAACTTCATGGTGTGTCTACAAACTTGCTTGGCGCTAGCGTATTCCTATTGTTTTCTATTCTTGTTATACTTCATATTATAGTTTTATCATCCTAATTAGATAATCTGTGATGCAACAAGGAAATTAAAAATTAAACATACATTAATATCCCTTTTGAATATTAGAATAAAATTGATTCATTGGCAAATCAAGTAGTTACCAAATGAGCTGCTAATATCTAAATCAGGTAAGCAGTTGAACAACCAACATTTTAAAATAAAAAAATATTATGTAAATAAACAGTAATATATAAACATGATATTGCAAAGGATTCACCGCAAGCTAGTACTCACGTCACTTCTTTCAAGGCTGTTTTTTAGGAATTGCTCTCAAGTATTAATATCACAACACAATTGAAAAATAAAGGTCATTTTAGGAATTTTAGGTCCCTGTACTTAGTCATCACTCGCAATGAATTAGATTTCTTTAGTACTTTTAACATTACGAGCATCATTTCAAGTTTTCTTGAAAGGCCAGAGCCTATTAAAAGCGATATCAGATTCGATATACTGCGACTATAAAGAGCTTTAAAAGAGATAATACCCTTTAAACAACTCTAGTTGAAAAAAGACAGTATTGATAGTGTTATGGTTGGTTTTGATACCCACTCTAGAGTGCATATCCTCCCTTTTCACACCTCACCCCCTCGCACTCACTCCCCCTCCTCTCTTATATTCCATATGCTATAAAAAGTCTCCAAACGCTTTTTTCTTCTATATGACTCAGAATCCATCTGTGCAATATTGATAAAAACTTTGAAAAATGGGTATTTACTTTCCAGGAGCTCCCCTATCTCTATTAACTGAATTCCCCCACCCTCTGACCCAAGTGGTATGTATACACATATGTAATATTGCGCAGTAGGAGTCAAAGAGATTCTTAACAATCCATCGTCAAAGATAACATAAAGTAGTAGCTATGATAAATGGACTGCTGTGATATTATTAAGTGAAAGCATGACGACAGAACGCAGTCAGGTCACTGTATCCCATGCTTTTCTTATGTTATGAAGTTCGTCATTGTGCAGTTTTCGACGTGACAGAAATTATTGGATCCATCCTATAATAAAATCACGTAAACTGATAGCCTATAACAAAGCGCCAGAATGCTTTCGTTTAATCATTGACCATTGTAATTATTATATGCAGAAAGGAACTTTAGTCCACCGCTGTGGCGTCAGGGATGCGTTCGCTTCTCTCACGCAGCGGGCCCAGGTTCAAATCCTAGTCGGGACAAGTTACCTAGGTGGGGTTTTTCCTCACCGTGAGACAAATGTCTGGTAACTTTGGGCCCTTGTGGTCTCCGATATCATCTTGCCGTCATTTTCATCTTCATCCCATTCTCGCCTTGTTTGGAGTGAGTGTGTTTGTGAATGGTGTGTCGTCCTATGTGTTCATGTTGTCTCGGAGGTGGCCCCGGCATTGGGCTGATCACTCATCCGGGAGGCCCTCCATGTCCTTGTCTGGTCAAAAAAGTATGTATGTGATCTAAAGATAATCCCTCTCCTACAGGTCGCGGCCCTGTAAGGCCCGGGCGGCTAGGGTTGCTTAAACGTCCCTAAAAGGGAGATTTGAAAATGAGGTGAAGAGAGAGAGAGAGAGAGACAGAGAGAGAGAGACAGAGAGAGAGAGAGACAGAGAGAGAGAGACAGAGAGAGGGAGAGAGCGAGAGAGCGAGAGAGCGAGAGAGGGAGAGAGCGAGAGAGCGAGAGAGGGAGAGAGCGAGAGAGCGAGAGAGCGAGAGAGCGAGAGAGCGAGAGAGCGAGAGAGCGAGAGAGCGAGAGAGCGAGAGAGAGAGAGAGGGAGAGAGCGAGAGAGCGAGAGAGCGAGAGAGCGAGAGAGCGAGAGAGCGAGAGAGCGAGAGAGCGAGAGAGAGAGAGAGCGAGAGAGCGAGAGAGAGAGAGAGAGAGAGAGAGAGAGAGAGAGAAGAGAACTTTATTTTTGTAATCGATCTCCGAGTTAAGCTCCAGATCGATTCATTAAGCAGGGCTAACGGAAGAACAAAGATCTAAAGTTTGATAAGCGTATGTGAATGAATATGTGGGTAGCAATAGTGTTATTTGTCAAAGTTAATTGTATTGCAACTTCCAAAGCCGTACCGCTATATGAACACTGTAAAACAATATGTTGTCATGAGGACTGATTTGCATTTGAGGTGTTCCTGACCTTACAAAATAATGAATGTACTGTCTAAATCAAGCCTGTCTAACTTTAAAGGAACTGGGCTTCAAATTTAATTAGACAAGTCTTTTTAGGGCCGCACCAAATTAGCCTACTTAATTTTGATTCATACTCACTTAACCATTTGGCTTATACGATCAATGAAGAATTAGGCCTATAGTTATCACTGATTCGCTCGAAATTGTAGGCTAATTAGCAACGTTAAAGTATTAGAACAACGAAACAGAAAAAAGTTTGTTTTAAAAGTTCGTCATGCCAGTTTTCAAATAAAGAAAAAATGTGGAAAGGAAAGTCAGCTGATTTGAAATATTATTCCTTCCTAATCACATTAAATATATCAGCGAACAGTTACTTAGGCATTTCGGTATATGTATATACCATCTTCAGTCAAAATAATCATAAGAACTTGTGTTTAATTGAATGCTGTCATGTTGACTGCAAAAGCAATACTCAGAATTACAAGTTACGATACAATACTCAGTATTGTTTTTGAAGTCAACATGACAGCATTAAATTAAACACAAGTTCTTATGATTATTTTGACTCAAGATGGTATATACATATACCGAAATATACATATATACTCTACATAATTAGGAATTTAACTAAGAAGTGATCGTCCACTCCAACTATACGATCTGCAGTTGCAGATTCATCACATCAGCTGTGGAATATCTACGATGTATTGGAAGATATTTAATATTACTGGTTTTTATATAAGAACTGTAAGACCAATACAAATATTATATATTACGTTTTTTCCACAAAAATCTGCATAGACGTATATCAACACGCTTATAATCCAGTATGGTTAGAATCACCAAAATAAGATATTGACTATAGTATCAATGTACTTGACTGCATTAACTTTTATTGTATCTATTTTTTAACACATCAAAAGTTCTGTAGTCCTACAATTTGATATAAATAGCCATTTTATAAAGTGTGTAATTTGTCATTCACTGTCAACATAAGAATGTCACAATATTGAACTTTTTTATCAGATAAATTGGTTATTCAGATAAACTGTACCATTGTACTTTAAATTTACAACTAATGTATAACTCATGTGAGTTATTTTTATATTATTAGACGTTGTTAATTAAAACATATATGTAACTTTTTAAATTATTCTACTAAGCTTGATTGTTTGATTAATATACGTCGTTTTTAATTTGACTTGTCTTAATTTTTTAGATATTATCATTCCATGTACTAATCTAGGGTAAGGTGGTGCATTTTCGAACATGGTACAATTCTGAACGGACTAAGATTTTTATCCATTTTTGGGTTTCAAATGTTAGCCAACCTTTCTTTAATCATATAGCGTCCATGCTGATTATTTTGTTGATCTGTATCCGCGAGAATGATGCTTTAAGTTGACTCATTCGGCCATAAAATATTATTTTCCAATCGAAGGTAAGAACTCCATGCTGGAAAAATGGCACGTTATAAAATTGCTTATAATCCCTCGTTGTGTTACTGGAATACATTGTTGAGGACCAATTTCTAACTCATACCAACAAATAGCGTAGTCTTTAATACGTAAGTCATTGGCACAACAATGGTCATTCGTGAGCGGAATTTGCAACTATGTATAATTTACAAAAACTAGCTCGAGGTACAAATACGAACACATTTTAGGTACAATTTCGAACAGTACTTTAACCCGCGATCGCTTGCATGGAAAAGCTGTTTTGCCATCACAGCATTCTGCATGTTTATTATTATTAACTGTGCCAGTCAAATATTAAAAGGATGGCATTCACACAGCTTTCAACAGTGGTATTATTTTAACGAAGATTTATGAATTACACTTCCTCTGGATTGTTATTACATCTCAGCAGTTATGCAATGCAGAATAGCAAACAGAAATCGTTCTGGAGCTGTTAAGTATTTTTTATTATTGCTTTTGATGTTATTGCAGACCCGCCTGCATGGTCTAGTGGTTGCTGACTACGGACCCGCAAGTCTGGGTTCGATCCCCGGTACCTCCTCGAATTTTTATGAGCTAGGGCGATTTGGAACGGGGTGCATTCAGCCTCCTGACACCAACCGAAGAGCTAATTCATAAAGAAGTAGCGGCTCCGGTTCAGTAAGCCATCAATAACTGACGTAGGAGTCGGCATGCTGACCACATGCCCCAATCCGGTCATATGCCTATTCAAAACGTGACACATCATTATTACGCTCATATTACTGATAAATAATAATAATAATAGAAAATAATATTTGGAAGAAAGCACTTTGTTAGTTGAAAATGCCACTGTTCGAAATAGTACCCACTGGTGTTTAGAATTGTACCTACTGCGGTACATTTTCGAACGATATTCTGGAAATGAAAGATAGATTGCCATGACCAATATTACAGCTGTATGACTTTGATATTTTTGTGAAGGGTCAATTACATTGCCAACTTTGAGAATGCAATGCAGTTAAACTTGTCTTATGTTTATTGTGTTCATAAAATAAGAATATTTGTTAAGTGTCCGAAAATGTACCACCTCACCCTATATTGGTAATCTAACCTAATTCATATTTGTTTTGACATACAATCTAATACTGTAAATCACATTTTAAGTTGAATTTTATCACAATAGTTTAATATCTTTCGTTACAATAAGATTGATATCATATTATCGAGATATTCCACACATAAGTTATTGCTCACTTCTTTGTGTTGCTTTATTAATGAGGGCATAAGGCTAATTTTAATACGTCTATTCAAGTTTCCCTTATTTGCAAAATGAAGTTCATTAATAACATCCATTTCCCCGATAAGAAATTCTAATGTCAATACAAAATCAATTACATTAAGCTGATCGTTACATTCATTTGTCGCAGCTAAACTTTAAATAAATAAGTAATCTAGAAATTTATTACATTTTATAAGTACACAATACCTGAAACGATACTCTTCTCATACTTCTTGGCTTGCTTCGTATTGAAGTGTCATCTCATGTTGAAATGTAGCTTATAATAAAGCGAACTGGTATACAAAATATCAAACAAAACGAGATTTCATTCTGTTTAATTTCATTTTTGTTTTGTTGTATCTACTAATTCCCAGTCCTGACGGAAAGAATAGTTTTTCTTTTGCTGCGCCATACTCCTTAGCATGTCAGCAAAAGGTAACGAACACCACTGACTGCTTCCACGCTCCGTATGTTACGCAAGAGGTGCGCTGTATCATGAAGGGTAGTGGAAGGAGTAATGCAAGGGGAATGCTTTAGGTCAGGGGAAGACAGAAGCTTGCTCTGTGACGTCACTGCTTTCTGCTCTCACTGCTCGCGTTATATCTCTGCGAGGAGCATGTGAAATGTAGGCATCAGTGAACAGGGGGAAGAGAGGGGCATTAGTATTGCGGGCAGCGGGAATTTAGGGGGTTAGAACTTACGTAATACGTGTTTCCGAGTTAATGAAACATCAATCGATTTTTTTGATAGTTTATCGGTTAATTACAGCGCAGCAGTTTAACATATTATAAATAATTCTATTTTTCTATTCTGTGAGAACAATTCCCTTTCCACAAAATCTATGTTCTTTGACAAAAATAGACAATAGGCTACTATCATTTGAATTAACATAATTCACTACAGTAAAAGATAAAAAAAAAATGAACTGAATTAATTACCATACAAGCTCGTCTGCACCTTAGATGATACAAGATTACAGTAACAATTTTCTGACTTTCCTGTCTCTTTTTCTTTAACAAGTTTATCAATGTTGGGACGTAATGTTTGAGCAATATTTAATCGAAGACTACATTTAGGTTGTGATTTAACAATGTACTTCTTGATTTGAGCTTTGCACGTTTCATTAGTGAAAAAAATTGTTCGGCCACATATGTCGATCCAAAATTACATAATATTCGTGCGGCAAGTCTCGGGAATCTGGTTTCAGAGAAATTTCTGTAAAAGTTACCCAAGACCACTTTACGTTCGTAGGCCTATTTGTCCTTTAACAGATCGTCGCATTGTAAGTTTAGCAGTTCCAACTGATACCGGCAAGGAACGTCTTTGACATTAACTGAATATGGGGTAGCAAAAAGTTTAAACATTGGAGAAAGGTTTTCCACATCCTGAAACCTCGATTCGAACTGAAGAAGAATGTTTGGCAGAACTAACACATGTTCTGCAGAGAGAACACTATCAGGATCGCGTACTTGCAATAACTTTGAAAAATGCTCCGTATTGCCAACCAGAAGTTGTTCTACCCACAGAGCTAAAGTGAATAGGTCCTCTAGTACCTAGCTCTAGCGTACTCTAAACACTACCGTGCGCTCTTGCTGACGTCACACACAAGGGATCCGCATGCTCTTGCTCCACAAACGTCATCACAAGACGTAGTTGACTTCCCCTGCTTTAGGTACTCAATGAATGAGCTTGCAGACCCTGTCTTAGTTTATACATTAATCCGGAGCGTATAAGTAATTCCATATTTATACCATCCGAACTGCTGGCCTTCCTGTTTTTCATGATTTCCAAACCACCTTGAAATTCATCCAGTGTAATCGGATCTACTGTTGTATCGTAACTTGTTAATCTATCTTCAGTACCAGTTATGTCTTCTTCAACATAGAACTAACGTTGATAACTTTTTGTTCGGGTTTCTATTATATTTATTCTTGCAGTATCCTTTTTCGGATTAAGATGTCGCATCATTTTATAAGCAAAAGTTGGGTTCTATGCACATATCGTTCTATATTAGCAATAAACTGTTCCCAGGAGATTTTCCTTATC
Organism: Ectobius pallidus; assembly: GCA_964059195.1. Taxonomy (NCBI): domain Eukaryota; kingdom Metazoa; phylum Arthropoda; class Insecta; order Blattodea; family Ectobiidae; genus Ectobius; species Ectobius pallidus. The sequence continues at coordinate 21,411,536 of CAXKWD010000008.1, forward strand.
AATAATTTTATTGTTTAGCATAATTTCGTTTTTGGTATAGATTACGTCAAATACTTTTGTATTATTTTTTAAGAGTTTTATGTATGTTTTCTTTTCCTTCACTGCTCTTTCTATCTTTCCATTCCATATTTCTTATTCTTTGCGTTTTCTTAATTTCCTTTTACCCTAATTGATTCAATTTCTGCTTCTGCAATATATTCTTTTAAGTTGTTATCGTTATTCTTCTATGATTTCCTTTGTTCTTGGTCTTATTAAATGTTTCTGTAATCTTTTTGGTAGAGTATTCTTACACTCTCGTGTTGATGCAGATAAACCTTAACCACTTCATATGATGATTCAGTTCATATTATTTGGCATATTTTCCACCTAGTCAATAATTTCTGATTATCTTCTAAATAAGGTTATCGGGCTGTTTGTATAAAATTAGTACAATACTACCACATATGGGGGTTAGAACGAGACCCTAACTAATGGTTCTTTTATAAACTCTACTTTCGTTAATGTACTTTCCTACAGAAAAATAAGAACTTGGATGAATGTCACAATATTAACACAAGCACTACAGAACACAACTCTTTTGGAGCATTATTGGATTTTGTTTTACCAACGTTAGTCAAGCGGGGAAATAGGTAACCTCAAAAGTGGTCCATATTGTACCTATATCCATACTCGACCAACTTACCCTATGAATTTCCGCAAGAATTGCAGTTTTAAAATCTGATTTTGTTGTTGTTATTGATTATTAATAGCATAATAGTTACAATAGTAATTTATGTTTAAAATAGTAAAAGTTCATTTGATTTACAAGTGTGGGAGTAGTATAGGAGCCGAGGGTGCAGGTTTTTACGAGCGAATGCAATGTATTTACTTTCGCGTCTTGTACACAATAATTTTTATCCATTATAAATACATACAATAAAGTACTGAAAAAGTTAATTAATGAAACTAAAATTGAAGACATCTTTTCAATTTAAAGTGTTTCTTGTGAAGCATGTCAAGTCCAGTTAAGCCTATTTACTTTGTGATTATTCCATTCACATGCCGCGGGTTTCTATTGGCCAATAACGTTTAGCGATTCCACGGATATGGACCAATCTCGACCGTTTATCTTATAAAATTATTGATATTAATATGAAGATGTGATTTTATCTTATAAAACGACAACTTCTCACTGAACACGTAAGTCAACAACGTGCCATGATTAATACATAACGTGCTACCAGTGTACACGATAAAAACACGTTATTTTATACAACATAACTTGTTTGGAAATTGAAATAATATAAATGTGCAATGATTAAAAACACGGCGCAAGGCCGTTTGTGTGATTTCATTTTATTCTGCTGTTAGCTTACCTGAATTAAATATATATGCATTCATGAATCACAGATTATTGTTTCTGTTGGACATTACATGATAATGTTATAGAAGAAAAAATCCTCTGGCACTGGGATTTGAACCCAGGAACTGTGGCTATCCGTGCCACTGCTCTACCAAATGAGCTAAGCCAGATCTCACTTCACACCTCCAGATGGAACCTCTCTCCTATGACTGATTGCTCCTAAGCCGGTTGTCGACCAAGAGCTAAGCTAAATTAGCTTAGCTTAGCACACATACAGTGCGGGATTTCATATGTAGTTGTGCCGGATTTCATGTGTAGTTGTGCCGGTACAACTACATATGAAATCCCGCACTGTATGTGAGCAAAGCTAAGCTAACTTAGCTTAGTTCTTGGTCGAAAACCCACATTAATGTTCTACCTTACTGTCAGACAAGTTATGTCATATGCAGTACTGTGAGGCACACTAATAATTAGTTGGTGATTTATGCATTCATGAACCACATTGGATATTTCATGATAATATTATAGGCATGAGGTATCTATGAAGAAATATTTTCAGTTTAGAAAAATGTAAAAATACATCTTTAGGTTTATTGTATGCATTTGTTACACTTTTCTTACCACATACTTTCCGTTGATAACGGGCACGTTCAAACGTTTCAAGTTTAATAACAATTACTGACCTTTAAACCTTTAAGCATTGGGACTTGTTCGTCATTTACGGAAAGCGTATGTTAAAAAAAGTTTACATTATGACATTATGTATATATATTCATATGACTCGAATCCTATGCGAAAGGCGAAAGGCCTCCAAAGTGGAGGTTTCTGTTTACCGATGTGAATTTTGTTATTTTTCTAGAGAGGGCAGATGTTAAGCCCATCGCCCCTTAACCCCTCTCTGGAAACTAAGGTATTACTTGGACGTGAAAGGCCCGAGAAATTTGTCCAGAGGCTCTAATTTAGACTTGGAGTTATTTTTCGTGCCGTAAATCTACGACACCGGCCCCCCAGCTTAAAGTCCCTCGCAGAGGACTCCGTGACCAGGATTTTTACATTCTGAAAAACCCATCGACTGCGGCCGGGTTTGATACTGCCACCTTCGGATCTAGAGGCGGGCAGGCTACCTCTAGACCACCGCAGCCGTCATATATATTCATATACACATATAAAATGTAATGATTCATCTCAATCTTTACCGATTTGTCGCAAAAAATACTAACTTGATAAATTTTTGCATCAACATAGCTTTCACCTCGGGAAAAGTTATAGGACTACATTCGTTCACTCATAAAATGAAAACGATAAAAGCATGATATTGAAATCTGTAAAACCGCAGACGAAAATCGAACCTAATGTCATAATACAGTAATTTAAATTCAGTATCAGTTAGAAAGACCTACCCAATAAATAAACAGATGCATAGCAATATCGTGGCCTACTGTAAACCCAAATATCTTTTTTCTTTCCTCTCTCTGTTTCAGTGTATTGTAGTGAGAAAATATTATATGGTCAGGAAAGAACAAGGAATCTTAAAACAATATTACTGGAGCCTTTTCACTTTTAATACAAAAACTTTAAAGAAAAACATGGGAGAAGTAACTAATAAACTATGCATTTTTCGACACTAGTCGTTACATTATTTTAAAAGTACATTAAATTTTCAACAAATCAGGCTCAACCGCAACTCTTTACATTCAATAGTTTCCCAGATATAGCACTTAAAAAAGTGTCTTTTTTTGCAAAAAAAAAAATGAAAAAGTTTTGTGCCCAAGGTTCCGGGTTTGATCCCGGCCCAGGGCGATGGCATTTACGTGTGCCTAAATGTGACAGGCCCGTGTCAGTAGATTTATTGACATGTAGAAGAACTCCTGCGGGCAAAATTCCGGCACACCGGAGACGGTCGCAGTCTTAAGTTGCAGTACATCCCCGTCGATAATATATCCACATACCAACCAACAACTTAAGCAGCACAGTTAAGTAAACAAACTGAACAAATTATGAGTACAGATTTTTCTAATTTTTTTAGTGAATTTTAATGAGTTAAACAATAAATTCGATTCCCGTAACTAATATAATCAGTAGTTATTGTTAACAGTTGACTTTATCACAGTATGTCATGACATAATATTGGTATTAAGGAATTTAATGAAAATGTATTTATTTATTTATTAAGTGCCAGCATGGTACTTTTTGAGATTGTGTGGGGGACGAGAAAATTTCTATCCGTCTGTCCGTGTGTCTGTGTGCGCGATAACTCAAATACGCATTTATAACGTCCATTGAAAAAAAAAAAAAAAAAAAAAAAAAGCCTATTGATTTTGGACCAAATCGGTTCACCGGTAATGACTAATTAAATGTCACATGTTGCGTTGCTAATCACTAAGGGCCTTGAGTACAATGGAGTCAGCTGTTTTGTCAATTTATTATAACACGCCTTGCTTTAGATGTGCGGCATTTATTGTATTTTCGTTGTGTTGTTAACCCACTTATTCCTTCACATATGCTTATGAAAATAAATAAATATAAATGAAAGATTTAAAACAAATCAAGCCATTGAATAATAAACGCAGCTACTGTTGATATAATATTGTGGATTCTATCGAAAAGTACAGCTACCGATATCTACATTATATTTTATTGTGAGTATTTTGCAGTTTAAATGCTCCTGTGCATGCAATAGACCTAATTTAATTCCTGACAGATTGATTTCAGATTGAATTGAATTCATAAATAACTTATACGGCTGCTTTAAACCAAAAAAAACTTGTCAGTGAATCGTAGGCCAACGCTTACATCATTAATATTATTGCCACTGCATTATGTGAAATGTTGACATATTTTTAAAATGTCTTATATCAGTGTATACGAGTATGAATTAATGTTAAGAATCAAACTGTAGACCTTTGTTCTTCTGTAAGCCCTGCTTAGGCTAATGAATCGATCTTCAGTTTAACTCCGAGATCTCTTGCAAAAATAACTTATTTTCTGCACAGGTCTATCATAATTGCAATTATCACTCACTAAGCAAAAGCATTCTGGCACTTTGTTATATCAGGTTACCTGATTTTATTTATTTATGTATGTATGTGTAAACTGCACTTACTGCAGACAGTAGAACAGGAGAGAAACGTTAGGAATAAGAAGAAATAACTATTTGCAAGCTTTTGTGATTATTTGAGCCCAGAATCAACAGTAACTTACTTCATTCAACCGAAATAAAATTTTCTTAGGAGCAGAGGAAAGGAAGCATAGTGGACTATAAAAAGATATACGCTCCTCACTCTCAGCTATTCAGTGGCAAACATGTTTACCCTTAGATCCACAGTAACAGGCCAAGTTCACGGAATTTCAGGAAACCACTCGCAGAATGCCTGCTTATGAAAGGGGATGAATACAGTTGTCCTATTCGTACATTTATGATAATTCGAAGGGCCGTTCAAACAAATATAAATCAGATTTAACTATTAATCTTCTTTGGCGAAAGGTTGAACATTCATGAGGACAATCCTTCATGACATAAGGAAACAATCTGTTTAAGTGTTTGGCTGTAGATATCAGTTTATAATAAGAAAAAGAGAGAGGATTGGGAGAGGAAGAGGGAATAGGAGACGGAGAAGAGGTGGAAGGAAAAGGAGATGGAGAAGAAGGTAAGAGGTGTAAGAAGAGGAGAGGAAGAAGTATAAGACGTGGAAGAAGTATAAGACGTGGAAGAAGTATAAGACGTGGAAGAAGAGGCAGATGGAGAAGAAGGATAATAATTGAAAGGATAGGAAGAGAGTTTATTGCATGGTTCACACAAACGGGTTCCATTTTCACATAAGAGGGTGAAAAGGAAATTTTGCAGGTTCTTTTTCTAAGAACAAGAATACGTAACTTACTGCAATCTGAAGTATTAATATCCATTTTCAAATATTGCATAAATCCTACCTAAAATCAACATAAAACATTAATTAAAATTAACTTTTTCTTTATATTAATAGGAGGGAAGTGTTCAGGATAATTTTATAATGATGTTCAAACTATATTTTCTCCAGCTTTATTTGTATAGCATATTCTTTATAATTTGGATCTCATTTCTCCTTATCTACATTCGATATGAAAATATTTTTTAAAACGTTTCTGCTCAGCTTTTCATCGTCCTTATAAGATTCGCCAGACTGATAATTGGAAAGTGCAAAGATTATGTGCAGGGCAAATAAGTTTTCTTCGTAGACTACTTCTAAAGAAAGTAATTTAAAGAATAAGAAACGGGAAAGAAGAAGTGGCGATGATAGTGAGTAATAAAGAGAGAAAAAGACTCGAACATCAAAATGGCATCACATACAACGTGAAGCAATGAACCGGATAAAAGCTTGTGCTCCACGAAAAGAATGGGAAGAGGGAAGCGCGAACAAAAAAGTTATGGCTAATAGTTAAGTACATAACACAATAAAATTCCGCAAGCGAGAGTAAAAAAATCATGGGCATGTGGTAGAATAGCGACAGGATAGGTTGGGTTTCCAAGGGGGCGTAGGAGGGAGGGGGTTATGCTGCCGTATTTGATAAAAGCAGTTTCCCGGTTGAAAGCCTTTCTACGCGTCTGCCAATTTATGGGATAAAATAACGTGGAACAGTGTGGGTGGAAGGGGTCCATTTGCGTCCCACCCAAGAGAATAGACTGAGTTCTGCCCGCTGACCCACTGGAACCGATGAGTATGACACGGGACTTCGTATTTACAAATCTTACTTCCAATCCACCGCAACTGCTCAATCTCTACTCTCATTATTTTACATGTGCAGTCTACAACTGTTCGATCCCTACTGCATGTGACTTGAACATGTGAAACCAACAATCCTCTACCGCAGGTGGGTTCCACGTGATAACTGCTCAACCTAAACTCTGTGTGGGTTCCACGTGTGCAACTACTCAATCTGCATTGCCTGTGGATCCACATGTGCAACCTACCAAACCTACCAAATCTAAACTGCATGTGAGTTCCACGGGTGTAACTTAAACTCGATTTGCACTGAATGTGAGTTTCACTTGTGCTACCTAACAACTGCTCAATCTCTATGGCATGTGGGTTTCAATGAACATCCTAACAACCACTCGATCTTTACTGCATATGAGTTCCAAATGCAAAACATAACTGTTCAATCTCTATTACATGTGGGTTCCAATGAACAACCTAACAACTACTCGATCTTTATTGCATATGGGTTCCAAATGCAAAACATAACTGTTCAATCTCTATTGCATGTGGGTTCCAATGAACAACCTAACAACTACTAGATCTTTATTGCATATGGGTTCCAAATGCAAAACATAACTGTTCAATCTCTATTGCATGTGGGTTCCAATGAACAACCTAACAACTACTCGATCTTTATTGCATATGGGTTCCAAATGCAAAACATAACTGTTCAATCTTTATTGCATGTGGGTTCCAATGAACATCCTAACAACCACTCGATCTTTACTGCATATGAGTTCCAAATGCAAAACATAACTGTTCAATCTCTATTGCATGTGGGTTCCAATGAACAATCCTAACAACCACTCGATCTTTACTGCATATGAGTTCCAAATGCAAAACATAACTGCATGTGGGTTCCAATGAACATCCTAACAACCACTCGATCTTTATTGCATATGGGTTCCAAATGCAAAACATAACTGTTCAATCTCTATTGCATGTGGATTCCAATGAACAACCTAACAACTACTCGATCTTTATTGCATATGGGTTCCAAATGCAAAACATAACTGCCCAAGCTCTACTGCATGTGGATTTTAGTTTTATAAGTTATAACTTAATCAATTCAATCTGCACTAGATGTGGATTCCGAATGTTTAACCTAACAACTGGTCAATCTTTAGTACATTTGATTCCACATGAGCAACCAAACAACTGCTCAATCTGCACTAGATTTGGGTCCCTCATAAGCAACCAAACCACTGCTCACCTCTACAGTATGTGAGCTCCACATGTACAACCCAACAACTACTCAATCCTTGCTGTATATAGATTATAATTTTCATCTAGCAATTGCTTTATTCGTACTGCTTGCGGGTTCCACGTGATCAGTTTAAAGAGTAAAGTCAGTAAAACACTACAGGCATTGATCAACTTAGATGTGCATATTTTTACTACCATAATGACTTCATGCTGTTCTCAATAAAGTATCGATATGATCAACAGTGTTACTGCTATTACTTCTCAACTACGAGGCGCCTCCATAAAGTAAGTTTCCCTACGGTCGTTTACACAAACAAAACAAAATTTCATGGAAATAGCAACAGATATACCAAGTATTCAGCTATTTTTTAACATATTCGCCACAGGACTTCAGACATTTGTCATACCGTGGGACCAACTTTTGAACACTTGTGTCGTAGAAGTCTGCCGCCTGGGATTTGAACCACTGTGTGAAAACCAACTCCGCTTCTCTGTCATTCTCTGTCATTTACTGAGGTGTAGGTAAAGATGGAAATAACTGGGAGCGAGGTCCGGGCTGTAGGGTGAATGTCGAAACATCTCCTAGCCGAACTTTTGCAGGAGACTTGCAGGGAAGTGTTGAAATCTCCACCCTACAGCTTGGACCACCACCCAGAGAATTTAATCTTTTCTTACCCCTCAAGAAATAACAGTGAATGACAGAGAATGGTAAAGATTGACAGAGAAACAGATAGTACCTCGTATATGAATATTAACTACTGTTATATTTATGTTTGTTGTAAGGTAGGCCTACTGCTTCTAAATAAAGACTGCCCCACGATACAAACTGTGATATTTAAATGCAGTTTACAAAAGAAAATGTCGAATGTGGAACTTCTTATCAGTATTTAAATCTTCAAAAAGATGGCTTCTCATAATATAATCCCATATAGATATATTTTGGTACGAGAGACACTGTTTTGCATAGACTTATAAAAGAAAAGGACAACATAATTTCACAAATTGACGTGTGACCAAGCCCCTTGCACCAATCGTTGCCCATTTGTTCGAAATTCCGGCGAGATTATCTGAAACGACAGATATATAAAATAATATATTGTGAAACATGCACACGACTTTCTCTTTTCTAATAAGTCTCCTTCTAACAGAACATTGTAGGTGCATTGCTAATACGTGATCAAACGGTATCAAGATTCTTCAAGTATCTCTGCCAACTTTCCCAGCCTTGAATTAGGTTACTGTAAATATTTTCTTTGTGGAAAACTTTTAGACATTTTTCTATAAATTAGTCGTTTTACGTTAAAATATTTAATTTGTTAAAAATAGTAAGGAGCAATCGGAATTACATACCATATTTTTCAGAGGAAAATTCCTATTCCAATAATCTACTACAGTCTGTCCGTTCCAAGGACGAACCTAAATGAAATAAAATTCAGTGAGTTTATTTCATTCTTAGTCATACGAATAATGTACGAGTAATAGGGTGAGTACCTTACACCTTTGTTAATCTATGGTTGTTTTTAATGCGACAGACTACAGAGTCCTAGCGAACTCGTTACAGATGTTCCAGCATTTACAGATTAGCGAGGATGCATCAAAATCTAGATGTTAGTTAATGACAATTTTTCAGTCATATCTCACTACAGATAATTTTTGTCTAAAGTGAGATAAGACTGCATACATCTAATCAGATTTATTTCATTTAAATGCCATTTTTTGTTTTGCAACCGATTTTTTTAAGAAACTCTGCCTACGTTTTATCTGATTTTCTTTACGTTATTAATTTTGTTATGTTATTGTAATTTATTTTTCGTATCTTTGTTCATGTATTTTATTTCATATAAGCAATATTATTTATTTTTATTCTTATTTTTTGCCTACTATAATATGTATGTTTTCTTTTTATATAATGTTCAAAATATAATTTTAGTATAACTGAACTGACCCCGAACACGAGTTATGCTCATGCGGGGTAAATAATGCTCTTTTGTAATTGTAATAATTTTGTTTATATTTGTATTTGTAATAATTTTGTATTAATTTGTATTTTCTAATTTGTAATTTGTAATTTGTAATTTTCATGGTAAATTTCATGGGTAAATAAACTGTTTGAAAAAAAAAAATTAAAATTAAAATTGTTTCATTTATGCTTTGAGTCCTACTGCCAGTTTTTCTCCTTATCTTTAAAATAAACTAACGATTTTGTTTAAAATGTTTATTTATAACATTTGTACATAAAAATGACGAATGAAAACACTTATGAAGATGGTAGTCTATATTAATAATATAACTTAGTACTGGAAAAGTGTAACGTTATTTGCATACCTAAATAATGTTATAAAACAAATGAAAATACCATAGGCCTACTACAGAATAGCTGACTTTCTCTTTGAGAATCTAGCCACTCATTTCACTAAAAAGTTTATTAGTGCATTGTTGTTAATTCAGAATACAAGATTTTAAATTGAAAAAGGCTATTATGAAAAGAATTCTCAGACTGGCTTAAAATTAACATATTGAACAACTCTGAATTAACATATTGAACAACTCTGATTATGACCAACTCATTTCCGTTTTGTTAAGTTCGTCATTTTCCCTCAATTTCTAGTATATTCACTCTAATATTTACTCTGATATGTTTTATATGCAGAAATTCCATTACATTTGTTGAGTTGAACTTTTCAGTTTGAGCATGCGCACTGACATGCTATTGAACTTATAAGATATGTTTCCCCTCATAGTAATATCGTGATAAAAATTCCACCTTAACCCTTAAATAAAACTTATCTGGGTCCAGTCACAATTCTTTTCATAAGATAAAACAAATATTATAAAAGCACATTAAAATATATTTGTCTTAAGATAAAAGTTATAATTATGAAGATGAAAGTTGGTTCTTCTGCGTGGACTCCAGATGTGTCATTTATATTATGACAACAATATTTTAATCTGCTCTTATATAAGAGGGCTACTTTTTTTTAAACTTCCGATGGGGCATAAAGTGAAAACCAAAGTGAAAATCAAAACCGTTTTATTTGGAACATTTAGGTACATCTTCTAGCTACTTTTCTACATAATCTCGCTCCGATTGAGTCATTTGTCATCTACTTTACATTACCCTCTTCATAGAAGCTTGTCGCCAGCGTATTGACAAGGATCTTCACGACATTTTGAAGAGTTTTGAAATTCTTCGTTGGTGTGGAAGCACTGGCCTCCAAGATCTTGTGTTTGTTCTGTAAATTTGTGTGCATCCATTGTTTGGATTGTTCTTTCGATTCTGGATTGTCGTAACGCATCCACGTTTCATCCCCTGTCACGATGGATTTCAAAAACTCGTTCCCGTGCCGAGTGACTTTCATTTTTTTTGGCAGCTGAAGAAAGATCTGGGAGGGCAGAGCTTCCACACCAACGAAGAATTTCAAAAAACTTCAAAATACCGTAAAGACCTTTCTCAATATGCTGGCGGCAAGCTTCTATGAAGAGGGTATTGGAAAGTTGGTACCACGCTACGAAAAATGTCTCAATCAGAGCGCGACTATGTAGAGAAGTAGCTGAAAGGTGTACCTAAATGTTCCGGATAAAACAGTTTTGATTTTCACTGTGGTTTTCATTTTATGGCCCATCGGAGGTTTAAAAAAATATAGCCCTCGTATTTGTGTTTTATCATATGAAGGGTAATATTGTGACTGGACCCAGATAAATTTTAGGTTAAGGGTTAAGGTGGAATTATTATCAATATTTTAATATTATAACCCTTATCGGAAAAATTAAGTTTCTTAATAGTTCACCTCTGCCTAACTGTTTATATAATACCTATGCTCCGCAGATAAAGGGCTATATATATACATATATATTGCGCCCATACTCAATCACCTGGCAAGTCACCACGACGCTAAAATCTTTTTCACTCTGGGTCCATTCTCCGGAGGGACTGAAAAGGTGACTATTAGGAAGACCAGGAAAGACGGGAACATATTTAACGAAGAGCATTGAAACAAGTTTCGATGCCCTTCGCACATAATATGTTTTCCAAGAACTCAGAAAACATAAAAGAGGAAGCTTAGAATAGGCTGAAGGCCATTAAGACATACATTAAAATTACAATAAGATAAAGAAAAATAACCCTTTGAAATACATTTCCTTATGTATAACAGTTTCTCAATTAGATTGACACAATAAAATTTTAGAATGAGAAAACACTTGAATTTACAACATCAAAAGTTACGATGTTTACATAAGCACAATTAAATGAGTTCAAGACCAAACGAAATGAAGTTTACCTTAAATAATGGAGCCTGTACTATTCTGGAAAGGCTAAAGACGGCTTAGCTACCCACAGAAATGTGTTGAAGAAGGCTCACTCAGTTCCGCACAATGGACATAAACACTTGAGTTGGCAAAGAATAAAACAGTTCACAAGACCAGAAAACAGAAATGAACATAAAAGGATAGCAGAAGGCTACCTGTAAAGAGCCTAAATAATATTTAAAATCTCGGAAATCGGACAGACATAATTTCAATTCAGAGATAGAAACACGGGCAAGCTATCCATAAGCACAAGCCAGAATGGCCTAAATCATGCTTATCACAATGCATTATTAAGTCAAAAATAGAAAACACAACACCTAAAAACTCATATCATAAGACAAGGTAGGCTACATACCTTTCAGAATAGAGAAGCCTAGCCCAGGGGTCGGCAACCTGCGGCTCTTTGGGTGTGAAGCTGCGGCTCTTTAGTTCCATACGCAAATATTATTTATTTTATTTAAAAAAAAAAAAATCGTTCTGAATCGATTAACGAGGATTAGGCACCGATTCTCTCTCTCAGCCACTTGTACTCGCTTTTCATCGCACCCCTCCCCCGTGACACGCGTCGTCACTATCGTCTGTCCGTCGGAAGTTCTCGAATGACGCCGTCGTCGGATGTTTCTATGTATGTTTTAATTCGCTTTCGAGTCAAGACAATTTGGCGTCTTCACCAGTGCTTTGGCTGTGACGTATAGTTTGTTGTTTCAAGTAAAAGAGTTAGAAGCGAATTATTTTCTCAAAGTTATGTATGTACACATATATATAATAATAATAATAATAATAATAATAATAATAATAATAAAACCAAAGTAAAGGTAGGTAACATAATAAGTATTATACTTTTAAAATACATATTTTACATATTTTTTTCCAAATAAGATACCTAACTACTTTTTTGAAGTCAATAAGAATTGTCAAAAAAGAAACAAAGTACTACTGTTGGATATTACCGCGAAAGTGTTTTTATTAAAATATATATTTAATAAATTACCTATTTTATTTATTTATCTATTTTATAGCTTTTATTATATAAAAATTAGGGTTAAAATAATAATTATAAGTGTAAGTACCTATAAATTGTTATTTAATAAACTTATTTTCGAACTCTGAGGGTCAAAGTTTGGCAATTTTCATTGGTTTCGGCATAGCTGGGCATAACACCTTGACTCGTAAACTAAGTATCTAATATTTGCCAAAGGTAAGGTGTTGAAACGTTTTGCTTTGTGCTTGAATGAAATAAATACATTCCTAAATGAAAAAGGCATTAATCACCCAGAATTAGAGAACGACAAATGGTTGCAAAAATTTTACTTTATGGTGGATATCACAGCGAAATTAAATGAGCTGAAACTAAAACTGCAAGGAAAGGGAAACCCAGCCTATGTTTTGGTAGAAGAATTGGTTTGTTTTGAAGAAAAAATTAATTATTTTTGCAGAAGATACTCAGAGCGGTAAATTACTTCATTTTCAATTTCTAAAGCAATATCGCGATAAAACCAGTGCAACTGTTGACACGAATTACTTCAGCACAGTTGTAAAAAAATTAAAGATGAATTTGCTGACAGATTTGACCAATTCAAAACCAACAAAACCACTCCAGCATTCATAGTAAATCTTCTCAACACAAAGAGTAACGAAATCCACATTGAGCCATTTGGAATTGATACTGGATCTCTAGAAATGAAATTGATCGATTTAAAAAGTAAAGCTTTGTGGAGTGGAAAATTTACAGAGTTGAAAAGCAAGTTGGAAGAGTTGGAGGTCCAGAATTGTATGTACGTATCGCAACAAAAGTGGACAGCTTTAAAAGAAATGGCGCGAGTTGAGGCACTTATATTCGACGCATGGAATAGTCTTCCAGATTGCTACAGTGAGGTGAAGAAGTTGGCATTTGGAGTGCTGACTATCTTCGGATCGACATATTCGTGCGAGCAAGCGTTCTCTTGCATGAATATAATTAAAAGTAAAGTAAGAAGCCAACTAACAAATGGAAAATTTAGAGTCGTGTTTGAAACTTACAACAACAAGTTATGAGCCAAATTAATCCAAACTTTCTAAAACCATGCAAAGCCAACGCTCCCATTGAATTTGTTTACTCAAATGTATGTTATTGAAGTACAAGTTAGTGTTGTAAGTAAATGTTTAATTGTTTTAACTTTTTACTTAAATAATAAGTAATTATCTAATAATGCCATATATATACATTATCTAATTTGTTGTGAAAAACACTACTTATATATGAATAAATAGATATTTTTTCTTATGACTAAATATATATTTTTTTATTATGAATAAATAGATTAGTTTTTTATCAAAAAACTTTATTTATGCGAGTACTATTTATTGTTGGCAAGGAAAAATTTTGTGGCTCTTTAAAATCTTTGAAATTTTGTAAATTGTAATTTTTGGCTCTTCCGACTCAAAAGGTTGCCGACCCCTGGCCTAGCCGAAACGAAACTATCCTTTCTTGGATCTGAGGTGAACAAGGTCGATGTCCATTGCTCGGAAGATGAAAAACGAGCTAGGGAGAGGAACCATTTTCCTCTCTCATTTATAGCTGAAGGCTCTTTTATTACGTGTTTTAACTGTTACGCAAACGGGAAACAAATCAATCTAGACACAGCCAAAATCTCCCTATGTCTTCTCGCAATAAACAAAATTACGTAACACTGATACTAACAATTTGTCAGTACATTGCAGACCATATATCAAAAAGGCTATCTGACGCAACACAGTATGTTAACAATTTGTAAGTTTGGGGCAGACTATAATTTGCTTGCTATATTATAATAGGGAAGAACAAAGCCTCCTACATAACAATTTCTTCTCCAAATCTATTTAAATAAAATTCCGTGCACCAATTGTGATTTAAGACAATTATAAAGATAAAATATTGGTGCAATATATATATTTATATATTTATTTCTAAATTTACTTCTTTACATACGTTTATTTTCACTCTTTGTTCTGGAGCAAAGCACTATATATCTTCTATGCATATTAATAATTGAGTTAGCCAGAGGGAGAGAGCACTATGTGTCATCATACTCGTAGTATTGTGGTAAACAGAATTACGTACATCCATTAATTCTAAAACAAATAAGAGGAACTGAGGTTTTAAAAAAGTGTAAACAGTTTATATTATTGTGTAAAAGAAGTTTACAAAGCTTTTTTAATAGAAAATGTTCAAGTTTTCTTTTTGTTAATTCTCTTGTAAAATTCTATATTTGTGACATAGCACCCTTTGCCTCTGGTATATAAACTCAGAGATTCATTTTCCTTCACAAAATAAATATAAAGTGCGAGAAGTACTAAAGTGAAACACTCAGAAATTCTTCGAGATCCCTGAAGATTCGACCATAGGTTTGAGAGCAAATGACTGCGTTTATGGAAAGGAGAGTTTTGCTGATCCCAGCGGGGAAATGACAGCAAGATTGCATATACTTCAGGGGAAGATGATTTCCGGTTACAGCTAAAATAAAGAATCCTGGCATCATCATATTATAAGGAGTACAAGCCCCCCAAACGAGAATATATGTTCCCTTGCATTGCTTAAAAAGATATTCATAGAAATTGTCCCTAAAATTATTCACAGGGACCGCCTGAGTGTTCTAGTGGTTGGCGTTACTGATACGGATCCGCAAGTCTGGATTCGATCTCCAGTACTTCCTCTGATTCTTCTGAGGTATGGAGGTCTGGAAAGGGGTGCACTCAGCCTCGTGACACGAAATGAGGAACTACATGATAAAGAAGTAGTGGCTCCTGTCCAGTAAACCATCAATAACGGCCGTGGGAGCATGCATGCTGACCACATGGCAAATGACGCAGCAGTCAGATGGCAGGCCTAGTCCCTCAAGGGAGGTAGCGCAATTGAGTTCAGTTTATTTTATTCACAGTAAATGTCATTTGTAAGATCCTTCCCTATGAAGCATTGATTTACTTTAAAACAATTCTGCTTTACTAGCCATCATTTGCTTTAGAAAGTATGCGTTGATACTCATAAACAGAGAAAGAGTATTTATAATAAATTTGTGAGCTTCGGGTTGGTATCCATCATACTTATCATCCATTATGCTTATTGCTCAGACGGTAACCGGATCTCATTGATGCTCCAGAATGAAAATAAATAAACTAAAGTAGTCTTCATCATTTTCAAGGAATAAAATGTTGATTTGACAGTAGGAGGTTTGCTTTTGATCTTCAAACGACGGACGACCGTTCACATATGACATTGTTGATTCCATTGAAACGGATAGCAACAAATTTTGAGATTTCTAGATCTTTGGATATGAGAATGTATAGAATTATGTAAAATTTGTGTCTATCGGGCCTTGGTATGCCTTGGTATTCAGGTATGTCTCGTCTGGTGGAACTGAAATTTTAGTTATGCTACAGCCTTAAGCTTTTGGATTCAGTTGGAATTATTTTTTTTCTTGCTTATTAATTCATTCAGTATAAATCACTTGTTAAATGGGCAATTCTCTGAGTGATGCACGGGACATTTGCAGGATTCAAATGGCCTTAATTTTATTAGGATATAAGGTAACTGCTGCCAGTCAACTTTGATACCTTACTGATCAGTTGCTGTGTAATGTGTACCAGAAAGAAAAATCTAGCTTTATAATAACATACAGAAAAAAAATAAAAACTCTCTGTGATGCATGGGACTCAGAAAAACTACTCTCAGTCACATTGCTTGCTTTGATCCACATATTCTGTGAATTGAAGAGGGTCAGGGAAATTATTTTCATGGCTTGACTTCTTATAGTAAATGTTCTTCTTATTTCTGTAATTGGTTATGTTCAATGCATTATGTTGAATTTTTAATTAATCTTTTTGTTTTGTGATGCACGGGACATTTGAAATGTGATGCACGGGACACTTTTTTCCTTCAAGTTCCCAGCCCATATTTTAATGACAAAATATATTCCCTGCATTATTGTTTGTTTGGTTTAGTGGATACGGTTATTTCTACAAACGTTTTCTGCAATAAGGTTGCATTTAAACTTGAGTAAGATCTCTCCTAATATTCATTAATACATGTGTTAACTTTGTCTAAAAATAGCTAACAGTAACTGGTAAATTACCATGCAATGTGTAATTACATGGCATTTATTTGTATATAAATGTGACAGTCCCATGACAGTTCAATTTCTGAAAAAATTTCTCTCATCAGTTTCAAAATATTCTGTTCATAGAAGTCCGTTAGGTTGGAGTATAGCCACCTGCAGATTGTTTTTACTTCTGCACCTGACGCAAAAAGTTTGCTGGCCAGGGATTTCTTCATGGGACCAAACAAATGAAAGTCCAACGGTGCCAGGTCTGGACTGTATGGAGGATGCTGGAGCACCTTCCAAACAAATTTGTTGATTTTCTCATAAACAGCTGCAGCAACATGTTGCACCATCGGACTTTCATTTGTTTGGTCCCATGAAGAAATTCCTGGTCGGTAAACGCTTTGTGTCAGTTGCAGAAGTGAAAACAGTAGTCTTCAGATGGCTATACTCCAACCGAATGGACATCTATCAACAGGGCATTTTGAAAATGGAATTATGATGGGAGAAATATGTTGAGAAACTTGGCGACTATATAGAAAAATAGACAAAAGATGTCCCTTCATGTGTGCATTTGTTTGTACATTGTACCTATTAAACTTTTTGTAAAAAAAAGGCATTACTTTTCCTCCACCCTCATAATTTTAAGTCTCTGTAATGGTTCAGGATTGGAAAATTAACGTTTGGAATAACCTGTTAAAACTGACAGATTCCTACATTCACCTAATCAGATAATGAAAGTAATAAAAACCAGTACACTAGTAAATTCAAGAGGACAGTACAAATTTCAAGATCTTATATTCTGACGTGTGATGCACGGGACAAACAAACAAACAGCATTTGTGTTGTGCAGAGGAAACAGATCTACATTTGATTGAACTGAAAATTAGTAGTACCTAATAATATAAGTCAAATAGAGTTTTCAAGCCAATACCTTCTTTTGTTTTTTCAGAATATTAAAAAATTCATGTTTTCTGTGATGCACGGGACACTAGTGCGAAGCTGCAGGAATGGGAGTATTAAAATGTTTAGTATGTGGTTGTTGACATGTTTTTGTTTATGATAATACTTAGTTTTCTTCTGGTTTCATCATATGTAATTGTTAAAAAGATACTGTGAATAGTTATTTTGTTACACGTGATTTAATATTGAGTATAAATTGATACTTTTCCCTCCTCTTGTTATTTCAAACTTTAGAAATTTATTACTAGTGTATAATAGTAAAATATTGATTATGTTTTTGTTTTTACAATAATTTAATGTGTCTTCTTCCCACTCATAATAAAAGAAATACATTTGTTGCAATTTCAAAATTTGCTCTCATGGTTTCACTTTCCAGAGAATTGCCCAAATGCTTAATTAAAAGTTCAAATCCGGTTCATTAAAAAAATTACTATGCATTTTTGTATTCTTGTTCTATCTTGGTAATAATAGCCTTCAGCTTCAACTAACTTTCTAAATGCTTTATCTACGTTAATTTTGTTTTGTTTTCAATCTGCTTATTTTCCCATATTTAACTTTTCTTACTGTCCTTTGGATGCTTTGGTGTTTACTGATCTTTATTTCCGGAAGTGCACATAATGCAGCAAACACGCATAGCATAGAATAGGATGATCGTTTCGATAGGCCTGCCTACCCATTTGCTCGTTCCATAAATAGCTTTCCCCTCCTTGCACAAAATACAAAGTTACGCAAAACTGATTTAAATTATTTAGTAAGACTTTGTGCCCAAATATAAAATCTGTTAACAAATAATATTACTGCCATTTTTGTGCCAAACTTTAATTTGCTTAATGAAAGTTTATATAATACAGTGAGTCCCACGCAAGAGTTGGCCAATCGTGAGGGTTTCTGCGTCGCGGCTGCCTCTGCTCTAACTCCCGAGCGATCGGGTGAAATATCTACGCTAATAAAGCCGTTAACAGTGTAATGGTTCAGGTTATCACATTTACAGTTGGAATTAAAATGAAAATAACCACGTACCTCACCACAAGAGATGTTGTAAATGTCCTCCTCTTGCATCCACACAACACTGGCATCTTTTCAGGAAATTTTCTTTCAAGCACATAACTTCAGCTTCCGAGATAAAGTTAATTCCTCAATTAAATTGACCTATACACTTTATTTTTCAAGTTTCTCCATAAATAAGTCACATATTGTTAGAAGAACTTAAAGACAATATCACAATACAAATTAACTCTATTTCGGAAGCTGAACTTACGTGCGTGAAAGAAAATTTCCTGAAAAGATGCCAGTGTTGTGTGGATGCAAGAAGAGGGCATTTACAACATATCTTGTGATGAGGTACGTGGTTATTTTCATTGTAATTCTAACTGTAAATGTGAGAACCTGAACCATTACACCGTCAGCGGCTTTATCAGCGTAGATATTTCACTCGATCGCTCGGGAGTTAGACGGGCAGCCGCGACGCAGAAACCCGCATGATTGGCCAACTCTTGCGTGGGACTCACTGTATCTGAATAGTTGCTCTAAAGTATGATGTTGGGCCTCATACGAATATTTATTTAATAATTCTGTATATATAGTGTGTTTCTATTTTAATCGCTGTTTCTTGTGATGTATTTAAATGTTTATATTATTTCATGAATAAACCAAGCAAAACCCCAGTTAAAATATTGAATTTCGGATTGGTCATTTTCATGTTATAAGCATTTCCTGTACTCTACCTGCCTACGCCTCTGCGGAATTTAACTAAAAAGATTATTGGGTGAAAAATACCAGTACAGTAGTGGTAGCTACGAGGTAGAGATGAGTGTTTGTTCGAACCAGTTTGTTATTTCTGGAGAGTACAGTTATTTTATTGATTCTTGCGTAAGTAGGAACAGAGCTGATTGCTTTATTTCTTAGGCTTCTTTATTTTGACATTTATAAGTGGCATATATTTAGTATAGCGTCATAGCCGACCGTATTTTTGTACCATTGGAATTCCTGATTAAAGCAGATCTATTGTACGAATTGGAAATAAGGCGAGTTAAGGAAATCCTGATGAGACAGTACCAAGTTTTGTTAACATTTTGAAGGACAATGTTTCAGTAGCCTTGGTCCTATTGAAAATAGCATTATAAAAAAACCAAAATTGAGATACCGGCTTTAATAAATTAAAAATGAAGAAAGTATTAAGCAAATTAAGGAGATTAGGTTAGAAGGAGATGTCACAAAAGCAGTAAATGACCCTTCATGGACATGCTACCTATAACAGTTGAAGTTTACATACGATATTACGGTTTTCCACAAAGCCTCAAACACAATTCTATAGCACCTCAATGTTATCAGTGGACAATTCTGGTTGCTATGCTGTACAGCTTCCACATACATTCTGCTCTCGTTTATTTGCATATTGAGCCGTGAATGCGGCTCATGCAATTAAAAAAGATGTATATTTTCATAGCAATACTGAAACAATAAGTTTTTTGAAGTAAAACTTCTTTAGTGGCGGTAGAGGGTAAATCGGGAAAATCAGTCACACTAAAACCGTCACGAAATCAGTCACATTAAATCGTCACGAAATCAGTCACACTCAAAACCGAACGAAATTACTTACTTGTTTCGGTGCGGACTGTACAGAAAATAATCAACTCAATGATTAGGAGTAATCAAAGGAAATTTTTCAGACCTTACTTCCTCAATGGCAATAGACAATTCCTAAGCAATCTTTGACATTTTTTTGACATTTATTTATTCAAATTACATTACAAACTTGTATATTAGCTATTTTATGGAACCCGGAGGTTCATTATCGCGCAAATCCAAAATTAAAAATACAAAATTAAAAAATACAAATTTCCAAAATTTAAAAATACAAAATTAATAATATTATTAACATTTAATAAATAATAAAATTAATAATATTATTAACATTTAATAAATAATAAAATTAAAAATTTAAAAATCCAAAAATAAAAAATTTAAAAAATCCAAAAATAATCAATTCAAAGATCGAAAATTTAAAAAAAACAAAATTAAAAATTCAAAGATCAAAAATTAGAAAGTCCAAAATCCAAAATTTAAAAAGTTCAAAAACCCAATATTAAAAAGTCCAATAATGCAAAATTTAAAAAATCCAATAATCAAAAATTGAAAAAATAAAAAAAAATAAAAATAAAATTTTACTTCTAAGTACCGGAACAATAATACAGTGTATCTAATTAACCAAATTATCTTATCGAATAGTAGGCCTACAATATTGTGAAAATCTTATGTTTACAGCACCACCGTCTCGAGAATTACACTGCCTGTCCTATACGGCTAATTCTGCGTACGCGGCGACATTAGAGATGGCAGCACCTACCGCACCTTGCTGCAATAGCCTATACATTACCGTACATTGCTTCTTTGCTCTGTGTTGCCCTCTGAAGTATAAACTCGGAAATTGAAATATGCTGGCATTTCATGCTATCTGGGTGTGAACTGTGTCGCCTCTACTGGAGAAATTAGGAAATTTAACAATACTGTGAACTCCATGTTAAAATTAAGCATAGGACAGACAGTGTAATTCTCGAGACTGCGGTGGTTTACAGTCAACGACAAATTACAAACTTTACAAAATGGCTATTTATATCAAATTGTAGGACTACAGTTGTTTGGTGTGTTAGAAAATAGATAAAATTAGGTTACGAGAGTACATAGAAACCATAGATATATGATATATGATATATTTTATTATTCTCTCTATTAGGAAGCAGTTGACTGCTAGGGTTATTGCTCCATATTTTCGTTTTATTTTTATTGATTATTTTATTAACTATTAGACTAATGAAATCATTGTTTTTGGCTATTTGAATAATTGTATAGTATTTTTATTATTTACTTTCTTGTTCAATGGAATATAAATCATCCTGTATACCATGCTATTGATGGCTGCCTTTATTTGTTTATATGGATGGTTAGAATTCTTATTTATAATAGTATCTGTGTATGTGGATTTTCTGAAGATATTAAAGATGAGTTTATTATGCTGTCTAGTCAGTTCTCAATCTAGAAATGTTAATGTACTATTTTGTTCTTTTTCTAATTAAAGGTTAAGTTCTTATTCATATTATTGAAGTCTTGAAGTACTTCTTCTGGTTTGTTTTTATTATATATTATAAACATTTCATCCACATAACGACAGTAAGATTTTTTCACTTCTTTGTGTTGCTTTACTAATGAGGGCATAAAGCTAATTCTAATACTTCTCTTTAGTTGGGGAGCATGGCATGTGAAGAACGCATGTAAAAGTTGTAACAGTTGTAACAGTGATCAGGCCGACGATGCAAACCACAGCTGCGTTTTGGGTGAGATGTCTCCTTTTTCTGTTCTGATGTTAACTTAACAATTCATTCACTTCTCTAAATTTTGCTCTCCCAAGTTTCGAATCTAAATTGCCGTTCAAATATGGTTTATTAATTGAAATTCAACTAAAGTTAATTTTCCGATATGCTAGTTTGGTTGTAGAAATTACGCCATATCATAATGTAAAAACAATATCTGAAATAGCCCGTTATGTCTCGTCCGTCTGTTAATATTACTCCGTACCGTACAACACAAATCTGTCCAGTTCTCCTGATCTCTAGGCAGTTGTAAACAAAGTTAATGAATTAGGAATTAATACAGGGATGCCCAGAAGGAGGAATCCGGATTGCAGGTTATTTTAATAATGATCGTGAGTTTTGGGACGGAGGCTGTTGGGATATAGTTTCTGAATTAGGGGAAATTGCTTAAAAAGGAAATGGAAACAGTATTCTGTATTATATTGGACTTAATTTGTTAATGATTAATATTGGATAAAATACAGGATGATAGGAATTACCAAAGGAAACAGTAGTTGGCTGTCTTGAAAATTAATATAGGTCAGATCAGTTCTAGTCAATGTATCTTTCGTAAAATGTAACATTCTTTCTTCATGTTTCAAAACACTTTAAATTACTATTAAAATTAGGCTTCACAGTCTGACTTAAAAGTTGTATTTTTGTGTCACACCTAATAGAACGATATATAGTAATATAGTAATTAAATGTTCTATTGCACTTTCCAACTCAGTTTTATGTCCCATCAGTTATTAATGAATTGTGGATTCTTGGCCAATATTACATACTACTGTGGGCGTTCAGTGAAAATAGCCTCTGGCCTTGAAATATTTTGTCATTAATGGAAATTTTTAGGCCAAGATTAATTGTAGTAACATTAATCAGTTATACTGCATACTATGAAGAATATACGGTTCCATCATAATTTTTTTGAACGTCTTGGAAATTTTAATAGTTACCTATTAAAATGCTTATTATTTATTATTTTTTTATGTTGGACGCCTGAACATACGATTTTTATTTATTCATATGTGTACATTATCTCCCATTTTACATTTTGTAGTGTCAGTATAAGGCAGACATTTCTATGGTAATAGTATATTTATTCAAAGTGATGTTTTGAAAATAAAGCTATTTAAGGAATTTTGGTAAATACCAAATGTAGTCGTTGGTAAAACCTATCTGTTTTCCTGTAATTTGATTACAACTATTCCAAGCTTTCATAAGGGGATAAGGGCCCAAGTCATAAATATTGAGCAGTGGCGTTTACATATTTAGCTAAAAATGGTGGAAACAAAATCTACCATCAAAATCGTATGTTCAAGCGTCCAACATATGACACAAAAAAGTGTTGTCGCAGAGCGCAGTTAGGTTTTGGAATCCCATTTTTTCTAAATTTGCGCTCTTCTTTTCTTTAGTAATATTTTTGGAGACTTGTATTCTTTTTTCAAATTAGATTTTTCGAAACTTTTCTTATAATACCACAAATTAGATATTGGCCTAGTTCCAGGCTAGATCTGAATTTTTGTATTGCCATTCCTACTAGCTCAGCTTTTCAATTTTTTTTTCCAACAGTTATTTAAACTTACAATTTTATTTCGACATACCTTATCTAAATAACAAGTCATAGGCTATAATTAACTTGACCTAGTGCTTTATTATTATCCTAACCTAACAGCGAAATAGTACTTTGGCGTGTTTATTTAAATAAGAGGCATCATGAGTAACGGGATATACGTTCCCATTGAATTTCATCTGAAAGCTACATCATTTATGAATTATTAATTCGTGGCATTAAAGTGGATTTGGATGATTCGGTTTCGAATTTATCTAAGATGTTGAAAGATAATTTGGCGATTCCAGTGGATCTGACTAACTTAAAAGATGTTAAGCCTGATAATGAAGTACTGGCTCTTATTGCTAAAACTGAAGAGATTTTCGAGCAGAGTCACTAACTTGCTGATGAGAGTGGCTTATCTCAGAAGCAGGCGAAACGTCTCCAGGCTAAGTTTGTCCATCTTTTAAATAGAATAACTGATTTATTGCAAACAGATATATCTTCAGATTATAGTCAATCACTTAGTTCACTCAGTCAAAAGATTTGTAGGGAGAATGGTAGAATAAAAAACAAAATGGGCGAAAATGTTATTAGGAATTTTCGCACTACCCATCTTGCGGTACTTACAGCAATTATTGATGGAGGTTCTCCAAATCCTTTTCTTACTACTGAACATGCGCCAGCCAATGATGTCGAGTGGTCTCCAACGCTGGTTGTTCGGAATTTGCAGTTTGATCTCAGTAATGATTTTGCTAGGCCCTAGGCAGGGGTCGCCATTCCTTTAAGTTGTGGCAACCCCCACGGGTGTCCCTATTTTGTTCGGGCAAAATACTCGCTGGAAAAATGTTTGTGAATGCCAGGCACGTAGCTTTTAGGTAAAAATACGTCTATATCTGAATATATAATGGAAGTTTGTTTGAGTTTAGGTTTATTACACAAATCTTCAGTTTTATTCACGGGGTACTCCATAGCTCAGTTGGTTGAGGCACAACGGTACTGAACGGTAGGTCGTGAGTTAGATTTTTCAATTGACCTAATCCTACTGTGAAGTCGATTCATCCTCCAACAGAAATAGGTATCATGAGCAATCCTGAGAGAAAAGGCGGCCGGTGCATTAAAGCTGACAATCTTACCATCTTCATGTGATGAATGTCTAAAAATCTGGGACCACAATCTCCCGGAACCATAACTATATATGTCCTGTATAGGGATCACTTTACCTTTTTTCTCTCTTTCAATCAGATCTTGATGAAATTTTGCACACGAAATTGTCCCTCAATCGTCAGTCACGAAGTTTCTCATTTTTCCAGAATTATTGAAATACGAACAAAGAAAAGAAATAATATTGGTCTTAATACAAACCCTACAGGCAAAAGACTGAAATAGTTTGTGTTTATAGTGCAGCCTTATACCCTCTATTAACTTGTAGAATGTTCCAGGATGAATGTATATTGCCAATAGCAGTTACATATATTTATTAATTAAAATTACAAGTTATAAAAATATATCACTAGATTGATTTCGTCATTATTTAAAATATTAAAATGATCAGCATAGTGTGATATAAAAAGTTAAAATGATCTTGTCAGATTGTAACAGCTAGAGAATATAGCTTCAGTTATAAAATGTGTTCAGTTATAAAATAACCTGCTAAATAGGTTCGTCATACAGGCGTACATTTATCTAAAATACACTGCGTTAACTCACTATTGGAGAAGTCCTTGTAGGCTAGATGGTTTTTTGATGGGCAAGAATACCTCTTGTTTCTTCTCTTGAAGCTAGTGTCGAGATTGTCCTTGCTGGATAAAAAAACGTTGTTGTTTCTTCTCTCGTAGCTAGCTGAACTAATAGGATCTTGTTGTTCCGTTAGTGTGTTGTGATTCTTACTATCTGGTATTGGCAATCTTTGTTCATCGCTGGATTCAATAGTTGGAATGCATTTCGACCTCAATTATCTAGGTCATCTTCAGCCCTATTAAAGTATTTAAGATACGAACAATTTAGAATAGGTAATTGAAATTATTGAAATAAATTATCAGAAAGCTTATACTGTATAAAATTTCTTTCTGATAATTTATTTCAATAATTTCAATTACCTATTCTAAATTGTTCGTATCTTAAATACTTTAATAGGGCTGAAGCTATATTCTCTAGCTGTTACAATCTGACAAGATCATTTTAACTTTTTATATCACACTATGCTGATCATTTTAATATTTTAAATAATGACGAAATCAATCTAGCGATATATTTTTAAAACTTGTAATTTTAATTAATAAATATATGTAACTGCTATTGGCAATATACATTCATCCTGGAACATTCTACAAGTTAATAGAGGGTATAAGGCTGCACTATAAACACAAACTATTACTACGGACCCTCTTTGGATACCATGAAATTCTTGAATACTAAAAGACTGAAAGCTATGTAAGGGTCTATAGTTTGAAAATAGGAAGTAGCCTACTCCGTAAGATTACTTAGAGTTGAAGCAAAATACTAAGCCCGGGCGATGCCGGGTCTTTTAAGCTAGTATACATATATAAGCCTTCATACTGCATGTTTCACAATGGTCTGTATCGATTGATATCGATTCAAAACATAAAAAAAATGGTAGGATTTCTGTTTAATTTAAATTTGGAAATGTTGAACTGCCGATTTAATGGTACAGAAAAACATAACCTTACACTACTAATAGGCCTATAATAAGTTTTCCGTTATTCTTTTTTATATCACGAGAGTTATCCTGTGAGTTGGGTCATAACGTCATTAATCCACTTTTCAGCCATTTCATAAAATATGGGAGTTTTTCCCTCAAAGAGAGATGTTATAAAATTATTGTAAATGGGTGGTCAAATTTAAGTTGAAAACCTCAAATTCACTGAATATTAAGGACTTAGGTATATTTGAAGTTGTTTCATGTGTAAAATCTGTCGATTTACTTATTTATTGTGTTGTAGTTCTTTTTTTTTTGCCATTTTAGCATGATTTTAACACTCTTTAATACCAAGTAGTCAAAGATAATCAGCTATGTCCATTTTAATTTGAGAAAATATACATTAAAATACAATTAAGATTAACTTCAAAACAAATGTGTGGTTAATTACTACATAAAATAACAAACAGTGACTTTTGTCCCACCCGTAATGTTGGTAGTTTTATTAAATAATTATTATTGATGAGTTAAATAAATGTTCTGACAATCTGGAAATAGTTTATCATTTGTATTTAATTTCTCTTATCTGCATTAATAACAACATTAATACTCCAACATTAATAGCAGGACAGCAAATGAAATGTTTCTGTGAATCATTAAAATCTGTGTCCAAATTATGTCCCACCCGTAATAGATTTTTAAAAAATTAAAATATTTAAAATAAATTTTAAATAATGCTTTGCGTGTAGTGTGGAAGAGAAGGCATTGTAAATTTTACAGGATGTGACGAACCAATTCCAGTTATTTATGATATGCAATATACAAAAATGGCTTTTATAAAATGCTAGAATATCCCACCCGTAATTATGAAATGGCTGTTTTATAAATACCTTGCATCTATAAAAGTAAACGTTCGCTATTGATATGGTACACGGCAGATTATAGTTTTTGCAGGATCGCTGCACATACATAGAAATTCGATATTTTGGCCTAAAACTATTTCCCCCTTCGCCAGGGATGAAACTCATTGTAGGACGTACTGGCTTGCATCTTGTGAGAAATAAAATGAATTAAAATCAATACAAAGCCTAAGATAGGCCAAAGAGATCCAGAAACCATTTAAGAAATAATATAAAAATAAAAGCTAAGGAAGAAAAAAATAACTTGAAGCAAACTCACATGATTCCGGAGGGGGCGGGAGGCAGCCGAAAAAAATAGAGGCTACCCTAACCTCAGCAGGTATTCGATTAGGTCTTTGCGAGCTCTTCATGTAGCGATGAAGTACAAACTTGGACAGTAAGATCCAATGCATATTCTTCCTTCTTCACATTGACTTGCACTCATTGCCACATGGGAAATTCCATTACTGTACCACAAAACCACTATATTTTATTCTTTGCTTCCAAAATGTTGATCACGCAGGTCTTACCCGGGCATTTTACCAAAAGAATTTTGCAATTTCTAGAAGTGATACAGACATGCTTAACTTTTATTCCCATGCCACCGGAATAAAAATCAGTCCGAACTCTACCTCCGACGACACAAGACTACTCAGATGTCACATTTACACTACAGATTGCATGCTTTCAGAAATGGGCAACTTCTGCATGTTTACACTCGTGACTACGTGAGTCCGCTCCGCACACAACAGACAGCACATCTGGATCTGTTCATGTATCAGTCACAAACCATACAGCTACACAGTATTATACCAGAGGAGGGCTGCCCTCATGGTTGAGCGGTTAAACTCTGGCCTTTCTGCCTAGGATCCGTGATTCAATCTCGTTGGATTTTGTGGGGGACAAAATGGGGCCGGGAATTTTTTTTTGGGGTGCTCCCAATTTCCCCTGCCATATATATTTCCATCATTCTCAATCCATTACAATATGACTATTTGTTTGCAATAAAGGAATTATTATTATTATTATTATTATTATTATTATTATACCCTAAAATACGTTTGGAAACAACAACGAATACACAGAACTATGCAATCTGAGCCACAGCACAATGTACTGTATTCCAATGTATAGATGAGCTAACTATCAGCAGTTAAACAGAAAATCAGGAACGATGGGCTGAAGTTCCTCCCAGTATATTCATGTTGTTTCAATTTCATTTTTTGTTTCCAGAACGGAATAGCCCGCTTGTTTTCTCGCACTCAATCAATTTCTCTGCTGAAGAAAATACTTTTTCCCTTGCTTGTGTGTATTTCATCTTCGAGATATGTTAATTTGCATTTAAAATCGAACACACAAACCAACATAAACATATTTTCCCACATACAAACTTTAATTTTGGTATGCAAAAAATACAGCTCTGAAAATCACGGAAAATATTACAAAGTTAATCGAAACTAAATAAACGCTACAAAATGAAGGCCTATTGCACAAATATTATCATATATAGGCCTACGTGTTAAGAATTTTATGATTCAGGTTACTAATATGTGCCATTCGAGAATTAATGTAGCCAGGTTAAATATATTTTAAGAACCTTACCCAATTTATCATATATTTTTCTTTTAACATTACACATGTTAACTGAATAAATAATTGTTCCGACTATTCAATAGATTCAGATTTCCTCCATCAAGTAAATAAATCATCAAAAAAAAGAATGCGAATTAAACAAAATATATTTTATATCTTCGGTCTCTTTTATTTATTGCTATTTTTATGTGGTTATATTTTTATAGATCTTCGCTTTAAATATCTGAATACCATTAATATTTTTTAATTCATGCTTGTTCAAGAAAATATAGTGATCTACAATTAAACCTACTATTTTCTTTATTTACAATACCACTAGGCCTACTGTTAGTATTATTATTACACCCGAATGAGCACTGCTGCAAGTCCTAAAAATAGCAAACACGCCAAAGTACTATTTCGCTGTTAGGTTAGAATAATAATAAAACTCTAGGTCGAGTTCATTATAGCCTATTACTAGTAAGGATCGATCTGATTGTGCCTACAGTATCCATGGTTTAATTTTTTGAACTTAAAGAAATATTCCGCTTGCTGTTTGAAGTACTTACCTCTATGTATTTCTTAATAAAATTATAGAAACTCTGGAAAGAAGTATTTGTTTATCTTTACATTTACCTGTATATCCAGATTCCCGCGTTCCTGTTTCAATAAATGAGACTAATTTTCTTTATGAATGAGATTTCCAGTATGTATTTTAGTACCTGGGGATTTCGAAAAATGTCCGTTGAGGGTTTTTAATAGAGCAAAAACGGCATAATGGTCACTTACGGCGCTGCAAAAAGCTCTTGGTATGAATTTCCAGTTTTGGTTTTTTTTTAATATGTGGTCTAAACAGTTCTCCGAGCTTGGTCTTGTAACTGCTTTTAAAAATTTAGCAAAGCCATGAGCATGTTATTATTATTATTATCATCATCACTTTTACTATTATTATTATTATTAATATTTTATATAGGTGGTCAGAAGGGGATCGTGAAGCATGGCTAAAGAGGAAAACATTGAATGATTTGGACAAAACTCACTATGCAGGGTCTCTAAGGCTAGGGAACTCGAATGTGAGGTTTTTTCCCCGGGCGGCGCTCTTTAATCATTAACTGTTTAATCAAAATAGGTAAGGTTCATGAATCTGTGGTTCATTTTAATCGTTTCATTTCAAATCTGTATGCCCATATTGCAGCATAAGATTCGTTTTGTTCCTAAAATTATTTATATTTGTTACGTAAAACAATATAGGCCTACTAACAATAGAAAATAATTCACAATCAATAGTTCCATAGACGTCTCTACAATATAGACACAGATCCCGAACTTCTGATATGGCCTCGTAGCTAAAAGGACTTATAAATACTGGTGAAATTGAATATATATAAATAAATGAAGAATAAAATTACGTAATTTCTTCAATTTATGTAAAAACGGTGTCAGTGCTGATAAATATGTTTTAATTATTTTTTGTTAAATAAATGATTTAGATAAAACATCTAGCATTTGAGTAAATAATCGTGGGCGAAGCCGCGAGCACCTGCTATTCATTCATATTTTAATTAACGTTTGTTCTGACATTCGCATTTAAGTCATAGCTAGATGTTTTGAACTTTACATTTTTATTAAAGTCGTTAGCCATTTGTTCAAAAACCAATTTTAAAAAGTTTTCAGTTTTAAAACCAGATTCTCGACGTTTTGGTAACATTAAAAAAAATCCTTTATTCAAAAAAGGAGATAAATACATGAACTGTTACCCGCTGTGCTTGTCCGGATAAACATACAGACAGACGTCATTCCAAAAACACTTTTTTTTCGTTTTCTAGGCATCGTGAAACATGTTTTCCCGATGATGTCTCGATTTCGACTTTTTTCACGATCACAATGCTTTCTGTAAACTACGAAATGCATTTTTAAAGTAAGTACCGATATTAAAAGAAAGAACATTATTTTCCAAATATTTAATCATTCATTACCTTATACCTTACACTACTTCTCCACATAATCACCACCGTTATTCAGACACCTTCCTCGGGAAACCAGTTATTGTATGCTTTCGTCCAAGAATGATGCCGCCTGTGATGAAAGTCAAGTCTGCACTTCTTGTTTCACAATATCATCGTTGTTGAAATTTTTTCCACCTAGGAATTTCTTCAGATGAAGAAAATGATGAAAATCGCATGGTGCGATCACGGCCAGGTATGATCAGGGAACAATTCAACCACTCTCCTTACAGTCCGGATTTGGCACCAAGCGATTTTCATCTGTTTCTTCATCTGAAAAAATCCTTCGTGGAAAACATTTCAACGACGATGATGTTGTGAAACAAGAAATGCAGACTTTGCATTCATCACAGGCGGCATCATTCTTTGACTAATGCATACAAAGGCTGGTTTCCCGTTACAAGTGCCTGAATAACGGCGCTGACTAAGTGGAGAAGTACTGTAAGGTGTAAGGTAATGAATAATAATAAAGTATTTGGGAAATGCTTTGTTATTCTTTAAGTTATCGGTACTTACTGTGCGAGAAAGTAAAAATGAGGTTGCTTTAGTCAAAACGTGCCTATATCTTATAAATATCTTTTCAAAAATCGACATAGGAATTGCACTGGCCTTCTGCATCCAAGGCCGCAGGTTCGATCCCGGCCCAGGTTGATGGGCTCACGCCTAGTCTATATATTTACGGACATAAAAAAGAACACCCGTGGGATAAAATTTTGACATTAAACGACGGTCACAGGTCCATGTAGCATTACACACCCGGTATCAAATAACGAACCATGTCCAAGGAAGGAAACTATCAATATTGTGGCCTTAATATTGCAATAACAACGTTGGTAAATTTAATTTCCGCAGTGTTGTTGTACTTTTCGTATGGAGTTAGTAGTGATGCATTTCGGGATTAGATGTACACAATCATCAGACCTTGAAATTAAAACCATATTTTCATGAGACACTGGACGATGTTAGAGCTTCTAACAATATTAATACGACTTTCTAGTGTTTACTCTCTAGAACGCTAATTCCTGTAGAACTAATTAGTAAACTGATAAATAAGTCATAACTTAATGTCTCTTTTGTACCTTTGTGTAACATTTAATCGTGTCGTTCATGCTTGTTTATGCATAAATCCTAACGTAATTTGTCGTTATATTTTGGAAAATTGTGCACTCTTAATTGTTGATATTGGTTAAATAGGCAGAAACTACAACAACTATATTCTATATTGTAATAACGAGTCTAAATTTTTTATGAACCTAGGATTTTGAAATTTTAAGATGCTAACATAATTTATTAGAATGACAATTTTGATGTGAAAGCAGTATCTGCTTGATACACATAGAAAAATCACCATATTAGCCATTTTAACGGATCTCGCTTATTCGGGACAGACAATCTAAAAATACAGGATAACAAAACAATACGAAACTTCTATAGTAGTAAATGTCTTTTATCCTCCTCCTCAATGTTTTCTTGAGCTATTGAACCATGTAACTACTGAAAATGTTCAGTGCTACGTTCACTTGAGCAAACCAGCAATATTGCCAGGGGAAAAAAATGAAATCCGTCTCTCTGTAAGAGTCATTAACAATAGTTAAAATCATAAATTGCCCTTGTATGTAAGGAATTTGGAATAGTTAAATAAACCGTGTCCAATATAAACAAGAGACGATTAACTTTATAACTTACAGTGATTTTTATCCTCCAGACACTGGTGAAACGCGTGTGAGGGGAAGGGCATTCAGAGGTTGGAGTTGAATTCAGATAGACAAGCCATCTCCTCCTCCCACCTGTCATGACAGCCGCAGCCGTATACCTTAGTCAGCACGATGTGACTCCCTTGATTACTGGCGTACGAATGAAACATCGTCCCTTGAAATAACAATGATTCGATAGTAGACCCGCCTTTTCTAATCCAATCTCGTAATAAATTAACAATTTTCCAGATACATTTTAACCTGAGGTTTCTATACAAGTCGTCGTTCTAGCCATTTGACATATAATATGACTGAGGACTTTAGTGTAAATTGTTAATTAATCTAAGATATTAATTTCTTTGTCCGCATGATATCTCCCTACAAGTAGTCTTCAGATCAGCAAGCGAGTACTGGAAAGTTGAAGTGCTAATGCGAACGCCAGATGTCGACACGAGCGTCACGACGTGCATTGAATCTAGAGAATAATAATAAAAAAGAAAGGCGAGAATGGAAAGAGAACCGCAAGCATCGTCGGTTTGTCATTAATTTTCTCATGCCGGCAAACGTCGTCTGTCCCCTTGATGACAACGTACAGGAAATTGATGGATTCCGTTATATGCGATATCTGAGTTGACTTGCTAACTGGCAATGAGAGCTGTAAGGAGGGACGAATCGTTGGGTACTATGGTCACAGATGGTGGAATAGAAACAAGGAAGAGGAAGCATTATGCTATTTTTTTATTCCTGATTGACACTTTTTATAAAATGAAAGATGAGCCAGCTAAGTCTACTTTGTCTGGCCTTTTCCATTATTCCATAAAACTTATTTAAATTCTTTACTATTATTTTATGGTCTGAATAGAATGTAAGTAACGTCATGAGAGCACAAATTGTAATTTCAGTTCAGAATAAAAAAAGTTTATTGCATATAACGAACATATTTCTTACTGTTTAATTTCAAATTTCTGCAATCGTCGTTTCAGACCCATTCAGTAAGAATGATATCGATAAGATTTGCCTAACTTCCAGAAAACTCTTTGCCGATTGGACACCAAGATAAAAGTAATAACGTAGGAAACTTTTGTAATAAAATCAGGTTGGAAAAAACATTTTTTGAAGATGTTCTGTAATCTTAATTGCAGGTTTATCACTTCACTGCGATGTCAGTTATATCAGTAAAAGTCTTGGTTAAATATAATAAAATGGATCAGAGTTAGGTGCACCCTCCACTTAATAAATATGCAAACACTTGTAGCGAGGTCACTAGGGGTCTAAGGGGCGTTGGACATTCGTTGATTGGTCCATATTAGTCATAGGTGAACTCGAACAAAAAATCGGAATTATTCGATTTCTGAAAGTTCGAATCGTATAAAAAGTATTCGAATCGTCATTCGAATGATTTAATGCTACGAGAAATGAAAAATGGGGACGCGTTTGTGGAGTCTCGCTTCGGTTAACTCCGTTAACGCGGCATAAGCTTTGCAAGCAAGAAATGGATAGCCTATTTATATGAACGCACAGCTACCATGAGTACAGGACAGTTCAGCGTTGCCAGACTGTCGATTCTTAACAGAAGATCGCAGGGTAGACGAGAATCTTTATTCTGTGAACGCTAGCAGTACAGTGTGGTTAACGCAATATCTGACAGGGCTGCGTGAAACCAGCTCCTAGTGGTTTGAGCTTCGCAGAATGAGTATTCCACGCCCATTTCGGAAACCAATAGCAGGGATCTTGCAACATGATGAAATTGCTGAATTGTGCATTCGAATAACGATTTGAGTAATCACTCGAGTTAGGTTTTTGTAGTTCTCGGCTACCAAGTTCTCGCATCGTGAGTTCTCGGGTCCTGAATTCATCCCATAGGCGTACCGAGGGGGGGGGGTTTGGGGGTTTGAACCCCCCCCCCCCATTGATTAAAAAAGGAAAATTGTATAATTTTTTTAAGTCTGCCCATAAATTACTTAATACAAGTATAAAGCGTGGGAAGCTTAAAACTCGTT
Organism: Ectobius pallidus; assembly: GCA_964059195.1. Taxonomy (NCBI): domain Eukaryota; kingdom Metazoa; phylum Arthropoda; class Insecta; order Blattodea; family Ectobiidae; genus Ectobius; species Ectobius pallidus. Next base: position 21,445,867 of record CAXKWD010000008.1, read on the forward strand.
ATTTTGCATCTTGATTTTTTAAATTTTCCGTGGGAGGGCCCCCGGAAGCTTAAAACTCGTTGTTTTGCGTCTTAATTTTTAAAATTTTCCGGGGGTGAACCCCCGGAAGCTTAAAACTCGTTATTTTGCATCTTAATTTTTAACATTTTCCGGGGGAAGACCTCCGGACCCCCCTCTCCCTGGGGGGTATTCCCCCCCATATTGTCGGCCTGGTTACGCCTATGATTCATCCGAGAACTTTTTAGTTTCAATGACCATTCGATTCTGTATATTTCTCGAGAATAGACTACTCGCTTCTTAAAATCATTCGATTCTGTTCAAGACTAACCCTTATGTAGATGTATAAACACTATACATCCTTTAGGACCGCTGGGAATATAACGCCTCAGAATGGAGGTTTCAATATCTAGGACTAATTTAGTTACATTTATTTTCTGAGAGAGGACAGAGGGAGATATTAGAAGTTCAATATCCCAACTAAGTTATTAAATTAAGTTATTCAAGAGTAAACTAAGCTATTATTTGGACGTGAGAGGTGGAGGGTTGAGAAGTTGGTTCCTACCTCCATAAGGTAAAGTATTTCCATGAGGGAAATGAGATATAAGGGGGTCACCAATTTTTCTTTCTAGAAAAATAAATTTTATTCTGAGTACACTAGTTGAATACAAAGAATTATAATTGAACACCATATAATTTATGTCTTGTTAATAATCAGAAAACAAATGAATAAATTTACTTCTGACAAGAATTACAAATAAATACTTTCTTAGCAAAGTGCAAAGAATAGTTAATTACAAAGTAAAATAAATCTTCTTCTTGTAATAAATACATGTAGGCTTATGTATAGGCCTAGAGCTTCTGAAACACAATTTCATATAAATTAGATATGCAAATTTCTCACAAATTAAATGTATTTGATAAGAACAATAAATGAGATTCACAACCTGTGAATGATGTGATCTGATATAATTATCTGATACTAATTTCAGTACAATATACTGAGAGAATACTTGAGAGATTAAACACATTGATAATGAGTATCATATGAGTTTAGTGTCAGAACAAATACAATTAATGATTCGTTACAGTGAGTATTTATAGAAGGCATTGTAGTCTTTCTGATGTACGCATTCTGTTCTGCGTTATAAATAGAAAATTGACTATGTTATTCAGTATAGCAATTTCTGCTGAGTATAGAATTTATTAATGCATGAGCTGCAAGAATAATACTTAACTTTGAGAATCCCAGACAGCAATCTGCAAGATTCCCGTTAGCCACTGAACGGTATTGACGTCCAATGTGGAATTTCTGAATTTCTGTTAGAAAGTCAGGATAGAAGTTCTTGTAGAATAGTGATTCCATAAATCACTCGAAGCTCCAATAAATACTTGGAGTTCTTGATGAGTAGAGTTGTTACAGAGGAACAACGGGCAGCTCTTATAACTGCTGAAGAATCTACGCAGCGAAGAGAGAATATATCTTGTAAACAGGCCTGAGATCGTCTGTACAAGAATATACGTAGATCGTAGAGATGTAAGTCCTGCATGAGCACAGGGCGAGATAATGATGAGCTTCGGAGACGAAGAGCGTCTGAGAGGAAGATACGACAGTCAGTGAAGAACTGTAGAATGTCAGTGAAGAACTGAGGAATCGAACCCAAGTTCTGCACGTGACGACACAGAACGGGGCGCAATATGATTGCGACACGCTCTGGAAATATCTACTCGCGTGACGTATATCAGAAATGACTAGAATCGTATGATTACGTGATGAACTATTACAATATCACTTTCATATCGTTACGTCACGTAACCAAGAGGGCCGAGGAATTTTGTCTAGAGCCCATAATTTATTATTTGAGTTCTTTAACGTGCACTATGTCTACGACTGAATGTCCAGCATCTTTCACTTTCTGAAAAAACCACTGACCGTGGCCAGGTTTGAACACACGACCTGTGGATTTAGAGGCGGCCAGGCTACCTCTATTCCACCGCGGACAACATGCTACTCATGGCATAGGCCTAAGCCTATAGTAGCTCTATTATTGTTGACCAAAAGGGATGTTGACCAAATGCTGTAATGTAGCCTTTTCTGCAGTCACTAAAATAAATAACAATATTTTTGTATCAATTAGGCTATCGCAAATGAGAACAAACAATTCAAGATACCAAATATCGTATACAAAGAGGTATTGTAAATTTCAAAATGCAAATCCACACTTCTTTGCTGTTTTGTATATTCACTTCGCTGAGTATTTAATTTCAACAACTAACAAAAGACTTGATAATTTTATTTAAGGAGGAAGGAAGGTTGAATGTGCATGGGTTTAGCCTACTGATACTAGAACTAAACTAAACTCCGTGGCGCGACATCCCTGAAGGGACAAGACCTACCACCCGACCGCTGCGTGGTAAACTAGTATAGTATCACAATTGATGGTGGGTATAAGATAGTTGTAAAGTACTGTGTTACGAAACTGGTTTTGTATGAATTGTTGCCACTGTATAAATGGCATTTTCATTAACCATTATACATTTTTAAAAGTTACTTAGTTGCAAAAATCTCATTCTAGTTCAAAGTTCAATAATCCATGAGTAGTCTTTTGAAGATGCTGCAGTGAACTAAATTATAACTAAATTAGTTTTACTTCTTTTTTTTTCTTCTTCTTTCTTGTTAGAATGTGGCTTTGCGATTTTCTCTTAAGTATCTCAAAAGGTTTCGTTTAAACTTAGGAACATAAGCTATAGTTACAAATATTAGTTCTTACCAGTTTCATTTGATACTTGCTTGTTAACACAAGTATGACCCTGATTTAAAAATCTGATGTAAAACTGATGTAAAAGAATACGATGCCCTTAGTATGTATGATGTTTTCTTCACGAAAATTGGATGTAAAAATTGAAAGAATTTCGTTACCACATCGTATCGCATCTCCAAAGGATACATAACCCAAATAAAATCTGATTAATGCACTCACATAAAGTTATTTACTGTAATCATAGCCAATTCATCTTTTTCACTTCACATCCTGATAAAGAATAATGGGCCATGTTGCAGAGAGCGAGTATTCGGTTATTTGAACCTGAAGCATAGGCTACATAGTTTCTATAAACAGTGGATGGCTTATAACTACCCTACAGAAATTTTCCGAAAAAATTCAAATAAACGTTTTAGCTCTTAGTATGAGCACACAATGTACAAAATTTAAAGAAAATCGTTAAAGCCGCTTTCAATAAAATCACGAGAAACTAATTTTTTTTCACTTAAAGACCCCTTAGGAATAAGATAAATACGTTGCCAAACTTCCTGTCACATCCTAACCCGAAAACAAAAGTAAGAGCATATCAATTTTTTCAATACATCGCATTTATTTGTCGATGGATTTGATTTTCTTAACAAGCTCTAATGGGTTGAATTGTTTATAATGGTATGGGACGCAGAGATCCAATTTTTTACATAGGTGGACGGAAGGGAGACAATGTATGTAGGTTCCAAACAGGAAAACACTGAACGATTTGGACGAAATACATTATGCAGGGGTTTCTTGGTCAAGGGAACTCGAATCTGAGATCGATTTTCCCATGCGGTGCTTTCTAATTGTGAAATGCACCCCCAAAACAGCATTTTTAGTTCTTTAATTATTATTAATAGTTTAGTTTATGGATGATTCGGGAATCATTGTTAATAAATATGATTTAATTATTTTGCTCTTATATTAATTATTAAAAAGTAGAGCGATTGAATTAAAAATCGCAGACGAAGCCGCGGGCATTAAATAATATGTTGAATGGAATAGGCCTACTGCATAAAGAACTTGTGAACCCAGTTTTGCTGGTTGGATGCCTCAATAATTAAAAACTAAACCTGTATTGTCTTTTATCTTGTCACATTTTTAAAAATTAAAATGTTTAAATTTTTTCAAAAATATTAGCACTGAATCATCCTCAGTTACATCTTCTTCTTGTGGCATTCTTCCCCTGTGAATCTCTTATAGTATATTGCGATACAAGTGCCGTAAGGCACGTTTACGGATCGAGGAAACAGATTGAAAACCCGAGGCGCAGCCGAGGGTTTTTAAGTTTTCGAGACCCGTAAATGCCTTTACGGCCCGTGTGTTGCATGCTATTTTTTGCACGATGATTATTTATATCAATTTAATTATATTAATTGTGATATTACCTGAAAATAGTATGTAAATACATTCTTGAAAATAGATGTTTATTTCAGAAAGTGATTCGCATGTGTTTGTTGTTATGGGAACCGAATATTTGTCCTGGGGGCCGTGCCCATAAAGGCTTGTATTATGAAGTGTAATGAATTATGACGTGGCGCTTGGACCGTAAGTAATTTAACCTCATCGCAACGCCCTTAGCAACACGATTGTGTGGGAATGTCAACTTACGATCCATGTAAACAACTTTCGTAAGTAACACTTACTAGCTAAGGAGTGCAAAAAGTTATTAATTTTTGAGGCATCTTAACCAGCAAAAGACGTTGCCCTGAAGATGGCGGAAATACGCCGAAAGGCCTACGCCAAATTAAAATATTGTTAAGTTGCTGGTATCAAGTCCATTTTTATTTCAAATGTCACATTAAACGACAAATTAGAGTGGCGAGAAGCTATGTAAGTGCAAAACACATTTTTTATAAAAAGTGGAAATTTCGGGGTTTGCATCTAGACGACTCTTGTCATCCATGTTATACTTTTACCCTCAATTATGATTTATGAGCATTGGATTTTAAAACTCTTGAAAAGGGAGGAAATCATTAAAGCAAACAAGTCTCATTTCTTTTGATTCTTAACTGTCTATGATAGGCCTATTGGCCTTACATTTCTCTTTAGATCAATGTCTCATTGGATGATATTGATAAGTAGAGTATAATGATAACACTGCTGCTGATTATGATAATATTAATAATAATAATAATAATAATAATAATAATAACATAATGTTGATGATGATATTGATAATAATTATGTCGATGATGATGATAATGATGATGATGAAACAAATCCTTTTAACAATTTTTTAAATAGTTTGCTCTATTTTTTGTCCACACCAATCAAGACACTTGGAAGGTTCAGAGATAAAGTGAACCAATTTTGAACTAACACTGCCATGGTATGGTAAAAATGTTACATTTTCTGAAAAATGGTGAACCAAGTTCGATTAATATCCAGCAGCTGACAACCATTATAAGTCAATGTTAATTAATGCAGCTAATCATCTTTGTGATCTTTCTTCTCTAAGTAAATCTCATGAACTTGGCTCACTTTAACTCTGAACCTTTCAATTATAGGAGAGATATAAACACTTCGGACATCATTGCCCTTTTGTTATCATTGGATTAAAGACAGCTACATGTACAGGAGATTACAGAAGGAGACCCTTCTTTAGTAGAGCAGGTGTTTTATAAGTACCTCATCAACAAGAATCTTGAACAGAATATTTTAACAATTTTTAAGACTATTCTCTGACATCTCGTTAAACATCCCGAAAACAAAAACGAGAGAAGATAATTTAATTTTGTTCACGAATTTTTTAATTATTTACAGTAGAATTAAGATGGAGAAGAAATTTTATCCAGACCATTGGTTATTTCCTTTCTGAGTCAGCCTTTACCGTGGAGTACAACACAAAATCCATAACAACATATCTACAAATGCAATTATATATCATATAAGTAACAAAATCAGGTAAACTGATGTAACAAAGTGCCAGAATGCTTTTGTTTAATCAGTTATATTTGCAATTATGATGTACAGAAAATAAGATTTTTTAAATTGATTTCCGAGTTAAGCTCCAGATTGATTCATTAATCAAGGCTTACGGAAGAACAAATGTCTAGTTTATTAGGTAGATTTTCGAAGAAAAATCTACCTATTGCAATGGATACCACTTTATGATTTTCGAAAAATTCTTTCATATCTTTACGTTTCATGCTCCCCTAAGTACGAAACCACCGCCCGTTCAAAAAAAAATTTTGTGATATTTATATATATATATATTTATATATATATATATTTATATATATCTTTACACGATAGCGGCCGTAATTTTGAAGATATTTGAACCAAATTTTACTATGTTATTTCTAGGCCCAATAGTTCGGACAAGTTCGTTAATGGGCAAAATTGGCCCAAGGGGGTGGTCGGGGGAGGGGGTTGAAATTTTTAAAAATGTATATCTCGGCCCCTATGAAGTATAGAGGGAAACTTTGTTTGAATAAATTAGAGTACTCCCTATGGAGTTCACAGTGACACCAACGATTCGGGGGTTCGAGTGAGGGTGGGGGTGGAGGTGGGGGTGGGGGATGAAAATTCGAAACTTTTGAAACCACGTCTTGTGGGGTATCGTTGAAAAGCTCTTGATGAGTACTCTACAAATCAATAAATAGTTTCTTGATAGCTCTCATATTACGCGAGATTTTAATGTTTGAAAATAATAACACTTAAAAGAATTATTATAATATCATAATTTTGTCTTGTTTAGCGGCTTTGCTAATTTTATTCATTGCTGATCTTGCGCACGGCCTCCCAGAATATTATATCCTATTCTTGTTGTCAAAACAAATGATTGTAGGCTCTTCCTCTTTACCGAATTCAGTTCTTATTACTGCAGGTTTACCATGCCAAGGCTAAAGAAGAAGAGTGCTATGCAGCGACAATAAATTAAACCAAAAGCACTTCGAAATCTACCTCCGCCTGTAGGCCTGCCTAAAGGGATTTTTTTTTAATCAGATTAAAATAGTCCAGCATCAGCAGAACCATGCCGATTTGTGATATCTTGACAATCGCACACTCACATAAAAATACAAAACAAAACAAACAAAAATGTCAAATTGGCCGGTTACGGGCCACCTCACTCAGTTTAACGGTCTAGTTTGATAATATTATGTGAAGAAATAGTGTTATTGGTCATAGCTAACTGTATTGCAATTTCCAAAGCCGTATATGAACGGTGTAAATCAATATGTTGCCATGATAACTGGTTTGCATTTGTTAAATTCTTTCTAATATAATACCATAATATAGACACTATTGAGCATTACTCCGGTACCGCTCAACCGATTTGATCCATTATCAACAGGATTCATCCCATGAACGTTATAAATGTGTATACCAAGTTTTATATAATCCGATAAAGCGTATTTGAGTTATCGTGCGTACAGACACATGGACGGTCGGACAGACATTTCCCCCTCCCACACACAATCTCATAAAGTACCATACTGGCACTTAATAATCTATAAGCAGTAAAACTTCAATTAATTTCCGAAGCTTAATCATAAATATGACATGGGGCTAAACTTCTTTCCACTTCCGTTGGGTCCGCCTGGATGACACAGTCATTAACGTGCTATCTGTCCCCAAGATCACGATCCCGGTCCTTGGTTTAATAGTAGGTCCAGTAGTAGATTTACAGACATGTGAAAGAACTCCAGTGGGGCAAAATTGCGACCCATGGACCACGGTCATACCCGACTTGATTAGTAAAATGATCATATCCTAACCAACTACCGTAGGAATGGAAGCTGCCCGTTGCTGTTGCTTTGGGGATCCTTTCGCTCTCATGCAGCGGCCCTGGCTCGATACAATCTTCCTTGGTTATTCCTCACCTATGAGACTATTGTCGAGATACATCAGGCCCCCGTGGTCCACGGATATCATCTGACCGTCGTTATCACCATCATCCCAACCCCGTTTTTTTCGGTATGAGTGTGCGCGCGACTCGTGTGGAGGTGGCCCCTGCATTTGGTTAATCGCTCATCAGGGGAGGATCTCCCTGTTCTTTTCTAGTCAAGAAAAGTATTATATGAACCATAGAAACTCCCTCCCACGATAAGTCGCTGTTCTGTAAGGTCCGGGCGGCGTGGGTCGCATAAAATTCTACACATCGGGGAGATAAAACTAAGAAAGAAAGAAACAAACAAACAAACAAACAAACAAACAAAGAATAAAGACGCGTAAACTGTAGGGGTTGATTTCCAAAAAGGAGAAGGTTTAAGAACGGGGTGTGAACCCACATACTTGCTGTCTAAGACGAGCATGTAACCGCGCAATCAGCAAACGCTCTCGTTTTGAGACAAGATCAGTATAACTGTTCAAGGCTTAATGCATACGCTTATTGTAGGACAATAAACAGCTATCACATTGCATTATATCGCCCAACAGATTTAGCAGTGGATTACTTTAATATAGAGATGGTGAAATCGAATTCAATTAGACACTCCGGAATGGAACCATCTTCAATCCGTAATTATAAAAAAAAAGAGTTAATGATTTCGTAAGTCCTTCCCCGTGGAGTACCAACTGAGGAAAAAATAAAAATCCTTTGTGTATTTTCCATGCCAGGTATTCAATCATCCACCCTGAAAGAAATTAATTGCTTTGGAAGGGGGTCTCGCCCCTCCCGATGAATCCTAAGTCCGAGTCGTTAATTATTAGGTAATCTCTCTAGCCGGAAGGGAAAAATCCATTAAGAGAAATGTAGTCCCACTCTAATAGCTGTGCATGGAGACCATTATAATACCATGGGTATTCCTTGCACAAACCAAATAATGAATTCTGTGGAGTCCTCCAATAAAATGCTTGTGTAAACAAGAATATAGCCAGAAAGTTAACACGGGGGGAGGGAAACTACATAAAAAATTCCCCAAAAGAGAAATGAATTTTCGGGAAATAAAAAAGAAACTTATCGTATGTTGTGCAAACAGGAGAGATAGAATGAGAATTTCATATAAAAAATCCCAGCTTTCGCTCCCTCTCTTTCTGTGTCTCGTTGCAAAGGCCTGAATAGAAAGAGGAAGCTAGTTTTGTATTCATGGGGGCTCCGTGCCTCGTCGTAATCGGAACATTTCCAACCTGACTCAACACCACGACCACGGAAAGAACCGCACCCAACAAATGTAAACACAGGGCTGCACAAAATTCTGCACATTGTTTAGATAACTACAACCAAACATACAGTAATGGAATTCCGTGAGCTTTGTTATTGTTTTGTAGCGCTGCGATCGCACCGTAAGGTTATCACCAGATAAGTGCACGCTACTGGAAGTGTGTTTTCGTAGTAGTTCAAATTCTTGCCACGGCTTTTGAGTGTAGTAACGATGGCCTGCCTCGATGGTGCAAAGGTAAGCGTGTCTCTAATCGGGTGTAAGCCCGGATTTTTCAGGACGCCATAGGCAAGAAGTTCTATGGAATGGGCTTTAAACCGTGAGTTTCGTGGTATACAATACAGTAAGTTAAAAGAGTATGTTACTTTTGTATTAGATGGCTGTCAAGGCGATGGGCTCCATAGAAAAATAAGCGTAACATAAATGCAGGCCATGATGGGCCTTAGGATTCCGACGTTTTGTCACGTAGCGAATGGCTACGTGCATAATAGACGATAGCAAACCATTTCTAAACAAAGGAAGGGTTTGGGAGACTTCGATTAATCGATATTGAACCCTGTTATGACTATCGATACTGCCCTGAATTTATTTTGAATTACAGAAAAAAGGGAAGTGCGCATGCGCCGACGGTGAGTCGACGGGAGAAGAGCTGATCCCAAAAAGACAGTAGGAGTACGTGCCTGACTACGAGAGAGAGAAGTTGAAAAGGCAGAAGGGAGAAGACGAGATTGGGATGTGTGACAGCGGTAGAGGCGTTCTGGCATGATGGTGTGTCAGACTTTCATCTAAGGAAATTCTGGTTGTGAACTTCCTTGACACGACTATATGGAGATAGTCATTAATCAGAAGAATACACCAAGTCGGCCAGTACGAGACACCGCTACAGCGAACATCAGCTGTGAGAGTGAGTCGTGACTGCTCGCTCTGAATAAGAGCAGATATGGACATCAGGAAGTAATGGAAGACAACTCAGGATCGGAGGATAAGTTGGACATCACTGGTTGAGTATAATCGTCTAGACTTTTTCTTATTGTTTGGGGAGTGAGAAAACTGAGATATTCCTTTTTTTTAAGGATGGTTTCTAAGTCATGTATGGCGATTAGACGCCGTATGGTATGATAGAAGAATAGAATAGAAATATAGAAGTGAGAATTCTAGAAGTAAAGTGGTGAAATCCAGTAATCCAACTATTTTCTATTTCTGGTCTAAGTTAATTATAAAAGAGCAGTCAAGAGCCTAACCGTTGAATGCCACAGATAGATCTCTTCACTTTGGGGTTTTATGGGTGATTGTCCCACGAATGAATACATAGCTAGGGGTAATTGGTGATGCTCATAGAAACTTTGTTATTTTTGAGACAGGACGCGAGGGGAGTAAGGAAGAAAGGTAATTAAGGGGCATGCTTAGTACTTCTTACGAGGGCCCCTCCCACTTGGGTTTCTTTCAGGTGACGGGTGACTATCTATAAATAGATTTCATGCTGGCCTGTAATGTTAAGTTATGTTTTTTATAGAGATTTATCTACAAGCGAAGGTGTATGGAATATGGTAGAGGGGGATAAGAAGTGGAAAGATTGAAGGGCAAAAGAAGGCCTACGAGTGGTAGTGCATTAGGTGTGTACCATTGGAAAATTTACATGTTAGGGTAGAAGTAGAAGTCACTAAAGGGGTTATAGAGAAGCTTACTAATCTGGGCGTGAATTAGTTTCAGTTAGAATTCTAGGGAATTTAGAGACAAAAGAAGATTGGGTGCCCATGCTAAAGAGTAGTAACGTAAGAAGTAGGAAAACTAGAATAACCACCGAGTGAATTAAATCAATGGTATAAGCTGAAGGGAACTCTACTTAAAGAAAGAAAGGGGTTAAAAGATAATAGCTGATGACTGGTCAGGTTAGAAAGAGGAGAGTGAGTTGAAAGATAACAACAAATGATTGGTTAGGTTAGAAAGAGGAGAATAGGTAATTGCGAGTAGTGTACTGATGATAAGTAGTTTATTAGCAAGTACTAGAGATTGTAAGGGTGAGGTGAGGGAACGCCGGAAGTATCCCGAATCAAACAAATAAAATCTGGTAGTAGACAAGGCCTATACCAGTAACATATAAAGAAAAGAAATTTATGAGAGATTGTGAAAGCCATCGATGTTGGAGGCGAACAACGGCCCCACGTGCCTCTAGGAGAGAGTGTCAGGGACCTCTGACGTCGATTTACAAAATTTTATTTTTGTTTGCGGCCCATTAATATTTTCCCGGTTGCAGGAGAGGAGTCAGATTGTTTGTAACTCAAGATCTAGACGCCGCTCCTGTATCGGTGGTCTATCGCCACAGTCACTCTGTGGGTATAGGCCTAAACTTCTATTTCTTTCTTCAGGAGACTGTCTTTTCTATCTATCTTTAAATACAATTCTTCATGGACTAAGCTGACTAATAGACTAATATAGGAGACATAGGTGGGATTATTGAGTGTAATCTGTAGAGTAAGGACTGGACTATGAATTGAAAACCTTTATTTATTCAAGAGAAAAAAACCCAGTATAATATATATATTGAACTATCCTGAAGTTGCAAATGTAAATGACTACACAAGTCAGTAGTAAATTAGAAGAATAATACAAGACGTTCTAGTAGATACCTGAAAAATAAAGAAAGAAAATTAAAGTAATTAATTAAGGATTTGTTATTGTTGAACAGAGAACGTACTTATATAGTTAAAATTGGGTATACTAACCTTGAATAATCAAATATTATCCTACCAATAAAAGTGTTGAATGGTTAATGTAGTGTAAATGTAATTTATTGTATATAAGATTGTTATTGTTGAAAAAAGAAAAAAAAATAATATATTAAATAAATTATGGTTATTGTTATGCAAAGTAAATTAACGTGAAGTTCAGATTTTTGACCCTTATCCTTGTAATGGTTTGAGAGTCGCTGATTTTTGTGCTAAGTTACATACTTTGGTAGTGAGTATTGAAAAAGGAGAAAAAGAAGAAGCAGAATAAAAAAAAAACGAAAGGTAAATCCGAATCCAACTCCCGTCTCCACTGTTAATTTAAAAGCTAGTCGAGGGGCATGTAGGTACATAGCCTGTGTATCTATAATTTAATTTGTGACTGGGCTGATACATAACAAAAAAAAAGAAAAGAGGAAGCGTATTGATGATGGCGCCCGTTAATAGAAATTTTCATCAATATTATCAAGACTGGGTAATTTGTTAAAAGAGAGAGAAAGTAGACTGAGAGTAGGAAATTTGCAATCACCCGGTGACAAAGGTAGTCGTACTGAACGTTGGAATGTGGACTATGCAGGCAGTGTTATGATGACACGACAGGGGTATGAGTGACCTTGTTTTGTTGGAGTTCAGTGAACTTATATACTACGATTGAGAATAATCACATATTAGTCGTCACAGATTTTGGCGAAGAATTTTGGCGAAGATTTAATCCAAGAAGTTAGGGAACTTTGTAGTATAAAGTAAGAATAGCCCGTCACATATTTTGGCGCCCATATCGTGGGGCTAAGTAGTGTTAAAACAAAACAGTATTGCTAATTGTTGCAACTTAATTTAGTTAAAATTGTTAAATAAAAAGTATGGCCGTGTGTTGTGCTGCATAAAGTTATCGTGAAGTTCCATATTTTGGTCGTCCATAGCGTGAGGCTGTGATAGTTTCATAGTAGGATAATTTTGATAGTAATTTTGACCCATAGCGTGGGGCGAGTTGTGTTAAAATTACAAAAGTTTGGCTTGATATAAGAAAAGAAAATAAACATTAATCAGTTAGAATTGGAAACTTGAAATACGAGTCGTCATATATTTTGGAGCCCATAGCGTGGGTTGAGTTGTGTTGAAATCACATATTTTGATAGCCCATAGCGTGAGGCAGAGATAGTTTTAAAAGAATTTTGGGAGTTAGGTTAGTATAGCTGCAATTTATTCTCAAAAAAAAAATAATAATAATAACATATTTTTGGGAAAAGAATAATGACTATTGACAAGTAAGGACTTCTATAGATGACTAAGACAGACGACTGAACTATTGTGTTCTAATCTTTTTTTTTCCAGTGGTATTGTTAATATATAAATATGGCTACTTATGTTGATCCGTATGCACAAATAAGAGCAGCTGAGTTAACCCAAGCTATTAGGAAGTTGAGGAAGGCGGATTTAGAGGCAGAATGTGATAGAGTAAAGTTACCGACCACAGGTACAAGGGATGAGTTGAGACAACGCTTGTTAGATTATGCCCGTAAGAACCCTCAGTCATTTCAAGTGTTAATTACGGCTTTTGCGCTGAGTCAGGAAGTTTTAGAAGAAGATTTAGTTGAACATAATATAACGGTTCCACAAGATTCATATGGAGATGTAGTGTATACATGGGTTAAGTTAATGCGTAGGAAGGCCATGGCGGTAGCTGATTCAGAAGAAGTTGTACCAGTAGTACCATCGTTTACAATTCAGTTAGAGCCGCATAAACCAAATACTTTGGATCTGGTTCGTAAATGGAACATTAAATTCAAACCTGGGGATAGTATTTACTTATTTTTGGAGAGATTGGAAGATTTAAAACAAAGTTCTAAGTTACAGGGTGTAGAGTTATTGTCAGTATTACCCGAAATTTTACAAGATTCAGCTTTACTTTGGTACAGGAACAGATTAACAGACTGGCCTACATGGGAAGCTTTTTTGAAAGAATTTAGAGAATATTACTTGCCTATTGATGAGGAAGACTCGCTTTTGGATGAGATTAGACAGAGAACGCAAGGTCCTAAAGAATCGATTTTTGATTATGTTAATGCTATTCAAACGTTAATGAGGAGGCTAAGTACTCCAATGAGTCCTCAACAAATGATGAAGACTGTTATCAAAAATTTGCGTCCTGATGTAAAATTGTACCTTAGACCTGCAGAGATTCAAACTATAACAGATTTAATACGTGTAGGTAGACAGTATGAACAAATATTGTTAGATTCTGAGAGATATATTCCTCCTCCAACGCAGGTTAGAGCTACAATTAAAGAAACGGCTTATAAACCTCAGAGACAAGTTGTTATACCTTCAGTTCATACAGCGTTAGGAATTCAGGGAAAACAGGAACTTCCATTGTCTGAATTACAAAAGAAACCTAGTGTTAGTTTTTCTGCAAAGACTTGGGATAAGGAACGAAATTCAAGTCCTGTAAATGATTCTAGAATGGTTAAAGTAACAGAAAATAAAGAGAGACAGGATGAGTCGAGGGAAAATGGTAAAAACACCACTTTGCATTTTTCAAATAACCAGCGATGTTGGAACTGTGATAAAACAGGACATAGGCAGTTCGAGTGTAAGGCACCTCGTAGAGTTACTCCACGCACTACGATTAAATGTTATAATTGTAATAAGCTTGGACATAGGTCTATTGATTGTAGGATGCCCCAAGAAAGAAAAGTTAGGCCTACAAATTCCTTATGACAATTAACTAAAAATCAGGCTTGTGTGATGTTAAATATAAATCCTACAGATTTAGTTAATGGAGATAGATGTTTTGTTGAAATTTTGCTGGAGGATATTACATTTATTGCTTTAATAGATTCAGGTTCAGATAAAACTTATGTGGGAGAGAAGGGTGATTTTTTGTGTAAAATGTTAGATTTAGCAGTAGAAGAATCTGAAGTTAGGGTGGTGCAATTAGCAGATAAAACTTATAGTTCTATAACAGGAGAGAGAACTTTTGAGATGAAATTGCAGGACAGGATCTTTCAGATAAAATGTAAAATTATGCCAAATTTAGCAGTAGATATGATTCTGGGCATGGACGTTTTGAAACAAATTGGGTTAGTAGTAGATTTGCAAGATGGGACTTGGTATTTCAAAGATGAACCAGCAAAAATTTTTCAATTTGTTAAGGCTATAGATTTAAAAGAAGAAGATCAACTACATAATATTCTTACTTTACCTACACCTCAGGAAAGGGACAGATTGAATATGTTTTTGGAAAATCAGTTACAGAAATTTGATCAGTGTACTGGACTTACAGACTTGATTTCTCATGTTATTGATACAGGCGATGCAAAACCTATAAAACAAAGATATTATCCAGTATCACCCATTTTGGAAAAAGTTATACACGCGGAAATAGATAAAATGTTATTGGAAAAAGTTATAGAGCCTTCAAATTCACCTTGGTCGTCTCCGGTAGTTATGGTAAAGAAACCAGATAGAACATGGAGGTTCTGCGTAGATTTCAGAAAAGTAAACAATTGTACAAAAAGAGATAGTTATCCTTTGCCATACATTGAACATGTTTTGAGTAAATTACGACATGCTAGGTATATCAGTACAATAGATTTGAAAAATGGGTATTGGCAAGTTCCATTAGATGAAGCAAGTAAAGAAAAAACAGCATTTACCGTACCTGGTAGAGGATTGTATCAGTTTCGAGTTATGCCTTTTGGAATCCATAACGCACCAGCCTCGTTTCAAAGATTAGTTGATACTATATTAAGAGAAGAGATAGGAGAGAAATGCTTTTGTTATTTGGATGATATAGTACTTATTAGCGAGACATTTGAAGAACATTTGTCCTTGTTAGAAAAAGTCTTAGAGAAATTAAGAAAAGCTAACCTGAAAATTAATAGGGAAAAATCAAAGTTTTGCAGAAGTGAATTAAAATATTTGGGTCATATCATTACTCCATTAGGAATTGCTGTAGATTCAGATAAAATCTCGTGTATCCTTGAGTATCCAGCCCCTACAAAAGTCAAGGAAGTACGAGCATTTTTAGGATTGGCTTCTTGGTACCGACGATTCATTCCATTTTTTTCTGAAGTTGTAAAGCCCCTCACTGCACTTCTGAAAAAGAATCAGAAATGGCGTTGGACTAAGGAATGTCAGGAATCTTTTGATGAATTGAAATCGAAATTATCTAGTAGTCCTATATTAACTTGTCCAGATTATACTAAACCCCTAGTGTTACAGACCGACGCTAGTTTTTCAGGACTAGGAGCAGCATTAATTCAGACAGGAGAGGAAGGAGAGGAAAAAGTAATAGCTTATGCTAGTAGAACTTTAACGGTAGGCGAGCAAAAGTGGGCAATAGTTGAGAAGGAATTGTTAGCTATATTGTGGGCAGTTCAAAAGTTTCGTCCTTATTTGGAAGGTTATCATTTTAAAGTATATACTGATCATTTTGCTCTGAAATGGTTAAATACATTACAGAATCCGACCGGACGATTAGCTAGGTGGAGTTTATTGCTCCAGGAGTATGATTTTGAAGTAATACATAGGCCTGGTAGATTACAAAAAGTTCCGGATGCTTTATCTAGAATACACGAAGGGAAAGTTCAAGAGAAAACGGTAGAGGAAGAATTTTGCCTCTTGTTGACTGATAACTCTGAAGTAGTGGAATGGGAAAATATACAAGATGCTTGGTATATTAAGCGGAAGGAGCAAGTACAAAGTAAACCTAAATTTTGGCCAGATTGGAAGGTCGTAGATGAGAAGTTGTACCATTTAAGATTAGATCAGTTAGAACAAACTTTAGAGGGAACAGTGAATAGGTGGAAATTAGTTATTCCGCAAGATTTTAGGATTAAAGTATTGCAGGAATGTCATGATGCACCTACTGCAGGACATATGGGGATAGCTAAAACTTTCTTTAGAATAGCAAACAAGTATTATTGGCCGGGAATGTTTAGAGATGTTGCTAAGTATGTTACTGCTTGTGAAATATGTCAGAGACAGAAGGTGTTACAAACGGCTCAAGCAGGACCAATGCATTTTTACCAGAAAGAGAAACCTTGGATGACTGTAGCTACAGATTTGTTGGGACCTTACCCACGTTCCAAAAAAGGGAACCGATATGTGATTGTATTTCAGGACACCTTTACCAAGTATGTAGAATGTAAAGCGTTAAGGAAAGCAACCAGTAGAGCAGTTACGGAAGCATTTTATGAATTGATTATCCTTAAATGGGGAATTCCGGGATATTTGCTGATGGATAATGGACCGCAATACACTAGTAAATTAATGCGAGAGATAGCTAAAGCTTTTAATATAACTCCTTGTTATTTACCTGTATATTCGCCACAAGGAAATCCAGTAGAAAGAGTCAATAGAGTATTGAAAACAATGATTTCTAGTTACATTCAAAAGGATCAAACAGTTTGGGACGTGTATTTGAGAGAATTTAATTTTGCTATAAATACGGCTAAGCATAGTTCCACTGGATGCACTCCTTATATGCTAAATTATGGGAAGGAGCCTGAAATTATCAGTAGGATTGAAAAGGTGGAAAACCAACCGATTCATAAAGAAATTCCAAAAATTTGGGTGGAGAGACTCAATAAATTGAAAACGGTACGTTTAATGGTTAGACATAACTTAGAAACCGCCTATAAGAATTCGAGTCATTATTATAATCTTCGGAGGAGAGAGATGAGATTTCGTCCAGGAGATCTAGTGTTAAGAAGAAACTTTAAATTAAGTGATGCCTCACAAGCTTATACAGCAGGTTTAAGTGCAAAGTTTGTCGGGCCCTATATTATAAAGAAAAAGTTCAGTGAAAATAGCTACGAACTGACAAACCGTTTCGGTAAAAAGTTGGGGAAGTGGCACGTCAAAGACTTGAAACCCTTTGTTCCTGGATAAACATTCTTTAAGGCTGGTAAACTAAACAAAAAAAAAAAATGTGAACAGTGTTAACATTATTTTTTTTTATGGTGAGTGGGGGAAGAATGTCACGTAGCGAATGGCTACGTGCATAATAGACGATAGCAAACCATTTCTAAACAAAGGAAGGGTTTGGGAGACTTCGATTAATCGATATTGAACCCTGTTATGACTATCGATACTGCCCTGAATTTATTTTGAATTACAGAAAAAAGGGAAGTGCGCATGCGCCGACGGTGAGTCGACGGGAGAAGAGCTGATCCCAAAAAGACAGTAGGAGTACGTGCCTGACTACGAGAGAGAGAAGTTGAAAAGGCAGAAGGGAGAAGACGAGATTGGGATGTGTGACAGCGGTAGAGGCGTTCTGGCATGATGGTGTGTCAGACTTTCATCTAAGGAAATTCTGGTTGTGAACTTCCTTGACACGACTATATGGAGATAGTCATTAATCAGAAGAATACACCAAGTCGGCCAGTACGAGACACCGCTACAGCGAACATCAGCTGTGAGAGTGAGTCGTGACTGCTCGCTCTGAATAAGAGCAGATATGGACATCAGGAAGTAATGGAAGACAACTCAGGATCGGAGGATAAGTTGGACATCACTGGTTGAGTATAATCGTCTAGACTTTTTCTTATTGTTTGGGGAGTGAGAAAACTGAGATATTCCTTTTTTTTAAGGATGGTTTCTAAGTCATGTATGGCGATTAGACGCCGTATGGTATGATAGAAGAATAGAATAGAAATATAGAAGTGAGAATTCTAGAAGTAAAGTGGTGAAATCCAGTAATCCAACTATTTTCTATTTCTGGTCTAAGTTAATTATAAAAGAGCAGTCAAGAGCCTAACCGTTGAATGCCACAGATAGATCTCTTCACTTTGGGGTTTTATGGGTGATTGTCCCACGAATGAATACATAGCTAGGGGTAATTGGTGATGCTCATAGAAACTTTGTTATTTTTGAGACAGGACGCGAGGGGAGTAAGGAAGAAAGGTAATTAAGGGGCATGCTTAGTACTTCTTACGAGGGCCCCTCCCACTTGGGTTTCTTTCAGGTGACGGGTGACTATCTATAAATAGATTTCATGCTGGCCTGTAATGTTAAGTTATGTTTTTTATAGAGATTTATCTACAAGCGAAGGTGTATGGAATATGGTAGAGGGGGATAAGAAGTGGAAAGATTGAAGGGCAAAAGAAGGCCTACGAGTGGTAGTGCATTAGGTGTGTACCATTGGAAAATTTACATGTTAGGGTAGAAGTAGAAGTCACTAAAGGGGTTATAGAGAAGCTTACTAATCTGGGCGTGAATTAGTTTCAGTTAGAATTCTAGGGAATTTAGAGACAAAAGAAGATTGGGTGCCCATGCTAAAGAGTAGTAACGTAAGAAGTAGGAAAACTAGAATAACCACCGAGTGAATTAAATCAATGGTATAAGCTGAAGGGAACTCTACTTAAAGAAAGAAAGGGGTTAAAAGATAATAGCTGATGACTGGTCAGGTTAGAAAGAGGAGAGTGAGTTGAAAGATAACAACAAATGATTGGTTAGGTTAGAAAGAGGAGAATAGGTAATTGCGAGTAGTGTACTGATGATAAGTAGTTTATTAGCAAGTACTAGAGATTGTAAGGGTGAGGTGAGGGAACGCCGGAAGTATCCCGAATCAAACAAATAAAATCTGGTAGTAGACAAGGCCTATACCAGTAACATATAAAGAAAAGAAATTTATGAGAGATTGTGAAAGCCATCGATGTTGGAGGCGAACAACGGCCCCACGTGCCTCTAGGAGAGAGTGTCAGGGACCTCTGACGTCGATTTACAAAATTTTATTTTTGTTTGCGGCCCATTAATATTTTCCCGGTTGCAGGAGAGGAGTCAGATTGTTTGTAACTCAAGATCTAGACGCCGCTCCTGTATCGGTGGTCTATCGCCACAGTCACTCTGTGGGTATAGGCCTAAACTTCTATTTCTTTCTTCATGAGACTGTCTTTTCTATCTATCTTTAAATACAATTCTTCATGGACTAAGCTGACTAATAGACTAATATAGGAGACATAGGTGGGATTATTGAGTGTAATCTGTAGAGTAAGGACTGGACTATGAATTGAAAACCTTTATTTATTCAAGAGAAAAAAACCCAGTATAATATATATATTGAACTATCCTGAAGTTGCAAATGTAAATGACTACACAAGTCAGTAGTAAATTAGAAGAATAATACAAGACGTTCTAGTAGATACCTGAAAAATAAAGAAAGAAAATTAAAGTAATTAATTAAGGATTTGTTATTGTTGAACAGAGAACGTACTTATATAGTTAAAATTGGGTATACTAACCTTGAATAATCAAATATTATCCTACCAATAAAAGTGTTGAATGGTTAATGTAGTGTAAATGTAATTTATTGTATATAAGATTGTTATTGTTGAAAAAAAGAAAAAAAAATAATATATTAAATAAATTATGGTTATTGTTATGCAAAGTAAATTAACGTGAAGTTCAGATTTTTGACCCTTATCCTTGTAATGGTTTGAGAGTCGCTGATTTTTGTGCTAAGTTACATACTTTGGTAGTGAGTATTGAAAAAGGAGAAAAAGAAGAAGCAGAATAAAAAAAAAAACGAAAGGTAAATCCGAATCCAACTCCCGTCTCCACTGTTAATTTAAAAGCTAGTCGAGGGGCATGTAGGTACATAGCCTGTGTATCTATAATTTAATTTGTGACTGGGCTGATACATAACAAAAAAAAAAGAAAAGAGGAAGCGTATTGATGATGGCGCCCGTTAATAGAAATTTTCATCAATATTATCAAGACTGGGTAATTTGTTAAAAGAGAGAGAAAGTAGACTGAGAGTAGGAAATTTGCAATCACCCGGTGACAAAGGTAGTCGTACTGAACGTTGGAATGTGGACTATGCAGGCAGTGTTATGATGACACGACAGGGGTATGAGTGACCTTGTTTTGTTGGAGTTCAGTGAACTTATATACTACGATTGAGAATAATCACATATTAGTCGTCACAGATTTTGGCGAAGAATTTTGGCGAAGATTTAATCCAAGAAGTTAGGGAACTTTGTAGTATAAAGTAAGAATAGCCCGTCACAGTTTACGCTCCCAGATTTAGATATTCTGCACTTGAAGTGGCGTTATGCACCGGCCACTTTTCCCCCATGAATGCTCCTAGTACTCAGTTTTCTTAGAGGCTGAGTCAACCTCAGGGCTATAGTGCCACCAGAAGGATTAGAACATTGAAAAATCACAATGTCTTCGAATCAGTGGCCATCCGGTTTGTAGCACGTTTGAAATAAAGATCTTTACTGTTTTTAAAACTATCATTTTTAATGATGATGATTTTTAAAAAAATTAAGAGTTATTCATTGTTTTTGCATTGAGTACCATTGAGGTATATTTGATCCCATTCAAAATTTGTCTTTTTCCATTGAATGTAACATCATCATCATCATCATCATCTTTACGGCTTGAGCCATTTGGCCCGTTCCAATACAAATCATTCCATCAAAACTGATCCTGCCATCTCACCTTGGGTCTTCTTAGGTTTCTCCTGCCACGCACGTGGTTTATAGCTATGCACTGATCGAGCAAGTGATTCTTCAGGCATACGTTGTAGATGTTGTTACCATTTCTTTAGATATTCTTTTATAGTGTCTATTGTACCTGGCATGTTTAATTCTACTCTGATATCTTCGTTCTTTTTTCTATCTAATAGTTTGTAGCCAGCCACGAATATCAGAAACTTCATTTCAGTGGCTTGAATTCTTCTTTCATCTCCTTTCCTTAGTACCCAGTTATCACCCAGTTCTCACATCCGTACAACAGAGCTGGCAGGGCCATCACTTTATAAAATTTGAGTAGTGTACCTCTACGGACTTTTCTGCTCAGTGTTTGGCGTTTAGTTCCACAAATGTTAAATAAAATTAGTTTTTCATCTATTTCTCGATTTTCCCATATGTAACATTATAATCCAAATATTTGAATGTTTTCACTTGTTCTATGATTTTATTGCCTAATACTATTTTTATTCTGATTGGGTCAGATAATAAATATGCCATAGTTTTAATTTTTTCAATTGAGATAATCATGTTAAATTTACTAGCAACTTCATTTAATTTTAAAATTGCTTTTTGCATATAATTTTCGTTCCTATTGACGACCACTTGATCATCTACAAATAAAAGTGTTGTAAAATTCTTCTTTCTTTCTTATCGTAGTTTAACCTCTCCCTTTCAGGATTTAAGCAACACAAGCCGCCCGGGCCTTAAAGGGCCTCACCGGATGAGTGATCAACCCAATACCGGGGCCACCTCCAAGACAACACGAACACATAGGACGAGAGACACCATTCACACACACACTCACTCAGAACAAGGTGAGGATGGGGATGAAGATGATAATGACGGCCAGACAATATCCGGGGACCACAAGGGCCTAAAGTTACCTGACATTTGTCTCACAGGTGAGGGAAAACCCCGGAAAAAAACCTCACCTAGTTAACTTGTCCCGACCAGGAATCGAACCCTGGCCCGCTGCGTGGGAGGAGTGAACGCATCCCCTGAGCCACAGCGGAGGACGTTGTAAAATTTACATTGTCAATATTAAAATGGTTAATTTTCTGCAACCCCTTTTTTTGTCAATTCATATGTATAGCTTATATATATATATATATATATATACATTAAAAAGTGCGGCCGAAAGTGGGCACCCTTGTCGGACTCCTTGATTTATTTCGGTCATTTTTCCTTTGCTATTTAATATGTTGATCTGGATTAGGTTGTTTCTATACAGGCTCTGTATTGCTCCAATAAGATGAATAGGTACTCCTCTATTTAGCAGTATTTCCGACAAAAGTTTACGGTCTACTTTATCAAATATTTTCTCGTAGTCGATAAATGTGAAGTATGTTGGTAATTTAAACTCTCTTCATTTTTCAATTAACTGACTAATATTAAATATACAGTCTGTGCAACACTTTCCTGAAGCCATATTGAGCTTTTAGTAGCATTGCATTAGTTATTGGATAGAGTCTTCTTTCAATTATTCGCGCATATAACTTGTAACATACGTTTAGTAGACTGATTCCACGATAATTTTAACAATTACTATTCTCTCCTTTTTTATAAAGGGGGCATATAAGGGCTATATTCTATGCCCGTCTGTCTCGCCACTCTCGTAACTAGGGTGCGTTTGCACTTCACCAATCAGATAGGCGCCAACCTACATAAATGTAGATAAATTTGTAGTTTCCGATCAGTTCCTTTTTACGAGAATGGTAACGGACAACCCTAGCTAGTACTTGCTCAGCGGTAGTAAGAACTCTTATCCCTTTCGTGGTTAATTGGAATTACAGGGGAGAAATATTATAACACCTACTTGATGAATATGTTTGATTTATTAGTACTTCTTTCTAAGCGACACACTGGGTTCGTTGCACAAAGGAGTCTGCGATGCCTCTATTCATATATGCTGACTTATGCTTTTAAATACTGGACGTGTCTATATTCACATACGCAAACTTCTATATTCAATTACTATTCTGCTTATATTTTATACTCAATCATAACGCACCCCGACGATCCATATATGACTTGTATCAAACACTTCCTCTATTTTTACGGCGCGGAGAGATTCTCAGTCTACGTTTCACAGGTAACAAATATTAAAATGTTCAATTATTACGCGCACGATAATTCTTAAAACTTGTATTTAAAACTTAACCCTCTATTTCTTTACGGCGCGGAGAAAATTCACATTGTACTTCTTTTCGGCAACGCTTCCCAGTTCGAACAGAACAGTTTTCGTAGTTAATTTTTTCTCACTTGATTTCATTAATTCCTCTCCCTAACATCATTTCATTGGTCCACTTCTTATGCCTATTTGTCTCGCAGCCTCTTATTGGTCAGCTTGAATGGTATGGTAGTCTTGTCCCTAGCTAAAAGTCAGTTAAAACTGAGTTTCTTCCCCTAAAATCCATTCATCAATCCTGACATAAATGACTAGCGCCTCTCTGTCGCATACAAAGCCATTAAGCATCCGGTCTTACAGTAATTGCATAATAAGTCCAAAGTCATGAGTCTGGTATAAATTTTATACGCATATTCTTATAGTATGAAATTTTCCGAATCTTTTGATATTAATCTTCTTTCTGTACGATGATTATTGCTTCTTGTAATTAATTATGATTGAATTTTGATATGAAATAATTAATTGATGGTCATATGTTATATGTCAAGTTGTAGGTCCTGTCACTGTCTTGCCGATGGTGTGATTGGTTAAGGGGTCCGACATTCCAAACGGCTTCAATTCCAATCATCTTTTATATAACAACTCTGCCAACACATATTCATGAAATTCCAAATCGTGATTTCATTCCTTCAGATGCATTTTCAATCAGTTCAATTTTGATTCCATCACATCCTGGGCTTTTCTAAATTTTTGCTCAACATTATTGCTTCTTGTAAACAACACTGATTTTGCAAATTGAGCGCAAAAGATACACGGACAGGTAGAACTCGTTTGTTTGAAAAACGCTGTGAGAGCAAAAGGCACGTGGGAAATATTAAATTATACATTCATGCAGGCCTTCAATATCAAAATCAAATATTGATGATCAAACCGAACGTTATCGACATTTACGTATAATATTGGAAAATACCAACAACACTATTAACAAAATTGAAAATAAATATTTTAAAGACTTTCTTCAAAAACATGACTGAAAAGTTTCCTTAAGATCTTGTTATGACGATCACTGAATCAGGTTAGAAAAGTGGTGCAAGACTAGAAGAGATGAGTGTATAGGCCTATATATTTCCCTTTCTTTCGTAAATTGAAACACATAGCCTAATGCTAGACAAATCATTTCTAAACTAGAAATGTAATCCATATATTTATGACTGTAAATGTGAAAAATTATTTCGTGCCCCACTATGACTGAATGTTTACAAGTTAAGGCAACGAGTGACGCCACGCTTCATCTCCACTTCGCCTCTACCTACACAAAGAAATGGTCCGGGAGTTCTTAATTTTTCTTGGGTACTCTAGACCGAACCCTGGTCATAACATTGACCAATAAGTTACGAGTAACTAACATGAACTGGCCGCTAGTAAAGAACAGTGACATTTTATATCCCTTGCCAAGGATGGACATGCTTTCATTTTAACCCTTGCTTTTTTTTAAGTAATAAATTACCATGGACGGAGACGTCTCTTTTTGTATCCCTCGTGTCGCGGTAAGCCATTTTATTGTATGCTATGGTAGATTTCTAGTATCTTCAGGTTTCGTGATTTTCCAAAATTGTGTAAAATCGGGTTCGAGATAACACAAGTACTCTTCATGCCATTTTAAGAAGACCTCGTCCCAAACCATCGTCTATCTACAATAGAATATATTAGTATTGTTCCCTAATCCAAAAATCTGCACCGACGTCGACACCGATAAGGAACAGGTGCTCATGTAGTCGCGTGGATTTCCCCAGTGTTGCCGCTGTCATTCACCACTTCTGAAGTGAAGTAAACGTGCTGTGGTAAGTATTTGGCAACATTGTACTGGACTGCAGACAAGTGTGAATATGCCTAATTACCTTTCTATTCACTGATTGACAGGTCGAAGAGGATTAGGGTGGCAGCAGATAGAGGCAGTTCTTGGAAAAATACTCTTTAGAAAGTGGTACCCACAGTATCCATTAGTATCCACATACATTTGCGAATCCACATGTATAGCTCTCGTGATCACGAGGAAAAGTGCAGAAACAAGACTTGACCAAACCAGATTAAGAATATCTTCCAGTCGGCTATATCTCGCGAAAATGAAATGTCAACCAACACAATGGCAGCTTCAAGTAAGTTACGTGTATTTTTATTTCACTCCGATGGAAAGGAGTTTTATGGGCTACAAAGTGTTATTTTCAGTGGTGCATTATAAATATAAAACTTCAGCGGATTGTTGCTATCATTTTGCATCAGTCAGTATTTAATAATCTACCTCTAATCGTTACACAATTTATTTTTGGGGGATTCGCAAAACCATGAAACTAACTTAAGGGCAGACGTGAAATATAAAAGACTGAGACCAGCAGCTATGGATGATATAGAAACTTGCGAACCAGTATAAAACATTCATAAATATAGATAATTTGAATTAAAGGAAAATCTCGCAATAAATATTTTTGTTGTTTCGTGTTACCGATCAGACAAGGGATATTGCGATTCTGAGTATTGAGAGTACACTCAGAACAACCACAATATTATTTCATGTGTTGGAGAATAGTAATCAGGTCATAGACTATTATTTCTGCTTCCATTAGGCCTATCATGTATCTACAAAACTGAGTCAATGCGTACGAATAAAGTAAAGAAATGTCTTATTTCACTCTACTTTACATACCGTTGTCTGAATTATAATCAATAGTTTGGCTAAAGAAATGTAATGAAAATCCTCAAAGATGTTTCTTCGAATTTGATATATCAAAACTCCATAGAAGATGTAAAGTCTGATTCACAACAATAATTGAAAGAAATTATAGATGTCAGAGACTATGGTAAACATAACATCTCTGTGGTCGTGTTCTCTGCGTTTATCGAAATTTCTTGTACATTAACTTCATCTACATTATATTTTAATTTGAGCATTTATCACTTTGAATACTCTTTATTTTTATAAGCATGTATTAATGTAGGCTATTCCCTATTTTCAGTTCGAAGATTATTCCTCTTTACTCCATTACTAACATCTAGGGTTTTTTCATGTCAGTGATTCACATGCAGATCTCATTAATTACCAGTGTATTCTGTGAAATCCGTACGGTACTTACTTAAGCATTACTAACATGATTGTACTGAACACGAGTGAACTAATTACTTTGCTAAATTCCCAGTATTCCTGGGCACATTTCAGACATGGCACAAAGCAAAAGCTTCGCATGGGTTTGCTAGTAAAAGATATTAGGAGGTGCTTCCTACAAAATTTATTTTGAAACTTCAAGTTCAATGGATTTACATGGCTCCTGTCCAGCAGGAAAAGTGTGCTTGATTTTAAGTTAAAATAGGCTACAAGTCAGAGATTTTTCTATCTGTAACAAATTCTATATAGGAACACACACTCAAGCATAGGCCCTACTGTTGAACACTGAACGTGTACTCCATTTTACCCTATTCTACCCAATAGGCCTATTTTGGTGGTCCACCTTAATCAAGTCTGTTCAGGCACTTCGTTTCAAACCGGAAGGTCGCAGGTTCAATCCCCGATAACGTAATTAGGATTTTTCCAATTGGTATGAATCTTTTGGTGTCACTATAACCTTGAAGTAGACTCGTTCTTTAACAAAACAAAAAAGTAACTGATTCAGGGCACTTCTTCGGCCATGTGGAACGGGGTGCACTCAACCTAAAAAAAAGTTCAAGAGAGTCGGCATGCAACAGACCCCTCAATCCAGTCATCTGCCAATGAATTCGAAAGACGGAATATCCTTGTAAAGGAGGTTCGAATTTAGTTTTGAGGTAAGTAGCTATGTAGAAACCTCCCATTTAAGAGATATTTATGAATAATATTTTAAGTTTGAATTTTACAAGGTCTGAATACAATATTTTGAAGAATGGAAAATTAAATATCTATAATTTTATTTTGTGCTTAATACACTGTAGAAAACAGGAAAATGAAATCAATTTTATTTATGAAGATATCCAATGTTTTTCTAGAATGTACCAATCCCACGACAGTTAAGAGGTTAGAAGTCTAATGGGTTCCCACAACTTTAAACACGATTTATTTTGTATTCTACCGCCTCGAAAGTTAACGAATATGTGTCAGTCATTGCGTAAATATCTGAACCTGTTAAATCCTGCACGATACCAAGTTCTGAATATACATAGAAAGAAAGCAGCTCAGTTGACAAAGCATGCGATTCCATACTTTTCTACCGATTCTCTCTCTCATTCAGCTTATCTGAGTCCAGCAGCCACACATTTTATTCATTCAATATATTTCTTCCATCCTTTTCTCCCCCTATTGCTTCTACTTTTTGTTGAAAACTAGCGTACGAATTTACTTAAGCGATTCAATGAAAGATGGAACGCAAGGGGAGAAGTTACAAATTTGCATATTACCGGATAACAGTATGTTGCCTGCCAATATCAACTAATATTTCTTATTGCTGAACCAACTAGATACTATGAAAAGTTATTTCTTTTTTCATAAGCTAACAGAAAAGAATTTATATAAATCGCTTTCCTACGGAATCGAAAGGGAGCGTGCTATTAAACATATTACAGTCGTGGAGAGAGGGAAAGAAAATAGCGTTTGATGAATGTTCTTACCTTCCAGGAAGGAAAAAAATTGTCCATCTCAATTTCTGATTTTAATTTCATTTAAACAGTCTACGTGGTCTCTTGTCAGCTTGAATCTTGTTTATGAGTGCAATTAATTTTCATTTAATGCTACGGAGTACATGAATGTACCAAAAATCATTCTGAATTCCGGCCATGACTTCATGCTATTATATTATTATTATTATTACTAACAATATTAATTTTGATGATGATGACAATAATAATGATGATGTTAATAACGATATTGATTTGATGATGACAATAATAATAATAATAATAATAATAATAATAATAATAAAAGTAGCTAAATTATATTAAAATGTTACATTGATATTCAGTGTTTACTGTATATTATCGTGGAGATGGTCTTTAATACGCGTACTTTAAAAATAACACCCAACTATAGGAAACAAAGTCCGCCGCCGTGGGTGACTTGGTAGCGTTACTGCCAGCCGGGTTCGATACCCGGCCGGGTCGGGGGGGATTTTACAGAGATGTAAAGTTTCCTTCCTGGGTCAGGACTGAGTGTTGTGTCCCGCGAAAGGAATTGCGGTATCATAGGGCCTAGTGTCCCTCGGTCGGGCCATGGGCCTCCGGACCGAACACTTCATCATCATCATCATCATAGGAAACAAAAATGGCCCTAAAGAACTGAATATTTGTATTATACGTTTTCAAAAATATGGACGGGGTTTTAAGTAGTTGGTAATCCTTTAAAAATAAAAGTGGATGCGTGATTCTTTCTTATAATGAAAGAAAAACTTTCATATTTTCATATCCTGAATTGTGGCCTACGTGCTTAGGGTCGTTCCCAAACCGTCTCTGCCCCTGCGCGGGGAGATAGATAGATATCCTGAATTAAGCGATTTTGTTTCTCGTTATTCTTGCGTCACAGCGTTAAATTTTTAAATGGCTACTCCCGAAGTAGCCATTGTTGCAGTTTGTGAAGTTCGGTTCCATT
Source organism: Ectobius pallidus (assembly GCA_964059195.1). NCBI lineage: Eukaryota > Metazoa > Arthropoda > Insecta > Blattodea > Ectobiidae > Ectobius > Ectobius pallidus. Next base: position 21,474,704 of record CAXKWD010000008.1, read on the forward strand.
GATACAGTATAGCGAACTTTCCGACGGATAAGTGCATTCGTCGATGGCATAGAGACAGCTTGAAACAACCGGATGTATCTGTAGGGAAGAGTCCTGGACGTCCACGAGTGCCAAACGAAAGAGTCGAGAATGTCAGACAAGCTTTCTTACGTAGTCCTCGGAAATCTGTGCGGTGTGGCAGCCGTGAACTGCAAATGCCTCCTACGGCAATGTGGAGAGTTCTCCGAAAGCGGCTGCAAATGCGGCCTTACCGTTTGCAGCCACTGCAATCACTAAAGCAGACCTAGTGGCACGCGCCGATTTCTGCATTGAAATACAACAAAAACTGGCAAATTATGACGATCTGTTTAGTTGTTTTGTGTGTATCAATCAACCAGTGGAAAGGTGAATAGACATAATGTGTATATCTGGGGACGGAGAATCCACATGCAATAGTGCAACATGAAAGGGATTCCGCAAAGGTCAATGTCTTCTGTGCCATCCCAACGAAAATCCGTTCTTTTTCAACTAAAAACAGTGACAGGCATTCATGCCCGAATATGCTGCAGAATTATCTTTTTCCTTAGATAAATGAGTTCGAACCTCAAGACTTCATTTGGATACAGCCGGTGTTCCTCATTTTCTTCATAATGTGCGTGATAGGTTAAACTTTGTTGTTCCCCAACGATGGATAGGACGTGCCGGTCGGAATTACATGGTTTACTCCCGATGGCCTCCACGATCTCCCGATTTCATTCCATGTGATTTCTTTCTGCGGGGGTTTGTGAAGGACCGTGTGTACATATCACCGCTACCGTTACCCTTCAATCATTCAGATTTGATAAGGACTGTTACTGCTGTTGAGTCCGTCAATCCAAATATGCTGATCAACGTTTGGGAGGAATTGGACTATCAGCGGTGTGTGTCGTGTGACAAATTGTGCTCACATTGAACAAGTGTAGTATGAAAGCTCGGAGAGTTTCTTTTTAATCCCATGTAAGATTTGTTCTTATATATTGCATGTAAGGGAAATTAAACAACGTTGAAATCCCGTCCATCATTTTGGGACGCGGTGTATTATTTTATACTAGGGTGTCACAAGGGAAAAGAGCATGCCCAGGGTTAGCAATTCTAACCCATTTGAAAAATAAAAATAGTTTGTAGGCTAATTCATAGCTATTCTGCATTAAATTAAATATTAAATAATAATAATAATAATAATAATAATAAATAGAGGAACATGGTTTCACTTTGATCGAGGGCACACCTAATATTTCTGTATTTCGGTATGCTGACGATACGCTGATTGTCGGAAAATATAGGCCTATAGAAGCTGCTACACTCCTTGTAAAACAGGGTATCAAAATATTTTATGAAATTGGTCTTGAAATCAATATGAGTAAATGTAAATGCCTTAATGTAATTTGTGGTTTTCTGTCTGAATCGTCTCTAATACTTCGTGACGGTGAAGAAATTTCAGCACTTCATTCTAATGAAACAATCAGATATCTCGGAGCGTCTTTTAACAGCAAATTGATCTTTGATTCAAGACAGGTGATCAACAATCTAAGGAAATAAATTGGATTCCTTGACCTCCTCTCCTGCCCTACAATCGTATCAAAAACTGCAAGTTTTGAACACATTCGTTTTCCCAACATTAATTTACCCCTTGCTGACAACACCAGTTTGATTATTGCCAACTAAGTTTCTAAATGATGCTTGCATTACAATAGAGAGTGATTTAAAAGAGATCTTAAAACTCCCTAAAGACATTCCTGATTGTATGTTGTATTGTGCAAAAAGTCTTAAAGGTCTGGGATTATTCAAAACCCTTGGAAGGCTTTCTTACAACATACAAATTCATGTCAAAAATTAGTTTCTACTAATAACACAGGCCTATATATAAACTTGACCAGGGACCTAATAGGTCAACAGACTGTTTACGGAAATTAAAATTAGATTCACCTGGACATGAATTAGTGACTGAGAACAATCGAATTAATGTCCGGAAATCAAGAAAAGCACTTCATGTGAAGAAGTTTGATAAGTGGTGCTCTTTACCGCAAAAAGGGAAAGGTGTAATTCTTTATAAAGAGTATACTGCTAATTCTTGGGTCTGTAAACCTAAAGGCCTCAGTAGTGGAAATGGAAGGATGCATTAAAAATGACCGCTAACGTGTGTGCCGTCCGATCCATCCCTAATACATCTCAAAATGACAACCATGTAAGCGCTGCCTCAATGAGTTTGAAACCCTGGGACATATGGAGACTTGCTACGCAATACTAATATTTCATAATATAAGGTCATTCATAGCTAACGAACTAAAGAAGAAGATTGTGAAAGTTCATGAGGAAGTTCGTGGTATCTTTAAAACAGGTAGCACCAGGCGCATAGCTTTGATAGCAATCAATTGTACCATCAGAAAGGGAGTGATCCTACTATCCGAATGTAATCTTACAGTGGCCAGCCTGCTGATGTTCACCTGGAAAAATAAATTAGTTTAACAGACACAACAGTTGTTGGACTGATGTTAGGTGCAAGAGGAACCATCCACACCTTGTTCGTGAAATTCTTCAATGATTTTGGTCTGTACAAACGTATATAAAAGTATTATCATCCAGCAGGTGGCATGAGTGGTAATAAAGGGGTCTGTTTCAATTCTGAAAAACCATTTATTTACTCAACAGCGATACATAGCCTATATAAATCGTCATTTAACATATTTTTAATGTATTAATTTTGTTAATATTTATATTATGTTCTATGTTGTAGGAGTGTTTTCCTCACATTTGTGTTCCTTTTTAATTGTATTTTTTATCTTGTAACTCGGTTTTTTCTTAATCTTGATAAGTTGTCTTAGTAAGCTTTGTATTATGCATTCCCTAAATTGGGAAAACTGTAGTTTATGGTACGAAATAAAACAGAGATAATTAGTATTTATATTACAAACATGTTGTATTTATGGGTTTTATTCAAAATAATTGTAGCGCTAGTATTACTTTCTCAAATACAAGATGTTTCTTGGGTAACTGAAAGGAAGCTTTCGCTTATTGTTGGGAATTTATTAAATGGTGATTATTTAAAAAAAAACTTTCTATGATTTTTAAAAGAATTTCGTAAAAATTCTCCGATATTTAATTTTGAAAGAGGAATATATTTGATAATTTCCATTCTGTGTCACATCAGGAGACAAATCAGACTAATGAAAACTTGTCTGAAAGGGAGGTGATTAACAATGTTAACAATTTTAAAAAGTGTCAAGGTCAAGATGTAGGAAGAATAATTCGAAGGAAGGGTTTAAGAAAGAAGGTAGTAGTGTGAGGATGAGAGGTTTTAGGTCATCGTTTCTTCCGCTAGTGGAAGTACCGTGTGGCAGAGGTCAATTGTCTGCTCTAGTGGGGCAGCAGTAAGTCTGATATCTTCTAGTATCCTTGATTAATTGAAGAGTTGGAGTCCCATGCCTAAGGTCAGTGCTGTCGAGGAAGCTTATTCTTCAGTTAACGTTGGAGCTCTAGAGTGCTTAGGATCGGTGATTCTAAAAGTTAAGATAGCCTAGGTACTTTTACTTGGTATGTTTATTTTATCGTCGTTAAGGATCTAATTATGCCGATTATATTGGGAGCTAGTTTTTGTTTTAAATTCTGTCCAGGTGTAAAATTCGAATTTATGTCTTAGTCTAATTACGTCTTATGAGGCGAATTTCGAAGCCTAAGAAACTTGCGCCTGATTGCCTTGGTTTCAATTTAGATAAGGTTACTATGTCAACGTAGATCTGGGACATTTATCTCTTGACCAGAAGACTTTTATTGAAAGTTTTATTTTAGATTACCCTGATGTGTGAAGAGGGTATGCTTTCACCAGCACGGTTAATCTTGATTTCCTACGTCTTGTTTCAAGAAATTCCCATCCTAATGTTGTAACTATATCTTCATCCTGTTCACTTCCGGTTTTAAGAAATCTAGCTGCCCTTCGTTGGACCTTCGCTATCGGATCAATTTGGTATGACCTATAACAGCATTTCTCAACCTTTTTGAACCCGAGGACCTCTAAAATGTCAAAAAAATTGTACGGGCCCCTAATTTTACATCCCACTTTTAAAAGGAGGCCTATATTCTTAATATTTTGGGTATTAATTATAGGTTATTATAACGAATTATGAGAAAAAATTTTACTTCTTTACTTTCCACTTGTTTTATGATATTTTTTAATTATATCTGCGGACCACCAGTGGTCCGCGGACCATAGGTTGAGAAACACTGACCTATAAGGATCCCGACCCATTGCTGCATATTCCATTATTGGACTAGCTTTTCTGAACAAACAAAAAATTACCCTCTCTGCATGACCTAAAAACACCGTGGAGCTACATCCCTGAAGGGACAAGGCCTACCACCCGACCGCTGCGTCATCTACCTTAGGCAGATGGCAGGATTTGGGGGCATGTGGTCAGCATGCCGACACCGACGGCCGTTAATAATGGTTTCCATGACCGGAGCCGCTACTTCTCTATCAAGTAACTCCTCGATTTGAATCATGAGGCTGAGTGCAACCCTACCAGACCTCCCTACCTCATAAAAGTCCGAGGAGGTACCGGGGATCGAAACCGGGGAAACGGATCTGTAGTCAGCGACGCTAACCACAAGACCACGCCGGCCTCTGCATGACCTAACATCCCTAATAGTTAGTCGGTGAGGTCCTGTTACACTCTGTATGTTTGAGGATTGTATGTAGCGGCACTTGACGCAAGGACGAGTAAAGTGATTTCTTGCCATGAGTATCCTGAGGGTATCGACAACTTGGTCACGTCAGAGTTTTAGCTTTCAAATTTAATGTGGTCACTGAAGATCTGGTTAAATTTTACTTATGTGATCTTTTTAATTGTGTAACTCTGATATGGCTTACGAAATCTCATATATATATATATATACATATACACTCACTTAATTAACAATAAACGTTAATGCCGGTTGACATAGAGTGTGGGGTGTCATATATAGTAGTCCATATGTAGTTTTGTCGGCACAACTACATATGAAATCCCGCACTGTATGTGAGCTAAGCTAAACTAACTTAGCTTAGCTCTTGGTCGACAACCGGCATAAAGTTCAGTACTGTATATTTATATAATTGTGAATAGATTATAGAATAAAAGAAGCTATAATAAATTACGAGTTCGTATTTCCGAACCTAAAAGCTTATCAATTCACTTCCCGAATTATATGCTAATGCAAAAGTAAATTTTCCCCTGGTTTAATACAATTTAAAGATGAGTTAACTGTTTCCAGTGAAGTATCAGTGAACATTTTGTAAGTGACTCAGATGACAAATTCCGACATTGTTAACTTATATCGGTTCCTGGTGTTATAATGAAGCAATAACTTATGTTTAAGTCGTCCAGATTGAAACAAGTGCTCTATAACAAGAAGTCTAACATCGATTTTTGTGGTAACCTTTTAAGTGAATGAAAAAACCAGCGGGTGATAGCTTATAGGAAAATAAAGATAAATATAACTTACTCCTATTTAGGAAATTGACTGTGATTCATATCAATATGTGATGGATAGTTCCTGGTAACAAAAAATGACTACATCATAAATTGTACGTCCGTCCATGAAACTTCATATTCATCTTGAGTGAGAGATGTTTACGATCCGAGGAGTGCAACCTTCATAAAACTTCCCTATTCTATTTTTGAAAAAAAAAAAAAAGCATATATCAAATTATTCTACAGGCTTTAAAAGAGGTTTAACTAGAAATTAAAAGTTTTCTTACTAGCAAAAGTACAGGGGATAATGATACTTCACACAAGAATAATCGCCTAGATATTTTAATTCACATGTTTACACCATTTTCATAAAGTCATAGCAGCAATGTTTTTACTTTCTCTACCCGTCCCATACGTAACAGGAAGTATTGTAGAGGAAGTATTGTTTTCGACCAACTCAATAGGAAGTTAATTTTTTAACATAAACACATGCTTTGGGGGTCCCCTGAATCCAAAAATACTATTTTCGTTAACATGTCCGTGTGTGTGTGTGTCTGTGTCTCTTTGAACACCCTAGCTCCAGAACGGAAAATCATATGAAAATAAAATTCTGCATTTGGGTAGGTACCTTCTGAGGATGTGGCGACAGAGGGGAGCTTTGCATGCGTATGGGACGTCGAATGTAGACTTCAATGTGAAATGTTATAGTGTGAATGTGTAGTACCTACACAAGATTCTTTATCATTGAAGGACATTAGTTAATAAAGTTTCTTCAGTTCTGTAGCTGCAGGTAAAACTTAAATAGTAATTCTTTGTATAGGTATAAGCAGTAAGGTACCGGTAAATATATTCATGAAGTTTCGCATTTATACTTGGTCTGATGCTGTCCCTAGGCCGTTTATATATTTGTGTTGCCTGGCTGCCTGTAACTTTTAGGAAAGTTCCCCTTGCAATATTAGTTAATTGCAGTTCTTATTTTTTCAGTTGTTTTCTTGGATCATTTGACTATTTTGTTTCTTCTGATCAGTTCCTTTTCTTCTTGGCTTGGGTACTCAGCACCGATGAATTACGTGTAAATAAGGTATGTGTGAGTAAGATATATAAGCATTCAAGAACCACAGATTATTGTATCTGTTTCTCCTATAATATTCTCATGTGTGGGTAAGTTTAATTCAAACTGCCAGTAAATGATTAAATAATCGCCCGAAACATATGAGCTATTTTTCATATTAAGTAATAAAATAAATTACTGATTAACTGTATTGAGATAATTTACGCCTAAAAGAAAGAAAAAAATCCCTTTAGGCAAGCCTACAGGCTGAGGTAGATTTCGAAGTGCTTTTGGTTTAATTTATTGTCGCTGCGTAGCAACTCTTCTTCTTTAGCCTTGGCATGACAAACCCGCAATAATAACTGCAAAAAAAGACAGAGCACTTTTTCAAACATTAAAATCCTGCCTTATGTGAGAACTATCAAGAAACTAGTTATTGATTTGTAGAGTACTCATCCAGAGCTTTTCAACGATACCCCACAAGACGTGGTTTCAAAAGTTTCGAATTTTCATCCCCCCACCCTCACTCGAACCCCCGAATCGTTGGTGTCTCTGTGAACTCCAAAGGGAGTACTTTAATTTATTTAAACAATGTTTCCCTCTATATTTCATAGGGGCCGAGATATAAATGTTTTAAAATTTCAAACCCCTCCCCAGACCACCCCCATGGGCCAATTTTGCTCATTAACGAACTTATCCGAATTATTGGGCCTAGAAATAACATAATAAAATTTAAATTCAAAATTACGGCCGCTAGCGTGTAAAGATATAAATATATAATTATATATATATATATATATATCACCATTTTTTTAACTGGCGGTAATTTCGTACTTAGGGAGGCATGAAACGTAAAGATATGAAAGATTTTTTTAGAAAGTCATGACATGGTATCGATTGCAATAGGTAGATTTTTCTTCGAAATCTACCTAAAAAAGATATTAAATGAATTTGATGGGTTAAGTTACTATGATAGCCGAATTTGTATGTATAAACTTATAAGTTATTTTAGAAATTTCACAAGGGAATTTAAAAATGTATATAAGTTTAGTAATTCTAAAAGGGTAAGCCTGGTAACTTATATACAATTATGTAATTTAGAATGAATACAACAATTTTTGGTATGAGCATACACGAAGTCCAGAACTATTTTCTGTGAACATAATTTCTATATAGCTAGTTTAATTACTTTTAAATATATTACATATTTAATAAAATATAGCCTAAATAAGAAAACACTAGTATGAGATTTATTATTAATAAATGTTGATTTTCGGGGCCCTACCATATTTTAGCACGGTTCCATGGTGAGGGCCATAGCCCTACAACTAGGAGTATATTTTTCAGGCCTGAGACACCAAACAGAATTCTTTTTAGATCGACCCACATGAAACTGAGACATGTTCAAACTTGCATAAAGACGGTACAGGCTTGTATAATTTTAAGATTTATCAATCACACTATCCAGAGGATGGTGGACATTATTCATAATACCGCGTTAATGTGATTAGTTCTATAACATATGCATTACTTATCAAACTAACCAGAAATGTTAATTATTTTGCTTAATAGCAGTCATTATGCATATTACCCACGTTTATCAAATTAACGGTAACATATAGTTAACATTGTATACCACTTGTAAGGGAGTCTTAAAAGAAAGTGCATTATGAAATAATGTTGAATTGCATAAGTAGGCTATATATTAATATTTCTAAGAAGGACATTTTAAGCCTAGAACACGCCGAGTAATGACAATGGCATTAGCAGTGAATGATGATGATGAATCTTATACGGCTTATATGGTCTAGGACTTTCGGAGGAACAATTATTGCGACAAATGGGTTTTGAACATTTATTCCATGTATTAAGAGAATGTCTAATTAATTGCTTCACGAAGAGAGATAGAAGACAGCTTCCTCTTCTGTCTCTTCTGTACGTGATTTCACAACAGGCATTCCTCAATGATCGAGTGTTGATTTCCTCATCTAACAAGACTCAAATAAGGGAATTAAAAAACAGTGATCCATTAGTTATTCAGATGACATAAATACATCTGATAATCAGCAGCGTCGCCAGGGATTTAATTAAGGGGGGGGGGGCAAAATCAATTTCGGACCTCAATTTCTAATGATTAGGCTAACACATTAATATTCACTTAGTTAACCGGGTCGTTATTTTGAACCCAAGCTGAATTCGACGAGGCTACAAAGTTTTTTTAAGTTAACAGAATACGCTCTTTTGAGCAATGGCCTTGGTGAGATATTATTATAAATACATATTATAGTTATAATTAGTTAATACTTGCTAAACTCATTATAAAGTAATTCTATTTTTTTTTTTTATTCTCCATGCTACAACAGTAGGTTGACAAAGAGTGCCACAAATAAATGAATCCATAAGGCAATCCAGAGGGGGCAGTTGCCCCCCCTTGCCGCCCCCCCCCATGCCGACGCCCATGCTGATAATAAAGCCTATTAGACTTAACTTTGAATCACCCCTATAAATGAGATGGCAGAAGTTAGATGCAGATACGAAGAAAAGTCTCTGGAGATTGTCGTGCACTATCTCTGCATTGTCATCAAATTATTGGTGGAATAAGTTAGGCAGTAAAGAAATGCGTATATAAGAAAATGGGTAAAATCCCATGTATCGACCCATTTTTTTATACTGAGATTCTTTTCATCAAACACCTTATTTATTTTGTTACAAAAGTACACTAAATCTCTGCCATATTAATTTCCTGAAATGATAAAAAATTTCATGATTGAACATTAGAGCTGTGGCATCACACCACCAGAGCAGCTAGAATTCTGGTTAAACAGGTTGACCAACACGATAAACTTCGCTGGAGATATAATATGGCACATTTTCGGAACGCGAGAATTCAGTAAGCCATACTAAACTAATATTACTGATCTCTATTTAACCTAACCTAACTGCCACAAAATAGGATCTACCTTAATGCACAGGTGGGTGTAAGACAGGAGCAATGTGCAAGAAGGACAGTTGATCATCTTGCTTCGCTCAGAAACAAACAAAAAATCACATCGCCCGTGCAAAGGTGCATATCGCGTGAATGGGTCCACTGCAATGGGATTATGCCACAAAATATTCCTGGAGGATGGACTTAAGGAAACAGGTAGTGAATTCTGAGCTTGGAACGAGCATAGAAATGGCAGTGCTCTGATGAGAGCTGTGAGGTAATAGGCTAAGTAGTGAACCTGCTACCCGACATATGAACCGATATTCTTCCACCAAGAGCTGCTCAATCAAAAGGAAATCCGGCAGCTCATAAACTGCGAATATCTTGATGACATCACCCTACATGATTTATAATAATAATAATAATAATAATAATAATAGTAATATTTATTAGCCAATGTCCGTACAGGTGAGGCATCGTCAATGTACGTAATAACTAATAATAGTTCTTATAAGACAAAACAGCAGTAAGGAATTCGTGTACAGAGTAAAATGGTCTCCTTATCAGCCATGCATATACATAATTTTTTTAACTATTTATGGGTAAACAACGGACGCTTAAAGGCAGTTTGTTGAATAAATTAATTCCATTATATCGTGCGATTCAGGTAATTAGTGTTATCCAGCGCTGTCTAGCGCTTACCATTAGTTTATAATCATAAGTTGTTGTGATTGAAATAACATTTTAGGAAAAAATATTACAAATAAGCAAATATGTGATTTAATTTAATATGTACTTAACTTACATACTATGATGTTACCGAGCCGTAGTTTTTCTCTTAGCTCCCGGTGAAGGGGTGGTGGAAGCTTGAAAGGCGCAGCCCTTGAGGGGGTTTGGGGGCAAAGATTTCCACAAATATTCACTATGTTGTATATGTACTTCCGGGTTATGTAGGCCCTACTCGAAGTTGCTTGCTTCGTTGCTGTTAGGTTACTGAATCTGTAGTTCCTATATTTCCACAAGGTTTCCAGGTGACGCTAGTATAAAAATCATACAGTTCTAAGCGGCATTAAATATTCCTCATTACAAACTGTTTTAAGGATAGTTCAGAAAAATATATTGCCGTAATTAATGGTGTGAAGTGTGATTTATTCCTGCAAACAACCATGTCATGTCATGTCATGTCATGTCATGTCATGTGAAAAAATCAGTGACATCTATGAACATCTCGCGAACGAAGACATTGTATGCTAATCTCACGTTACAATTTTCGTCATTGATTTTCCAACAAACTCTTAGCGCAGTGGATAGAGCGTTGGACTAATGATCCGAAGGATCGTGGATCTAATTTTGAGGCATTCAAGGTAATTTAGTTGTGGAATAAACTGTAAAAATAAGTCATTTTAAAGGAAAAGAAAGGAAGGAAGAGAGAGAGAGAGAGACAGGGAGGAATGAAATATTAATTTTCACTTTCATTTTATGGAAACTAATGACATTTCACGCTGGAGACGTCATCAAGATGTACGCGATTCAGGCAATTACCGGAAATCCTGAAGGTAAACACTCTGCATTGAATTTTCTCAATGGGATCCCAGAAATGGAATATCACTACTGCAGGAAGGATACTTCTAAACTTTATCTTATACTTCTTACAACGCTGCATACCTTTCAAGTTGAAATGAGTTCACTCTATGCAAATAAAAACAATTTATTCCGAGTTGCAGTTACGCAGTCAGTTGTTTAGTTGGATTTAAGTCCTATGTATCTGGATTTGTCTCTACTAATTTCAAAAATATAAATAATGCAATCATCCTAAAAGCAAATACTGATTCTAATAATGCTTCTCTTTAAAATGTACTCTATCTATATAATTAATTGCAGAAAATGGGAATATAGATATATCTAATATGAATAATAAACTGTCTAAAAGTATCTACGATCAGAATACGTAGCTTAATTATATGCATTGACTGATTGTGTAAATTCTAAAAGATAAATGGTAATTGAAAAACGCTCCTTACTTTTTACATATTCCTCCATAACTATTGTTCTGTACTTTTTGTATGTCAAGATCAGTGGCGTAGCAAGCTTAGGTGGTACCCGGTGCGGAAAATTTCTTGTCACCCCCTCCCCATTTAAATTATTAAAAGATGGAACAGTTCCAAGTGTTATTTTTTGGATAGTCAAAGGTAATCCCACGAGAGTTTAAGAGTTTATCGATGGATGCAGCTTCAACGAATTTATCTGATGTAACTCGTAAACTCAACGGATTATGCAAAATTAGTAATAATTACTTTGTTATACAGAAACAAAACTAAGCTCCGAAATCATTTTATACTATGAATCAACCATCTATGAGTCGATTCGAGTTACCATATTGTGACCAGTGCTACCAATGGTGCATATAAGAATAGTTAACCTAATTCAGCCAATTTTGTTAGAAGGAAAGACATACATATCAAGCACATTATGCAGTACATTGTACATTGTACTGTTAAACGACAATAAATGCTATTATTATCATTATTACTATTATTATTATTATTATTATTATTATTATTAATCTAAAGTACGTTATAGACAGTCAGATATATATTGTTTTCGTGAGCGACAGACTGTAGGTGTTACCGTTAATAAAGCGAACATCTAGGCCAAAATACACTCCCGAAAATGTGCAAACTTTTATTTTTTGAGTGATTTTTTTATATTTTGTTTTCCAAGCGAAATCTCGAATTTTGGAAAGATGAATTTTAATAAAAGGAAAAAAATTGTATTTATGTCAGATGCCTTTCAAGATGTGAACCGAAGATTGGAGACAAGTTTTCCTTATTTTTACACAAAAAAAAGTTTTCTCGAAAACGGCTCTAACGATTTTCTTTAAATTTTGCACCTGGGTTGCTTATAGAGCAAAAACTTTTATTTGAAACACTTTTTCGAAATAATTCTCTGAAGGGTAGTTATAAGCCACCCACTATGAATACGGGCTCTTTGCAATACGGCCCCTTGCAACGGAAAATCGTAGGAAAACAAAATTTTGTATTTGGGTTAGGTACCTTTTGGGGATGTGACACGAAGATTGGTGACAACTTTCTCTTATTTTTAAGGGGAGGCTAACTTTTATTTGGGCAGAGGAAGTTATGTGAATTATACATCAATTTTTTAGGTTGATCCTAATAAATTTCATAAACAAGTAATGTAACTATTTTACTGAACTGTATTATTAATAATCTATTCTTAAATATGCGCACATCCCAGTTCAAAATCTAGATTGAAGGAGATTTCGGAGTCAACTCACATTGGAAGTTTATTTTCGTCAAAGTCATGACTGCCGCCGCGGGTAGAATTGGTTGCGGCTTAAGTGATATAAAATATCATTTAAATTAATAAAACCGCAGATACAAGCATCGACAGAAATAAACACCCCTCCCCTAACCATAATATTATTGTTCGTATCAACACAGCGGCCAGTTCAGTAGAGTTTTATTACCTACGTTGACATAATTTAAAACTAAAAAAAGTTTCAATACGCATGTTGACTAGTAGAAAGTTGTTACGCATATTTCATTGTTTTTAAAAAATTATTATTTTTTTAAATTCCCTTGAGCTATTTTTTACTTACAAAGACACATTTTTATTTTGTCCCGCACTCCCCTTCCTACGCCACTGGTCAAGATCTGTTACTCTCACTGCGTATCTTTATATTGTGCGTTTTCTGTGTAAAGTTATTAGTAGGCGTTAGCATTAGGTTAAATGTTTAGTATTGGTATTGTAAGAGAACATTGTAATTGGGTAACGTGCCTGTTATATTCTCAAGACAAATAAATAAATAAATAAATAAATACGGTACTTCGATGTACTGTAGTTGTCTTTGAATAGCATCTGATTGATATAGATGTTACGTTATTAAGATGCTAAACTGTTTTACGATCTCCTGTAAAGTTGAAGTTTCTGGCACACGAAGTTGTTCACCACGAGCTGAACTTGTAGGAGAAACGAGACTTCAGCCTCTTTCCACTTCTTGGCCATGTAAACAACGTGACATCAATGCTCTGCAGTACGATACACATGCAATAAGTTTCAATTCCGCATCAGTGGCGTTGCATAGGCATGAGATGCACACTTTGGGAAGTTATTCACTATAATCTATAACGATCAAACGTATTAAAACTTCATGAATGAATTAACAAAAACTTAACACTTTACATGATCTTATAAATTGAATGTCACTGCCACGGGTTCTAATAGGGCCTATAAGTGGTATCAGTCTACTTACTAAGTTAAACGGTCTTTAACGTTCTCCCCCATTGTGAATGGTTTCATTTTTTCCGCAACATATTTAGAAATGCGGTGACTGGCACGAACCAATTGTTTTGCTTTGATCTTACTACCTTGTTTGAATATGTCTGTTTCGCCTTTTTTGACTTTCTAACAACTATTTCCTGTCGTCTTGTACAAAAGATATTATCCAATTTTATGATAACAAATTCAAATGTTAATACAAAGTCACATTAAACTGATCGTTACATTTATTAGTAAGCAATTATTTGTCGTAGCTAAACATTAATGACAAGTTAATTTAGTAATTTATTACAATTTATGCTAGTTGGCATGCTTCATATTGAAGTTTATTCTGATGTTGAAATGTAGCCTACAATAGTCTAAAGCGAATTGGTACACAAAATATCAAACAAAACGAGATTTCATTCTGTTTAATTTCATTTTGGTTTTGTTGTATCTACTAATTCTCAGTCCTGACGGAAAGAATAGTTTTTCTTTTGCTGCGCCATACTCCTTAGCATGTTAGCAAAAGGTAAACGAACACCACTGACTGCTTCCACGCTCCGTATGTTAAGAGGTGCGCTGTATCATGAAGGGTCGTGGAAGGAGTAATGCAAGGGGAATGCTTTAGGTACTCAATGAGTACCAGCTCGCAGACCTTGATGTAGATTAAATTCATGAATATGCTGTGCTAGAACTAAACTCAGTGACGAACATATCTGGTAAAGCAATTGTTAGTCAATTACGTTAGGTAGGCCTATTCATTATTTATTTCGTTCAGTTTTACCTCTTCCGTTGTAAGGACGTTTATGCGGCCCACGCCTTACAGAATTGTGACCTGTCGGGAAACTCTTTTTTGACCAGGGAGCGACATGGATAGGGTTGCCATCGGTCACAGGTTTCAATTGTAATTGTAATTGTAGGTTTCAAGGACAATCTGCGATTTGCAATATAGGAATATGACTAAACCAAATAGGAAATTCTGTCCGCTATATTGTTTTGAAGTTACAAATTTTGAAAATGTTCATAAACTTAAATTACTACCACATAACAATGCTCTTGTCATTGGTACTCCTTACAATCAGTGAAGGAAGTGGGAAAAATCCAGAGGCGGTATGCTATCCCAAAACTTTTTCCTATTATACCTGAATTAAGAATGCACATTCCCTCCCTTACAACATAATAATTATGTGATATACACTTGGTGTGTTTTTAATTAACTTCCTTCATGAGTAACCAACCCTGCTTTATAGATGATTGCCAAGCAGGACCACAACACAAGACCAGAACATCTTGTACTGTCGACTGGCAGACGTTCATTTTTTTCACGGTCACAGAAACCACCAATACCGGCTCTGGGTGTCGGCATGCTGACCACATGCCCCAAATCCTGCCCTCTATGGTAGATGAGCAGCGGTCGGGTGGTAGGCCTAGTCCATTAAGGAAGGTAGCGCCACGGAGTTTAGTTTATTAATTTCGCATAAAATATTTTTAAAATATGTAAGACCTATTTAAACAATATAAAATTTACAACATTTTGTTACCGAGAAATTTTTTAAAAACATCGAATCTGGTGGTAGAGTCATTAAGATGGCAACAAAGACCATCACAAGTTATCGTCGCAGCCTTCTATAGTGACAATCGCTACCAATTAAAAAGTACGAGTGGATTAATAATCATGAAAAGTAATTATTATATTACGAATAAAAGGAACATTATCAGATTGTATTAAATAGCCACTGATTTTCAGTGACGGTATGCTATTTAACGATTGAAACCAGTGCCGGTATGCGATTGGACCTTTAAAAGCAGTGACGGTATTCCATACCGCCTCACTTCCCTCGCTGCCTACAATAGTCCCAGCACAGATGCTGTCAATTAATAAGAATATTTTAAAATGTTGACTGCTTTAGTCTATATTTTCATTTTAAAGCATATCAAACGTGAATAAACACTATTAATTGAAAAACGTTAAATTCTTAGTAGGCCTAAGTTCAATTGAAGAAACATAACATATTTCCGTTTGTTGGTTATAGAAATGTCATTCCATCTTTGTAACAGGTTAAATTGAAGCTAATGCAACATTTATATTTTTACTATTAAAATTCTCTATTTTCATTCATCTTGTGGAAATTTCCCGCCAGAATATTTCAGCTTCCCCTGATGGACCCTAAATAAGTAAATAGCCTTAAAGAGTTAGAAAAGCCAAAATCCTATGATGCTGTTAAAACCATTGTCACCATTTTGATAATATATATACTGTACGAAAGTTCCTTAATATCAATTGACATACTTGGTTCAAAGCAAACGACTTTCATCTTGTTGAATATCGCAACTCTTAATGCATGGCCTCTTAATAATGGTGGCATTTTGTTATTAAAATGCAATAACATGAAGTTTTTTCTCACTATAAATTTAGACTTTTAATAGTCTACAATACACAAATATGACACAATAAATAATGGGAATATTATAGGAGAAAAATTCCTCTAACACTGGGATTTGAGCCCAGGACCTGAAGTGAACTCTTGGCTTAGCTCAGTTGGTAGAGCAGTGGTACGGATAACCAAAGGTCCTGGGTTCAAATCCCAGTATCAGAGGAATTTTTCTCCTATAACAGTCTCATGTAATGTCCAACAGAGACAATAATCTGTGGTTCATGACTGCATATACACTAAAAAAAATAATAATAACTAAATCGCAATACAAAACCTCAGGCTCTCAAAAACGCATATTAGTTTCATATGGGAATTAAACTGTACAATACAATACCAAACTAATGTCACAATTTATCATTAAAATTTTTTAAACCAAAATTCTTTCAATGGTTAATTTAAAATCCATTTCATTCTGTATAGGATTTTTTTTTAAAGCAATGATATAATTTTGTAACATTTGTGCACACAGTCATCATCACCTCCACCATCGTCGTTAAAGTAGCATACTGAATGGCTATACGACTTGCTAAATTTTATTTTGTTCGTAAGATTCAGCTTTCTGCCAAATTTCACTAGCATCGTACTCATCGAATAAATTTAAAATTTTAACGTATGTAGCATAGCGTTACAATTGTGACTTGTTCCTGTAAGTGCGAACAGTATCCCAATTGACATTCATTTCATTTCATCAAGAAAAGTCTTTGGTTTAACGGAAACCCAAAAACCCGGAAGATGGCAGAAGTTAACACAAACGTTATGCGCGCCACCTATCCTGTAATATATAAAGTATACAGTTCATACTGCTCTCTAGAGATGGCAGCATACGCAAACGCATTCTGCCACCTACCAATCGTCCATTCAACTTCTCCAGACACATTACAGCTGGAAATTACTAATTTATTTTTACGTAAATAATTTTGCAGTTGCGGCCATTCACATAAGTGATAATTTTCTCCAAACTAATCAAGTCCAATAATATAGCAAATTTAACTAGGTCGACACACATTACTAGTTTCAGTATCTGGTAGGGAATTCGAGAACTTCAACGAATCAGCTAGCCCAGGGTCAACTACCTTACTGCACCGCATTCCTAAGTTTTTTTTTAAGTGACTACTAGGCCCTCATTTTTATACGAGGGGAATAAAGGACAAGGTCCCATGCTGGTACAGTCACGTAAAATGTGTAGTGTATCAAGAGTCAAAACATGAAAATTAAAGAAACACAATCCTGGTTGCCAGTAATAATGTAATTGTCATTATTATTTATTAGCCCTTACTGTTAGTAATAATACGCCTACAACTTATACTAGGGTAGAACTATTATTTTTAAAAATTTAATGTTACAAATTTTTCTGGCTATACTACTTTTTTTTAAAGTGACTATTGGTTAAAAACTATAAAGGGGACTCTTTTCAAATTTTTTACATGTTAGTATAGCTAACTTAAATATTTTCATAATTATGTTACTTATTTGTTTATGATAGTGGCTTATATATATACTTTTTACAAAAGAGAGTACCCTATTCTCTGAAATTACTTTAAATACAAATTTAACACTTTCCATGAATATCCTTCATATTATGTAACACAATTCTGAACCTATCTTCATTGGAACAGTTTAAAAAATAACACACGCATAAATTCCGTCACACAAAATGTAGTAAAATTTACAACATAAAAATATTCCTAAATCTTATAATAAAAACACATCAATGTAAGTCTGCTACCAGTTCTTCATTACCATTTTTAAGGAATGTGCAAAATTTCAGCACTCTAATACATTTTAAGATAAGACTACAAACATAAACAAAAAATAAGTTTTGAAACATTTGCATTTCAAAATTTTGCAATTTTCTGACTTAGCCTAGGCCTATACATCAATGCATTCCAGAATCATATGATTATCATAATGATATTATGTCTTCACTGTCTGCTTCTATTTTTTCTCTCTCTCACAATGCCTTCTCTTGGTCCTAGCTTCTTTTTTATTTATCTGGGAAGCTCTTTCTGCATAGTGAATGCGGTTCTAGTCAATCAGTTGAAATGCTTTCTCTGATTTTAAAGGGATGTAAACTGCATACATATTTTTTAGTGTGAAAAATATTGCATACAAAATACAAAAGTGCATACCGGTACATATATTCTTATTTAGGAAGATGCAGATAAGTTTTTCCTCCTAACAACAAAATTAAAAGTTGTTACGGGTTTTCTTGGAGTACTGTATTCCCTTAATTAATTTCAAAGATAACTTTTTCATGTACAGAAAATCTTCATCGCAGAAGAATAACTAAAGACAAATAAATAGACCAAGTTGGCAAAACTAACTGCTAACAAACAATTAATTAGTTATGTCTAGGCCTATGACTAATTAAAATTAATACAAGTGTGGAGTTGTGTAAATTAATTAAATTACAGGGACAAGCTACAACATATTGCAAGACAAGAATCCGAACATCAGTGCATCATCTACACTCTAGAAAATGGAGAAATACAGAGCAGCTGTAAATATAAACGCATTCTTAATTTAAGAGTTATATGTCCAAGAGTTCATCACCAGTTTTTACAATTATTTAAGATGGCTGACTCACATCATCACCTTCCAGATTGTGGCAACCAATTAAGTCATTATAATGAAGTTATTCAATGTCCGAATCAATGTGGATAATACTTCCAACAGTGCCTTAGCTTTTTCCATGAAAATATGTTTGAAGTAGTGTAAAGAAAGGAAAAGATGAAATAAGTGTATTTGTATAAGATCTGAATGTGTGGTTAGGTACCGCATCACAATAATAATACAGTAAATGAAATGATGAACCAGATTGATAATTTACAATATGATTTAAATTCTAAAATAGATGTAATGATTAGAGAAAATTGAAGCTTGAAAAGCAAAGTTGAAGAAATAATTAAAGAAAATAAAGATTTGGGAGAATCTATGCAATTTTTAATGCTGAATTAATAGTTTTGAAGGAATTGAAATGAATTGTTGATAGTAAAAATAACAGGAGTAAAGAAATACAACAGGGAACAGAAGAGTTAAAGCAATATTTAAGACAACTCATAATTTATTACGCTATGGAAAAAAATGTATTTGATGTTCAAGAATTTTCTTGCTAACATATACAGTGACGCCAACTTATATGGGCCCGTGGTGCTCAAGCCCACCCAATAATTTGCCGCATGTTATTATCATACTTAGGCCTATTAATTGCTATTACTGAAAATTGTGATTATTTGTTGAATTGCTGTAAAGCAAAAATCAGGCGATCTTCTCTTGTTCCATTTCCCTCACAATAATTTGAAATAGTTCCACAATTCATTACTGTTTTACGTCTGTCGGTGCAGTTTCCACATCCATCGCTGTTCTAGTAAGTTCATACTTAAGGAGAGCGCAGAAAAGCTAGACTTAGAATTTAGACGATGCTTGTGAGAAAAAATTGTAGGAAGGTCATTCATTAACAGACAAGACAAAAAATTGTGATATAAGACAAAGGTGTGGACATTGGTAACAGGTTAAAAGAGTGGAATTAATTAAAAAGGCCAACAAGGGACAATAAACCACAAAAAAGATAGTGTGATTGGGGAGAATAGGCTCCTGGTCTAAGGAAAGATGAAGAAGATAGTTTACTACAGTCAGGAGAAACACTTTTTGGATCACGCCGTGCTACATAATTATTTTATTGTAATAGGTACCTAAAACAAAAACTTTATAATATAACATTATTAATTTTAAAGGATTTTCGTTAATTAGGGTACACAATTCTTTTTCTGGCGGTTGAATCACGTTGATTGTTATTCATTATTACAAACAAAGACATCGTGTCTTACCCAATTTTATATTTATCCGAATCACCGTGTAAGTCCATTTCATGAATCAAATAAGGGGCGGGAGTATGAAAATTTGAAAAACTTTGAGCCCACCCAATGTTTTTCAAAAGTTGGCGCCACTGAACATATAAGTCAATATCAACCGTTACATTAAGGCAGTACATCTAATTTAAATTTTCTATGGTTAAATGTGCAAAGTTTGAGGAATAAAACTACAGATATTGAGATATTAATTACTCAACTTCCTTCATTGGAAGTTTTGGTTTTACCTGAACCTGGTTAAAACTGTTTGAACCATAGTTTTAACAATTATGTAAATTAATTTCAATTATTTTATTCATCTAGACTCAACAAAAAAGTAAAAAGAAGCTATAGTTATTTATGTGAATATTAGTTGGAATGCTAAATTAATTACAAATGTGGAAACCATAGAATACGAAATACTAGCAATCAAAATTAAAATCCCTAATTTAAGAATGTTACTGCTAATAATCCAAAGCAGTTTTGGAAATTAGTAAACAAAATTCTGGCCTAACCTTCTATTTTTTGCAACGGTTTTGATGTTTTTTTATATACGAAGAATGGAAAATCATTAAAGAGTGATAATATTTCTGAATCTTTTAACTTGTAATTTATATACATATTGGTTCTCCATTATGCAATTCTATTATGTACACTGATATACTATTAGATCACTATAATAATGAATTCAGGGATTCCTTCTTTTTAGATCCTGTAACAACTCAAGAAATAAAGTTTATTAGTGAGTTTATATCCAAGAATAATATAACTAATGATGGGTTTTTTTCAAGATGTTGCAGTACCAAATAAACGTAAAATTGCTAGTGTTATTCCAATTTTTAAGAATAGGAATAAAAATAACCCTCAATAAAATGAACCCTACTAACTATTGGACTACATGTATATTACCTGTGTTGTCTAAATTTCTTGAAAAGTGCATTGAAATGAAATTACATTGATATTTGGACAAAAATTATTAAATTCCAGTATGGTTTTAGGAAAGTGTCATCTACTTTAGCTGCAGCAGTTCATATAGGCCTAGTTATTAAATTTCAGGAATGTCTAGACTCCAATAAACTTTCAGCAGGACTTTTTATCAATTTAAAAAAGCTTTTAATACATCATTCTTTTGAAAAAGCTGCAAAATTTAGCAATTAGAGGTAGGCCTATTGTGTTGGATTGGTTCAAAAGTTAATGAATCTGAAAGTAGTGTAATACTTATTAAATGTGGAGTACCTCAATGCTCTATATTAGGGCCCCTTTTCTTTTTAATTTATGTTTAACTGGAAAGCTAATAGATAATTACAAAGATAATCTAAAAGTATGGAATGATCGTTTTGCCCAAAATCTACATGAAAATGACTTTGACAGTGCAGTGACAGAATTTACTTTGTTCCTCTCTAATTCTATTGACTCTCTGCCAGGCCCAAAACACCCAGCAAGAAAATACTATGAAGCGAGAAAGCAACTTCGCGAGATCAAAGATCAACAAACTTACCACCTCAACGCGCTACTAAAAGAGATAGAGAAAAGAGGCGAAATAGATATAAATATGAGGAGATACAATATTTATATTACAATCAGAGACGGAAAGCAGTGAGAAAATTTATGAACGATAACAACCAGCAATGCACAGCTGATATTCAAGAAATTTTTTCTTATTATTCTCACTATTTTTCAAATCCCAATGACTGTGTCAGGAAAGAGTACCGAGACACTTTAGCGGAAGCAGAGCGTGCTGTCCTAGATGACACAGAGTATGATATTATTTCCAAAGAAGAAATAGTACAAGCCATACACAGAATAGCAGTACACACAGCTCCAGGCCCCGATAGAGTTCTCGTTCGAGTAATAAAGGATGACCTCGCCGCTGAAATTAAAGCTAAAATAGCTACCAGAATGCTAAAATCTGGCCAGGTTCCAACACTATTCAAAAAAGCTCGCACCATTCTGATATACAAAAAGGACGATCCCTCAGACTTGTCAAACTGGCGTCCAATATCCATATGCAGTGTCCTGAGAAGGGTGATAGAACGAGCTTTAGATGCCAGACTCAGATGCTTCGTATCATTTAGCAAACATCAAAGGGGTTTCACCAAATCACCAGGCACGACAATCAATACATCACTACTGTGTTCTATTCTGCTTTCTTCGAAAGTTTTAAAGAAAGATTGCACCATTGTTTTCCTTGACATCACTAAAGCATTCGACAATGTAGGACACAGTCATTTGCGTAAAACATTAGCATCGTCAATGGCTCTGAATAAACTATCTGATCTTATATGCAATCTACAGGAAAATAACACTACACAAGTGGAAAGCAGATTTAAGAAGACGCAGCCAATAAAATTCCTTTGTGGAGTTATGCAAGGATCTCCCTTATCACCGACATTATATAATATTTCCACAGACCATATATTTCACGAACTAAGTGAAAAGGAAATTTTAGATCATTATGGATATCGACTAGATGATGGATTAGAACCCCTAACCATTCTAGGTTTTGCTGACGATACTGTTCTGATTGGTAATGGAATGTCGTCTGCCAAAGAACTAACATGGATGGCGCTTCAGAGATTTAAAGAAATTGGTTTAGATATCAATCTTCAAAAGTCTGTAGCGATAAATATAGTCGGTGGTAAAATAGTTAATGAAGAGTTCAGGCTTTCCTCCGATATTAATATTCGTTGCATTTCTGACCATGAATGTATAAAATATTTAGGGGTAAATTTTTCCGATGACATCGTTCTGGATGGTAAAAAAGTATTGACTGACCTCCAGGAGAAGCTGGATACACTGTCGTCTAGTCCTTGGTTAAATTCTACCCAGAAGTTCCAAGTATTGAACTCTGTGATTTGTCCATCTTTAACCTATCGCTTTATATCCATTCCATCCGAAAAATTCCCTGAAAGATTTTTGTTAGACACAGACAAAATGATAAAATCTACATTAAAACAAATATTATGCCTTCCTACGGATATTCCCGATTCAATGCTGTACAGCAATAGGCAAATGAAGGGCCTTGGATTATTTCGAGCCAACTGGGAAGTTTTCCTTCAAGGAATAAATGGAATAAACATCCTGATCAAGTCAGAAAATGAACACATTTTACAAACAAGGAATCTTGATGATGACTTGTCAAGATGCATGAACTAACTGAATGTCTCTACATCTGAGTTGCTGAAAGATTGTCGTGGATTTTTTTATACAAAAAAAATTAGGTATTTTCTTCAGGATGAGGAATATAAAAACTGGTACAGTCTGAGTCATAAAGGCGAAGGCGTTTGTCTCTATAAAGAATATCCTCCTGCCAACAAATGGATAGTAAAGCATTCTGGCCTGTCTTCATCTGAATGGAAGGAGGCTCTGAAAATGTTAGCCAACACAGCAGCAGTGCGTGCTGTTCCGGGTAGAAGTCAGGACGGAAACCATTGCAGAAGATGCAACGAGATTGAAACTTTGCCTCACATCCTTGGCTTTCGCCCGTTTAGCGAAGCACTGCGCAATACTAGACACCACACCATAAGATCGACTATTGCCAGTGCCCTCCGAAGTAATGGCTTCAATGTCTTTGAAGAGGTTCACGGTCTTGCCACTAATGGCAGCTGTAGGAGAATCGACATTATCGCCATGAAACCAGGTGATAGTAAAGGATACATCTTGGATCCTACTATAAGATTTGAGACTCATATCGACCAACCTCATGAAGTGCACTTAGAGAAACAGGAAATATATGAACCAACAGTGCCCTTTTATAAAGAAAAATATAATTTAGAAGACATTGAAGTACGAGACATAATGGTGGGTGCAAGAGGCACTATCCCTCTAAAGTGTGTCACTCTACTTCAAGATCTGGGAGTTTCAACATCGCTCTATAAAGAAATTGCCTTACAGGCTTTAAAGTTTTCTGTAAGAATACTCAGATACCATCTGTATTCGAAACAATAGATTTCTTATTTCTTCTTCTTCTTTAGAGATAACCCAATAACACATTTATAGTGTATACTAAATACTTCTTTGTTGTAATTATTAATTCGTTATGCTATTCTTTGTCATTTGGCAGCCTCTGATGTAGAGGAAGATTGTTAAAATAAAAAAAATAAAAATGTTTACCGCTACAAGGAACGGCTTTGTTTTTCCTTAGGAGGCCATGACTATAGTAACAACAAACAAATCAATTTTACTGCAATAATTATTAAATTTCAGTGATTTTAAAGCTAAAAGTACTTAACTCATGATGGTTAAAAAAAATAAAAAGATTATGCCTGCAATATATAAGAATGAGAACATTCTAAATGGTAAAATTGCTTCATTTAGTTCAATTAAAAAAAAAACATCTTTATGCCATGCCTGCAATAAGGAGGTAAATATACATGATTATTCATTGCAATGCAAAGGGAAGTGTAGATTACTGTGGCATATGGAATATGTTGGTTTGAAAGAACATAAATGCTCAAAGATGTTTTCATCTGATGGGAACTGGTATTGTAAACCAAACGTAACTTCAATGCCAAAGTAATCAAGAGAATACTGACCTGGTTGGTCTATTGGGTGATGATTTATTAAGAAGAATGATTATACCACAAGGAGAAATGAAGAGAGATCTTTAGATTTCTTGTAAGACACCTGAAGGGCCTCGTTGCATGCTGCTTCTTTAGCTAACTGGTCTGCTAGCTCATTTCCCTGGACCCCCACATGAGCCTTCACCCAGATGAAGTGTATTGTCCATCCTTCCTCTTGTCTGCTTCTTAGTTGCTGCCTCAATCAGTTTTTGGTGGTTGTTGTAATTTACCAGTGAGTCAAGCGTAATTTTGCTATCTGTGTGGATAGCGGCTGTCATTTCCATTCCTTCCACGTACCCAGTTTTTCCTATTGTTTCTAGTGCTTTAACAATGGCTAGTTCTTCTGCTTGGTTATTTGAAAAGTTGTGATTTAGTTTATATTGAAATTGATGAGAAACATGATTGTTTTCCATTATGGCACTCCTGCACCTGCCCCTCTGTCGCATTTGCTGCCATGTGTAAACTTATAGATTTCAAGTGTATAAATTATGTTTTGTACTTTTTGTATGTAGGCTATATATGTATGCATGTATGTACAAACATATGTGATAGGGGTGGTAATCCAAATTAAAATGATGTGAATCAGACAGCTTCTAAAATATTCTTCAAGGATATTTCTGCTCTCAGACACTCAGATCTCAGTTAATTATTTTCCTTTTGTATATATCTAGATGTAGGCTACTAAATATAGCAATGTGATATCGAATTTGGCAGGGGAAGTGGGCGAAATATACCAATATCACTAAGGTTATTTTACTCAGGATTCTCAAAGCAAATTATATAATGGTACTGACTAATTTTTGTCATAGTTTTTCCAGTATGAATGTTTCAGAATAAGGAGGGTCAACCCAGACAGCCACAATTTTGTACATTGAACCTCAAGTTATATTGTTATAGACCTGAATTTGTATTGGATTTTGAGAATTAAAATCATTCAACATTATGTAGACATACTTGCTTATATTCAGCTGTAATTTGTTACTTTCAAGTAAGTTCTAGGGAAATATTGTTTTCATTTTGTTTATTTTATTTTATCTTGTAGTTCAATTCTGTTTTCATGGCAGATCTATTGGCATACGGTATGTTGTTTATGATCTACAAATAGTACCGTTTCAGAGAAAGGTAAATGATTTGAGAGGTTATTACTATAAATCTAGAAAGTACTGGGCCTAGAATTGAGCTCAATTATCGTATACAGGAAACTGTTGAGGGTGCTGAAACTAGCTCTAAAACTGCTGCCGATTTTCAAGGTATGACTTGAACCAGTTACCTGCAAGTCCTCTGATACAATATGATGCTAACTTTGTAATTAATAAGTCGTGATTGACATTATCGAAAGCATTTTTGAGATATATGAGTAATCTTAAGCTTGAGTCTTTATTGTTTCTGTGTGGAGAAAATTTTCAATGAAGATTAAGATGTTCAACTGTTGTTGACCTTTATGGAAACAAACTGATTTAGAGAAGATATTAAGGGATTCAAAGTAAGGAACAAATCTGTTGTACATTATTTTTTTTATTTTTTCTAGGAGACAACCTAGCACAGCTAACATCAAACCCAGAACTGATAATGGAGGCTGTAACCAAACAAAGCTACAACCTGGAAGAAACCGTAAAAACCACCATAACAGAAATGCTGAAAGCTGAAAATATAGGCAACCTAGAAGAGGCTAGAAAATCTGCTGCTGCAAATGAGAAATGTAGCCGTCCTGAATCCTAGGTAATTATGACAGCAAAGAATGCTCTTGTTAATCCCGCTCACCAGACAAATAGGCCTACAAAGAAAACGCATGGAGAAAACTATGAAAAGGGGGACAGTAGTACAATAGTATAATTATAATAGTATAATTGAAAATTTGACCAAGCCTCACAATAAGGAAAATTCTCCTAATATCTCAGAGGTGAGAAACGATGAAGAAACTCTCTCTCAGACGCAGGAAGAAGATGAAGAAGAAGGGCTCTCAAGAACTGCACAAGTACCATATTTTACAGACCATAAGACGCACATTTTTACCTTGAAAACAGAACCTTAAAAGTTGGGTGCGTCTAATGGTCCGAAGTAGGTCTACACTAAAAAAATTTAAATTACCGGAATAACATAGCTATATACAAGATGTTGTGAACGATAAAACAGTTAACAATTTTAGCACAGTCTGTATATCACTGTACTTGTCACAATCGTAAAATGAGGATAGCTGAAAGCCAGGTATCCAATGCTAAAAGAAAGGTAACTTAATGAGTTCTTTTATACAAAAGGAATGTCTTCACCGGGTGGTTTAAATGAATGCAATGACCTCTAAACAGCCTTGTCCCGTTACACTCACCGTATGCTGAATTGAGGGTTAGAAGGTGTAAAAGTATTTTCAGTCTTTCATGGTGCCAACTTATATGGGATCGTGTGGCTCAAGCCCACCCAATAATTTTCCGCATACTATTAACATAATTATTTGTTGCTACTACTAAAAATCCTGTTTCTTTGTTAAATCGCTGTACAACGAAAATCAGGCTGTTGTTGATATATATAGTACGATCCCCTATTGTTCCAATTCAATCACGATCATTTGAAATCTTTTTCAGTTCATTAAATTTTTACGACTTTTAGCGCAGTTTTCACAGCCACCGCCTATTTTTTTAATTTGAAAAGGCTAAAGATATTTTTGCATTCAGAAAAAAAAAATTAAGCAGATTTTTTTTTTTCACTCAAGTCTGTAAGTTACATATGTGATACATCTATAGCCTAAGTGAAGAGTGTGAAATACAAGACATTGGTGACTGGTTAAAAAGAAAAAAAGGATCAAAAAGATCATAGTGGAATTAACATGTAGATGGGCCATTCTCCAGAAAAGGGCAGATTTCAATGTTAAAATTAAAAAAAATATATATTTTTTATTTTGGATCATGTAATTTTTTTATGTAATATTTCCTTCTGCAGAGTACTACTGAGGTACTTGCCCTACTTACCGAGTGGTATTTTGCATTAAATTAACAAGGTTAGAAAATGGTGCATTCATGGAGGTGAGAAAACAGTATGAAATAGTAATTATAATAGAAGTTATGTGAGAATTAGAATTAATTTACTGTATTAAATGTTATCATGAAAATGAACAACATTTATTACCATACAAATGGATTAACACACAACTTTTTACTTATTTTTATCTATGTTAAAATAGATTATCACCTTAAAATCAAAACTTTAAATCAAAACATGACATATTGTCATAAACTATTAGGCTATGCCAGTATCTTCTTTAAACAAAAATAAAAAATGCAGACAGTTAAATATGTCATCAATTACAACATTAATTACACCTCCATGGATAGGACTCTAGAGTAACAGTAACGGAGGTGAGGGGTGAGGGTAACGGAGGTGAGATTTTTCTCTAATTTGTCAAACAGCTTGGGAACATTTGAGGTTAGAAAATCTCAGTTCTAGAGTTTAACTTAGCATTCCTTATTATTATAATTTGTAGCAAAAGTAAATATAAAAACATACAACTTTACCGTTGGGTGTAGGTAACGGAGGTGAGGAAGTCCAATTACCAACTCTGCATTTAGCCCTTTTACACAAACAAAACAACACTTAAAATCACACTAACAGCTTGGCTTTATATAAATGATAAGAAAGCTGAAAAAAGTTGGAGTCCAAGGAAAATAGAAAGACTACAGTGCCATATCTGTGGAAATAATTGAACTTTTATATTGTTTCACGGAGGTGAGGTCTCACCTTGGGACAAGCATGTTTAGTGCAAAAAATTGTCTTTACAAAATGATATATTTTATTTTCAGTTATTAATGACTCATTTTTTGAGCTGTTTGTTCTTGTTACAACACTAAAATGGAATAAAAATTAAAGCCTGTTGAATTATGAAAGAATGAAAATGACAAGTCAGGCATTGGGACATGACACGGAGGTGAGATCTCACATATTGTGCCCTAAATTGCAGAAAATTGTAACTTTTGTTTAAAAAGTGGAATATGGGATCAAATAGACCTTATTTCAATCTAACTTATCATAATAATTCATAATCCATAAGTAGGCCTACTTATTTTACACCAGAAAATCAACTGCGACATGAATCTGCCCTTTTCTGGAGAATAACCCAGAAGGAACGCAAGGGACAATAAACCAGAGGGAAATGTAACTTATAGGGGGCTTAGGTATATCGAAATGGGAAAACATTGCATAAATCTTACACTTCTACTGGAATCAAATATCAGTAGAGAAAAATTACTTAAGTATGCAATTAATAAGTACAGATATTCACAAAATCTGATAAAAAAACACTATTGTAAGCAATTATCGGAATTAGGGAAAATCTTTTTCTGCCAAGTTGCATGGATTCCAGGTTTTGTGGCAGCTAGCAAAAATAT
Source organism: Ectobius pallidus (assembly GCA_964059195.1). NCBI lineage: Eukaryota > Metazoa > Arthropoda > Insecta > Blattodea > Ectobiidae > Ectobius > Ectobius pallidus. The sequence goes on from CAXKWD010000008.1 coordinate 21,503,645, forward strand.
AACACAAAATAGTTTTGTAACAATAGGATCAAATAGTTCAATAGTCCTTCCAACAAATTAGTACAGTATTTGCATTTGGTAAAACAAGACATAAAATTGAGGGGAAAATGTACGTTAGCCGTGAAAGTCAGCCCGCAAACACATAACTGCAGTAAAGTATAGCCATGGCCCTCTTTATTTAGTAACATCTATATATTATATTGTATCCGATGATACAATTGTATCCAATTGATTGGCTCTCGAGGACATAGGTTAGCAGCAGAAGGCTTGGTTACTGTTATGACTCGAAGTGATCTCCATTTGTCAGTATACATCTTTATAATGCCTGAGCAAAATCTGTACAAGTTAAAAAGAAGCTTATGTCAACATTAAGTATTCTATTATTAAAGATAAATCAAATCGAAAAGAAGGTTTGGATATCACTGCTAATATGACGGTCCTTTTAAATGCAAGGAAAAAGATAGATTTATGCTGCACCCCAGCCAAGCTCCGCCGTTTTGTTAGGTTAGGAACGTTTATGTTAGTTTAGGAGTAATATACTGAATAGCACGAGGTTTATTATGTCTCACATTGAATTTCTTCTGTGACGAAACCCTAAACCCCACCTTCCCAGGCGGGCCTCATTAGAGAGGAGCCTAGGGTGCAGCATAAAACTATTTTTTCCCACCGTTTGTTTACCTTGTTTTACCATTTCTTTTCCGGATCATGTAGAAACCCCCATGCCCGAGGCGGGACTCAACCCCACAGTCTCCTTCGCCGTGGCTCACCGTAGGCTATTCATATTCATTACAAGGCAACTTGGCAACAAAAAGACAGTCGGTCTACCTAAGCAAACTATAAACATATCTGCACTATCACAAAAATAGATGAGAATGTATTACTTACGATAACGAATTAGGCCGGCGTTGTCAAGACGTAATCACCACAAGAGATGACAGTCCAGTTAATCCAGTCACATCGAGTGAAATATGAAGATACAATAATGACAAACCGTATACTTTTACCACTATCACTACTGAATATTTCATATAAAATATAAAATAGACCACCACTTTACACACTAGAACACTCAACTGGCCGCCATCTCGTAAGCTAATCGAAACAAGGTTATTTAAATTGATCGATAAAAACTCGATACACGATAGCTATTGCTTTTATTAGTAAATGAATCGAACTAGGAAGGCGTTGATCCCTCGTGGTTTCCAATTTCAATCATATTGCCTCACGCTTGTTAAGTTATACATTTCATTTTAACCTTGTACGAGTTTGTTATAACCAAAGTTGTAGTCACAGACGAATAGTCTTGTGTTTTAAAAATATAGGCCTATATATATAAAGCAATCCAAGCAAAAGAGCCCATTTTTCTCACGGGTGATAATGACGTTCAGCTGTCTCCATTTTCAGAAAAAAATTTCATTCTCTCATAGGTAATTTGAGAGGACACCAAGACATTTTACTGTTTTACCAGCTAGTCACCAGTCTTTCATACAGGCAACAAAAATTAGTTTTTATTGAGAGGACACCAAGACATTTCATTGTATAACTAGCTGATTACCAGTCTTTCTTACAGGTAAAAAAAAAATTTTTGTATTGAGAGGACACCAAGACATTGTATTGTGGGAGTATGGAAATTTTATTAAAACTGTTGAGTCCACCCAAGGTTTTTCAAAAGTTGGCGCCACTGCATGAGATATCAGTTCTGTTGTTAAAATTTACGCGATGCCACCTGTACAGAAGAGATTTTCGTATAATGCAGATTTTAAGTTAGAAGTGATTTATACCGATTCCATTGTACAAGGTTATAATTTGTTTATGTAATGAAGCATATTATTCCCTTTAAAATGTTTCGTTTAGAATCAGATTAAATTTCTTTTCCTTTAAATTTCCCTTAAATTACGCAATGCCACCTGTACAGAAGAGATTTTCGTATAATGCAGATTTTAAGTTAGAAGTGATTTATACCGATTCCATTGTGCAAAGTTATAATTTGTTTATGTAATGAAGCATATTATTCCCTTTAAAATGTTTCATTTAGAATCAGATTAAATTTCTTTTCCTTTAAATTTCCATCCTAAAATTAAGGTGCGTTTTATGGTCCGGAGCACCTTATGGTCGTATGAAGAAGACTGAAGAGGAAGACAATCAGGTCATAAAGCGAAAATGGGGCCAATGCTCTGTTTGGCTATATGTAGGAATTTGCACAAGGATTCAAGTGAAGAAGCATACCAGTACAGTAAAATACCAGTATAACGAAATTTAGGGGACCTCAGAAATGAATTTGTTATAGTGAAATTTTGTTATAGTGAAATGTTATAAGTGTACAATGTTCTGGACTTCATTTTTTGAAAAAGTCAAAATAGTCACCAACCCCTGCACATGAATTTAAAAGGGAATCTGGTATATTGCCTTCTGATAGAAGAAAATCTTAAAGACTATGTGACATGTGTTGCCTGAACAAGAGTCAAACTCTGTTGACCACTGTGTTGCACACGTTCCTCTTCAACCTCATCATCACATGAATTCCTATCACTCAAAATGTCTGGCACAATTCCATCATCTGAGATTTCTTGTTACACTATCAAATTACAGTCCACACTTACTTGGTCATTAAGATTCACCCTTGCAGGCCCATCTTACTTTTCACACAAACGCTTCCAGTTCTCTTCTCTTTTTATGTCATCTAGCACTTCACTCCAGCTTTTCTAAAGCAGCTAGCGATTACTATTTCTTCTTTAAGCTATTTCCATTCAGCATTCAACACTCAAGCATTAATATCTCTCCCTGAGGCAATATTACACAGCATACTCCGGGAAAAATAAATTTATATACAGGCAAATAAGCAAAATTTTATTTTGTTATACTGAAAGTTCTAAATTTGTTATAATGAAACGTTTTAACACATATTAAATAGGGAAAAGAGAAGGGCCAATACATAATTTTGTAATACTGAAAATTTTGTTATACTGGTGTTTGTTATACTGATATTTTACTGTATGTTGAAAGCAAAAACATTGAAGTGAGGGAATGTAAGCTTCTAAAAGACAGAGTTCAATATAAGTCTTTCAGATTGGGAGTCCATTTGAAGCAGTCTACAAGGTGTGACTGATGCACAATTTTTGCCAAGATGTATAGTCATGATGAAGATTTCTCTTTAAGAGAATTTACTCTGAATGAGGTGCACATCTTAACTAGTACAATGATAATTACAACAGGGAATATAGAAGGTCTGAAAAGCATCAAAGACAAGTCAAGGAACATTTTCACATCCAATATTATTGTACTCTCTGAAACTTTTAGAACTTGTGAATCAAGCATTCAAGGATACTACGCCTAGTAAACACTATCAACACAAGGTCCCTCAGGAATGACAGGCAGAGGAATTACCTATCTAATTAAACTAGGTTGTCCATTCATTCCGCTTTTCCCGAGAGAGTCCTGTTTTTTGGCAAAAATCCCACTGTTCCGAAAGTAATCTAGGGTATGCTCAAATGTGCCTTTTTTATGTGATTCTGATTGGCCACTGTATTTTATGCTACATTAATGAAAATTGCAACAGTGAAGGCCTTGCTCACTGTCAAAACTACTGTAATGAGGAATCATGTGTTGACTTTTATGACAAAGTATCAGAAGAAAATCCATGATAAAATATATCAAAGTTAAATGTACAATGTTAGTAAAGCATCGACTTCTGTGGAATAAATTATTAAGGACAACAGCCTGCATAAGAAATTAAAAGAGTTTCTTAAAACATTTGGGATAATTTGTGTGCATAAGATAAAGGTAAATTTTAAATGTTCACTAAATTTTGTGGATGAAATTTTTGTACCTTTCTTCCTTAATTGTCCCAGGCTATTCGTAAAGATTTTTAAGATCCAATCGTATTAGTGTGTTTTGTATAAACATTATTTGGACACCCCAAATTAAACCACATCTAGCTCCAGCCCGAGTGATAACCAGATCACTGAACCTGATAGAAGTAAGCACAAAAAAACTTATTATAATAGGAGTGTACTTCCAACCAGATCACTCAGCACAACATATCGTAGAAATCAGTGGCGGACGCAGAGGGGTGGATTGGGGGGATAGATCCCCCCCCCCCCGAAATTTGAAAAAAGTCTATAATATGTACTCTAAGTGGCCAGTTTTATTAACTAATTATATATGTAAGTTAATTAACTTTTTTAGTATTCTTTCTACCTATTCAAATCCCCCACCGAAAAAAAATTCTGCGTCCACCACTGAGTGTGTCGTAGTTCAGGAAAGATTCCAGTAAGTTGTGTTTCATGGAGGACGAGTTACATGAGGTGTAGTATAAGCAGCCTCAATTAATCTGAAATGAGTCTGGTGTATTCTCCCCATTTATACACTGTATGATTGTTTGGGCGCTTGGCCCTAACAGACTAGTGACTACACATTAGGCCTACTTATACTGCCATTATGTCATAATCAGGGCTCGGTCTTGGGTACCCTAGCTAAGAAAGTTAAGAATGCACTGGCCATTGATTTGGGTAGTTTAGGCGAATGAGAGAGCATGGCGTTACTCTATGCCTCAACTAGTAAACATTCATTCAGAGTAGGGTCAAAATAATTGTAGTGCATTACATTTCTAGTTTAGAAATTATTTGCTTAGCATTGTGTGTTTCGGTTTACTTTATAATCTTCATGTTTAATAGTTTTTGGCTTCTAAAAAGAAAAGGTATATATATATATATATATAAGCTCTGAAGTGTGAACTGTTCTCTCACTTTTATTCATATCACCCCTTGTGTTTTCACTCTATGTAATTTCGGCAATAAGCGAATAAACTTGCGAATAAACTTGCAACTAAATGCTCAAAGACCTTCGCAGGAGCGGTATATAACTCGATCGGTAAGACCTGTGCCAAACACCCGCAGATAGCTTGTCGTCCGCCGGTAGCAATGGAGTAAGGGCAGAAGAGAATCTATATACTTTTCTTTTAATTCCAAACTATGCGGTTCATAATAGCCCGTTAACTATTGGAAACTAAAATAAAGTGAATAAAGTATTTGTTTTTTAGTTATGAAATATTATTTAAGTAATGGTATGTAACTCACAGAATATCACTGTTGGGTCATCACTATTGAATGCTGTGAGGCTAACTAAGATGTTTTTACACGGTCTGTACAGTATGAACTAGCAAAGAACACCACGTGCTATGAAGGTCAGGCAGGTCAAGATTACATCATCATAGACTCTAGACTACTGCGCATCCGTTTGTTTGGATCAGCTCTTACCGATCGAGTTATATTTAAGATAATGACCAGGATTCCCCTCTATGGATTTGAAAGAATACTCTATGCCCTCTTAATCCAAGTTGCCAAGAAAGTACGTCTGGATTCTTCATAACAGACCTAGAGAAATCACACTCCAGTCCTTGTTCCCTTCAACAAGTTATGGAGTAAGAATACATTACTCTCTTTTTTTGTGGGATGAATATATTACATGTTCAGCTTCATGAATATATAATTATCGCACTAAACATTATGAGATATCTTGTTTTGGATCATGACCTATGCATAAAATATTACACTCTCACAAGTTCAAAAGGTTCCATGGTAATCAGCGTAAGCAGTCTGCATGACCGCACTTGTTTACTAACAACCCAGCAAGGACTCAAGTTGAAATAAAGAGAAAAGCAAATTATTAAAGGCAGTGGCGGACGCAGGGGGGGGATAGGGGGGTTACATCCCCCCCCCCCCCCCGAAATTTGTAAAAATGTACTCAAGTGACCAGTTTTATAAACTAATTGTATATGTAAGTTGATTAATTTTTTTTAGTATTCTTTCTACCTATTCAAATCCCCCCCCCCCCGAAAAAAATTTCTACGTCCGCCACTGGTAGAAATCATTGGTGATGCTTTTCAAAACATTGACAAACATAAAGCTGGTGTCTTAGTCGGTGACCTAAACTGTCGCATTGACCAAAGAAATAAAAAAATCATAACTTGGTCTTATTTTGCCACTTTTATTGTGCCTTTATATATGTATTTGTATTATTATCATTATTATTGTAATGAGATAAGTCTAATTTCATTCATGCTTATGTGCTAAATTATAAGAATGTTGTAATTATTTCTTGCTTAGTCATAAGCCATTTTTTTAACTTTTTAGTAACTATAAGTTCTTGTAATGTAAACTGTATCTATATAACCAAGACCTATATTAATATTTAGTCTTAAGTTACTGTTCCCTATAATAATAGATAATAATAAAAAAGCCCATAGCATCCCAAGTGGGCAAGGGCCTCCTACCTTCCGGTAGGGCTAGCTCAGTCAATCTCATAGGGAGAGCTAATCCCTGTGAGCTTTGATGTAACTCTTGAGTCTTTACCTAAATGATTTCTATCTATTTGTACAGTCATTCACCGTATCACTTCCACTCTTTGTTGTCACCTATAGCCTACTGTGTTTAATTTTGTTTAGTTTTTAGTACTTAGGATAAGACTTGACACATCCAATATCATGTATTAGATTTATAGGACGAAATAAACTATTACTATTACTAGTGCCCGGATTAGGATGCAAAATGCATGTTCTTTTTTATGTATTTAAAAGTATGCTAAATGAATATTTTGTAAGTGACATTTTCCAGACAATTTGATCAGAGTTTTTAATGCATATAAATGCATATTGTGGCAGGAAATGCATATTTTAGGTTTTTAAATGAAAAAGTGCATGTTTTACTCATAAATGTGGTATTAAATCATATTTTCCTCTTTAGATCGTTAATTTACTGTTACCGGTAATTAATAAAGTCTTTGCAACAAATCTATACATATATATATATATATTTCATTTATATGATTACATCATGTTGCTGAAACTATTAGAGCCAAATATAAAGAGGTGGACTTACTTATCTCCAGTGTTTAAAAAGTGATTGTGAAGGCACCACTAAGAGTTCAAACATTTTGTGAACTATTTCAAACTCTGAATTTACCCTCTGAGCCAGTTTTATCTCACTGTGGTACGTGGTTACAGGCTGTGTCATACTACACGGAACATTTCGGTGAAGAGTGAAAGGTGATAGTTTCCTTAAATGTGGAAGATGCAGTTCAGGAATGTTCTTTCTGATTATGGAACTGAGAAAAAGATCCAGTATATTCATTAGCTACCTCTCCAAATTACCTGAAATTATAACACAATTGGAGGTTCGAAATACGAAGGTGGATCGAAAAATAATGCACATTATTTGTTTTTACAAAAGGTTTAATATGTACAATTACAAACAAATGCACACATGAAGGAACATCTTTTGTCTATTTTTCTATATAGTCACCAAGTTTCTCAACACATTTCTCCCATCGTGATACCAGTTTCAAAATACCCTGTTCATAGAAGTCCATTCGGTTAGAGTATAGCCAGCCATCTGTGGACTGCTGTTTTCAAACCTTATCTCAGCAATTCAACATTTCATACGGTGTGGAGTATGATGCATTGAAGTTTCATAAAGTCAGTGCTCCCTTGGTGCACGACCACAAGGGCCAGCGAATGATGACAAGCTTGGATCACATATCACATTACACTTTCATTTGTTTGGTCCCATGAAGAAATTCCTGGCCAGTAAACGCTTTGTGTCAGATGCAAAATCGAAAACAGCAGTCCGCAGATGGCTATACTCCAACCGAACGGACTTCTATGAACAAGGTATTTTGTAACTGGTATCATGATGGGAGAAATGTGTTGAGAAACTTGGCAACTATATAGAAAAATATACAAAAGATGTCCCCTCTTGAGTGCATTTGTTTGTAATTGTACCTATTAAACTTTTTGTAAAAAAATACATATATGTATATTGTGCATTACTTTTTGATGCACTGTCGTAATTCTTAAGAGAATTTACTACCTCTGATAGATCAAATTTCAAATGTACTGTCTTCAGCAACTCACGGTGTTGCTAAAATTGCTTTTGACAAACTTAATAAAAATACTGGTTACAAAACAATCTGTCAAATCAGCAAAATGTTGTCTGGTGATGGTGTAAAAGCTGTAACAGAAAAGGACTTCACTGAAGAAAAATTGTGGTGCTTTTTCACATGTACCTGCGACATCATGTGATGTAGAAATGTCATTTCCATTGTATAAAACCTTCTTCACTGACAGACGTAGGAGCTTCAGACATAAAAACCTCAGGGCAACTTTCCTTATCTACTGTAACAACCACAAATAAGGTAAGATTATCCCCCAATATTGGGATATCCCCATTATCCCCCAATATTTGATCTTTGTTTATTTGTTTTTGCATATAATGGTGTATTTTTAAAATTAGTCATGCTACTTTTTTATTTATTTATTTTTTATTTATTTATTTATTTATTACAAGAGATATTACAAGAGGTATTACATTTAGTAATACACCCGAATGAGCAAGACTGCTCGTGCTCGGGTGCCATCCATATTTTATTATTTGATTATGCACAACTATTTGAATGAGCTCTAACTATTACTATTACTTACATCTTTAGAAAGGGAAGGATTATGTATTGCAAATAACCCTCAGTGGCGGTTTCTCCTATGTGCTGCAGTGCTGCAGCACACAGCTTGTTTTCTGCTCGTCGTATAATGTTATTTTCAAACGCAATATTATATTTTCTTTTGCGTAGATTTTGAACTTGGCGCGTCCACGCGAGAATTCCTTAGCTGACGTTGGAGAATGGAAGTCGGCAATGTGAATATTATCTTTCCCGTATTCGTGAATGCAGTTTGTGAACAGCGCAGCGTTCTTAGAGTGTGACGTCATGCTCGACCTTGGCTGCTTTGCGTATATGGGAGCTGCGGCAGCAGGCAGCCGAGTGGGATTCTGAGGGAAGTTCACGTCTCGCCGGCGGGCGAGAAGTTAGTTATGTGAGAAGATCTTCCACCATCTGACGGTAGGGGACCGTGATGTAGCGAGTAAGCAATGCTTTTCATCTTCACCGCCAAATTCGAATGTGTTAAATTCAGAAAAACCCGGATTCCACAACCCCGATTAAATATTCTGTCGCACTGGGAACACTAAGCGACTTCCTCTACCTCGATCATTAAAAATACTATTTTCTCGTCTCTTATTCCATTTCGGGGAACTCTCACGCGATTTTCCCTACCCTAATTATTATTATTATTATTATTTATTTATATTATCATCATTATTATTATTATTGTTATTATTATTTTTTTTATTTTAATTTTTGCTATTTTCTCTCGTCACACAACTCACACAACGTTCGATGAGACGAGAGAAATTAGCAAAAAAATAATTAGGGCAGAGAAAATCGCGTGAGAGTTCCCAGAGATGGATTAAGAGACGAGCAGTTTAGATAGGCATACTAATAATTTTTAAAAATATTTTAAGTTTGCTGTACATGAAATAGTATTTGCAGCACACTTTCGTTTTGAACCACGAGCCGCTACTGATAACCCTGAAGAGAAAACATGCATCAGCTACATCAGTTCTAGTACTGTGGACTTAATTCTATTCAATGCATACATAAGATAAGGCTAATTCACATTCAGGTTCTCACAGAATCAGTAACAGTCCCATGAAGAAAACATATCTCGGTTTCCTCTAGAATTTAATTGATAAAGAGAGAAACAGAAAATCTAACCAAAACAAGAAGATAGCTGGATAAGTCCATCTTAGTAGATATGGCAGCCAAAGCCGTAAACCTAATAAAACAAGAGACAGAGGAAAGTAAACTGAATAGTGCTGCTACTTCTCCAGACCAGACCATATGCAAATCCAAAATTATTGACAGAGCTACCAACAGAAAGGCACAGCCATGGTATGACAGACAGTAGTACACAGAATGAAATGAGGAGCTCTAATGTTTCCACAGAGCAAAGCACAATGCATCTTCAGAAAATCTGGAACAATATAGCACAGGAACAAAGGAATACAAGAAACTTCTACATGGACTACATCCTACAGAAGGCTAAGCAATTAATACAATCAGCAAGCAGTGACCCTTTTGCAGCTCTAAAGAAGACCAGGCCTCTTTCCTGCATTCAATTGAAATGACAATTTGGGAGGAACATTTCAAAAAAATTCTGAACCTCAACAAAAGCACACAGCTATTACCGCTCAAAACAAAAGCAATCCAACCTTCCCAGAAATTACTAGCTGCAATAGCAACAAAAACAAAACGTAAAATAACATAATATTTAACGAACACCTCAAAATAGCATTCCTGAATCTAATGTGGACATGGTCTTAGCTTTTCAAATAACATATTGAAATTGGAGACATCCCAGAAAATTGGAGACGTTCCACGATAAAAATATGATATAAAGCCAAAGTGTGTACACCCTCTTCTGATGAATATAGGGGCATCGAACTTGAAAATATTATTTATAAAGTGCTCTCCATGGTCCTGATAAAATAGAAGAAATGATACCCGAAGAACAGTTTGGTTTCCAAAAAGGAAGACACACACTGCAAGCTGTATCAAATCTACTTTCTGACTTAGAACAGGCACTAAGGCATCCCAAAGGGAAACTGTATGCTATATTTATTGATTACATGAAGGCCTTCTACCTACTTGACAGAAACATTATGATAAAAACTGGAACTTTTAAATGGTGACAGCTCCCTGACGAAAATTATTCAGGCCATACTGTCTATCTACAGAGTCATGGTGCATGAGTGTTCTCCAGGGAGACCCCTTGAGCTTTTGATCTTTCACTTCACAACAGCGTATTTGTACAAACACCTTCAGATGCAAAAAGTCAGGTATAACTCTAAATATATGCCAATGACATTGTACTCCTCTTTACTACAGAGAACAAAATGATAACAACTTGGGCACAAGATAATGGACATCTCATGTGCAAAGAATACATTATGCAAATATTTTCAGGAAAGTTGTACAAGTATCAACTCAAGATTTTGTGTTTTTCAGTCAAATTAAATTAAAATCATAACAAATATCTGGGAAATACATTTAAAACAACAGAAAACTTCTCTAACAGACATAAGAAGAAGGCATTGCAGCAATCAAAGCTATGAATCAAATAAATTACATAAATAGGCTATCCTTAAAGACACCACAGCTTATCACATCCAAAATCATATGACCTACAGATAACAGATGGACATACTTGAAAAATAAAGACCTAGAACTTTTAAAAAAAGTGGAAGCTTCCTATCTGAAAAGACTTCTTGGAGTATCAAAAATGATTCACTCCAGACTTGTGTATGAATTAGCATGGGAACCATTCCTCACAGAAAATTTAAGACTCTTGCTCCCAAGGCTGGTATATGAAAGGTTGCCTCGTTCGACGCGCATGCGTATTGAGCACGAGGGATGTGACGTGGCCCATAGCCCTCCAGGAGGATTTAAACACCTACATACAATGGCAATGATGGGAATAAAACTTATTTTTAACTAAAATAATGCATGTATCTGTAAAGATAGACTACATATGATCTTACAGGGGGTATGGATTAATAGAGGGACCACTTCTGAGTGCTCAGGCCTCAAATGAATAATCTGCAACAAAATATATTGAGACATTTGAAACAAAATATTTAAGCTGCTGGTTTCTGTAAAACATACTGTGGATCTCAAAATAAAGAACACACACAAACATTTTACATTTCTCTTTAAATTTATTGGGGTACTTTTACAACTCTCTGGTTATGACCCAGAAAATGGGAAGTAGCCTATACGACTTTTTTTTTTGTCTTATGCAGAGGGGAGTTTGCCCTTTTGTAAATAATTCTTTATTCATACACATTGCCAGCAGAAACTTAAAGAGCCTGTCCATTTTATTTATAGACAGCAGCAGACTATTGAAAATTTTCCTTGCTGAGCTGACCACCTACACTATATTTGACAAAAAAAATGTTCTATTCAAAAAGATGGGTTAAGGGTTAGAAAATGTGATTTTACCCTTCAGATGTAAAAAATGTACATTGTGAAGCAAGACTCCCTTTTAAAAATCTTTAAAACATCAGTTCACAGTCAGACAGATCTAGTTTCAAGTGTCGTGCACAAGTTCTGTGTTAATATTGATTCAAAGTTCTGATTAGTTACGTCATATGTGTGCTATAATTATCGCCTGAATTTAATAGTTGGGGAATTCTTATAGCCTATATATAACTGTATCACCTCAAGTGTCAGTGTACCAGAGTGTGTGTTTTTTTAAAGAGTGGCTCACTATTGAATTCCATTACTGCTTTAATGCCGCTTAAATAATTACAAAGTTAGTGTACTGTACAGTATAATGTTTTAATAACGCTTCGAGGAATTAGGAATCCTCTTTTCCAGTATATACCAGTATTAAAGTAAAAATCCTTCTACATTTTATTTATGGACTCCCCTAATAAAACATGTCAGAAACTGAATAACTACATGTACCCATAAACCTGACTGGGGGTCACCCACTGGGGTGGGGGGAAGAATATTCAACAATGGATCTGTTGTTAACTGCAAAAGAAGCCACTTCCTACTGAAGGTGAGTTATTGACTCATTATTTTATTATAAGCGCGTCTTAAAATCCATATTTACATGTAAACATGACTAAATTGAGTCTTGGACTGTTCTACCATTTAAATGCTGTCGGTCGGTATACATTTAAAGATATACCTGTTATATTTATGATCACTTTGATTCATTTGTAAATGTTTATTTCAAAGTGTTCTACAAACAGAATACAGATTGGTTTATAATATAATAATTGTTATTCCGTGCGCAGATTTTATTTATCTTCCAGTTTTCTGCCTCTGGAAAGCATTATTCCATGTTGTCTATTCTTCTTTGGTTTTAATAATTGTTTAGTATCTATGATAATAAGCTTTGTAATTAAATTGTGACAAGTACATTGCAATCAGAGGTGACTTCGTTCATCTTATAGACGTTTAATTTAAATTAATTTCATGTAAAATTAATACAGAAAATACACAACAGTGCATCGATCTCATTGAGAAATTTATTTTTCTAAGTCAAGACGAATATTGCAAAGTATACCAAAGTCTATTCTTTTTAAGCCTCCTTCCATAATTCAGAATAATTTACCTGAAATAAGTAAACATACCTAGAAATGTAAAATTAAAAATCTTTCAGCATAATCTAAGCTATATCTACTAGACTACTTTTTCCTGAGTCAGACAAACTTTGTAAAGCTGCACTATTCTTATTTGTACCTGTATTAAATATTTATTTTAATTTGTGTTAAATCCTCTTTATATGCAGGGTCGTATACATTCTATCTTCACCTCGGAAACATGTATTAGGGGCCTATTGTTGGTAAAACGATGGTGTTTTTGTGTTACTTCTTCCCATCAATACCATTGTATGTAGCTGCTTAATTCTCGCGCGGGCTGGGGGTGACGTCACACAGCAGTGTAGGACTCTCCCCACAGCTCTTACGGGAACGAGACAACCTTACATATACCAGCCTTGTCTTGCTCCAACTGCTGACAACTAACAGCTACGAAGCACTATTGACAGAGAGGAAGACAGACCCAGACTTCTATGCTGCAGAAGTGATAACAAATACAAAGTGGAAGTCCACCGACCAACCTCAGCGGCATGTCCTTAATCGTTTTTCAGTAGCCTACATGGCTGCCAGAAACCAGGATTCCATGTGCAATGGAAGATTGACTCTGCTCTTTGTGTGGTCAGAAATGTGACCAATACCACTTGGAAATCTGCACAAAAAGGACAAATACAGCATAGAAGACTCTTAATCTCTTTTGCACATTTTGTGCATGTTTCTACTTTATTATTTTATAAACATTGAAAGTTTTAAGGTGTAATCTACAACAAACATAGGCTACTTTCTTTATAGGCCTACTTACTTGGAAGTAGAAAATGCACCGTTACATACAATTCCAAGCCATAAATGTCAGAATAAGGCAGATTATGACAAAGCCATGTGCTTCAAGATTACTCTGATAAAGAAAACATATCTTCAATTAGTAGGCCTACAGTATTAGATTTTCAAGCTCTCATAGCTTACATTAAACAGGCCTACAATTGAAGGCAAAAATGTGAATACGGATTCAGTTATCTTGGATGTATCCAAGAATTCTGAATTATAATATCCAACTTACATACATATAGATGTGAAGAGTCCACTTTATACCCTTACTATTGTAGGCCTATGCCCAACCCATGAAGGCTGAGTACTAATAATGTAGAAGAATCAAATTGCTAGTTGATAGCAGTGGCACCAACTTATATTGGCCCTTGGGTTGAAGCCCACCCAATAATTTTTTATTATCATAATTATTTATTGCTACTGCTAAAAATCATGTTTATGTTGAATTGCTGTACAACGAAAATCAGGCTATTGTTGATTTACATAGTACAATCTCCCATTGTTCCAGTTCACTCATGATCATTTGAAATCGTTCTTCAGTTCATTAAATTTTTACAACTTTCAGCGCAATTTCCCAGCCACTGCCGAAATATTTTGTTTTGCTTTGGAAAGACAAAAGAATTTTTTGCGTTCAGAGAAAAACTTAATCACATTGTTTTTCTAAGTAGGTCTCCTACTTAAGGAGAGCATGGGAAAGTCAGATAATAGAAATTAGATTATGTTTGTGATATCACATGAAGGACGTTAATGGACAGGCAAGTAGATGTGATATATTAAAACAACACACTTATTTTTATCAATCAACTTCACTTATTAAGTAGATAATTACCCATAACGCGTTTCACAAGCTATAGCTTGCATCATCAGATGGACATTGCCGGTTTCACTGGATTGCTGGTAGATGGCTCTCCAGCAATCCAGTGAAACCGGCAGTGTCCATCTGATGATGCAAGCTATAGCTTGTTATGGGTAATTATCTACTTAATAAGTGAAGTTGAGTGATAAAAATAAGTGTGTTGTTTTAATTTAACCACTTCACTGTGTATTCCCGCAAGAATTATCGTAGATGTGATATAGCCTAAATCAAGAGTGTGAAGTACAAGACATTGGTGACTAGTTAAAAAGAAAAGGTCAGAGTGGAACGAACATGTAGAAGGAACAGCAAGGGACAATAAACCAGAGGGAAATGTAACCTACTAGGAGGTGCCCGTGGCTTCGCCACGATAATTCTTTTAAAAATTAAAAATTAAGAGTATAATAATTATTAAAGCATTATATTTATTAACACTTGCATGCGAATCATTCATAAACTAAGCCATTAATAATTAATGAAACAGCTAAAATTCCTGCTTTAGAGTACATTCCACGACATGAAAGTGCCCCCTGGGAAAACTATATCAGAATCGATTATGCAGTTCCAAAGAACCTGTGAACACATAATACGTATTGTTTCTCAGCTGTTTATTGACATGAATATGATGTGAATTTTATTTTATCAATTCAGTGTAATTTTCAGAAATTATATAATGTTTCAAGGGAAGGAATGGTTTGTTTGGATTATTATTATCAGCGATAATTCAAGAGATAAAACCATCAATATTTTACAGCTGTTGCCCCCGGCTTCGCCCGCCATGATTCATTGACTCCAGGATTTTTAAGAAAATTACACTGGTAGATTATTAAAAATGTTTGTGGTTCAGAGCTATGAAAATTGTAAGTAAAAATAAAATTAGAATATTTGTTCATTGTGTTCATTTCACTTAGGCCTTATATAATAAAGAAACGGTTTTCCTTCCTAATTTTGTAGTCGTCATGAAAGTTTAAACTGCGAGAGACGAACATCGCCGAGTATACCTGATGTCTCACGAAGCGGGCGAGCAAGCACGCTATTTAGGGCCGTTGAATTGTATAAGAGTAGATAGGGGAGCTTTGTTATATCAAAATGGGAAAACATTAAGGCCTACATAAATCTTACAATTCTACTTGAATCAAGCACCAGTAATCAAGTATCAGTGGAGAAAAATTACTTAAGTATGCACCTAATAAGTACGGATAAAAAACAACGTTATAAACAATTATCAGAATTAGGAAAAAAATTTATCTTCCTAGTTCCATGGCGTTCAGGTTTTACGGCAGTTTGCCAAAATATAACACAAAATAGTTCTGTAACGATAGCATGAAATAGTACAATACTTCTCCTAACAAATTAAAAATATTTTAGTACAGTATTTGCATTCAAAAGGACCGTCATATTAGCATTGATACCCAAACTTTCTTTACGATATGATTTCTCTTTAATAACATAATAGGTCACTTAATGTTGCCATAAACTTCTATTTTAATTCTTGAGTTTTGTCCATTCTGTAGCGATAATCTTAATGATTTATGTATAGCGTAGAGCTTTATCACTGGTACTCACTACTAACTTGCGGTATTTTGTTACCTGTTGGAGCGCTTTCAACCGCATGGAGCGGCCATCTTCAGCAACTGACTTCCGTGGTGTTGTTGTTGTTGTTGGGAAGACATTTCTGGATAACTGTATCGTACAGCGCGTGCGATTTGAATTGTAACTGTTCGTAACGAACAGTTACAATTCAAATCGCACGCGCTGTACGATACAGTTATCCAGAAATGTCTTCCCAACAACAACAACAACACCACGGAAGTCAGTTGCTGAAGATGGCCGCTCCATGCGGTTGAAAGCGCTCCAACAGGTAACAAAATACCGCAATTTAGTAGTGAGTACCAGTGATAAAGCTCTACGCTATACATAAATCATTTTCTATTTTAACTTTTATCAGTGGCGGCCTCTGATCATGTTGCAGTGTTGCACAACGACCAGTTTTTAATGTAAAGAATATTTAGATTTTTTTTATTATAGTAGGCCTACTGCATATGCCTACTATTAAACTACTTCGAAATCATCTTTGTGATAGGTTCTTATCGACTGAAAACATGCTACACCTGATATTTGACAATTTTAAGTCATTTAAACGTGTAAATGCGCCGAAGTCGTTGCATTAGAAAAGCCACGACTTGCAGCCTCATCTTGCCGGCTAGTAACGGGTGCGAGAGGCTTGACTTGGTGGTAACCCGCCTGGGGTTTAAAGATTTCCATCGTCGCTTTCACTCTGCGAACAACCGCTAGAGCACGTCGCGTCGGCTGCTGTCTGCAAGCAAGTTAGGGCGCGAGCTATGAACTATGAAGTCCCTCACAGAGATGCTAATTGCCAATGTAGTCACTTTGTGGCGAAACCTATATTGCTAATTTCATCTATCTATTAGACACTAAACTAAACTCTCTGGCTCTACATCCCTAGAGGGACTAGGCCTACTATCCGACATCCTACTTCTCAATCAAGTATCTCCTCAATTTGTATCAGGAGGCTGAGTAAACCCCATTCCAGACCTCCCTACTTCAGAAAAATTCGATGAAGTACCGGGGAACGAACCCAACCTAATGTTTACCCACTTACCCATGAGCTAGAAGCATGAAATTTGGCAGCTTTTAGCCTACAACCGATGGAAAATTCCAAAAAGTTCAAAATTTTATATTTTACCCTCCAAAAAGAAACTTCGAAAATCTTTACAGGCATTAATGTTGACCCACTTCCACATGAGCTAGAAATATGAAATTTGACAGACTTATAGCTTTTAGTGTGTAACCGACGAGAAAATTCCAGAATGTTCTAAATTTTAAATGTTTACCCCAGAAAAATCTTAAAGTCGTTCCACAGTTTTTTTTAAGGTTTAGTATGGTTAAGTAGTTATTATGGGCTACGGCAGTCTAAATGCAATTAATGTATCTCTTCTATAAAGTGTCAGTTAAAAAAACAAAACAAAAAAACTTTTCTTAGAACCACACAGAGAGGCAGAGCCCCACTGGGAGTTTGAAGGTTTAGCCCCGAACGAGCAAAGCGACTATTTATATATTATCAGGTTATGTGTTTAATTCCTGTAAAACCACCCCCCCCCCATGACTGAGTAGTTACATTGCTCGCCTTCCACCGCTGGGACCCGGGATCGAATCTTGGTGGATCCATGTGGAATTTGTGGTGGACAAAATGGGGTCGGGGCAGGTTTTCTCGGGGTACTTCTGTTTCCCCTGCCACATATTCCATCAGAGCTCTATTCATCATACTATGGCCATTGGTTGCAATAAAGGAATTATAATTCCCGTAAAATAGTGCAACACCCTGTTCCTACACCCACGATCCGCCACTGACTTTTATAGATTTTGCTCAGGCACTTTAAAGATGTACTCACAAATGGAGATCTTTTGAGTCATAACAATAACCGTAGGCTTCTGTAATATGAATATTATGTCCTCAAGAGCCAATAAAAATGCTTTGGGTCACCAAACATCGGATAATATAATATGGATGTTACCAGTGCTTTTTTTCTAGGGGTACGCATACCCCTTAAAGATTTTTCCAGCTTCACATAGGAGAAAATCATTGATTTCCACAATTTTGAAATCTGGAGAAATCTGAGCCAAAGAAAATAACAAAAGTGATTATATGCATCGTTGGCTTTAAAGTAGCAATTTTTAGTGTTATGTTCGTTATCTATTCCATGATTTTCGAGAGATGGGGCCTGACATTAGCACTGTGATCAGAAAAACAAGCGAGTGCTACAGCACCGCTGTAATGGTAACCAAGACCATGTTACTGACTCAGCATTCGAGTTGGTTGTATCCCTTTCCTCTTGCTTCAAATTGCATTTATTTGCGTTAATGTCGCTGCACATGTCATTCTGCACCTAGCTATTCTGATGTTGTATTGTTGTATATCATTGTGTTAAATTATAGGCTATGTACCCTGTGAAAATGACTTATGAAAACAACTCCACTTATATACTTGTCAGATGATCAGCAATATCCCACTGTAGTTTCGAGGTTGGTCACAAACCTGTCACGCCCAACTCTCGAAAATAGAGCTACGTTTAAATTTAAATTTACTGTCTTCTGGTGAAAGGTGTAAAATACCCTGCGAGTGTATCATTGACTAAATTTCAGCTTATGGATAGAATTGATGTGTACAAACTGAATCCACCTGAGGGGATTTAAATTTGTATAACCTCACGCATATTGTGTGATTCCACTTTCATTCTAACTGTGTGTGTTAAGTATGGCAATGTTCCCTCAAGTCAGAAGCGAGAGTATCTCTTAAATCATTTTTAGAAAGAAGAAAAAAAAAGCACTGGATGTTACTAAATAAAGAGGGCCATGGCTATACTTTTCTTCAGTCATGTGTTTGCTGCCAGACTTTCATCGATAATTATTTAATGATGCAATGGGACTTCTGTGGCTCGATGGGGTGCAACACAGCAACATCTTCCATCTTGTAACAGATGCAGCACCATACATGTGCAAAACTGTCACAGCTTTGAAAGTTTTATATCCTAAAAATTAGCCGAAACTACCCTCCTCAATGTGGAACTTAGCATTACCAAGATTTAAACAAAAGTTATTGTATCGAATCCAGAGACTTTTCAACATTAAAATCTCGAAAGCTTATAGAACAATCTCCTTTAGGGTTGCCACCTTTTGGTAAGGCTAAGGAGGGACACTTATCGAATATTATGCATATCGCCGATCTTCATACCTAAATTTGTACATGGAACAATTTATTAATAAGAGAAAGGTTGTATATATTCATTACAAAGTCAAAACTGAATAGGCTATGTAACAGTAAGACTGACATCAGAAAGGAAAAGGCTAGCAAAATAATAAAAAAATATATAATGTGAACCTCTTAGGCATAATTCGGGACGCTGAAAATGTTCTTAAAATGCGGGATGTCCCGCCAAATTCGGGACAGGTGGCAACGCTAATCTCCTTTGACGCATCCTGTATATTGGCTGGGATTCAACCTATAGACCTTACTATTGCAGCAAAATGTAAAATTTACAAAACAACTCACGGAGAGGGAGATTATGATGAACCCATTAAACCAAACAGTTGGAATCACCCTGCAGAAAGAGTTCGTATCGAAAACACTGAAGAAAACAAGCCATACTCAGTAGAAATATATATGAACGGCAGTAAAACGGGTGGAAAGATAGGAGCTGCAGCAGCGATCTACACACGAGGAACAGTCATTCGACAGTTGAAATACAAGCTCCACGAAGACTGCTCTAACAACCAGGCAGAGCAAATAGCTATCCTGAAGGCCCTCCAAGAACTTCTAGAGATTTTTTTAATTTAGCCTGCCTAAGCCAATTGATTGAAGACAGAACTGCAGCCATATACACCGATAGCAAGGTAACCCTATCAATACTTCATAACAACTACAAATGGAATTCCATAGCAGCAGATATACTAAACACTACGAGGAAGCTTAAAAGCCAGAACTGGACTGTACACTTCAATTGGGCTAAAGCTCATGTAGGAATAGGGGGAAATGAGCTGGAAGATCAGTTAGCCAAGGAAGAAGCAGATGAATACCAACAACCCATATACAACAAAATACCTAAATCCACCATAGTGTCAAGAGCCAATAATCACGCAATTCAGCTATGGCAAGAAAGATGGAATACAACAACAAAAGGAGCTTTAAGCAAGACATTCTTTCCATCAGTAGAAGAACGATTGAAATTAAAATTGCCCCTAACTCCAGAATTCACAGCAATAGTAACAGGCCATGGGAAAACTAACTATTATCTAAACAGATTTCATATAATAGAGGACCCCATATGTACTTGCAACAGAAGTCCACAGACAGTAAACCATCTCATCTATGAATGCACAGACAAACGCCCGCAAAGAGAAAAGCTAATAAATGGAATCAGGAAAACAGGAGGTGCTTGTCCAGTAAGACCGGATCAGCTAATAAAGAAGCACATGAGTGAATTCCACAGATTTGTACAAGCCATGAACCTGTAAATATACTTTGTATATGAAACAAACATGAAGCACCATTATAGGTTTAAAAACAATTTAATTTATACTTTTGAAAATATGTAGGCCTAATTGATAAATTATGTAAAGGAAGTTAATATGTAACTTATTATATGTTGGATAAACTAAGTAAATAGGCACAAATTAGGTTAACTTTATATGGGTGATTCTTCAAATACGGGAAAATTTGGAGTGTGTAAAATCCAAATTTTTTACTTTGTTTAAAAAATCTCAAAAAAATTACTAAAATACTTCAGGGGTTACTTGATTATAATATGACACCAGCAGAGCTTAAATGTTTACATTTTTATTTATTTTTATTTTTTTAAAACCATGCGAATGACATCTGTGTAGGCCTACATGTGGATGGCAGAAGGCCACATTAATGACTAACTTTGGCAACAATGTGCTTTTCTTTATGTGATTTCATATTTTTCTCCGTGTGCTTCAGTTGATTTTGCACCAAATTTGCAAATTTGTGTGCATACTCCGGAATTAATGTAATTTTAACTAGAATGTGGGAATCAAGCAGAAATTCATTTAATCTGTTTTAAGATTTTAAGTACAGGTCACAGACACCGCAAACACAACAGTACCCTACATTTATCATCTACATGACTTGAGAGGCATCCACATACCCCTTCATGAGGCATGTGGATGACACAAAAATCAGGCATGTGGATGACATAAAAGGAGTTTAAGAAGTCTCAGCAAGCCATTCCTAAACCTCTGTAGGCTGAACTTTAATCAGGTACTTTGAACTGGTAGGTTTATCATAGTGCATAATCAAAATTAATTAATATTCACTTTTTGCCTACTTTCTAGAAGTCATGTTAATGGCAGGGAATAAAAACGCTTTCCTTGAAAATGATGCAAAGTCCTTTGTTAATCCCAAACTGTTTGTAAGCAAGCAAAATTCAACCTTACAGTTCAACCACAAGCTGCCCTGTTGGCTTTCTAACACTGTTGCTAGTTATACTAACTTCTCATTTCTGCAGAAAAAATTCTATTCTTTTCAGCCATGTGGATGATCAAAAACCCTTGGGACATTCTTTATGTTCATTAGGTGGGATGACAATTTTATTTTTTAGGGGTTAATATTCTTCACACATTCATACTCATTGGCAGGAAAAAAGTTGGAAAAGGAAATATTTTGTTTTGTGGAAAAATGCATTAGAATATATACGAAACCGGGGTATGGGACAGGGCATGTGGATGACAATTCAATTGAATTAAATTTTATTTTAGAATATCAGAATTTAAAGTTAGTGACATTTCAAAGTGATAGTTGTAGTATGGAAGTAGTAGAAACAAACTTTTATATTAATTTTTTTTTAAAGTTGAATTTGAAGGGAAATATCACTCCGGAACACAAATTTTCCCGTATTTGAAGAATCACCCATATATGCAATTGCCAATTAAGCTAAATCAGTAAATATGTAGGCCATCTAATAATCTACCGATATAAGTAGGCTAATATGTAACTCAAGTAATTTAGAAATGCATAGGATAATGAATTTATAATTTTATAATATGTCAAACAATGTAACTCAATTGTAATTAAGCTGCTAAAGCATGTAATGTCGCCACGGTGATGGGGCATGCTGTTAATTAACTTAATTAATAAATAAATAATAAAAAAAAATCTAAAAATTTAAAAAAATGACTGGCTGATTGACAGACCTTTTTATGCATTAAGTGAATTTTTTGAATGTGACATTATAATGTAATTACAAATCTTATGTCAACTTCACATTTATAAAATATGGTCATTGTAGTAGTTTCTTTGATATCTTAGTTGTGTGAAATAATTTTAATTTATAAGGATAGCCTGTATAATAATAATAGCCAAACTTAGCTCTTTGCATTATGAATGTAGGCTATACTGTGTGTATATACTTGCCTAATTATATTAAACAATGACAGTTACAGTGTAATACAACAAAAGTAGGCTTCATAAACTTATAAGTAAATTTACTATATTCTTCTTATTTTTCCTTAAACTACAATTTATTTTAGTAATCTATGTATAATATATCCTAGTGTGAGTGTGAGTGAGATGACAATCTCCATTATATGATTCTTTCATATTATGCATAACACTGTATATAGGGCCTACAATTTGTACTTTTAATCTAATAATTTAATGTAGCCTAATCTTGACTTTGTCTATTGCTTTATGGCCTAAAGACAATAAAATTGGTATTATTATTATTATTATTATTATTATTATTATTATTATGTTGTTGTTGTTGGAATGAGATAGATTGTATTATAAAAATGTTGAGCATGCATTTAGATTTGGCAGTTTGTATTAGGCTATAGGCCAACAAGCAAAATATGCTATAAATTTGCGGTTGATTGCTATTTTTAAATAGACATATAATAGCATTTTAATAGGCCTATTACTGAAAGTATAACCATGGTTGCATTTGTAAGATGAGGAGGAAAATTAAACACAGAAAGAAATGCATCTGCTTTAAGAAGCCTGCTACCATTAGACTTCCAGAAACGACCTGAGCAGAGTCTGTTGGGTTAATTTTCTCACGTCTTACAGTCGATAACCATTTCTTTAACAGTCCAGGATTTTGAAGAGGAAACCTAACATTATATTTTTCTGTTATTCCTAAGAACACATGCAGAGACGCTGACTTGGTAATATTTCTGGGGGGGGGGGGCAAGAACTGGATTTTCAGTAGCTATACATAGGCCTTACATGCAGAAAGTACCTTGCCCCCCCCCCCCCCAAAGTCAGCGCCTATGGACACATGGAACCCCAAACATTCCCTTACCAAATAATATTACAAACTGTTTCAATATTTTATAATAATCTCTGTCATTTTATGGAATGTCATTAGTTATTAAAATATCAAATTTAAAATTATTGTTCACAACCTGTAGAATAGTCCTATAATAGTACATAAAGTGACGCCGCACCTAACCTATAATTATATTACTTACTTGTGAAAATAAATCCCCAAATCCTTCTTACGATGATTTGTGCAGTTGTATGCAGCACAAGAATGTCCCATACTTTTAGTAATCCCAGGAACACTATAAAACACACGGCAAGATTGAAACACAAAACATAAAAATACAAATTCTAACCAACTCACGTGTCCTACGATACCGGTATTGGAATGTATCCGCAGTAATAATCACCGTTTTAAAACTCACTACACTTCATGTAATTATGAAATAGCACATGATAACAAAATGAACGCAAAATATGTAATTCTAAGCTTACATTTCGTTTTTAATATTTAAAAAAAATTTCACTGTTGACATTCTCACGTGTGTCAGAAAGGAGAAAGTGTGATGACTGAGGTAGTTCACTGGTTCCGCCGCTAGGTAGCAGTTACTCTGTTTGAGATTCGCGGGAGCAAGATTACTACGGGCGGTATAGGAAAAATTGCAAACACTCTTAAACAAAATAATACATTAATCTATTTCAAAATGACTCACCTTATCTAAATTGAATTGTTAGATACTTTTGACAATTTTCGGGCTGCTTTACACGTCTTGGAAGATATCATCTCCATAAATAAACTTGGCCGTGTGTAACAGTAATTTCTCAGATTGCAAGAAGCTTGACCGTAACATTTCGTTCCACATCTTTCCAAAAATCGAAGATGTTCACAAGCAATGAACAATTATATAATATAGGTATGAAACAGCTAAGGGATGATTTGATATAATATTTTGTTGCCTAGAAAATAGGGTAGAGGGTATGTTAGTATAATTTGATGAGAATTTGCTAAAGAATGTACATTTGTATAGAAATAACAACGTATAATTAGGGTAGAAAACAGCTAAGGGATATTTTATAAATTAATATTAATATTACATTGTATAGAATATTACTGACGTGAGTATTAATTTGTATTAATATTGTATTAATAGTAATATTATTTATGTTAATAATTATGCTTTCTCCTGGCTGTGTGGGGTAAGTTATGTAGGTGAAACACGGTCAAAAGTGTAGATCTGTGTACAAATTATGTGAACAGAGATAATATAAACTAAGGGATGGTTTGTGAATTGCAGGGCACGGAAAATTTCATAAGCAGCACTACAAAAATAGGGCGCGTGATTTTTAAAATTGGCGTCTCAACATCCGTAAAGACGCACATACGCAAAAATTGTTTTTCAATGCATTCTACATATACCACACATTATTTCAAATCATTTTCTCTGATTTTTTCATAAAAAATTAAATCCTCTTGCCTTAACTACAGCCCGCTATTTGCGCAAACCCTCGACCATTCGCCGTTCGCTGTAACTGATGTGCGTCTTATGTTGTTAAATTATATTATTAAAAAAAGGAACAAGATATTAAACTAATAAGACATTTGCTATGATAATTATACATAAAAATTACTAACATAAGTGAACAGAAAATATGATAAATAATCCAATAAATGCATAAATAAAAGTAGTGCAGACTTACTAAGTTAGAAAAAAGCTTCATTCACTCCTTTTCCCCAGCGGGTCAATCTTGCAGTATGGGTACAAGTAGTCAGTTAATATAGTATTATTATTGAGTCCAGGAATAAATTATGTAAAAATTTTTACGTCATTGCTGGTATTTTATGGAAAAGATGCCTGCTAATACAGTACCTCAATACCATTCTGATAGCTTTAGCTTTAGAGTAATTACTATTACTCGTTAACCATTATAGATATATAGGTGGTACTCGATTTATAATAAGATCCAAATATTTCACTAAACCTTACACGCTTGATCTCTTTCTGGACACAAAAATAAAATAATAAATGTCGCATAGTCAAATTTGCTTCACCCTCATTTCACGATCGTCTCACATCATTCAGACTGCTGTAGCGCCCGGAATAATTACCACTCAATTATTCGTAAACCATTCAAGATATAAAGGTGGTACTGAATTTAAAATAAAGTTGAAATATTTCACTAAAACTTTCTCGCTTGAAGTTTTTACGGGACACAAAAATGAAAAAAAAATGTCGCATAGTCAAATTCCGTTTCACCCTCCATGAATGTTGTGTAATTGGTGATGTTTATGTAATGAAATAAAAACATTTATGTCCGCATTTTTTAAGTCTCTGTTTTAACCATCAGAAGGACTGTGTTGTGCAGATTATTTCTGCCTGTTCTTTTATAGGACTAGTGTTTTCATCATGTAACATATTTGAATTTTATAGCTTTTAATATATAGTTATTAATATCAGTGACATTTTATCCTGCTCATTATATTGAACATGGTAATTTTAATTATGGCATGGCCTAGATAAATATACCGTTAAGTTAGTTGTTCTGCAATCACAGTCAGATTAAATGATGCAATAAGATTCTTTCTCTGCGCATAGCTCCAACCAATAGAGTGGGCCTGCAAAACACACTAAATGTTACACATTACCATTTATTTAGAGTCGTAGCTCTTCAATTTGCAGATCTGTTGGTGTAACATAAAGACACAACCAATGAATGACTATTATAAGATGGGTTACGACAGATATAAATGGGGTGAAATGATGGATTGAAACAAAAGAATCATTCTTCATTACAAAATGGTTTTATTTCTTCCTAAAACAGGGTAAAACTAATGTTTGTACAAAATATTCTTTAAGTACAAAAGTTCATATCCATCGCATGATATGTCGACTGTACATATAATCTTAATTTTCTAATTTTATGTATTTTACAATTCTTCCTCAGTTGGTAAAAGAAAAACAGAATTGTCTTTATTTTTGTACATATCAAGGTTGCCAGCCAATTCTCTACTACTTTATTCCCCTCCCCCCTTACTAGCTATCCTTTTGCTAGATGTCACAACATTTGATTCCCATGTTCACTGAATTTCCTTTATGTTTCTTTTAGTTCTAGACATGCAGTGGAACTCCTGAATGTTAAAATATATGTTCACTAATAAAATAGCAACATTTAAATATTGTATTTGACATCTAATGTGTCCCAGGAAACTGTGCCACATATCCTAAGACAGTTTCTTCTCAGTGCAGCAAAAGAAATTGGTTCAGGTCAAATTTGATTAACTTTCAATTCCTGTGCCATCTTTTAGCACAATGTTTACCCTAAGTTCTCGGCAAACAAATAACTTACTGTAACAAGGAGGCAAAAAATATAACAAATCTTCTGCACCACTGTTAAAATCATCTCAGAAGTCACCGGCACTAAATTACCATAATATATTCTTTATTCAATGTAGAATTAGTTATCTTAAAATCGATGTAATTAATAAGATCATGAAATTAATATGATCATGATAATTTAATATGACCATAATACGAAATTGATCGTGAAATGATCATGAAATTATAATATAGCCTACATCTGGGTAAATAATAGCAAAATAACTATCATAATATAATAAAGAATTTTAATTAAAAATAATTATCTATGTAAAATAATAATTTTAGGCCATTGAAAAACACTGTGGATATTTTTTAAGGCACCAAAGATTAGAAATTTTGTTCCTTCTTTTAACCCTAGAACATCTAGGCCATTTTGTATCTATAAAAACCTAATGTGAGTCTCTCAGACTGTTTACTTATTTTGGCTACTTTTACTTGTGAAACAATGAAAATTCGCTCAGTTATGATTAATAATGCGAGAACGATAAAGTAGGATGGAATAAACCAGAGTAGTTAGGTTTTTAAACAGACCATTTCATTTTGTCTTTTATACATAAAAATCTTGTACTACATTAAAACTCAAGGTAAGTCTCTTAGAGTCGAGTCATTAATGTTATCTTTTCCTCTTGCTGCATTTTTCATTTTTGGTAAGGGCTGAATGGAATTTTAAAATTTAAATCACACTTATAGAACAATGCAGTCAAACAAAAATTTAAAAAAAAGCAAGGAGTGATGGAGAATCACCTTAGGTTCCAATGCAACACAATGTGTCTAAACATTTTATATATAAAAAATAAAATAATAAAGATGGTCGTTTTTAATGAATCAATACAAAACAGGATGCGAGGAGAATAGCTGAATGATGAAACTCAGTGAAAATATGACTGGCGATAAATAGGAAAGAAAATATAACACAATGAGTCTGTGAGACTTGCTTCAGGTCTTTTAGAATTAAACTTTAACAATTTTTCCCCCCTGAATTTGGTAAAAATAGAGATCTTGGGGATATGTGGGGTGGTTTCCTGGGCCACATAAAAAAATAATAATTCATATCACACTCAAATGAATGAAATTTTCTATCATTTCAACCTAATTTTCAATTCATTGTTTTATTCAATAATTCTTTCCCTCCTTCTGACACTTTTGTGTGGCAACCTTGTACGAGGATAGCTTCAGTCTGTAGATTACTCCATAGATAGAAATGCAATCAATTTTTATGCCAGACTTGGCAAGAGGTTCTAATAAATTAATAAAGGAAAATAGATCAACATCTTAGGGATAGTTGCTGTAATATTAAAGCTTAGCAAAAAATAGAATATCACATCTAATATTGTTTAAAATTTTTGTTATAAGGCAATTTTATGACACACTGAGTTTTGTGACGATGTAAAAAACACATCACAGATGGAACTATATCATATACATACTTACAAAATAGTTGCTTGTCTGCAGTTCTACAATTTCTGTCAAAATGGCACATTTCATTGACAACCAACACTTGTCGCTGTGGCAGATGTTGAAAATAATTAGAAATCTATTGCCCTGAAATAAACTGGTTACGATCCGTACATTCCTTGAGCAAAAACGTATATTTACTAAAACAAGTAGCAACCATCTGCCAGAGACAAGTTAAACCATTTTATCTTTAAGCTGGAATGATGTAATTATGAAAAGGCACGAGCAGTTAGCAGCAGAGGTTCTGGATGCTTTTTTGATTATTTATACGTATTTACACGAATTTAAATTTACGTATTTCACATATTCACTTTTGTTCATATTTACACACGCATACATGCAATTTAGATGATTGATCATCTACAGTTTAGTTTTATTCAAGTTCGTCATGGGGTTATGATGTCCTCAACAAATAATGCACATTGTTTTTACAAAAGAAAAACCATGATTTTAAAAAGCCTTTGGCTTATTATAATAATCAGTCAAAAGAACACAAACCCGCTTCACAATGGTTAAATATTTCTCAAGCGACTAAAATAAATGTTTCCCTAAATGATGGTATCACTGATTTGAACTTGTGTGATTCTATGCAGTGCTAAGAAAGCAAATTCCTACAGTAATATAAAAAAGATAATAATAATGAAGATGGCAATGAAGAGGTGACATTAGTAAATCAAAGATATGTCTCCGCTTAATGTTATCTTCATTACATTCTAACAGAAATTTGGTTTTGTGTTAACATCATAAAATAATAATTACTGTACACACACTTGTATCACATGAACAATATTTTTTTATGCTTTATCATCTCTTATCACAAACTTGTTTATGTACTCATTTTAACATTTATATTTCACGGGAAACATTTGGAACTTAACTACTAATTATTGGCCTGTGTACTTACATACACATATCAATACTAATAGTAGCCACAAGATCAAGGGAAAACCAACAAATACATGAAACTAGGAAAAAAAAAAGATTATTTTAGAAATATTATTACCTGATGAAATAAATAGAGTAAGAAAGTAATCAAAACTACCAATTGTCCATGTTAACTGAAGTCATTCCATATTTACACAATGTAGGGCTGCCAACTGAAGTCATTCCATATTCACAAAATTCACATTGTGTAAATTCCATTGTGTAAATATGGAATGACTTCAGTTGACAGCCCTTCACTGTGTTCTCAATCTTCTCCTAGTGATTGACAAAGGGTAAAGTTTACCCGAAAATTATCAACTTTCTATGTATTTAACATCTTTATTGTGCTACTATCAACTCAAGAGGGACACTGAGGGAGACAACCTCTTTAATGATTGGTAAGTTCTCTGGTATTCCTCTCCTTTACACTAGAATCAGATATATATTATAAGATATTATACTTTTGGTTTTGTAAGGTATTGGTGTAATAGAATGTAAAGTAACATTTATCTCAGGAAAAAATTGACATATTGTTTGAGGTAGGCCTAATGCTTATGTAACAATTATTTTACTTGCAAACAGTCATGTGACAACATTTTTTATCGTTATTCTGTACTTGATAATTTTTTATTGGCCAAAGTGATGTGGTCTATCATGTGATCATTTTTTATTCACTGTTGAATATGATATCAATTGGATAATTAAGTAAAATACCTGTAGTTTGTGAAACTCTATGGAACATAAGGATTTATTCTGTAAAATGAGTTTCACTTCTGTAGGCTTGAATAGTAATATTCTTATGTTAATGTAACACTAAAACCCACTATAAATGATATTATCATTCCTTTAGATAGATTTAATTTTAACTTCCATTATGATGAACAAATGCATTAGAGCTCTTGAATATGTTTCCACTAATTTATTATTAAAGTAATTATTACAGTGAGCAATTTTATTTTAAGCTTTTTATAAGTTAAGGCGATCATATATTTATGAATGAAAATCGGGACCTGTAATGATACCATAGGTCTACTGGCTTGAATAACTGACCGAAACACCGGGTTTGTTTTTAAACTCAGCGCAATCTCATGCTCATTACATAGTAAGCGTTCTTAAACACATTCTCATTTCCAGCGCATTAAATGTGTTGTTCAATTATATCCATCAGTCTTGGGTGTCAATGGAACCGATGGCTTGTTTAGAACAATCCAATGGAAATCATTCTTATTTATAGTGCATTTGCAACGCATCACATGAACATCGACTATAATCAGTGCATTTTCTTCAATTAGTTAAAAAACTTGCCTACATGATTTATTTCCCATAATTCATAGTCTTATAATAATAAAATAGAAAAGTGCGCTGGAGTGTAATTTACTGTCTTATATCCCAACTTAGTTAGCCTACATCCACAGGAAATACATCGTACACAGCAATCATCATATAATCAATAATATATTTAATTGAAGTAGAGTTTTATCATCATAAGGTAAAACTAAAACTAAACTCCGAGGTGCTACATCCCTGAAGCGACAAGGCCTACCACCTGACTGCTGCATCATCTACCGTACGCAGATGCCAGTATTGGGGAGCATGTGGTCAGCACGCCGAAATCCACTGCCATTAATGGTGGTTTCCTTGACCGGAGCCACTACTTCTCTATCAAGTAGCTCCTCAGTTTGTTTAAAAAAAACTGTCCCGAGCAAATTGGGATGAATGGTCATCTTAATATAAATGCAGCAATGTAAAATGAAGTAATGTTTAAACAATTTATTTTTGTCTTGTTTTCAATCGCTAGCTATTCCTTCGTTGTTGCTTCACCTTTCTTAAAGAGAAGTTGTGTTACTTTTATCACCAATGGTGTAGCAGAATTCTTAACAAAGTGACTACAGTCAAACCTCCATATAACAATATTTGTGTGCTATGGCAGATTGTATTGTTACATGAGGGTTATTGTTATGCTGAGGGGTTGTGATTTACTACTATGAGAAAGACTGCATGCTCAAAACTGTGTAAAAAACCTCTCATTTTGTTACTTAACCAATGACATCCATTGAATAGTAACCATAGATACTTTACATCCACACATTAAAATATTACTACTCAGATTGGTTTAACATCACAGAATATGCCACGCTTTGAGCTTAGGCATATGCTAGAAATTTCAAACTCAAAGAGGGTGAGAAGGGGTAAGGGGGAAAAAACAGCAAATTTACCACATAACAAGGCAAAACTAAAACTTTTGTCTCTTTTAGTGTTTTAACTGCACATGTTGGGCAAGCTTAAATAGCATCCCAATGCACTTTATGCTTTTGCACATATAAGGGATGATTTTAGTCTTAGTTATCCTATTTTCCACCCCCTAATGAACCCTTCTTTTCTGGAATTTATAAGAAATGTAACAGTTATCAGGCCATCAGAAAACAATACTGGTAGCTGGGAAGGACACTAATCTGATACCAGCCTTCCACAGGGCCAAGCTACTGGTTTGCAGTATTAATTCAGCTTGCAAATATTGTTATAAAAGGGTGTGTCTAAAATAGCTTCATCATTATAGTGAGTTACATTTAACATTATTAAGATAGGAAATTTGCAGAGGCTAAAGAAAAATATTGCTCTATGCGGGTTTATCATTATATTCTTCGTTATATAGAGGTTTGACTGTATGTCATTCTGGAGCATAAAATATGTTGCACACCAGGAAAAATAAAAATAATAATAATTGTAATAAAGATTTCTGACTGACTGTGAGCCTGAATAGCTAGAGAATGAAGATCCAGACAAAGTATAAATGAACAAATCATCAAATACAGCTAAACAAAAAGGCAAAATATTGTGAAATATACTTCTTGGCCTATATGTATTGCTAGAGACATTAAAAATGAAAAATAAACTCTCCATAAAATATATTTTAGTTAAAATGATTGATGAAGCTTATATGAAGGATTTGGAAGTTGATTAAATGTCATCTTTTCTCTGAGACATCACAGACAATGTTGGATAAACTGGTAGTATAAATTCGTCTTGCCTCAAAACAAATAAAAATAAAATAAAAATAGCCTAAAATGCATTTTTGACATTTTTCGGCATTTTCCTTACTGGTAATTTTTTTAAGAAATTCTCATTTTTTCATTGCATTTTTTGTGTGGTATATGAGAGCATGCCAGTTTCATGATAAAATTACTACACTACTACAAGTTTAGAGAAGTTAATGTTTAGGCTACCAAGGACAATCGATTAAAAGTACGACAATAATGTCATTAACTATTATTAATGTGATACAACTCTGTATACCAGTGTTTTCTGCTGTTAACACTAACACCAATTTTATTTGGTTCTTATTCCTATTTCTTTCTTTCTTGGCACACATTGTTAAGTAAAAACACGGTTCTCTGAATAATAATAATTGAACAATCTAAGCTATAGCCCCAGTTTGTTCAGGATGGTCTTCACAATAACTTTATTTTTAAATATAATAAATAAATGGCTCTCAAATGAGACTACATACAACACTCTAAAAATTATAGGATATCACAGATGAATTAAAATATGTGGTAAAACAATAAAATTATGCTAGCATGAGATGAGCTATGCTGCAATTCCTTCTGAAAAAGCTCTTACTGTATTCAAAATATCAATATTCATAAAATTTTGAAGTAACTTAAAAATTACACTGAAATATTAATAAAAATAATAATAATATTTATTCAATTCCATACAGTGAATAAAAATAAGAAAATACATATGTTATAATGAAATAATGTCAATTTGGAGAGTAGTTTCTCCACTATTGCAATAACAAATGGTGCAAGAATGATGTACCATGTCTGAGGTTGAGAGTTATCTTTTCAGAAGAATTATTGCAGGACACAGTGGGATATATAGATGCTGGAACCATCTAGGATACCCTAGCTTACATTAATTTTTAGGAATAATGATTTTATTTAGTTTTAAATTAGACATTCAACTTCACGTTACATTTTAAAATTCATTAGTGAATTTCATATCTGTATCACTGGAATCTAAAGATTCAAAAATAAACTTACTACAAAATGAGAAATTTCAGCTAAATATCAAGTTCAATACTGCCACTCATTTATGAAGAACTTCTCAAATAAATTAACATTTCATTAGACCCTAGTATATTTCTACACTATATCATTCGGTTAAGTTCTGCAAGATTTTTTTCTTTTGCCAAGTCCTGAATTCTAGATATTCTACATCGTTGAAAAGAATGCAATAATAATTTATTACCATAACAGGTAGTGTAGTACATGCGAGGAGCTTATTGCACAAGCCCTGTCTGAATACTTTGTGGCTATGTACCGGTATTACGGTGTGTTATTTCTCTCACTACTATTTACAAGAAACAAAGGAACAATTAATGTCAATACTCCACAAATTCATTTTGTAAAATTCTTATTTACTTTAATTGCTTTTTAACTATTATTTTCAAGTTTACACAGTGGCTTAGTTAGATTTCTAACCTGCTTTCTCTTTACATGGTTAATATTTGTTTATTTATAGTGAATTAAATGAGAGATCAGTACTCAGGCCACAGTAATGTGATGTTTCATTTGTATATACATGATGTAGATAATCAGCTACGATCAGTTAATTCACCATTATTTCAATCACATACTTCTTAAATTTTTTTCTCATTTTGTAGCAACCATGAAAATTTTCTTACTTGGAAATAAAAATGTATGCATGAAGGGTTAAAACTTTATTACAGTAATTTAGAATAATTATTTTACTTTTAATTGACTGAACTTTTTAGTTTGAATAAGGATAGTAGGCCTATATTGATAGGAACACAGCCAATAACAGTTTTTTTTTAATTTATTATAATTATAATTATTATTATTATTATTATTATTATTATTATTATTATTATTATTATTGTTATTATTATTATTATTTTCGTAAATCGCTATATCCTTTTTAAATCTTTAATTGATCAGTCAAATTTGTAATCACAATCAGTAACATTGATGTAAGGCCATTGAAGTGCTGTAGCTTATCCATAGTGATTACTGTTTGTTCATTGTTAAGTTTTCTTGGATGAGTTTACATTCCTTTTTACACATTCTGCATGAAGCAGAAATGTAGCATGTAGGCTACTAATTCAGGATGTGTCACAAAGCAAAATTAATCTATTATGATATACTGAGGACTAAATTTCAAATAAGAGGACTGGAATAGGCACAGTCAGTTTTTCTTTTCGAGTTTATGGTGTTTGGTGTAATTTGCTGAAAAGACATTTGTGGTGCTGGTGGAAAACACTTACAGTAAGTAAGCTTTAATTTGTTTCTCAGAGCAATAATACATTCTTTGATACCAGACTATTTACGAATAGTCTATACATTGTTTTCATGTAATTGAAATTGAATAAATTATTCTCAGAATAGCAATAATTCTCTATTATATTATTGTCATAAGTGAAAATAATGTGACAAATATTTAACATACTTCTTGTTTTCCCAAATTTAAATCACACAATTTACTATCTTTTCAAATATATTTTGTACAATTTCAAATATTGTTGTCTGTATGTGAGACAAATTTGAGAGCCATTTACTAAGGAACACAGCTAGATTCTAAGTTCAGTTTCAGCAACTGCCGTCCGTTGGGGCTGCTGAGCTTGCCTGACATGATGAGCGGTTGGAATACCGGGCGTCACAAGCGGGGATATGGAGGGGGACCTAGTGGCAAGGGGTGATAATGAGGGTGAGAAACTTGGAGACATGGCAGTTGAGGTGCTGAAACCTGCTCCAGAAGCATCGTGGCTAATGGGTGAGCGAGGCAACATGAGAAGTTGCTGCCCACCTTGCGTGGAAGCAGCACCATGGTGACTAGCAGAATGTGCACCCCCAGCAGTTCGGGAAGCCAGAACGGGTGCTGCTATAGAACGAGGAGCAACACTCGTCAGTAGGGGAGGTGGCACTGTTTTAACTACAGGAGGGTGTGGTGCTACTGCGGCTTTCCCCTTGCCAGACGAGGCACCACTATTAGTACTCTGCACTGATGCAGTGTCGTCCTTCAACCTAGCTATCTCAGAAAACACATGTGCTAAAGGCTGGTACTGTGGTCCCCAGTCCAATAGATAGTCCCAGTTATAACTGCCGGTAAGTTCTTCCTCACTATGTACGATAGAACTGAGGGATCCAGTCATGGATGGCTGATGTGTCGCAACAACACCACTTGCTAATCCCGGCACTTCGGCAAATCCCCCCATCACCATTACATGTTCCACTGCAGCTCCAAGCACACCCCCACTAGCCCCACCCCCATCTTCAGTGCTACTGCCACGTTCACTATTCCCCACATCATTTAATTTAGCATATATGAGGTTTGTAATATCCGCCTCTCCACCCCCTTCCTCATCAAACATATGTAGGCTATCAATTGGCACTCCTTTGTTGTTATTGTTTTCTACACATCTCCGAGAAGATGAACTGGCCCCTCCTGTCGCTGCACTTGTGTCCACTATACCAAGCCGAGCAAGGTATTCTTGTGTATTATGCACAGATACATCCGATAGATTGTCATCGTCTACATCGTCCGTTTGTCTATGGATGCCTGAATCTCGCTGCAGGGGACCTTCATTTATCATTCTTATTTCTTCATCCTCCACATCCTCACCATCTTCTGCAGATCCCCTCCCACTTGAACCAGATTGTTCAGACCCTGATAGTTCAGATGTAGTTGCAGCACCAGAATTTGAACTACTAGAATTATTATTACGATGTACTACAGGGCCTCCAACGTAAGGTGGTATTTCATCATACTTTGGTGGACCAAACTGTGCTGTAGGTCCTTGGACTCCCCCACTTCCTCTAATTGGTATTGTGTCAAATGCACCAGGATCCACAAAACTTTCTGGACTGCCAACAGCAGTGCCAGAACTTAGAGCAGGTTTATTCACTTTCTTCTGTCTTCTATTGCGCATATGAAGGAAGAGGAAGACTGCACCAAAGGCTAGAACTATGAGTATGAGGGCTATGAGAAGTCCCAGCGCCCAGTCAGCAAGTCCCCCTGATGTGGAAGCTAGTGTAGTGTTGTTGCTGTTGGCATCTATAGCACTGCTAGCCAAGTTGGTTCCTCTGTCTGCTAGTGGGTCCAGTGCTAGTTCCACAACTGTCATGTTAGTGAGAGATCCCTGACGTCCTGAACTAGCAGTCACCACAAGGCTGATATCATGGCCAGCTTCGAGCACAGCAGCATTATCAAGCTTCTTCTTTACCATCACAGCACCAGTTGTCCTGTTTATCTTGAAATACGCATGTTGTGTAGTCAATTGATAAACAACTCGTCCATCAGGACCTTTATCTCTATCAGTAGCTGCAACATGACCTACCACATAACCAAGAGGAAGATGACCAGAAGACGATGAGGATGGTGGAGCAAGAGTAAACCGGTAAGTCCTTTCCGTGAACTGAGGATGGAATTCATCTCGACTCTCGATCTCTACTCGCACACGCACACTTGTAGTTTTCCCACCCACATCACTGGCCAGTAGGGTGAATGCATATCTGTTTCTGACTTCATAATCGAACACAGCATTAGTTGTCACTAAGCCTGTGTTAGAATCAACCTTAAATAATTTCCATGAATCTTCGACATCGGTGTACCCAGAAGCAGCAGCAGACACAATCGAATAATTCAGCTTTCCATAGATGCCTTTGTCAAGATCTGTAGCCCGTGCTGTGAATACAGCAGTACCTATGGGCTCATTCTCTCCCACAAATTCCAAATATTCACTTACAGGAAACTTTGGTACATTATCATTTTCATCTTTTAGCCTGATATGCACCCTTGTCACCATTGATAGTGGAGCATCAGCAGGTAATTTTGAACTGTCAGAAGCCCGGACAACAAGAAAATATTCTGTTACTCCAGCATCATAGTCAAGTGTCCTTTTGACGCTCAACACCCCTGTTTGAGGATCCAGAGCAAACAAATTTCGATCATTGCCAGAGGTGATATCATAAACAATTTCAGCATTAGGTGTGCCTGCTTGGTCTGCATCTGTAGCTGTCACTTTGAGAATGGAGTGGCCAAGATTTGCACCTTCACTGACAGTGATGTCGTATCCTTTTGCTCCAACGCCTTGGAATACTGGAGGGTTGTCATTGGCATCATCAACTATGATGTGGACATGGACAGCAGTAGCGTTGTTTGGAGGTGAGTTCGGTTCTCCAGCAACCACTCGTAGGGTGTAGGAGTCTTCTGTCTCCCGGTCCAGTGTCTTCAGTAACACAACCTCTCCACTCGGGCTGAAAACAGAAAACATTATATATTATAAATATAGAAAGAATGTTCAATTTTAAATTATTACAATACAGACTTCTTATCTATGGGTTTGGTTGGATAACTTTAGAGAAGATGGGAACTGCAGTGAAATTGTAAAATATAATATTAATATGAGTAGGAAAAATCACAGTGAAGTGTTAAGATCTGTAGAAAGATTGAGTGTGGAAAGTTGCACACTAATTTCATCTAATAAAAAATAACTGTTGCTAAATTTATCATTTTGCATTGTAGCAATCATGGGTGTATCCAAGATTTCTTTTCGGGAGGGGCTATGATAAGCCTAAAGCTATTATCACTAGGACTCATAAGTTGATGACCTAAAAATACCTGAAAATAACCTTGAATTTATGAAAATATGACATGAAAAATTGAAAATATTACTTAATATTTCCAAATAAATATTTAAAGTATAAGTTAATAACAAATAAAAGTATTTAAGTATTTTATATTACCACTTTAATATTATGTTTTCTAATATTTCTATGTTGACTAGGCTATATTATTGAATGCCTCATAGCTAAGGAATTATGAGATTTCTTTATGATGTTGGAAAAGTTAATTCTGAAGACAAAATAGGGAAAAATGCAACGAAAGAATGAAAATTTCCTAAAAAAAATACTAGTAGAGAATAAAATGAGCCAAGATGTGCAATTAAACTGTCTACTATCCGAGAAATTAAAGTGCCCTCTTGTGCAACATATTAGTATGACTTAACGTTTTGGGGGGGCTGCAGCCCCCTCAGCCCCCCTCTGAATACGCCCCTGGTAGCAATGTTATGTAGTAAACAGCAGTCTTTGTAGGCTAAATGTTGTGTGTTATTACAGAAATCACAATCTGCAAACAAACAGTCTGTATAGAAGTGTTCTTTGTTCTCTACAAACTATTTTCTTTGTGATATCTTACAGAATTTGAAATGTTTACCATTCAGGAAAAAGTTGCATGTGTCTTGTAGTTGATGGAACATAAATCTGTGATTATGGTACAAAAGCAATGCAGTCAGTACAGACAAGATCTTCCACATGAGAATAAATCAGGCAATGGCACAAACAATTTAAGGAGACTGTCTTATACAGAAAGGGAAACAAAAACAGAAAAGCGCAGAACATCAGAAGGATATGTTGAAAGGATTCAGGAGTATTGTGTTCAGAGTTGCCAGAAGTCCGTTTCATGCTGTAGTCTACAATTAGGTCTTCCTAAGTTAACAATGTATGACATCATGAGGAAGAGAATGAAATATGAATGAAGAATCAGACCAGCAATTGCAAGCATTACACCAAATGTGGGCCAAAGTGTTTGCTGAAACTGAATTTGCTTTGTCTTCTGAAATTTACTAACATTATTTGGAATCAGTTTGAGTTATTTAATTAATTAAAAGCACTTTTCAATTCTATACACATGAAACATATTGTATTTACTCACATTTAACATCCCCTTTTTTATCGTAATTTTCTGAAATATGGAGGGTATAATAGGTGAAAATTTTACATAATATGGGTTGGGTTGTCATGCTTTAAAAGCAGAAATAGGCACATCTAGCATCTTTAAATCAACACACAAAATAGGTGTTTAAATCTATATTTTATTAACAAAAAGTTAAATTATGACGTCAATGTAAATTTAAATAGTTTGGTACAGCTCCCTCCTGCATTACCGCAGCTGACTGGGTGACATGACTAAACCACATGTAGTCTTCAAGGTTAACACAGCACCTCAATGTCATCATCCAGCTGGGCGGCAACTGCCTGAATTTCATATCTCCCTTTCTTCACACCACAGAATGATTTTTACGTTTTCTTTGTTCCTGATAATTCGTCTATCTGTTTACGCCAATAACATGGCTGCACTTCATATTTATGACTCGTTGCTCTCACTCCATTTTCTTAAGCATATTCTAACACACTCAGCTTGAAGGATGCTGTAAAACTTGCTCTCCTACTAATTTTTCGCGTGAACAACATACTACAGGCGTATGGCGGAAGTTGTGGAACTTGGAAACCGGAAGGGCATTGAGAAATCTTTGGTGGAGGTGATAGTAACCAAGGCCAACACACAGGTGGTTTAGAAGTGTGAGTTTTACTGTTAACTGGAATGTTGCAGTTGCTGGTAAGTTAGAAAGATTTTCTAATTTTTTGTCGTTGTTGAAAACTAGAGGGGGAGGGGGGATTATAGGTGAGTGGGTGTTGTAGACGAGTAAATATCGTACTTGAAAGGAACCCTATAAAACCTCACCATTCATTCTCAGATCTTGGAGACTCTGTACAATATATAATCTATCGTATTTACTCGAATCTATTGCTCACCTATTTTTATCTACTTGTAGCATTCAAAATTGGAGAGTGCATCAGATTTGATGATGCATTAAATTTGAATGCAAATTCGTTCCATAGTTTGGCGGTAACTTTGCTCACGTAAGCAACAATGCATTGCTGTAATTCCCAATTTTGTTACATTTATCATTGCCCTATTACAGGTATGCACAAATGTAGGCTGAA
Organism: Ectobius pallidus; assembly: GCA_964059195.1. Lineage (NCBI taxonomy): Eukaryota > Metazoa > Arthropoda > Insecta > Blattodea > Ectobiidae > Ectobius > Ectobius pallidus. The sequence goes on from CAXKWD010000008.1 coordinate 21,543,685, forward strand.
GTTCATGTATTATTTTTTACACTCAAGCTCAACACCAAGTGGTGGGATACCATGCGAGGTTATCAATTGTCTGCAATCTTCTCCCTAACCATTACACCAACCTTTATTAATTGGCACTCATAATTTATTGTTATTTTAAGTAAAATACTAAGATAAAATAACAAATAAAACAATATAAAAAATTTCACCACTGATGCATTCACCGACAAACTTTTTTTTTATCATTTCAAGTTTAAAAGATGCTCATTAGATTCAAGTAAATATTGTATCTTATTTTTTTAGAGCTGATTTGTACATTTATATAAAGAATAATCAAGTGAAACCATCAGTGGCCTCTGAGAATCATAAGAAGAGCAGAAAAATCCTCAAATTTTACATAAATAAAATAGTGTATTAATATTATATCTGTGCTTTTCACAATACTTTTAGATGAAGAACTTATACATCAGTAGCAGTGAAAACGTTAAAAGCAGAATATTTACCTCATAACTTGAAAGATTCCATCTGCATTACCATCGTATATTGAAAACACAATGTTATGATTTTCTTCCATTGGTGAATCAGAAGCAGCTATCTTCACTACACTGGTACCACAAGGGGAATCTTCTTTGAGGTGTATCCTAAAAAACAGATATGTCATTAATATTGACAATGACAAACCTATCAGACATTGTATCATAAACAGATCTATATGGTCCATAAATTAACAATACCAATAATATTATTGCTTCATGTTCCATTGTTTATAAGTTTCATTGCCAACAGAAAATAAGTGGTGATATGTAAAAGGTGTCGTCATGTCTATTCACTTGCTTGTTTCTGAAAATAGACCTTATGCTCTCTATCTCCTCAATTCTTTTAATTCCTGGTTACAAATTTAATTCGCCACTAACCTAGGCTTCCAATTCTTACATCCTTCAATCAACATGTAATGTAAATTTTCTCACCATTGTATTTAAATAAAGAATAGTACAGTTTTAAAAAAGAGCTGCATATTGTTGGCCCTTTTCTTAAAATTCATAGATGGAATCAAATCGGAAATTCTTTATTAAAAACAATACTTTGCATCCTACAAAGACAAAAATAAGTACCAGGGTGAAAAAGGACTGACCCAGCTAAATCCAGATGAATAATCACCTAACAAAAAATATGAAGTTTAAAAGGAACTTTCAAGAGTCTTCAAAAAAGAAGGAAAGACATGAGTGTGATGATATTTATTGCAGTATTATTGTATTCGGCTACACCTATCAACTTTCTTGTCAATCAAGATGACATTCAGCTTACTTTAGATATTACTGAGATGTATTTCTAGAAGAGAGATAAAATGTAATATGAATGGGAGAGCGTTCTGTGAAAAACTCATCCTCCGATATCAGAATCAATGAAGACGTAAAGGTAAGATAGACCGATACTATAAAATGTTTTTGTTTCAAAACGTAACCTTTCACTGCTAAAAATTAGCCTGAAATATAGGTTTCGATTCAAAATGTGATCAGCCCAGCACTCGGTTTGAAACAAAAAATGATGTGTTCATCTTTTAAGACGCGACCATGAATGAAACTTGTGGTGCGGTGAACACTGAGATGTCTATTGTTGCATGTGTTCTTCTAATGGAAAATGTCACCAGACGCCATATTTATATTTGCGGTATATATTAAAAGCACAAGGGGAATAAACATAGATCACAACTCACTGCACAGTTTAAAGAAATCTGTTTTTCTTGTTGCAGTAATAGAGATTCTATGTCCCTAAGCAAACCCTCTTTGCATTGTGTGCATTCCTTTTTTCCTTCAAATCCCTTTGCGTTGATCTCTAACAGGTGCATCCTTGCTTCCTATTGGTGATGTAGGCAATATCATAATTTCTTCTGTAGTTCAGAAAATCAGGCTGCACGAGAAGCAGCTGACTCATTAATTATATAAGTCAGTGTAATTTTGAACAAAAAATAACACCTTCATGGCTTTTCTGTGATGGATACATGGGGAAAAATAGGAATGCTCACGTGGTTCAGGTGCTTTAATTCTGGCTTTTAAAAAATCCACAGATTTATGAAGGAAGCGTGTATGACAATTCCAGTTCAGGGCATTTGTTTTTACCTGCATATAAGATGTTTGGCCCATTTAAACACGCTTTCTGTTATGTTTTTGTAATAAAACAAGAAAAGTCCATTACTTTCAAAACTTTCACTTTCAATAAAAGATGTAAACAAATAGAATGATATTGCATATATTTAACGCTATGTTAATGACTTATTGTAATATAAAGAATTTGTATGTTTGCTTGATAGTTTGGCAACAAACAGTTTTTCATCATTCCTGAAAAATAATGGAGTAATCATGTTATGAACTCATGCTCCTAATTTATTTTCCAATTTTTACTTAAATTTATTGTTATACAAAGAGGATAAATAGAGCCTAAGCTTGATGAAAATGCCTGAAACCAAATTGGAATGAAAACTGGCACTTAATTTACGCCTTAACAAGCCAATACATTGACATTATTTACGAAATCCGCCTATTCTGAATTTCCACTAAACCGAATGGTGTTCGGTCCCAATTAGTTTGGAATAGCGGGACTCTACTGTAAAAGCTATTTATTCATTCATAAAAGATCATACGTAACTGTGAGCCACTCATAATACAATATTAGACTGCAAGCAATTATCTTAGCAATCAATAAAAATGTTTTTGTTTTCCATTCGATGAATGTCTTTGTCTGTTGGTCTGTTCATTTTACACTAACCATCACTGCATGTCAACACTGTGATCTTAACAAATCAAAAGAACAGTTAAACTGAGGGGTGAAACATATTCTATTGCTTGAAAGAGAAAATTAAGGAGCACCACATCTTTGAAAAGGCCATCCTGTGAGCTGGGAACGGTAGACCTACCATTACTTCCAAACAATATAACAAAAAAAGTTTATTTAGAAACAAAACCTTAAAAAAACAAAAGTTTGAATGATGTACAGCACTTGGAAATAAAGTCGCAAAAAGGAAAATTTGATAATACCTAGGTATAAACTGAATCTTTGATCACAATAAACAGCATTTTTCAATGTATCAGAATTAATCCATACAGGACTTCATGAAGGTGATAATATTACCCAACTGATAACATTATCCACGATTACATTATGTGGTGATCACTGTAAATTGAAAATGATTAAAAAGACATTATTACTATTTTTTATAATATTTCTTCAAATTATCCACTAGATATCACTGTTAATAGATTAATTATAAAAATATGACCTCTTATTTTCTATTTACATAATTTTTATCTAGCCATGGTAAATTGGACAATGCAGTAGCCTGTTTACACTAAAATTATGTTGAATATAAGTGTGGAAAGGATAGTTTAACACTACAGTTGCAACACAGATTATCCCCCTTTTTCAGCCAAAAAAAAATAATAAACATAATTGTCACTGTGCAGAATAGAGTACAGTACAGTATACTTATTTAAGATGACACTTTCAAAAAAGTATCATATCAAAATTTAAATTAATTTATTAATATTATTTACAGTGTACAGTGATTTGAAGTCTGCTTTACTTGCTATAAATGACAAATACAATCTACACCCAATCGCACACGAAGTGCACAGATTGATAGGAAAATTCCCTGGTCATGTCTGTCTTTCCTGGATTCGTGGACACTCAGGAATTGCAGGAAATGAGAGAGCGGATGAACTGGCCAAAACAGCTGCAAATTCGAACCTCCTTCCCACCTATTCTGCTTGTCCCATTTCTTACATAAAGAAGACAATCAGAAGAAATATCTTAGAAGAATGGGATACTCTGTGGCAGAATAGCTCAAATGGTTCTACAACAAGAGATCTATTTTTTCCTACAGTGGGCGATAGGTTGAAGTGCAAAAAACTCATGCCGAATTTTGTTCTGACGCAGTTTCTGACTGGGCATGGAAAATTCATGCAATATCTTCACCAATTTCGGATCTCAAACACTGCCACCTGCAAGTGCGGTCAGCAAGATGAAACAGTTGAACATATATTGTACACATGTTCACGTTATGAACTGGAGAGGATTGAACTTCTTTTGTGTCTGAACAGAATAGACTTAGAGTATGTCAGTCCCATTGGACACGTCCTTGCTGACAAAAACGGACACAAACTTTTTCAATCGTTTGTAAATAGAATATTTTCGAAGCTTTAACTCTCACACTTTTATTCAGTCATTGGGGTATTTACTTACCTAACTTAATGTATTGCTCAGTTAATTTATTTTATCTTGCTTAGTTAAGCTATTTATTCCAACAATATCTTATCTATAACTTAAGGTCATGTTTATATAAAAACGAATTCACACAATTAACTTTAACTTAAGACTTACCATATCGTAAGACATAAGAAACTGTAGAACTATTGTAGACATTACGCCTGGTAAGAACTGTACAGTATTGTAAATAGTGTATATTAGACATTCAGATTCCAATACCAGGATAACCTATTGTAAATAACATTTGTGACATCTCCAACCCTAATGTACCTTCGGGTGAAATAGGGTTTTGTGTAATGTGGATATTCAATAAAATAAATAAAATAATATTATTTACAAAAAACTGTCATTTAATTCATTTGTAAACTTAATTTGGCATTTTAAAATTGGAGAAACAATAATATTCTTGATCACTGTAATCCTTTTTAACTTTTTATATGTATACACTATGTACAAAGTAAGGTGAAAAACAGGTAACGTACTTGCATTTTAATCAAAACTTCAAGCTTAAGAACTACATAATAATAATAATAATTGCACTCAATATTGTACCTTAGGGTGAAGTAGGGTTTATAATTGATACTGTAATAAATAAATAAATAAATAGCATGAAAAACTTATGCTGAAATAAAAGAGAAAGTTCACAGCTTTCATACGAACAAGGTGCTGAAGAACATTCAGATCCTGAAAATCCAAAGTTTATTAATAGGTATAAAAGAAGTTTACTTCTAGTACTGGTTTACATATACCTGTATTCATCCTGAGCAAATTTTGGGTGTGAGCTGCTTCCATCGCTGACATGAATTCTGATAGCTACTGTAGATGACAAAGGTGGATTCCCTGAATCTGTAGCAACAATGACTAGCTGGATATCATGTTTCATGAGCGATGTTGGTATGCCACTCCTATTCGCAAACAGTGTGCCTGTTGTCTGATCCACTGTAAAACCTTTCACTGGTGATAGTAACGAGTAGTGAACTTTGGCATTTACTCCAGAATCAGCATCGGTAGCATTCACTGTCAGCACTGCATAACTTGGATTATTGCCTTCTGAAACATATAATTGTAGTAAGTCAGTAAACTGATGCTTTTGCAGTGGTTATAATCATGTCAATTAAATTGCTGAATTATGGTTGAATTATGGTTGAACCTTAATAAACCTCTAAGGCTAATAAATTTCATTTTGACAGCATTTTAAGTATCTCTAAGGCTAACCTAACTAACAACCATTGAGGGTAAAATGTGTTATTTTCTGTACCCCATTAAGGCCAATTTACACTCAACAGTGACATGACCATGGCATGACAGGCACGTGCTTCTACCAGCGATCCTGAAAATATTCTTCTAGGAAAATGAGTAGTGTTGTTCATGCTTGCCCGGGCCCAGGCTATCACAATATTTTTCTCATTTCACGGTTTGCCACTGACTTTTCAAAGCTAAAATTAATTTAGTACTATAGAAAACAATGACTGGTGCTGATCATGCCACATTACAGTGTGAATGGAAATCACTGTGAGATCACGGGAAGTGAGATTACATACCGGTCATGTCATGTTCACTTCACTGCTAAGTGTAAATAGACCTCTATGAAGCAGGTTCCTAAATATGCACCCAGCAAACGGTCTTCAAGGAACTTTGTATACTTCCTTTGCCATGTATGTATATAATGTAGGCTATATACAACAGAACTCCAACTATTCGGATTAATTGAGACCGGACCCGATCAGGAAAATCAAATATCCAGATAACTGGATAATTAATGAAAAAAGGTAATTTATTTTTAAAAAAATCTTGTACAGTACCGTACTTACATGAAGAGTCACACCTTGAACATATCGGTCAGAGTGAGCTGTTTTCCTCACAAACTGCCGATTTTTTCGGCTAAAAGTTTTCCTTTTTCGCAAATAATTGGCCCTGAAAGAGGGTTTCCCAATGCTTCCTGCTGGAAAAACCACTTGAACATGGACTCAAAGCAATCTTGGTATTTGGCGATCCAGATAGTTGGAGTTAGGGTAACTTAATTTTGGAGTTCTACTGTATATATTCATATATATATATATATATATATATATATTCCTAACAACATACAATACTTTAAATGCAATGCAGATTATCACTAACAACAAGCCATCAAGACCATATATTATGTAGAAAAACATAGGCTTAAATCGACAATAAATAGCATTTCCCAAAAAAGAAGAAAATTCTTTCAATATGTTGTTAACTTATTCCCCAAAGAACCTGAAAACCAAACTATTCAAGAAAATTATAAAGTCCACTTTATTACAGTGTAATTTCTATACAGTAAATGAATTTTTAAGTAGGAATCTTTAAACCATATTTTTTACTATTGGTGATCATTACTGAAGAACAGAAATCTGTAAATCGCAGCATTTCTCGACCAATGTAGGCAATATCTTAATAATTCTAATCTTTCGATAACACAACCTGGAAATTTGTAGAAATTGTAGTAGATCTAGTAAATCATCGTTTTATAGTTTCCAAGAATGTTTAGATTATTTTGGTAAACTAGCAAAAATGTGCATTTCTATGATAGGCCTATTATTAAGTAATATTAACCGTGTCAGTTTTAGTTTTTAAGTCTTGCAACTTTTAATTTCATTTCATTGTGATTACCTTCTTGTAATAGTAATAACTGTAACCCTGATAAGGCCTGTAGAGGAACTGTGTTATAAACAATATGATGAATAAAGAATTAAATTGCATAATTTACTATAATAAATGTAATTATTCTTTCTGTATTTTGACAATGCATTAAGGATCAATTGTATATTATTTATTTCTTAATCTTTCTGTACAATTGCTCTACAGACAAAGATTATGTGAACAATAGACAAGTATAAACAAATTAAATTAACTTTCAGTTAATCATTAAAGTTATGAAATGAACAATAATAACAACAAAGTTAAAACTATGAAGTAAAACAATCAAATTTAAGAAAAGAAACCTATTCAGCTTAATTTTTGACATTGTAAAGGTAGGTGGTTTCATAGACTGGAGATCATTTATAATCAGAAAATGATCTGAGTTCAGACTGGAGTTGTCTACTCTGATCTAAGATCAAGTAATCGAAGTTCAGTTTTGATCCCAGTTCGTATGTGAGCGCTTGGCAACATCACATAAACAGGTATTGAGAGTTGTGGTGAGCATTATTCCTTTGTATTTCTGTGTGTTGTGCAAAAGGAAGGGCAAAAATGATCGAAATTAAGCAGAAAAAGGATTGTTACCTTAATTTCTCCAAGGAGGACAAAGATGTCCTGGTTGAAATTGTCTTGGGAACACATGGGAAGACATTATAGAATCCAAAAGAGATGGCTGTGAAAACATCTACGCTAAAGCAAAATGCATGGGAAAATGTTGCCTCAGAAAGTTGTGGCAATATAAATTGGGATAAAATTTTCGCTGCTACTGACACATAAATATTTTGCCTCAAGAACTGCACAAGAACATAGATGTCAGATTAATAGAGTAATGCTTTATGTATAACATGAGGAGTTTTGTTCTGCTGTTATGTTTGTCATTCATGGAAACCAGCTACTAATATTGAAATTTTCCCTATTGATTTTAAACTTAAGCGCCCTATGGTGTTTTTACTTCATGACCACCTTATTACCAATGTAAAATTTCAGCTCTGAAAGGGTTAATCGGTCTTAGTTTGCTATGAGAACATAAAAGAGAATACAGAAACCATAACAGAAACAGTGATAAAATACACAGGAAGTCCGAATAAATTAATCATTTTCATCATTAGAAGATATAGGGTCTATCCATCATAGGAATCAGACTTTTATAAAATTTGAAAGAGATAATATAATAGCGTAAGCAATTTATAGAGGTTGTTTTGTAGAATTATGTTACACTGTGATAAGGACCCTAACATAGCCTATATTCAGACAACAACTACGAAATAGAAAGGAATGTATGAAGTTAGTCATTTGTGTATTTTCTTGCTATTTATTACACTTCTTGTTTATTAAGTTTATAATCAGCTGAACTGGTGTCCCAAATAAGAAAACCGCTCCTTGAACTGAGATCAATGAGTCTGATCGGAGATATTTCTCCAGTCGAAATTGATCCTAGTGTAGTGCGAAATGATCTCAGATAATGTTTATACAACAAAAATTTTCCAAGTTTAGCGTAAACTGAGATCAGTTTTGTCCCTGATCCTAGAACAAACGGTTTATACAATCGACCCTTTGTATTTTAAATTCTACAATCGACCCTTTGTGTTTTAAATTCTACAATATAAGATTTATAATTCACGAATGAAAAATGGTTTAATTATTATTCATTGATGCTCACTCATGGATTACAGTTTCGCCAACACTGCAAACATTAAATAGCCAGATTATGAATCCACTGTAAATAACAGTTTTCTTTACTACAGAACTCTAAGAACTCTAAGAACTTGAGAAGTGTGATCACTCTTGTAGTTCACACAGTCTGCCATAGTGAGGCACTTCCATCAGTAAAGGTGATTGCTGGGTATAAGACTGTACATGCTAAGCAGGGCATATTATTATGAAAATCCTGCTACAAGTAGCATGAAAACAGTAAGAACTGTACCATGCACACTGGATTGGGGACATCTTTTTCGAACTAAAGCCATGATCACTTTTTTTTGGTACAGTAACCTATTAATAAAACTCGTGGAATTCCACAGGACATTACATTTTTAATGATAATCTGTGATTATTTCAGGGGTTAAGTTTCTCCTTTCTAAAAATTGTAGGTGTAACTAATATAAGTTAATAGCTCAAAGAATCAATTACTATTACTAACTAAATAGGTTATTTAAATTTCAAATTCTTCCTTTTTATTTATTATGAATAATATCTTAATTCTTAGTAAAATTAGTCATCAAGGCATTTGTGTCCATCATTTTCATGTTAAAAGTTATCTGACATGGCATTCAGTGCATTTCTGTTAGACCAGCGTTTCTCAACCTTTTTGAATGCGAGGACCTCTAAAATGTCTAAAAAAAATTTACGGACCCCTAATTTTACATCCCATTTTTAAAAGAAGGCCTATATTCTTAATATTGGGGTATTAATAAAATTATAGGCCATTATAACGAAATATGTGAACAAATTTACTTCTTTATTTTCCACTTGCTTTATGATATTTTTTAATTATGTCTGAGGACCATCTGCACCAGGACCATAGGTTGAGGAACGCTGTGTTAGACCATATGGACATTTGAATCATTTACACAGTTTCCTCAAATGCGTTTCTGAGGAACTCATGCCTGAGGCAGTGTTTATAGCCTTAGGGGTCATAATTTTTAATAACAAGCTTTCTAAAATACAATAATCAGAGCATCTCAACCCTTTACTATTAGAAATGTTGCACTTCTTAAGCATTGAATCAAAACCTTTCTTCTGATTTTAGAAAGACATTTAACTTTATTCTCTAATGAATTTGAACTGTTCTGGACTGCTATTTCCTTTCTAGATACCAAATTCTCCATTCTGCATGGAAATTTTGTTCTTGGCTCTGGTCAAATTTCTATTAATATTTGTTTCTGCTTCATGTAGGTGATGTGTCCCCTTCTAGTGATGATTCTATGCTTTGTTCATATGACACACATGATAAATTACCCTGATCAGAACTTGATGGAAAAGGTTCAGGTGTCAACTCTTTTACAAGCTGTCTTGAAGTGTGACTTATTCTCCTCTCATTAGGTAGGACTCCTACAAACTGTTGAATGCTTTGTAAAATATTTTGGCAAATTTAAAAAAAATGTGGAGTATGGCTCCTATCTTCAAACACCACCTAGAACATGGACTGTCACCCATATTGGCATCAACATAATGAATATCTGACTGGATAATGATGTCACCAGAAAAAAATGGAACAAACATACTTAATTCTTATCAGTAAGCTGTCTGTCTGTCTCTTCTAGGTATTGATCTATCTCATTTTTTAAATCTATTTTATCCTTGGGTGGCTTAAAGCAATGGTTCTCGGGGAAGACTTCATAATACCTGCTTTTACATCCTGGCACAAAACGCAAAGGCATCATGTATTTTTACCTAAAGATTAAAAACATAACATTCTTTGGAATTTTGACATAAAATTTTCGTTGCTACAAAAAAAAAACCCTTGATTCAGAAAGTGACATGAATTAACCCTTCACATTAACATATGGTCTTATTCGATTATTTGAACACACACTCCATGCACCTAACTACAATATTCATAGCTTGCAATATCATCTTTACTGATCGCAGTGCCAGCACTTCGACAGATTGCCACAGTGCCACAGCGCCACAGCGCCACAGCTGCCTCCACATTTACAATGGTATGGCAGTGGGAGTGATCACACTTCTCAAGTTCTATATGTTATGCTGTTACTACGAATTTGCAATATAAAGAAACCTCGGAAACAAAACAAGTTTCAAAAAATATTGTCACAGTTTACAATAAGTGAAAATATTCAGCGACTAAATTAATTGGACAAATTGAGGTACTTTATCAAGAGTTATTAGAAAAAGTACTCTCAGGAGTCTGAAAAGTAGCCTGGTAGTGTGCGTAGGGTTAAAATTAAGATACTTTTGTACTTTCTTCTCTTCTAATTTGCTATTAAGACATCTTTCGCATGTATTCAGCCTACTCTTGGTTTTATTATTATTATTATTATTATGCTAGTGTCTTATGTATTTTTAATTTAACTATAATATTGCTAGATAATGAAGATTTTATATGTAACAAAAACATGATTTTACAGGAAAATAAATTCTGGCTCAGATAAGAATTCATATATTATTATTTTCTAATAACTGCATGATAATGGGTGAGACAATAGAGTGGCAAAATCGACTTGAGTATTAAAGGAGTGAAATATTTTAATGTAGTTTATTTGAAAAAATCTGTTTAGACATTTTACTAAGTGATATTTGCATATTACGTTGGCGGGTTTGGTGGTGCCCAAGGCTGGTATATGTAAGGTTGTCTCGTTTGAAGCACATGCGTATTGAGCACCAGGAATGTGAAGTCACCCCTAGTCCTGCACGAGGAATTAAGCAGCTACATAAAATGCTAATGATGGGAATAAAACTTATTTCTAACTACAATAATACATGTTTCCGTAAAGATAGACTATATATGATCTTACAAGGGGAATGGCGTAATAGAGAGACCACTTCCGAGTGCTCAGGCCTCAAACAAAATAACAAAATGTAATAAGGTATGTAATAAATGTAATAAGGCCTGTAACAAAATATAATAAGGTATTTGAAATAAATTGAAATATTTAAGCTGTTGGTTTCTGTAAAACATACTGTGGATGAAAAAATAAAGAAAACACATAAACATCCTACATTCCTCTGGTAAGGCTTCTCTCTTTAAATTTATTGGGGTACTTTTGCAACTCGTTTGGTTATGACTCAGAAAATGGGAAGTAGTCTATAGGATTCTTTCTGTCTCATGCAGAGAGAAGTTTTCCCATATGTAAATAATTCTTTATTCATACACATTGCCAGTAGGAACTTAAAGGGCCTGTCCATTTTATTTATAGACACCAGCAGACTATTAACAGCTTACAGACAGGCAAACATTTTCCCTTGTTAAGCAGACCACCTACACTAAATTTGACAAAAAATTGCTATATTCAAAACTTCCCACCCCAGTGAGGACAAAAAATGGGTTAGAAAAATGTGATTTTACCCTTCAGATGTAAAGACTCCCTTTTAAAATTCTTTAAAACGACAGTTCACAGTCAGACAGCTTTAGTTTCAAGTGTCGTGCACAAGTGCTGTGTTATTATTGATTCAAAGTTCTAATTACTTAGAACCCCATTCAAATGTACTACAAGCATCATACCGGAGCTATAAACGGGTTAATGAAAGTTCGAAGGGCCATAATAAAACATCAAAAAAACTTTTTAAAATCGTAACTTGATATTTTAGACACCTGGTCAATGGTACAGTCGGTCAAATAAAATGGTCGTGCTTTTCCAATTCAATAATTACTATTAATTTAAAAAAAAAAGGTCTCAGAATATACACGGGATTTTCTTTACTTCGTGTTGTTCTGTTAGACACGCCAATGCAGATACTAAAAGATTCCTCTTCCTCCCCAGTTGTATATAAAGTGTATACTAGAATCCTGGAACAAAGACTGAGAGGATTAGTTGAACAAGATTTAGAAGAAGAACAGGCTGCCTTTCGAACAGGCAGACAAACACAAGACCATATATTCTCAATTAGAATGATAATGGAGAAAGCCATAGATAGAGGGAAGGGTATATATCTGGGCTTTCTAGACCTGAAAGCAGCTTTCGACTCAATACCCAGAGAAGAAATCTGGAAAGCTCTAGAAAACAAAAAAGTTCCTAAGAATCTTATCAAAGCAATACAATCAGTATATCTGGAACCAAAAGGGATAATAAGATTAGATGGACAGGAATCAGAACCATTTTTGATGAACAGAGGGGTCAAGCAGGGAGATAGTCTTAGCCCACTTCTATTTATTATAGTAATGGATGAAATTTGGAAAATTTGTAAGAGAAGAACTGCTAGAACTATAGTGGGATACAGAAATTTAAGACCGGTCTGGACACAATCACTGATATATGCCGATGATATCATTCTGATAGCAAATAGTAAAAATAATCTACAAATGGCGATTAATGAATGGAAGGAGGAATTAACTAGAAAAGGATTGGAATTGAATATTTCTAAAAGCAAAACCATGTATATAGGAAGGAAAGACGAAGAGGTTGTAATATCGTGTAATGATGAAACGCTGGAACAGGTAGATAGCTATGAATATCTGGGAACATTAGTAAATAAAGATGGCAAAATAGAGCAAGAAATTTTAAATAGAATAAGGAAAGCCAACTCTGTCTATTACCAGATTAATAATACTATAGTGGGAAAAAAGGAAATAACCAATAATACAAAAATCATAGTGTTTAAAACAATAATATTACCAATTTTGTTATACGGAGCAGAGAGCTGGACTCTACTGCAGAAACAAGAAAGTAAAATAACAGCCATGGAAATGAGATACTTAAGACGAGTTGTGGGAAAGACAAGAAGGGATATGATTAGAAATGTAACAATAAGAGAGGAGTTAGGTACCCACTCCGTTAAAAGAATATTGGAAAAAAGACAGCTTAAATGGTATGGACATGTATCCCGCATGCCAGAAGAAAGGAAACCGAAACAGTATTTAGAAGCAAGACCAGTAGGCAAAAGAGCAAGGGGAAGGCCACGTATGCTATACCAGGAATACATTGAGGAGTTGGGAAAAGCAAAGGGAAAGACATGGACAGAAATGAAGAGAATGGTAATGGACCGAGATGAATGGAGGAAATGGGTAGAGGCTGGTACTCCACGCTTAACAGCACAAAGGAGTTAGAGAAAGAAGAAGAAGAAGAATTTTAGTAAAAAAAAATACATTATCGCCTTGGATGAAACCGTTGGTTAGGCACTGGCTTTCTGCTCTCGAGTTCGGGGTTTAATCCGGCTCAGAACGATGGCATTTTACGTTATGTCTAAATTTACATGCATGTAAAACCTCTCTTATAGGACGAAATTCCGGCTTACCAGCAACGGCTACAGACCTAAGTTGCAGTAAAATTAAACTACATAAAGTGAAGTACTTTCCATGCCCTTATGAATTAAGCCCAACGCCTAAAACCTCACTATAAAATGGTCGTGCTTTTCCAATTCAATAATTACTATTAATTTTAAAAAAAAAGGTCTCAGAATATACACGGGATTTTCTTTACTTCGTGTTGTTCTGTTAGACACGCCAATGTAGATACTAAAAGATTCCTCTTTCTATTTTTTAGAGACTCTCTTAAATCTTGAAGTGACAGGATAAGTGATAAGACAGGTGTTAAGCACTGAACTCGGTAGTATATTGTAATTCGAGTGCAGGTAATGTGAAATATTCTTTATATGTACGAAAAGAGAGAAGAGTGAGAGGGTATTATGAAGGAATAAATATGCTTGATAAAGAGAGGAGCAGCTGAGGACCTCGGGGTAAGCATGGATCTATTCATTATGCGGCCGAGATAGTGTCAGCAGCACCGCCCACCCAGTTTCTCCAGGCGGCCAGCTAGCGTTCAAAATAACCTCAAAAACTCTCCTCTCTTTCAATATTTATATTCCCTATGTAACAGAACGCGAGTGGTTTCTGTTTTCTTTCCTATTTAGCACAAGTTCATGTATCCGAAGGAAATTCGAATTGTGCAGTGTAGATTGTGTACCCAATGGAATTTTGCACAAATTGTTATACAAATAAAAGAAGAAACATTCATCTCCTTCAGTTATGAAAATGTATACCCGTAGAGTAATTGAAATAATATAGTTGACTCATAAGCAAGTTTCTTTTTTCAATATAATCGTTAAAATATTGTATATTTTTTTTAATGAACGATCAAAAAATAAGTTGCTGAAATGAAAATATAATTAGAAATAAGAAGAACTGAAATACACATTAAGGCAGATATAATAAAAATAAAATAAAAGATATACAATTTAAGACTTTCTACATAACATCTTGAAAAAAGTAATTAGATGAGAGAGCGAGTAAGTAAAAAAATAAATATGAAAATGAAAATGAAGGTAAACAAGAATGAAAAGAAAGAAAGAAAGAAAGAAAGAAAGAAAGAAAGAAAGAAAGAAAGAAAGAAGGGAAATTATTGGTAATGGAAAATACACAAACGGAATGAACACCCAAGGACCAAATAAGAAGAAGAAAGAAAGAAAGAAAGAAAGAAAGAAAGAAAGAAAGAAAGAAATAAGAGTAGGCCTATATTGGATAAATTAGACATACAAATGAAAGAATGCAAAAAGGAGAGACAGAGAAATTAACAGAAACTTAAGAGACAATGGGGATCATTTTCTGAATTAGTTAATGATAAAGAATATTTAGTACTTTATATATTTTTTAAGATTTCAGAAATTAGCATCATAGTAAGTAATTCACTTATTAAGTAGATGAGACAACTAATTCCCCTTTTAGCTTCTGGCTCTGGGACAAAGCAAGTTGTTATTGTCTCAGAACCAGACGGATACAAGTTCTTCATTGTCTTGTCTAATCTGCAAAACTAAGCTAATGAAGAGCATATTGCTATGGGCTAATATGCTGGTTAGCAATTTGTAGATACAGAGAACAATAAAATTGTAAAATCCATTTTATATCACCAGTTTCTTCTTCTTCTAACTACTTCACCCACTGAAGTTAGAAAAACTCAGACTGCAAAGTGCAAAATAGCAGACGGTCATAAAAAACGAGGTTAGAACGTTTACACCGGCGTATTTAATTTTCCTCTCTTTCTCTTGCAATAATTTTCTTTTATTTTGTTTTCAAGTGTACCCGTATCAAATTGAAAAGGTGGTTTATGACTAAGAGAAAGAATTTAAGACCAGAACGATAAGTACTGCATGGCGGTTCAGGCATTGGTGACATCGATGCTGTGGTCGGCGGGTTTTCTTTATCTTGATCAAGAAAATTATCAGACACTCCAAATGCTATGGGTTATGACATATGTGATTTATAATGAAAAAAATAATAAAAAGTTCTAGTAAGAATGATAGATTAACTGTACTCCACTTTGCTGTTCTTTTAAGGAAAGCAGACTTTCCTATTTTGCCATATTGCTATCTTAATTTTCTAATATATATTTCCTCAGAAACTACTGGCAATCTAGAAATGACATTTTTGCAGTTATTCCTGGTATTTTCGAAATTAATTAACACTGGGTTTTAGAAAATGCTAATTAATCTGCAACCATGAGCGCTCACATAAAATTTGTCAAGGGGGGGATAAATGAACAAATTACTGCCACCACCACCATCACTATCCTACTATTACTGCAACCACATTATTATTATTATTATTACTATTATTATTGTAGTACAACTCCAATGATCCGGATCACCAATTATACGGATCGCTTTGAGGTTTTTGCAGCAGTGAGCATTGGGAAACTCTCTTTGAGGGCTGATTATTTGGGAAAAGGCAAAACTTTCAGCGAACAAGATCGACACTTTGTCAGCAAAACAACTGTTTCTGACTGATATGTTCAAGAAATGACACTTTGTGTAAGTAACCTACGGTACCATACAATTTAGTTTTCTTTCCTTAATTTTATTAGAGAACTAGCTTTCTCTAGAAGTCTAGAGGCTTAAATGCATGTTGAAATATGAGGGTAGTTCTTGGGTTTGGTTTCGTAGCACAGTTAGATTTTAAGTGTCGTCTTCCATTTTGTTGTGGTAATGTCTTTTCATTGGTAGTTGTTCCCTTTCCGTGGCACTCTTGAGTCACAGCCCGATGCGTATTACTTGAGTTTAAATAGTTCATTATTTATAGACATACGTATGTAACTTTTTATCAGAATTGATGTTCCTCGAAAATATAAGGGAATACTTAGCACTAAAATAACTTAGATAACACTAAATTAATAATTCACCTCGTTTAAATGGCTTTGAAATTCGCGGTTGCTATGCACGGCCGCCATTCAACAGCCTACCGGGACTGAGGTGGAAATCCCATCCGACAGCCACCTAGTAGGAAACTAAGGAATTATAGTGGATTCCACGTCAAGACTTCTTCCCATACTATAGTTTTTCTACAGAAGAGTACAATAGCATTGTTCCGTAGTCCGAAAATCTTTACTGGTTATGTGCAGGTTTTGGGGTATCCTAATGCATCTAATTATTCTCTTTGCGATTTCAGAATAAATTGAAGAATTCTCATCGCTTGAAAGTCATTCTGCATTGGTGTGGGGTCCAACTTCCTTGTACTTGTAGCTGAAAGGACAAATTTTTCCTGAAATGGAGGAACTTAAAATCTGTCTACTTACAACTAACTGGGTTGCTGTGCACTGACTGTCTGAAGGGAGTGTAAGCAGTAATTATAGGAAAAGAGGTCCTCATAACATGAACAATTCTGTACTTGGACTTAAAAATGGCAAGGGAATTTGTTCCAAAGGCTCTAATTTAGACTTAGAGCTCTTTAACATCTCGTAAATCTAAGACACGAGAGCCAAGGCTGGAGGACTTCGTGCCAAGGATTCTTACGTTGTGGAAAATCGAGATACCTCGACCGGATTTGAACCAGCGACTTCTACACTAAGAGGCAGAAGAATGTTATACTCCATCTATACCTGTTCATCAGTTGCAGCATACCATAGGACTGTTTGTAATTGATAAAATGTCAAGAAGTGGTTAGACGTAGGCCAAGGAATGGCCTGTACCTTTATCTGTCTCTGTCACACACCGTACAGTGGACCCTCCTTATGATCTTATAGTTCGCTGCAGTATACACCAGCCTGAAATTCGTAATCGAATTCTTTCACAGAACTTCGCGCTTTGAGGATACTTATTTCCCTTCAATAAATCATTAAAAGGTTTTTTTGTTTGTGTATCTGTAGATAATTTATGAACAACATAAACTTGAAGAATGAAACTGTTTAAAAAGCTACACTTCATTTAGACCCGTTGTAAGGTTGTGACATTGCGAAGAAGTTATGTCACTTCATCACTTTCTTAGAAACAAATTATGAGTTCACAATTTTCTTGAAAGAGAATTGACAGCCTATATTTTTATTAAATTGGCAACCTATTACTTTAAATCACACTCAACCTACTATTGATACAATGGTTTATACATTATATTATTTTGTTTTATACGAAATGTTCCTAAGCTTTTATTTTAAACGTTTTTCCTTCGAAATATTGGCTCAACTGACGCCCTAGTTATAAAGTAGCTACTCCCGGCACGGACAATCTCATTTCTCCTGACCTAATGGTGATTTATTCAGTGAAGCTCTCTGAAGCTGTCAATATCCAAGTTTACTCTTGAGAAATTCTTGTGCCATCTTATGTCAAAAGCTGCTCATAACAAGAGATTAATTAATGCAACTGGCTAAAATGTAGACTAAACAGTTTGCAGTATACCCTGTATATTTCGTTTATCTTAGTGATGGTTATATAACGATATTTATGTACTATCATGTTGCAAATATATAATCGGTGCCGGTAAACCGGAATTGTCCCGCAGGAGTTACTAAGTGCCAGTATGGTACTTTATGAGATTGTGTGGGGGACGGGAAAATGTCTGTCCGTCTGTCCCTCCGTCCGTCCGTGTGTCTGTACGCGCGATAACTCAAATACGCTTAATCGGATTTTAATGAAACTTGGTATACGGATTTATAATGTTCATGGGAAGAACCCTATTTTTATTGGACCAAATCGGTTGACCGGTACCGGAGTTAAACTCAATTTAGTGTCTACCTTAAAGGCGCGATAACACTAATACGCATTGATCAACTAAAATCTTTTTATGCCTATCGGATTTACGCATTATCGTATTTTCATGAAACTCGGTATACGCATTTATAATGCCCATGGGAAGACGTCTATTGATATTAGACCAAATCGGTTGGCCCATACCGGAATAATGCCAAATTTAGTGCCTTTTTATGGTAATATATAACAAAAGGCGCGATAACTAAAATACGCTTTATCGGATTTTAATGAAACTTGGTATACGCGTTTATAATGTCCATGTGAAGAAACCTATTGATATTTGACCAAATCGGTTGACCGCTATCGGAGTAATGCCCAATTTAGTGTCTATTTTATGGTATTATATTAGGAAGAATTTAACAAATGCAAATCGGTTATCCTGACAACATGTTTTACACTGATCATATACGGCTAGTCAGACGTTTATTTCGTTGATGAAGTTGAATACTGTTTAAATACAGAAGGTATATTACTATGATATAATTAGGCCTATGTACATTAAGTGGAGTTCTTCGCCAGTGTGTTCTGTGAAATGTTAATATATTTTAAGAATTTCTTATATCAGTGTATACGAGTTTGAATTAAGGTTAAATATGTTCTTCCACAAGCCCTGCTTAATCTATCGATCTGGAGCTTAACTCGAAGACAGATTAGACCTACAAAAGGAACTTATTTTGTTCATAACATAATTGCAATTAACTTATCACTGATTTAAATAAAAGCATTCTGGCACTTTTTTATATCAGTTTACCTGATTTTATTTTACTTGCATTTAAATATACAGATAGACGACCGCCCCATTTACGGATACAGAAATGTCATCGACCTGGGCCGGGATCGAGCTCGCGAACTTGGAACCAGAAAGTCAGTGCCAGTGCCTCGTCGCGTGTTCCAACACCGATTTTATCGTTTACCGCTAGACTTTGTATGGATTAATATTACTCACATTCAATAGGAGATTCTGTAATATTATGTAAGAAAAATTCTTACGAGTATAATGACCACATTAAAGGCTAGGTCATAAAAATGCTGCGTTAATAAATTCTCCAACATTTGTTCTAACCTCGAAAAATGATAACACGAACCTTATGAAATCGAAGAGAATATATTAACAAAAAGCCGCTGAAAAAAAAAAAATTATTGTCGCTCAATGCTACCTATATCAGGTATCTTCAAAATGTCACTGCATTCTAAAATGCGAACGATTAAATTAAATTTTTAATATTTGAGGAGAACTAATATTTTAGCGTCATTTCTATTTCCATATTGTTATTATTGTTATTATTATGTTTTTGGAACTTCTGCTTCAATGCCAACTCTGGTTTGGGCTCTCAGACAACTTGTCTGCTAAAAACCTGTTTTCTGACTACTGCGAAACCACCTCCAAAAAGTTAAGACTACAGTTTTTTCTCTCTTACCACTCTTCGTGTAGATGAAACTGCTGAGATGAAATAGTTTTTATAACAAAGGAGAATATAAGTCTATATGCCGGAAATGCGCCTTTGAAAATAATTTGCAAGCAAGAAACTACGAGAATTATACTTGTGAGAAAACCGATGGCAGAGCAAATGGGGTGACGAAGATGATAACAATATTTACCACAACAACAACAATAATGATATAATAGTAATAGTAATAATAATAATAATAATAAATAATAATAATTAATAATAATAATAATAATATAGTAGCAAATGTATAAAAACGATGGAACTAACAACAATAACAGCAAAAAATAATAAAATTATTATAATTATATTATTATATGGATGAAGTCATGACATTGCTGTGGGGAGTATTAAATTAGACTGTTTATACCCTTGGGGGTTTTAACATCAGTCTACTTCATTTTTTCTATCACAGGTAATTTTTAGTTAATTGATTTTCACCTAAGTGCAAGATAGAAATAAAAGTAAGTAATAAAATTAATGCAGAAATTACAATAATATAGAAGAAAACTTTAACAGTACAAATTTATCAATAGGATAAAATAAGCTATAATCGTTCTACTGAAGGAGTGAGCTAGGTATGAGATTGAATTTATAGGTCCTATTTACGATTTCTTATTGGGTAGAATTGCCCATATTCCACGAGTAGCATAGCTAATCAGTAGGGGCCGTATTTTTGGTAACAACGATAAGCGCGAAATTTTATAAAACAACCTCCCTTAGCTATATTTAGCTTTCATATGCTTAAAATACCAATATGAACCAAATTGAATCCACGAAATATCGTGAAATTTACTCGATTCCGCGAAATGTGTCTATAATCGCGAAATATGACCCTTTTGTCCGTAAAGTGAGAAATGACCACGAAAATGTGCCTTAAAATCACATTATTGTGTTTTGGTGTACTGTATTTTTTATTTCTTAGCAGCATGCTTTTTTTCTGCTGTTTCGATATTTGTGATCGATTACAAAGATTGCAGAATTTACGCAAAGATTGACTGTGACCTGATTTGAGTACACTCATTTCCTGCTATGTCTTTGTCAAGTTAGCGATGCCTATGATCGATTACAGCAGAAGAGTGTAGAATGTTTGTAGAACAGATTTCGTCTTTTATCCACAATGGTATGGTTGGCACTTCTGTTTGCAAATGGCTATCTGTTGGTGTTTAGTAGAAATTACGATAATATTTCTCGTCATTATATTTGAACATTAACTCTAATCATGTCTAAATCGAAAGTTACTTAAGTTCATACAAGGCCAAAAGAATATAGAAATAGGGGGGGGGGGTGTGTTAGTTCATGTAAATAAAGATACAAAGTTTATCATTGCGCAATGTTCCCAATGTAGTATAAGTAATTTATTTCACGAAATACCCACCGAAATAAAAGGAAGTTAACACCGAAATCATCCATTTTATTTCACCAATAAATCAGGGCCCTACTAATCAGGCACAGATGAAACTCGGCTTGGGCTCGTCTTCAGCTTATGTCTCTGCTGGAGGATACGAGAACTGCAGCTACTGTACGAGTACACAAGTTTAGTTATTTAACAAGGAGCAGTATGTACGGTATGCAAATACTGCACAGGATGGCAAACATCTCACTATCTATATTCTTTTGAGAAGGAGTTTTTTGTTGGTTTCAATTTTCCTCTCATATGTGTACCTCTCTTCTAATATGATTTTAATAATTCTAGTATACGCTTTGTAATAATGAAAGTCCCTTAACGGATAGGGTTCAAATTTATAAAATTTTTTAACCAAAATGACATTTCTCGTTTCTTGTAAACATCAAACATTGAATGAAACATAAATTAAAAGCTGGTTTACATTTGCGTCAAGTGTTGCAAAGAGGACCTCCCACTTAAGAGCTGTCCTTGTCAATGTTCGCGTTTTACTGGGATGTGAAACTCAAGTAGAGTGATCTGTTGATGCCAGCTCTATTAACTCTGTTCGATTCAACTATTGAGATTTATACAATAGGGTTCTTTTTCACTTTGTAGAATTAGTTGTGAACTATCTGTTCTCAAGCAATGGGCTAGTGTACAGCAATATTTGTACTTAACTCTGCGCTTCTTCTCATGAGATGGATCATAGCAGTCTTCAACCCATACCATTAGCTCCACTGGAAGGAAATTGCTGGATCTAACAGAAATTCTTGCACAGATTAATTTTATCTCTGTCCCTTCTGTCAACCAACTCATAAAATGTTACGTAGTTAACAAGTCAGTGGTAGAGTTCACAGTTATCTTAATTTCTTACATTGTTCGCATTCAGATTATACAAGGAGAGATAAACATGAGGTCTCCCATGCTTCGCTAGTTGTTTGGATCCTGATGGCCATCTCTGTCAGCAAGAGGTATTGTTGTTTATGGAGATGCAGACGCTCAGTGGACTGACTACTGGATGGTTCTCTTATTTTCTCCTTAGGAAATGGCAGGCAGGAACAAATGCTCCTGGAAGGGCCTCCCAAGCCGGACAGGTCTGGGGCGATGATCCAGTATACAGATGAAGAGCGATACTCTGGTCCTCCAGGTTTGGGTTGGTCGTAGGGTTAAATACTCTACACTGTAAAAAGATATAGATTGCTGATATCTTAAGAATGCCTCGGATGAATTCGGATTCCTTGGTGTCGATCCGTCGAGAAAATGGGATATTGAGAAATGCTGGAGTCGGAAAGATGAGAACCGACATTAATTATTGAGGCAAGTGATTAAGGAGGCCAAGATCCTTCATGGAGTGTAGGGCCAACCAGTAAGTAAGTATTTTGTCACTCACAAGGAAACTGTCAAAGCCTTTCATGCCTAAACCTATGATGCTACCAGAAGACCACAAGCAAGAAATCGTCTGCTGACTTCTATCAAAATGCACAAACTGTGAAGTAGGCCTACAGTATATAAATCGTAAGAAACCCATAGGAGTTGGACTGGAAAACTCTTCTGTTGTACCATAGCGTATTGCTTTCAAAGATCGCTGTACTTAATGAACGTTGTTGTTCAGCTGAGAGCTATTTGTGTCCTGTCATTTACGATTTTCACTTCAATATCTCAGGGTCTTATAAGCGTAAACAGGCATAATTATTTTCAATTAGTCTTTTATGAAGGCATGTCGTCTTCAGACGGCTACATAGATAATATGAGGTTTCTGGTTGAAACAAAATAGCATCTGAGAGGGTAGAAGATATTGATAACGAAATAAACTCAAGATACAGAGAATTTAGCTGCAAATTTAATAAAAGGGTTTAAATATTGTTTCTATCTACTTGAAAGGAATTGCCTACAGGAAAAAAGTGGGAAATAGGCCTAATTGATTCATATTGCATGAGATGGATTGACAGGAAAACAAAAACACAAATAGCTCAGCTTGTTTCTTTAGATACGCTGATCACTACGAGTTTTTTCTTGCTGGTAATATTATTTGTACTTCTAATAATCTGAACGCAATGATGTTTCACTCCCATACTTTGGAAACTAATGGAAAATCTTTACCTTGCTTCGAGTTTTTACGAAAGTCACTTCTCGTTTTCGCTATCAAGAATGGACGTTGTGACAGTTATTGAAATACTGTGCATGACATAAGTCACTTATCTGTGCTTATCCTAATGAAACATAAGGAAAGAGAATTTCATGTAAATTTCAAAATTTAGTACAGTATCATTAGCGGAAACAGATTGCGAGTAAGTGGTATGAACGTAAGCATGCAAAATACATTTCTAGAAAAATTTCAAATTGTTTATCTACTTCAGTATAGCAATGCGGTATATATAAATACTTGTCCGAAAAGTTCAATTTCTTCATTATGAAAGACAAGATTCCGAGGGGATAAATATAGGCTTGAAAAAAGTGTGAATCGAAGTGTTCACATTTGGAACGGGCCAGATTGTTGCGAAGAGGCCATTGAGAAGGGGTTGAGATAAAGTAGGGAGAGGGGGGACTGATGAAAGTTAAAATAGCAAGAATACCGGTTTGCCCGGTGAAGAGTAGTCATGTCGCATGGAAAGAGAGAAAGAGAGAGGCAGTGAACATTGTCACTTACGACATCTCAGCCATTATAGGATTCGCAGGCGGAGTTTTGTCTTTCAAATGGCGAAGTCTTGGGTCCATCCTGGCTCACGTCGTCCCCACCCATAGCGTGGGCTTTGTATTTACAAGCACAGAAATGAGAGTATTTTGTTTAGAAAACTCCTCCGAGAGATAAAGTAAGTTCATTACTTGAGGCGTACACTCACACTGAAAACATAAACACCTTGTTGTGGTAACAAGTTATTTTATTACGCTCAAGTGTTGGAATTTATCTTCTGCACCTTATTATTTATGCGGTACGCGTTAATCAACGCTTGAGTACACTGAATATATCACTCAAAATCATCACACATATCGTTACAAATTATTCGCATTTAATATAACTTTAAAATATACTTATTAAAATATCTCTCTAGCATGCCTAAAGCCAAAATGAATCATTAGATCAGACGGGGAGATCATACAAAGTACGGCTTATAAATTCATTTTTGCATATAGGATCGTTTCAAAAATAAAATAATAATAATGATAATAATAATAATAATAATAATAATAATAATAATAACAACAACAACAACAACATTAGTAAAAAGCTTTCTACAAATTCAAAGTTCCCTCTTGAAAAAGCTTAACAATTAAGTGAATTTATAAGTATTTATAAATTGCATGAGAACAGAGAATAATGGCGGAAAAATAAAGACGGCCTAAGCGCAAGACATTTTGAAGTTGGTAACAACTGGTTGGTTTTCCAAATTATAAATATTTTACAAGAAGTTCTACCTGTCAGATCAGTTTTAGGCCTATATCTTGATGCTAATATACAGTCATGCCTTTTTATAATTCTATGAAATGAGGCACAAGCTCGAATTTTAAGGATCTAAGGACAATGGAATTAAATATGATGTGTATCATTCCTGTGGTGAGGAAAATTCAAGCACTCAACTTCACTGAGAGGAAACTCAGAAGTAGGGAAAACATTTTTATCACCAGGAACATAGGCAAGTTTCCTTGATCAGACTTTACATTAAAGAGGAATGTCTGCTCATCACCCTATATGCCACTATTATACTCAACAACATTTATTTGAATTTACTGGATTAGCATCAGTGTTGCTTGGAAAAGATTCTAACCACGTCATCAAACTATTTATTATTTTTAGGGGATAAAGTTTGTTTTATTTCATTTAATGTTGTATTGATTAATGTTATTGAACATTAAACCCTGAAATCAACTCATATTAACCCCTAGCGAAATCAAAATAAATAAGATTGATTTCCCCCAAATGAAAGATAAAATTTACGTGTTCACCCACACATATTGCAGTGTCTTACTGACAGCAGAAGCTATAACTGAAATAACACGAGAAGGGAATAAGTGTAATTCAACGCATAATCTAGACTTTGCCAAAAATACATTTATTGCATTTTATAATAAAAGAGAAGATGCGCCCGAGTGGGCATTAAGATCGCGTCACTTTACTATATTTTGTTTTTGCAGTACTCTAAGATAGATTTTGTTCTGTTGTCACACTTCAGAATATGATACCTATCGCACTGTTTCTCGCATAGTTCACAATTATTGTATTTTATCTAGTATAGTATATCTAGTATCAGAACTATAACATATTAATGTTGTAAATTTCATAGTGCCAACATACGTATAAAATCATGATGAATAATTGCAAGTTCCAACCATTTTCGTCAGATTATTATTGGATCACTCTGGCCAAATTGAATATACACATCGTGAAGGCCACCAGAACATGAGTTGTCTCAATCAGCCGTCCTAAAATGAAATTTTAGATCTAAAAAGAAGTAATTGATTCAAAACATCCAAGGTGCCTTTGACTCACATGTATTGCCTCAATGTAAGTTACTGTACAGTTTCAAGATTGGTAAAAGTTTCTAATAACGAACGTTCGAATGTGACAAACGAACCTCAGTCAGTTGGATGTGAAGAATAAGTGGCAGGCATTGACCCATCTTGCTCAATTTCTGTGTGGAAATGCGAATTCCTCAAAACCCACATAAATGAAGAATCTTCTAAATCGATCTAATTCTTACCAATATCTGTGTTACAAGTTCTAAAAGTCATTCTATGGAGACATCCTATTGTGAATTGCATACATAACGACAGAAGGCTCCAATTTTCCCTGAGGTATGCTGAATATCCAATCAACATCAGGAATGGTTAGAACTTGCGGGATTCAGCGTGAACTTATATGAGTTGACACTTCTCAATTTATTATTTAATGTTAAAAAAGTAGTTTGTAGAGCTTACTAGTCTACAGTCGAGCAGGTGATAATAGTTTGTTGTGAATATGCTTATTCCACTTACGAAAACATAAACTGTGATTTTGAACCAATTAATGTTCAAGGAGAAGCACTAGATTTTGAAAGGTCTCTGGTTAGCTCAACGCTAGCGTTTGTGCCTACGGTGGAAACGGTCCCGGGTTCAAATCCTGATGGGGAAATCCAGATTTCATGAAGCTCGTGGCTAAACTAGTTGCTCAAAAACATTATGGCCGCGGTATAAAGTTAGCATGCCCGTCTCTACATCAGATAATCGCGTGTTCAAACCGGCCGCAGTCGCTGGATTTTTCAGGACGTTCAAATTCTGGAGACGAAGTCCTCCGGAAGGATCTTTTAAGTCCCTTTCTTGTAGGAGTACGTCACACTAAAGAACTCCAAGTCTAAATTTGTATGTCCTTCCACATCCAAATAATATCTTAAATTACTTTCGAGAGATGTTGAGGCGCTGGGCTTTCCACTTGTCTCTCAGCGCTTGCTCGGAGAATAAGTGTAAATGAATTGGTCGCAAGTACTGAAATCTCCACTCGTCCCTATATTCCCAGCGGAGCGACAGAATATACGTACGGTACATTTTGAAGTTCCATCTCCATGCTAATGGTCGTTTAACCTTCGATACCTCCTAAATTTTCAAGTAATCAATCTTATTCACTCAATATATTATTTTATATGCCAATAATAAACATATAAGATAACTAATCCATTCACTTATTTATTTTACGTTTCATTATAACACTATCCTGGTATAATTCGTAAGGTCGGCATTTGTCAGATTTTTTCTTTTTAACCAAGAGGCGAAAGTAAATATAAAATACAGCACGAAACTGCACGAATATATTACTGTGAAGAAATGTCCCGGTGTACAAATCACACGTACTTTTATCCCCGAACAACATACCGCAAATAAACTACTAGCAACCTCAGCTCCAATCGACATTCAAAACTTGATCTTACAATACTGTGGAGTCAGAAATATTCCGTACATAGTAAAGTACTGGTAGTGGAGAAAACTTCCTCTTTACCCATTTACCATGAAACACTTGAGTAGATAATGAATTTTGGAGCACTCACCTGGTAGAGACGCTTGGTAGGACGGCTGCCTGAAGACTGGAGGATTATCATTGACGTCGGTGACTCTGATGGTGAGTACTGTGTGAGCTGTATGGGCAGTATCCGATGCAGTTACACTCAAGCGATATTCTCGCCGGGTTTCATAATCCAGACGCCGTGCTAAGGTTACTTTGCCGCTGAATCGATCTATACTGAATACGCCCAGTCCCGAAGCTTCTGAATCCAGGCGATTGCTGTCCGATGAAAAGGCGTATGTGAGAGCTGGGTTCGTATCTACGTCGTTAGCCGTGACTGCTGTCAATACAGTGCCCACATCAGTCCCTGAAAAAGAAATTAAGTTAGACAGGAATGTAACTAAAAAAAATTGTGGGAAATGCCTGAAGCTGGAATTATTCCACCCCTTTCATTTTTAGGAAAGATTAAGTAATTAATATTTATTCAAAGTATTTAAATTATTATTATTATTTTCAGTAACAAAATTTCAGTATAGATTATTATTATGATTATGTAAGCCTAAATTCAAAAGATTAACTGTAAAAGAAACTAATACATTCAAAGTATAACGTACTAAATTCATATACCGAAGCGGGAATCGTTTAGACCAATAGAAAGATAATACGTAAGCAAACTAGTAGCCAATGAGCGTAAAGCATCTCAGTAGCGCGAAGAATAGCTGTTGAGAAGTTTCATTCCATTACTATTCGCCTCTCGACAAACACCGTCGTGAGAGTGCTAAGGAATAGTTCGCGGTAAAAGCCCTCGGCTATTTGCGTATTCCACATATCACACATGGGTAACATACAAGCATCTATAAGTCGTGTGAGTTACTTTATACTTGTGATCTTAAAGAAAATATATCACGTAAGTACTTGAAAGTGAAACTGAACAAAAAGTGGTGACCGACATTAGTAACACACAAAAACACAATCGCATACCAAGCCAGTTTATACATAAATACCGTTCGTAAAGTGATTATAGTGTGATTGTTTATAAGACAGTAATTAGCTATAATCAAAACCCTGAGATGATTCGTGCACCTGCCCCTCCTGAGCAAAGCAGCCATGGCATTGAGGTGCGTTATTCAACATGGACTCCGACGGGGAATTGAAGTAAGTACTTCCACCGAAGAGATCCTTTCCTAATACGAGTTCCCCAACCCATGTGCGTCTCATGCCTCTTCTCAACACCTAGCTGTTTAACATAACAATGACGTTCAATTGGCACAGCCTCATACCACTGTTGGGAAGTAAAGTGAAGATTCTGTGTTCTGCATCCACAAATTTAACCGAACTCGATGGAATGAAACGACATTTTCATTAATGTAAGATCGGAGGTTCTCCTGGTGAAGAACCTGAGTGAAAGTTTCTCGGGTGGTCAGCCAGGGGTAAAAGTCAATTGCTCCCGACGTTTCGAAGGCCCACGCTGCCCACCCCCATTGAAGATGGAGGCAGCGTGGGCCTTCGAAACTTCGAGAACAATTGACTTCCACACCTGGCTCACCACCAGAGAAACTTTTACTCGACATTTTCAGCAGTTATATAGTGTTATATAATTTAGCCTACCAAAGATAGAGTAGGGTTTTTATACTGAATATTGAATAAATAAGTAAATAAATAGTTTGGGTGTCCAAAAAAATACCTCTTTTCATGTCATTTACTATAATTAAAATTGCTGTTCAATTCAACTCTATGCTTCGTATACATGTATGTGTATGATTCATGTACATGTATGTGTATATATGATTCTGTTAGCGAGACAAATTATACAGTTGGGAGCTGACGAGATGATCCCTGGTATGACTATGGAGCTCTTATCTGCAGCCAATAGCAGCGCTCCCCTAACACTTGCAGTTATAGCACAACACCGTCTTCCCCCTGCATGCCACCACCAAATCACGGATCATCTCGTCAGCTCCCAACAGTACAATATCCTCATTGAGTTCAGGATACCAAAGAAGTTAGTTAGGCTGATCAAAATGTGTCTAAATGAAATCTATAGCAGATGGGTTTGCCATTAGAAGAGGATTGAAGCAAATAGATACACTATCACCTTTACTTTTCAATTTCGGTTTCGAATATGCCATTAGGAAAGTTCAGGGAAACAAGGTAGGCCTAGAATTAAATGGCAATCACCCGATTTTAGCTTATGCTGATGATGTTTGCTTGTTGGGCGATGACATAAACACATACGAGAGAAATGGAGAAAGTCTTTTCAATGCTTGAAGGAATGTTGGATTGGAAATTAATACAGAAAAAACTAAGTAACTTATATTATCATGGAACATCAAAATAATGCTCTACAAAATATTAGAATAGCCGTTAAATCGTTCGAACAAGTGGAAAAATTCAAATATCTGGGAGCAATGATAACAGACACAAATAATATTAAGGTAGAAGTTAAGTGTAGACTCAAATCAGGAAATGCTTGTTTTTATGCAGTTCAGAAACTCTTATCTTCTCTTCTTCTGTCCAGAAATCTAAAAATAAAGATTTATAAGACTATTATCCTACCGGTTGTATCATATGGATGTGAGCATGGCCGCTTACTGGTCGGAAAGAACATAATCTGAGAGTGTTCGAAAACAGGGTGCTCAGGAAAATATTTGGGCCCAAGAGGGAAATGGGGACTGGAGAAAACTGCATAACGACGAACTCCATGGCCTGTACTCTTCACTAGATATAGTAAGGGTAATTAAATCACGGAGGATGAAGTGGGCTGGACATGTTGCACGCATGGGGGAGGGAAGACATATCTCAAAAGTATTGACTGGGAGACCCGAAGGGAAAAGACCACCTGGAAGACCTAGTCGTAGGTGGGAGGAGACAATGTTAGGATAGATTTAAGTGAAGTAGGATTTGCGAGGGATGATTGGATGGAGTTAGCACAGAATAGGGTTGAATGGCGGGCTCAGGTAAGCGCGGCAATGAACCTACGGGTTCCATTAAGTAGGTAATATCCCCTTGGCTTGCTGAGGAATTGTCTATTGCCATTGAGTAAGTAAGAAGTTCGGTTCAACTGAACTAGCTCTTATTAAGATCATGAGTTTCGGTCACTCGCTGGTAAGATTTGGACCCAGGTTTCTAACTGCATTGCACGCGATTTTCTTGAATTGTTACAATTTGTAGACTTTACTGTGCATAAAATTACCTCAATTATTAGAAATCAATCTATTTTTCTTTTACTTTTATTGAGCATTTCAAAGTGATTAAATGGAAGGTGTTTTTATTATTCATTACACAGTATAAAAAGGAACCTAGAAAAATAACAAATACTATACATCCGAAGTCGGCTGCGGTGGTCTAGAGGTAGCGAGCCCGCTTCTAGATCCGAAGGTCGCGGGATCAAACCCGGCCGCAGTCGATGGGTTTTGGGTTTTTCAGGACGTAAAAATCCTGGGCACGGAGTCCTCCGGGATTTACGGCACGTAAAAGAACTCCAAGCCTAAATTAGAGCCTCTGGACAATATTTCCCGGCCCTTTCACGTCCAAGTAATACCTTAGTTTCCGGAGAGGGGTTAAGGGACGAAGGGCTTACCACCTGTCCCTCTGCCCTCTCTAGGAAAATAAGCGTAACAAAATCACGTAGGTAACCAGAAACCTCCACTTGGAGGCCCTTCGCCCCAACATAGGGGCATAGGATTCGAGAGATTCATCCGAAAGTCAGATAGTCTTACTCAGGAAGGGATAATGAAAGCAATTAGGGACACTGTAGATGAGTTTCGCAGTTTAGGCGGCAATGTTAATCTGGCAATGTGTAATGTAAAACATAATAGACCATTTGGTAGATTAAAAACTACATAATATGTATGAATTCATCTATAAAATTTTTATTTCCGTTCTGTAAATGCAATGAATAATACACACATTTTCATTACCTTGTTGGAAAGAGAAGTAAATTAAAAAGAAAAATAACATGCATAGTAGTAATAATTGTGGACTTATAGCGAGACAAGTTAAAGAACAATATGCGCAGAAGAAAACAAGCAAGTAGCGCAGGAACTAAGGGTACGAACAAGACGCAGCTTGGTTGGTCCCCTTCCTGGTCGCTACGCTGTTGAGCCAGGCGCCGGGCATGAAGTGTGTGTGCGCAAGACGCAGCGTGGTCGCTAGCTGGCAGGTCGCATGTTATGGATTAAGTTTCTGAATTATCTCCATTTTATTTTTATTTCTTTGTTATTATCTTCTCATTCATAAGGTTTTGAAGACACAGAAGACAATGGGAATGAGTTTATGAATTCAAAATCATTACAGAAAGCTTCATCACATATGTCACATTAGTTAAATATGTCACAAGAGTATTTCACTATCTCACAGAATTTCTAAATTGAATGTGTATTTTATAGTAAATTTAATGCTCCACAGCTTTTGTTCTAAAAGTTTTTGTTGTAAACCCAATACTTTAGGTGCTAGGACAGAAAGTTCGCCAAAAAATGGAGTAAAAACTTCTTTCGGCAAAAAAATAGATTTTGTGGCAGGGAATATTTTTTTAATCAGTTTGAGATGGAGAATCAACGTATGGTTAGAAACATTATTATTATTATTATTATTATTATTATTATTATTATTATTATTATTATTGTTTTCTTGAGTTGGTGCGACCGTTGTATTCAATCTTCAGAGCACACGAAGACAATAAAACGAACACACTTAACCCCGCAACACGAAAATTAACATAATATAAAATTATTAGGTTACTATAAATTATACAAAAATACTGAATATAAACAAGTCAGTAAATGTAGCCATGACTGATCTCTACAACCCCTTCATTGAGTAGTAACAGTATTTATTTTGGTGGTTTGAGCTTATTACAAAGGATGTATCTTATAAACAGTCCTTTGTTTGTGGAGCGATTGCAAAATGCACACGTGGAACGCCAGAATCTAGACTACACGCTAGCGGCCGGTCGCATGAAAAAAGAGGGCTAGCATTCTACCAGCAAACTGCGGCCTGGCCAGATAGCTGGCAAGAGACCATCCAAGCGGCGTCTTGTTCACCCTCGTAAGAAGACGTGACTTCATTCTTCCTGCTGCCTGCGCCATGCGACCATCCCGGTTCCGTCTTGCGCGTACCCTTAAGCTAAGTGCGTGGTCGATGGTAACGTCTTGGACTCGCATTAGGGAGGTCCTAGGTTCAAATCCCGTGGCCGGCCAATGTGACATGGGTTTTTCCATGGTTTCCCGAATCGTAATGGCCAATGCCGAATCGGATACTTACATACCATGAATTACCCTTTCTAATTTCATCCTTTAATATCAGTTGAAATTTACTCCATAAAATACATCATTAATGTTTACCCACTTCCAAATGAGCTAGAAACCAACGGAAAAATTCCATTAAGTTCAATTTTTAATTTGTTTACTTACTTACTCATGTACTCAATGGCAATAGACAATTCCTAAGCAAGCTAAAGGCAAATTATCTATTTTATGGAACCCGAAGGTTCATTGCCGCGCTTACCTGAACCCGCCATTCAACCATCCCTTTCATATCCTACTTTTCTTAAATCTATCCTAATATTATCCTGCCACCTATGTCTAGGTCTTCCAAGTCGTCTTTTCCCTTCGGGTCTCCCAGTCAGTATTTTATAGATACGTCTTTCCTCCCAATCTTCCAATCCGGTGACGAGTACAGGTTATGAAGCTCGTCGTTATGCAGTTTTCTCCAGTTCCCATTTATATCTCTCTTAGGCCTAAATATTTTCCTACGCACCCTATTTCTATTTGTTTACCCCGAAAAAAGCCTAGCCTTCCCCACTTTTTTTTGTTTATTGTGATTAAACGGTAATAGACTATAAGACTATCTAAATACTGGGATTCTAACTCCGATACTGTATCAAGTCATAAAAATAAATAAAAACTAAAATAAATCAATAAATAAAAACTTTCCCGAGAACCTCCGAGGGGGTTTGAGGGCAGAGCCTGAGCTGAAAAGGCTGCATTGTTATATAAAATTTCTAGTTAGCATGTTAAATGCCAGGACATCCTATTTCAGCTAATTGCTATAGGAATGAAAGCACACAATAAGACTCCCGTGCGTAGCTTCATAATAATGATTTTATGAGACAATTAGCCATCTACATTTTACCCACTAAAATTATTATGGAAAGTAATTAGCAATAAGTCAAACATTAGTTAGCTTTCAATTCCACTGCCTAAAATGCTGAATTATAATAAAGCTTATTTTCATTTACTGAGAAATTGCTCAGTTGATGATTGTCATTTCTTTCCTGAAGAGTTGAATTATGTGTCGTTCAGAAGCAATAATCTCGAGTTAAAGCTAAAGCCAAGAAATTACGTATATTTCTTGTGCCGGAGAAAGGAACAAAACTTCAAAGCAAGTGAAAAGACTACCTTCTTATGCTACTAGGCTATACATTCTCCTCATATACATCAGTGTGCACCTGTTGTATGCCATATTTTGTCAATAAATTTCAGCTAACAATATCAGAACAATCTATAAACTATAAGTACAGTAAGTCAAATTTCGAGTTTCTAACTCATCTGGAAGTGAGCAAACAATAATTATGTCAATGAGTGATTTAACCACGTGGCTTTGTAGAATAGTGATGATTGGTATTTAAACCGTTAATTGGGCGTTATTAAAGTACTGGTCAACCGATTTGGCCAAAATCGTCCTCTAAACGTTATATGTGCTATACTGAGTTTGATGAAAACCTGATAAAGCGTATTCCAGTTATCGCGCGTACAGGCACACGGACGGGCAGACGGACAGACATTTTTCCCGTCCATCATACAATCTTAGAAGTACCACTCTGGCACTTCAAAACTCGGTGGTCGAATGTTAGCTGCATAGACTTTGTTTTGTTTGTTTTTGTGGCTGTTGTTTTATTTCTTTATTATTTGTAATAGATGATTTTTTTTTTATTTCTGCCAATAATAAACCACACTGATAGAAAAAATGCATTGTCGGGTAGTACACAATTTAAAATTTCAAAATAAGTTACAATAAAATGCACTTGTGTTAAAATACAACAATAAAGCTCAGTGGCTGAAGATATTCATAACACGAATTCAGTTACCAAGTAATATGCTTTGGCTTTTAACCATTTGGCAGTTAGTTTGATTAATGTTTTTAAGGCAATTCTCTTACCGATCGAGGAAGATTATTAAAAAAATAACCTGCCCACTCTTTTAATATTTATATAGGCGATGCCATCCGAAAATGTAGAGAAAGAGCGCCAGAAGGGATCCTTATAAACAAGAATAAATATATATGAACATACTATTATATGCTGATGACGGGTCGTACCCTTTTGCGTCCCAAAACAAGTGGTCGCTTCATCAAAACAACCCCCGCGCGTCAGGTGCAATTTTACGTAAACAACCCTCGTGCGTCCCGTCTTGAACAAGATCGATACATCTATCTGACGACTGTGGAAAATATTACTACTGCGGCCCTCTTGGTAGAAAAAATGGTTGAATATAGAACTGAAGCACTCAGCAGACTGTGCGAACAGTATAATAAGTATAATTTAAGTTCCTACCAACCACAAGAAAGTAAACTGGTAGCCAAAAGACAAAGAGTAACTTCATTCTCCGCTTCAATTTTGTTTAATATTGACAGTAATGCAAGGATTAAAATTTTTGGGGTGTGTAGCAGTTCGCCTCTTTGCGGTGCACCCTGGGTCTGCATGGTACCAATTATTAATTTTACCTGTATTCCATGGGACGCATTTTGGTCATTGCTCTAGAGACATCCAATACTTTTCGAGTTGCGACGAAATCCATGTTTTTATGTGGATTCAATTTTACCTTCAAATTTACTACTTTCTTCGATCTAAGTTTGTCACAAATTTCCCTAAGTTACATTTACTAAATCTATTGTTTTCATAACTTAAAATTGTTCTGTTAGGCTAATTACTGAAATTCAGTAGCAGACAAAAAAATAATTATCACTATTATCATTTGCTTATTATTTAATTTTAATACTTTATTAAATAAAAATATATACCTAGGTACTATACAAATAGGAATATCATTCTTGAAAAAATAGTCTGAAATCATATTTATCATTATTAGGGCAAGGCATTTCTTTCTTTCTTTCTATCTCGTAGTTTTACCTCTCTCTTTTAGGATTTAAGCGACCCAAGCCAGACAAGGACATGGAGGGCCTCCCCGGATGAGTGATCAGCCCAATGCCGGGGCCACCTCCGAGACAACACGAACACATAGGACGATACACACCATTCACACACACACTCACTCAGAACAAGGCGAGGATGGGGATGAAGATGATAATGACGGCCAGATGATATCCGGGGTCCACAAGGGCCTAAAGTTACCCGACATTTATCTCAAAGGTGAGGGAAAACCCCGGAAAAAACCTCACCTAGGTGACTTGTCCCGACCAGGAATCGAACCCGGGCCATAGCGGGCCATAGCGGTGGCATTTCATGACCATAAAATAGTGAAAAAATGCATTTATGACCTAAAAACAGAGAAAAAATTACACAGAGATTTTAAAAAATTGACCAATAAATTTACCATTATTAGCCTACTTAAGTAATGAAATGCTAAAAACAATTTAATGGATGACTGTGTGTTTTATATTAATTTACAATATAAAGCACTTATTTTATTACTAAAGAAGTACCGGTAGTAAATTTATACTACTTGGACACCCTTAGCGAAAAAAAATCTTTCTGAACTGACATGCCCATCAAATTGCCCCTAGCAAATATGCCCCATTTAAAAAGAAAGAAAAATAATTCTTTATTGCTACAAGACTGCTATGGTGTTTACAACAAACCTGAATTAAAATTAACTATGAACACTTGACGGAGATTCTCAAATGAAAACGATTGTCTGTTGCCGGAAAGTAACGACTTGTACATGGAAAAGCTCCTCTTTACCTCCACTGAAGCACGACGTAAAAATGCCGAAAAAGACTTAAAAATGCCGACAATGACCTAAAAATTATCAAAAAATACGTATACTTTGAAAATGACGAAACATGCAAAAAAAAAAAAAATGCAGACACACATTGCCCTTATTTAATCAATTATTTCATGATACACATTTTTATATATTCGAGCTATATTTTAACCCTCATATTAAAAAGATGCAAAGCCATCAAATGCCTTGCTCTAATCAGTATATTACGTGAATGACAAGTAATTTTTGTTATATGATTGTTATGAATAAAATAGCAGAAATGTTCATGTTAAAATATTGAATATTATATGAGCTACGAACAAAACCGATTTCGTCTACACAAAATTGCAACCCACATTAAAGCATACATAATATCATTAATGATAAAACTATTAAAACTATTTTATAGTTAAAAATAGTAGCAATGGAGAAGTATTTGCGTAATCACCAGGTTAAATTGCTACACCAATGGATTAGGGCACAAAGAAATTAAATGTTTACTTGTGTCATGCCCCCGTGAATGGTTTGGCAAAAACGGTCGTTGCGTATGGGAGCGATATTCCAGGCCATGAGTTAAGAGTGGCTGCGCATCGACATAACCATATGAATCAACACTAAATGCCGCTGCAGCGTGGGGAAGATGTTTGCAATAGGTCATTAATTTCGTCCTCAAGTTACAATATGAGTTCCCCTGGCGGTTAGCTCATACTTTTCCCTTACTGCTTGTTATGTCGTAAATTCCATATATGAGGCACTCATAATACCTGTCAAACGATTTCGGCAGCTAAGGCGTGTGTGCTGTCACGGTTTATCATTTCATTAATGTGTTATATACAAAATAATTTCACATACGATATGAAGAGATATATGTTTTGAAATTATTGTAATTATTTGTTAGGTAAAGGAGTTTAGAAATCTGCTACCCTTAAGGCAATAATTTTGTTCTGCATGTCAACAGTTAAAGCCATTAAGTCCCGAACCATTATTCAGTCAACTCAAGCAGCAGTGTGTCGTTTTCCTTCGAGGGTCTTATTGGAAAGGGAGGCTGGTTTGAGTCCCGCCTATAACATGAATATTTATCGTTAGTGTTTATATTTAATTTAAGAAATAAAAAAAAAGAGCTGCTCGCATATTATAACTCTGCTCCGCACTAAAGTGAACATTAAGTACATATTATGTGGACTTCTTATGCCGTAATACATTTATCAAAGCCTATACCGTTATTGAGAAATGTGAACGGTCTGATCTGACTCGTGAAGCTCTCTTGTGTATACATTATTAATTAATCTATTTGGTAGCGGTGGTTGAATCTGACAGCGTAACTACCGCCTGCCACTGCACTATGCTTAAAAATGAGATATGTGCATCTTCTGAATGTTTATATGTATGGACAGCTTTGCCGAAACAAAATATTTTTATCTCCTGACAGAATCATTAAATAGTCCATCGATCTAGAACATTCATGAATTATTGCCTGAGAACAATACAATCAGCAAACTATGCATTACTTAAAATGTGGCTCACACTATTATAAAAAAAGTAATTAGTACTTTGTCTAATACCTAAGGATCCGCTCGTAGCTTTCCATCTATTACGTAATTAATGCCACTAGTAAGTTATTACTCACTGTATGAAACTAAACTCTATTTTCAATGTTCTAACCGGGTCAGGAACTATGAAAATCTAAATCAATTAATGCATAATGTAAAATCATTTCATTTAGTTAATCTAAAATTTAAAATAATCACATCACATTAATTCAAATATCATTCATTTGTTTTCTCAAGATAGCCATTAATATCCCTTTATGCTAAGGAACAAGCTACTGGGTCCTATGAAGGGCAGACGGTTATACCATAAACATGTTAGATCAACTTATTGTTTTTATAAGCTATATGCGCAAGGGTGTTGCTTAGTAGTGTAATTCAGCAAAGCCCACGTTTTTAATGAAATAAAATGTAACTTATTCTGGTTATTATTGCAGCATGCACATGAACTACACTAATACTGATTGCTGAATTCTTCTTTTAATAGAGTAAACGTATAAACGGAAGATGTGTTTATTTTCACAACGACTTGACTCCTAAACATGTTATCTCAATTCTACTAACCCTGTGGTTCGGTTTTTTTTCACTTAGGCCTACATCTCCAAAATTGTAATGAATAAAAAAAGACACCTACGAAATACCAAGTTCCTACATTCAAATTTCCATGAATTATTTTAAATGTCCCTTTTGTGAATATTTCGATTTTTTAGAGGAAATTTGCTTTGCAAATAAACATAATTTGGATAAACGTATATTGAAAATAACATCAACTTTCGGTAATTTTCAAACTGGAATTAACGTTATTTTGGCAATAAAAGTGAATTAAAAGTGTATGTACAGGTAGGGGGAAGAAAAGCGGACCGATTCTTGTAGCTGATTTCAGAGCCTTGTGATACGTAAATAAATGTAAGAGATGTTTTCACAAGGGATGCAAATTACGTGAAATTATTTCTCAATTCAAGCAATAATCAATTCAATACATTCCCTGCTATCCTCTGAATGCCGCTAGGCATGCACAGTGGCTCATATCGGCAACTTAGATATTTTAGTCGGTCCGCTTTTTTCCCCTACCTGTACAGTATATAAGTTATATTCAAGGGAGGTCTTCCTAATGCATTTGTAGCTAAATTTATAGTGTACAGAAATTGTGCATAAGTCACTTTGAAAATATAGTCTTCAAATTGTCTGGAATATCTTAACTACTGTCCCACTTCTTAGTTACGTTGCACACAATATGTATTATTATTATTATTATTATTATTATTATTATTATTATTATTATTATTATTATTATTATTATTAATGCTATTTTATCAAAACGACAGTGTCATATGTCCATCAAAGAGACGAAGGGAAATTAGATCCATGCTGTAGCCAATCTGTGCCTTGGAGCACTGAAGTAATAATACGACTCCACCGGTGCCGGATAATGCATTTTTCATTGCCCTGGACCCCACACACACTTGCTTTCAAACTCGGTAGCAGTTGTTTCTTGTTGGTATAACGAAACATATGCCTAATCTGTACGCAACAAAATAGAAATGCACAAGCTGTGGGGTGGAAAATTGTCTTCTTGTCTGCCCTAGTGACATTAACAAAGTGCATCATTTCATTCCTTAGTTGTCAGTACAGTAGGTTTATCTCTTATTCTTCAGTATTAGGCTGTCTCATTAGTCAATATTAATACGGTAAGATAATTTCTTATAAAAAACTATCCTTCTGTGTTCTGATACCAGGAAAATATTGAAGGGTGGCCCCAAGAAAATGTTTTTGGGGTGGGGGACTTGTTAGCGTCGCCACTGAATATGAGGCTACTCTAAACTCAACCTGTGGACCGCTGTGGAAATTTTATTGTTTAGTTAAGTGGGAAAATTATAAAGTAAAAAAATACTTTTCTTAAAAGCATTACCATACTGCTCATTTTTATTTAAGTCTGTTACTCAAATACATTTACGAAACAAACCAAGAAATTTAAAAAAGTAAATGCTTTGAAAATGGGAAAACAAAACATGCATTGTACTTTCAATAACTGGATCCATGAGTTCTGTGTGGCGGTCTCCATTACTTCCATGGGCAACGGGATATTTATCTGGAGTTTCTCAGGGATTTGTCCAGTCGCTGAACCACAGTGCAGAACAGAACATTGGCAACCAGAATAATCAGAATACAAGAAAACACAAGAAAATAAACCTTTCATATAGAAATGAGAGCAATTCCCAGAGCGAAAGATTTCGTTAATGGTACGGAGAATAAATGACAAAAAGATGTGGTCGTCAACATGTAGAAGAAAGATGGAAATTAAACTGAAACATAGAGAATTCTTTATAAAAAAAGGTCACAATAGATAAAATTGAGCTCTGAAGGGGAAAATTTTAAGGCCGCCTGGAGACATACTAGGCATATGTAAAATGAGTTTTAAATATAAAGGGCGCTGATACGTCATAGGAGAGCGATTCCATTTGTCGCTGTGAGACGAATTCTCGCTGGCTCAGTTGGTAGAGCAGCGGAAAGAAAAGCCGAAGATCGTGGATTTGAGTCCCAGTGTCTTAGGATTGTTTCTCCTAAACTATTCTCACAAAAGGCGTGTTAATAAAAGCCTTTTTATACATATAGATCTTCCCATTCCTTACGATTATGTGTAGGCCTATAAGGATATTTTTACTCTCTACACTATAGCTAGAGGAAGTATTGTGTTCGACCCTGAAATTGAATGTTGAGTTTTCAGCATTACAACATGTTTTGAGGTCTCCTGAATCCAAAAAATGCAATTTTCTTCACCATTGTGTGAGGGTGATCAACTGAATATGCACTTCCTGCAGTACGGCCTCTTATTCTATGTCAGAATGTGAAGTGAGTAAGTTAAATTAACTATGCTTAGGGAATAAAAAAGTTACGTGAGTGTGAACACATTTGTCTACGTGGCGGACTAAGAGCTAATAGACGAATGATTACGGGGGTGGTGGCTTTAGCCGGATCATTTGGGGATAGAGAAGGTCCCATCAGTGTGGATGTTGAGTAATGAAGCTGTTATTACAATATACCGGACCTATAGCTTAACATGAGGATGGAACAAATGTATGTTTTAGATATTAATCTCTTAAATAAATTATTTAAAAAACATATACAGATTGAAAAACACGGGCGAACCACTGACCACACTATTTAATTCGACTGTATAAAATTTCCAACACTTTTAAATATCTTTCCTCAGCATGTAAATTTTTTCTGCACTTGTTAAATGTTTCCTCCTCTAGTAAAATTTTTCCAGCCTTGTAAACAAATTCCTGAAATACTATAAAAGGTTTTCCATCCCAAAATAAAATTTCCAATTTAAAAAAATTACCAGTTCGAAAAAAAGAATTTCCAATCCGAAAAGAAATTTTCCCCTTCGAAAAAATAGCCCACTTCCATAAAAAAGTTCCCACTCCGAAAAAATTTCTACGTTGAAAAATGTACCAATTAAATATGGAAAATGCCCTTTCTAAAAATTCCCACTTAAAAAAATGTCCTATTCCAAAAAATCCCACTTACAAACAAAATTTATATTTTCTCTTTCATAAAAGAAAATTCCCACAAAAAAATTTCCCATTTTGAGAAAATTTCGACCTCACAGACGAAAACTGCGGTAACCCATCCTAGTTCTAATTGTTTAACTTGGAATTGGTGTGACATCTAGTCCACAGAGGACTCCTGTATTGCTTTTATAATAATGTAAATTATGTATTATTTAATAAAATTAATGATTAATAAATTCATAAAATATTATATTATGTGTTTATAAAATTTAAAAAATATATTAATTAAATCGTGCACTACCCAGTACAATATGGGAAACCCCCCAAAAAAAGAACTTTCTTTCAGGTCGATTATGCTACACTATAAAGAGGATTTTTGACCTTTGTGAAACAGCCTTGAGGGCTGAACAGTGCTAAATGTATGTAACTGAAAACAGTATTACTCACCTTCGCTGACGCTTATGATGCTGTGGGGTGGGAAAGTGGGCTGGTTATCGTTGACATCCACGATGTTTATCCTCAGTGTTGAAGTGCCTGTCAGCTGAGGTGTCCCTTCATCAGTGGCAATCACAGTCAGTCTGTAGGTGTCCCTAATCTCTCTGTCCAGGACAATATTGGTCTTCACCATGCCAGAGAAGGGAGGCTCTATCACAAACGCGTTGTCATGATTTCCATCCACAATGTGGTACAGCACCCGAGAATTGGCTCCTTGGTCTGCATCAGTCGCCGAAACCTAAAAATAAACGTTAAATTGGATTGTATTAGATTTTCGGGAAAGCAATTGAGCGGATGGAATTAGTTATTTCATTTATAAAGTCAAATAATTAATTAATCAATGCACATTTTCAGTCTGAAAAGCTTAAGGTTGAAAGTCTAAGGGATTTCCGCAAGGAAATGAATTGGGTGGAATTACTGTTTGATTTAAACTAGGGATGGGTCCTCGATACTTTCGATACCTCGATACTCTCGATACTTGCATGGTATCGGCATCGAACGATACTTCAGAAAACTCGCTCGATACTTTTGTAATTCTGCAATTAAGTGAGAATGCTAGTATTTTTTAACGAAAACTTGTAGGTGGACTGTTTAAAAAAACTAATTTAGTTTTATTGTAGAGTTTAAAAATAATTATAGGCTACTGATGATCTTAAATTTTCTCTCATTAAATAGGCCGACTTAATTAATTTAGTTGGTATTACACAGTTATACCAGTTACATTAATTTTTAATGTACCTATTTATTGAAACTGGAAATGTTGAATGTATCAAGTGTCGAAGTATCGAGTATCGAGGAAAAATCATGTATCGGTATCGAGTATCGAGTATCGAGAAAATCTGGTATCGACCCATCCCTAATTTAAACCATATAAAATAAATATATATATATATCTGTTTCTGAACACTGGTTATATGTTCAATGAGATTACTGAATAGGACAAATTTGGCATACATAGAAACTGTCCACATTTCATGCACAGGTAAAACAACACGATTAGCATGCTTTATAGTGGTAATTTACTGGAAGTAGACCTAGGCAAGGCATACAATTATCATATGCCTTACTACTGATAATACAACATCTTGTGAACCATATATTAGAAACCTAAATGATTTCCTAACCTCTAATCGTATTTGACACCATAGGGCTTCCAGCACAACATCCAATGGATCGGTGATCAGAGCATCTCCACCAACACAACAGGTTCCAATACTAATCCGATTATTATAGTAGTATACGCAACGAATTGATTTTGAACCCATATACCAGTCATTTAACTATTATTAATATTTTTCCCCCCTTTTTGAATTTGTAGGTTTAATTTTGTTTGCAGAAATATGACTTATTTGCACCCAAATTAAGCAATACCCTTTTCAGAAATGTAAGATTTTTTTTTTCCATAACATTGAATACCAGTATCAAATTGTGTATTTCATTACTGTTGGTTACATTACTCGAGCATAATGATCTATTAGAAAACCGAGTTTATTTCCAGCCAGCCTACAAAAATATTTCCCTTCTAAATGAGAAAATTAATTTAATTTTCAAGCATCAGGATAATACTACGAACATGTCCCATCCTAATTAACCATGAATGAAAAGACTATTATTTCACCTCTGCATTAAACACGGTACCTGAATAAACTTATATAGTGTATGGGAAAAGTACAGCTTTATTCGTTTAAAGAAACTCGCAACAGAAATGAGGAAAGAATAATTCGTAATTTATTATTAATT
This sequence comes from Ectobius pallidus, assembly GCA_964059195.1. Lineage (NCBI taxonomy): Eukaryota > Metazoa > Arthropoda > Insecta > Blattodea > Ectobiidae > Ectobius > Ectobius pallidus. Next base: position 21,587,258 of record CAXKWD010000008.1, read on the forward strand.
TTATCAAGACGACTAGACACATGTGCAGAGTTAATGGAACAATTAAAGTTCTATGGCTTTCAGTTAATCTTGGAGAAGGTAAAGAAAACAATAAATCACTACTTCCCGACATAGTTACACAGAGCTTACATAATTAATTAAATTTAAGAGACCATTGTACAGGTTTGAATACGATGTAGCAGATACTTAACTGAGTATGGATGTTTTAAGTGAATTGTGGAGTAACCATGATGACGATTAATTTCGTATTGGTTTATTCAGAATAAATTACATTCAAGAACATTTGTCATGTCAAGAACATGTATTTGTGTATGTGTGTTGACTATGTTTGCGTTTGTCGGTGGGGGGAATGTGACACAACTATACTAATTACTTGCATATGAGAGGGGGAGAAAGAAAATAATATATATAAACTAAAGAAACAAATTTACAGAAAGAAAGAAAAAGACAGGAGACGAAAAATAGAACAAACTTAAAAAAAAAGAACAAGTGACTGCAGACATTTATTGAACTTTCCGCCGTAAATAATAATTTCCGAAATTTATCGAATATTTCCCTCAGATACTTCTTTACTCTATACCTGGTCAACAATACATCTTTCTCACTTCACATTCTTATATAGAATAAGAGGCCGTGAAAGAGCGCGTATTCAGTTGTTCATCACGCAAGACAAAATTTCTACAAACAGTGGGTGAACAGTGGGTGGCTTGTAACTACCCTCAGAGAATTTTTTCGAAAAAAGTTTCAAATAAAAGTTTTAGCTCTCGAAAAAAGGAACACATATGCAAATTTTAAAGAAAATCGTTAGAGCCGTTTCCGAGAAAATCGCGAAAAACGAAAATTTCTTCATTTAAAGTCCCCTTAAAAATAAGAGAAACTTGTCGCCAATCTTCGAATCACATCTTCAGAAGGTACCTGACCCAAATACGAAATTTTGTTTTCATACGATTCTCCGTTTCGGAGCTAGCCTGTTCACAAACTTCCACACAGACAGACACACACACAGACATGTTTCCAAAAACTCAACTTCGAATTTTAGGGTCGAAAACAATACTTCCTCTACCTATAGTACCTATGGTACGGGCAGAGGAAGTAATAATATAAGGCCCTAAGACGAAAACAATGGTAAAAAAAACATAAGCTTACAATATTAAAACACTAAAATTGTGAGATTTATTTAAAAGTTCAGTGTGAACCACTGATATCAGCAATTATATCTCTCATGCGTAGTATCCTCATTTGAGGACAGGTGTCTTTTAATTTTTCTTTAAATTTCCTGTTTGAAATTCCCGGGTTTAACTGTTTCCAACCAATTCACTGATGCTTTCTAAATTGGTTTATACCAGTTTTCGAAGTTCCTTGACAGATGGAAGAAGTGCATTGCCATCATGGAAATGACGGGCTTTGAATGTTCCATTGTGGCTGCTGACCAGAGGCGTAACGAGGGGGGGGGGATTGGAGGGATTGAGCCCCCCCCCCCCATTGATTATAAAAAGGAAAATTGTAAAATTCGTTTAAGTCTGCTTATAAATTACTTAATACGAGTTTAAAGCGTGGGAAGCTTAAAACTCGTTATTGTGCATCTTAATTTTTAAAATTTTCCGGGGGAGGAACCCCGAACCCCCCTTTCCCTAGGGGGTATTCCATACCCCCCAGACGTTATAACCCCCCCCCATATGGTCGGCCTGGTTACGCCTATGCTGCTGACAGTGACTTTTTGTGTTCCTTTCTGAAGCTGTTTGATTAAAAATGACATACGTATGTAAATTGTTTGTATTTGGTTAGACCCAATAAAACATAAATATATAGTTATAAGAAAGTTAAAATAGTTCATACAAGCCTCAAGCATGCGAAATGTATGTGTCCTCATATGAGGACTGAATGCTTGAATCCTCCCTCTCTTTGAGTTGAGATCAATCAGTCATATTGCTGTTATATATGTTATTTCAGTGCAATTATAGTAGTCTTCGCATATGAGTATTTCAAAAATTGGACTAAGACTTCCAATTATAATAGAGAACATAAGTACAAACAAATACCAGGAAATAAGTAGCTATTTACACTTTTACACTTCACCGATTCCACTCACATTCCAGAGACCAACACAGACCAGGCAATCAAAATGAAACCATTCCCTACCATGGGCACCAATCTTGTCACCAAACTATAAACCCAGAGAAGTTTCATTTTGTGGATGAAATTATGATATCCTTCACATAAGTTACCTCGGCACAGCCCTGTGAGAAGTTGCAGTAAATGCCACGTCTACTGCTATTTCTGTGTAAGCTTATTATACTATACGCTCACACTCACACTCTCCAATTTAAAAGAAATAAAGATTTGTAAAGAATTTGCTAGTCATCATTTCAGATGTATATATTTTGTCACAGGCTGAGTTTTATATATGCCTACAAGAGGGTCGATGGGCTTACCACTTGTCCCTCTGCCCTCTTTTGGGAAATAAGCGTAACAAAATTCATACAGGTAACAGAAACTTCCACTTAGAGGCCCTTCGCCCCAACATAGGGATTTAGGAAACCAGACAGACAGACAGAGAGAGAGAGAGAGAGAGAGAGACTAATAAACGAAATTTGTTTATGCAAAAAGTTAAACTTGACGTAAATGTGTCACACCCGTCTACAAGTTACAGTAGAACTCAAATATCTGGATTATTGCATAAATCATGAAAAAAGGTAATTTGTTTTTAAAAATCTAAATTGTATAGGCTAGTACTGTACTATACTTACATATAGTACGAACATATCGGTCAGAGTCAGTTATATTACTGGCAAACTGTCGATTTTGTCGACTAACAATTTAGCTCTTTTACAAATAATCGGCCTTGAAAGAGGGTTTCACAATGCTTGCTGCTACTGCTGCAGAAAAAACTATTTGAATACGGCCTTAAAGCGATCCCGATAATTGGAATTCGGAAAATTGTAGTTCTACGGTATTAGCGAAAGCACTTACCTGCATAACAAATGTGCCTTTATTGTTGCCCTCCCAGACAGCAGCGGAGTATTGTTGCTGTGTAAATCTTGGAGGATTGTCATTCTGGTCTTGAAGATGCACCCACACATCACAGTACCCATACAGGGATGGCCCTGAAGAAATGCTCTCAGCGTGTGCTACCACGACGAGACGCACTGTAGGTCGAGTCTCGAAGTCCAACACTCGAGGATCACGAACACGAATCACTCCGGTCTGAGAATCCATTTCGAAGGTGGAATCCTCGTTGCCGGAGCCAAAGCTGTAAGTGATTCTTTGACGACGGCCGTCAGTTCTTACGGCCGAAACCTGGAACAACAAAAAATAGATTTCTGCAATAGTAGTTTATCAAAGTTCACAGAAACAAAAAATGATAATATTGGTAATAATTTTTAAAAAACTATTTTTATTATATAGAAGATATTTCTATAACTTCCCCAACTTAGGGGAGCCAATAGGCTACATCTTACAAGGGAACCATACGGGTTGTCATGTCAAAACCTATAATCAAATTTTGCACATCGCTAGATCTTCATTGCACATAAACACATGCCAAAATTAGCTTCTCATATAAACTTTTAGTGGGTGAAAATTAATTGCGCATCTTTAAATTCGAAATATTGAGTGGCCTTCCCTATCTAGCACAAGATTGGCATCGGCTGTCATAGTGTTCCCGGATCCTGCGTCAAATATGCGCCTTTATGTAGTTTGCTTTATCTCTCCCTTTACTTATTAACGTATTATAATCTTAATAATATTATAATCGTAAATAATATCTTCCTCTGATACACATGTCTGTATTCCGGTAGTTGTCGTGAAGTAATTAGTACCTGCTTAAATCTCTAGTATTAGCTAAGCGAATCTCGCGTGCTGTTTACATTGTTTTTTTCTGTTTTCTTTTACTTTGGCCTACAATGACGAGCGCAATTATTACGTAGGAAGTTCCTCCGAATTCTTAACACTTAAAATACTTTTTGTCTGGACAATAAATGTCAACATTGAGAATAAATTGATTAAAGCACTGGTATTGTGATTCGCTGTGCATGGGACATATCTTCAAATATCACACAAATTGAGTGATCACACTTCTATAACATCTACACACACTAAGAATGATAAGCAACTCCTCAGTGTCTATACAGATTATATAGATTCAAAATGCTGAAATGATAAGAACAAAATATCTTACAAAAATGATTTTGTGAAACACATACCGCGAGTAACACACACGCTTCATTTGTTCCAAGCATGCAGGCTATTCAAGCGAGCTCTACATGTGCCCCCGTTGTTTACTTATGGAATAAAACAAACACGTTTTCACCCACTTACAGTTCTTATGAGCAGCTAATTTTTTGCATGTGTCCATCTATAATGAAGACCCATCGATGTGCAAAATTTGAGGGTATGTTCCAAAATGACAACCCGTACGGTTCCCTTGTAAGTATAAGAAGGTAGATTTAAAAAAATATTAATAATAATGAAAAAAAATAATAATAATAATAATAAAAAAATAAATAAATACATAACATATAGATGTTATTAGAATCCCATGTAGATAAAAATAACATAATTAACAGTAGTTCAACGATCTAACGCAACTACTTTTTAACACGAACTTGAACCAATAGGCAAATACATACAGACTTTTCTTCAGCTGGGTAGGATGTGTGGCATATAAATGGTTTCTTAAGTTATAAATAGACCATTCCAGTATTTCTAATCCTATGTCAATTTTAAACAGTTTACTAATGCCAAATCTCTTACCAAAATTGACAAAATAATCAGTGATGGTACCCTTAGCCCCTCTCATGAGCCCTATCACTTCAATGTCAGTCAATTTTATATATCTTTGAATTGTTTTATTATTATATAACTTCTCTAATGATTTGCTTGATTATAGGTCCGTAAGTGTCTTACTGTTTACTTGTCTCTGTGAGTACCGTAGGGTCAATTTATAAAGTCTTTTCCCGAGCCTGGTTTGAAGGCTACCAGAATCTGCCACACCAAACAGGGGAAATATTTTTCCTGAGCTATTATAGATCGAATATTATTGTGATTTATTTGTACTGTACGTTTTTCACTATACTAGCAGAATCCCAATACTTAGTCTATTCATAGAATATGTTATTCGGGGCCAAAGATTTAGGAAAATATTATTTCATTATCAGCTCTGCACCCACGAACTATATGCCAGAGACCTGCATTATCATGCATACTTTCAGAATGAAAATAGAAAACCCGAATATTTTTCATAATCGCCTTCTGTCAATTTCTTTAATCCGCGATCGCTCGAGCTATTAGATCGGAACTAACAATTGTATATATATTATAATAACTCGCTTATATCTTGAAAGAGAAATGCGCTTTTCTAGCAATGCCTTCCTCGACATCTGTGCTTCATTATTTAGGCAAGTCAGATGCAACAAGATATCACACGCGTGTCAGCCGCGGTGTTATTAATTCATCCTATGTATATGCCTAAGAGGTAAGTTGAAACTAAAGCTCTTAAATAATATTGCCTTGATTCTCTCCTTTTTCACTTCAATGCCAGAATCATGTAAAATATTTCACTTTTTGGAAAGGTAATTTACTTTATTATTATTATTATTATTATTATTATTATTATTATTATTATGTTTTTAAAGAAGAAAATATAGCAGTTTTTGCTTTTACAAATGTTAAACTGGTTACATAGAATCTTATTGTAAGTTTAGGCTAATCTATGCGTTTGAGTACTTATTGTCTACTATAATTATTCGTGTCAGCTGTATTTCCACACGTCACAATTTCTATAAATAGTCCACTTATCTTAACCCGGCATCACTCGCGCCTATGACTGTCACGCAATCACTCACGCGTTAGATGTGATCTAACAGGCCTTTTGGCTCTTTCTTTTCGAGTTGGAAGCTTCTAATGAGAGATCAAAGTGGACACCTCCAAGGAAAAATGTCGCAAATATCAGTTTCCATCACCACAAATCATGGAGCTACATGTCACAAGAAAAGATTGAATTCCGTTAGTCTGACTAGACAATCACTTATTATTATTGTTGTTATTATTATCATTTGATTATTGTAATCCAAGTATTGAATTTGGAATAATTTGCAACTAATACAATACATTAATCGGAATAACACAAACATGTAATTTAGTCCGACATACCAAATTATTTCAAAATCACTTTATTTTAGACATTTGCTACAACTTGTTAGGCTTAAGAATGTCTTAATAAAAAATGAGTTAGGAGATCCGATACCTAAAGAACTGGCTCTGCACCAATACCATAATAATTCAAATAATTTTAATTATGAGGTATGTATAATTTCATATAACTTATTCGACTTCTTGCTTCTGCTTGCGAATAAATTTGGATTTAAATATTTTGCTAATGATGGATAGCGTTATCTAGAAGCAGTGCGAGACATTTAGTTACACGTTGTTATTAATGAGTACAAACATTCTGACAAACTCATCACACAATTGAAGGTATAAATGAAACAGAGAATGCAGACATTTATTTTAAAATTTATAGTCACAAGTGAAACAATTTCCTTTTTGAGTTATTATTACCCGACATCGTTAGTCTTCAAATATGGCAAAGTTAAGAAAAAAAGTACTTCACAAGGAAAAGAAAAAAAGTACTTCACAAGGAAAAGAAAAAAAGAGCAGCGTCGGAATCTTCCTTTGTATGGGCTCAAATTTTAATATAGATGACATAAGAAGTAAATGTCTAAAAGAGTTAAAATGTATGACCCCCGCCATAAAAATATTCAGGTCTAGCCATTAGTGTCAACGAATATATAGCATCTATAGTCACAACTTGAACAAAATTGTTGCAATGGTTAAGGTTTCATGTTTTTATCAGTGTCCCGAAGAAAGTTTCGGCGGTGGATTTCGTTACATTGACTGCTTACACACACTAGCATACACACAACACCATTTTTATGACCTGGCACTGAACACCTGTATAATTGTCAGAAATCGCAGCCTCTGCAGTTTTACCAACTACACGCTAATAAAATCTCTAGAAACCACAGAGACACTTAACTACACATATCATTTGAGACACTGCAGAGCAGTCAACATTCTACAAACACTAACGAAAGCATAATAAATTCCAAACTGCTCTGAATGAAGTTTTTCCCGGTACATTTACCACGCGCCTTTCGCAACATTAGCCTATACCAGAGTAGGCCTACGGTCGTATTAGTTCAGCGACAACAGATTTACCACGAGGGCAGCACTGGAAATTCCTATCGTAATTTTACATTCTTCTTACACTATAATCCAGCATACAGTCAAGAAATATCACGTGTAAGTTCGTTAACGTGTTTCTATAGCATGGGGCTTCAACCTGCGGCCCGCCGAGACGTGTAATTCGGCCATCGGAGATTTATCGAAAATAAACTCAAATTGTGGGAACTCCAGCTTCACAGGGGAAAAAAACACTTTGCGTGTTTCTCAAAATGTATGTCCCCAATAATGCAAAATATGCTTCAGATTTTGAAGTAAAAACTGTATTCAGTAATAGGTTTTCACATTTAAATCAATTTAAAAATCACGTAACATGTTTTCTACTCCCTTGAATGTGGCTATTGATGTTCCTGGTGAAATGCAAAAGAAAAAATACATAATGTGAAACTCACACAATTTCCTCTTCCCAAATAAAAGTTTGCCTCTTAGTATAATACAGACCTATTATGTATGACTTATCTTTATGTACATACATACATTCTGAGTTTTCCCTCAATACAGAGGCTGTCCTCCAACCAAACAATACAAACAAATTAAAACAAAGTATCCACATTCACATTTCAACAGAATCAATACACTTTTCTGAGCTTGTCATCATTTGTTAATAATCTGTCTCCATTTTTCTCTGTCCTGTGTATCTTCTTCCACTGCACCAACTCTTCCCATTGATATCTGTACATTGTTGATCCATGTAGTCGCAGGACGCCCTCTTCTTCTTCTCCTTCCAATTTCCCATTCAAGTATATATTTTGGTATCCTTCCTTCTTCCATCCTTCGTACGTGACCATACCACTGTAGTCTCTTCCGCTCAATAGTATTGTTAATGTCTTCTTCCACTTCCATCCTTCTTCGTATTTCTGCATTCCTTATTTTGTCTCTTCGTGAGACTCTGGCTGATCTTCTCCAAAAATCCATTTCTAATACAATCTTTATGTAAATTGGTTATAAAATGTTCTTACCACATCACATGGCATCCAGAAATAAAATCTGAAGGACGCACTCTCGTAACTTCCTTTACTCTAAGCATCTTTCTCACTTCACTTTCTGATATAGAATAAGAGGCCATATTGCAAAAGAACGTATTCAATTGTTCGAAACTGATGAATAGCTTTATTGTTCACCAGGCAGGACTGAGTTTCTGCAAACTGTGGGTGGCTTATAACTACCCTTCAGATAAGACTGTGTTTTAGCTCTTGGTATAAGCACTCCATGCACAAAATTTAAAGAAAATTGTTAAAGCAGTTTTCGAGAAAATTTCTAAAAACGTAATTTTTTTTTCATGTAAAGTCCCCTTAAAAATAAGAGAAAGTCGTCACCAATCTTCGTGTCACATCACCAAAAGGTACCTAACCCAAATACAAAATTTTGTTTTCATACAATTTCCTGTTTTGGAGCTAGGCTGTTCACAGACACACACACAGACATGTTTCCGAATATAGTTTTTTTTTTGATTCAGTTGACCTCAAAACTTGTATTTATGTTAAAAAATCAACTTCCAATTTTGGGGTCGAAAACAATACTTCCTCTACCTATAGTATCTATGGTACGGGCAGAGGAAGAAAATTAAGACTATTAATGTAAAACTAGAACCGGAATGACCAACACCTATCTGAAGAACTCATTAAGAATTGCTACAGCACAGGCAGGTGTCTCGCTAAACATGTTATGTTCCTTTTGATAATAATGCAATTTAATGGTCATCTCTTATGAGCAAATTATCTGTATTAACTTGGGCTTGTAGGGGTTCAAACAACGTTCCTGTTCTTCCAAGCAGCCCTCAAATCTACCTTATCTAAAATATGATCCTTGAATAACAGAAGGTTGAAGATCCATGGAGTTTGTACCTTAAGACAGTGGTATTCAACCGGGAGTAGCCAAGATATTTTAGGGGTACATGAAAATTTTAAAATGTTTAGGCATAGGTCTATTTTATGAATGATTTGAGCCACTTAAAAATACTTCTATTCTGTTCGATTACCTACACCACGGGTGCTCAACTGTGGCACATTGTGCCACTGTGCGGTGGGGTAATGTCTCCCACTACAGTCGCCCTTGACGTCAGCATAAAGCAGTTTCGACGTGACACTGAACATGAAGAGCAGGTTTCATACGTCACAGCATGGGTGGGGTACTAAAACGTTTCCCCTCAGTTGCTCAGGTATGGCCTACACTGTTTAGTAGGGAAATGTACTGTACTGTACTGTACTGAATGTCTAATCTCAATATAAGTGATCCATAGCTTTATGTCCTGCCCTATGTGCATCTGCTTGTAAGTCCCCTAGAAGGAATGTAAAGCAGAAAAAAGGTACAATTTTAATCAAGTTAAAAAAAAAATTGGGTGTACGCAGCTGAGTTGTGTTTCTAGAGATATGGGGTGAAAAAGAAGCCACTGAAGTGGCAATTCAGTAGGTTCCGCTAAGACGACTTAATCTTTAACAGATAAGGTGAATTTTTCACACGAAATGGTGAGATGTCACTATGATGCTCCTATATTTTTTATCTATTTATAATATAATTTAATACAATTTATGATAATTAAATCGTTTATACTATAGTCTTATTACTCAATTTATATTCATTGTTTTCAATGACTATCAGGTATCCTTTATTCACATAGACCTAATATTTATTTTCGGCTGATGAAACCATAATTATATCAAACGTGCTGCGAAATTTAAAATACAGAAACAAACTGAAGAGGACATGCCAGAGGACATTACAGTTTAGCCTACAGATCTTACAATTACTGGTACCAATGACCTTAGTTAAGATACTATTTCTAAATAAAAATCAAATCCAGTCGGAAAGCCTGTGGAACTAATCAACCTTAATAAATATTCCAACTTAAATCTAAGTATGTACAAATAAAAGAAAATAAACTGTGTAATCAGAGAACTATAAAAGGCCCACGAGGGATATCTCAATCAGAAAGAAGTTTAAGTAGGGTACGGTCTGTTCAAAACTATAACGAACATGTACAAGTATTGCACTTGCATAATTTAGTATGAATTTATTCAATAACACCACCGATTCACGTGGTTAAAAAGAAGGGTCCATATTAATAATTTTGATTGCTCTTGCATTTCTGGGGAAATTGCTACGAAACATTCACTGGACCCTGGCTTTAATGTGATTCGGCTCGGAGGAAACTGAAGATGGATATTCTTCTCAAGTCCACATCTCACAAAGCATGCATCTATCTAGGCAGTCTACATTGGTCGAAAGTTTCGTAAAATAAAAGCTCAATGCTTTGCAGCATGAAATAGCAAAGATTGGAAAATTTATTAATGTTTACAATGATGCAACTTAGAGATCCTGACAATAGCAAATAATAATCAATTAATATGTTTTATAGGTTATGGCAAAAAAGGGGAAATCTAATTTTCTCTGGCTGGCAAAAATGTTGTTCTTCATGTTCTAGGGAACCCTCCCTGCCGTTAATTTCGTACGGCTGATTGCGATCGGAAAGTATTTCAAAACGGTGTCGTGCACATTGGCACGCGTGCACATCGGCAGTCACATTTTCATGCGTGCACATCGGCATAGTATTTTTATCTTGTAATGGTTATCGTGCTCATCGCCACACACCACGTTGGGGGCAGGGGTGGACATAGAAACTCAAACCTACAGCCTCCTTCACCATGGCTCCAAGGCAGCACCCCTTAGCTACCGTGGCTAAGGAAACCGACCGTTGATATTGTAGATAGGTTGTCAGGTTAGGTTAGCTTAGGTTAGGTTAGGTTGGGTTGGGTTAGGTTAATTCAAAGTCTCATTCAATCGCAGGCAGATACTTCATAAATGATTTCTAAACAATACAATTATAATATTAATGTACACAGTATGTATCTATAATAATGAAAAAGGAAGTGTTTATCTTTCTGTCTATCTAGCAGTTACTGTGAACTCCATTGCATTCAATACGATAATGTAATTCCAACTTTGTCTCTATGTCCACCCCTACGAAGGGTGTGTGGCGATGAGCACGATGATATATATATATATATATATATATAAATAATATGCCGATGTGCACGAAAATGAGATTGTGCCGATGTCCACGTGTGCCGATGTGCACGCAACCTTTAAAACGCATGCAAATATAAAATCTGGTTCTTACCAGGATTACATCTTTGCCGACAGGAGCATTCTCTGGAAGGTGGACCACATAAGATGAGTTCTGGAACCTTAGCGCCGCCGTTCCTTCAGGACTTTCTCCAACTTTAATTTCAATCAATCCAGTAGCGCTCTGAGGAGGATTTCCTTTGTCTCTGGCCAAGACTTCCAAATGAAATAGCTTTCCAGATTCCGGTGCCAGGCTAGATGCAGCAGTGACAATACCAGTGTTCGGATTAATTCGAAATTTATTGTTGAACGGCTCGTTCACAAAACTGAACACGATTTCTGCATTCGTTCCTTCGTCCAGATCCTCAGCTGTCACTCGAAGCAGGCTTTGCCCGGGCTGTGTATAAGCCTGCACCTCTGCACTAAATGGGTATCGCGAGAACACTGGCTTGTTGTCGTTGACATCGCCGATGGTGATCTGGACAGGAACCTTCTGAGACCTCGCATCGTAGCGACCACCATCTGTGGCTACAACTTGGAAGTTATATACGCTCTGGTGCTCGTGGTCGAACAGTCTGAAAACAAAGAATTCACAGAAGTTAATACAAAAAAGTCTCTAAGGTATGACCCAAAGGTAATGAGGAAATGAGGCAAGAGTACAAGAATGAGTAAAAGAAATACGCCTATAAATAGGGCAATAGGGGAACACTGAGACAATTGTAGGATCTGAGGTTTTGTTTATAATCTTTTTAATTAGTATTTTTATCATGCCGCATCTTGTTGAATTAAATGTTTCATAATTTCTTCTAAATATAGCATTTTCAAAAGTATGTTATAAACATAATAAATCATTGTAAAATGCAGTGTGTCACAAATCTCCCTTAAAAAGGGTTTGTTGAGGCAAACACGCGGGAAACTTGAGACATATGCCTTAGAGAGAGAGAAAGATTTTATTTTTATTGCTTCAAGTGCAAAGTTACATAGAAATATGAAAATATAACTCTAAAATTAATCTTAATTTCTAGAATAGTATATACTTTGTTTGTAAATTAATACTCATAGCATAATCCTTTCCTTCCAGGCTTGGTTTTCCTATTAGAAGTAAAGTAGTTAAAAATCTATAGAAATCCATTAAAAATGTAACTTTATATTCCATTATAAATGTCATTCTATACGCTCCCTTAAGGATTTCAACACCATATAACTTATATATAATATATATATTGTTAATTCAATACAATCTTTTATATGCTCTGTTGAAATTATCATATCTGTTGATTATTTAGAGGCATCGAATTCGTTGTAAAAATATCAAAATAACGTAAGCTATAAAATGAAACTAGCGTTCTTTACTCTGTACTTCATACTTTAGGAGGAAATACCACAAATCTTCACACACGAATCTGCCACGAATCCCTGTACAGCGAAACAGGACTGGCAGCGTGTCTCAACCCTCCCCTACTTTCCCCAACCTAAGATAAATATGACATAAAGGGTTATTACTTGATAATATACTCGGTGCAATATGAATGTAATCTGGAAAGAAAATATATAGGGAAATTAAAAAGATGGAATAAAAAGTGGGATTTAGGGTAATCTCCAGTATTGATTAATCATTATGCCAGAAATTAAATTATCGTCTAAGGATTACAATAATTTACATATACTGCAGCTTATGATAAGAGTATCTTTATTTTGAAAATAAAACTGAACTGAACCAAAATATATTGCTCGACTTTAGCATTTGTTAGGTATTACTAGACTATAAATACAGATTTCAGCCTGTTGAAGCAATTATTCTATCTGCAGTTTTGCATGCATGCATTGATGCAACACAAAAAATAGACTTATATAATAAAAACGTAAACAAGATTTATGTTCTAACATATTTTGTTATCCAAGCTTATACTTCTGATTGCTTTTGTACCGGAAGGAGTAATTTGAGGATCAAACTTGCTACCTTTTGGTTTGTAGGTAGTACATCAAGGAAATGTGTCACGCCACTTCCCTCCATATCACTTGTATTATTCTCAAGAAACAGTAATTAGTAATTGAACAGACTATTAAAACATGATTTTTAGGGATCCTTTCTTACCGCAAATAAAATTGAGTTTATTGTGGTTCATTTCAAAATAAACATTATTTCACATTATAACTGAATAGATTTACGGTTTACTTGATACAAAATTCTGTATATTTATACTAACGCACATGACCAAGGGGAGTTAAAGATGTTAATTTATACATTACTTCATCATAACATGTTTTGCACTTTCCTTACAGCGTTTCATATCTCTTTGCATTGTATCCGCACCCATTGCAGAATTTGGATATCACTAGCATGAACATACAAAATTTATCATTTTCAAACTTCCTTGTTTGAGCATAAACATAAGAAATTTCGGCATTATTATTTTGCGGCGAAAAGGAAATACTGTAATTTAAATATTGTAAATATATTATCGCACGACGCCATCAAATTGCTAGCAAGGCACGCTCTGATATATGACACACAATGCTGCTAACGTCATGTTGTGCTTTCACATTTAGCAAAAGCATCCCTGAAATGCCTGCTAACTCAACATTAACTTGGTTTAAAGAATATTAAACTATAGTACTCACAAAAGTATATGGCATTCAATAAATATATCGTTTAACAACTTTTCATATAATGTTCTCCCAAAAACTCGACAAATCCATTGAAAAATGTAAATAGGCATAAATATAGAAAAGAAAATTATTGCAATAAAAATTAATATTTTCTGTCAACACTTTTATTATTATTATTATTATTATTATTATTATTATTATTATTATTATTATTATTATTATTATTATTATTGCGCGAGTGTAAAACATTTCCTCCTAGGAGCGACTGCGATTTTAACTTCATTAATGGTAACAACCAGAAATAGCTAATCCATCACTGATGAAAACTAAGGAAGTTGCATTTCTGATTTGTTTGTTATATTGTACTGATCCTTTGTCTAAACGTGTTGGGCTAACTATGGATACAGAGAGCAAAAGCTAGCAAAACAGAGGTGTTTGCAATATAACAGTTCAAGGACAAAATAAATGGATTTCACTGAAGAACATATGATACAATAACTAGACATACAACGGATATTCATGTATGAGAAAATTGAATACCGTGTATTTGAATGCTTGGGTATAAAGGGTCAGCATACCATATATAAATTAATCTTTAAATTGAAAATCCAAGAAATAACACCTTGTATAAGCCATTTATTTCACTGCCATGTTATAAAGCAACATAAGCAGACATTAGTCAATATTCTGTAATACCTATTTAAGTAATAAAATATCATTAGTGGGATTATGTCTTGACACGTTAATGGCATATAGATTGACTTCATGCTTCCAACAGATCTGTCAGCACTGAGCCTACCATTTTATTGATCATCAGTTTATTGTTTTCCATTTTGTAGACAGCCATCTGCCAATTAGTATTTGCGACTGGTAACTCCTTTGTATTAAGCTATCCATAATTTAATATTCTTGTTCAATCCAATTCTACAGAAATGAAAGATAACACTGAGTGAATCTGTAATTTGCTTCTGTTTTATACACAGTCTTAGGAAAACTGTTTAATCTCTTATTTGTTCTTACATTAGTGTTGTCGTTTAAGTTTCGATGAGTTCCTGCAAATTCATTGATTATAACTCTGTTCCTTCAATCTGTGCTGCAATTTAAGAAAATTAACAGATACCCGAGTGTTGTTAATAAAGAAAAAAGAAAACTTTTTGCTTACCTAACTGAAAAAAGTTAGCCTTTTAACTATCCAAATTGCCTATAGATTTAAAAAGTAAGGGGATTATTATTTGTTATTTACCTATTTAATGTATATTGAAGAAAACACTGAGAGAAATCAGTTAAAACGAACTAACCTAATACGTAGAACTTGTCTTGTGTTAGAGTTATTACATAGAAATAAAAAAAATAACAACCGAATCAGGAGTTACTTATATACAAATAAAATTAGTGAATATGTACCTAGCCTTTATATTCAATTTTACATTTAAATCTACTGTTGCAGTAAGTTCATAGCTCATTTCCCAGTTAGGCCTACTTACATTTAAAAAAAAACTATTTTTCTCAACTAGAACAGCTTGATAGGAAAATTAATATTTTTAATAAACTATATTTTATTTGATAGAAGAAATATGACAGATAACATAACATTGTTTTATTTCAATTTAATGTTTTGTTCATTTTTAAGGAAATAAAAATGGGAAAATTTACTTTTGGGGGCAAAAAATCTGAAAATTAGTAAATTTCGTTAACATGATTATTATGTATAAAATAAAGCAAAAATCGTTTTTAAATTATGAAAAATATTTAAGTGATGAACAAAACATTTGGCACTAAGCAGAGGAATGTACCCGCTATTAGGCCTACTCATATATTATTTAGATAAAATGTACTGATATTTAAAAATCATATTATTGCTTTCATCAGTAGGCAAACTTTTAATATCCAAGGGTTAGAGACAATTTAGACATTAAAGTTTTCTTTTACCACTATTTTCGCTTTCCAAAAGTGTACATGCCCTCGTAAGCATTTAATTTGAGGTCTTCCTAAACACAAGCTAATTATTAAAAAGTTTAATATATACTATTAACGCTAAATATATCTTCTAACAAGTAACTAACATAAATTGTATATTTCGATTCTATATAGTCCTAGTTCATAATCACAGATAGTTTCTCATTCTGAGTCATTTTAAGCGATTTAGAACTTAGCCTACTACCGGTATATAGCCAATCCCTTGTGTTTTGCTCATTACAGAATATAAATACTTAAAGCATCAGTATAAAATGACTCTTAGTTCTTTTACTAATGCCATTTTTTAATAGAAGGGGAAATTACAACAAGTACATAATGAGGCAATTTTTATTTTTTCAAAATGTGATCTTATGTTGTTATTATTTATTACTTTTTAAAATTGTCTGTAGATTTGTGTCCAATGTGTCCGCCTATAGGCTTATTAATAAAGACGAGATATTTTTTAAACCCGGGCTCTATAGACCTATGGAATTAGTGTACAAATGAGGATGTCTCATGTTTTTACCCAGGAGTGAGGTGTTGTGTAAAATTTAACACATGCGATGACATACTCAGTCTGTCACTAGTCTACAATTAATTGGTTGATGCTTTTTTACTTTAACCAAAAGCAATTAATTTGTTAGAGCCCAGTTCCACACAT
Source organism: Ectobius pallidus (assembly GCA_964059195.1). Lineage (NCBI taxonomy): Eukaryota > Metazoa > Arthropoda > Insecta > Blattodea > Ectobiidae > Ectobius > Ectobius pallidus. Next base: position 21,603,789 of record CAXKWD010000008.1, read on the forward strand.
TCCAATGACGTAACTTTCCAATGCCGTAGCGTCTCAACTTTCCTTCCGGCGCCAAAAAAATAACTTACTCAGGAATCCAAACTGCTTATATAAAAAAACAGACTGCAAAGTCTGCTAAAACATTTACAAGATATCAACTTAGGGAATGACTTCCTGAAAAAATAAATTAAATTTAAAATATTTATATAGCCTATACTTAGAAGTGCGGTAAGAAATGATTAAATTCCATGTTAAAATATTGAAATAGTTTACATAATATAAAATTGCTGCTCTACAGGTCGGAGGTTACTTTCTGAATATCGTCCTCAGTATTTATGTTATGTATTGTTTATGCTTTATAGCTCTCATATTCACAATGATTTAAGATATTTTAATTATATTCAGAAAACACTGTTTGCTTTTTCAAGGGATGGTCTGACGAAAGTACTAGGCTTAATATCTACCATTCAGTAGATGTGAGATTGAAACTTACATGATTGTCAGTGTGATGTACCACTTTTCATGAGGAAGATGGCATTATATTAAATGGGTCCTGAGATATTCGTTTTCTATATTTTTTTGAAAATATATTGTCAATAAAAATACGTAGATTTAAGTTATGATACAAAAAATTGATAAATAAATGTGTTCCTTGAGCAAGAAATTTCAAAGTTTTTGTACTGTAACATTACTAGCTTCACAGATATGCTTTCGGATCTGAATTTCATAAACTGAAATTAACCTGGGTTAGTTAATTTTTTAAAGAATTAATGAAAATCTGAAGCACAAATATAGGAAAGGTGTTCCTGGAATGAGACTACCGGATATTTTAACAACCATAAATAAGTAGTAATGTTGTCAGCTCTTCGTTCTCACCATCCTTACCTTCAGTACTCACGTTTTTATCAGTATAAGAGAGAATGAAGAAAATACCTTCTTCATGCAATGTAAAAAATTCTAGTTCAAATATAACTGTATTTTTGTTCGGTCATACTGTTATACGCTTAGGCTATTACATGTGACGTAACAGTACATTAATGACAAACATAAAAGTACTGTTATTCCAACTATTGATTTCCAACTAGACATAGCCTTTCTGATATTGGTGGGAACGACCATCAAGCGTTGAAAGCAACAATTGCAGCAATTAAAATGCGCAATCAGCAACCTTTATTACCTAATTTTAAAGTTATAATAAATTAACTACTTTCCGTAATGAAATAAGACAACAATTAAATGTGGAAGAACTAAATAAAACAATAAATGAATATAGAAGCAATTGGAAAGAACATTAAACAGGATGACAGATAACAGAATACCTAAAGCAGCTTATAATTACAGACCACAAGGATGCAGAAACCCAGGACGACCAAAAAAGAGATGGACAGAACAAGATTTTGGAGCCGGAACAGGCTAAAGGGCCTAAACCGTGTAGGAGAAGAAGAAGAACTTTCCGTGTGTTTTAATATGAGTTTCTTCAGGTTAGTATGTCCTCGTGAAGCCATGCTCCATGCAAGCCTTTGTCGCCTGCTATCTGTCGCAGAAGACGAGAACAACTAATAGCTCCGAGATAGAGACATTTGTTTTATCAAATACAAGGTAGGTCTATTCTAAAACTACAAACTTATACCTTTAATTAGGCCTATGGTCGAACAAAAGCAGCCGTATGCATCTTTCATATAATGGTAATTATGGTGCTTTTATGAAAATAGGAAACTGAAAACGTGCATTTTTGCTGGAAACTGGAAATAGATTTTCTGAATCGAACACAATACTTCCTCTACTAACTACAGTACAGTTTATTAAAATGCCGAATAAGGAGGGAAGAATCTGGGAAATGTAATGTCACGCTCGCTCTACCCCTGGCTTCAAGGTGAGCATGTTTGATATGTTCGCGAGGACAGAAAACAGTTTTCTGAAGCAAACTTCTAGCTAATCATTCATATTTTTATTGGTGTTTCTTAATTTTCAAGACTAATGAACAAGAACAATATTTAAACTATAATACATTTCGTCAAATTAACTAAGCAAGGAGGAAAGGCAGTAAAATAAGGAACAGAGGAACAGAAGAAAATAAGATGATAATATTGATGGTAATAGAAATGATCATCAAAGTAAAGTGGTCCCTACACATTCCGCGGAGGCCCAGGTATCAAGGAGGTTGAAGCTCCCTGATTATAGACATTCGGCTGTTTAGGTGTGTAAGGTTGACCAAAGGAAAATAGACGGGACGATTATTCGAATTAGATCGGAGATAAATTCTAATGTGATACTCGGTTTTGTTAATAGAGACATCCCCGAACCAACTATGATTCAATTAGGCCGTCCACGGAATTTAAAACAGCGAATATGAGTTTGCGAAGCTACTCTCACGGTTACCTCACTCATACAAAAGATTTCTTTGAAAGAAATAATAAGCAATCAGTATTATGAATTTGATATAGGCCTAAGTAATTGGAAGAATCGCTGGAAGTCAACTTGAACTCGAGTTTTTTTTTTTCCTACACTTCTTCAAACCCTCTTACATTGGACTCTGGGATGTAATGTTTGAAATTCATCAACACTAATATAAGTACTAAATGTAACTTTCAAGCCTGAAGATTTATTGCTAGTTACTAGGAATATAAGTAAAAACCACATTATATTATCAATGCTCACTAAACTCAAAAGAAAAGCACAAACACCCATAAGAAGGACCACACATTGCAATAGTAGAAGAGACTTTCGTGGAAGATAACTAGACATTATTAATTAAATGTTCAGTGCAATGGGATAATAAATACGGCATTATTTCTTACAAACGGGAGAGAAAACGAATTTTACATTACCCTTTCCATATCAATCCCCGTTTAAGCACAGTAGTATAATCTCCAGCTACAACAAGTCAACAGTGTTAATATGAGATGTATTGTATAGACGGGATAAAAGTAGACGTTTTCTTAGCATATACGTAATCCAGTTGAGCTCCAGATTCAGTTATTAAAGGGTCTCCTTTTATCGGGACAATTCCATAAGAATGGTTACCTTTTAACTAAAACTGATGTAAAATGTACATAATACTTCATTTATTAAATGTACAAACAATGCATACGTTGAGTCTCGTGTTGATGACCGAGTCGTCCATTAACGATTCTCATAAGTACACTTCTATTAGGGTGTGCTGAAATTAAAAGAAATGGACGACATCGACTGCATCGACTGCATCGACTGCATGCAGGATTATTTTCCCAATTTTGGAATTTGAATAGCTGATAATGATACATATATTGAACTCACATAGGCTACATTCAAATTAGTTTCAGTAACATAACATCGCCTACATCAAAAAGTTAAGAGAGACATAAGATATCAAAAAGTATTTTAAGTCAGTGCTTACATTGTTTCTTCTATGTTACGCGAGAGGTACATCACCACGTCGTGGCGAGGGTATATTGTTTTCTTGTAAGGACGAGCATATTCTTATTCAAGGATAGATGAAATGCTAAAATACATTGTATTTTATTTCATTCACATTTTGTATAATCACGCTTCTGATGAAGGTTCAATTCCACTTCGGAAGAATTTTATTCAACCTGATGTTTGCAAGGCGTAATTTTGGTAATAATGAGAACTATAGTGGTATAAAACAACAAGTAAACCTATTACGTGCTGTAAAATCTTGAATAGGCGTAAATTCATGTTTACAAAAAATTAATTTCAAACATATCTACAGACTATTCTTACAAGTTTTCGCAGATCGCAGCATCTCAAAATGAAGAATAAGCATGAACGTAGCAAATAATATCCAGAGTATGTGTCTCTCTCTAGCTATCAGTGAAATCTGACAAAATTTATTTATCGTTCACTTCACCGATGAGAAGACCCTCCCATGTGGACGTTGATATTTCCTCACTCCCCGCCAATTTCTAAGGGGAGATCCTGAATTTGGACCAAGGAACATTAAGCAATGCAAATATCTTCACCGACGGCAGTGCACAAATAGTTCACTCTTACAAGATGCTGAAATAGACTGGTATTTTCAATAAATATAGGTAATGAAGTAGGCCTACTTAATTTCTTCCTTTTAACCTAACTCACAAAGTCTAAGTTCTTAGACGAAATTAGATAGGATTAAAAGGGACTGTGTGAAGGTTGTGAAAAAGGCCTTTATGAAAGAGATTATTCGGTAACTTCTGTGCTACAACGTCACAAGCGATGGGACCATCGCAGTTTTACTTAACTTAACTCTCCCTACCTTTTCTCAACTCTGATTTAGTTCAAGAATGTGTCCCTACCAAATATTTAATATATGTTCATCTAATTACCCGAAACTTTGTACCCTAGAGATCCGGATGTTAGATGATTCTTGTGCTAGCGATCTGGGGGTTGTGTTCAAGATCATAAGTTTAAAAGATTACAAATTATGACGTAAGGTAATTCCAATTAACGATATGAACACGATCCATATTTACGAACAGGAACGAAATCTTCCTTTAAGTAAACTACGTTAAGAGACCTGTATGGTTTGCTTCCGCTAAAAAAAAGGAACATCATGACTTCACGGCGAAATAAAGGGTGTAGTTCGTCCTCGCGTCTTTTGTAACAGAGAAGAATATCAGTACGTACGCATAATCATATGTACACAGATGTTGGCAACTGATAACAATTTCTTGTTCATCTCAATGGAACAAAATACATTATCTTTGAGAGAAAACATCTGAATACAGTGGATACTTGTTGGCGCCTATGTAACCGGCGCCAGTAGACGTGTATTAATTCACTGCCATTCCAAACCACGATACAACTATTATTCCTTTCTATTGCGAGCACACTTATTCACCAATTAATTATGGGCCTGTGCTCCATTTTCCCCAGTTTGTAATACCATGTTTTTTTATGTCTCACGGCTTCTCTTTTTATTTATTTATTATTAGGAGGCGGATTTCTATGACCTAAAAAATAGGAATAATGCATGCATTTATGACCTAAAAATCATTAAAGTATGACAAATAAAATTTAAAATATGACTTTACCACTTACACATTGTGTATATTTCTTTTAAGGTTTCATTATAATAAATTTTATTAAAATATAGTGTTATTAAAATATTAAATATATTAAAATATAAAATATAAAATTTGTATTAAAATATAAAATAATATGTATATATTATTTAAAATATCTGTAGATTCTCAAAAAGTATCATTATAATTCAAAATTTACAAAATATATGAAACTTCAAAATTTCTTTAATATGCACACAAATATGCCAAAAATATGACCTAAATATACATATTCATACTAAATATGCTACAATAGTTGAAAATTTCCTAAATATGCAGCACAATAAAAGCCGTTCCATTTTCACCAGGATACTTGGAATCGGGTTTAAATTAGTCGGAAATCTGAAATAATTCAAAGGGGGAAAATATGACATGTCATAGAAATCCGCCCCTATTTATTATATTAACTACTATTTACAGAACAAATTTCAAACATTCGCACATAGGACCGCTCTTGCTCATTCAATACTCAATAAAGAAAAAAGATATGAAAAATGGTCCGCTCTTGCTTATTGAGTATGCAATAAAAAGAGGTGAAAAATTAAAATGGAATTAAAAAATAAACACAAACACACTAACCCTATCCCTTACATTGTAAACCCATATTCATTTTTTTAATGACTGACACCCGAAGGAGCAAAATGCTCGAGCTCGGGTGTAGTTCAGTTCCATTCCAAATTATCAAAATAATATATTATACTAAAAAATAAATAAAAAATGAAAAATGTTAAAAGTGCTGAAAGACACACACATACACAAAATAAAATAAAAATAAAAATTTAACAAAAAATGGACCCAAAATTACAAGAGGATAAAAATACATATTTTATACATATTGTCTGTTTGAGAAGTTTGAGAATAAAGGACAATTATACATTTTCAATTACTAGCGGTAATCAGTTCGAGTACTTTAAAAAAAAAATCTTATGCTGTGTAATAATTTATTTTTATAAAATCATTATAATATATTTTTGAGCCGAAATTGAAGCTATGTCTTACACCCATAGGCGTAGCCAGACCGACCATATGGGGGGGGGGTTATAACATCCGCGGGGTCTGGCGAATATGGAAGGAGAGGGGGGTCCGGGGGCCCTCCCCCGGAAAATTTTAAAAATTAAGATGCAAAATAACGAGTTTTAAGCTTCCGGGGGTTCTCCCACGGAAAATTTTAAAAATTAAGATGCAAAATAACAAGTTTTAAGCTTCCGGGGGTCCTTCCCCGGAAAATTTTAAAAATTAAGACGCAAAATAACGAGTTTTAAGCTTCCCACGCTTTATACTTGTATTAAGCAATTTATGGGCAGACTTAAAAAAATTATACAATTTTCCATTTTTTATTCAATGGGGGGGGTTCAAACCCCCAAAACCCCCCCCTCGCTACGCCTATGCTTACACCTGCTCATGTATAGCATTTCACTTCAATCAGAGGGCATGAAATCATGTATCAGAAAGGTGTAGCCTACCCTCAACCCCTCCTTTCAACCCTCCCCGAAATTATTTTCTGGCTACGTCATTTTTGCACTCATTATATTATTAATATAATGTTACAAAGTGGGCCAAGAAGTTATAGTGACAAAAAATTAATTAATTAAAAAAATTGCCCCCCTAGAAAATATCATATGGGCGCTCTTGAGTATGTATGTAATAGAGCTCAATGGGTCTGTGTCTTTGTCTGGCTTCTAATTTAGTTGGTGCGTCGCTAGATACCACTATTCAAAGTCATATTTTCGGTGCCTTATGCAAGAAAACTATATTGTAACACACAGGCTAATTACAGGAACACAAATCATTTTGTACAATTCTATGTCGTTGAAATATAAATCTGAAGCTGTATTATTGTGGGCTAAACCTTCCAATATCAAAGCTGGAATTTAGATGACCACGAATTTTCATGGACTACCATTTTGTTTTCACCATATTTCCTTAGCCTACTTGCTAGTTAGTTATTAAGGTATCTTTATACTTTTCAAGTGAAAATCTGCATTTTTCAAACAATATTTCTGATTTTTTTTAGAGTGAATCAGATATCATTCAACTACGTTAAATGCATATCAGTTAACCAAAAATTAATTTTATTGTGGGCTAAAATTTAAAAAAAATCTGTTTTGCTTAAAAGACATGCAAATTAAGTGCACAAATTATGTAATGATTCCTTATAATGTAGTTGAGATCTTGAACCTAAGTTATTGCTAGCATTCCCTACAATAAATAAGAAAAAAATTATTAGGACTTTGGCGGGTGAAAAAAAAATTGTTCATAGTTCTTTTTAAACTCCTCACAGCTTCAATGTTTAACATATTTATATTTATATTTTTATATTTATTTACTCTTTTAAATTAATACAGAAAGAGTTACATAAGTTACCCCAAAGGAGCAAAGCTCGTGTTTGGTTCAGGCTCTGACTTGTTTAATTAGCTTTCATTTGGTGCAAGAATGAAGCCTCTAGCTCAGTTCTAAGTATTTTTCCTTTTTTTGAATCCTAAAAAATTGCGAGAAATAAAGTTTTGAGAAAAGGGGAATTGAAGTTTACAGATACTTTTAAAACTTAATATTCTTATTCTTATGCCCTTGCAGCAAAGGAACTCGATATTGGACTGCCATCTATTAGAGGAAGGCAGTACTACATCCTCAGCAACTATGAAAAATATTACAGCTAGAATGTAAAGAAAATTTTAAAAACATCAGACAGAATATGAAGAACAATGCCATGCCCTTTTCAGGCCAAGAAGGCTTGCGCCAACCCTTTAAATGGTGATTTAAATACATTTATGACCTATTAACCAAAACAAATGTAATATTTTCTGAAAATAGAGACTTCAACCTTTTATTCTAAGATATTTTTTTTTTTGCAAATTGGTAAAAAAATTACATTTCAAACGTATATAGATACCTTAAATACTAACACACTCTAACCATCAGATGGATATTATACAAATCACATTTAAAGAGAAGTAGTATATGTTTATAATATAATTTCTAGATACGTGTCCACGCAATCAACCAGTTAAATTTTAACCAGCCGTGTATCTGGAAGCCATTTCCATCAAATAACAATAGTGAATTTATTGTTGTGACATACGTTAGTGAAATGATAAATGAAAACCCGCTGTGTTTGGTACTCATATTCAAAGACGGGAATGGAATGAGCATCCCTGTGTCGCTGTTTTCAGTAGTGTCAACCTTTCAAACTGGCGGGCGAGTGAGGGCTGTTGAGAGCGTGTGCATTGTCTGCTGCTGCCAGTCTCCGAGCTACTGTGCCACATATATAAAACATGCGAGACGCTAAATGCCTCCTGTTATTAGCTATCTTTGTTTCTTGTTATCTCTTTACAAAAGAGAAACCTTCCTCTTTACTCAAATACCTATTCAGTCACTTCTATTCGCTTTACAATACTCTTCTTCTTCCGACTCATTCACGGTTGCTTAATATAAGGGACTTAGGCTGCACAGACAGCCATACATACTGTTCTGGTCCCTCGTTTTCTGCAAAAGAATGTAATAATAGCATTGTTCCCTAATCCGAAATGTTGATTATGTATGTGTGTTGGGGAAAGCACAGCTCAAAATCATTCTGTATTAGGCTATTATCACTTATCAACTGCCAAAAGTGATCGGTTTTTTCTGCTGTAAGCTAAATGAGGTAAAGTTTTTATTTACTAATAACCGGATCTAAAGGGATAAGTGTAATGTTTTATGAGGGTACCTAAAGCAGCATTCATTTAAATTAATAAAAATATTACCTTCATGTTAAAAATTTAAGTAATTTGTTTTAGTTAATGCCTCGATGGCATACGAGGCAAGAACCCGGCTGTTCCGACAGGTCACCTGACTCTTCTTGTCTGAGTAACATTGACAGATTCTAGCATTATGGCCTAAGATTTAAAGTAAGCTACACAGATATTTATCATAGGTATTCCCACGAGAGTTGACGACTTAATCGATAGATTCGCGATTGCGCAGCAGGAGCGAATTTATCTGATGAAACTCGTCAACTCGAGTTGGATTTATTATGACTATTCCATGAATAACAATGTAACGGATTATACAAATAATAATTACTTTCGTGCTTTGTTGTATAAAAATAACAGCTGCGAGATCACGGCATACTATGAAAGAACCATCCATGAATCGATTCGAATTACCATGTATGAGTAGTGCTACCAATGGTGCATAAGACATAGTTAACTTAATTCAGGTAAGCTAACAGCACAGCAGAATAAAAGCACACCAACTGGCTTGCACCGAATCGATGTTGTGTTTTTAATCAATGTAAGTTTCTATTTTTTTCAATTTCCAAAAAAGTTATGTTGTATAAAATAAGCTTTTTTCGTCCTGTTTAATGGCAGCATATGACGTATTATCACTGCACACTGATGCTTACGTGTCCGTAACGAGCAGACGTTTTACCCGATAAAACGGCATCCTCGTGATTCCTACCGGCCGTGATTGGTCTATATCCGAGGAATTGCTAAACGTTATTGATCAATATCAAACACTCTTAGTGGAACAGTCTCCCACAAAGCCCCTACAGTGCGTTTCACGTAAGAATTGGCCAATCATGCGGGTTTCTGCGTCGCGGCGGCCACAGCTCTAACTCCCGAGCGTTCGGGTTAAATATCTGCGTAAATAAAGCCGTTAACGTGTAATGATTCAGGTTCTCACGATTACAGTTAAAATTACAATGAAATAACCACGTTGCTCATCACAAGAGATGTTGGAAATGTCCTCCTCTTGCATCCACACAACACTGGCACCATTTTAGGAAATTTTCTTTCACGCACATATGTTCAGCTACTGAGATAGAGTTAATTTCTCTTGTGATATTTTCTTCAAGTTCTTATAACGGTATATAACTATTATTTATGGGGGAAATTGAAAAATAAAATGTCAAGTTCAAACCCCCATACATTAAAAGAACTTATAGACAATATCACAAGAGAAATTAATTCTATCTTGGAAGCTAAACTTATGAGCGTGAAACAGAATTTCCTAAAAAAAAAAAGTGGATGCAAAAGGAGGACATGTCTTGTGATGAGGTACGAGGTTATTTTCATTGTAATTTTAATTGTATTCATGAGAACCTGAATCATTACACCGTTAGCGGCTTCATTTGAGTAGGTATTTCACCCGATCGCTCGGGAGTTAGAGCTGTGGCCGTCGCGACGCAGAAACCCGCATGATTGGCCAACTCTCGCGTGAAATGCACTGTAGTAGGCCTATATAGGCCTACACCGATTATAAACTTGAAATGGAAAACTGAAAAAAAAAGTTAAATAATTTTCTAGTAAGTTGAATGTTAGCCCGAACTCATAGAAACCCTTTACTAGTTCAAGTGGTCACAAATTACAGCAGCAAATGGTCAAGCTGTGATAGGCCTAAGGTTGGGAGTATGACATTCTCTCTGCAGGGTTGTATGCTTTTGAATGTGATAATAGACTCCACCTTTACTGTTCAGTAACGAGACATTCAAGACAGTAGAATAACGAGATCGACAACAATCGTAATCAATCACACAGGACAGTGTCATTGACAGTCAAACCTTCCATGTTTAGAATTTCGTCTCATAGACATTCAAGCTCCAGGAACAGATATTGGTTTTATCAGAGTAATAAGGGCTTACCTACACATATTTATATCATTTTAAAAATTATTTTAAAGAAACTTATGTTCATGCATGTGAGAAAACTGCTTTTAATAAAGAAAAGAAAAATATTTAGGAAAGTTGGATGATCGACTTCCACATAAAAAAAAATGCCCATTCTCGTGAAAAATATACGGTAGATATATTACCTATTACTTTCCGACAAAATCATATTTCTGAACGAAGGATCTCTCCTCTAAGAGACGACTAGCCACTGCTCTCATAAGCAACCGTGAAATGGTTGAAATGTAGCGAAATGGACAGGCTATAGTAAGATAAAAGAGAACACTGTATATTTAAATAATATACGAGTAATTTTAAGGTGCAGTAATTTTTACGAACAGAGAGATAGAATACATTAACAATCTGAAGGTTAAGAATTCAAAATAACATTCTATTCAAAATAACATAAAACGTCGTACGATGTTAGACTGTTATATGAGTTTAACAGGCTCACACGAATAATAGAATCGCTATATAATGGTCATTCATCGTAAAAAAAATATTAAAACATAAAGTATAAACAAAATAAAAAGAAATCGTCGGTAATTCTGTAGAACAATTATCAAAGAATGTTACCTAACACATAAAATATAGCGTATTCATAATCAAATTTTAATATATTTTTGGGGGGAAGATAGATTTCAATTTTTAAAAATAAATTAAACTAATTAATATCTCAGAAACAAATTGAGGTATTAAACAGGAATCTGAAAATGTAATTTATGTTCAGGTTGTAGTTAAATGTGTGAAATTTCACAAATAGATTAGAAAATCACTCTCAACAATTTGGTCATCCCTTAAGAGCACATTAACTAAACTGTGACACTGATTAATTGGTACATAAATAATACAACTTACCCAGCAGTGCTGATTACTCCTGATTTGTTGTCAATGCGGAACAGCCATTGACTCTCATTGGCGAGAGAGTACATGATTCTTGAATTGACTCCCAGATCAGCATCAGAGGCCTGGACTGTCAGCACTACAGTGTCCATGGGAACGTTCTCGGGAATCATGGCAGTGTAACGTGGTTGTGAGAACCTGGGATCGTTGTCGTTTTGATCTTCCACAATGACAGAGACGTTACAGGAACCTTGTAAAGGAACGGGCGTCCCTCTGTCCTGGGCCGTGATCACTAGCCAGTAACGTGAGTGGGATTCTCTGTCCAGAGGTCGTGCCGTCAACTCCCCGGTGTGCAAATCTATGCTGAACTTGTTGCCAACGTTTCCAGCTGCGAACAAGATGACTTTATAGATACAGAGGCATCACCAACGGCAGTAACACAAAACATTTTTATCCATGTGTGTGGCACCAGCTTGCAATGGTATACATAATTCTAATATGATATAGGTACAATGCTAAAATGTTATTTTAGACAATCTGCGCACAAAGGAATACTCTTAGTAGGTCTGCGTATTTCTTTTAGATTATTCAATTGTTTGAACATCTATTTATAAAAGACTAGCAAATATACCGACTATTCTATTAACATGCCACGTATTTGATATTGATTTCTAATGTTTAATAATATGTCGGATATCGATAGTAACTTACATAATTAATTAACTTATGCTTTATTTTTTTACTAGTCTTAATAAATAGCAATCGAGGTTGCGAGTTTCATCGATAAAATTCGATAGATTATCTCGTAACCTCTCATGGGATTACCTTTATTTATTTCCACCTGATGTAATTAAGCACTTCAGATATTCTCTGCCACTAACCACAGTTGGATTTAAAACAAAACAGAAGCAATAATATGTTGGTACCATCTGCTTTAAATAAAACATATGAAAACACGCTAGCAAGGTCTAAAGAGCCAAAGACATACTAATTTAGGCTATAATAATTATTAATATTTATATATACGAAATATACGAAATAAAGTCTACCCTATAAATGATTTATTTTATCAGTATAACTATAAATAACAAAGAATTTATTTTGAAAAGGAAATCGTAAAATTAAATATGCATGAAATAATTGCGATAATTTTAGGATAAAAATGGATTTCTAAAATGAACAGTCAATACAGGAAAATGATTCTTATAATTCGACAAACAAGTGCCTTATAGGCCTACATTAAAATGAATGTGAATATTCAACATTTTTATTTCGTTAAGGACTACGAGATCTCGCTCCTTTCTTCAAGATCAATGCATCTCCAGTAGCCGTAAACAATTCCAATAAGGAATGTCCAATTTTAAAAAATTGGTAAAATTGTTGCGGTAGAAATGAGCATCACGTATAAAAATATAAATTTTAATTAAGCTTTAAATTAGATACCAGAACGCTACTCTTGTTATACGTACACTTTGGGTACTAGCAAATGAGTCTCAGAATGTGAAAGAGAAATAGCTAAAGAGGTGGAACCTGGAAACCAAGCAAGATGGAGTTATACAAGTTAAAAAATACGATCCAGATAACTTTGTTAGTATTTGTAGGTTAATTGCAGAAGTATAGCATTGAACTGAAGAATATCAATTTGTGTTTGAATTTCAAAGTCTTATAGATATAGAAACCTGGTTACAGGAAGGGAATTGTTTGGGACTGGCTCGTGAGAGGACCAATGCTAGGGATTGGACGATAATATCCGTGAGATGGATAAATGTAGGATAGCTTAATAAGGTAGCTTCATGTAAGTATGAAACAATGTACATGTGAGAAGTATAAGATTTCGGAGGACCATTTAGAGCAAGAAGGGACTATATCACGAGGTCACTGGGTACAGAGATCTAAGGAAACATATTGGTTAAACAATCTAGAATGTAATGAAATACTTGCACTTTATTAATACTTGTAACACTCGAAGAAATAATAGGTGAACACTGAATGATAATTGAATAAACAAGTTGAAACAATGAATTGGAATTTGGCGCGAACCAGATTGCACCACTAGAGGTAATTTAGTAAATTTTGTAATTTACTAATGAATTATATCTCAATTTAACGGTAATAAAATTTGCAGTAGAATGTATGTATTTTAAGTTATTAACACTTGATTGTTCACGTTTTATAGCTTCTTGGTGAGTGATGACGTCACACGCTATTTAATTACTTGGAACTAATAAGTGAATCTAATGAACTTATAATACGGCGAATAAGTAAATTATGTATAAGTAATTTACTTGAAATTAATAAAACTTATAAGGAAGTTTTATTCCAATGATTTCTAGTGAAAATACAAAGAGCGCGAACTGGCTTTTGTTACTAGAACCGGAGCAGTGTCAGACCGTGACTTGATCGTGTAACTGCAGGCTTAATACTGATGAGGCTTCCTGACGCTCTTTGAGGCGTCTTTAAAGAGGGAATACCCGACACAAAGAACTCGTGATCAGGATATGATGAAATATACGCCTACTCAACTTAATACTTGGCGCAAGAACACCTGGCGGATGATTTGAATTAAAACTATTCACTGCACAAATAAATATGCTGGAAAAAACACTTAGCTTGCGTGAACATACTCCGCGCCATTGACTATTAACGTCAATAAAAACATAACAGGAAGGCAAGCTATAATAGAGAGACACTTGTATGTACACAAACAAGCACTGACTCTAATTGGATGTATACATGTGATATGTATTGGAAAATTACTTCTTACATATATTGCAAGAATATGATATTGAATAAAAAGCACTGATTTCACTATTTACGTATAAGCACACGACACACTTGAACTGAAAGACAGAGAGAGATCTTTCAAATAGCAAGATTGATAGAAAGAAAAATGCATGTAACACATCTCGCAAGAGTACGATTTGTTACAGAGATAGATGAGAAATGGACTTCAAGTGGAGAATCTTGAATATAAGATCATAGAAAGTGTCATATGCTACTCGTCTTGGGGTAGAGGACACACTTTGACTATGGGCCGCTTATATTCGCCACTGGAAGTGCGCACAGTAATCACTCGAACCAAGCCGTCTTCTCCCGGATGAGTAGCGGTGATCACGCCTAACTTCCATTGAAGAGGAGGAATGTTGTCTTCCTTCAAGATGACGACAGTATCAACTTGAATGTTGTCACTGGAACAGGTCCATTTCTGCCTTTGTTGTAGTGAGTGAAGATATTCGGATGACCAGCGTTTCCATATGTGTTGCAAATGATTTTGTAACAGCTGCCATTTTTCTAAGTACTTCTTATCTTCCGTAGGAGGATGTGAAGGTAGAGATATGAGAGGTTCTCCAATTAAGAAGTGACCAGGAGAAAGGTATGACAAGTCAGCTGGATCATCATTTAGACGAACAAGTGGTCTAGAATTCAAGCAAGCTTCGATTTGAGATAGAAGCGTAGAAAGCTGTTCATATGTGAGAATTTGAGCTCCCATAACTCGCCTGAGATGAAACTTCATAGATTTCACTGCTGCTTCATGCAGACCACCGAAATGGGGAGAATTTGGAGGAATGAACGACCAGCAATAATCGTGGTTTGCAGTGAAATTTTGAATTGTAGTTTGAAAATCTCTTGACTGCAATAGCAATCTGAGCTCCCTTAACTTGTTGTTTGCTCCAACAAAGTTAGTGCCATTGTCACTGAAGATTTCTTTACAGAGTCCTCGACGTGCTGTAAATCTTCGTAGGGCTGCTATGAAGGCATCTGATGTTAGATCAGAAACTAACTCAATGTGAATGGCCTTTGTTACCAAGCAGACAAAAATAGCGATGTAAGCCTTTACAGTAGTTTTACTGCGTGGAGCCCCATATCTTATGTTGAAGGGTCCAGCGTAATCGACTGCGGTGCGGAGAAAAGGTCTAGCAGGAGTTATTCTATAGCTAGGAAGATTTCCCATTAACTGTTGAGAACTTTCTTTTAGCTTGTAACACGTGAGACATCTATGCAAAATAGATTTTACTACTCTGCGAATACTAGGTATCCAGTAGGCTTGTCGTAATGAAGCTGTAAGCAGCTGATGCGAAGCATGTAATAGCTTGCGATGCTCATATTCTACAATCAGAACTGTTAAATGATGTCGGGATGGCAATATAACCTGATGTCTTGCATCATGTGTAAGATCTGATTTCTCCAACCGTCCACCCACTCTTATAACGTTGTTCTGATCTAGGAATGGAACTAATGCATGGATAGAGCTTTTCACTGAAACTTGTTTGTTGTTGCTAAGATCTTTCAGCTCTTGAGAGAAAGCTTCTTTCTGAGCAATTTTAACACAAACTTGTAGAGCATTTTGTAATTCTTCTGCTGCGAGAGGTCCATGATATTTGTTTTCATGGCGGCAGGCAGAAATAAATCTATACATATAACAAGTAACTCTCTGCAAGCGCTTGAGATTAGAGAATCTTGTAATAAAACTATCTTCTACTACAGTAGCTGCCATGCAGATGGAAGTAAGTTGCTCTGAGGAATCTGGAGGGCTTAATTGTTTTGGCTGTTCCGGCCATAATGTTGTGTTATGAGCCAACCACTTAGGACCGTGCCACCACAAATCAATATCAGACAATTGTTCAGAATATACACCTCTTGAAACGAGATCAGCTGGGTTGTTGTCTGTAGAAACATGTCGCCAGGCTGCTGTTTCAGAAAGCTCTTGTATTTGCGACACACGGTTGGACACAAATGTTTTCCATGTTCGTGAATCTGATTTTATCCACGACAGAACAATAACTGAGTCTGACCATAGATAATTTTGTGAGGTTTGAATGTTAAGGTCATTCAACACCTTGTTGTACAGTTTAGATAACAGCAATGCTCCACAAAGTTCAAGACGTGGAATGGTTTGCCTTTTAAGAGGGGCAACCTTAGACTTGGAACATAGCAAGTTAATTGTAACTTCACCTTCAATGTTCACAGAACGGAGATATATGCATGCACCGTAGGCCTTTTCTGAAGAGTCACAGAAGCCATGGATCTGTATATCTTGAAGGGTACCATGTGTGAGAACAAATCGTGGAATACGCATCGTGTGTATTGTACCTAAAATGTCGCAGATCTCAATCCATTTCTCTGCTATGTGTGAAGCTACCTCCTCGTCCCAGTCAAGCTTTTCAATCCATAATGATTGCATGAAGATTTTGGCATTGATAACCATAGGACTGACAAGGCCTAAAGGATCAAAAATGGATGATATGACTGATAGGATAGTACGCTTGGTAAGTTTAACTCGAGTATGAGTTTGGAGAGAAGGATGGGATTGAATCTGGAAGTTATCAGTTGCAGGATGCCATAGTAAACCAAGGGCATGTGCATTTTCAATGTTGTCAAGAGACAGAGGCAACTGGGTCTCTCGATAAGATGATGGTACAGATTCCAGCAATGCTTCATGGTTGGAACACCACTTTCGCAAGGGAAATCCGCCACTGTCAAGCATGAGGATTAATTCTTCTTGAAGGCGTAGCGCTTCTTGAAGATTATCATGTCCTGCCAGGCAGTCATCTACATAGAAGGAAGTCCTGACTGCTTGTGAAGCGAGAGGGTATTTAGCTTCTTCTTCTATTGACAGCTGGTGCAGGGATCTTATGGCTAAAAATGAAGCTGATTTAGTACCATAAGTCACGGTAGTTAAGGCATAATCTTGTATGGGTTCATCTGTGCTGGAACGCCACACAATCCTTTGAAGATTTTGATCAATCTCGTTCATTTTAATGCGTCTGTACATTTTAGAGATGTCAGCTGAGAACGCATACTTATATGTTCGAAAACGAATTATAATTGATGATAGGTCATCTTGCACTGTAGGCCCTAATTTCAGAATGTCATTTAGGGACTTGCCTGAAGATGTTTTTGCAGAAGCGTCAAACACAACTCTAGTCTTGGTTGTAGTAGACGAGGGCTTGATTACTGCATGATGTGGTAAATAGAAGCATTTTTCACCTGGCTGTGGAAGTGAAACCTTCTTCATGTGTCCCAATTCTTCATATTCTTGCATGAATTTTTTGTAATCTTCCTGCAAGACAGAATTGGTTTGGAATTTTCGCTCCAGATGCTCTAAGCGTTTTACGGCTTGTGGTCTGGATTCGCCCAAGGAGTCCTGAGATCGATTCTTGGGTAATTTCACTACAAAAGCACCGTCCTCTGCACGAATAGTGTTTTGTACGAAGTGCTCTTCACATTCCCTTTCTTCTTTAGTAAACACTGGTTTAGGAAAGTCTTCTAGTTCCCAGAATCGTCTTAACTGTGTATCAACATTATCAACAGTCACAAATAAATTGTGTTGAGCGAATGTGACCTTCTTGGATTTAATTGCTTTCTTGGGAATAGTTCCACTAAGTATCCAACCTAGTTCCGTGTTACTAAGAATAGGGTTATTAGGAATGACTATTCTTTCATTAGTGAATAGTTGGTAAAACAAGCTAGCACCAATGAGGATTTGGACATCACCAGGGATGTAGAATTTAGGATCCGCTAATGTTATTTCACTAGGAATATTGAAATGTTTGGGATCTATACGGACTGAAGGAAGTTTGTTTGCAATGTGAGGGATTACTAGACAACTCATTTCAGCCTGGAAATTCTGGATTCTGGATCGCAGATTAACCTTAACACTGTGATTGCAAGAAGAGGTGCCATTAATACCTCGTATCTGAGTGTCGACATCTGTGGTTGGCAGCTGCAACTTCTTGGCTAAACCTTCAGTTATGAAGTTCAATTGGCTTCCTGAGTCCAGTAACGCTCTGCATAACACTAAATTTCCTTGTCTATCTTCAAGATGCACTGCTGCTGTTGCTAATAAAATCTCCCTTTGGTTGGAATTTTCTTTTATCGAACAATAACTAGCAGGTACATTATCTGTAGATTCAGACGGTTGATGTGGTTGTCGAGGAGCCTTTTTACTGTCTCGTGTGTTATTATGTAACAGTTTGCTGTGTGAAGCCTTTCCACAATTACAGAATGACTTGATTTTGCAATTGTCTCTTTTGTGACCGTTGGAGAAACAGTTTGCACATAAACCTTTGCTTTTCACAAAATCCCAACGTTGATCTACACTCAACTGTGAAAACTTGTCGCACTTATATAAATTGTGACTTTCCTTGCAACAAGGACATGTATCACCTTTGATGGCAACATAAGATTGACGAGTCGTTTTTACAGATTTCTTTTGTGTATGTCTTTCACTTTTTTCCTTGGATGGGCTTGGCACATTGTTAGAATTGGATAGCACTTCTAAAGAATGAGCCTTGGCTTCTAGGAAGTTCATCAACTCTTGAAGCGGTGTGAACCTTTGTGAGTCAATTTTGCTCTCCCATTCCTTGCGTGTAGTTTCACCAAGATGATCCAATATTAATTGAATGAACATGACTTCGTGTAATGGGATTTCAATGTTGAGAGCTTCGATGGCGTTAAGATTGCTTTGAAACTGATTTAATAAGTTTCGCAAGTCTGTAACATTTTCATCTTTCATTATTGGTAATGAAAGTAGATTTTTGATGTGAGCTGTGGCAATAACTCGAGTATTATCATATCTAGAGCACACCAAGTTCCATGCTATAGTAAAATTCTCATTCGTGACTGGAAGATTCTGAATGAGCGCGTGAGCCTGCCCCTTCAGAGAACTCAGCAAATAATGATATTTCTGGATGGAATCCAACGATTCATTGTTTACCACTAAGCTACTGAAAGTGTCGTGATAGTGTTTAAAGTTAGTCACATCCCCACTAAACACTGGAATTTGAATCCTTGGAAGTTGTATATTTCTATTGTTGCATTGTGAAGTAGAAGATTGACACGTGTGATGCGAATTACCACTGTGATTAGATTGATGACTGTGATGAGAGCCTACACTACGCACTGGTTGGTCGTGTAGAAATAACAATTCACTAAGCTTAGCCTTTAGCACCTTGTACTTGTTATTCATCTCTTCGTCATACTGTGCGTGCATGTCAAGTTCACTTTCAGCTTCGATAATAGCTTCAATTTGAGTTTGTACCACTTCATAATTTTGCCACACTTCGTTAAGAGTGTCATATTCAACTTTTAATCGAAATATATCAACTTCTTCAGTAATATTGTCACTGTACTTCTGAATGTACGTAAGTTTTCTTTTAAGAAAAGCACGTTTTTTCGTTAATTCCTTCAATTCACTTTCCATCTTGAATGCGAAATGTGGAAATTACTTGTTCTTGAAGATTTGAAATTCTACCACTGCTGCACGATAATGCATGTATTAACTGTTCACTGTCTTCTTGATGTTCACTGAGGACCGGAATCCCACGATGAGTCGAATCACTGCTGCATGATGCTGTCTTCGATGCGAAGTTCAGGGTTGCTGGAACTCACGAACTGACCGACGCGGAAGCACATATGAATGAGACGAACTCGAGAAACGGTATTTGCGAATACAAGTATGCAATAAATAAGATTGTACCAATATGATCCTGCCCGGTAAAGGACCAATGTTTGGGACTGGCTCGTGAGAGGACCAATGCTAGGGATTGGACGATAATATCCGTGAGATGGATAAATGTAGGATAGCTTAATAAGGTAGCTTCATGTAAGTATGAAACAATGTACATGTGAGAAGTATAAGATTTCGGAGGACCATTTAGAGCAAGAAGGGACTATATCACGAGGTCACTGGGTACAGAGATCTAAGGAAACATATTGGTTAAACAATCTAGAATGTAATGAAATACTTGCACTTTATTAATACTTGTAACACTCGAAGAAATAATAGGTGAACACTGAATGATAATTGAATAAACAAGTTGAAACAATGAATTGGAATTTGGCGCGAACCAGATTGCACCACTAGAGGTAATTTAGTAAATTTTGTAATTTACTAATGAATTATATCTCAATTTAACGGTAATAAAATTTGCAGTAGAATGTATGTATTTTAAGTTATTAACACTTGATTGTTCACGTTTTATAGCTTCTTGGTGAGTGATGACGTCACACGCTATTTAATTACTTGGAACTAATAAGTGAATCTAATGAACTTATAATACGGCGAATAAGTAAATTATGTATAAGTAATTTACTTGAAATTAATAAAACTTATAAGGAAGTTTTATTCCAATGATTTCTAGTGAAAATACAAAGAGCGCGAACTGGCTTTTGTTACTAGAACCGGAGCAGTGTCAGACCGTGACTTGATCGTGTAACTGCAGGCTTAATACTGATGAGGCTTCCTGACGCTCTTTGAGGCGTCTTTAAAGAGGGAATACCCGACACAAAGAACTCGTGATCAGGATATGATGAAATATACGCCTACTCAACTTAATACTTGGCGCAAGAACACCTGGCGGATGATTTGAATTAAAACTATTCACTGCACAAATAAATATGCTGGAAAAAACACTTAGCTTGCGTGAACAGGAATAAATAATAATGAATTCATTCCGAAAGGGATACGGGAGAGACGTGGTTCTAGGGGAGGGGTGTCTTTTCTGCGACAGGCATGACTTACATAAATGCGTAATTAAAGAATGCTCAATTGTCATAAGTAACAGTAACAGAAAGTTATTAAGAGTTGTTGGAGATGGAAACATAGTATTTTACAACAAAAATTACATAAGTTTGTTCTGGTCATTCTCGAATACAGACATGGGAGATTTCAATTATCCACGTATCGACTGGTCAGAAACGAAAATAGAAGGCGAAACACAGTATTAGCAAATACGGTAATGACACTGGGCTAACTCAGGTAGTAGCACAGTGTACGTATTAATACAGTAACGAAAGTCAGTCCGTTTTTCTGCCAGACGAACATGCGCGCGCATACACCTAGCGATCTTAGTGGCCATAAACTAACACTAAAGTAACTACTGCGGGAAGTATGTAAATAAATAGGAGAGTTGCATTTATTTAAACGTTGCGTGTTTCGAAAGAACCTTATTGTTCTGCTGTAAATTGCAGTAATGACAAAGGAAGAAATCCAGAATTGCATTTCTGCACTTTCCCAAAAGATCCAGAAAGCTAAGAACAAAAATAAGTAATATTTAGTTTAGGTCTACTGGCTTACTCGTGACACGTATTCTGGTGTGTTTATGTTTCAAGCAATATTTTTATATTTTGTTCTGTATTAATGATTACTGGTGTAAAAAAAAGAAGTCATTAATGGTCGACGAGAAGACCTACTAATAAAATACGTAAAATATTTGAGTGAAAATTGCCGTCTAGGTTTTGAAAAAAGAAAAAGCCATTTTATGAATTCCTATAAGAACTCGTTAATTAAAACTGCTGTATTGACGGTTTTCTAAATTCCAAATGATCCAGGATTTTTTTTGTATTGTTTTGTTTGTTTGTTTGTTTCTTTCTTTTTAATGGAGCTCATCCTGCAATAACTGAGGTTATATAGACCTAAAATTGGAGTCGCATATTGCCATATAAGATAGAGAAACAAATGCACTCTCAACAATCAAGTGCAGGATGAACAGTGTGACAGACCTAGGCCTATATTCAAAGACTACCCATTAATATCATTATAATTTAAATGATGATTTTAAAGGAAAAGTAAATGGTGAAAAATATTCTGCACTAACTTTCTCGCATATACGTGTTAAAAGCACGCACAGAAAAAATTAAATTAGAGAGACAATTTTTAATACACTTTTTATAACACTAAAAGGCATCTAGAACAGAAAACAAATGGCCTTAGCTCTGCCAGAATAAATAAACAGAATAAACAGAAAAAAAAGGCATCACGGCTGATCTTTATGTACAATGCGTTTCCCGTGAAATAATAATGATAACAATAACAATTACAAAATT
This sequence comes from Ectobius pallidus, assembly GCA_964059195.1. Classification (NCBI taxonomy): domain Eukaryota; kingdom Metazoa; phylum Arthropoda; class Insecta; order Blattodea; family Ectobiidae; genus Ectobius; species Ectobius pallidus. The sequence goes on from CAXKWD010000008.1 coordinate 21,626,124, forward strand.
TATTACCCGCCCATAACGAAAGAACTCTATTTGAGCAAAGAATGCAGGCCTACATAAGGAAACTTAAATATTTTGAGAATCTTAATATTCCACAGTAAATATCTCTGAAAACAGGTAGGCTACTGGGAAATCATCTGACATGACTAAGAACGCCAAGCATCAATTGCAAAACTGGAGTACAAGCATTATTGTTGTTATTGTCATTATATTATTATTATTATTATTATTATTATTATTACTACTTAGGTTATAGTGCACTCTCTAACTGCATATATATCATATCACGTGTTTATAATGTTTGCGCAAACCAGTAATCTGTTGTAACAACTCATTCGGGTGCATCTGTTTCTATTGTCAGCTATGTCTTCTTTTCTGATATTCAGTTTAAACGATTAGAATATCCGGTGACATAGCGGCGATGAGTTATGGAAAATAAACAAGTCCTACAAATCCAGAGTTTGCCTTTGCGAGTGAGAAAACTATGAAAAACCCAAGTTAATTTGGGTGGCCATGAGGTTTGATTTGAATCCAGGACCTCTTCCCTATTAGCCTATACCACCTCGCTGTAATTGATTTTCGTTGTTCATTTCGACTGAGCAAAACTGACTGTATTTCGCAACAATAATTATATTATAGTTTTCTTGTTACTATGGGCAGCAAAATATTCATTTTTAATTAACAAATGTTCTGAAATTCGTATTTAAGCAGTATTTATTTAGTTTTTATCTTGATAGGTTGTGTTCTTCATCATACAAGAACAAACATAGGCTAACCCAACATCTTTTCACATCTTCGTTCACAAGAGAATCATTACTTACCATGGATGCACCAGCATTTAATTTCAATATATTCCTTTTCATAATCTACTGCTGCCGTCATGTTGCTGGCACCAGCTCCAATTCAACGTTTCTGGCTTGGATTGAAGTTTCCTCGGGATTATCATTCATATTTTCACAGGCTTTTCATAAACAACTATTTAGTTATGGTTTACTTTTTCTAATCTAGATTATACCTGCTTTATTATTTCTTAAATTTAAAATTTAGATTTGCAATAAAGAAGAATACTGTGCATTTTTATATCTTAATATAACATATTTTTGATGTGTTCATGCATTTTCCCAAGTCATTTGATATGATGAGAATGTAGTTTTAGTTACTCGTCGCATGGAGCGCTAGTGTCGTCCAGTTAACATATTGTCATAGCACTTTTAACACACAGTTTCTCTACTGCATTAATACCTTCCGTATACTGTGGTAGCAGCAAGAACTTCCAAGGGGCAACAATATCTGTCTGATACAGCCATGCGATTTTTAAAATTTATTACGGTAAGATTTCCAGGTATTAGTAATCAATAGGGAAAACAGTATTATACTTCTTTTTTTTAATAAGTTATAAGCTATATTACGCTTTTTTTTACAAAAAATTTTCTGCATTGTCTTTACTGCAAACGAATATTCTATTGTGCTAATTTTATCATTTGGAACTACATTCACTAATTTCTGTACATTAAATGTCATTGTCACCATTTCACCTATTTTACCACTGTTCTCCACACTGTCATTATCATTGTCGAAACTTTCAGTTTTGTTGAAGGCAAATCGCACACGAGTACCTAAAACCCATACTTCTGTCTCATTTAATCGTTACAAGTGTCAACATGAATAAGAAAACACTTCTTTTAATGATCAAACTTTGTAGAAATGAAAATTTATAAGGGCGTGGTAGGTTCGATTAAAAAGTTATTTCGGAAATACATGAATAAAGTGCGCTCGACCCCTACTTTTTATCTTATTCATAATTTGTTTTACCAAAATCGACCCAATCTTGTTTGTTAATGACTGCATTAGGACTTGTGCACGAAAAAATAAAACAATATATTTCCCCCAAAAAACAGTATTTGAAAAAATAATGAAATACAAAATGAAATTATAACGCGAGTAGCAACTTGCATAGGAAAGAAATTAGCAAGGTATACAAAACACTACACTTTGTATTTAGAATATTAAGAAGCAACTTATGAGCAGGAGTTAGCTTACAATTCACTCATTGGTGATACCAAATTTGGAATATGTTGCTAGTCTGTCGAATCCTTCTCAGACAGGTCTAATAACACAATGAAAAATAGTGCAGAGATATGTTGCAAAATCTGTTGTACCAAAAAATTACAATGTTAAAAACACTAGGGCAAAAATCATTAGAAAAGAAATGGAATAAAATGTTTATATTGTATACGAAACAACCGGCATGGAAATTCTTCACAGCAAAATAAAAGAAGTAGTTCTATACAAATTAAAGGTAGCCTCAGAGAGCAAATTTTAAACTTTTCTTTTTTAAATAGAGGGATTCAAGATTGGAATGACTTACTTCTAGAAATCTTAGAAACGTTTCGTGCTAATGCCAAAGTATGAAAATATGTAATATTTAAAAACGAAATGATGGGTAAAATTTTAATTTTATAGGCCTAATATATGGATTTTGTGTTACTATGTTTTTGACAGCATGCCTACATTTTATTAAATCTTGTTGTGACTAAAATGTATAAATAAAGTTATAAGAATTCTATACGTGATCTTTAGACAGCTGAGTTTTATTCATAATTAGTTAATGGGCATAAATTCTTGAGGAAATGGTTTTATATTACATATTATTTTGCCAATATAATAGTTTTTAATTACATCTTCTAAGCTGAAATATCATTGTTATAAAACCATAACAAGTTATAACAAAACCAGTACTAGGTTCCTGCAATATTAAACTATACCGTTTCTCTTAACAATCACAGTAAACTATAGGCTTTGCTAATTTTTGCACTCTTGTTGAGCTCAAGAATAATGAACTAGATTTTAACAATAATTTATTGGAAGGATGCCGAGAGAGTGTCAGTCGGTTAAGTAATAAATTATATACGAATATAGTCAATGAAAAAGCATGACTTTATGTTTCTGACAGACTCATCAAAACTACCCGTTACTTTAAATTGGACGATGGAATTTTTATTCTCAAGGTGACCCAAGCTTTTAAATTGGACACAACGCATGTTTTTTTTTTTCAGATATTTCAACTTGGCTTTCCCATTTTTTTCAGTACACCTTTGAAAATGAAACAACTCGCAGTTGCGTGTATCGGCTACTTTTGGTACAGACACGATAGCAAAAGAATTCATCTTGGTTTTTCAAATGCCACTATAAACACAGTTTTTACATCATTCTAGGTCAAACTTTCACATTTAATTCATCGTAATCAGGTAAGCGTCATTAATATAAATGACACGTGATCCTAGAAGGTATAGTGATTTAACTATTATATTAAGAATTAGTAAAGACAAATGAGAACAATGGACACGTTCAATTCAGAAACTTTTATCCAAATCCAAATAATATTTTCAGTAATGTAGATGATTATTTCTCGTCTTTGGAATGTGTAATCGGGGCTAGACTGGTATACTGGACTTCTTTATAGCTTCCGCGTTTCGATCGGCAAGAGGAAGGAGTACATAATTTACAGTAACGTAATGAATGAAGAAATTATTATAGCATAAGAACTTTAGAATTACCTATAAAACTCTAACAATACAAATTACAAATTTGCAAATACGGTTGTAAATACAAATGCGGCTCATATGTATTTTGTTCATATAGTAATTTTTTGTACGGGATATTTAGTAAAATTAATATTCCTCCAAGGAGAATCATGAACTAGGATATAACATATTGAAACATTTAAAAATACATAATTCCTCTGATTATGGCTTTGAGTGCTTTTTAGAAAACTTTGTTGGAAACTATTATTGATGTCAAAGTCATACAGTGAAGTAAAGAAAATTACGTTATTGTTAAAGCAGCTCCAAAGTTTGGACGAAATAGTCTTCATGACCCAAGACCATCAACTTCAGTAAACCACAAGTAGAATCATTTTTACATAAATTTATGTATTTATTTATTTATTCTGGTAGAATTAAGGTTATTACGACTGAGTTGATACATTTCATTTTCTATATTTACGAGGGAAATAATACTGAATAGGCCTATTTTAATATAATAAAGTCCATCTAACTCCTAATTTAATTTTTAAAGATTTACTAAATAAAGTCTGATTGATTTGACTCGTTTAAACGTTGAAAAATTACAATTATCATTATAATAAAATGAAGTGGTATAACATGTAAACGTTAAACATCTTCTTGAAGTCTTCAAATGGATTGAACAATGAATATCGGCTATTCAGCCATCTCCAGTCCTTAACATCCCTTTTTGTGGCGATCCAAAGAGTTGAATGGTTACATTATAGGCCTAGGTCTATACATTGCAACCATTTCAGTGTATTTATTGCATTTACAATTGTAAATGTCCATTGCTTAATGGAGGAAAATTAAGATGATTGTAATTAGCAAGTTTTATAAAATCAAATTACGGGCCAAGAGACCTCTTCTACCATAAATTATAATAATTCCTTTATTGCAATCAGTGGTCATATTATGATGAACGGAGCAACAGTGGAATGTTAAATGGCAGGGGAAACGGAAGCACCCCGAGAAAAACTGCCCCGACCCCATTTTCTACCGTGAATTATAATATCCTTAAAAGCATGTCGATCTAGCCCTAGTTTACGGCAATAGTGGATATTCTTCCTGTTCGTACGGTCCTTGGAGTACCATCTGCCTCATTTGTATACTGACGGAGGCTTCTTCTCTATGCTCCTGTGTATTTACCGTTTTCTCGATACCTTGGTAACAAAACATCGACGATGTACAGGGTGTATTAGTAATGCAAGAGATGCTGTACGATGTACAAACAAATACATACAAGTCACTGGAGCTTCACAACTTTATGATGACTGCAATGGGACAATAAATCTCTAATTTCAAGCCTTCGATAGTAGGCAGAAATTGCAATACAGTATATCAGTTTGTACTTGTTATAGAAGTATTGTTAGCTGTAATTGTACAGACCTGTAATGCTGTAAGTGACTTCCCCGTTGGGTCCGCTATCGAGATCCGTGGCGACAAGAGTGTGGATGACTGCAAGATCACTGTTCTCAGGTACAGCAATGGTGTAACAAGTCCCAGGTTTGAATTCCGGTGCATGGTCATTTACATCTGTCACCCTGATAGCGACAGTTGTGACGTCGAACTGCGGTGATCCAGGACGCCGGGGTGGTGACGTCACATACACAGGTAGCATGTAACGATCCCGGGACTCCCGGTCCAATGGCGCCCTTACAGATACAACTCCGGTGTGAGGTTCAACTGCAAACCGGTCGTCAGCAATTCCAGGTGGCACGTGGTATGTCAGATTGCCTGCAAATAATAATAATAATAATAATAATAATAATAATAATAATAATAATAGGCTATTAATAATTATGTAATAAAAGTAATAATATTAACAGTAATAATATTATTTAGCGAAAGGAACAATAATATAAATAATAGAATGCGAATAAAGTAATGATACTGTTATATTTAATTAGAGCTGCATTCCAGAACGTTTAACAGTAGGATTATGTCCCTTGGTCCATTTTTATCAGCTTTTGTGAAAATCCATAATTATTAATTACATACTTAAGTAATTTTATCTTTATTGATGTTAATTTTTGTGTGATCTATAGAAGTTTGTAAATGCAATGTACACAAAATATTTATTGCCAAAAAATGCAATATGATTCGTGTCACAGTTTTATGTGTAGGCTACTGTGGCTGAGTGCACGCACTATATCCCACAATGAAAAACATTTAAAAAGGAATCATACCAACATTATGAATATAGCTGAACTTGACCTAGCACGAATTCTTAGTAATACAGTCGAACTTAGTTAATTCGAAAAGGAAGGGGCCAAAAAAAGCCTAGTTAATAAATATTTTGAATTACCTTCATTTTTTTAAACAATTCATTACAAAGAAAATGACCAAATGTAAACTTTCAATTACAGTTTTGGATATTTTTTAAATATTTTTTTTAAATGTATTTATTCAGCATGTTCTTTTGCATGTAATGCAATACTACATGCTTTTTTTATTATAATATTCCAATAAATAGATACAATTAAACAGAGTACAATATTTGAAATCAGATGCTACAGTTAATATTACTTCTACCTAATCTTACACTACATTATGTAACCTATTTACAATATTTACATGTTATACTTATTGGTCATATTACTATAATTACTTTACATAACTTTGTTTTGGATATTGAATGTGAAAAGTTGGAATTAGCCAAGCTCTACTCCGGGTGTGTGTATGTATCATTTAGCTTGTGTGCCTTAAATAACCTTTGTATTTGAATTGGCATCAAAATATTTTTCATTCAAGTTATTTTACAACTAAGGGCATGGAGGTTTGTTTTATGTTCCTGCATTATTGTACAAAGATAAAAGTAACGTCATCCAAATGGCACCATGTAATTCAACCACGTCCAATGAATTGCGCACTTTACGACGAGTTAAAAAATGTATCTTAATGCTACCATCCGAAACAATAACATGACAAAAGATGTAAAAGCTGGTATTGTGTTGCTAAAGCGTCAAGTTTCACTTCTCTGATTTGTATGGACAAGGTGCATTTTCTTTGGAATGACTTGAAACAAAAGGAATGTAGGGTCTTTATAACATTTAATGTGACAAGCGATTCGACATCATTCATGGCTGGCAATTAACAGCAGAGTATGCAGTGTCCAAGACTTCGGAAGTACATAACTTCTTAATTAAAATGGTTTTAAGCCACTTTTAGAACTCATCTTAAGGAGTGTAATTCGATGGACATGGTTAAATTATATGGCACTATTTAAAGAAATGATGACTTCATTTTATATCCTATAAATAATGGTCTCGTGGTTAGCGATACGGATCTGCAGGCATGGGTTCGATCCCCGGTACCTCCTCGGATTTTTCTGAGGTAGGGAGGTCTGGAACGGGGTCCACTCAGCCTCGTGATTCAAACTGAACTACTTGATAGAGAAGTGGCAGCTACGGTCACGGAAACCATCATTAACGGCCTTGGGTGTCAGTATGCTGGCCACATACCCCCAATCCTGCCATCTGGATATGGTAGATGACGCAATGGTCGGACGGTTGAACTAGTCCCTTCAGGAATGACGAACCACGGAGTTTAGATTTAATTACATAAACTAAAGCATTAATGAATTCCATCTTTGTGAACGAGGGATTAATATCAACTAAAATGTGAAAGAATCCACCTTATACCCTTATTAATATAATAAAATTTAGGAGGTATAGGGTGGATTTTTTCACATTTTAGTTGATAAACTAAAGGTCCATGCTTTCGTTAACTGTAGTCCGTTAATCGTCGTTGAACATAACACCATGTCATCTGCGTATAAAAGCACATGAACGTGTACATTCTTCATTTCAAGTATACACCAGTTTATCTATACTACAGGCATAGTACAATGGTAAGAATTACTAAAGATCTATAAAATGAAATGCCTAACTAAAATGTAAGAAAATATTATTTGTTTGCTGAATATTTTTGCAATATTTTTCACCATATGAAACGTAAATTTTATTTGGTTTTAATGCGAAATAGCACAAAAATTCTAATCTACTATGCGAAATAACACTGAAATTAACCCAACTTTTATACCGTAATTTAATGTTTTTATTCGCCTTAAAATAAGATCCTTAGTTACAGTATGACTTATGTTGGATAGGTTTACTTTTTTCAGTTACTACGGTTACGGCTGACCACATTACATCTCGGCACTTGCTGAATGATCGAATGTGGTCCTTAATTTACGTTGACTGTATGCGAACCTGCCATATTACCGAAAACACTCATAAACCATCATACACCTTACATTACTCCAAATCAGTGTCATGCAGAGTATAATATGAAAAGAACGACAATGTACTCGAACAATGACATAACTAAATAATTATAAACATCTGACTGTAAAAAAAGTTCACAATGGCTGAAAGTAAGTAAAAACGTGAGTTTCCTGGAAAAATATAGGAGGAAATGGGAGTGCATATTTCCTCAGCTACATAATAAATAGCAATTTCACGACCGTTCCCAGCAGATTCAAAGCTCGTAGTTTCCATTTATAATAAGCATCATGTCGGTTGTTCTAAGAAAGACGTAAAAATCTTCCACAAAAAGATTTTATTTTCAACGATGTAATAAAACTATCAAATGCCATAGAAGAACGCAGAAGAAAAATACAACGTATTATTTTTGTTGTTCTTATCATTATTAGTACTATTATTATTATTATTATTATTATTATTATTATTATTATTATTATTATTATTAACTAATGAAGTTCTATCTGGTTTTATTAGAGGTAATTTCACGAATGATTATGAGTTTATCGATATATTTGCGAGAGTGAAGTTCCAGAAAATTTATCTGATGAAATTCGTAATCTTGAGAAGGATCTGTTAAGAATATTCCATGAATAAAATGAAACGATTTTGTAAATAATTGTTACTTTCTTCCTTTGTTGTCAATATTCTTCCCGCTGTGAGATCACGGCATAGGTTCTACTAAATGAATGAAAAGTCCATGCTCCAGTTCCCAATGCTATCAATAGTGCGTCAGTATCAAAGGCTATAAAAGCACACGAACTGGCTTGCTCCTAGTCTAAATTATGTTTTTAATCAATAAACATTTACATTATTTCAATTTCTAAACAAATTATGTTGTATAAAATAATGTTTTCATTCTGTTCACTGGCAGCATTTTACGTATTAATCACGACACGTTGGTGCCTTACGTGTCTGTAACAAGCTAACTTTTATCAGATAAAATTTCATCCTTGCGACCAGAGGAAGCATATTAGAAGATAAACGACCGTCATTGCACTGTATCCGAGGAATTACTATACGTTATTGGTCAATTTCAAACACGCAGCATATGAATGGAACAGTTAATATTATTCTGGAGACTATGTGAGAAAATTCTGTAAATTTTTCCTAAATATATTAAAAATACCTCTGAAGCATCTTTCAGTACAATAGGCAGTAATATTTTAATGTACGTTAAGACGTATAAGCTAAAGGAACAAGGAGACATCAGTCCTGAGACGTGCATATTTTAAATAGGCCTGAAGGCAATAATATAATATATTGCCTGTTTAAGAACCAATTAGATATTGTAAAAATTATCACATGTTTAATTATACAAGGCTGAGAGTTTAGCAAACCTTAAAGAAGGTTTCCGACACACACACACATACACATGCATTTAGACGTGTAGTGCAACGACCATAAAGCGACAATTAACAATATACTAAGCGTATGTGCAATATGCTAATGACATCTCATACGCGAGACACAATTGAAAAATAAACTACGCTTTAAGGGACAGATTCACGTCTTTGGCGCTAATATAAACCATGATTTATGGTTAAATTCAAATAAACACCTTTCAAAACAAAACAGCCTGGATTGATAAAGACAACATATTTTATTGAAACAAACTGCATTAAAAGGTATCTAGAGATTTCATAATTATTAAGTATTTTTAAAAGTATCAAAGAAGTGAAAAAGCACAATTTGAACTTAGCTTTTTGCGATCTGGATCAAATGTTTTCTATTTCATAAAAATATTTTTAACGGATTGCAGGAGTTGCAAAGAAAATTTGTTGATAAAAGCTCTATCTCAAAATTCTGTATACATACCAATGAGTACTTTTCTTTTTGTGCCCACCCTTACCCCCGGAGTGCCCAATAATGAAGTTGATTACCTCCGGTCTAACCAAATTTTTGTAACCATTTGTTTGACGTGTGTACCTAGGGTTGCCCATTTTTCATCCTTATGGGATTTGTGGTGTTCATGACATGTTAGGGCTGTGTACTTGTTTCAGATTTAAGTGGCGCCTGTTTGACTTCGTCGCAGTAATATTAGTTTTAGCTTTCTTGGTGTGTTTATTGTTTTGTATGGAGATGTCTTCTAGTGTATGTTGCAGTATTTCTGTGTGAGAGTATTATTATCCAGTCCGGCATTCGCCTAAGAGCGAGGGAAACCCCTCAGAAACCTCGCTTGGATTGGGTAGTGGCCAATTGGCCATCCACCATGAATGTGTTATTCTATGTTTTCTTTTTCGAGTAGTGCAGCTTTTGCAAAAGTTTTTAAAGCTGAGAAGGTGTTTTTGTCTGTCCAGAACTGTAGATTCGGTGCCCATTCTTCGTCCTCCTCCCTAGCAGCTTCGCGTAGGTGGAGTCTGGCTTCGCGATAACGAGGGCAGGTATAGGCCTATATCATGTGGTACATTGTATCATGCTCGCTGTCTTCACAGGCGCATAGTTCATCATCTGCATGGTCAAAACGCATTAAGTAAGCGGCAAAATTGCCACGGCCAGTTAAGAATTGAGTGGCGTAATGATCTAATTTTATCCAATACATCTTTAGCCTGTTATGTACTGTTGGGAAGAAGTCCCGTGTAATACGACCGCATTGGGTTATGACCAGGCTTTAAAACTTAGTGCCCGATCGAATATGTTAACAGCAACCGTACCGTACAGACTTTGCTCGGCGTATGCCCTAGCTACCATATGCTAGTTCACGTGATAGTAAACAAACCGAAATACAGATATAGGAAGACCACAAAATAACTTCTCATTATCTAAACTCACATTACAAGCATGCAAAACGATACTTTCTCCTGTTTGTGTATAATAGTCCCTCCCAAATGTTTCAATATATGTTTGCGTTTTAGAACACTTTACTTTCGGCATGCCGAACACGTATAAACACGCACAATGACAAGGTACACTGTTGACCAATTTGAGAGGCACCGTACCACAAGCGCATTCACTTCTCAGTACTGCTATCAGCTACTGTCTTATCAGCCTACGCAATCAACCCCCACTCCCTATACTCAGGTTGTTGGTAACCGGAATCAACTCCCTCTGTGTGTTCGGGCACTAAGTTTTAAAGCCTGGTTATGACCCATTTTTGTTGCCAAATGGTTATGACTTATGATAAATAGTATTGTGAATTTTGTTATATAGTTGTGATTTTTCGAAACGTTCATAATCAATTTGTTCTACTTGTAAAGTGTCGAGGGTGAATGGAATTTGTTTGCGGACTTTGTACCGCGATATTCTTTCCTTGAGGAGGAAATCTACAGGTAGGAGCCAGCTATTAACGTGGAGTGCATCATGGGATGTGGTGAAGTAAGCTTTGGTTGTGCGGAGTAGAGATTCCCTTTGCAAGTTTGCGTATATGGTGTCTGTTGAGTTAGGATGCCCATGCATTTTCTTTGTAAAAGATTATGTTTTCAGATATAGCTGAGTAGAGTATTTTGTAATTTGTAAATTTGTACCCCCATTGTTGTCCAGAAAGTCTAGCAAAAGCATGAGTGAGATTATTGGCAGTTGCGTTGAACATGAGCTGTGAGTTTATTCCCTTCCTGTAGGGTGTTGCCCAAGTATCTGGCTTCGCTTACATAGGGTAGCCTGTCTTGTAGCCTATATGACACGTGAGTAGGCCTACGTTCTTTTAGATTGAGTATATTCAGCACAGTACCTGTCCCTATTTAACTGTTCTAGAGTTCTGTTAGCTTTTTGATACCATCGCCTTTTCCTAAGTGCTTCTTGACGGAGTTGGACTAGGGCATAGCTCCACCAGGGTACCACTTTCATCCCTGGTAGTGTCTTAGGTGTATTCTTGCGAGCCGCTTGTATGACAGCAGTGGTTACAAGACGGATTTGTTCCACTGTCTCCCGTAAGGAGTCCAATGGGGAGTCAAGGGGTTCTAATTGAGTGTCTAGTTTAGCTTTAAACATTGGTCAATTAGCATTTTGAAGGTTACATTTCCTAGTGCGGATTAGTGTTTTGACAATATTGTCAGTAATGACCGTTTCTAGTACATTATGCACTCTGGTTCCCATTTCCGGTTTGACAGTCCATTGAATATCGCGGTGGATCATGTCTTGTGAGATAAGGGTCACGTCTATGAAAGGTTGACCGAGCCTGGTTTGGAACGTGGGTGCTGCATTGTTTCCACTGAGTGTGAATCAGCCCAATTGGGCAAGCAGTTCTTCCATTAAATTTCCATGGCGAGGGATTTACCGTTGGTGTCGATGCCAACTATGATGTTGTTGGGGCTCTGCCTATTTCGCGTAATTTGTTTATTACTAATTCAGGAGGTACTGTGGGTTGCAGATACGCACTAACTAATGTGAATTCACCGATTTCGGTGGCTATTTTAACGAAAATTAGATACGAGAAATTATAATGAGATTGCTGAAGGCATTATATGTCAGAATTTAGAATGATTATTCCGGTCCACGGGAATTTATCAGGGGAATTCCTTGTAAATACGTGGTGTTTACAGCTAAATCCGGTGATCTTGTACCCACGGTACGCGTAAGGTTCTTGATTTAGAATGAAGTCGACATCGAGTTTATGAGCTTCTAATCGAATTTGGTCGGTGACTACTCGGGCCCTGTCTGAATTTATTTGCCAAATTCTTATTGTCTGCAGAAAGCTGATAAAGAAGATCCACTTATAGGCTTACAGCCTGGTTGGATCCCGTATTAGCCTGATTTTGTCTATAGTGACCACGCCATGGTGGCCGTGTGCTTTTTCGTAAACCTCTTATCTTCATTGTTGTTCATAGCAATACTCAATGGGTCATGGTAAGTAAATGTCCAATTTGTTTTTTCCCTCAACCACAGGAAAACCATGAAAAATGTAGGTCAAACTGACTTGTCATGGGGTTTGAACCGCGACTTCCCGAATGCGAGTCCAAGACGCTGCCAACTCAGCCACCTCGTTCGGTGAGTAAAACATTCATGTTAATCATATTAAACGGAATGGATGCAACACTGGCAAGAGTTACCGAAGTAAAGCATTGTGGTCCGCATTTTGGTGTCGCGCCTAGCAAATTCAGATCCCATGCAGGGCAACGTTATGAGACAGTTGTCCAGTTGTCCAGTTGTTTAATGAGAATTCAAACACACAGCTTAACTCACAAGTCACTAAATAAATCATGCATCATCACCAAAATCTGGCTGTGGAATGTGCATCTCAAAGCAATGTCTGCTAGGTCTATAATACATCCTGTTCAATAAAACTCTATTCGTTCTCAGTGGCGTAGTCCCAAAATTTTCACAGGGTAAACTCTTATTTTCGAGAAACATTTAGGGTAGTCCTATTTTAATTTTTGACCTATGCAGAAGTAGTTAATGTGTGACATTTAATAATAAAATTATTTTACACTGATGTAAATTTAATAAAATCTTCAGCTTATTTCAAAGTGAGGCAAAACAGCAAAATATAAATATTGTGTATACCCAAAATGTAGAATAAATGTTGCATATGACTACAGCCAAGGAGTTTTATGTTAAAAGATTTAGTACATTTTAACGATCAAGTTTGCGCATAAGGATTATAATAAAATTTAAGACTGAAGCAAACACGTAAATAAATAGGGAAAACAGGGTAATTTCGGGAGAGACTGCCACGCGGGGGAGATGACCAATCGCTCTGATTTCTCGGCCGATAACATAATCATTTGAACGTAGGCAAAGGTCAGGGCTTGTAAACTATACAGCTGCGTATTCCGGCGAGTTTATTGGACAGGGGGCTGCGGTGAGCAGGCGGGATATGTGACGTCACGTGTTTCCAACTCGCGGTATTCCCGAAGTTTAATTAAAAAATATATATATAACTAATATCAATAGAGTATTTATAATTTAAAAAAAGAATTTAGAGAATATTTTTTAACCTTGGGCAAAAAAGACTCTTTAAGAGAAGTTTTAAAACGAAAAATATCTTAACATTAACAGGTATTTTAATATATAGAGCGGCCATGCTTTACAGAAAAAACAAAAGCAGTTTTATAAGTAACAAAGAAATCCATAACCATGACACCAGAGGAAACAACAGTATTCATAATATCAATAATTACAGAACATCCAAGTATACAAAATTTCCCATGCACATGATTAGCCTTGTTAAATAAAGTTATCATCAGAAGTTTTTTATTTAAATGAATCGAACTCATTCAAAAGAAAACTGAAACATTATTATGCAGTAAGACGTACTATACTTTTAATGATTTTTTTGTCTTTACTTCAGGATTTCTGTAATTTTATATTTTATTATTATTTTACTATTATATATAAGGCACACAGTATTTTTTACATATTTTATTGTTATTATCATTGCTCTATATGTTCATTGTATTGATTGTCGTATTGTTTTTACAAAGCAATTGTGTGTACTACTTTTGACTATGTCTACCTATAGCTATATAGCTTACTGACGTAATAAAATAATATAATATAATAATAATATAACACGATCTACAAATATGATTAAACTCGTAACATTTAATTAACTCTTGCTCGGATTCCCGTGAAATTTGTGCAGACAAAATTTACAAACAACAGCCTTACTGATGGTTAAAACAGAGCCTTAAAAAGCGGGCACAAATGTTTTTATTTCATTTTATAAATATCACCAATTGCACAAAATCCATGGAGGGTGAAGCAAATTTGGCAATGCGACAATTTTTATTTGTATAGAACCGTCGTTAAATAATCATAACAAACAAGTAAAACAACAATACAACAAACAAAAAGTAACTGGTCGGAGACATAATGAGAAAGATAGATATTACCTCCAAAGTTATAAGAGAAACAAATAGGCTACTAAAAAAAAAAAAAAAAAAAAAAAAACTAAACTCCGTGGCACGACATCCCCGAAGGAACAAGGGCTACCACCCGACCGCTGCGTCATCTACCTATAGGCAGATGGCAGGATTGGGGGGCATGTGGTCAGCATGCCGACACCCACGGGAGTTAATGGTGGTTTCCATGACCGGAGCAGCTACTTCTCTATCAAGTAGCTCCTCAATTTGAATCACGAGGCTGAGTGCACCCCTACCAGACATCCCTACCTCAGAAAAATCCGAGGAGGTACCGGGGATCGAACCTGGGCCGACGAAACCGTAGTCAGCGACGCTAACCACAAGACCACGCAGGCGGTCAAATAGGCTACTAGCAAGTAATAATTATATGTACAACATAATCGACGACAGTGATACTTGATAAGTCCATGGATATGCATTAAAAGGCCCTAAGTGTCTATAAGTGAGGTATAATCTAGCAAGTCTGTACCTGATTTATTTTAGGTTAGAACATATTTTCAATACTCTCAGCTTCCCTGTATTCTTATCCAGCATAAAGATCCGGGATACAAATTAAAAACATGGCATATCCCAATATGAAAATTTTAGGTATTGTGTATGGCAGCATGTCTGTTGTGGGCTGGTCTGTACACAGTGGCGGGGAAAGAGTGTATTTTAGTTAAGTTAATAAACGTGTGTGTGGGGGGGGGGGGGAGGTTTACATCACTGCAGTAGAAAGATATATCGTCCCATTGTGTTTGCGTGTGTGCCTACCTTGGGACCTTATAAACACGCATGCAGCGCTTCCCTGCTAAACAGACACATGTGCTAAGCGCAAGAAAAAAAATACTGAAATATTTAAGTAATATTACTTCAATTAAGAAAGCAATCCTTACGCTTAATAAAACAATAGAAACGCAATTAAAATAATGGATGTTAAGCTTTTCTTTACGATGGATAGAAAGATACTATTAGAGCATGAAAATTCTCGTTCCATGCTTTAGTCATGGCTAAAAGCGCACAACTATAATAATAATAATAATAATAATAATAATAAAATAATAATAATAATAATAAAATAATAATAATAATAATAATAATAATAAATATCTTAACAAATCACCACATCATTAACTCATAACTAAGCTTTAGTCAACATCATATTTGTTCGAGATACACTGAGATTACAACACAATGGGTGGCAGTCTATATACAGACATTCTGCAGCCTCTTCTATAATATCTGGATAGCAACAGTCACCATACTCCAACAATTCTACGTAACAATGTTTAACACATATTATAATATTATGATCCTATCGTTATTCTGAGGTAAATATATCAAATATCTCAGTTCAAGTTCAACAAAGCAATGCCCCATGACTTATTATTATTAAGTGCCAGAGACCTACTTTATGAGATTGTGTGGGGGACGGGAAAATGTCTGTCTGTCTGCCTGTCCGTGTCTGTACGCGCGATAACTCAAATAAGTTTTATCGGATTTTCATGAAACTTGGTATACGCATTTGTAACGTCCATGGAAAGAAGCCTACTGATATTGGACTAAATCGGTTGATCGGTACTGAAGTAATGCCCAATTTAGTGTCTATTTTATGGTAATATATGGACCAAATCGGTTGATCGGAACTGACGTAATGCCCAATTTAGTGTCTATTTTATGGTAATATATTAGAAAGAATTTATCAAATGCAAATCAGTTCTCATGACAACATATTGTTTTACAGTGTTCCTATACGGCTTTGGAAATTGCAATAGAGATAGCTTTGAAAAATAACACTACCCACATATTCCTTCACATATGCTTATCAAACTAGACCCATGTTCTTCCTTGACTCGATCTAGAGCTTAACTCGAAAATCGATTAAAATGATAACTTATTTCTAATTTTAATTATCACTGATAACTTTGTTACATCAGTTTACCTGATTTCATTAATAGTCTATTGGGTCGCGAGTGACCCTTGGACTTTCTTAGCGGATTTGTTGCAGAGGTTCGCCAGTCCCCTATCTAACACTTAAACCTAAGACACAAACACCCAGTCCTGAACCCGAGAAAGGGTTTTTTCACTACTGAAAAATCCAGGACCGCCGGAGAGGATGGAAGGCTTGCTACCGACTAACCCACAGCGGCGGACGCCCCATGACTAGCACAGCTTAATAATATCTTTTGGATAAAATATGTGGTTTCAGTAGACAGTCATAATGGTATTGCTATTTCGTACATACCGTACACATGGGACTACGAGTTATTCAGAACAGTATCTATATCCGTAAATTCAGCACGAATAATTATAATAAATTAATAATCTAATAAATTAATTACTAAAAATTGCTCGAGGGTGGTTCAGTACAATACACTTGATAAAATTAGGCCGTCCATTCGTCCCGCTTTTCCTGGGACAGTCCCTCTGTCCCTAAAGTTTTATTGGAGACGCTCAAATGCCCCACTTTCTTGTGATTCCGATTGGCCAGTGTATTTTACGCTACATTAATGAATGACAGTTGCAACAGTGAAGGCCTTACTCATTGTCAAAACATAACTGTTATGACAAAGTAGGCCTATCAGAAGAAAATGCACTTCTTGATAAAATGCATAGAAATTAAAAGAAACGTGACAATAAGGCATCTACTTTTGTTGCACGAGACAAAGTTAAATTTTGAATGTTCAATAATTTTTGTGGATGACATTTGTGCCGTTTTTTTCCCCTTAATTGTCCCAGGTTTATCCACTTTTTTAATGTCCCATTTTTATATCAACGTTACGTGGACACCTTAGATTGCAATAAGATACTTGTATTTATAACAAAACATAAAGTGGAACGACAAACATAAGACAGGTATGAGTGAATAATATTTACAGTAAATGTACAACATGTTACACCAGTACATAATTTCGTGGGCTTACAACTCAATTAGACTGCAATGATTTTAGGCTAACACCTGTGACGAAGACAAAGCAAGCACTACCGATTTATATCAATTTCCCCCTTATTGTAGGGTTATCCCTAACATTAGTTGATTCGTGCAACTTAGGCCTGTGACAGTCGTCAGCACGCTGGAATTTTGTCCTGCAGGAGTTATTTACTTGTCTTTGAATCTAGAGACATAGGCCTGATCTACTGCACATCGACTTGGACCGGAATCAAACCTCCCACCGTAAGATAGAAAGCCAGCATTGGACTGATTGCGCTTCCGCCAAACATTACTGGAAGAAAATTTCCTCTGACACCGGTACTCGAACCGTGACCTGCCTTCCGTGCCGTGCCCTTAATGGTCAATCTCACTTGTCATGCGAAGCATGCTACTTTAGTGGTTTTGTGACCAGCTGCCTTTGCAGTTGGAGAGTGTCATTATAAGATGTAGATAGGTGATTCCTCAAATACGGGAAAGTTTGTGTTCCGGAGTGATATTTCAATCAAATTCAACTTAAAAAAAGTTATTGAATAAACGTTTTTTCTACTACTTCCATACCACAACTATCACTATGAAATGTCACTAACTTTAAATTCTGATATTCCAAAACTAAATTTAATTAAATTAAATGTCATCCACATGCCCTCTCCCATACCCCGGTTTTGTATATTCTAATGCATTTATCCACACAAAAAAAGTTATTTCCTTTTCAACTTTTTTCCTGCCAATCAGTATGTATGTGTGAAGAATATTAACCACTAAAAAATAAAATAAAATAAAATTGTCACCCCACCTAATGAACAAAAAGTATGTCCCAATGGTTTTCGGTCATCCACATGGCTTTTCAGCCATGCAGAAAAAATTCCATTCTTTTCAGAATGGAATTTTTTTCTGCAGGAATGAGAAATTTGTATGATTGGCAACAGTGTTAGAAAGCCAACAGGGCAGCTTGTGGTTGAATTGTAAGGTTGAATTTTGCTTGCTTACAAACAGTTTGGGATTAGCAAAGGACTTTGCATCATTTTCAAGGAAAGCGTTTTTATTCCCCGTCATCAACATGACTTCTAGAAAGTAGGCAGAAAGTGAATAATAATTAATTTTGATTACGCACTATGATAAACCTTCCAATTCAAAGTACCTGACTGTAGTTGAGCCTACAGAGGTTTGGGAATGGCTTGCTGAGACCACTGAAACTCCTTTTTTGTCATCCACATGCCTAATATTTATGTCATCCACATTGCCTCATATAGAGGTATGTGGATGACTCTCAAGTCATGTAGATGATAAATGTAGGGTACTATTGTGTTTGTGGTGTCTGTGACCTGTGCTTGAAATCTTAAAACTGATTAAATTAATTTTTGCTCGATTCCCCCCAAACCATAAAAACACAGTTTAGTTAAAATTACATTGATTACATTAAAATTTAACTGAAGCAAACTGAGATAAATATGAAACCACATAAAGAAAAGCAGATTGTTGCCAAAGTTAGTCATTAATGTGGCCTTCTGCCATCCACATGTACACGGATGTCATTCACATGGGTTTAAAAAAATTAAAATAAATAAAAATATAAACATTTAAGCTCTGCTGGTGTCTTATTATAATCAAGTAACCCCTGAAGTATTTTAGTATTTTTTTTGAAATTCTAAAAACAAACTAAAAAATTTGGATTTTAGACACTTCAAATTTTCCCGTATTTGAAGAATGACCCACATATTTATTCTGTTTATTTAAGCTGGCAGAGCTAAGGACATTAGACCTTCTCTTCCGCTCCACCAGTCAAACACAATATAACAAATACATAATTTAAATATTTAAAACCGAAATACAATAAACTAAAATACTATTAAAATACATGTGTTCTGATAGACAAAAACTTAACTTGGGAAAATCAAATTAACGAAACTTGTAAACTCGTTAATCCATATGCTTAAAAGATTAAATATGCCCTTACCTACTGCTGTAAAAAAGACTTTAATACAATCCCTGGTCATGCCCCATTTCGATTACTGTGATGTCCAGCTTACAGACTTGAGCACTAACTTATCCCAAAGGCTGCAACGTGTTCATAATATGTGTGTACGCTTCATTTGTAATATAAGACTGTTCGATCATGTATCGCCATCTTTCGAAATGCTGTCATGGTTCCGTCTGAATGACCGAAGAAGATTTCACTGTCTTTGTCTCCTCTTCAAAATTCTTCATACTTCATCACCATCATATCTATGTAGTCGCTTCCATAACCTGTCCTCTCATCACACCCTAAACACACGATCCGAGTTTAGTATTGTACTTTCTATCCCTTTACACCGCTCTTCATCCCATTCATCTTCATTCTCTGTATCAGTAGTTCGCATATGGAATTCCATCCCTCGCACAGTCAGAGGCTGTCGAACGTTTGGTGAATTTAAGAGAGAAGTCAGTAGCTTAATTCTAAATAATGTACTTTAAATTTATATTAGGAATGTATCTAACTTTTAGTGTTTAGGCTTTAATGTTAATAGTAATTTTTTGTTTTTGTAATTTAATTTTAATTGTATTAGGAGTGTAGTGTTTAAGTTAACATATGTATTCAGGAAACCGAATATTGCTTTTGCCAAACCTCATGGGAACAGATTCCACCTGGGGCCCAGAATCGAACTCTGGCTAGCTGGTAGAGCATTGGGATGAAAAGCCGAAGGTCACGAATTCAAATTCCGGTGTCAGAGGGAACGATCTCCTAAAATATTCTCATACTTGCAATTGCCCGCGGCTGCGTTCGCGATTATTACTCAAATTCTACATGTTTTATTGAAATAATTTATTTAACACAAAAAAATAAAAATATTATACTTAGACTATTAACACTTACACCATCTTTACATAAACTGCATGAGTTATATAATTTTGTTCTTAATTATATTGTTTTACGTAATAAATTATAATTAAACGAATAAATACAGGTTAAATAATTACGCGATGCCTGGACCTCAAATTCGAGTTCCCTAACCCAAAAACACCCGCATATTGAGTTTCGTCAAAATCATTCAATGCTCATTTTTTTCCCGGTTGCTATGGAAAACCGAGCAAGTCCACCTTCAATTAATATCACAATTGAATACTGTGAATAATAGGTGACGTTCGATGCACACGGAAACACGAGTTCAAATAACATATTATATTAGATAATGTGAAAAAGAAACAATATTCTGTGTTTTCATTAATTTATATCTATTGTTGTTCTGGTCGCTATTACCGATAGGCATAGGATATTACTATGATAGCATTGTATCAAATTTGATAACGATAAAGTAGTCAACTCTTTCAAATTACAATTTCTGATTTTAGCACAGGTATTTCGTATTTCGAGTAGCATTTATGATGAATTTGGTTAAAGGTACAGAAATTGCACAGTCTACTGGTATTTCCCGAACTTAAGGCAGTAGCTTAGACTAATCATGTTTCCTATTGCTGAAATGCACGAGACGACAGACAAGTAAAGGTATTTATCTATCAAATTCTCATTTTGCTATGGCGGCTGGTATATAATTATGAGGTGCATGCTTGATTGAGTTTCCAGTGATAATTAAAGTAGCAAGTGATTAGAAATTGGAAGAGGTTGAGACTCCTGTGTTTCGATCTAAGTATTTGGAATTGTCAAGCAATTCTTCTTGTGTTGGCAATCTTATTCACGTTGGGGGTGGGGCTATGGACTGATAAGACTGGATTTAATAGTTCATAACGTGAATTCCTAACAATTAACTCCATACCATTCTTATCTACAATAGAGGAACAGGTTCCTTGAGCTCTTTAATAAGTTCCACCTGGCTAGTACATAATATTTCATGACACTTCTTTAATTCGCTTTTTTCTTACAACCCTCTTTTCATATTGGAAATCTAAATTACATCTTTATATGTTTCGTTGCTGCAAATATTATGAGATTTTTTTTAATATAATGGCTCTACTTCTACTAATAACTTCGTACTATTAATAGTTCTGTGAACAGTAGACCTGAGACCTCGCGTCCAAAAAATCTAAGATCTACTCTTCATCAGTGAAAATCAACATCGTGAAATAGAATTTAAAAAATCCTTACAACTCGTCATTTTAAACGACTTCAAGGAACATCCACACCAAACTGGAAGAAAACTGAACAACGTATTTGGTCGTGGCTGCGTAACAAACAAATTTTCGAACAGACGAAATGCCGAATGGTCGAGTTAAAGCGGGAACTCGCTTTGCTCGGTCAGTTATCAATTCTAGGTCTAATGATTTTTTGTGGCTTCTACTTACATTGCAGTAGAATGAGCTCTCACCAAAACTAAAAATATAAAGAACCGTGCTGTGTATCTGAACAGAAGATGAGGTAGCAAGATAACCACCCGACAAATATAAGATATTTGCATGGCCCATTTAGTACCTGAAATAGGCTAATTGAAATTCTACATTTAATTTTGGTGACTTTTAAAATTTAATAGGCCTACCTAGATGTATAGATGAATGACAATGATCCAAAATTTTCTCTTCCCTACTTTATTATGTTTGCTACCCAAACAATGGATATTAACTTAAAGGCTAGGTTGAGGGAGTAGCCTATTGTGTTTGACCCTGAAATTCGATTACAGTTTGCAGCATTAACTCACATTTTTGGACACATATTTTTCTGTCTGTCTATGGACATCATAGCTCGTGAACAAAAGGCTGAGAAAGAACTGTATAGAGCTAAGTCGGTTAGGCCTATGTATGATTAGGGATATGTTGCAGACTTCCTCTCGGTATTTCTTTCACTTTACAGTAAAACATCTTTTTCAACTATCTTGTTTAAATATATTTGCTAATTGCATACAAAAATATCTAAATGCTTTATTTTAAACACTTTTCCTAAAAAAAAAGTATCGCAAAGAGGTACTTTCTACATGTGGGAATCTAACAGATTGATCATAATTCACCCTCAAAGGTAAAAACATGAAATTCTTCAATTAAAAGATAAGAGTCCATTTGTCTATAGTTATGCTCAGGGTAAGGCCTACAGAAGGCATGTTATAGATTCTTTCTTTGAGATTAACTAAGAACCAAAAAATAAGTCTACTACAGTCAGAATTACCGTTATGGTGCAACGAAGGGAGCGTCCGAATATATAATGATCTCCTGAAGCTGTTTTATATCTACTTAGCTATATTATATACGTAAGAACGTTATTTAAAACAAAACAAAATGATAAATCAAAGGACGAGATCAATGCTAATTAAAACAACTTCAAAAGACTTAATCTCTAGAAAAAATATACATGGAATTCGTCGAGATTACTCAAAACCTAATGCCACACCCATCGTTAAGTAATATAAGTATTTCTCCCAATTTTAACTGAAACGAATGAAATTAAATATGCCTACAACCGTTTTTCTGCCACACTATTTACCTAAGTAAGACATTTGTGACTACTTTCATTTTTTGGCATTCTTTAGGTTTTCTCACCCCTGCAAACGGTGAAGACAGGGACGAAAGAAGAAAGGATAGGAATCGTTTATTTCAAGGTGGAAGAATGATGATAATGATGATGATGATGATGATGTGTGTGTGTGTGTGTGTGTGTGTGTGTGTGAGAGAGAGAGAGAGAGAGAGAGAGAGAGAGAGAGAGAGAGAGAGAGAGAGAGAGAGAGAGAGAGAGAAATAAAAAAGAAAGAAGTATTATAGAAAATAATTTAATGGAAAGAATAATAAATAAAATAATGTGGAAGAACGTAAGTGAAAAAGGTTGGTAGAAAGAAAGAAGATAATAAAGATAGAAATTGCTAGGAATAAATTAAAGAAAGCGGAATGTTGGAAATTAGGTATGAAGAAACGAAGATATGACGGATTAGAAAGTAAAGGGATCGAATCTCCGCCCCCTATATATGCTGTATATATGAGGAGCTAATCTGACACAAGGAGAGAACGCAAATTAATGCTCAGCTGCTACAGCGGCAGCCATATTTAATACTAGGTAATTATCTTTCGGAGGCAAAAGAGAAGTTCCTGCGTTGCCATAGTTACTATGCATATATACACACCATATACACATTCATTTATATTATTATAATACATGTGTATGAATATTCCTCTTTCATTCTCTTCCTTTCTTTAAGCCTTTACGTTTTATAAAAGCTAATTTAAGTTTAAAGCATGTGTTTTGTGTCCCTTATTTTTCTTCTGTAATGGATGTAAAATTAATAACAGCGGTAAAATATCTGTCCCTTCAAGAAGGGATCTTATAAAAATGAGTTCAGATTTTTGTTTGATTAACGATGTAAAATTTTGCCTGAAGGCCAAGGATTTTTAATTGATTGACTGAATGCGTGTGGCAAGAGAGTGGTACACCATTGCACATTCCACTGTAAGCTTTAGGGAAACTAAGAAACTTACGTAAACACTGCAACAAAATGCATGTGCTCCAAATTTTGATCAACTTGTGCATTCAGTCAGTGAGACCTGAATAGTCTCATTTAATTTCTCTTTGTTGATTTAATAAGTTTATATTGTTTATGTTAATACAAAACATATAGGCCTAAAGCCCTTAACACTATAATAAAATATTTAACATTTAAAAAGCCAATTTGCCATGTTTGATACAGGGTGTTAATGAATAACACCGAAATATTTTACCTGTGTATAGAGGGGACATAGACAAGCAACTTTTATTAGGACATTTTTGCTATATGACGTAAAATGTGTATGCTACAGGGCATTCAAGTCCTTAAAATTTGGTGCTCTTAACTCAATAATTGAGCGAAATAGGGTTAAAATTTTCATTAAATTGACTTCATGCCTTCTTAGCGATCGATAAAAACCTGATTCTTAATAATTCATCAACAGCTATACCAGAATTTTCATAATCTGCTAAATTTACTGACTAATCACATGATTGCCCGCCACTGCATTATGGTTTTATTCCTAATTCCTGACCTAACAAAAATATTTCGTTTGTCTTTTTTTTCCCTCAGAGTTGTAAGATATCGATCGTCATTTTTTACAATTTTCCCAACCACTACACAATATTCACTGTTCCTTTGTTTCCCATCATTTCAAGTATTAGAAGTCAGTGGCGTGCTTACCTTTGGGAGATTTTATGTTTTAACAGGAAGAATTGAATCCATAGAGCAAATATCTCCTAATAAAAGTTGCCCCTCTATACACAGGTAAAATATTTCGGTGTTATTCATTAACACCCTGTATATCTTTTAAATTGCCAGGCAAAACATATTTTGGAAGGATGTCTCCACTGTCAATCATTTAGAGCTTGTGGAGTCTACTTGCATTCACTGAAACATTCAACACGTGCACTATAATGGAATCATAACTCGGAAATAACTTACATATTGTCTCGCGGCTTAAAGTATGAATGTCACGACCATTTTCACTGTTTTAATGTGGTAGAAGATTATGCAATAGCCTACTGCAGTATTACCAACTTCGCTAATAAACGGGAATAATGAAATTTTTCCCGGTGGCCAGTAATGTAACCATCCATTTCCATTAAAAATGATTCTGCGTTATATTATCTGCACAGAGCGATTCTGTATATCCACCAGAAAATAGTATTTCTATAAAAGCAATATGAAAAATCCCTTTAGGCAAGCCTACAGGCTGAGGTAGATTTCGAAGTGCTTTTTTTAACATTTACTGTCGCTGCGCAGCACTCTTCTTCTTTAGCCTTGGCATGACAAACCCGCAATAATAACTGCAAAAAAGAGGAAAGAGCACTTTTTAAAACATGCAAATCTCGCCTTATATGAGAACTATCTTGAAACTAGTTATTGATTTGTAGAGTACTCATCAAGAGCTTTTCAACGATACCCCACAAGACGTGATTTCAAAATTTCGAATTTCCATCCCCCACCCCCACTCGTATCCTCAAAATCCCCGAATCGTTGGTGTTACTGTGAACTCCATAGGCAGTACTCTAATTTATTGAAACAAAGTTTCCCTCTATACTTCATAGGGGCCGAGATATAAATATTTTAAAATTTCAACTCCCTCCCCCGACCACCCCCTTGGGCCAATTTTGCTCATTAACGAACTTGTCCGAACTATTGAGCATAGAAATAACATAATAATACTTGGTTCAAATATCTTCAAAATTACGGCCGCTAGCGTGTAAAATATAAATGTTATATAAATATCACTTTTTTTTTAACAGGCTGTGATTTTGTACTTAGGGAGGCATGAAACGTAAAGATATGAAAGAATTTTTCGAAAGTCATGAGATGGTATCGATTGCAATAGGTAGATTTTTCTTCGAAATCTACCTAAAAGGGTATATACCTATTTATGTGCAAGAGTGTCAAAGATTTTTTCCAAATCGATCAATGACGGAATTAATTATGTTTCGTTTTATACTATTCTGTGTCTCTGGTGCTTTCAAACGTTTATAGTAAGGCACAGTCTATGAGGTTTAACTGTGGCAAGGATCTACTTCAACATAATTATTATCACGATCCAAACGCCGGTACTTTCTCTTTATCATCACTTGGATGCGTGGATATCAAAATTGATCTGCTCATTCCAAGTGTTATAATTCAAAACAGTTGAAAAGCTCATAGAACGCCACAACAATGCGGCAAGAAAACAGGTCATACGCCTGCAAGAAACGAAATAGAATGGGGAAAATAGAAATATGCTGATAATTTTCGAAAATTAAAAGATTTTCTACATTGCGTCTATGTTTTGTAATTTCTCATTTAGTGTACAGAGCAATTTACAGTAACCCAGCTTTCAATAATAATTATTCTTTATTCAGTAATAATGTTCAACGAACAAGAAGCTCTGCAACCGCTCCGCATGGACATTTGTTATTCGTAGGAAATAGGGCGCAGCTCTAATTTGACATAGCTGCAAGCGTCAGAATTATTGCTGGAACTTCTTCATCTTAACCACTGTTTAGAATATTTAAATTATGACTGTTAGATTCATCATTAAAACAGCATAAATTTTCATTCAAGAATTATGATGAGCACATTGATAGGTTCGCCTCAATACAAACTGCGTCTAAAATCTAACAGCAATAACTTACTTGCTTTAAATGTAAATTTAGTTACAATGCTGTTGACACTGCTGGTGGTGATTGTTTAGTTATTTAACAAAGGTCGTGTACTGTTCCTTAGATCTGCAGCCGATGCCATGCCCAAACATTTTATACAACAAGAGCTTTCTATTCCGAGATTTACCTGATAGAGTAAGAGAAACCTTGAAAAAACCTCACTCGGAAAGGCTACTACGAGAGTTCACTTGCAGCAGACCAGGCACTTTGGCAATTGCCCATTTCGTCCTCGGTTTTTCCCCCAGGAGCCTGAGCCTTCTCTTAGGATGTGTCTTACTATCGGTTAGCCTTAACTTCGATATTTCTAGACATCGTCTATTTCCTGCTTTTTTGTTACTACTATTAAAGGTGTCACGAAGTATTCAAATGCTAATTTTGTCGTCCATAATTTGAGTTCTGGCGGCTATTTTTCTCCTGCTCGCATTTGCTACCCTGATAAGGTTCCTCGTGCCTATCCATATCTAGCGCACCTATACAGTGCATGGTACACTGTGTCGGGTTCACGGTCTTTACAGTTCCAGAGGTAGATTGAACCTATTTAGGTTTGCTATGAAGTATCCGTGCTCTGAAAAGAACTGAGATGTCGCGTAATCTATCGTTACGTGTTTCATCTTGAGTCTATTTCTAATAATACAAGATCATCTAGTAAAATCCAATATTTAAGTTTAAAATTCTATGAGATTAAAAAAACTACCAGATTAGTTGCTCAAGCACTAAGGTTTCATGAAGCGCAAAAGGCTTGTTTTTTTTTTCAAATGAAATCTTATAAAACTCAAAAACACAAAATATAAACTTCCTTCAATAATTTCCAGACATATTTGTAACTGCATTCTGGATACATGGAGTCAAACCTCATATGAGGACAGACGATCTGCTAATGAATGTATATAAATATATACAATAAAATAATGAATATCGCTTCGTACGGATTATAAGGTTCTGATAAGGCTGGTACGGTATTAAAAAGGAGTTAACAATAGAACAGGGATAAACAATTTGGAAGCACTTTTCTAAGACATTCATATGATAATGAATGAAATAAGAGATTTTGAAATGTAGCAGCCAACAACTGTGTTTATGACGATCTATAAAGGTTTATAGCCTTCATGTTATAAAGATGCCTCTGCAAACAAGGTCATCCTGTTTCCAGACTGGCTAAAGTTGAATGTCACTGCTAGAAATGATATATTGCATTTCTCAACACTCTTCTACAGCTTAATTGATAAAATTAATTTATTCCAAATAACGCTAAGATTTAAAAAATCGTATTTACATCGATCGTAACGGTAGCTGAAAAAGCGACGAATTTGAAGCTTTCAAGAAGCTTATGTAAACTGTGCACCTCACATAATTTTTTGGTAACCGCGAAAAATACGAATTTTACGACACGGTTTTTCTTAGCTATATGTAACTTTATAGATGTTTTAAAATCACTATTAAGTCAATTATGTCCACGAAATATTACGAAATTTGTTGAATTCCACGAAATATGTAAATAAGTACGAAATATACCCTCTTCAGGACGTTTATTGAGAAGCATCCTAAAAAGTATTATTTAAACTCACAATAATCGATAGTTTTTAATTAATTTTTCACTTGCTTAATAACAGCCTTACTAATAAAAGCTGCTTATATCTGCGTTGAACGGTTGTTTGGTTGTTCACCGTGCAAGTTCTACAAAAGCCGTATTACCAATAAACGTAGTGTAACTGCCGAGGTTTACACAGGGTTTGCGTCAACGACATCAAACACGTCACGCTTTTCACGACGTTACTAGCCCCTGGCTATGAAAGGACTGCTGAACGCCATCTGTTGGAGCAGAAGGCAAACAGTGATGCGTCGTCTGCAGACAGTAATTCTAGTTTCAGTATTTCATTATATTGTTTTCAGAAAGCTGTAATCATGGATACAAGTATGGAAATATGTCCCGCAAACAAGGAATAATGTTTATAATTCCGCAAAAGCAGCTCAGAATATGCGTAGCCTCAAAATTCAATCTCAGACATCTACGAAACGACCGGCTGTTACGGATATCGGCCATCTTGATTATTTACGTCAAGTTTATACAAGGGGGCCAGGCTGCGTAAAGCGTTGCACATATTCAGCCTTATGCAAGGATTATTAGTACACTTTTTCTCCTCAGCTGTGTATATTCCTGGTATAAATGTTACAACTGGATTATTAGTAAGACTTTAACTGTTTTTTACCATGCTGTCTTATCACTGCTGAGTTGTTATTGATACTTATGACAGATATGATTAAAGAAAGCATTCCATTTAAGGAATTCATTATTTATGGAATGTGATTGGCAATTCTGTTTGGAAATAGTTATTTTTTCACGTACATGTTTGTAAAGAAAAATCCCCTTATTATAGTGCTGATACATGAATGAAGCGATACAAACAATAAATCTTAGGTAAATACAGCACAATTAATTGCCTCCCGAGGTTAAAGGTACACCATTCCAGATCTCCCTACCTAGGAGAAAAATTCGAGATACATAACTTGGGCCAGCGCATCCGAAGTCATCAACGCTAATCACTGGCAGAAAGTCATTTCGTTATAAAGAAATCATAATTTAAAAATTATAATCTAAATATTTTTCTTAAGGCCTTTTACAGAAAATTTTAAATAATAATGTTAGTTTTATTACATTTAATTATCTAACCTGGCTAGCACCGGCCGGCTGCAGTGCACTGGGTGCCAATGTAGTGAATTTCCCACTAAAACGTGTGGCAGAAGTCGATGGTCTGGTGGAACGTTTGGAACTATACTACTAACTTAAGAGATTCAGTTAATCTTGTTTAATCTCTCTAACTCTTGTAGTTAACCAAGGAACTTAGGGCTTGTTCTGCTCATCCATTTTACACCACGTTGACTATACTAACTTCCACAATGGGGTTTAAATTTAAATGCCCGAGAAACGGCTAGTTCACACTGACATTCCATACTCGTGGTTTATCAGTTTTAGTTTTCCAATATTGTCGCTTTGTAATTTTAATTGTATTCAGAGTTATTACAATATGAATGTGCGGGATTGCATAATTATAACGGTACAAGAAAAACTACGTTAGGAACAAAATACAGTAAAACATTGTAGAGGTGGGAAAGGATTGAGTTTTTAAATTGTTTTTCTTTCAAAATTTAGTTGTTCTGATAAGATTGTAACATTTATCATTGCGGAAAAAAATTGTCTGTCTATAATCATTGCCAGCCGTCATCTAAACCATCCTCAATTAATGTTCTATTAACAGATATAATTACGAACTGAAAATGTGATTACAGTTACATCTAAATAAGTAATATTTTATTATGTCAAAAAATTGCGCTAAACTCGACAATTCGATTATCACAGTCTCAGCCGGGCCGCACCGATTGGGACCCAGCGTGCAATGTCGCCTACATTACATACATGATTACATGCCGACTGAAATCAGCAGATGGCAGAATAGTCTAATGATTATAAACGGAACGCTGGTGTTTATTTCGTATGGGATACTCCTATGGTAAATACAGGGCGACGGATAAAATCGGTATTAGTAGGAGTTAACTTAGGAAATTATCACAAACGAAGGCCATCGGACTCCTTAAACGAAGTTTAACGAAAGGTGTGGGAGGAAACAAAGCTGCTGCATTAAAGTAAATAGTGGCAACTAGATTTTAGGTCAGTGACACGTAGTGCCAATGATATATTTTGTTAGGTTAGGAAAAGTTATATTAGTTTAGCAGTATAATGAATAGCGCTCGTTTTTTTCTATGTACCATATTAAGTTTTTTCCTGAGCTGGAAAATTTCATTACTGCGACAATTGTTCCTCTTTTATTTATCGCGGCTCGGATCGGCAAGGACGGAAGTCACGGAGCATGCTTCTCTGTTTACTGGCTGTTGCGTTGTCGAGGTGTTTCAAAATTAGAATAAATTATTTGATTTTATTGCTGAGGTAGCGAGGAATATCACCGCACACCACTGAAGCATTTAATGATCATTACATTCAAGATGAAACATGTAGGCTAACTGAAAGAGATTTCACTTTTCGCCATTACAAATCACAACTTTCCTTGTTTTATTTATCTGAAACTGTAAATACATACACGCCTCTGTTTTATGATTCTGTATGGAATCATAATGTTCAGAATACTCTGAATATTAATAATTATATCAATAACAAGACCAATCAGGGCTATAAGCATCCATATGTAACTATAATTTTCTCTGAAAGTACTTAAATTTGAACTTACCAGAGTCGGGTGACGAAGATCTCGCAAACACCTTGGCTACGTAAGTTCCGATCGAAGAATCCTCAGAAATATTAGCATGGTACATGGAGTGCTGAAACCTGGGTGGATTTTCCTTGGTGCCTTGAACAATTAAATACAAAGTTTTGGTGGTGTGTTTGGGGCTAGGTGTTCCATGATCGGTAGCAGTTACGTTGAGAATATATCTTCCTCCACTAACACCACCTACACTCCTACCACTGCCCCTTTTATTGCTTGGGGTATCCACGGATACAAGTGGTCTGGCAAGACTTAGGATACCCGTATCGTAGCTAAGAGCAAATTTTCCTTCTTGATTACCACTAGATATCACATAAGTTATCCGACCATTCTCACCAGAATCCCGATCAACAGCTATAACATGACACAAAGTAGAACCTACAGTTGCACTATCACTAAGCAACACATTGGAAGATGTGGGAGACACGAAAACTGGAGCATTATCGTTGGCATCCTTGACAAGTATCCGAGCTGTCACAGAAGTACTAAGCCTTTCGGACTTATTAGTAGCTTGATCAGTAGCACTAACGATAAGAGTATATTCAGGAAGTTCTTCAAAGTCAAGATCAGAATGCAGTGTTAATGTCCCTGTTAAAGCATCCACTATGAATGAAGGAGCTCTTGACGGTTTTGGCCATTGTTTTATAAGGCTATAGCGTATCTCTCCATTTGAGCCTGCATCTGCGTCAGAAGCTGTGAAGTTCCAAACAGCAGAACCCACTGGAACGTCTTCTGATACTGGAATTATTACAGGATCTTCAGGCCAATGGGGAGCATTATCATTCACATCTGCGACGTCTACACGGACAGATACAGCACTGCTTTGAGGATTGTTGCTGGCACTGGTGTCCAAAGCTCGAACTTCCAGACGATACTCCGACTGTGCTTCACGATCCAGTTCACGAGCTACCACCAGCGATCCTGAACTCCTGTCGATATCGAAGGCTCCAACTGATACCTCAGAATCGATATTATTATTGTTATGACTAGAATGTATGCTTGGAGTAAGGGATCGCAGAGTGTATGTCACATGACTACCACCTCGCCCTGCAACTAGATTTTCTCCATCACTTGAATCAGATGCAGCAACCGTCCATACAACATGCCCTACCTTCACATCCTCTCGAACCTGAAACAAATAAAATAAGAATGAAAATTTCAATTTTGTTGTACAGAAATTAAAATTATATACAAGTCCGGCTAACAGATAATACATAGATAATAAGGCCTACTCGTAGGAGTATCATCAGGGATATGATTTTGTGTTATTTTACCTTGACTTCATTTTTGACGTTATTCAAGTTATGGTTAATATTTCGTGATAAAAGATGACAATTGGCGAAACTTTTATTTTCAAAAGAAGCCCCTCTAGTTTAAAACAAAATAACTTCATTTTCACTACCTTTCATTCAAAACACATAATTTTAAGCTCTGAACTAAAAAAGTACATCATTAATCTAATAGTTTTAAGAATTTATTTTAAAACAATTGTATATATATATCTTCACTTTACACAGATTATTAATAAACAAAATCTGTCCTGAAAATTATATTCCACAACAATGCGTGGATGTTGGAGGAATCGAGCTTTTCATGTTCAAAAATTTTGATCGACCTAATGGCTGAATTGAAAAACTCTTGTGCCAGTGTCATATTAAATATATCGAATGTCGATATGCATTAAAGGTTTAAATTTTGATTGCTTCTATGTTCATAACTCGAATTTAAGTTTTTATAAATTTTTCGTAATAATTCACTTATAAGCAAGTTTTCATTTGCTAATTTCAAGATTACTGGTGTACAAATGTAGTAAACTGTTGAGATCAAATTCTCGAGAAGCTTGCATTTGTCGCATAAAATTTGGCTCATTAAAAAAGGCCTTTGTTGCGTGAAAAAATCTCATTCCATTTATTATGAAATGAAATTCGTTTTGCGTTTAGCTTTTTATTTGTAACTGTTCAAAAATCTGACAATACGTCTGACAATCGACTCGGATACAAGCAGCATTCTTGTGTTTCCTGGTAATAGGACTAATAATGTGATCATGCTGACTCAATATGTAGCACATGGAGCAGCAATTTTAATTTCTGAAATAGTTTTCATTGCCAGTCGATCTGCTAAACATCTATTAAGTTTGTAATAGAATAGAATGTTATTTACACAATTGCATACATAGTTACATTTAAATATCTTACTTATAAGCAGTGCAAAATGCAATATATTTTAAATTATAAATTACAGATAGTGTCCACCCCGAATTTCTAAAGTTTTTAGGTAGGTTTACTAATCATTGAGTGCTATTTGCAGAAAATTCAGGTCTAAGAGTTAGAGTGATTAAAAAAAACAAAATTGCATTTGAATTAATAGCTTTCATAGCAACACGCATGCTAAGAACTGGATTTGTCCCCATACAGCTCAAACAAGCCAGAACAATTTTAATTCATAAAGGTAGCAATACCATGGACATAACGAATTGGAGACCTATTACGATTTGTTCTGTGATACGAAGGATAATTGAACGTGTTCTTGACAAGCGTCTCCGTGAATATGTCTGTTTTAATCCAAATCAACGAGGTTTCACCAACTCTTCAGGTACTCATGTCAACACTGCTTTGCTTGACTCCCTGTTGCTTGAAGCCAAAACTAAGAAAACCAATCTGAGTGTTATCTTCCTTGATATAAGGAAAGCATTTGATAATGTAGGTCATGAGCATCTTGAAAATACTTTAAAATCGCTGCCTATTCCTACGAAACTTACAGATCTAATAATTAACTTTCAAACGGGTAACATAACTCAGATTCAGTCAAAAGGAACTAAAACCAAGCCTATAACCATTTCCAGAGGTGTATTACAAGGTTCACCTTTATCACCAACATTGTTCAATTTGTCAGTAGATCATATTTTCAACGAACTTAGTGAAAACAGCCTAGCTTTGAAATACGGTTTTAAATTAAGTCCATCTCAGGAGAGATTAACCGTATTGGGATTTGCTGACGACATAGCAATAATAGGAAAAGATAAAATTTCAGCTGCAATCCTTGTACGCCATGCCATTCAGCAATTTAATGAAATTGGCTTAGAAATTAATATTAACAAATGCAAGGGAATATGTATCGAAAAGGGTGAATTATCTGAAAATGATTTTCAAATTTCGCCAGGAAAGGCATTGCCTTGCTTGAAAAAAGGAGACTGCATTCGCTATTTAGGTGTTAACTTCTGTGACGAAATAAATTTTGACCCTCTTACAACCCTGAGTAAGCTGAAACTGAACTTGGAACTCCTTATTTCATCACCACTCTTGCAGGCAGATCAGAAATTCACCATAATAAACACCTCGATATGTCCTAGTTTGGTATATCCATTTCAGACAGTCCAGCCTAAAAAAATCCCTCATAATTTCATCACAGATGCAGATATCATGGTGCGAGGGGCATTGAAGGAATTATTACAAGTGCCAAATGATATTCCCAATGATATGGTGTATGCTGATACTAAATTCAAGGGCTTAGGACTATTCTGTTCAACATGGGAAGTGCACCTACAGCATATTAATGCATGTAAAATATTACAGAAATCTAATGTTCCATTCCTGAATATTACAAGGCATTTCTTCCAAGAAATTTCATCAAGCCTAGAAGCCTTAAAAATCACCGAATCTCCTTCCATCGTTGATAAGCATGGTCATGTTGATACCCGGAAAGTACGGCAACAGTTAAGAGAGAGAGCTTTTGAGAACTGGAGCAAGAAAGACCATAAAGGGAAAGGAGTGCTCCTATATAAACAGTACACACCAGCTAATAAGTGGATTAGGGAGCATAAAGGACTAACGTGCAATGAATGGCGAGAAGCAATCAAGATGACAGCGAATATATCAGCAGTCCGTAGTGTACCAGGCAGGTCCCAGGACGGTAACCTCTGTAGGCGTTGCCACAGGGAGTTCGAAACCCTTGCTCATGTCCTAGGGGCCTGTCCACATGGTGAACTCCTACGCAATTTGCGTCATCACACAATTAGATCATTAATTGCTAATGCCTTAAGGGACAAGGGTTTTTCTGTTTTTGAAGAAGTGCATGGTCTTTCCAGTGAGGGTAGTACTCGCAGAGTGGACATTATAGCCTTCACTCCTCAGTCATCTGAAGGGCATATAATCGATCCAACCGTAAGATTTGAGTCCCATGAGGATCAGCCGGAGGAGGTGAATGAGGAGAAGAGACGAATTTATGAACCCACCATTAAGTATTACAAGGATAAATACCATCTAACATCCATAACAGTGACAGGACTAATGATTGGAGCACGTGGCACCATCCCAAAACTGCTGTTTGACTTCTCTAAAAAGTTCGGCCTGCACAAAGCCATCCTTACAGAAATATCACTGGTGGCATTGAAAGGGTCTATTGCCATATTTCGCAATCATACCTGTGGACCATGACTTCCAATTTTTAATAGTTATATATACTAATTGTTAAAGCTTCATTATTAATTTAATCTGTTTTCTTTTACTGTTTTAATTTATTTTTGTTGTTGGTACTCTTTGTCAATGGCAACCTGCAGGTGTTGCAGGAAGAAATAAAATAAAATTATTACAAATAAAATCTGGAGAAATGGATGCCGGAAACGTGCTGCAGAGCAGAAGAGGACAAATGTAGAAACTAAAAGAGACGGACAAGGATTTCGGAGAAAAGAACATGTGAAAAAGTGGCTCGACTCCGAAAGAATCTATAGTCAAGATTAACAGTGAAAGAATCTAAGAACAAACAATAGTAAGTTAGTCTAACAAGCTGGTCCACATTTTCTGCGATACGTCTGAATGGAAATAAAAATAGAAGGGAATGTAACGGCCAGAATTAAAAAAGAGTGGACTGACGAATATTTGACACATGGTTAAGCTGGCCTTTAAATTTTTTTTATAGTCATGTCATGTAGTAATTGATTACAATCAAAATACTTTGGAGAGCAAGTGACGAAAAGTTAAATACGAGATTAAAACAAGGAATAAAATACGATACATGGTATGTATCCTAAGACTGTAATGACTTGAAAAAATATTTTATAAGTGTTCTTGGTTCTGTTGAATAATCGGAAAAGCTGACATAAGTACTTTCTCCATGTTATAGAAATAGCTATTATGTAAACACATAAATGCTTATACTAAAACGCATTTTTATTAAATTGATTTATAACAATGTCGAAGAGGCTTTTGCCTTCTATTAAGCCTTAAAATCCGAATATTGGAAGATCTGAAAAATGGACCAGAATTCTGTACATTTCTAAATACTCTCCTTAGAAGAGGCCAGGTCAATTAAACCTTGGCCCTGCCATCCTGCAACCTGAAGTTCAAATCGCCTTTGTCAGATATTGGCTGCATTTCCAATATATTTCAGAACCAATTGGAGCGCTCTGTCACTATGAATGCCTTCACAGTAAACAAAGGAAATGAGCTCCATCAGCCACTCTAAAATGGATTTTAGCCACTCAAAACTGGATTTTAGCCACTCTAAACTGGATTTTAGAAGTTATAACAGAAATAACAGAATAGACAGAAATAACAATCCAATCTGCTGAGAGGTTCCTTGACGTATACAGGCTATTGAGCAATTTCCAATTCCATACAGAAAAAGAGCAAGTCAGTTGTCTTCATCTGGTGGAGGTTCAATCATGTATCACATTCAAGCATCACAATTTCTGGTAGGAACTTTTACTAGTCTGTAAATTAAACATTATGGAATTGCAGTTTATTGAGGGCAAGAATCCTTTAAATTACCTTGATTTTTAATCAGTTATTTTCTTTCAGCTCCAAACTTTCACTTTAGGGTGGCTGATGGGGACATCTCATTTACATCTGGTCACTATGAAGGCATTCATAGTTTGAGAGGGCTCCAATTTGCTCGAAGTATGCTGGATGTTCAACCAACATCTGACAAAAACTATTTTAGCTTCCTGAAATACACCGCAATTTTGTAGTGTGTTCCACTTTTAATTCCAACCCTCATACATTTTAATTGATAAAAGGTAACTTACCCTAAACACTAAGCTAGAAGTGGTGAATGTAGGCCGACTGTCATTGAGATCAAGAACTTCTACTCTAAGAAGTTTGACAGTCTGTCTCGGTGGTTTCCCGCTGTCTGTAGCAGTTACAGCTAGTGTGTAGATGGCCCTCTCGTCGTGGTCCAGAACAGCTCTCGTCCTTATCAGCCCTGATGCAGGGTCAACAGTGAAGACTCCGTAGCCGTCTGAATCGCGAC
This sequence comes from Ectobius pallidus, assembly GCA_964059195.1. Taxonomy (NCBI): domain Eukaryota; kingdom Metazoa; phylum Arthropoda; class Insecta; order Blattodea; family Ectobiidae; genus Ectobius; species Ectobius pallidus. The sequence goes on from CAXKWD010000008.1 coordinate 21,663,238, forward strand.
CTTTGAGGATGGAATAGGTGATGGTAGCATTATTGCCTTCATCCCTATCCACTGCTCTTACCCTCACCACTTCTGTGCCTGGAGGTTGCTCCTCTCGGACGCTGATCACATCTTCTCTGGGATCCACGAGTTCTGGCGAATTATCGTTGACGTCTGTGACGGAGATGCGGACAGCCACTCTGCTGCTGCGGGGTGGGATACCTTGGTCTCTAGCCTCTGCTATTATCTCGTGGGTCGGCTTTGTTTCACGATCCAGGGTTTCACGTGTCACAATCTCACCTGCAACATCAACAGAAATCATAATTTAATTTTGTAATTGGAAATATAGATCCACTTGCAACATAGATTTGTTGTGTAAATTACGCCTTTTTTTCAGCACAACTAAGTGTAATAGTGTAATGGTATGACATTAGGTTTAAAGATTTACGAATTCACATACAAAAGAGTCAATAGAAATGGAGAGTCTCAAAATACGTAGATATGACTAGCTATTACTATTGTAAGAGATACATTATTTTTAATCATAAAACATAACCTTTTCATCAACGCCACCATAACCTGTTAAGGATTATGGTGTTCCCCCTGGACTGGAGGAAATGTAACCCATTTTGTCAGTTGGGACACCTGTTAGGGATAATTTATGCCGACGAGATGAGGCGATTTTATCAACTTACTAGGCCGACTATAATGTATGATGTATATGATGTATATCCAAACTCGTGGCACTGTGCAAGTAATTGACACGATAAATTATTCAGCCCATTCAATTTTAAATTGCATTTGTACCAGTAGGCCTATGCCAGAAAACTATTGGAATGATTCTTTCAGATGATTTAAAAAACTATTTCCACATGCTTTAATTGGTGCCCAGCATAAAACATCGGGATGGAGAAAGGTGATTTATAAACCAATCGTGGTAGGCCGACCTCTTAACAATGATAACATCACACTGTGCAGTACACTCTGTACGAAGTATTGGTCGCCTATAACCTGATGAGTTGTCATTGTGTCGTGCTGCTTCAGCATCATTAAATGTTAGTATACATAACTCATGGGATCAGTAGCACTACTTCAGGATTAAAGAAAGGCCAATACTGTAAGTATTTCTAAAACACGGAACACTACTGTGAATGATTCCTGCCACAGATGGCACTTACTTCTCCTTTCCTCCTCACATTCCCTGCAAGAACCTATATGCCATACATGGGCATTTACTGGTTCGCGAACCACTTGTGGTTCTTGAAGTTCCCGCATAACACACAAGATGGCATTGCGGACATTCGGTGTACGTGGTAGATTATTCCCATGCATGAATCATACTCTTTTTGCAAGCAGTGACGGGTCGCGACACAGTTCCGATTGGAAAGGCGTTATGACACATTCTAAGCCTTTGTATAATGAAATAATTGCACAAGTAAAATAATAATTAAAAATACGAGATTGTTTGTATTATTTGTTTCTTGTAGTGTACATTATAAAGTGAAATTTGTGTTTCCCTAAGAATGAGAAACCGCCACTGTACTTATTGTCTGCTTGTGTCTCCATCTATCCGTTCTTTTCGAACTATGTGTAAGTTGACAAAAGTTTGCGGGTTGCGTGTCAATGGATAGGGGTTTGCCCATGTCTGCTATATGCGGACGTCAACATCGACAGGAGCTCTCTTTGTCCAGAGGCATTCCTAAATGTTCTGAGTTATATGTAGGCTAATAACTTATTTTAATATACTATATTTGTATTATTTACAATCAAATTAAAAAAAAAAACAATATTAAATTACATCACTAAAAATGCATATAAAAGCAAAAAAAAAAAAAAATTATATGAACCACACAACTTCCTCTACCCTTAATATTTCATTGTAAAGTATATTAATGTATTCCAGTAGTGCGCATTCAATTGTCTCAGTCGCATTCAAACGCGCATTATTCGTGAGGCAAATTTTATTTACGTATGAAATGAGGAGCTTATAACTATTCTTCAGAGAATTTATTGGGAAAAATGTTTCAAATAAAAGTTTTAGCAGTTAGTGGGCTATAATATGTTATAATATAAAGTTTACCGTATATATATACCGTAAGTTTATATTGCAAAAACGTATAATTAAAATATGCCTGAATAATCGAATTGATTATCCCACTAACCGGATATATAACGAATTTAAAGTATTAAATATTGAGCAAATTTATAAACACACTATATTGAATTTCTACCATAAAAATCGAAAAAAATATCAAAAGCATCCTCATGATTACACTACAAGACGCAATCAAATACCTACTCTAATTGAACCTAAATGTTTCACATCGGCAGGACTATTAGACAGCTCAAACTCTGGTCCACGGCTATACAACTCAATAATGAAACTTCACCCTGAATTAGCCATGTACAAGGATTTCATTTTCAAATCCAGAATTAAAAAACTAATATAAGACACATTAATATTAACGACATTTCACACTTTCCCTTTTATAATGATTTATATGTTCTTCTTTCCCTTTTCTGAATAGTACTAGTATCACTATATTTGATTGTATGTTTAGTTTAATTTGATTGTATTGCACCTGTATTCATTTACATGTTATTTGTATTTTGTATTTGTATTTTTTTTATTTTTAACTGATGTAATTTAAAAGGAACTAACCCCAAACACGAGCTTTGCTCCTTTGGGGTAACGTATGTAAATCTTTCTGTATTAATTGAAAAGAGTAAATAAATATAAATATTAAAAAAATATATATATATATCGCAATATATTATGCAGAAAATTTAAACATACTCGTTAAAGCCGTTTTCGAGAAAATCACGAAAACGATATTCTATGCAGTACAATTCTATTCATGGGAAAGCAGTAAAAAATAAATAAAAAGTCGTTACGACGCTTCGCATCGTATCCACGAAAAATACAGAATCCAATTAAATTCGAATGTAATGCACTCTCATAACTTTCGTTACTCTAACTTTGGGCTATACACATTTCTCACTTTACATTCTGATATACAATAAGAGGTCGTATTGCAAAGAGTGCGTATTCAGTTATTTCAGCCTGATGCAAAGATTTATTTTTCGCCAGGCAAGACTGCCTTTGTGTGAACGGTAAGCACAAATATGCATTTTCTTTGCACTGTGTAACAGAAAAATATATGAGTTGATTAGAAAAAGCAAAGCATGAATAAAATTACTGCAATTCACACATCTGTGGCAAGAACAAGAAGCGCGAATTCTTGAGGGAGATGTTACAAGTTGCATATAAAGCTGTTGTATCACTGTAAATATTGAAGAAATTGCAGCCTCGGGAATCTCTTGGACAGCCCTGTGCTCTTATCTCGGAAACAACAGATATTTCGTTAGAAGAAACTAAAGTCTCCTCCTTTGTAGGTCAATGTAAAGCCAAGTTAAACTATGAAAAGAATTCAGTGAGTTAAATGTGGATGTGTCTTGTAAAATAGCAGGACTACTGTATCAGTCAAGAATATAGACCTATTATTTAGCATAGGCAGTATTCCAAACACGGCTGCACTCAGAAGTATTTATACAAATCCAATTTTATACACTCATTCTGTTTTCTTTACTATAAGCATAGACAATTCAATTTTCTCGCTTCACATTCCCACAGAATAAGTGGGTGCTTTGTGGGAGTACCCATTCAGTTGCCTCGGCCTAATGCAAAGTCGTCTTGTATCTTGTAGAACCTAAAGACTGATGTTTTACAGATGATTAACTCAAAGTTTCAGTAAAAGTTTTGGATTTCGTATAGGCATATGAAGATAAGTACAGTATACAACATTTAAACATAATCAGTTCTATTAGTCTATTATCTTTACTTCTTATGTTTACGTTCACGTTTACTTCTTATTCATCCGTTTTTATTTGTATTACTGTAACAATAAATATTATGTGAAATTTAAGGCTTGTTGTCCACCTTATACCCTGAAAAAAAATTTATGTAATCATATACCAACAAGGTAATATTTTGGGATTGCTACGAAAAGATTTTTACAATATATATTTTTTTCACAAATGTTATTTATAAATGCAATTTAATGTAATCGTAAAAGGTCAAAAAAACTTCTAAATTCACTGTTTTGGCTACTTGTAATATGTTTTAACCTGTCTAACGCATATATTGGCTGAAGAGAATCAGCATACAGACATTACGCCATCTACTACTGTATTTATAGTTTAATGAGTATTTGCATACAGAAATTACGAAACCTATTAGATAAAATAGGAAGTTCCTTTAGGACTTTTACGCATAAATAAGGGACTGCTATAATTACAGGTTATAGGGAAATCTAGCTATATGTGTTGTTTTTACTTCCTCTGCCCGTACCATAGGTACTATAGGTAGAGGAAGTATTGTTTTCGACCCCAAAATTCGAAGTTGAGTTTTTAGCATATATACACGTTTCAAGGCCCCCTGAATCCAAAAATACTATTTTTGGAAACATGTCTGTGTGTCTGTGTGTCTGTGTGTCTGTGTGTCTGTGTGTCTGTGTGGAAAATATCTGTGAACAAGCTAGCTCCAAAACGGAAAATCGTATGAAAACAAAATTTCGTATTTGGGTCAGGTACCTTCTGAAGATGTGAGGATAAGATTGGCGACTATTTTCTTTTATTTTTAAGGGGACTTTACATGAAGAAATTTTCGTTTTTCGCGATTTTCTCGAAAACGGCTCTAACGATTTTCTTTAAATTTTGCACATAGGTTGCTTATACTAAGAGCTAAAACTTTTATTTGAAGCATTTTTTGGAGAAAATTCTCTGAGGGTAGTTACAAGCCACCCACTGTTCACCCACTGTTTGTAGAAAGTTTGTCTTACGTGATGAACAACTGAATTCGCGCTCTTTCATGGCCTCTTATTTTATATAAGAATGTGAAGTGAGAAATAGCCTATGTATTGTTGGCCATGCATAGAGTAAAGATGTATCTGAGGGAAATATTCGATAAATTTCGGAAATTATATTTTACGGCAGAAAGTTCAATAAACGTCTGCAGTCATTTGTTTTTTTTAAAGTTTGTTATATAGACTGCGCTTTTAGTCGCATCATTGAAAGAAGAGGTATTTATAGGATAATTAGCGTAAAATTGTGTCTTGCGATTCTGTACAAGGATATGTGAATACTGCTAACTTTTTTGGGGCAGAGGAAGTTATGTGACTTTCACATCAGATTTTTTATACTATGACTGTTCCATTCTGCATGGGTTTTAATTATAAAAAGTTCCATTATACATGACAAATATTGGACTGAAATTTAATAAGTTATTGATAGGCTAAACTAATGTTGTACATTCTGAACAAATGTTATTTATAAATGCAATTTAATGTAATCGTAAAAAGTCAAAAAACTTCTAAATTTCACTGTTTTGGCTACCTGTAACATATTTTAACCTGTCTAACGCATATATTATACTAATCTAGCTTAAATAAGATAGCAAATAAAAAAAGTGTGTGCAAAAAAAATATATATATATATATATATATATTGTAAAAATCTTTTCGTAGCAATCCCAAAATATTACCTTGTTGGTATATGGTTTTTTCCGAACTGGATTAGATTTCTAGAAGAAAAATAAGCTATTTTAAGATTTTAGGCCAATGTATTAAGTAATACAGCTGTAAAATCTATGTATTCCGCATACAGAAACAGGTATAAAAGTAGCCTATTGAAACAAGTCGAGATCCAGATAAAGAAATTACTGGTCAAGGTCATATATCATTCCATGCAAGATATGCACCGTATGAGGATTTCTCCGCCACTGGTGTGGGTCTAGATTCCTGTTACAGTCATAGAATTGAAGAAAATCATTAAGTGAATATAGTCCGGTACAATATAACACGCTGCTATCTGACGGAACGCGATGTGAATCTACCTTCTTTACAGCACTTTAACATTAAATTTAACTTCTCCCTAGTAACGAAGGAACAACAGCATTTAATATTCATTTCATGTCCATGAAAATAAGCAAATATTATATACTAATAATCAATGGCGGTTAGTGTCTGCGTAGTTAGGGGAAAAAGTAGTAGGAAAAAATATATAAATATATATACATGCTTATAAGCTACGATTTAAAACTTCGTTTTTATTTTCGTCTTATAGAAGTGAAAAATAATGGTGTTTCTAATAAAACACACATTATATCATAAGCAGGATTCATATATAAAACGTAACAGCACTGAACACAATAAAGAAGGAAGCAAGCTCTACTACCTGCCTCTCACGCTGGAAGAAGCGAGTGTAAAGACTAGCTCTCTCTTACCCTGTCTGCAAGGAAATACTGCCTCTGATATTACTACCGGATGACAACTACGCGATTGGTAACTGGAAGACCACAATAACATTTTTAAACTTTTAATAAAGTTTGCTGCCCTAGAGAAGCCTGAGTTCGGAGTTTTCATTTTGCTTCTTGTACTTTGAGCGGCGTTCCACTAGGTATCTCCATTATATCGTATTATTCTTATACAGTACTTTAAACAGTAAAATAACATTAAAACACGAGAATATTATAGGAGAAAAATTCCTTCGACACTTGGATTAGAACCCGGAACCTTCGGCTATCCGTGCCGCTTCTCTACCAAACCGAGCTAGCCAGAGAACGCTTCACAGCGCCAGATGGGACCTCTCTACCACGACTGATTATCTTCAATGGTCCACCTCACTGAAAGACTGAATCTTCTGTGAATTGCCTATCTGCTAATTAGGTGTTTAAATGCTACTGCATCCCCCCAGATAGCCAAAGTAGATATGTTCTTCCAGAGAAGATGTAGTAGGCCTACATGTTAATTTAATTTCAGATTTTTCGTTTGTTTATTAATCCTACATCAGTTCGTGCGTTATTAACTTAGGTCTACGTATACAACAGTATTAAAATTAAGTTATAGGAAAAGTTATATTTATAAAAAACCTCCTCTAAATCCTAAGGTCGTGGGTTCAAATATGGTCGCGGTTAATGGATTTTTCAAGGCGTAAAAATCCGGGGCACGAAATCGTGAGTCCCGTGTCATAGTTTTATGGCGCGTTAAAGAACTCTCAAGTCTAAATTCCGCGGCCTTTTACATCCTAATAACACTTCAGTTTCCTCTAGCTGGTCTTCGAGGTTATGTGCTCTTTATAGAAAAATAAGTGTAACTAAATTATAACTATCCAAAAGTTTAAATGTCCTGAACAGATGCACTTACTTTCCCACGTGCATATTCTCTGCCGCATTCAGCTATTCAGCTATCTATATCGAGTTTCTAAAGGCGGCCAAATCAGTTGAGGTGTAATGGTTCGCACATACCGGTGACTTAAATAGGCGCCTGCGCTCTAACCACGGCTATTCATTAATTTGGAGAGCTAAAGTGCGCATGTGTGGTGAGGATAGGATCCTATCCATCCAACCATCCGACCCGGCCGCTAAAGCCTACGAACTCATTTATGCATCCAGCATAGAAACTTCCATATTCCCGCTGTTTATTTACTCTGCGTTGAGATGTTTCAAAGGAATTCGGTATAAATCTTTTGTCGCTAATCAATTAAAGGAGTTCAGTACAAAAAATTGATTGGCATTTTAAACTATAGATTTGATTAACGAATAAAGTACGTAGACAGAATTTGCCTATGAATTCGTTAAAGAAAGAGTGTTCTTTATTAAGTGCCACATTAAGTGCCAAGATTGTGTGTGGGGACGGGAAAATATCTGTCCGTATGTCCGTGTGTCTGTACGCGCGATAACTCAAATACGCTCTATCGGATTTTAATGAAACTTGGTATACGCATTTATAATGTCCATGGGAAGAGGTCTAATGATTAGACCTGGGATTTTAAGGCAAATGCCTACTTTGTTCCTTATGAAATAACATGAATTTTTTAAAATATGTTGTCGTTCCATGATAAATCACTTACATTTATAGAGTTTTATACCTAGGTAGTGCCCTAAAATGCCTATTTGGACCATTGGAGCCTGGTTTACTCTTTTAGTGCCTAAAATGCCTATTTTGTACATTTAAAATAAAATTCAACTTCTGTAACATTTACAATCATTGAACGGACATCCCTGAATGAAAAGCAGAACAGCAGAGGGTGGGGTTTACACAGAAACTTGATTTTCCCAAACAATTGTCGCCAAAGGAAAGCTGACTGACAGAGGATTAGCTCAAAAGAGGTATACAGTAAAAAGGGACATACTGTGTCAAGTTGCCAGTGAAAGAACGTCTATTTAAGTGACTATAGTTCGTGAAGCCTAAAACGAAATCATCTAAGAGTTCGCTTATACATCTTCCAGGGATGGCTTTGATGGCAAGATTATTTTCTGTCAGTAGTACAATAAACAGGTATGTGCATTTTTTGCATATTAATCTAAATTTTGCTTTTGGCTTCTTTAATTAATTTTGGAGACCTTGTCCAGGTGGCATCGGTTGGATTTTCAGTACCGGTAGTACAGTAATTTAGAAAGCTATGAGGACTGGAATAGCATCGATCCAGCATTGTGAGGACAATTGGGAAGCTACAGTGAGCACCGGTCACGGAGGCAGTGCAATACAGCTGAGGGATGTGTCATGTTAATCACACGACCACCCATTATCTGCAGGCCATGAGCTGGGCAGCAGCCGTTATTGAAAGCGAAGGCCCTTGAAGGCCTGTAGTGTTGTAATTTTTTATATAATCAAAAACTGTTTTTTATAAATCAATTTTTAATTCTGTCTTAACTTTGCAGTTATTTCTGTTAAGAATAGGTATACCACGCTTCTTAGAGAAAGGAAAAAAAAATTACAGCTTAAGAGCATATTGTAGTATTTTCAAGTATATTTTCTGCCCATTTACATATTTTAAAGCATATTTTAAGTGCCTATTTTCTCTTTTAAAAGCCTATTTACTTGTTTTAGAAGCCTATTTTAGGTGCCTAAAACTATTTTTAGAGCCTAAAATCCCAGGTCTACTAAATATATTGTAGGCCTACCAAATCGGGTGGCCGGTACCGGAATAATGCACAATTTTTATGGTAATATATAAGAAAGGCGCGATAACTCAAATACGCTTTATCGGATTTTCATAAAACTTGGTATACGCATTTGTAATGTCCATGGCAAAAGCATATTTATTTTGGACCAAATTGGTTGAACGGTACCAGAGTAACAACTAATTAAAGTCACATTTTTAAAAATCGTCTCTATACTACAATGCCGCATTTCTAATCATTGAGGGCTTTGATTCCAATGCAGTCAGATGTTTGTTTATTTCGTTGATCAAATTAAAATTGAGTACTACATGAATACTGTTACATACATAAGGTATATTAATGTGAAATAATTAGCGGAGTTCTTTGCCGGAGTTCTTGCTGAAATGTTGACATATTTTAAGAATTTCAAGTTGCAATACATTTAGCTTTGACAAATAACACCATTTTTCACATATGCTTATGAAACTAGACCGTTAAACTGAGCGACTTGCCCAAAGTGGTAACGTTTTGGACTCGTATTCTCGAGGTCCGTTGTTCAAATCCAGAGCCGGCCAATTTGAGATGGATTTTTTTTTTTTTTATGTGAGTGTGCGATTGTCAAGATATCACAAATCTGTAGTTCTGCTGATGCTGAACGATTTTTAAAAATCTGCATATCATATTTGCAATTATAATTGATTCAACAAAAGCATTCTGGCACTTTGTTACATCAGTTTACCTGATTTTACTGTAGTTGAAGACATTATAAATTTTTATAAATAACACGAATCAGTGTTCGATTCTTAAGCCTCGGATCTGCTGCCAATCCTTCTTAGTCTAAGACTGTGATTATCCGAAACAAAGGTGAACATTTATTCCAATAGCATCAGGAATAATTCGAGTACTATAATAAGCTTTTCTCTATCTTCAAGTAGAGTTCTCTGAACATTAATGATAATCCCATAAAGCTAATAAATGTAGAGCAAAGAAACGGAATAAAGACAATCACTGCAGTCACGCATTACTGAGTTATGTTACTGAGTTTAAAAAACAATAATTGTTCACATCTAATTTTATTTTTATGAAGAATAAGGAATAGCATTGTATAGCCAATAACTTAGTAATAGAGGCGAATATGCAGCATGCTAACTACAGTCAAATATATTTAAAAATACACTCTAAAATACTCATACTGTGTCGTCTTTATTCGATGTAACTAACGTTCAAATAAATTTACTACTAAGGGCTGTATTCACCAACGCCAATAATCTGTCTGATCCTGCGATGTTGTCCATTTTGCGTTTCACCAGCTACAGTAACTTGGGATTTTTATAATATCCAAGCTAATGCTTTACCGGTAAAATATCGGCCAGGAAAACAGGATAAACCAAGCTAACTGCGACATCAAGATGGCGTGTAGGCGATTGGAACATCTGATCAACATGAGAGATGATGACAGTGACGAGGAATATGAAGCGAAACACAGATTAAGTCACCGTATGGATAAAGGAACGTACGTCGTACTTGGACGACGACATTAATTTCTGCACAGGATTCAAGGGGAAAACGAAATTATCTGCTATACGTCACGCCTTCACAAGAAGTGAGACATCTATTGACCATTTGTAGAACTACTAGCGAGAGAGAGCGTGAGAGGATACTTTCCTTTTGCTATGGCAACGTGTACGCAAGCCAATAATTATTTTTCCCCGCTGTTTTGCCCAAAGCCCGCCGGATGACGTTTGTTTCTCTTATGAAAAATTTAAGGGTCAGACAAGTAGTAGACAAAACGCAAGCTTTTGAAAATAAGGTGACAAACTATGTGGTGAAACCCGAAATGGATAATGGATTAATCGTAGTTCTTATTATCCAGGATACCGAGAAATTTTATCCGTGTTGGTGAACACAGCCCTAAGACAATTTTCACTTTATCATATAAAATAGGGGTTTGCAACTTGAAGAGATCCGAGGGTCAGTTTATGTTCAGGACCGCACACATCTTTGGGGTAATTAAACTAGACGAATTAGAAATAATGATATAAAAAGAGAAATATAACTTTTCTTTTTCCTAAAGAAGTATTCAAGTAATCTTATTTTGCTTATATATTGTACCCGTAGTTCACATAAAAATTCTCAGTTGCATATTTTAACGTGAATTGAATTTCTAAAAGTAAGCAATAAAATAATGAATTTTCAAATTGAAATGAGATAGTCTAATCAAAATGTATTTCATAAAAACTGAATACTTATTTAAATATATTTAAAAAATGGGAAACAATACACCATAAAAAATAAAAATTATGACGGTTTTCAAAGTTTAATGTAATTTTCTGCTCTGACTGTAGCTGGAATGCAGGTCTACACTTCAAATTGCAAATACTGTCCAAAATCAGTTCCATATGTGGTGATGAATTCTTTCTCCACAAAGCTCCTCCTTCCTTCAAGAACAACATACTATATAGTGCTTTAATAAAAAGTATATTTAATGTTTTTTTTTTTTTTTTCAAACACGAGAAAAGGCCTCGAAATCCGACATTTGGAATACCCTGTTATAAAACGACTTCTTAAATTATGAAGAACTGTACTATACCACGTTCGACAGGAAAGAAAGCGAAAGCGAAATTTTAAAAAATGAAGAAGGAAGAAATGAAATACAGAATGGAAGAAAGAGGGCATGTATCATATTTACTTCAATGATCTTTTTGAGTTAATCAAACACCCCTAAAGATATGCAAACAGTAAGTGTGCTAGATATGAAGGAATATATAAGAGCAAAATACATTTATCTTCATGCGATAAAATTAAAGAAATGCTCCATTAAAGTAAAAATATACAGTATTATCATATGTGAAAGAGTAAATTAAGTGGATTTGATAGTATCAGCAATATTATTGGATCAGTAACACAGAATTTTTATATTAGAAAAAAGGCAGTAGAAGATCATGAGATGTCAGTTATGCTTGAATTATAATTGCCAGCATTTAACGCAATGAAACTAGCATCGATACTAAGCGGCTGAAATAAAGAATACCAAGTTAAGGTCTAGTTTTATGTAGCAGTGAGTATACCAACTGCAAGAACCCGGCCATGCTGCATTCCCCAACGGCACCATATAAGATTGCTTCCACTGCCGTTGCAACTTCTTCCTTTATTTTGTCTCAAACGTCACCAAATCACGGAATTTTATTTCTGAACAAAAAAGAAAAATGCATAATAATAATAATAATAATAATAATAATCATAATAAACAAATAAAATGTGGTAGACAAATAGGCCTACCTGCAAACATTGCCTCTGATCCAACACGTTTTTTCTTAAGAACTTAATTCCAGTAAACAAATTTAAGTTAGAAAAGAAACAGTCCACTTGTGTAGCAAAATACCTGTTTTTGTATGGGGGGGGGGTAAATGTTTTAGATGGCTTCCATACCGGCTTATTATTACAGCCCGCAGTGCGGTCAAAGGTAACCCTGTACTTAGAATTATTTTTAATGACATGTATCTCTCACCTAAAACAGTAGGTAAAATCCAAGAAGATGTTCGTCTATAAATAAGGACGGAAGAAGAAGAAGATGTTAATTAAGCTCGTTATAAACAAATCCATGGTATTGGAGCATAAATGGAAAACTAGATAAATACTGCAGTTTATTAGAAAGATTTGTACCAATCCAGCTGAAATATCTCAGATCTTCATCAGATTGTTGAGGATTACACCCACAAATTCCTCAAATGTAGTATGAAGACAGTCTACCTTCAAATGACTTACCAGCATAAAAGCAAGAAAAGTGGTCATCATTATCCAGATCCCCCTATCTTGATCTATGTTGCATTAATGGTTTGGCCTATAATACTCGTACATTTTTCTCTCATTAACTGAAGGAAATGTATAAATGCATTTTTACGGTTTATTCCTGAAACACCTGAAATTTATTCAACATGTACGTTTTGTAAGAATCAATCTGTTTGGAAGTTATTCGTTAAAACTAGAAAATAAGTTTTTTGCAATTTCCCCCAACTTTGTAGATTTATCCAACCAAAAATATTCATTTTATAAAATCAATGCGGACACTAAGATGTACTGAATATGTTTTAAAAACTCAACGTAGCCTAATTCTGATAAACTGAAGGTAATGTAAAGTACTTTTGTACAGAAAATGGCCATTCCAGTTGCATGGACCTATATTCAACCTTTGGCTTTCGTTACCCCCAGAGTACCTTGGCCTTGGGCTTGTTACAGATTGTACATCGAGATTAAACGGTTCATTTTGTTCTCTATTTAATACTTATACAGATTGTCTTCTTGTCCTTTCACCCAAGTGTAGCCTACTTATTTTTACAGTTTTTCAGTTTGGATTGTTTCTCTTTTGTTAGTTTTCACTGTGTTGTTGCCATTCTTTCTCCTTTGACACTGTTTTTCTTTGGCAGACTTGTAAGATAAGATATTATAGTTATTTACTATGTAAAACAGTTTAAAGAACTTAACAGGTAAGCTCGATGTTAACAAAACGAGCGTTAGCGAGTACGAATTTTGTACGACGTTTTATGTTGTTTCGAATCGTAAATTTTAAATGGAAAATAATTTCAGTTCGCTTGTGCTTAGAAAGGTTATTAAAAAAACTGTTTGGTAATTTCTTATGTAGCGGAATTCAGGCTCTTTTGGTTGGCAGCAATTTGTTTGGAAACGAATGACATATGAAAACAAACATAGCTTCTACATTTGCTGAAAATACTATATCGTGATCTATTCGTAATTAGTATTTATAATATCTCTTTTCAAGCTATAGAATGGTTATATAAAGAACTAATCTGAAGAAATCCTTCGCTATGTTACGGAATTGCAGACTTTGAATGAATGGGGGAGAAATGTAGGTTGCAAGTAATCTTTTGAGCTATACTATTATCATAATATTGTGTTGGCTTGTGATTGTGCATTCTCAAAAACAATCTAGTTAATGGATAAAATTTTTATTGCCGAAATGTTATTTTGAATTGAAAATAATTAGGCCTAATAGTACACCACACATAATAGTACAGGAATAGTATGTGTAGAAGTTAAAATTAATTAAATGGATAATTATTAATCTGTACGAAAGGAAAAAGAATGATAGTGGCATCTGGTGATGTCCTCTATATTCTCTATAACGGGCTAGCATCTAAATTTTTACCATAACGGGATCGCCCGTAAATAAAACTTTACATAGACGGAGAGAGTTCTGTTAAACAATGTTTACGTTTCAAAATAACACAAAAACAATAAGCAAACTATAATTAGTGTGAGTACAAATATTTTCAGATTATTTATTGGTTCCGAAGGATTCCAATTGTAGCTTTCTTTCAAAATCATGTAATAATTAAGTAAGTAGTCATAAAATTAATTAAGAAAGAATTTAATAATAAAATAAGAGAAAAAGTTAGAAAGCAAAATCACATACTTTGAAATACAGTATGTTTCACATACCTTAAAAAAAAAGAAACTTAAGAGAATATATTGCAAAAAAATTATAATGCTTAATATTTTTCTAGGTCAATTAAAAACCTTAGAGTGAGGTAGTATGTCAACACAAAATCAAATTACTCACTGAGTGGGCAGAAATTTGTCACCCCAATTCGCTGATCAGGGCGACTTTGCTGCCCTCCTTGTCTGATTGGCACAAGTAGACAAATGAAAGACAGAGACAAACGTATAAGATGATTGAAATGTATGAGGTGGCCCATTCATGTCACGTACATGCTCAAGACCACCACCAGAATTCAAAACGAGTCCTGGAATGCTTTTAGAAGTCCGCACCGTCAAACTTTTAAAAATAGTAAACCGTTTTGACACTTTCCATAACTGTTTTGTTATTTGTTTTTAAATTAACTCATTTCCAATTCGAACTGGTATTCTGTTAAAGTGTAATGATTATGTGTTATATTGAGTCCACATTATATATAATATTTTCTAAAAATTTGCACATAACTGTAGACGTCAAAAGACTACTATATACTTATTAGGCCTACGTATGTAATATCAAAATTACACATGGAGATAAATCACTTTTCCATCAGGTTAACCCCATATGCGGACGAAACCGTTGGAGACCACCAATATGGATTTAGACGAAATAGATCAAATATTTTGTATTCACCAAACCCGGAGAAAAAGTGGGAATATAACAACTCTTTTTACCAGTAATCATAGATAGATTTAAAAAAGCATATGATCTAGTTAGGCGAGACAAATTATACTTTTACAATATCCTCACGAGTTTGGGATACCAAAAAAGTTAGACAGGCTGACCAAAATGTGTCTAACTGAAACTTATAGCAAAGTCAGGGTAGGGAAACTTATCAGATAGGTTTGCCACTAAAAGTGGTTTCAGCAAGATGATGCATTATCGCCTTTACTTTTTAATTTCCTTTGGAATATGCCATTAGGAAAGTTCAGGAAAACAAGGTAGGCCCAGAAATAAATGGCAGTCATCCGATTTTAGCTTACACAGAAGATGTTTGTCTATTGGGCAATGACATAAACACAATCGGGAGAAATTCAGAAATTCGTTTTGATGCTCGCAAAAAATGTTGGATTGGAAATTAATACAGAAAGAACTAAATACATGGTCACGAAACGTCAAAATAACGCACTACAAAATATTAGAAGGGGGTAGCTTAGTGGTTGGTCCGCCGGCGTGGTCTTGTGGTTAGCATAGCTGACTACAGATCCGTCGGTCCGGGTTCGATTCCCGGTACCTCCTCGGATTTTTCTGAGGTAGGGAGGTCTGGTAGGGGTGCACTCAGCCTCGTGATTCCAAATTGAGGAGCTACTTGATAGAGAAATAGCGGCTCCGGTCAAGAAAACCACCATTAACGGCCGTGGGTGTCGGCATGCTGACCACATGCCCCCCAATCCTGCCATCTGCCTACGGGAGATGACGCAGCGGTCGGGTGGTAGGCCAAGTCCCTCCAGGGATGTAGCGCCACGGAGTTTTAGTTTTAGCTTAGTGGTTGAGGCGCTGCGCTACAAACCGGAAGGTGGCGGGTTCGATTCCCGATGAGGTCGTTGAGAATTTTCAATTGGCCTAATCCTTCTGGTGGCACTATGGCCCTGGGGTCGTCTCAGCCTCTAACAGAAATGAGTAGCCTACCAGTCGCAATCCTGAAGGTAAAGGCGGTCGGTGCGTAAGGCTGACAACCTTACCACCTCCATGTGCCGAAAGTCCAAAATCTGGGAGCCTGAACCTCCTGGAACACTCTGGGCCTCCATGGCCTGTATAGGGATAGCTTTACCTTTACGAAATATTAGAATAGCCGGTAAATCATTTGAACAAGTGGAGAAATTCAAATATCTGGAAGCAATAATTACATCTGCAGTAGTATCCGCTTTTACTTTTATTCTTGGAAGACCAGTTCAAGAATGTAAAACAAATGCTGCTGTAATAATAATGCAAATGAATCTATTTATTGGTAGTTTGTTTAATTATAAGAATTTTCGCTCTAAGTTTTTTTAAGTTGGTTTTTTTCATTTATTACAAATAAATTTATAATCCCATTCAAGCTCCTAATCAGGAATTTGAAGAAATTGTGTCTGGAACCCATTATACAGGGAACACTTCTTAAGTTGAAAATTCTTTTAATACAATATTTTGTAGGCCTAGTTTATTTTAAATATTACTACATTACTGATAATAATTAGGCCCAATAACATATGTCCCCTATGTTTATGGCATTTTCTTGTATACTTTTATTTCAGTCTTAAGAGATTAAGAAAGTTCTAATAATTAACCAGAGTCTTCAACTCTTTAGAATAGGGTGGGAATTATATAAAATACCCTTGAAGAATAGGAGTTGATATTTACACAGTGCACAGATAATTCCGTATACGGCCACCACGTCATTAGAATGCTATCAAAATATAAGAACTAATCCAAGAGAAAACCGACATTTCATCGTAACTGTACGTCGCACATCACGCATACAAGGTGCAGTAAACAGTAGACTCTGAACCCCAATTTGCAATGTCATTATCCTATGCAATATGAATAAAATTACTAGGAACCCTTAACAGCTAATACCAGTTAATACCAAGGTTCTAGAATTGATATATTATGGTTTGTTCTACCCTCACATTAACTATGGAATAGAAGTTTGGGGCGGTGCTGCATATACTCATATAAACAGGATACTTGTATTGCACAATAAAATTGTTAGATTCATGTATAACTTAAAAAAATGACTCCTGTAGAGAGGTTTTTAGTTCAAAAAATATTCTTACTAATGTGTGTGGCACTCTTCGTATTTAAAACTGTGAAGTTAGTGGTAAGCAATTCTGAACAAAAAATAATATCGATACTGCACTAACACTAGGAAGATAATTGACAAATACCCTTACAGGATAGGAGCAATCCTATATAATAAACTTCCCGTAGAAGTTAAAAGGGCTAGAGATAATAAATTTTAATAAAAAAAAATTAAGGAATAAGGCCTTGTAAGGCCTTGTATAGACTAGAAGAGCTGTAAAAGTAATTATCACGCAATGTAAATAATAATTTTACACGTGGATATCTCGTACTTGTATTTTTAAGTTCTTGTTGCTTCTGTAACTTATATCTACTTACTGTAGCTAGTAATGAATCTAATACTTTGACAATGCCTGATAGCTGTAAAGCTCTATTGACAATAAAATTATTATTATTATTATTATAGCATGTTTCGTGAATCTAAGCAGGGATCTTGAAATCATTATAATATCATTATTTAAAGGACTATTTTGAACGCTTTTTCCCTAAGTATTATATAAAGTAAAATGTGAATGTTGCATAAATAATATATATACATAATATATTATATATGTACATACATATAAACTAACTAAAACTTTAGATACATTTACGATATACGATATCCAGAATAGAAAAGACATATGTATTAAAATGAACTCGTACCCATGCTGCCATTGTTTTAGTTTATGCTATCAGCTGGAACTAGTGTATACTAATACACTATGGGCAGTCATTGGTTGATTAAGGATGTTGAGGGTGAGGCAGTGCCTTTTGATGAGAGCGTATTAAACTTACCTACTAAAGACGAAGTTTTGTTTTCAAAAGCTACATTAAAATTTTAAGTTTTAGATTATTCAATACATAATATTTTAGTAAAATTTGAAGTAAGCCTGTCCCACTCTTATGTAGATACGAGTGTTAGAGAGAGACAGACATACTTGTTTACTTTAGGGGCAGTTCTAGAGCGTACTAGAGTACGATTACTTCCACAAAGTCTCTGGCCTTGAAGACTAACCCAGCCAGCGAGCTTCTCGTTACCAGCTGGCGCAGACTCGCATGCGCGTAAGATCACTTAGCTACTGTTGAGCACAGAGTAAAGATCATGCAGCACGTTGCCAGTCGTAGAAAATACTATAATAGTTGAGTGGAAGGATAATGCCGCAGCGAGACAGAGACAGACAACACGTGGAGTGGGATAGAAGATCTGAGCCAATCAGGGTGCAGTTACCTCCCCTAGGCAGGAACTCTAGGAACGGTGAGACTCGCTCCTAAGGTATATACGTAAACACCCAGAGACTTTGTGGAAGTAATCTTACTCTACATCTACCCTTTCCTCTGGCTCAAAAAACTGTGACCAATGTATAGAAATATTTTATACAGACAATAAAACAAATTACATTTCATACTCAGAATATTTTGGTGGCCAAGGTGTATACTATATATTTACTTTATTTGGTAAGGTAAGTCAGTGGTATCATTCTACTACAATCTGCAGGAATTTAACTCTATATTCCAAGCGATAGTTCAGAGACAACACTGTTCTGAATGTCTTGGCATGTTTTTGTTTCATGTCACACTTACTTTTTCTTCGGTTTTCCCACCCTCTTCTTTATCTTTCAAACCAATTCCTTTTTTCTTGTTCTTCTACTCACTTTTTTTATGTAACATCCTTTGAGCCGTTCTATGTCTCGAACACTACGTGTCCACGTGTTATATTTCGATTAGATCGAGAAGTCATTTCATTATCATCATAGAGGGGGGATTACTTTTTTAATCATTCCATTTTCTTTTCTCAATATCAAAAGCCGTTTAACTGCATAGAGACAGAACAGAGGTGAAGTAAAATGTTTTATTTTAAAAAGAAAACAATATTAAAAATAATTAAAAGCACTTCTGAACGTCTGGAACCTATTGCCGATAATGATACGCTTGGGACACAAACAACGCCTACCGAAATGTTGCAAGCAAATAGGTTAGTCGGTGGAAGGATATTATCTCAGGCCGTCCTTACACAATGGGGATAACAGTGGCTCAAGTGAAAATCTAATATAATCTTGCGCGTTATGTTAGACAACACAGCAATTGTTTCTGTATGATAAGACAGCTCATTAAAAATTCAAATTGACTGAAATATGTTGTATTTATATAAATCCATTAAATAAGTGTAATAATAGAATCTGCTTATGTTTTTTTCAACGCAACTAACCGCATATACAAATGTGCCGTAATTTGCAGCTGTTTCGTCAAGATGTTTCTAAACTGCTCAAAACATAGCACTGACAATAAAAAATATTTTAATTAATGAACCTTCAATTTTCTGGAAAATTGTATGATACTAGCGTTAAATTCCAGTGCATTTATGTGGCATCCAAGAGCACGGATAAGTAATACAGAACAACTTTTAAAACTCTATTCATCAGGAAGTTACTGTCGAATAGGAAGTGTGGTGAATAATCATTCCCAAAAAAGCATTTATTTAGGTGAAAGTGACCAAAGACAACAATTCGGAAGCTATACATTAAGAAAAGTTGATCATGAAAAAAAGATTTTGTATAAGGAGCAGCTGACGCAGCATCGGGAAAATATGGGAACTAACATAATAGCTAATAGTATGATCGAAAAATAGAAAAGATACAGGTTATTTTTATTACATATGCTGATGCATGATCGTCAAGTGGTAATTAGCTATTAATCAAATACAACATTTATATTATTATTATTATTATTATTATTATTATTATTAGTATACCCGAAGGAAAAGACCACGTGGAAAACATAGACATAGGTGGGAGGACAATATTAGGATAGATTTGAGGGAAGTAGGATTTGCGACGGATGGTTGGATGGAGTTAGCACAGGACAGGGTTGAATGGCGGGCTCAGGTAAGTGCGGCAATGAACCTCCGGGTTCCATAAAATAGATAATATTCCTTTAGCTTGCTTAGGAATTGTCATTCAGTAAGTATTTATTATTATTATTAAGTTAGTAGTAGTAGTCGTAGCAGTAGTAGTAATAATAGGCCTAATAGCAGCAAAAGACGTGGTTAGCCAATCACTGGAGACACGAGGAAGAGTTCGAATAAACGAGCTAAAGGCGAGTCTCTTTAAAATTCCGAGATTCTCCAGTGAATTTAACGCACGACTATAGCATACTATTTTTTCCATTATAGGAAATGATACATGCAAATACTTAAGTGCCAAATAATTACATACAAATGGCTGTTCGAGATGGTAGCTAAAGTTACAGGCGAACCAACTTTAAAAAGTTAGTGACTACCTTATTCTTCGATACTTTATACAAGCGCATGTATTCGCGTCATGGTAAACTACTATGAATTAAATCATAACTCAATATCAATCAAAGACGTTTTATATTATTTACCTAGACTGACGATATGCGGCGCGGCGGTGGCTAAAATTGAACAACTCGCGCATCCGCCATCTTTACGGCATGTGTTATGCATGAGAATGTAAACAGTGAGGTTTTTTAAATATTAAAAACGAAATGTAAGCTTAGAATTACAGTGTTTGTGTTCATTTTATTATTGTGTGCTATTTAGTAATTGCATGAAGTGTAGTGAGTTATAATATGGTCATTATTATTGCGGATACATTTCAATATTGTAGGCCACGTGTGTTGGTTAGAATTTATATTTTCGACCCGTGTTTTTTTATAGTGTTCATGGTATTACTAAAAATATGGTGCAGTCTTGTGCAGCATACAACTGCACAAATCGTCAGAAGAAGGATTCGGGGATTTCTTTCCACAAGTAAGTAATATAGCCTAGTTATATTATAGGTTAGGAGCGGTGTTGTATTTTGGAATGGAATGCACAACTGTAATTTTTCATAGTAATTGACTATTTTAGGACTACATAGGACTAGACCCCTATATTGTATAGGTTGAGAACAGTAATTTTAAATTTCATATCTTAATGACTAATGACGTTCCATAAAATGACAGGCTATTGTATTATATTGAAACAGTTTATAATTTTTCTTATTACATGACATACTGGGAATGTCAACACAGGCCTATGATTGTGTTATTGCATCTTTTTATGAACCAATAGGTAAGCATTAGATTGTATGGTTTCTATTTCGTTTAATTTATTTACATTTTATTTTATTGTAGGCCTAATTGTATTCATTTAATCACATATTTCAGGACCCAAAGGGCTATGTTCAAAGATTACAACTTACATTATTCACTAAAATGACTGAGAAAAATGACATACTGGGAATGTCAACACAGGCCTATGATTTTTTGTTATTGCATCTTTTTATGAACCAATAGGTAAGCATTAGATTGTATGGTTTCTATTTAGTTTAATTTATTTACATTTTATTTTATTGTAGGCCTAATTGTATTCATTCATTTAATCACATATTTCAGGACCCGAAGGGCTATGTTCAAAGATTACAACTTACATTATTCACTAAAATGACTGAGAAAAATGACTTACTGGGAATGTCAACACAGGCCTATGATGTTGTGTTATTGCGTCCACATGCGATAAATGCAGGTAATTATGTTTAGTTCTTACATTTATTTATAGCGATATTACTCTCAACTCGTGTTTAATTAATTTTTTTCATTATTTATGAGATTAAATACCGGTATGTTTATGTTTTCTTTTACGTTTAACAGCTGTATGTCGTCTGCTAAATGATTCTTGCCGTAAAGATGGCGGCGAGCGACCACTTCTATTTGGAGCCATTTCACGCCGTCTGCGCAGCTGGTGGTGTGGGGACTTGATATCAATAAATAAAATGGCGGTCAAGACACAGAAATATCGAAATTGTAAATCTCAACTAGCAAATATTATTATATTCCATGGCAGCAAAAAAAGATAGTCAAAAGTTACACGTTTTTACATAAATTCATCTGTGCAGTAAGTAGTACTTTAAGTATGAAAAAGACGCAGGTAGATTAAGTTACCGACACTGGGTGTCGGAAGTTCAAGCTTCCACCATAATGGCATGAACAGGAAACGAATGAAAAAACACTATCATAGTAAAATGTTAAAAGACAGAAGCCAAATATATTCCATGTCAGGAATATTTATCAGGGATACGCATAACCCTGGAAGTATAATATTAGGATTTCTAAAATGTTATGACATATTACTTATGAATGATGTGAGACATAAAATACTTTTTTTCAGAGCTTAATTGCTTTTCAGTTTCTAGCGTTGCGTTTCCTGCCTAAATTAGACATAAATCTATTGTCTATTTGTTACCGTGCGAGACATTAGGCTTCTTTAAACGCCAACAGTAATAACAATATTTTAGATCAAATATACTTTATATACTTACCAATGAAATGCATTTATTTTAATTTTAAATACTGTTGTCAATTCAGTTGTTTTCTATTAGATCTGTGGTTTTTGGAAAGCCGTCTAATTGCTAAAAAATATTTATCCTGGGTAGGGAAGGTAAAGTAGGGAAACAAATAAAATAATGATGTATAATTTAAATATCATACTAAAGTAGCTGGACGTACACACAAGAGTTGATGTTTCAGGGGTACATCTGGAAAAGGGTTGAATAGCACAGTACTATACAAATGTCTATCTGAGTTAAGTTATTCCTCAGGTTCGCGAGCGACCCCTAGTGATCCCGTAAGGGGATATTCTCAGCGTATTTGTTACCGGGGTGCGCCAGTCCCCTACCTACTTAAACCTAAGGACACACACACACCCAGTCCTGAACCCGGGAAAGGCATTTTTCACTAGTGAAAAATCCACGACCCGGCCGGGAATCGAACCCGGAAGGCAGGCGCGCTACCGACTCACCCACGGAGGCACTCCAGCCATAATGCATTATTCGTACAGTTTTATTTCGACTTGACATCGCAGTTGCGTTACTATCCTGTCTTCACAAAACGAATTATACATCCATTCACTTAGTTCATTTTAGTCTTAAGACAGACCAGTTATAAGGCATGTCTTATAGTTGGGTCATACTCATATCGAGGAAATTGAGTCAACGAACGTGCTTCAATAGAATCGGTGGACATTTTCCTCTCTCATACGAAACCTACAATTAAACACAAAAAACCACACTGAACAAGAAGGCGATATAGATTATTGTAAGTTTCATATCTTTTTTTCCTAAAAAATATATCGACCAAGTGAAACGACGCAAAATGATCCCCCATTTACGATATTAATTGGGCCTAGGCAGCAATTTAAGGCAGATTATAATAACATTTTAGAGCGGTAAGGAAGCATGGAGATAGAAGACAAGGATGAGAAGCACACAAAAAATTCTTCTCATCTCTGATCTTTACGAATAGGAAATTAGATAATTGGAAAACGGGTAGGCCTATAGAAATAGTCCTATTTTAGGCATCGTTGCCAAAATACAAGAAAGAGGGCCTAACATTTACTCTGTTAAGAATATTAATTTTTCAAGTAGCAAAGAATTATATAAGTTATAATCCATGAGGGAAAAAGAAGAAGGAAAGAAAAAAAAAGCAGAAAACTTGCTCTTAAATAAAATTTTATCTGATTAAAAGGGAGGAAATTTATGTAGCAAAATAGGATTGCGAAAAAAAACATTATCGGAGATAGAAATTTACAATTAGTTTTCTAGAATCGTAATTAGAATCTGAAGTAATCGCAAACTAAAGAAGAAGCAACACCTCCCTCTTAAATTTATCAGAAATTAGTTGAAGAAGCAGGACAAGGAAACATGTTAGTATATCAGAATTTGGAAATCTCTTTCACGTTTAACACGTTTCAACACACAATGATTACATACAGTTTTTCTTCTCGGGTTTACAGACCATTTCATTGCCTAACCCCGTCCTTATTTTCTTAACATATTTCCATATACAGAGAAGTATAATATTGTGTGAATGCATAATAGTATTATAATATCAATATTAATTTGTGCAGTTCAACTTATAAAGAGTTCAAGATCTGAACAAGTCTTTGATTGCAATCGTAATTTTACATTTCATTACACCTATGTGTAACTTATTTGCTTTCACTTAAATTCATAAAGACTAACAAGATTGAAACATCTTAATATCCGAGCAATTGATCCTTGAACACAGCGTTTCGATTTACGGTATAAAACCTACATATGAGCAAAAAGGATATTAAATTAACGTATAATTTTATGTGTGGTATGGTAAAGCATTACAAATCTCGTACAATTAATAAATACAATACTAATAAAGCTAGATAGTATTGGTAGTACCTGAGAGTTCAATCTAAAAAATAAAACAGTTGATCTCAACGGAAAGTACTGGTAATAACAGCACGCAGTGCAACCATCGCAATATATATTAGTGTCCAAAATTAAAGCAACAAACTGATATTTCTCCTTCCTGTGTCTACTATACGACATGGCCTACGACCGAACCGCTGCGTCATCTACCATAGGCAGATGGTAGGCAGGTGGTTGGCCTTGTCCTTTCAGGGATGTAGCGCAACGGAGTTTAGTTTAGTGTCTACTATACGAAAGCTGTGTCCGTACAGTCGTGTTCTGAACTCAAAATGGCATTCCTGTCATCTTACAAACATGCAAACGTCAGAGCACCAATCAAAAGGGCAGTGCACTTATCAAAAGGGGGACTGCAGCATAGTGTTTGTGGCTTAGTCCAATATCAACGTTTGCTGTGTAAACATTTACTGCAGGTACAGGATGGCACAGAGAAGACGCCTAGAAGATTTTCTTCAGTGGAGGGCCAAAGGAAGAATGGAAGCAGGACGGTCTCAAGCTGATGTGGCCAGATGGCTTAATGTGAATCGTTCTGTTGTTTCTCGGATGTGGCAACAGTTTGTAGAGTCCGAAAACGTATCCCGAAGACCAGGGCAAGGACGACCAAGAGTGGCATCAGAAAGAGAGGACCGTTATTTGGCTGTAAGGGCTCGACGGTACATCCGTAGTACTGCACGACAACTGACATCTGACCTCACAGCATCCACTGGAACGATTATATCGAGGCAAACAGTGTACAGAAGGCTTCGGCAAGGAGGCCTTTATTGTATGAGACCTGCTTTATGTGTACCCCTGACGCGTAATCACAGAAGAGCACGTCTAGAGTGGAGTCATCAACATGCCAACTGGACTGTCGAACAGTGGGCCGATGTTGTTCTCTTTACAGATGAGTCCAGATTTTGTCTTGAAAATGATTCTCGACGGATTTGCATCTGGAGAGAACCTGGAACACGATTTCGGGTTGCAAACATTGTGGAAAGAGACCGATATGGAGGTGGATCAATAATGGTGTGGGCAGGAATTCTGTTGACTACTCGAACACCTCTTCATGAAGTTGTGCGGGTAAATCGGCAAGGTTTAACTGCTGTCAGGTATCGTGACGAGATCTTGGCAGACTTCGTACTGATGGATGATAATGCTCGTCCTTATGGAGCACAGGTAGTGGATGTCTCCTGGAAACTGAAGATATTGCACGCATGGTTTGGCCTGCTCGCTCTCCCGATTCGAATCCTATAGAGCATGTCTGGGATGCACTAGGGAGACGACTTGCTTCACGTGAACATCCACCAACCACTCTCCAGGCCTTGCGAGCTGCTCTGCAGGAAGAATGGGCGTTATTGCCTCAAAATGAGATTGATGACATTATTCACAGCATGTCACGCTGTTGTGAGGTCAATACATGAAAAAAAAAAGGCGATCTGTTTACTGGTATGCACAAACGTTGCAATAGTTTACTTTCTTAATTCCTCATATTGTTTATACGTTACTATCACCTGTTTATACTGTTTTGTGGCAAAATAAACCACCAGGGATGAAATTATGTCTAAAAGTGGATGCCCTTAAAGTTGGTTAATAACATAGATAAAATGTTAATAATAAAAAAGGCATAAAGTAACAGTCTCAAATGTCAGATAACAGGGCCAAGTCTTATACTGAACAGGTAAATGTTCCAATAGTGTTAGTGAAATACATACCTGTAGGGAAAATTGTGATTTAGGTGTTGTAGTCTAATTGAAGGATGTATAGACGAAGTGAGATTCGAGAAATGGAAAACAAATTGACCTGGACTTTCAGCAACCAGTTCCTGAGGAGTTATAATTATGGTTGTACTGCTCAGAAATATATTAAATTGGACCCACATTTAATTTTCCCCCTCATGAAAATGTTTGATTCGAATCCTGTAACTAGGCCATCGCTATTGGAGACAGCTATGCGAATTATATATTTTTTAAATTATTACCAGTATCATTATTATGATTTTATTATTATTACTATAGTGAATTTATTTGGAATCAATATATAACAATCAGCATTTAGTTGCGAAATATGAATTTACTTAGATTACATGTACCACATGTACCATTCCTGAAATAATACTGAGATTGGACGAAATTGTTAATAGTCATATGAAGGCACATAGGTAAGAAATATCTTTTCTCGTGGACATGCACAAAATGTTCGTGGTCTCGATAAACACTTTACATACCAAAATTAAGATTATCACTGCTAGATTTTTAAATTTATTTTTAAGTTTGATTTAAATCTGGCATTTCCTGAATGAGAACACGGAGAAGCACTTGTGAAACCAAACACTCAACCTGGTCACCAGTTCCTCCTCCATTCATCTGGACCAGAGTTTCCGCCCTCATCACATACTGAGACCTCTGCACACATCTGTGTTTGAATTACCCATGTCCCATTCTACTTAGCAAAGAACCTCCAAGGATATCCAAAGCACTAGATGCGCCTCACAAAACCACTGCTTGACTATCAAAAGTCTATAATAAGAAGAGCAAACACCACCTTAGAAGCGGGCACAATGCGCGACGGGATACAGAACAAACCTTGTTAATATCGTGACATCATCTATAAATATATAATCATCTATAAATATATAATCATCTATAATCTATATAATCATCTATAAATATATAATCATCTATGAATAAAGCTATTGTATTAACAAAATTTCCCAAAACTCGAAATTCATTCTGCCGGGCCGTAGGCCTACCGATTGGTAACAAGTGAACAATGTCGCCAACCTCACAAACATGACTAAGTGCAGGCTTAACTCAGCAGATGTCAAAATAATCTACCGGTTATAAACGAAATTCCAGTGTGTTATTTTGAATGGGGTAATATAGTGGTGAATACAACGGATTTTTGGATTCAGTACAGAGATTAATGAAATCATGATTTGCTATAGTCATCGGGCTACTTAGTGTAACGAAGTTTGGCAAAAGGTATGGAAGGGAAACAGATCTGTTTCAATAAGATAAGCAGTGGCAGCTACATTCTAGGTCAGTGATATTATTAATTACGATCAAACACACTGTGTATACTCAAAAGTGTTCGTCATTTGCATAGTATGAGAGTGCGGCTCGGTACGGTGCGGCCAGTAGTCGCGAAGCAAACCTCATTGGTTTGCGCGTTGCCAAGATTAATGTCGTGTTCCTACATTATTTGAGCTACGCATCATCATACGGTATTTATGAGAATAACTGTTTTTCTCCCCCAAAGGAAACAAAATTCACTCATAGAAATCGTTTGCGTAACGAAATCTGTTCGCATTCGCTATTACAGAAATGACGCCAGATTCGTTTACATATTCGTTGGTTTAGACAACGCACCTACCGGATCCATTTGGATAGCCACACGAGATATTGCTTCGTTTGTTTATATATCGATTTAGTTTTACTTTCGCATAGCCTATACCTACTAAAAATAGAAAGTACGGTATAGTGATCGTGACGAAAATCGAAATCGAGGTATCACCGGCAAAACACTTTTTAGGAAGCCTAGAAATCAAAAAAGGGGACCGGAAATATGTCTATCTTTGTCTTTATGTGCAGACCTATTGTGGGTAAATTGTGTAGGTAAACTATGCATTGTATTTACTTACATTTTTGGACCTTTCTTATGCACTTATTGTTCCCCATAGAATTTTATTTCTATTTCTAAATGGAAGTTTCCATTAATTTTATAATGGCTCTAATGATTTCAATAAACATTACAAATCATAAATCTCTAATTTATCGCAATAAAACAGTTTTCTTTTTCTACAATACGTACTTTTTAGGGGTGGGGGTAGTTTACTCGTGTTAATTTTTTATTTTTCTGTCTAACTCAATTATGGTAAAAGATACATAAGAAGGCTGTACAGTAATGACGTAGACACAGTTAAAATTAAAATTTCTTTAGAAAATTAACAGTTGTCGATATAATGAAATGACTATCGGACAAATATTTTACGAAAATAACACTAGGCCTATTAATTTCTTTATGGGGTTCTGGTAACAAGAAAGCTACTATTATTTATTTTTGAATGTCATAATCCAATGGTGTAGTACACACAAATTGGGTTTCGAGACTTGCCATATGCCACTGCTACCCTATTTTACAGCGCATCAAACTTGTTCTATACAGATTTCACCAATGAATGACCTTCTCTTTCATGTTATTTTTGCATTGCTACTAGTGCTACTGGATTTCGCACCGGTCCTCAAAGTCTCGCAGGTCTCGAAACCAAATAAATCACATCTATGGAATAATAATAATGCAAATCTTAATACATATTGGCCTATGGCTAAGTGAGAAAGGTTGTGCATCATGTTTACACCGTTTATTTGGTAGTGAGATTTTGTGCTTTAATTGCCTTTAATGTAGCCTACTCCAATAACTTTTAAATTTATAGTTCCATGAATGTAAGTACAGTATAGGTGTGAGAATATTATACTGTATCATGTACCTGGTGCACTATGAATGGTTAGGGTTAATAAAAGAAATTAAGTGTTAGGAAGTGTCTCATAATGATCGTTTGTTCTTAGAGTATAAAGTTCACTGTTTCTTAAGTTGACCTTATCATCCTGAAGGGATTCGATTTCGATGAATGATAAACCTAGTTTTTCCTTAATCTACCTAGGTAATCAACCTAGATTTCGGATTTTACGTAAAATCCTATTTTAATCTTTAAAAGATATATTCACAAAAACTAGTATAGGGCCTATATACGCTTTTCGTAAGTGACTATGCCTGGAGCTGATTCTTTAATAGGATCTAAAGCGGACTTTTTGCATACTTTTCCTCTGCAAGTTCCAAATAAGATATTTTGTCTACATTTTTATTTTAATCCATACAATTTACTTTCAGTTCATAATGAATGTTTAGCTTGGACTGTACAGTACATGCTGTAACCGTACTTTGTACTCAACACAGACGACAATCTCATATATAGCCCCTGTACGATTGACAATACGCACCCTACTGTTTATACTTCCACACATAACACCTAACTTCAAACATTCATTCCCCATATAACACCTAACTTCAAACATTAATTACTCCATTAAGGAAAAAGCGACAAGGAAACCAATTACACCCATCAATAGCCAATAACAACCCCTACAGTTTGATATATTACACATAACTTTTTATTAACCCGTTCCATCATTTTAATATAAAAACCTTAATAACTCTTTTCATTTTTATCACACCCACTACAAATTAATACCATTGGAAGCCCCGTAAAATAGCCCATCAGGATTAAATAACCAGAACTATGATAACTTTCAGTTATCAGAGTTATTGATAAAAACATAAACCTAGTACCGCCTACTTCCTCTTGAGCCGCCTGGCTGGCGCCTAGCAAATTTTGACATCTCAAGTAATTAATGACCGATGCAACTTGCCTGTTTCAACGACGAAAAACGGAATATATTTCAAATTGGATAGCAGAAGAAACTACCTTACCCCAATCAGAGAAGACTTAGACACGGACACAACCAATTGGAACTACTTACCCCCACTACCCCTTACAAAGATATTAGCAGAAAGCACGGACATCTCGTCATCTATTGATCACACGACAGCTTAGACTAAAGAACTTCAAGACACACTCCAGACAAAAGACCACGTTAAACATTATTAAACTCAAGTAACTTTGCAATATATTGATATTTAAACATTATAATCCGCGCGATAGAAATAGAAGTTATTAGCAGCGTCGAAGCGCGTAATTTATATTATTTGGTAAAGACATTGATTTTATTATTACGAAACATTAATTGTGAACGTAAGATTGAACATTATTATCCGCGCGATACAAATAGAAACTACGAGAGAGTAAATGTGAAAGTAAATAGAAGTGTTCAACGGCGCGTACAAGTGAAGCAATTATTATTACAATTTAGCAAGTTACAAAGTGTTACTTACGAACTTTAACGACGTACTAAATACTACTAAATATCAGAACTTACATCATCTAATAGAACTAAATCGATTAATTCAGCATTGCAGAAAATACTAAACTTTGGAAAATATATATTAATTTGAAAAGAACGACTCAACTTTTAGTTACCATTATTCCTGACACCGCCCTTTGACTGTTATCTCGATTTTCTCTAGCCACTTCCCTAGATAAGAGTTCTCTAGCTTACAACTACCCCTGAGTACTACGCCCGGCACCCCTTATTTTAATCAGAACTCCAGAACTACTATACATCTAAAAATCCCACCTACAGTTATAAATCAACTCCACCCCGACGTACGGTTATAAATAGCTACCCAACTTAGTGGCAAATCTTCAGGAGAGCTACGAACGGTTATAAATGACTGCCCAACGTAAGCAACGGTTATAAATGACGTCCAATCTTGTGGCCTAATTAAAGAACTGTTATAAATGGTCTCCCAACTTGGCGCCTACGAATCTTCATAACCCCAGTACGGTGATAAATGGCGACCATCGTGATTGCTTGAATTTGAAGATCGAGGGACCAGTCAATAAAATTTAATTTTTCAACAATAAAATTCAGGAACACTACACTAAATCACACACCACCAAGTTTTAAATTCTGTGAGAAATTTTACTAGAGTCAGCACACCATTGGATTATTCATCATTTCATCAATACCCCCCCCCCCCTGGATCTTCATCTACAACATTTTCCCTCATCACCTGGGCACCTGGACATCACCTTTGGCCTGCCGCTGGACATCTGGACTACAAAAGGGTATCGTTAATCCAACTTAAGTGTCGAAAACTGAATTTTGCTCCTATTTTTATTTGAATTCAAAGTAAATTTTTTCAATTTAAATTTCAAATTTTTTTTTGTATTTTAATTAATTTTTATTTTTTAGTAAATTCAATTGTATTGTATTAGTTTATGAAATTAAGGAATAATAAAGTATTCCAAATCATGGAGCCAAATTCTGATACTCAGATATTATGTTCAGAACAGAATCCTACTTCTGAAAACAATGAAAGTGCCTCTGTTCCTATTTCTGACAACCTAGAAATTACTCAGCATGAAACAGAAAGTGACCTTGCTAGCTTGCCTGTTACACAACCCCCTGTTAATATCCCAGCTGTGAGTGCACCCACCCCATCGACTTCTACTCAGAACGCCATAAACTTAGACCCTAACCTTCCTTCTTTCAGTTTAGATTTTTTGTCACAAATTCAGACAATGATAGTAGGAATTTCTACACAAGTGAACGAACTTGCAACACAAAACACCACTCTTAAGAACGAGTTAAATTCCGCACTAGAAACACAGAACTCCACACTTGCTACTCAAAATCAACAATTGAGAGTCGAAATTGCCACACAAAACACCACGCTTAAGAATGAGTTAAATTCAACACTTGAAAGTCAAAATCAACAAATGACCACAATGAACTCCACACTAGAAACACGAATGAACGAATTTGCTACACAGAACTCCACACTTGAAAATCAGATTGCTAACATGAACACGAATATAAATTCAACACTTGAAAATCAAAATCAACAAATCACAACAATGAACGCTACACTAACAACATTAATCACTGAACACCGCACTCAGGTTACGTCTGAATTACAAAATTTAGACACTAGAGTCACAGCTCAAATTGCTACCTCAGAACAAGTGTTGACAAATCATATTTCCTCTGTAGAAAATCATGTCACCTCAGTAGAAAGGGTAACCTCTAGCAATTCTACAAAATTGGTATCCCTTCAATCAGAATTAGACCGACTTAGGCAAAGGGTAAGAGACCAGGAAAGCCTAATCGAACAAACCAGGGAAAATGCTTTGATCCCTCATGTTTGTAATACCCCATCAACATCTGCCTCTACTTCTTCCAACCCCCCTGATCCAGTACCTCAAGCCCCTGAGATACCAGAACCACCTGCACCATTACCCAGAACCAACAATGGATTGGATCAACGAGCTGCCAGCACTAATCAAATACCCCAAAATGTTGTAAATAATAGTTTTTCATTGCACAATTCGGATTTTCCATTACCGTATTTTGAAGATACATTGAAAACAAACCCTGTCAGATATTTAAAGGACCTAAAAACTTATTTTGCTTTACGAGGAGTCCCAGAACATCTAAAAATGATCTTTGTGAATCAATCTTTGAAATCTAACGCAGCTCGGTGGCTCCAAGTCATCGATCCCAACAACCTCCTGTCCATAGGTCAGTTTGAGGAAATGTTTTTATCTGAGTATTGGAGCGATAGCGAGCAAAGCCGTTTGAGATCGCGAATATTTCAAGGTAAGTACGACCGTAGCCACGGCCAAACCTATCTAGAATATTTCATTTCTTTGTGTGAAAGCCGCCAACTGCTTAAACCAGAAATTTTGGAGCAAGATTTTCTAAAGGCACTCCCGTCTCACTTTCCGCCTGTAATAAGAAATTGCCTTGTTGTCGCATCTCCTCAATCCACCACTGAGATGTTAAAATTACTAAAGTCAATGCAGGACCTAACTTATACTTCCACTAAACCATCGCACCCCATTGTGTCAGCTAACCAAACTCACCGGAAAAACATCAATCTGGTACAAACTTCTGACAGCCCGGAAAATTTCCAGATTGGGTTGCGGACAGGAAATTCTAATGAGGACCAGCAAAACAATGATTCTAGGGACAACAGACCTTATTGGCCCCAAACAGAGTACGTGCGGAACGCCCGCAATAATTGGCAAACCCGTGGTTTCCGTTTCAGGCCGTATGGCAATTACAATAATAGGCAAGGGAACAGTTACCGTGGTCAGAACAGACGTGGCTATGCAGGAAATAGGCCTAACTGGTTTAACCGAAATCAGTATAATCAAGGTTTTTTCCGCCCCTACTATAGAGGCTGGAATAATTTCAGGTACTCCCGCCGTAACAACAATAGTCAATATGAAAGGAACAATTCATATGAAAGTCCGAGAAATAGGCCTAACAACAACCCCCAAAGCAATGCAGAACCCCAGACTCAATCCCCAATACCCACCGTGACTTTAAACGAATAAGGGTTTTACATGCTCCTTCTGTGGACAACCCTGCAACTCCTATGAATCAAAATGAAGGAAATACTGGAAATATCGATATCATACATTGTGGTAGCAACTATGTAAATAATCTTCTTGGCTTCAAAACCTCACAAACTTGTGACATAAACCCCTTGCTGGCTAGCCGTGGGAAAACAAATCATGAATCTCATATGATGAAATTTCCCAAGGCAGCAAAGAATGTTCAAAATATTCCAGTAAGTGAAAGTAACAAGTTGACACTTAATACACCTCAGGAAACAAACATAATATTTTTGGAAAATAATAAATCTCCTAATAATCTGCAACTAGAAATAGAGAGTAACCATGCCAGTGCCAGCAGTGTGGAAGGCCTCCCCATTGTTGACAACAATCTAATTGTTGGTACTGTTATTTCTCCTCTTGTGAATGATGAAAGCTCCCTTATTCAGAACAGTAATAATCCTAGTCAGAATATTAATAATAATGTATACAACAATGTAAATATCTCGGGACATTTGCCAAACAACACAAACAGCGAAGAAACTGACATTGTAATTGGTATTTTGCAACGAGATGAACTATTGAGCACCCGACGTCGATCTCCGGTCATAGAGGTCAATATCGGTGAAAAAGCCTATCAAGTGACATTAGACACTGGAAGCGATGCTCAAGTCATCTCGCACTCGACTTTCCTAGAGTTACAGCGCACTAAAGCGATTACGCAAATACTGCCTGTATGCGGAATGACAGCATTATTAGCCGTAGGGAAACAAAGGTGTAGGATCAAACAACAATGTTTAGTGCCTATTACCTTAGCTGGGCAGACAGTAGAAATATTATTTCTAGTAATCCCTGGACTTAATCTGCCCATTATTGTCGGCTTAGAGGTATTCCAACAGTTAGAGGGAATAATTAACTTCAGAAATGAAAGTTTCGCTTTCATTGATGAGAACCAGCAGGAACAAGTTATTCCTTTCTGTGACAAGACACCTCACCCTCCTGCGACCGCTCACTGTGAACCAGATGTGAGCCAGGAAGAATTCTTCATAGAAACTCTGTCAATTTATGACCAACCCCTCCTCCACCTCAGTACAGACGAACCCTCTTGTATACAAACAAGAAATGACCTGCTCTCTACAACACAACTTTTAAGCGAAAATAACATACAAACTGGACTCCAAATAAATAACATCAACACACTAAATGAAATTAAAGAATTAATCACACTTAAAGTACAGGAAGCACACGATTTAGACCCCGCTACACGGAAGGATTTATTTGACGTGCTGTACAAGCATAAGGACTTATTCTCCAATAAAATTGGAAAGTGCCGTTTGTACACGCACAAAATAATCCGTCCATCTACCACTGTAGTAAGACACAAGCCCCGACATATCCCACTCAGTTTGCGTGAGAAAGTCTCAGCTGTCATACAGGACATGTTATCACAAGGGATCATTGAAAATTCTACCAGCCCCCATTGCAACCCCCTGTGTATAGTACTTAAGCCCTCTGGACAAGTACGTCTTACAATTGACGCTAGGTCAATTAATTCTGACTCCCAAGAAGACCATTACAGACCTTTGACATCAGATGAACTTCTTACCCGTGCTAAAGAAGGAAACTATTTCTCTACAACAGACTTAGTTTCCGCCTTCTGGCAAGTACCCCTGGATGTAGAGTCACGCGATTTAACTTCTTTCAATTATCAGGGACGAAATTTCCGTTTTACTCGAACACCCTTCGGGTGCCGCACTTCCTCGTCTGCCCTCTTGCGTGCATTAGCTCTGACCTTTGATTGGCAGACGGATAACTTCATTATCCCCTACCTTGATGATATTCTGGTAGCCTCCAAAACCAAAGCTGAACACCTGTCCCACATAGACCAGACTTTGGGAAAACTATTACATGCAGGTTTCACCCTCAATATTTCGAAATGCCACTTTTTTCAAAAGGAGGTGAAATTTCTCGGATATATTATATCCGGGAAGGATTGCCGAATAGATGAAGAAAAAGTGGAAGCCATCTTGAAAATCCCAGCCCCCCGTAATCAGAAGCAACTTAGATCTTTTCTTGGCGTATGCCAATACCAGTCACGCTTTGTAATCAATTACTCCCAGGAACTTTGCCCCTTAAAGCCACTCCTCAAGAAAAATCAAAAGTGGACATGGACCCCAGAGCAAGATGCTGCCTTTAACCGGGTTAAGCAATTGTTTGCGGAGTCTATTAAGCTTCAGAAACCGGAAGAAGGAGAAATGCTGTACGTACAAACCGACGCCAGTGCAAAAGGCATAGGAAGTATCCTTTTTCAGGTGATAGATGGCGAAAAACGCATTATTGCGACTGCTAGTAAAGGTCTGACTATCCCCCAGTCCCGAATGTACCCCACAGAGCTTGAAGTGTATGCAGTCTATGAGGCCCTCAACAAATACAAACACTACATTTACAACCGTAGAGTCACCGTATTATGCGACCACATGAGTCTCAGTTTCCTGAAACAGTGTAAGTTAAGTAACTCACGTGTATCACGTCTGATCAGCGCCATCACAATGTACGATATTGAGATCCAACATATTAAAGGATCGCTAAATTACCTTCCCGACCTGTTTTCACGGTTGCCTAACCACCCTGGAATGTCTAGTTTAGAAGGTCAGGTTGAAAAAGAAGTGAAAATTATGAGAATTTCTGTTAATGACCGACATCAGTTGAATAAGAAACTTGGAAACTTATCAAAATTGCAGTCTGAAGACCCCTATTTGTCCACTCTTCAGAGTGAGTTGCAGGAAATCCAACCACCAGCCCCTAGCCCAGTAAATGAAACTAATGTACAGAGTACCTTAGCTACCCATAATGGCATCATTTACAAATTCTGTGGAAAGGAAAACCCCGCCTGGCGCCCATACATCCCCTCTTCTATCGAAAACGACATTATTGTCAGTTACCATGAAAATCTAGCCCACAGTGGAACAGAAAAAATGATCGATTCCATTAGCGAGCATTTTTATATCAAACAACTTGGTAGAAAAATCAGACTTTTCCTGAAAACATGCCATCTATGTCAAGTAGGCAAAAGTAAAAACACCGCCTACGAAGTTTCAGTCAATTCTATCGAAGCTACCAAGCCTAACCAATTGATTTGTGGTGACATTTTAGGTCCTTTGGTGCGGAGTAACTTCGGTTGCCAGTTCATCTTTGTTATGGTGGACACATTTTCTAAGCTAGTTGCCTTATACCCCCTCCGTAATTTATCTACGAGTATTTGCTTGAAAAAGGTAGAAGAATACGTGAATATTTATGGCAGCATTGAATCTTTTCTTACGGATAATGCCAGTATCTATTCTAGCCCCAAATGGAACTCAGGACTGTCAAAACTAAATATAAAGACCTTACACTGCTCAGCTTATAATCCATCAGGCAACATATCAGAAAGATATATCAAACAAGTAATTTCATACCTCCGACTGTTAACTCATAGACAACACAAAAATTGGTTCAAGTACATAAAGCCCATTCAGGCTATTCTCAATGAAACGCCACACCATGTCACTAAAGAAATCCCGTTGCAAGTCGTAACACACTGTAAAATAGACCCTCTCTTCAAGAACACCCCTCCTGTGTTACCGACATGCCATAAATCAGATCTTGACATCTGCAATTCCATCCTCAAACGCCTTCAGAGCAGGTGGCTTAAGAGAAAACAAAAACCCAGACGCATCCGCAAAAAGTGGAACCCCGCTCCTGGAGATTACGTACTTTTAAAGTCACATGTAATTTCTAGCACACTTCACAATCGTCAGAAAAAATTCAGCCTCCCTTTTAAAGGCCCCTACCGTGTCAATGCAAAGTTTGGAACTGACACCTTCCAACTAACCAACATCAAAAACCCCAAGAAAATCCTTGGCAAGTACAGGAAACACTTGCTAAAGCCTTATCATGTAATGGCCCACAGACCATAAGACAGCAGAAAGTTTAAAGCAGAAGGAGAAGTAAAAAGGATTATCGACCAGGACTCAGGAAAACGTTTTATCAGACGGACATTGTAAAATAATTAGAGTGATTCATACTTCTCAAATTAATGTTTTACCTGACGTTATATATAACGAATGTGATACTTACAAGGTAGAGTGTAATTAGCCTCCCCGTGGTTGTTGCAAAGACTATGATGAGATGATTCTTATTCTATAAAATAGGGTGAGACATCACAACAGCCATGCCACTACAGATATAAGTGCAACAAATAAGTTTATTGCCATTGTTAGTGAACCTTTGTATATATGTAATTTTAAGATAGGCCACTCCCTTTATTTATTCAACTGAAGAGTTAAAACATTCATTTGACAAAGGTAATCACACTATTATTTGAAATAGTAAATAAGTAAACATTGAAATTTCGACATATTTGAATTTTATTGGAGTAGTACACAGAGTAAGAATAACTAAATTTTGTTAATTTTTCAAAAAGAAAAATTATTTTACATAAACAATATGGACAGGAAATAACCCTCTCCCTACACTAATTAAGTAGAATTGCATAGCAAAAGTGAAGTAAAAGAATGATCAGAGTTAAGTAAGAATTTGAAAGTGAAATAGTTATTGAGAAATATGTGTGTTAACAAATAAGAATCTTGAAGGTAAAACAATGAGAAATATAACAAAAGGTAAGAAATAAATGTATGATAAACAAAATGAGTGAATAATTAAGATGGTACAATATATATCTACGAGGAAAATATGAAGTAATGATAGTTATGAAGTGAGAAATATGAGAATAAATGAGGAAATATGATAACGAGTATTAAAAGTAATATGAAAGAAAAGAATGATAATGAGTATTGAGATTAATAAAGAAATTGTGAAGGTAAGACATAAAAGATGATTTATGAGGTTAGAATAATGGAAACAAGGTAAAAGAATATTGAAAGAATGAAAAGGAACATTAAGAAATGATTATTAATGAGGTAAATAGATAAAAAGGAGTAGGAAGAAAACATGTGTAATCTGAATATAATATCAGTGTATTAAGTAGACCAATGAGGAAGATTAGCGTACTCCAACGTTTGACATCAACAATATATGGATTATCATCAAAAATCAGCGTTATGCAAGAAGCTATTGAAATTAATATTAATATCAAGAAATTCGAGTGTATTTTATAATTTTATTTGTGTATAAGGTATAATTATGATTTTGTTTTACTAGTTAATCAAATGGACTATGAACTCAGCAAAATGTGTACTACGACCAAGAAGAAAAGTGACCAATTCAAGGTAAAATAATGTTAAAAGTGTATTTTATTGATTATGAATTTATTTGTGTATGTGTAATTACGGCAGAATTAATCAAAAGTATAGATGATGTAAGGATCTAAATTTTTCAAGAACAGATATTGAAAACAAAGACAATTGATCGAAAAGCTAATATCAAAGTAAAACACAATAGAGAAAACCCACGAAATGATTCGAAGTGACGACGGAGGATTATTTTAGGGAATCGAAAAATTAAATTTCCATATTTCATTCAAAAAAAAAAACACCGCCACTCTTCAAATTCCAGATTGGGTATTATAATGATCATAAAATCCCGCTTGTATTGACGTCGACATCTCTACATCGCGTGAGTTTTTTAATCATTATGCGGACATCTTGTAACCGTACTTTGTACTCAACACAGACGACAATCTCATATATAGCCCCTGTACGATTGACAATACGCACCCTACTGTTTATACTTCCACACATAACACCTAACTTCAAACATTCATTCCCCATATAACACCTAACTTCAAACATTAATTACTCCATTAAGGAAAAAGCGACAAGGAAACCAATTACACCCATCAATAGCCAATAACAACCCTTAC
Source organism: Ectobius pallidus (assembly GCA_964059195.1). Classification (NCBI taxonomy): domain Eukaryota; kingdom Metazoa; phylum Arthropoda; class Insecta; order Blattodea; family Ectobiidae; genus Ectobius; species Ectobius pallidus. Next base: position 21,702,514 of record CAXKWD010000008.1, read on the forward strand.
AGTTTGATATATTACACATAACTTTTTATTAACCCGTTCCATCATTTTAATATAAAAACCTTAATAACTCTTTTCATTTTTATCACATCCACTACAAATTAATACCATTGGAAGCCCCGTAAAATAGCCCATCAGGATTAAATAACCAGAACTATGATAACTTTCAGTTATCAGAGTTATTGATAAAAACATAAACCTAGTACCGCCTACTTCCTCTTGAGCCGCCTGGCTGGCGCCTAGCAAATTTTGACATCTCAAGTAATTAATGACCGATGCAACTTGCCTGTTTCAACGACGAAAAACGGAATATATTTCAAATTGGATAGCAGAAGAAACTACCTTACCCCAATCAGAGAAGACTTAGACACGGACACAACCAATTGGAACTACTTACCCCCACTACCCCTTACAAAGATATTAGCAGAAAGCACGGACATCTCGTCATCTATTGATCACACGACAGCTTAGACTAAAGAACTTCAAGACACACTCCAGACAAAAGACCACGTTAAACATTATTAAACTCAAGTAACTTTGCAATATATTGATATTTAAACATTATAATCCGCGCGATAGAAATAGAAGTTATTAGCAGCGTCGAAGCGCGTAATTTATATTATTTGGTAAAGACATTGATTTTATTATTACGAAACATTAATTGTGAACGTAAGATTGAACATTATTATCCGCGCGATACAAATAGAAACTACGAGAGAGTAAATGTGAAAGTAAATAGAAGTGTTCAACGGCGCGTACAAGTGAAGCAATTATTATTACAATTTAGCAAGTTACAAAGTGTTACTTACGAACTTTAACGACGTACTAAATACTACTAAATATCAGAACTTACATCATCTAATAGAACTAAATCGATTAATTCAGCATTGCAGAAAATACTAAACTTTGGAAAATATATATTAATTTGAAAAGAACGACTCAACTTTTAGTTACCATTATTCCTGACACCGCCCTTTGACTGTTATCTCGATTTTCTCTAGCCACTTCCCTAGATAAGAGTTCTCTAGCTTACAACTACCCCTGAGTACTACGCCCGGCACCCCTTATTTTAATCAGAACTCCAGAACTACTATACATCTAAAAATCCCACCTACAGTTATAAATCAACTCCACCCCGACGTACGGTTATAAATAGCTACCCAACTTAGTGACAAATCTTCAGGAGAGCTACGAACGGTTATAAATGACTGCCCAACGTAAGCAACGGTTATAAATGACGTCCAATCTTGTGGCCTAATTAAAGAACTGTTATAATGCATACTTAATGATATGTCTAAAGAGCAGCTATGATTTTTCTTCATGAAAATAATTCCATGGACTTTCCAGGGAAATTATTTTGGTTCAAACAGTAACAAAAGTAGTGGATTTTTTTAATGACTTTGAGAGGAATGAATAAGCTAGTGGGCCTACTTCTAAGTAACGCTAAGGTGGCGCCTCAGCTCAGATTCGTTGTTCTGTGGCTGTGCTGACTGAGTTTATAATGGGAAATGCCGAAAATAAGGATAGTTTACTATGAAGCCTACTATGGGCAAGAATTGGAAGAAATTAATTGTTAATGTTTTAGACCTATAACTAATTGAACTTTGTCTTCTAAAGAGTATATAAAGAGTATATAAAATTCTGAAGTAAAATAATGTACTACATATTACTGATAGTAATATGGGCCCAAGTAAAAGGCCTGTGTACATTCGTGTTGTTTCATCATGAGTGGGCATATTAATAATACAATTCTTTATTTAAGTGGGATATTTATGAAAATTGGCAGCTTAAATGGAATTAACGATTTTATAGTAGAGCCTTTTTTTCAGAAGTTTAGGGCTATCCTAAAAATTTAGAGCCAATTTTAGGCACCTAAATCAGCATTTTTGCAACCTAAAAGTTCAGTCTATTCATCCCAGTTATTACATTGCCTTACAGGTAGGCCTATAGCAAACATGTTCCATATTATGGAAACATAAATATTGCCAGCTTTGCTCTCTAAAAAATAATAAAGTAAAATTTTCTGTACATTTACATTTTTAATAGTAACTTATATCCTTTGTGCAAAAAAGCGAACTTGCTGCAAATGTTTCATAATTTTGTCAGACCGGCGGAGGAACAATCATTCTTCCAAATATAATATTTTAGTTTAGCCGTGAAAATAAAATGTATTTTGCTTTACTTTCAAACAAAAGTAGCCTACACAAAGAAGGTAACGTTTCGCATTTGTATTATATTTTTATTTGAATATGAGTTACTTTTCCGGAAGATATCGCATGTCCTCACTACTGCCACATGAACATCCCTAAACATAAAATTCCCATTCGTAAAGGTCTTAAACTTGTGAAAGTGGTAAATTAACAAACTCACAATGTAAATAACGAAACATAATGACAAAAAGCTGTGCTTTGTCGGATTTGAACCTAACCCTCGCATGCAAAGGCCAAGACGCTTACTTGACTACTTTGAGATAAAGGACATTTAAAGGAAGCTAATTTTCTGGATGGGTTTATAATTTTGTACGTCCCTTAACACTTGAGGAAACTTCTTCAAACAAACGACTGAACCTATGCATTGACGCATTGTTTTGAAGACTCTTTTAAGGCTCCCCATGTATATAAATACCTTTTAAAACGAAAACATGCGGCTTCATTGGACAAAACAAACAAACTAGAAAATACCTGTAAGCTTATGCAACATCTAAAACTCATTCTTGGAGTATTCCTCCCCTCTCCTTCTCCTTGGGGTATATTTCTTTACCACAGGCCTAGATGTATAAAAATGTCGCTTTTTTTGTCGGACTTTGCATGAGATTGAGTGGCACAAATAAACGTATATGCTTGAAGCTAGAGTCAATATAGGAAACAGCTTTTGATGCGAACGTCAAATGCCGACAGCCAAATCATTTTATACAGAACGACTTCTTTATGCCGACGAACATCTGACTACTGCTTAAGAATAAACCAGAGTTTAAACAACATTAATTTCATGGTAACCACTTCAATCTATTACTTAGGTCTACGCCTTATTATGAAAGCCCTACTAAATATAATTAACAGAAAATCAAGTTTATGATTTCTTCTGGAAGAGAGTTTCTTGTCAGTTTTTTTACTTCATTCGTCAACTGTTTCGATTATAATTTTATCACCATTATCTTCATGTAACTCTTTGCAGTTAACTCGAGTGTTCAACACGACAGTACCTCAACTCACTTATGTATGTATTAATTTCTCATTAATGCAAGTATCATTTTAATATGTAAATAAAAAATTGGTGATGATTTTAATTGAAAGGATTCATCCCTTGTAGGCTAGTCCGATCTGTATCAATATAGAAGGGTATTGAAGGCACTGATACAGATTTAACTCAATGTCGGTCTGGGTGGAGCAGTCAGTATCACGCTGGCTTTCTATGCCCAAGGCTTGGGTTCGATTCCGGCCCAGAGCGATGGCTTTTATGTGTGCATGAATCTGACATGTCCATGTTTGTAGCTTTACAGGCATGCAAAAGAACTCATGCGGGACAAAATTCCGGCATACCGGTGACTGTCACAGGCCTAGGTTGCAGGACATCCCCTTCGTTAAATAACTATACAACCAACCGTAATCACAAACATAAGTAGGCCTAAATTATTGATGTTCAATTTATTAATTCCAAAAGTAATGCTTCACACATCGGATAAAAAATGGCGTAAATTTCTGGAATTCAAAATTTGTTGCTGGTACGATAACAGCAAAGTCTTTCTTATACCTGTAGGCCTACGGTTTTCCGGCCCGACTACATACCTCTGTACACATGGACTTTTTAATAGTACTGACAACTTTATTGGTTTGGATACGATTTCTATAGAACATAAATATGATTAACAGATTTCAGATAATTATTAATCATAAATCTTCCGTAGATATTTTATTCCTTATATGCTATGCATTTCTCGCAAGTTTTCCCATCCCCCAAGCAGGTTCATTTTCAAGCCAGTCTTCTCAATCGTGATTACCATCAATTTCGTAAAGGAGGATAAGGCTTAACCTTCCTTTAAAAAGCTGCACTAGACTCCGTGGCGCTACAGGCCTTGAGGGGACAGGGCCTACCATCCGACCACTGCGTCATCTACCATCGACAGATATCAGTATTGGACGGCATGTGGTCAGCATGCCGACAATCACTGCCTTTATTGATGACTTTCGAGACCACAGTCGTTACATCAAGTATCTCCTCAGTTGTTCTCATCAGACCGAGTGCACTTCGTTCCAGATCTCCCAACCCCCCCCCCCAAAAAAAAATCCGAGGCCTGTGAATCCGCAGTCAGCAACGCTAACCAAGATCAAGCAGGCAGTACCCTCTCATTATATATTCTTAAAATTAAGGAAAGGGTCCCCCTTAATTTCTACTTTGGAAATATTTACATGGATCATCTTTTAAAGAATCTTTTCATTTTAAATTCAATTCCGGGATAAAATTCCAGTACCGAAGGAGTTCTCTTATGGAAAAGTGCCAAGGGGATTGATGAAAGAAATAAACGTCCAAGATATCCTTGCTGTAGGCTCTGGTAGCCTATATCGGTAACTTCAAATGTCTACTTTGTTCAAAGTTCTGTAAACACTACATGGAAGCAATAATTTCTTACACTTAGGCAGCAACAGTCAATATGAATCGCTGATACTGAAAATACAAACGTATCTTAATCGAGAGTCTTATACCAATTAAGATACCTGAGAGATGTTATTCCTAACCACTACCTCAGAACTGTATACTTTGCATTGTTTCATAGTGTTCTGTGCTATGGTTTGTTGTTCTGGGGTAATTCCTCAAGCATAAACTCAATACTTCTATTACAAAAGAAGGCTATAAGAATTATGAACTTTAGTTGTTATAATGATCATTGCAAGCCTCTGTTTATAGAAAACAGAATTTTGACTATTGTAAACCAGTATATTTATGTATGTTTATTTTATGTCAAACAGAGGCATAGCAGCCTAAAAACAGGTGACCAAGTTCATAGTTATAATACAAGATGGAGACATCAATTGTATCCAGAACAGAATAGACTCAGTTGTACCATGTCATCCTTTAAATCTGTTTCTGCACGCATGTTTAATATGTTGCCTCGCAGTGCTATTGACGTAAACTTGAAGACTTTCAAAAAAATTGTTCACAACTGGTTATTGCATAACCCATTCTATAACTTAACTGAATTTTATGAATCAGAACACTCTGCTATTATTTTCTAGTTTTTATACTAAGACGTGATCTGTAACAAATTTTGTTCTTTGGTCAAATATTAAATAAATAAATAAATTGTATGTTCGATTACTCCTATTTTTAAATATAGATACTGTAGGTCTATGTATAAAACTGGGACTTCTGAAACTGAACGATTTACCTGCAATAAAATGTCCTTATTTCACAACACTCGTATCTAGACAACATCTATGTATAGAATTATGTTAGGTTTAATGTGTATTTTTCACCTTAGCCACGGTGTTTTACATACATTTAAAGTGCATTCTGAAGTTGTGTCAATATTATCCCATCCTCCTGACAACAAACAGTCAAACCCTTCGTCAATTCCATCCGGGGGGGGGGAGGACAATGTAGAACTGAATAAGTAAGTAGAGCTTACTTCATATCGAAGATGATGTTTCAGATTTACAAAATACAGTATGTATTCTAACAATCTTCATTTCATTTACTTACGATTTTACTCAACTGCTAGATGTTTTATTTAAATAATTTATTGAACAGAAGAATAATTATAAAATTATATTCATTAACTCTGACGTCATTTTTACATAAATTGCATGAAGAACATAATTTTATTTTTAATATATTGTTTGTCGTAGTAAATATAAATAACTAAATGAATAATACGAATTTTATGCTGTCACATGGGCATAAAAGTAAAGTAAAGTGATCCCTATACAGGCCATGGAGGACCAGAGGGTTCCAGGAGGTTGAGGCTCCCAGATTTTGGACATTCGGCACGTGAAGGTGGTAAGGTTGTCAGCCTTACGCACCGGCCGCCTTTACCCCCAGGATTGCTCCTGGTACTCATTTCTGGTAGAGGCTGAGTCGACCCCAGGGCCATAGTGCCACCAGAAGGATTAGGCCAATTGAAAAACTCCAACGATCTCATCGGGAATCGAACCCGCGACCTTCCGGTCTGTAGCGCAGCGCCTCGACCACTACGCTAAGGCGTACCCCATGTCACATGGGCATACAGATTCGAAATGAAACGATTAAAACAGAACTACAAATTCATGCCGTACATGCAAATCATAAGCCTACATAAACAATGAAAACGATTGGTAATTAAGAAGCTAAAAACCCGTCTTGGAGATACATTTCACGATTAAACTTCGCCGCCAGGGAAAGAGAAAGACTTCGCTTCGAGTTCCCTAGCCCGAAAATACCCCGAATGGTGAGTTTCATCAAAATCATTCAATGTTTTCCTATTGAGGTCTACATTCTTCATCCCTCTTTTCGTTCACCTATGTAAAAAGCCAGATCTCTGTGTCCCACAACATTATAATCAAATGAATCCATCACAGCGGGCTAACAAGATCGAACGATCGACAATCCCATGTGTTATGTTGAAAAAATCGCGATGCTCTTATTTCTAAGTTGCTATGACTAAAAATCAAGTCCACCTGCAATCGATTTCACAATGGAAATGTAATGCCGGTAGCGAAAACAGATGCTTTGATAGCGCAAAAAAATAAAATACACTTTTCTGGCAGTTTTTCACTCATAACTCGCAAACGAAACCAGAAATTAAAAATCCGGCTTCGAGGTGCATTCGGCAACCCTTCGGTCCATTTATGTTAAAAACTTGAGATCTCTCCGTGCAATAGATTTGCTAGGTAAAAAAAAAGTAAAGCGATCCTTGTAAGGTTAAGGCTCCCAGATTGTGATATACGGTGCATGAAGGTGGCAAGGTTGTCAGCCCTACGCACCGGTCGCTTTTTACCCCCAGGAATACTTCTGATACTCATTTCTGTTAGAGACTGAATCGACCCTAGGGCCATAGTGCCACCAAAAGGATTAGGCCAATTGAAAAATCTCAATGACCTCAACGGGAATCGAACCCACGATATTCTGGTTTGAAGTGCAGTGCCTTAACCACTACACCACGGAATACATTTGCTAGAAATTTATCTAAACAGACAGACTGATAAACAATTGCTCTTATTACATAGATTTAGCCTATATTATTTTGAAAGATCCATTGAATTACAGGTGCATGAGGACTAGGTTATACCGTAAAGCAGGTTTAAGAGTAAGAGGCGTTAATAATTTTGACCAAATATTGTATGAGCTGCGGTTTGAAAAGTTCTTACAAATTCTAACTGTAACAAATTTATATTTCATATCACGAGATATTAAAAATTAGATCCAAATATTAAAGAAAGCTGGCCCAGGCACATGAACCTGCTACATAGCTCTTAATCTCCTCTAAATTAACCCGTTGATGCAATGTTGTAATATAGCTAGCTAGAATGTCCCAGTGTTCGCCTGAGGTGGCTCTCTGATTTAGAACTTGATTCAACAAACAGTAAGTATCTCTCACGGTATTCCGTCGGCAGCTGATGAAGTAACTACCAGGCAATGCCGAGGAAACATCCATGCATGCGATTTGCACGCAACCGATTTTACCTCAGTGCAAACACGGCGTTAGTCCATTATAGAGAAACAAAAACAATTGCAAGTCAAATTAATAATAAAAATCAGGTAAACTGATGTTACAAAGTGCCAGTATGTTTTTGTTTAATCAGTTATAATTGTAATTATGGTATGCAGAAAATAAGTATTTTTTTAAATTGATTTCCCAGTTAAGCTCCAGATTGATTCATTAGTATGGCTTACGGAAGAACAAAGGTCCAGTTTTTTTTTATCAGATTAAAGTCGTCCAGCAGCAGCTGAACTATACAGATTTGTGATATCTTACCAATCGCACACTCACTTAAAGATACAAAAAAAAAGTCAAAATGGCCGGTTTCGGGATTAGAACCAAGGACCTCCATCTGGGCAACCTCGCTCAGTTTAACGGTCTAGTTTGATAAGCATATTTAAAGGAATAGTGTTATTTGTCATAGCTAACTGTATTGCAATTTCCAAAGTCATATATGATCACAGTAAAACAATATATTGTCATGATAACTGATTTGCATTTCATAAATTCTTTCTAATATATTACCATAAAATAGGCACTAAATTGGGCACTATTACGATACCGGCCAACCGATTTGGTCAAATATCAATAGACGTCTTCCCACGGACATTATAAATGCGTGTATGAAGTTCCATGAAAATCCGATAAAGCGTATTTGAGTTACCGCGCCTTTAAAATAGACACTAAATCGGGTTTTACTCCGGTACCGGCAAACCGATTTGGTCTATTATCAACAGGCTTCTTCCCATGGATATTGCAAATGAGTATACCAAGTTTCATTAAAATCCGATAAAGCGTTTTTGAGTTATCGCGCGTACAGGCACACGGACAGACAGACGGACGGTCGCACAGACGGACAGACATTTTCCCGTCCCCCACACAATCTCATAAAGTATCATACTGGAACTTAATAATCAGAGTACGTTCAGTAGAAGCAAAATAACCTTATCATTTTAATCTGTAGTTGTAGGGCTGTATGAGGGACATTCTCTTGTGAACTTAGCGACATCTAGTACTAGGCCACTAATGAATAGGCAGTGAACTCTAAGGGCCTGTATTACCACCTGCCGACAATTCCTCCCGATACGTGACTTCCAGATAGCTTAACTAGAAGATGTCTTGTAATAAAGGGTGCGGCAGAGGAAACGGACGTTTTTGAAATAACCATAACTCAGAAGATTTTCAAGTTAAAGAATATTTAATTACACAGAAATGAAGCGTGTGTAATGCAGTTTCTGTTGACTATTTCAGAATTACCTCCGAAAAATAAATGCCATCAATTGACGCAACAATGGAATTATCTAACATTCAATCTCATTAATAATAACCTTGAATGTCCGGGTGGCGCCGTGTCATCATGTCTAAAACCGACGTTTCGGCCCTCATGTTGTGGCCTTCTTCTGGGTATACGCAATAACAGTGTGGTGTGGTGTGGTGTTGCTAAATTTGGAATCTTCGGTCCTTATTTTTTTGAAGAGGACAATACCACAGGGACAGTGACTTCATGCTCAACAGGTTCCTGCTTCCGGAACTACGCAGCCGAAGACTAAACACGCAGCAAATTTGGTTCCAACAAGATGGTGGCACACCGCATACTGCGAGAGCATCAAATGCAAGTGGTTCGCGACATGTTTCCTCAACATGTGGTCTCCCGTTTTGGCGACATTGGCCTCGCTCCCCTGACTTGTCCATATGTGACTATTTTTTGTGGGGTTACCTCAAATCAAAGGTTTACTTAAACAAACCCCGTAACATCCAAGAACTAAAAGAGTTCATTCGTGTAGAAATCACTAATGTGGAGGAAGAAATGTTGGGAAGAGCAATGCAGAATTTCGAAGTGAGGTTACGAGAGTGTATACAGAAAGAAGGTCGTCACTTGACGGACCTTATTTTTCGGAGGTAATTCTGAAACAGTCAACAGAAACTGCATTATACAAGTTTCATTTCTGTGTAATTAAATTTTGTTTAACTTGAAAATCTTCTGAGTTATGGTTATTTGAAAAACGTCCGTTTCCTCTGCCGCACCACCGTACCACCGCTGAACTGCTATCGGGAAGACCGCAGTAAAATTTTGTAAAAGGATCCTTAGGTCGTTTAGCAAAGAGGTGTGTTTGTTGTAGTTCGGTAGGCGTCCGCTAGGTGCGGAAGCTCGAATTTGTATTTGTACAATTAAATTACACAAGAACATATCGTTTTAAGTGCATTAATCGATTTGTGCAGTTCTATCTCATTCATAAGTGAGCATAAAATGACATTTTTGTGTAAATTAAATCTTCCGGCATCAATTCTAAAATCCAGGTGGCCAGGATGCTTGGGAGTGCTGCCATCTTGTTTCCAGCAAGCTTCCCTAACTAGCAGTTGGAAATTTGTCAGCCACTCCATCCTCCTGCTAGCTTATCTGGAAGTTGTTTTGCCAGACAGATTTTGTCAGGAGATCATAATACGCAATTCTTGGCCAACTTCCAGATAGGTTCTCTATCTGGCAGACAAATATGATATCAGGTGGTCGTCATACAGGCCCTAAATCCAACAGCAATCCAAGAAAATGGATTTCTTTGGGCCTGTATTACCACCTGCCGACAATTCCTCCCGGTACGTGACTTCCAGTTAGCTTAACTAGAAGATGTCTTGTAATACCACAGCTGAACTGCTATCAGGAAGAACACAGTAAAATTTTGCAAAATGGTCCTTAGCTGATTGAGCAAAGAGGTGTGTTTGTTGTAGTTCGGTGGGCCTCCGCTAGGCGTGGCAGCTCGGGTTTGTATCTCTACACTTAAATTGCACAAGAACATATAGTTTTAAGTCCATTAATTGATTTGTGCAGTTCTATCTCATTCATAAGCGAGCATAAAATTACATTTTTGTGTAAATTAAATCTTCCGGTATCAGTTCTAAAACTCACGTGGCTCAGAAGCTTCGGCGTGCTGCCATCTTAATTCAACCAAGCTTCCCTAACTAGCAGTTGGAAGTTTGTCAGCCACTCCATCCTCCTGCTAGCTTATCTGGAAGTTGTTTTGCCAGAAAGATTTTGTCAGGAGATCACAATACGCAATTCTTGGTCAACTTCCAGATAGGTTCTCTATCTGGCAGATAAATATGATATCAGGTGGTCGTCGTACAGGCCCTATAAGTTCAATTGTTTATTATCTACTTTGATTGCGTCAACTGAAACACAACAACATTAAACGAGTACTTGGCGGTAAAGTAAAAAGTAACGTAAATTCGGGATGTGACAAGGAGATCGGTGACAACTATCTCTTGATTTTACTACTACTTTACTACAAAGAAAATTTATTATTCCCGATTTTATCAGAAAAAATGCTCTAAAGATTTTCTTTAACTTTTTTAAAACGGTGCTAAAAAATAGTATCTGAATCTTTTTTCTCGAAAATTATCTTAAGGGTAGTTACAAGCCAGTCATTGTTTGCATATTAGAAGCGAACGATATGCAGGTCCTTTTGGGTGAGGCTGTAACAGCTGAATATGCACTCACTACAATATGACAACTTATTCTATATCAGAATGTGAGGTGAGAAATAATGCCCACACTTAAGGTAGAAAAGTTCATGAATGTAACACATGAGAAACACTACACTGTCAGACTGCATCGTGCTGTCTTATAAGAACTTTTCCATTCATACGTAACGTGTTTGATATTGGGCAATGATATTTAGCAATTACTCAGATGTAGACCAATTACGATCGTTTTTCTTATAAAGTGTTTGCTTTTAATACAAGGATGCGATTGTATTTGATAAACGTCTGAAATAATATAAATGTACATTGATTAAAATCACAAGTTCAATTCGGTGCAGGCCAGTTCATGTTTTTTTATTCTGTTCTGCTATTAGCTTATCTGAATTGGGTTAACTATGTCTTATATGCGCCATTGGTAACACTGGTTACAACATGGTAACGGATGGTTGATTCATAGTATGCCTTGATCTCTCAGTGGTAGTTTTGATTTTATATAACAAAGTACGAAAGTAACTGTTATTTGTATAATCCATTACATTTTTATTCATGCAATAGTCTTAATAAATCAAACTCAAGTTTATCAGTTTCATCAGATAAACTCGCTTCTGCTGCGCAGTCGCGAATCTAGGCCTATCGATATAGGCTATTCGTAAACTCTCGTGGGAATACCTATGAGAAAGTGTGTATTCTCTTTGTGGAGTAGTAAGTAGCCTATATCGAACATGTTGACAGAAGGTCTGTTTGTCAATGTTAATGATTTCATGCTCATATAACACGATTTTGGTCAATGTTGACGAAAGGAAAAGAAAAGAAATACGAATACCGGTACCTATTTAACTGGTGTCTTGGATAGCTCCAGAACAGACGCACAGACAGTTGCCTAAATACGTTTTTTTACGTCAGTATTCAGCCTTCAATACATTTCTAAACTTAAAGAGTTCCCTGTGCAATAAGAAATATCAATATACTATAACTAATAAATAAAGATTTAACTTAACGCACATTAACAAGTTGAAGTTGACCACTGTAACAGTACGTTAGACTTGGCGTTATGTTAAATACTACTACAAATAAAATGATGTTACTCTCAATATGCTCAAATGAACGCATTTTCGGGAATAATTAATTACATTTCAGAGGGCATGTGAAGTTACAGCTTTAATTAAATAGACTAGTCGTTTCTAAATTGGCATGGCGCCATTTTGAAGCTGGGCAATGCATCACCGATCGACCATACATGTATCGAATACACTCTACAACATGAATAAAAATAAGTCAAGCAAGTTACTCTCAAATTTACAGCTAAACTGCAGTTTAACAGCTGTGCCTATTAAATGTAAGTTGTGTCGCAAAAACAAAATTACTAACTGTTTACTATCTAGAGTTTTATCTATTATTTACTTTTAGCGAATCTAAAGCTTGATATTAATGTCATTCATCTAATAATAGTTATTAGATTATTTATTATTAAATTATTTACAGCAGCCCATTATAATGATGACAGGTCCGCATCAAAAGCACTCGATGTCGATCTTTACATAGATCATTCGAGTATTTAACTTTAGTATAGGTCTAATACAGTATTTTACCAGTACGCTAGGCCTATAGTACTGAACTATTTCATTTAATATATCTCATAATTTTGTTCCATCGAACAAAGAAAGCACTAAAATAAAACCATTAAATTGAAAACGAATGAAAAACACTATAGATATTATAAATAATAAAACAAGAGGTAAATGTTGATACCTCAACATAAAATAATCATTCTTCTTTTCCTTGGGTATATCTCTCCCTTTTAGGGACGTTTAAGCGACCCACGCCACCCGGGCCTTATATGGCCGCGACTCGTCTGGGTAAGGATTACCTATTGGATCATGTACAGATAGGGGGGAAAAAAGCGGACCGACTCTTGTAACTGATTCCAGAGCCTTGTGATACGTAAATAAATGTAAGAGATGTAACGGAAACATTTATTTTCCCAAAGAATGCAAATTACGTGAAATTATTTCTCAATTCAAACGATTTAACGGCTGTAGAACAAATTTCAATACATTCCCTGCTATCCTGTGAATGCCGCTAGGCATGCGCAACTTAGGGGTAACTTAGATATTTTAGTCGGTCCGCCTTTTTTTCCCCCAAGGCCTACCTGTACATACTTTTTTTGACCAAACAAGGACATGAAAGGCCCCCCGGATGAGTGATCAGACCAATGCCGGAACCACCTCCGAGACAACACGAACACATGCGAGACACACCATTTACACAAACATTCACTCTAAACAAGGCGAGGATGAAATGAACACGATAATGTATTATGTACGAGAACCATTCAATAATTAAAGAGACAAACTGACCTGGAGGAAAAACTGCTTATTTTTACAAAACAAGACTTTTCCTGCTTTTCAACATAATCCTCATCAATATTTATGCATTTTTCCCAACGGGTTACTAGCTTTTTTATATCGGCTGCCTTTGTCTTGGTGTCGGAACCAAATTCCCACAAATTTCTTGACATCCTCGTTATCCTGGAACTTATTCCCACGTGATGCCTCCTTCAGTGGACCAAACAATTCGAGTTTCAAGTGAGGAAGTTGCAACTTCAACAGGCCGGCCAGAACGGTGTTCATCAGTCACTGAACCTCGGCCACTTTTGAACTGTTCTTCCCACTTGTAAAAATGTTCACGGTTCATACAACTTTCACCATACACTTTTATTCTATAGTGCATATTAGCTGGTTTCTCATCTCCAGCAATCAAAAATCGAATCACAGAACGTTGTTCAACCAATGTGGAATTTTCAAGAAGATCCGAAATCGTTAAACTTAATTTTGAGGTTATAAACAGAGCAATGTTGATCCATCAGCTGATTAGAACTCATCCCAGTGATGCCAACTTAAAATCCCGAATGTATCCAAACCGTCTTTTTCCCAGACCAATTTGTCTCTTTAATTAATGAATGACCCTCGTATGTATGTATAGAATCTCACGAAGAGGGGGAAGAGGCGGGTTGTGAGCGACCCTAAGCACGTAGGCCATAAGTCCAGGTCCATTGTGTCAACCCCTGGTAATGGAATGACGGCCAGATGATATCCGGGAACTACAAGGGCCTAAATTACCCGACATTTATCTCACAGGTGAGGAAAAAACCAGGAACCCCCGCCCAGGCAACTTGTCCCGACCAGGGCCCGGGCCCGCTGCTTGAGAGGGGCGAACCCAAACCCTGTGCAAAGCAGTGAACATTATAAATAATGTAGGGATTAAATTACCCTCATAAAGTTTTGAACAAGTGTACGCCTACTAGATCCAAGAAACATACGTTGCTCAGGATATTTCCTTTTCCTCCGTACTGTGAATTGTTTTTCTTATGTTGTAGGCACTTCTATTAAAGCAGAGACTTTTCATAACTGCAGGTGTGGTAAGTTAAGTTTCCCACAGAATACAGTCACTAGAGCCCAAAAGTTTAGTCATTTATTTTGGTTAAAATAGCAGGCAAAAGGCACTTAAAATATGGCAAATAGGCAGTAATATAATTAAAATATGCATTATTTTATTAAAAGTCAAAACCGAGAGTAATTCCGCTATTTATCAATGAAAATAGCTATCTAAGTTACTTATGGGACATGACCTACAGTACTTCCCGCTTCCTGTCTCTTTCCTGGTTGGCCTATTCATTATGTCCGGCGTACTCTGCATTCCTTTCATAGGTTATGTTATTTAAAGAAGGTAAGTTTTCGACTGCTTGAAAACAAATACATGCATACTTCCATAAATATTTTTGTGACATGAATGTCTCATTTCATCATTATTCGTGTAACATATTGTCACTTTCATATATTGAAATACTTCATGTGTTTTATAAAATGTTTATATAGGCTACTCAAAGAGAAAAGCCACAAAGATTCAAAATAGGACAGAACAGATCATACCATGAGCCGAAGGGAAGACTGCATCTGTAAACTATGGAACAAGCCATGCCCCAAGTATCATTTAGTGAAGTGTGAAAGCAGAAATCAATCACTAAACACGCTAACGAACGACTGGTGAAAACCATAACTTATAAGTTATTAAAGTACACATTGTGTTTAATTTTACATAGGGAAAATAGACATATAAAGGGTTCTAAACATTAAATTAGGCAACAGTAGTCAAAATAGGCAGACAAAATAAAACTGGCTTTACTGTCCCTAAATGTATGGAAACATGATTTTTCTGAATTTAATTCTTTAATAGGCTATATCCACCCAAAAAAGAAAAGGCATTTTGCCTAATCACAAAACATAAAAGTTAATTTACTTATAATTTGAGATTCCACAAAAAAATAGTGCATACACAAGTTGAAGGAAACACAATGCCTAAGTCTTTAAAAAGTCAGGAAGAGTATAGCAGAAAAAGGGCTCGACAGATCGTAATTTTCAGAGAATTCCAGATAGTTTGTAAAAAATAATAACACTAAGATTAATGATAATTAATTTTAACTATCTGTATTACAATCAGGGTTACATTTTCTTATTAACATGATATCTCTGCGTGAACCCTAGGCTTAGGTAAGTATTAGTATCGTGAATAAGTATCAGAGGGAATGCGGTATTCACACAGTGTGAAGTATTTGTGTACAAAGAATCTCGTGAGCTTTTATTATTATTATTATTATTATTATTATTATTATTATAAGTAGTAGTAATAGTAGTAGTAGTAATAGTAGTAGTAGTAGTAGTAGTAGTAGTAGTAGTAGTAGTAGTAGTAGTAGTAGTAGTAGTAGTAGTAGTAGTAGTAGTAGTAGTAGTAGTAGTAGTAGTAGTAGTAGTAGTAGTAGTAGTAGTAGTAGTAGTAGCAGTGATGGTGGTAGTTGTATTTTTATTTTTAAAGGAGTAGGCCTATAGCCCTACAGTGAGAGCTTTCAATGCGCACAGATTAGTGACAATACCGCCAACTTCAAGACAATGAAACCTAACGCAAACTTAACCAGCTTTTTTCGTTACATGTGTAAAAAAATAATGTAATTACTAAATTCCTAAGTGTGTACTGGTTTCATCTCAAGGCTACTTGTACATCGTAAGACTGTGCGTGTCCATTCCTTCGATCCCACTTTTTAAAAAGTATTAATTAGTTAAAAATTTAGGAAATGTTATCACCATTCGTCACGTTTTCAGTCATGTCGAATCAGCTGCAATTAAACTATCGAAAATCAAATACAGAATTTGTACATTTCTGGTACCGTATTGTGTGACGAATAGCTTAAATTAATGGGGTTTTATAAGGAGTAAGAAATGCAAGGCAACATTATCTCCCCTAATATCACTTATACTAAAAATTCTGCATGACAAAAATTGACTACCTTAATATTTATATAAGTCATACTTTCGGCAAAATTTCGACGGGATTAATATAAAGTGTACATCTTTCTACACCTAATAAAGATTTGATGTTCTGCTTTCATAGCATTGTAATCTTTTCCCCTAATTGTCCAGAAGTTGAACTTGTTTAACCAAAAAGTTATATAGAATTTGATCACTCATCCGGGGAGGCCCTCCTTGTCTGGTCAACAAAGTATGTATGTGATTAATAGATAATTCCTTTCCCGACAGGTCGCGGCCCGGTAAGGCCCGGGCGGCGCAGGCCGCATAAAGGTCCCTATAAGGAATATTCACCGGCACAACCTATTAATCCTAACCAAGAAAACGAGATGTTAATACCATCTACTCTGGAAGCTGTATTGCTTAGAAGAAGAATTGCACTAGGCACAACCGGAATCAAGGCTTTCACTGATTAGTATGTAGGCGCTGAAATTATCAGTTAGCCATTAACTTAACCAGATCTGTTCCAAAGATTTATCTAGACCCTTGTAGACTTGCGTATAGACATCAACACATATGTATTGAGAATACAGCATCAGTCAAGTTTCTAATCACTTAAAACCCTATTAATAAAGCCAGTAATCAAGTCAGGGGCATTGATTGTAACTGTAAAAAAAACTGTCCGCACAGAATTCCTATCTAGATTGAAGCTCTGTGCTCAGTTATCAGCATAATTGTTACTAAACTGAATAATAATTATGGCAATGTAAGCTTTGAATATTCAAAACGTTAATTTTCTTGCCAACTTTGTGAACAGAATTCAGGATTCAGAAGAACGAATGTGATGAACTCACTGCAAAGCAATCTTCCTGAAATCTTCATTTATTCTGCTTTTGCATGTAATGTCTTCCGTGCAGATGACAGAATAGTGATGTACTTGGAATCCTGCGCACCGAGACCCCTGTAAGAGCATATATTTCCGTTCCCTTATGATTGACCTTGACTTGTTCGATACCTCCGGTCATTTGTCAAGCACACGAGGTGTGCCTACTAAACTTGATTGGACGAGCTTATAATGACGGCAGAGGGAGTCATTAAGATTCTATATAAACTATCCACTTGTGCGTGTAGTAGTAATATTAGTTCCTAAACAACAGCTAGTCTCGTACATCTAATTTTACTCAACTTTGAGAAAAGTAAAATAATGCTTCATTGTCCGGGCCGAACACTTCTTCATCATAATAATAATAATAATAATAATAATAATAATCTTTCTTTCTTTCTTTATCGTAGTTTCACCTCTCCCTTTTAGGATTTAAGCGACCCAAGCCGCCCGGGCCTTACCGGGCCGCGACCTGTCGGGAGAGGGATTATCTTTGGATCACATACATACTTTTTTGATCAGACAAGGACATGGAGGGCCTCCCCGGATGAGTGATCGGCCCAATGCCGGGGCCACCTCCGAGACAACACGAACACATAGGACGAGACACACCATTCACACACACACTCACTCCAAACAAGGCGAGGATGGGATGAAGATGATAATGACGGCCAGATGATATCTGGGGACCACAAGGGCCTAAAGTTACCCGACATTTGTCTCAAAGGTGAGGAAAAACCCCAGAAAAAAACCCACCTAGGTAACTCGTCCCGACCAGGAATCGAACCCGGGCCCGCTGCGTGAGAGGATTGAACGCATCCCCTGAGCCACAGCGGTGGACATAATAATAATAATAATAATAATAATAATAATAATATATATCATTGCAACTACCTAGGCAGTTTAAAAGTTCATATCAAACCGTGCTGAGGATAACGGACACGTACGGTCACATTGAATTGAAAGGTGAACTTACAGACGTGTATTTGCTGACATCCATTAAAGGTCCAATATAATACTGATCAGGACAGCAGTCTAGGAAAAATTAGATACCGTTTAATCATTATCTGCCAAACAGTGTTCACACAAAACTAGCTATTAGATAATAAACTGGCAATTGAGCGGGCTTGAATCTTCAATTTATTGTAAAGGACAGTTGAATTGCAAACGATACAATAATTGAATAGCTCCCTGGAATAAGGGTGTAACCAACACACTTGTAGAAAGTGAGATTTTGGCGAAAACAGAATGTAACATAACTACTCTGAACTGTGACATATTACTGAATTAGGTAAAGCTTTGTGGAACAAGGATGTAACATCATTCCCAATGGCTGACAGTACGTGTGCTGGATCGTCACCAGACTTCTTTAAGTTGTTAAGTAAAGGCCGTAGACGTAAAATAAATGTAAATGTGTGGAAAATACAAAAAGGAAACATCTAACGCAGAGTAAGAAGGAATATGCAGGACGCAAGAGCCTTCCTTTTTAATAGAATGTGAATATCAGATTATATTATAGCTGCACAAAGTGAATGATAGCTTATTAATAAGCAAAGTATACAGTACATATCCTTCTGGCAGTGCAGTGATATCTGAGTTCTGTTTATTAAGTGCCAGAATGGTACTTTATGATATTTGCGTGGGGGACGTCAAAATGTCTCTCCGTCTGACTGTCTGTCTGTCGTCCGTATGTCTGTACACGCGATCTCAAATACGCTTTATCGGATTTTCATGAAACTTGTTATACGCATTTATAACGTCCATGGGAAGAACCCTGTTGATATTGGACCAAATCGGTTGACCGGTACCGGAGTAATACCCAATTTAGTGCCTATTTTAATGCTAATATATCAGAAAGGCGCGATAACTCAAATACGCGTTATCGGATGTTCATGGAACTTGGTATACGCTTTTATAACGTCCATGGGAAGACACCTGTTGAATTCGGACTAAATCGATTGATTGGTACCGAAATTGACGAGTAATTATCGGTCACATCTATTATGATATAATATTCATTCTTCGAAAATCCGAAGCATTTTGATTGGCTCGTGGACAGTCAATCACGGTCGAGCTCCCGTAGGCTAACTAATGTAAACAAGACACTTCAGATGTATCAGTTTCTGTAGGTAGAAATAATAGGAGAAATTATTTATTAAAGAGCATGCTTTCATTTCCAATTTAATATAAGTATTAATTTTGTAATGGATATAAGATGCTACAATATTATTGCATAGCCCACAATAAACATAACATAACCAATTGCCAATCGTTTATAGATATTGTTATTGTAGATATTGATCGATTTATTTCTTCATGACGATGTCAGTGTAAATAAAAGATTTCAAACACAACTAGCCGTTGAATATTGATATAATATTTTGCTACTACCTATGTGAATGACTACCGATATCTGCATTATGATTTAATATATTTTTCTTATTCGCTCCTGTGGAGCAATATAGCCTACCTTGT
Organism: Ectobius pallidus; assembly: GCA_964059195.1. Lineage (NCBI taxonomy): Eukaryota > Metazoa > Arthropoda > Insecta > Blattodea > Ectobiidae > Ectobius > Ectobius pallidus. The sequence goes on from CAXKWD010000008.1 coordinate 21,722,315, forward strand.
AATTCCTGACAGATTGATTTTAGATTGACTTTAATTCATTCATAACCTATACGGCTGCTTTAAATTTGAAACAAGCATGTCAGTGAATCGTAGGCCTATCACATCATTAATATTATTGTCAGAGCATTTTGTAAAATGTTGACATAATTTTAAGAATTTATTATAGGCCTATCAGTGTATAGGCTACCAATAGAATTAACGTTAAGAATCAAATTTTAGACCTCAGTTCTTCCGCAAGCCCTGCTTAATGAATCGATCTGGAGTTTAACTCCAAAGATCTATTAAAAAAATAACTTATTTTCTGCATGCGGCTATCATAATTGCAATTTTCACTGATTAAAAAAGGATTCTGGCACTTTGTTATATCAGTTTACCTGATTTTATTTATATCGCAAATGTAAATATGATGGTTGCAATTTCAACGTATGAGTGTTTCTTCTTTTTTTTAACTTTATACTACATATTGTTACCTTTATTACTGTTATTATTATCATCATCATCATCGTTACCATGATATTAATTACAATATCAATATTACTACAACTACCACTACTACTGATAAGTATAAATAAGTAATGTAACAATAATACAGTCAGAGGCTTTTTCTTACCAGATATGTAATATTAAGAATAAGTAACTTTAGTACTTAATGTTAAACTGTGAGGATACATCCTTTTTTCACCGTCATTAAATGTCACACAGTATTAACGAAATATCAATATGTACCAATGAGATTTTGGTTTCAGCAGTTCAATATACATGTGTTCTTGCATACTGACATTGTTCTTTTCACAGTTATGATCCATTAATCAATTTTTCTCACTCCAGAAAAATTATGAAAGATGGTTACACCTTTATTCCAGGGAGGTATTCACTTTACAGACACAGTGGTCCTACATTGAGTGTTAGAGGTTTGACGCCATTCTTGATGCGAATAATATTCAGGTATGGAAAAGAAATACTTTTATATATTTTATTTTATATTTTATTTAATATTTTAATAATTATTGGCCCCTGTCCTGGATTACTATCAGAGGCCTCTATTATGCACTATACAATTTGCAACTTATTAATTTATAACTACATAGGTTATCTAAATTATTTATAACTTAATAAAAAAAATATCTATAATAATAAAAAAGGGAAGTGTTTGTCTGCCTGTCTGTTTGTTCGCGATGTTCAGCGAAATCTACTGAACTCAGAGATCTAAATTTTAAACATAGGTGAACTGAAGGGTGGGAAAATGCACCTCGAAACCGGATTTTTAAATTTCGCTTTCGTTCACGAGTTATGAGTGAAAAACGGGCAGAAAACGTGCAATTTTAGCGCTTTCGAAGCATCGGTTCTCAGTAATACATTTCGGTTGTCATATCAGTTGGAGTTGGCTTTGTCTATTTTTGTCATACCTTGGAAATAAAAGCATCGCGATCACTTGAATTTTGTAAGCCCACGCCGGTCGATTCATTTGTTTATAATGTCAAGGCACGCAGACATTTGAAATTTTCAACCTAGAATATATATAAGCCTAAGTAGGCAAATATTGTTCGATTTGGACGAAACACACCATGCAGGGGTTTTCTGGGTCAGGGAACTCGAATCTGATGTCGTTTTTTTCCTACTGCACTTTCTAGTCGTGGAGTTCACTGCAAAGCCGGATTTATAGCTGTTTCATTAATTACTGTATATTAATGTATATGAATGTTTCGCGTGCAAGTGTTAATAAACATAATGTTTTAATTATTTTGATCTTAGTTTTTTTATCTTCCAATTAATTATCGAGGGCGAAGCCATGGGGATCTGCTAGTATATACATAGCCTTAATAAAGAGAGAAAAAATTTAATAATTTAAAAATAAAAACAAAAGCATTGATAACTTAATAATAAACTAACTACAGTAAGTGTCGAATCCAGGATTTTTTATGATGAATGAGAGGTCGCGCCTAAGCATACCACACCTTTCACAGATGCAGTATACTCCCGCGTCCTCACTAACATCTCATCATCAACCAGGTAAGTCGTCACCAAATCCTTAGTCTGGAAGCCAAACTTCAGGCATCGGCGTTGAGCACCACGAAGTCTTATCCGGGTGTTTGTAATCCTTTATTTATAATTTGTCTTGTGTCATGTGTCCTAGTGTGTCTTATATCATACGTCTTATTGCCTTTGTCCGTGTCTGCTATTTATATAGTCTTCTGTTCCTTTCTGTGAAACTATTTGCTGCTTCATCCAACAACTTCCACGAGTAGGGGTCTCTTATTATGTTCCCTATTTGCCTACCTTGAACCATCTCTGAAAGGGTTCCAAATGCTTTTATAATAATTTCTTTCTTGCTGTTCTAGGTTTGCTTATATTTTAGTTAACATTTCTGGATTCATGGCAACAACGCTGATAGCTTGTCTGACCTTGTCCCTCATGATAGGCAATGTTTTAGTACAATACGCACAGATAGAGGTGAGCAGTGACTTTGAATTTACTATGAGCAAGTGGCATTTCGATGACGAATGTATTTAATTCTACTTCTATAATAGCTACTCACCACTTAAAGCGCTCTATCCTGCACACGGCCAGATCATTAATGAAGTTAACATCCCTATGTTTTGTTTGTGGCTACTCATGGACTCGCCCAAGCTACAGAGCATCATGTTTACACTCATCACGACTATCTGCGTGTACTGTACTTGCGTACGACATTCCTTCTTGCAGGAGATGCACATCCCTAAACTTGCATTTGTTTACAAATTACAGTACCTAGCTCCGCTCTACTCTAACAGCCGCAACACTGTCGAATCTGGTATTATTCAAGAATTCGAGCACCAAACTTTATTTTATTATGGAAAGTTATTACATTTTCTTGATCCATAAGTAATCTCAGCCAACAATTAAAACATTGTTACTCAAACCGCCAACACCCTGTAGTTTAAGTAAATTAAAACTAGGCAAAGAACGTATTACTTAAATTAGACAAACAATAAGCGATCTAACGTCGTATAATTTAAAGTCAAGGACATATAAAAGCTTATTTTTCTTTAATAATACTTTGTAATCCTTTACGGAAGCTAATTATGTTCGCGTAACATAAAAAAGTTCTCTTAGTACCGTCATACACTATTGTTAATATTTTCCAATACCCATGTTTAAGGCTCACTAACTTTCTTGGTATCTCGAAGGAATCGTTTCAAACAGGGATACCTGTAGGCCTAGTTTAATCTCCCATCTTATACCGGCAGAGGGACCTATAGGCAATCCGAGATAAAACGGGAGCCAAAAACGCTGCACATAGGCCTAATTATTATGCTGGATGAAAAGAAGGAAGATTTTCTTAATATTTAGGCTAATATTATGTTGCTACACTACCCACTCACTACCAGTCAACCCGTAACCAACTGGACACTGCACTCAAATTGCCGTGGAAAATTAAGTGACAGAAGGTCATGAACTGAACTCCAAACACATGATAGGTATATATGCCAACTACTAAATTAAATAACTTTTTGAAGTGAAACTTCTTTAGCCGCGGTAGGGGTAAATCGAGAGCTTGTGTAACGCTCAAAATCGTCACGAAATTAGTGTTACGCTCAAAATCGTCACGAAATTAGTGAGGTGTAACGGAACGGACTGCAGAGAAAACAATCAACTCAATGGTTAGGCTTATCTAAAATTTTAAAAATAAAAAAATAAAAAATCCAAAATTTAAAAAAAATCTAAAAATCCAAAAATTAAAAAATCGAAAATTCACAATTTAAAAATAAAAAAATTCAAAGAACCAAAATTTGAAAAATCCAAAATAAAAAAATCCAAAATTAAAAAATCTAAAATTAAAAAGTCCAAAAATGAAAAATTTGAAAAATAAAAAATCCAAAATTAAAAATCCATATATCCAAAATTTAAAAAACCAAAAAATTCTAAATACAAAAAATTTAAAAATCCAAAATTTAAAAAATTAAAAATCCAAAATCTAAAATTTAAAAATAAAAATTTGAAAGTTAAAAAATACAAAAAATTAAAAATTTAAAGATTTAAAATTTAAAAATCCAAAATTCTAAAATTAAAAATTTGAAGATCAAAAATTAAAAAATTCAAAAGCCAAAATTAAAAAAGTTCAAAAACCAATATTAAAAAGTCCAACAATCCAAAATTTTAAAAATCCCAAAATTAAAACAAGTTTCATTTCTGTCGCTTGGCGTTCCACGCACACTTTTTCTTTTTTATTTATTTATTAATTTTTTTTAGTATTGCTCCGTTTGATAGGGTAGAGAAAAGCGGGTGGCATGAACAGTAAGAAGCTAATTTTATATTAATGTCTATTTTATATCCCAAGTAGGTCTAAGAATGATCCTGTTCAAAACAGAGAGACTTGGCTGTCATAGTCCCCGCGTGAGAACGCATGTCATCACCGTGATAATGGGTAGTTTGTTTATTCTCAGTACAACTCACCCGCAGGGTCGTCGTGAACAATGAACTCTTTGTTTTGTTTCCTAATTTATATACTATAATGATGACGATGCCAGTGAGAGTTTGTTATTTCACGTGTAAATGTTGATATTATTGTTGCATGAACTTACGAACACTACTTCTCCACAAGCAAGCCACACCCTGGTAACTGCGTATGCTAATGACATTAACCAATCACGTTTTGTCACATGATGCGAATTTCCCGCTAACTCTCTGTGAGTTCTCTTTCCCTTTGTTTTGAACAGGATCATACTTACTTGGGATATACTCTAGAGCAGCGTTTCTCAACCTATGGTCCGCGGACCATGGTGCAGATGGACCTCAGACATAATTAAAAATATCATAAAGCAAGTGGAAAGTAAAGAAGTAAAATGTTTTCACATATTTCGTTATAATGACCTATAATTAATACCCAAAATATTAAGAATATAGGCCTTCTTTTAAAAATGGGATGTAAAATTAGGGGTCCGTAAATTTTTTTAGACATTTTAGAGGTCCTCAGGTTCAGAAAGGTTGAGAAACGCTGCTCTAGAGCGTCCAAGAGTGTTGTACTATTAACAATTAACATTTTAAGAACTTATTTATGGGTTTAATAATAATAGGCTGATGCAGTACTTCACACTACAAGCCCTCGGTGTATGAGTTCTCCCAGTATGCTGCAATCGGTTTGTGGTCCACCCCCACAATATTGTACTCACTGCGAATGTTGTCTTCTTCAGCCTGGTGGAACCTCGGGTTGCTCAGTCGGAGTTGCTACGATTTTCTCTATCTTACCTCAGAGCATAAAATTGGGTGTGGAGGTTCTATATTTACTGTTTATCAATAATTAAATATTTATCAAAACACTGTCAAGTTTATTTTGTATTCCAATCAAAGTTCAAATGTATAAATGTTACTTCGTAAAATTATTAATTTTATTGATGGGATATTGAAGGGAGTCTAATATTGGCCTTCGCACTCGTACGTAAATACTTCCTAGTAGTGAAACGCGGTATCTACGTAATCTTGTAATGATGATGACGTCAATATCACAACAGTACTTACTTGGCACACTCACTGAATTTATTTTAGTAAGTAGCTATAATAAGCTCTTACTGCAAGAATAAATGTATAATAGAATTTACACTTCGGTAATTTATTGAAGTTATTTTTATAGATACAGTCGGATTGACCACTATGTCAATACGACTTATGTGTAATTCGAGGAGAAATGCAGGAATATGACCTGCCTCCTCGAGTCCTTCGTACACAAGTCACAAGTCTCCCTCACGGAGTCCTGGACACAAGTGTAGTTTCGTAAAAGCCATGATCTTAGCCTCCTCTCAATTTCCCCTCTTTACCATAGTTACACAAAACCAATCATATGCACTGTTATAGCTAAATTCAGTTTTTTCTATCCTAAACTTAAATTCTATTGGTTGTTTCGATTAGCGTGGTTTTTAGCTTGGAAGTGATGCGTTTCTGTTTCTCCCATCAGCTGATTCTCCGAATTTCTGTCTAGTTCCTGGACCTTGCAACATTCACTGTACATTCTCGTGAAGTGCCTATTCAGCTCATAATCTTTCCTTTCTACTACATTTTGACTGAATAGCCAAGTACATTTCTAACAATAACTGGCACCAATCTCCCACAGAGTTGCTATACATTTCACTCCGGCTGCATTGTATAATTCTGAGTATTCCGTCTGCTAACTTCTATTGAGTCCTAGTGTATTTTATTCTTTTCTATAAAATAATTAATATCAGCTAAAGTATTGATGATATTAATTCCATATTTATGTAATATTATTTGTTAATTTTTCCTGCTTTTTATCATGTAATTTATAATAATATTGCTTGGTTAGTTCAAAAGTTATTATCTGCCGTATTTAATTACTATCAATCTATTTCTCATCATTTTATATCAATTGATATTAATGGAGATGACTCTATTTATACCAAGGCCTACTTATATAACACTATATTAATCTAATCATTAATCGTCTTGCATACAAAAGCAATTTAGCAGCGTGAAGCAATAAGATATTAATATTAATAATAATAATAATAACAATAATAATAATAATTATAATGAGATTTTCATAAGCTTTGCACACACGCAAGTGTACACTTCTGCTATAATTAAAAGCAAGCTTCTAATCTACTGGAAAATGTACTCATATTACTTGGGAGGAAAAGATCGTTAAATATAGTAAGTACAAAGTATAAAACGCAATACAAGAACACATAACACTGACTGGAGAGTGTATATCAACGTGCATGTTAGCAAATGTAATGCAAATAAATCCGACCTATTTTAATGATGTTTGACTAGGCGGTAGTAACTCGTAAGCGGAGACAGAAAGGAAAAAAAATGAAGATATTCTTCCTACCATTTCATGTTTTAAACCTGCAAGCCACCTATATAAAAATCTACTCTAAAATCCGACAAAAATATCAAGTTTGCGTGTTCGGAACCAGTTTAGATGCAGTTTCGAGTCCCACTAATGTCCGAATGTGTGTACAGCTTTCCTCTAATAAACATGGAGTTATTCTACAATAAACAAATTTATATTGCTTAGGAAGAAATCATATTTCGATTCTTAAGTCCTTCAAGAAAAGAAGGTCGGTCTAACGCATAGGAGAATCTAATACATACTGCAATAAAGCGCAAGCCTGAAATGGTAAAGCCATCCATTGTATCTAAGCAGGCAAATAGGCAGTGGTAGCCTAACATATGAGCAATAAATAAGAGTTATTGTTAACATTTTTCTTTGTTACAGATCCCAGAATTGAACATTCTTATAAATTTCCAAAACGTTAAAGTATGCCACCTATAACATGGCATAGTTCTAGTTAGGGTACGGATGTTTATGACTAGTTATATTTTTATCCTGATCTCCATTCTCGCCGTAAACACAAAGTAAATACGAATTGTACGCTTGTTATCCTAATCGGACCGTTTCATATTAACGGTAAAAGAGCACAATTTTACAGTGTATGTACTACATGGTCGAGTTAAATTTGAAAGTGTTTAATTAATTTAATGTTTATGCCAAATTAATATTAATATTAATTAATAAAATTCATGCAATTTTTCATATTTTATAGGGTCACGCAAGGTTTACAAAATTATCAAAAGGCTATTATTTCATTGAATTCATGTGATTGAAGACTTTAGTTTTAAATTGGAACATTTATCTTTTGAAAATACATTATTTTATTAGGTCTTATTTAGGGTTTTGGGTCATATTTAGTCATTTTTAAGGGCATATTTGCGGTCATTTTTTCCACTTTTTTAGGTCCAAAACATCCGAAATCTAGTTATAGTCACAGCATTCGCTGTGTGCCGAAGGACGAGTCAGGAAATCGTTGCAACGATCAACGCACTTACATGTTTAAATGATCTAACATAGTTAAATATAATGTGAAGGATTTTTAGGCAATAAAAACCCACCAAAAATACGATTAGGAAGTCATTTAATAGTATAAGCAAGAATAAATCTAGATATCCTTTATAAAAACAACTGGTCGTTGTGCAACACTGCAACATGATCACAGGCCGCCACTGCTCAATGCGCAAAGCGCATGTAACATTGGTCAGCATTAGGGCTGAAAATCGATTAAAATTTCTAATCGAGTTAACGCTTGACTTTAATCGATTAATCGACTGATTGATCGACAAACATGTCGGTATTTTAAACGAAACCAAAGTGTAGGGCCTACATTTAATATTGTTTTACACGTTTAATAACTACTACACTACAGATAATCAGAAAAAATCCTGAATTAATTAATACCATTATTAGTTAATTAGTGAAAAAAATATATACAAAACTTACATTTCCGGTTACTTTTTCAGCCAAGACTTGCAAAATTAAACTACCCTTCAGGTTTCTGAATAACGGGAATTGTTTGGATACAATAAGCTGAATGACACATGATGTGCCAAGGCCGGAGAAGCGAGAGAAGGGAGTTTGGTCATTTGACCCATTTCTCGAAAAACGTTTTTCAGAATTCGACTAAACCGATTAATCGGGAAATGTAATTGATCGACGATTAAATGTTTAATCGATTAATTGAGCCGGTTAATCGATTCGGTTAATCGATTAATCGAGCCGGTTAATCGATTAATCGGTACAGCCCTAGTCAGCATCTCTTTTACAGTGGCGAGCGGTCGGCGATTAATGATGGATTCTCGAGAAAAAAAAAGTGCGCATTACGCATCGAACATTGCATGAGCACGTATTGAGATCGATTTGATTTCTCCTGATAATGTTGATGGACTGCGGGCCCCGTGTTGAGTTTCCATGGTTGTTTCTATCAAGTCAACATCTGTTACTAGATATATTAATCATAGCGCATAGTCGTGGTATAAACTCGAATTTTACGATCCAAGAGTTCTCCGCGCCAAATATTCTTTTCCTTTTGTTTTCTTTTAAAAAACAGTCGGCTTTAACTTTAAAGCAGCGGTTTTTCGTTATACCGACGAATGAGATACTACAACTCAATATAAATATCGACTCAATTTTAACTCCCATCTGCGTCATGAAGAAGACGGAGTTATTTATTTAAGAATGTCAAGAGATCATCACTTTTCATATTCATGCTTCTGAGAAGCTGAAAATGACGACGTAAATATGTCTGCATTACTTGTATAAATAAAATCTCCTCATTCCGTTACCACGTTATTGCTGCTACAAAGACTATAACGCTACCAGCACTTCAATGCAAAGAGTGTGATCGCGTTGAGCAATTAAACAATAGTAAACATACAATGTTCTCGAGAAATGGATATTGTCATCAGCATCATCATCTGTGAAAAATTAGTTGTCCTCTGATTACAGATTAATATTTGCTTTCCTTTTCATTAAAAAGACTTGCGTGCTAGACAAAGTAGCCAGTGTATACAAAGGATTACTATGTCCTCTATTGGTTCAATAATTGACTACTGGTATCTTTATTTCTGATACGGTTTTCCCATATGATCCCTTCACGATCTTAGAAAACCCAATTTGAAATTAACTGCACACATTTCCTTGCAAGCAAATTCCAATGCAGTTGCGCGTTTCACTTTTTTTTAAGTTCAAGTGGTTGAAATCCCACAAACACGTTTGGACCGCATATAAATCCAAGACTTTCACAATGTCCACAATTCCTCACTTAATTTTAAATAATGTGAACCAGCTAAACATGTGTATAACCTCAAAACTCAATAGCCTGTACTGTAGTTACGCAAAAATGTGGCATCAGCTGAATCTGCGCAGTGTTGTAACATCTCGCGCATGCGCATTCAAATACAAAACATTTGCGTATTTTCATGAAACTTGGTAAAGGCTACACATTTTTAACGAACATGGGAAGAAACCTATTGAAATTGGACAGATACCGGAGTAATGCCCAATTTAGTGCTTATTTTATGGTAAATATTAGGAAGAATTTATCAAATGGAAATCCGTTCGTATGGCAACATATTGTTTTACAGTGTTCATATATGGATTTAGAAGTTGCCATACAGATAGCTTTGACAAATAACGTTACCCACATTCATTCACATATACTTATCAGACCAGACCTTTGTTCTAGACCTTACGTAAGCCCTGCTTAATGAATCGACCAGGAGTTTATTTAAAAGAACAACTTATTTTCTGCATATCATAATTGCATTTATCACTGCATAAACGAAAGGATTCTGACACTTTGTTACATCAGTTTATCTGGTTTTATTTTTTTCACTAGCCCTTACGAGCTCATTTCGCAAACATACCTACTAGAAAAATAAAATCTCTCTTTTAGCACTTGCATCACAAATAACTATTATGGTAGAATGTGTTTTTCCTAAATTGGCATTGCACCTAGAGTTCCCTTAAACATTACTTTCATTTAACCGCAAACACATGACTAAGAACACTGGGCTGTGGATAAATTGAAAGAATGTATTCACTGTAACCATCCTAGAAGACTGTCATTTTATGCAAGTGGTGACCCAATGTTTGAAACTCAATTTTTATATATGGTAGTAGGTTGATTTAAATTACAATATACCACTATCCACATTGGGTCCTTCGTACCTTATGTTACCTTAAAATACACAACATATATTTTTAAACGCTCGTGATAAATTTAATACATAGGCTAATGTTTAAGTGAGTACCTATTTTCAACATTTTAGTGTCCATTTGCGGTCTCTACTCATGAATAGCAGACATGAACCTAATAAAACGTTTATAATGTGTCCTCTTGGACCTGTTTGGATTCAAACACTGTTGATATCGGTTCAAGTTCAGTATTTGTGAAGTATTCAGGTGACGCAAAATATTTAAATTTCAAATTTCTATTTAGTTCTGAAGAGACTTTCCTCACTAAATCATATAACTGCTTCATTAAACGTAACAGTAAAATCAATCGCCATAACTTCCAAGCAACAACAGAGTGAGAAAGTATCACGGTATTAGCGTCTTACTTCAGTAGCTCCGTCTTCGCCTACTCAGCGCTAACGTTTAATGAACTCCATTACGAGTTGAAGAAAGCATGCAATATTGAAACTCATAATATCATGGCATGCACGAAGAAGGAATTTATTAAAAGATGTAATTTACAATATGTGCAATTTCGAATATGATTTGCTACAGGGAAACATAAAAAGAAAAGAAAAAACTTAACATTCCTACGGAATTTTCTTCTCAACATTTTCACCTATAAAGTTCATTAACATTAGCTGGAAAGTTCATTGCATTACACAAAAAGGTTAAAAACTGGAATTTCATTCTGATATAAGCAACTTGAACATAATTCAGAAAATGGTGTTCTTACTTTTTCCACCATAACTTACCAGTACCATAGGTACTATAGGTAGAGATATCTAGTTTTCGTGAGTGGTGGATTCACGAATTTTGGTTATTATAATTGATAAAGTCAAAATATTTTGTTTCAAACACATCAAGGCCGAAATATTGTTTTCTATCAGCGAAATAAAACAAAATTTAATAATTTTTTTGACATTTTCGTGGAATAATATAACTACAAGAAAAAATACTTAATACGCCTACTATAATTAAAATTTAAAATATCCTGATGATTAGAGAATAGATATATTCATGTAAATTGATTTCGGCTATAGCATATTTCAATTTAGGACAAAACCTCATCCCTAGTTAATTTAATTCATATTTTAGTTCAATACATAAATAATTGTATTTTGGCCCTTAGTGGTTTATATCCTCATTGCCCGTCGACACGTAAGTCAAAGAGATTGTGTTACGCTAACTGGGATGAATTATTCAGACCAACAAAATGAAAGGTCTGAACACCTTGATTAATTATCTGTCTTTATTTCCTTCAGAAATATACAATATTTTGCACCACCTGAGCCATACGTCTGTTTGTTTTCAATGCTAAGTAACATCGAAATGGTATAATCATGCTATGGCAAACAGAAATAACATAGAAATTAAACTAACATTTGTACAGGAAATAAAGGTTTTTTATTTAGAGTGAAATGGTATCCCTAATTATACAAAGAGAACGTATTGTGTTTGATCCTTCTTGTCCAGGATTGAGACAGAAATGTGCAGAAATGGCTTCGTGACCAGAACAAGGAGTGGTACCAACATGTCATACACGCCTTGTGTCTCTCTGAAGGGAGGCTATAGAACGGGACGGGGATTAGGTGGAAAAATAGGGAGTGTAGAAGAAACATAATACTTTCTTGTGTATAAGTTCATGGTGTTCAATAAATAATTGTTGAAGAAAAAATGTGGTGCATTACTTTCTGGGAGACCTTCTTAGTAAAACAATACTTACTCACTTACTTACTTACTTACTTACTCAATGGCAATAGACAACTCCTTAGCAAGCTAAAGGAATACTATTTATTTTATGGAACCCGAAGGTTCATTGCCGCGCTTACCTGAGCCCGCCATTCAACCTGGTTCTGTACTAACTCTATTCAATCATCCCTTGCAGATCCTACTTCCCTTAAATCTATCTTAATATTGTCCTCCCCTCTAGGTCTAGGTCTTCCACGTGGTCATTTCCCTTCGGGTCTTCGTAGTAAAACAATACTGGCTGAAAACATAAACCACGGCCCTGCTTCATAGAACGTGCTATTAATATTAGTTAATAATATAAGAACTCAATATTATTTTTTAGTTACCAAAACCTTGTTTCATAGAGATGTGTGCACTACTCATAAAATCCCATCACTAATATTATTAGTACATTAGTCAGCTGATCGATTTGGAGGTTATGTCTTGATTATTGTTGTGTTTTTTCCCCCCTTCTCATTCTTTTTGTTAGTGCTATTTCAAAGCAGGAAGGCCTATATATATCTTCATAAATTTAACAAATAATAACTAACTTGAGGAATCAAGAACAAAACTGCCAGATAGCAGTAGACTTATGTACTAAAATCTAATCTCAAACCCTAAAAACCTGTTATGACAAAAATTCCTTTGATAGCATGTTTAAGCTTTTTCTTAATTGATAATTAAATTAGAGTGAGTCATTTTTACGATTTTAAGATCACGAAATGTGAATCACATGGGTTTGATAATAACTTATTAACCCAAATACGCTCGTAGAAAAACACTTAATAACATTATGAGTAAACTTTATTATATTTGCAGTGTATGAAACAGTTTACTAATAATATTAGTAATATTTACTCATAATTTAGTACCATGAACTCATAACTAATATTATTAAAAAATGTTCTTATGAAACACATGGTTGCTAATGTTATCAGTGTAAAAGTTCTATGAAACAGGGTCCAGTTGTGCGCCAGTTGCTTTGGTCCCAGGACTGGATCCCCGAAAATTTATACGGAAATAACAAGTAACTTATTGCACAATACAGATGTATAAAATACACTAACAATAGAAAATAATTGACAATCAATAGTCCCATGGCCTACCCTACTGTACAGACACAGACCCCGAACTCCTGATATGGCCTCTTAGCTAAGAGGAATATAAATACAGCTGAAATAAAATTTAAAATATAGATGTAAATTAGACTCACCAGTAAGAGGGTTGATTTGGAAGCTGGTGTTGCTCGGGATGAGGCTGTATCTGACAGCTGCGTTGACACTGAGATCTGCATCGGAAGCAGCCACTTTACCGACTTGGGCACCTCTAGCTAAGTTCTCTTCCACGCTGAATTCGTAGCTGTCTCTTTTGAAAGTTGGATCATTGTCATTGGCATCCATGACAGTGACAGATATGCGAGATGTGGCTGTTCCTGCAGGCGTCCCATTGTCGGTAGCAGCCACAGTGAGGACATAGTGGTCCATAGTTTCGCGGTCCAGAGGCTGGCGAAGGTAAATCCAACCGCTGTTCGGAAATATGCCGAAAATTTCACCTTCAGCTTCGTCAACATCTGAAGATGACATTTTTTTCCCATCACGGGTTTTATTTTCGTTGTTGAAGAGGCGATATGTAAGACGGGCGTTGTTACCTGTATCCAAGTCCACTGCTGTGACTTGCAGTACCTAGGGAAAAAAAGTGCACTCGATTAGAAAGTAACTGACAGAAATCTACAACAGAACAACACTTAATTGAATAAACCACTCGACTTTTTAATTTTACTCATTTGAAATTCCCGATAGAGTGTGTTATTTACAAATACTTTCATATGGGACGCCTCATTTTTGGAAGCGTACTTTAATGGAAGACTAGAATACTTAGAGTCTTATAGGTAAACCCAACGTTAATGGTATTATGAAATTCTCCATTAAAAGATGTTAGGCGTTAAAATTATAGCAATAGCTGCGCAAAGTTCCCCAGGCTGCAATCTTTGTGATAAGCCTACTATTTTGTTGCAATCTTTATGGTACAATTTATTACAATTTTCTACCGTTAGCGTATCTTATTCTGTCAACTTAAGTGTTTCTAAAGCGTAAAGCCTGTCCTGTTTGTAACTCGCCGAAATGTGGACACTAACTTACTTATAATAACAACACTTCCATTTGCAATATGTGTCCTGAAGCCCACACTTGTAGAAGGAAAATAAATCATGCCTACCCTCTTCTAAAACAAGGGTCGGTGCATTCTAGATACTTCCCGGTTATTTTATATCATTCGAGGAAGCTTTCGCCTTGGCTAGTAGCCTATAGGCTAAGATCTTCCTGAATAGCAGACTAAACTAAACTCCGTGGCACTACATCCCTGGAGGGACTTGGCCTACCACCCGACCGCTGCGTCATCTCCCGTAGGCAGATGGCAGGATTGGGGGGCATGTGGTCAGCATGCCGACACCCACGGCCGTTAATGGTGGTTTTCTTGACCGGAGCCGCTACTTCTCTATCAAGTAGCTCCTCAATTTGGAATCACGAGGCTGAGTGCACCCCTACCAGACCTCCCTACCTCAGAAAAATCCGAGGAGGTACCGGGAATCGAACCCGGGCCGACGGATCTGTAGTCAGCGATGCTAACCACAAGACCACGCCGGCGGACTGAATAGCAGACTGTAGGACGAATTCAAAGCTTTGGGTTCTATGCTTATGGCCAGGCTTTAAAACTTAGTGCCCGAACCCACAGAGGGAGTTGATTCCGGTTACCAACAACCTGAGTATAGGGGGTGGAGGGTGATTGCGTAGGCTGATAAGACAGTCATTGATAGTAGTACCGAGAAGTGAATGCGCTCGTAGTACGGTGCCTCTCAAATTTGTCAACAGTGTACCTTGTCAGTGTGCGTGTTTAAATTTATAATACGTGTTCGGCATGCCGAAAGTAAAGTGTTCTAAAACGCAAACATATATTGAAACATTTGGGAGGGACTATTATACACAAACATGAGAAAGTATCGTTTTGCATGCTTGTAATGTGAGTTTAGATAGTAAGAAGTTATTTTGTGGTCTTCCTATATCTGTATTCCGGTTTGTTTACTATCACGTGAACTAGCATATGGTAGCTAGGGCATACGCCGAGCAAAGTCTGTACAGTACGGTTGCTGTTAACATATTCGATCGGGCACTAAGTTTTAAAGCCTGCTTATGGCATCTATCTATTCTGAAGTTTTCCCCTTTCTTGGCAATAAATTTAAACTTTTTCCTAGTAGGCTGAGTTGAAGTAGATGAAGTAGGTAGCTTATATACGCCAGAAAAGCTGATGTTAGCGTAGTTTGAACTTAAACGTGCGATTGCTTTAGTGTGAACATAATAGCGCCTTTGCTTTTTGATGATTTAGCCTGGTGCACTATATTTAATAATAATAGTAGTTATAATATAACTGCAGTACTGCGGCCTTGTCTTTAGGTCGGTCCTGGAAGCCTTAGGACAAATCCCTTGATCGTCCAATTTGAGGGTTTCGCCACAAATCCAAATGCTGGATTAACATTTTTTACATTTCTACAACTCTAATGATCGTCTAAAATTAGTGGTAGGGTCAAAATTGTGCATATGAGTGTTTAATTTGGTCAGATGCCTTACATAACACGTGGTAGGCTTAAATGATTGATACAACAATTATGCATCGCTATATGACTGCAATTAAAGTGACTGCAAGGTTAAAAATACAATAAATAGTTAACTTTAACATAGACTACACTTGTTTCCTGGTTAAGACGTGATGAAATGCATTGTTATTTAGTATGAAACCTTACAAAACAGAGCTCGTAAACGCTCTGTAGATCTGTAATGTAGATAGACCTACTGCATTAAAATATAATCTGATTCAAGTTTATAAGATTGTTCCTTAATTCTCCAAGACTTGGGATGCTGACAGAAAATAAAGATTGAGGAAAACAGTGATTTAATCCAAATGTGTGAATATTCATGAAACGGCCTACGTGAAACATGAAGTAAATCAGAGTACGAGTACACACGCACATTTGAACATAGCAATAAGTGTAGATGTTACAAACGTACATGATTTGCGTGCTAGCATTGGGGCGTATCACAACACAAATTAAACCAGGATGTTATTGGTTTTAAAACCCCATCTACTATATTCATTGCTACTTCTCACATGTAGCATCAAGGCATTATAAGCATTATAAACATTATTAAATATAATAGAATTAATTAATAGTTGTAGTATATAAATAAAGGCGAAATATGTTGCGAAGAAATCTAAGAATGTAATAAATCATGGTTGCGAAAGTAAAGGCAGACTACATATCCACAGACCCGATTTCGATCCCCTGTGCCTTCTCAGATTTTTACAGAGGAAGATAGTGTCAACAGTAGGCCTGTGGAGCTGGTGTTTGATGAAGAGTGTCGCGTCATTATGTGTGACATTTCCTACCCATAGTCTCATGTAAATGCATGTTGTTTTTCCAATAAAGCAAGTATTATCTGCATCATTTGTGACAGCAGAAGATTCTTAAGGACCTGGAAATTTTCCCCCACACTTTTTTTTAGGCTTGGGACTAGCTGCTCTCCTTCATGTAAATAGGTAGGCGGTTTAAAAAAAATGATACTGAAAACAATATGGGGATGTGCAAACCGTTTTCAAAAAGCCACTCAACCATTATTTTCTAAAAAGCCGTACACAAGGATTCGTAAAATTTTATAGACTTCGTTTTTCTCTTCTTTCCCCTTGATATTAAAGGAATTTCTGTCTTAGGGGTTGTTGTATTCAGCATTTTTTTCTCGGGTTTTTAATTAAAATTAACAAGTTGAGGTGTGGCCGTCTACGTTTCTAGCGTTCCACCGAGTTATATACGGATAAATTATGGGACTGTCGCAAATGACGGAAGTTGCCGAAGGGGATATTAGCAATGTCGGGACTGACAAACTGTCACAAATGACGCCGTTGACGAAGTAGCAGCTCCGGTCAAAGAACAATTCCGGGGTGCGCGGGCAAAGAGAGTTAAGTCCACTTTCTTGTTACTGAGAATTGAGTGACTTAACACACTATACCAGGCCAACATAGCTTCAGAGATGGATAAACCCATGAGGCACACATCCATAACTACCGTACAATTTTGATTATGACTTACTGGACTTAACACAAATGTAGAGAACATTTTTATCTATAACTCTATGGGCATATCTCAAAGTTTTAGGATGGTGGACTTAACTCTCTTTGCCCGCGCACCCCGGAATTTTAAAGGCCGTGCAAGCCGGCATGACTACAACAAGTCCCCAATGAAGTCGGAAGGCTGAGGGAGATGACTCAGATGACTCAGCCTTTGGATGGTAGGACCTGTATGTTGCCTGCCTCCTTGGAGATTATTATTATCATCATTATCATCATTGTTATTACAGTGATTTTGATTAGCTCCAATACGCATGTATTCAGTAGGCCTATTCAGTTGTAAAATATGAATTCACGTAGATTAAATGTTTGTACCCAAACATTTTGATTACTGAATGAATACTGAAATTGGAGAAGTGCTATATGGTTATTTGCCATGTAAGGAATTAATAAATTTTCCTTATATATATACAAAATCCTGCCATCCTGGGGTCAAAAGAGGGAAGTAGATTGCGCAGCGATCGGATGGTAGGCGCTATCCTTTCGTGGAGTGTTGCGTACCGGTGTTAAGTTTCTTAAAAACAGTAATGGAATCTGGGTTTAAATGTAAAGGTACGGTATTCTAAATGTTGGTTTCGTTTATATTGATATACACTTTAGGGAACTCTTAACAGCCTTACTAGTAAAAGCTGTTTATATTTGCGTTGAACGGTTGTTTGGTTGTTCTCCGCGCAAGTTCTACATAAGCCGTATTACCAATAAACGCAGTATAACTGCCAAGGGTTACATCAGGTGTCAACGTGAAACGTCATCAAACGCATCACACTGGTCATTATGTAATTAACCCCTGACTATGAAGGAAATTGAACGCCATCTGTCGGAGCAGTGAGCAAACAGCAATGCGTCGTCTGCCGAGAGAAAATCTAGTTTCAGTATTTCATTATATTGTTTTCAGAAAGCTGTAACAATGTGTACAAGTAAGGAAGAATGTTTATAATTCCGCAAAAGCAGCTCACAATATGCATAGCCTCAAAATTCAATCTCAGACATCTACGAAAAGACCGGCTGTTACGGATATCGGCCAGCTTGATTATTTACGTCAAGAGGGATCAGTGTAAAGCGTTGCACACATTCAGTCTTATGCAAGGATTATTAGTAAGACCGTAAGTCTATAAAGTAAAGGAAACTTCAAGATTAACAAGTTGAAATTTTGAATTTGGTGGACATTATAAAGATAAATTGTCTCCTTAGCAAATTGTTTTTAATGACTTTATGGAACATTCATGGCAAATTTCAATGAAGCTGAACAACGCGTTTGGTCGTGACTGCATAACTTATCAAAAAATGTAAAAAAGATGGGATTCTGAACGATTGAATTTACAACTAGTAGTTCTGTGAAGAGTAGCCCTCGTGCCCTCCTTCCCTTAAAAAATAAGATCTGCTCTTCATCGCAGTCTTCAGATTTAGCCAACATTGCCATTTATTGTGTAGACAACATTGTTTCCATTGGAGCCGTCTGCTAAAGAAAGGAGCTGAACGTTACATGAAATGGATTCATTTAAACGGCCCCATATTTTAACAGAATAAAAAATAAAACAATTCTTACACATATGAAATATTTAGTGACTTCAAGGAACATTATGCCCCGTGTGGGTGCCGGGATACTTGTAGAATAGCCCCAAGGGATCTCCCCCTGTCGTAAAAGGCGACTAAAGGGAGCAGCTGACCGCTGTCCAAACTGGTGAATCTATTCATACCCACCATGACCACCCCACCCACTGGGGTATTGGGTGGATTGAGTAGCTCAATACCCCAGTTACCATCCTTAAGACTTCCAATCTACATCATTCCCCATTTGCCTTTGGCAGGATGGTACTTGGAGATTTGCCGATGCCGAGAAGGTGAACCTGATAAATCCAAGAGAAAGTTGCTGGGTAACATCTACAGCCCATCCTGCACCAGCCAGAATGGCTGCAATGCGAAAGTCCGGCGCATTAACGGGACTAACTCGGCTAAGGAATGGTAACCCTAACAGCAGATTCCCTGGCCCTCCAGGTTGGGAGTTGGGCGTAGGGTTGACGACCCTACCTCATAAAACCAACTGTTTCGAAACCCCAAGCGAAGCCTCGGATGTTGATGGAGCTCAATGGAAGACGAACCAAGCTGAAGAAAATGGACATGATATTTGGTACGTGGAATGTTCGATCCTTATGTAATACAGGTTCCCTTAATAATCTAGTGGAACAGATGGAGAATTATAAGTTAAATATACTAGCTGTACAAGAAACAAACTGGAATAGAACAGATATATGGGATATGAAAACACATACTGTCTTTAGTAGTGGAAAAACAAGTAAAGCAAGAAATGCTGGAGTAGCTTTCATTATAGAAAAATCTATGAAAGGATCTATTATACAATTTACACCAGTAAATGAAAGAATTTCAATACTTAGGGTTAGAACTAAATTCTTTAATCTAGCACTCATTAACTGTCACTCGCCCACAGAGGATAAAGAGGAAAGTATAAAAGATGAATTTTATGACAAACTGGGAGATGTGTTTGACCACATACCATCAAATGATATTAAACTCATAATGGGGGATCTTAATGCCAAGCTGGGCAGAGAAGACATATACAAAGGAACAATAGGAAACCATAGTCTACACATGTTAAGCAATGATAATGGCACTCGGCTTATTAATTTTGCAACAAGTAAAGGTATGGTTATCAGTTCCACATTCTTTCCCCATCGCGACATACATAAACATACATGGACCTCCCCAGATAAGGAAACAACTAACCAGATTGATCATATTTTAATTGAAAGAAGGGCTGCAACTAGTGTTCTAGACGTTAGATCACTAAGGGGAGCTGAGAGTGGCTCAGATCATTTTCTTGTAAGAGTTAAATATAGATGCAGAATTTCCAAGCAGAAAAACAGTAAAACAGTATTTGAACCAAAAATCCATGTAAATCTGTTTGAGGAGAAGAATAAGGTAGATGAATATAAGACAGCAATAGAGGAATGCATGACAGGAATGGAGATAGAAGATGATAACGGTGTGGAGGAAGTTGAAAGGGCTTGGGAACAACTGAAATCTGGGCTTACAAAAGCGGCAGTTGAAACTGTAGGATTCCAACCAAAACCCAGCAGAATAGAATGGTTTGATGATGAATGTAGAACAGCTATTAACACCAAAAATGTTGCTTATAAAAACTATTTAAGCAGGAATACTAGACAAAGGAGGATCGAATATGAGGTGACAAGAAAGGAAGCTAACAAAATTTGCAGACAAAAAAAACGTACATATTTTAACAACAAACTATTACAAGTAGATAAAGATTTTAAAGAAACCAGGACACATAGTGCTTATAAAATGATCAAAAATATAAAGAATGGATTTGTTAGTAGAACTGACCTATGTAAAGATGTAAATGGAAATATAATAGGCGAAGCAGATAAGATCAGAATGAGATGGAAACAGTACTTTGAGAATCTGCTGAACTCTCATAATCCAAATAGTGATCTAATATTAGATCTTGAAGATGATGAGTTACCGATAGATTCACCAACCATTGAAGAGGTTACCGAAACTATCCAGTCTCTTAGAAATAAGAAGGCAACTGGAGTGGATGGAATACCCGCAGAATTATTCAAATTAGGAGGACATATGGTAACATTACAGCTTTATAAACTGATATCACAAGTATGGAAACAGGAATATATCCCAGAGGACTGGAGGAGATCAATCATGATTCCAATACATAAGAAAGGGGATAAATTAGTATGTGACAACTATAGGGGAATTTCACTATTGTGTTCGGCGTATAAAATCTTTACCTCACTAATTCGAAAAAAATTATTAATTTATGCAGAGCCCATCCTAGGAGAATACCAAGGAGGCTTCAGAAAGGGTAGATCTACAATAGACCAGATCTTCACACTGAAACAAATTTTGGAAAAATGTGGAGAATATAATGTTAGTGTCCATCAGGTCTATGTCGATTTTAGTCAAGCATATGACAATATTTTAAGAAATAAACTTTATAACATTTTAGCTGGTTTTAAAATACCATGTAAGTTAATAAGATTGATCCAGATCACGATGAGCAATATGGAAGCTCAGGTTAGAACAAAATCTGGATTATCAGAATCTTTTAAAGTCAGGCAGGGCCTGAAGCAAGGAGATGGTCTGGCACCAATACTTTTTAATATAACTTTAGAACATGTCATTAGGAAACTACAACTGGATACAAACTCAACTTTACAGTATAAGAGCATACAGATCTTGGGGTATGCTGATGATATTGGAATACTGGCAAGATCTTGGCAGGCAGGGAAAGATACAGTGAGGGCACTCAATGAAGCTGCAAAGGAAGTTGGACTGAATATAAATATCTTTAAAACTAAATCAATGCAATTAATAACCAAAGAGACCACACAAAATCATCACCAGCTACTGATAGAAGATCAAGTAATTGAGAATGTAAACCAATTCACATATTTGGGAACATGTATTACAGAAAATAATGACGAAATGATAGAGGTACAAAGAAGAATTAATCTAGCCAATAAAACCTACTTTGGCCTCATAAATGTCATGAAATCCAGGTTGATACATAGAAAGACAAAGATTTTATTATATAAGACTATGATACAACCTGTATTACTTTATGGGTGTGAGACCTGGACCTTTACCCAGAAAGCTGCGGACATGGTAAATGCATTTGAAAGAAAGATACTGCGAAGAATCTATGGCCCTATTAATGAGAACGGTATATGGAGAGTTAGAAGAAATAACGAGCTCAAACACATGTATAGAGAACCAGAATTGGATATAATAGTACGTTTGAGAAGGCTGCAATGGGCCGGACACATAAATAGAATGCAAGGAAACAGAATACCTAAAAGAATAATGAATGCAGCATTCGAGGGGAAAAGGTCCCAAGGAAGACCAAGGAATCGATGGGAGGATGCAGTTGGCATGGACACCAAACAATTACTTGGAATAGGGAATTGGAAATTGGCCAGTGGTAATAGGGAAGAATGGAGGAAGAAACTTGGGGAGGCCAGAGCTCGACACGGGCTGTAGCGCCATATGATGATGATGATGAGAAGAAAATTGATCAAAGCATTTAACACACAAATTTACAGACGTACACGAAAGGGCGCAAAATCGAGTTAAAACACGATCTCGCGTCGTCCTGCCAATTATACTTAAATAAAGTTACCCAGTAAAGAAAAACCTCTAATAATAACCTCTGCAAAAATGGATGGTGTTAAACAAAAAGACATTACTCAACTGAAATTAATTCAGAAAATCTTCGCGCTCTATTTAGAACATATATTAATCGCTATAAATCAAATATCGTTATTGATATTATTGTGCTGACGGAGACAAAAAAAATATATAGATTTTTAAGCGGAATCTTAAAGATTTACTCACTTGTGAGTTGACTGGAAGAGACTCGATGATTTCTACAGTATACTCTGCTCTCTCGAAGACAGGTCTGTTGTCGTTGACATCTTGTACTTCTACAAGCACAGTGAGGTTGGCGGAGAGAGGAGGCTCACCAGTGTCCGTGGCTATCACAATTAGGCTGTGTCTTTGGGAAGTTTCGTAGTCCAGGTGCCTCGCCAGGGTCAGATGTCCACGTTTTGAATCCATAGCGAAGAGACCCCCAGAAGCTGAATTTCCGGCTGCATTTGCAAGCCTATACCGCACTTCTCCGTTCTTATCGGAATCTCTATCCCGGGCATGGGCAGCATACAAAGGAATTCCCAATTCCACGTTTTCAGGTACAGATATCCTCACAGTACTTGAGTCGAACTCCGGTGCATTGTCGTTTACATCTTCGATCCCGATGTTTACCTACAGAAGAGAAATAATTATATTTAATATAGAATTGTAAAACAAGGACGTCAATCGTATGAAACCTAATTTCTTACCAAAGCAAACATGAGAAGTAAAGCATAAGTGAAAGAAGAACTCTCATTTTCTCTCAACGCCGTTTTGAATGTCATTATATTTGCCTCTTGATCAGGCTCAAGAGAAATGTAGGCTTATAGGGTGGAGCTATGGCCTTCCCCATGGATGAGTAGTTACTCTACTCGCCTTCCATCGCTGGGATGTGGAATTTGTGGTGGAAAAATGAGGTTAGGGAATATTTTCTCGGAGTGTTTCCCTTTCCTCTGCCATATATCATTCCACCATAATTGCTCAATTCATCATAATATGACCACTTGGTTGTAATTTAAAGGAATTATTATTATTATTATTATTATTATATTATTATATTTATTATTAATATTATTATTATTATTGAGTTATATCAGGTGTGTCAGACTTCAAGAGGTCCAAGGGGTTCCCCAGGGGTTTTAAATAATGAAGTAAATTGTTAATACAATTTCGCTTCATTTAAGACCTTCTTTAAAGAGGTCTTGAGGGCACTTCCTTAATTTGCTTATATCATGTGCAAGTAGTCTATTTAACATAACAATTCTGAGTTCCGTAATCCTGAATTTATGAAATTAAGCAATAAAAATGGAATTACAGATTGAAATTTTATACTTAAAATTTACTTCATTAAAACTGATTACTTATTGACGATATAAGATTATACAGTTGGAAACCCATAAAATATAGTCTATTATCCCAGTCTTGTAAGGATTGGTTTATCTTCGTAAATTTAAATTCTTACTAACCAACTAGCCTATACCACGATGGCTAAAGAACTCATTTATGAAAGATTTATAACACACACAGTAAAGTTCACGATTAAGATGGGTTAAGGAGGGTGATCGAAAATACTGACTAGTTGAGTTGGTGTGGTAGATATCGAAGAACGACTTTTTTTTATAATCATTAGAATAGTGAGGCTTCCGGAAAAAAATCTACGTAGTTTTACGTTTTATGGTCCCTAAACTAAAAAAGTATCGTTAATACAAAACTCACACACATACATGATGGACACGATAACTGCCCTAATTTTGCTTATTCGGGACCGATACATAATATATTTTATATAACCTCGGTTATATATAGAAATGGGAAGACTTTTTGAAAACTGAAAAATGGCTATAACTCTCTCAATATGAAAGTTAAAGTTATACCTCCTAAGAGTAGTACCGTACCAAACACTTTTGTTTGAAAAGCTTTTATAACACCAATAATTAATTCAAGGGTGGGAAAAATAGTGGTTTCCTTTGTAAGCACAGTATCAAATCCATACAAAGTTATTGTAAACCTTCTACAATTTTTATATAAATGTCTGCAAGAATTTTTGACATCAACCCTTTTTGCAAGGGGTAACCAAAATGGGGTCGAAGAACAGAAAATACATTACTCCCTTTGTGTCAAAATATCGTAATAATTATCGTAAATCTTCTAAATATTACCAAAACCATTCGTCCGAAACTATTTTATATAATTGTAACCTTAGAACAAAGCACAAATATATATATATATATTTTTTTTTTTTTCGTTCGACCATACTACCTAGGTATAATATGCTTATGTATCTTAATGACATCCATTAAACTATAGATTTTCATTAAAACTGGTGTGGTATCAATTAATATCGAACACGGAGCCTGACAACGGCACATGAAACTGCGTAATAAACAACATGTATTTAAAATAAAATCAATTCTGTTCGTGTTACTTCTTATATTATACTATAAGGACATTACGTTCTTTTCATGTTATGAAATCCGTTTGGTTTCAAGTTAAAACGGCCAAGATGAAGCTTCGACCTAACCGCACGGCATCAGCTGCCAAATATTACAAAAGAGAACGACGAAAACTTAGTATAGATGATTGCCGAGGTCAGAAGTCTCCGTTTATTTGATGAATCTAAAATCTCAAAAGTTAAACCATAATGAATAGAACTATTCATTATGGTTAAACATTTAATTATGGTCGAACAATAACAGTCGAATGCAACTTGCTATAAAGGTAATTAAAACAATGAAATGAAAATTATGAAACGAGTGTTTAATGCCCACAGGGCTCGTTGCATAATGTGCCATTAATGCTTAGCTTATGGTGTAAACGGGTATGAATAATACGTATAGGTAAAATGAAATTTTCCCTATTTGTTTCAATGTAATAAAAATATAAATAAAATGTTTACAGATTATGAACTTCGAAATTTACTATGCTTGAAGATGTAGGCCTACTGTGCAGAGAGAAAATAAAGGCCATAAATTAAATACTTTGGAAAACCTGGAAATATACAAACACAGACATAAAATACTCAATGAAAATACTATAGAGCAGAACCCATTATTTGCTCTAATTAATGAACACACTCAAAAACAAATCATCAACAGTACTACACAACTTCTAGTGGGCATAAGGCTATAGACACAAGGTAAGGATAATATTAACAACATAATTGTTTTATAGGGTGCTTAATAATTTTGCTTGCTCTCAACAAATGTTTTTGTAAACTCTATTAATAGGCTGAAGATGGTTTTTTTAAAAACCGAAATGCATTCCTCACTACAAAAGTAAATAATACTTTTTGCCTCCTGACTTTCTTCAAGAAAACAGCAATATAGGCTCCAGCAGAAGAGGACAGCAACAACATCAAGTGAAGCAATTAATAGACATTGTGGTAACCAAGTGCTTACACAATTTACTAATATTAACGACTTTGACCGGTAATATTGATATTAAGGTACATACATCAAGGACAACACACATTTTTAACTTTACTGGCTCTTCTTATATATGTAAGATTTAATCGTAAGATTAATTTTAATAGGGACATTTTATTGTAATTTTAATTCTTTGACACAAAAGAGAAATAGGCCTAAATAATTTTAATCTGGGATATCTATATATTATATGAGTAATTTTATGTTAAAAAGGCAAACCATCCAAGCATTATCATTTTAAATGAGGGTATAAGGTGGGAAAATTATAATTACTTTATTATAAAATCTTAAGTTTAGGATATCTAACAACGGACCTTGAAGATTCGCTTACATTAAACGATTGCAGAATTTATACAAGTTTTGAACAGTGATACGAAATCGTGTAGAACTAAGAAAGAAACCAGAACCCAGCAGGAATAGTTCGTGCACTACTCCATAAACACGAATATCCTACACACCCACCTGCTTCAAACTAGTCTTACGCGGCAATCTGAATAATGTATAAGGCGTTGTATATGGCTTTTCAGGACATCTTTTCTCTTACCATAACTTATGGCCGGTTTCTATAAACTCGCGAATTACCTATGGGTAAATTAGCTAATGGACAGAATTTACACAAAAATAACACCACACCAACACAAATAATTTAAAGATAGCAATCACATACACTTGTGGCGAGTTTCTAGATAAATGTCCTCTGGGTAAATATGAAAGTGACAGAAAAAATGTTCCTACAAACTCGGGCTAGATCTTTCCAAGGGTAAATCTTCGGGTTAATTTATCCTTTCATGGATGGCTGGATAAAATTTAACCTTTCATAGGATCAATAGTAATATTTAAACAATGAGAATCAAAGCCTTCTGAATTAAATTAACTGTACAACTCCAAGGCCTTGCTCATTATATCATTGTAGGTTAAATGGAACTAATTTGTCTATGGATAATTTACCCATAGGTAATTCACTAGTTTGTAGAAACCGGGCATTAGAAAGATATTTAATTTATCGCCGCATCAAGTAACTGAATAGACTAGAATCTTGTCAATGTGCGAACAGCAAACAGGAAAATCAAATAGAATTTGTACTCCCCGTTCCTCCTGCATATTCAAGTAATCCGAAATCATAGGTGCAGACCGACTTTAACTTCGTTAACTGGCTGGATGCATCAACTTCCGGAATAAGATGTTGATAAATATTCACCCATCAACGTGTATGCTATTTGGAATGGAATACTAAAGCTATATTAGGCCTACTGCGATCACTTCGTGGCATGATTTAACCAAAATTCTGTTCAAATCCGTCGGTAATATCACCAGAGGTTCAGCTTTTACTGATAAATACTAATTTATTTTCAGAGAATCAGAACCTCGAGTTATATTTAATGTCACTGTTTAGCGAATACTTACATAATTGAGGCATGTAATGAATATGCCTAATTAAAACCACAAACCACATTGCAAATTGTGTCACTGTAAGCGAGACAGCCGATGGCGAGCAATCGGTACACCGCGATGGTGGCGCTGGGTGTGGTATTTACCGACACTTTCCGTTAAGATCAGCTGTTTTATATTTCTAACTACTATAATTAATATTTTATTTATTACTGCACGAGATTTAGTATGCCTCACTATACATAAAATTGCACGTTTTTCATATCTCACTTTTAGCCTATATAGGCTACCCAATCTCTGCGTTCACTGATTGTTTTTTATTAAAGGAATTAGAGGTATGGAGATGTTCGGACCTTATGAATTTACATACAAGCAAGTGCGCGTACGTGCGATCAAACAAAACGATAAAATTATAACGTAGGCATTCCTTATTGGTTAGAAAGTCTTATTAAAGACGAAAGATGTAGGTCAGAGACAGCAGAATACGTTTTAAATACATAGTCCCCATTAGGCCTATCTATTACTAAAATAGACTTAGTTTCTGAACAACCCATTTGAATAGGCTCGTATGTCTTAGGAATTATCTACGTTTTATTTTATAAATCTGACATTTGAGTATTTTGGTACCATCCGGTTTAAAAAAACACATTCCTGGGTTCCATGCTGTGATTTTTGAGTAGGCCTACTCTAAGGACACATTAGACAGTTTTATGTAATACCAGGAAAATCGATCTTATTTAATTTTTATCTCCTTAAAACCAGGAATTCAACCTGATTAAAAGCTGAAAACCCATACAAAACTACTACTTATCAAAACCCGTGTCTGTAAGCTGATTTTAAAAATACTTAAATCTTCGATAAATATTTAAATTCCAAAGATCAGCATCTCAGATCTCAATACTTAACACCGAAGCTGTGGAAAACATATCAGGAATATAATGCTTTATATTACGAAATGTCAGATAACTTGTTTAAAGATGCGCGCATTAAGCCCTTAGGTATCGCATTGAATCCCGGATGCTGATATAGGCCAAACTATGGAGACTTTTGTATTGCCTTGTAATATTCTAAAATATGGGTACAAAAACACAAATGATAATCTAGTGGATTTTGGTCTGGAGGCCAGAGAATTGGTACACCTCTATCTATCAATCTATCATCCTGAATAAATATAATTAATAATTTGTGTCTTGTGCAGTGTATACCGAGTTGTAGAATATTAGTTCTAACAAACGGTAAAACGGGTTCGGAACTATGTTTACATAATATGTTTTATCCTGCACATATAAGGTATATTTTCCTAAAAATCATCGTGGACTTACTTTTATGTTACGCCATTTATTGTTTTTTTTTTCGAAATTAAAATAATTATCTTATTATTCAAAAGTAATGCTAGAATAGTTACCTGAGTGTGCCCGTAGGCCGGAGGATCCCCACTCGTGGCTTGGACATTAAGTAATACAGACTGATGAGCTTCATGGTCCAGAATGGATGCTGTGCGAATGGTGCCTGTCAAAGGGTCGATGGAGAAGTATCCGTCTGGATCACCAGAATATATAGAGTAACGCACAGAACTTCTTGAGCCTGAAACAAGAAGAAACACGCAACAAATTAATAACGATTCATACAACATATTTTCAGGAATGAAAATGGAGATATTAATAGTAATTATTATTAACTGTTACCTCCCATTGTGAAACCAACTTACATTGGAGACCAATGACAACACTCATTTCAAAGAACTGACAGCTGCATGTCTACTTACGCGAGAGTTCTGAATTACTGTTTATTTATGATAATGATCGTTGTTGAAACCCCTCATATAGGTGAAGAGAAGATATGGTTATATATTGTAAAACCAATAATTATGTTTATTTAAAAAATGCCGAACTGCATTCCCTAGAAGAAAACGTTTGGATTTACTGGTGGACAAAAAAGTTGAGGAAAGGATTGGGAAATGTTTAATGAAGACGAGACACCTCAAATTGGACAAATTGGCGACAAATTGGAGAGCAGGGTGGAGGGTGAGGGACAGGTTTAGTCTATTTGTGTTTATTTTATTTATTTTATTATTAGTCCTGTACCTTCTTCTTGTGTTTTGATAAGCACATACTGTCCATGCGGACCCGTGCGAATCTATGCATGTGGTTGTGTAAAAAGCAAATTAATAAATAAAAACATACTTTACCAATAGTCCAGTCAATGAACGCTCAGAAGGGTGTAGAGGACATAGCCGGGAACTTTTTTTTTAACTTAAGGACTGTGTTTGGGGTAGTTAGGAGGTAAACATACTAAACGGCCCCAGACTAACTAGGAGAGTGGGGATTCTATATAAAGTCCCTAGTTTTGGTTTTTCGTTTATATCTAAACAATTATTATTATTATTATTATTATTATTATTATTATTATTATTATTATTATTATTATTAAACATAATTATGTGTTTGTGACCACCAAAAGGAAGTAGAAGTAGAAATGAGGTTACAACTTTCCAACATAACACTAAATATAAAAATAATCTGTAAAAAGTAAAGTTTTCCCTATAGCCTACAGGCCATGGAGGCCCCGAAGGTTCCAAGGAGGTTGAGGCACCTAGATTTTAGACATTTAGAGTGTGAAGGTGGTAAGGTTGTCAGCCTTACGCACTGGCCGCCTTTACCCTAGGATTGCTTCTGGTACTCATTTCTGGTAGAGGCTAATTCGACCCCAGGGTCATAGTGCCACTAAACAACTATAAAATGTGGAATTTAGCATATTTCTAAATGACAAGGTTCACTATGCTTATTAATAGACAATGAACAATAAAGCTTCTTGTAGCGAGAATAAAATAACGTCATTTATTTAAGTTCTATTTTTAATTTAATTAATTAAAAGTCTTCTCCTTACGACAATAGCCTACTTGAAATTGCTTGCACTCCTTTCTAAAATCGGAAACCAAATACGCAGTCCTCCTCATAAGCATATTACAATTCCCTATGTGGATACTCACCTCTATGACTAAAAAATAAATTTGAGTTTACCATTCCTGGCCTAAGGGGTGTAAGCAAGCAGCACATTGTGATGGAACGAATTAGCTAGTTGTTGGACACACCAGGGGGTCAGGACACCTCCACAATCTGCGTGCACTGGGTGTCAATGCCGTGCCAATGAACCGTATTCTTCAAAACAACTTCAACACCCATTGTTTAGTAACTCTATTGTAGCAAGTAATCAAATTGCTTAATCCTTTCCCATACGCAACTGAAATGGAATGTGTTAGGGCTTGGAAATACAGTGCCATAATATTATTTTCGAACAGTATCTCATTATTAAAGCCCGGATTTTCAAGCACTATCAAACTTAAAAACATGCATGCATTCATGCACTGTCGTATCTCCAAATATGCACAATGAAGGGCGAAACATGCACTATCAAAAATGAGCACTGTACTGCAATATATTTCAATTTCTCTAAAAACAATATACGAGTTTTTCCAAAGCCTCCTCACTTAAACTCGTGCGTTTATCAGTTAGGACATCCTTGAATGCAGAAAAGGATCTTTCTACTTCACAAGAAGTAACAGGTGCATACTTAAGGGAAGAAATGTGACTGAGGATGAGGTCGATTTCCATGTATTTTACAATTTTTTCCACACAATACGTCTTTCACTGTTTTCAGAAGTTAAAGATCAGGATTTGAACTAAGTACCTTCTTAAGTTTTTCCCTAACTGTCACACCCATTTCTCCACAACACGATTCTAAAGTTAATTATCCAACGTCTTCAACAATAGCTAGTGACTGACAAATTCAAGCAGTAAACATTCTGTTTAGCAGTTTTCTTTCAATGGAAGGTGGTGGAGGTCGGCGAGTCGGCATTTTCTTTTGTAGCCTGGTGTATTATAAGCTTATTACTGTTTATTTAGGGCAAACAGTAGTTTGCACTCTCAAATTCATGCAACTCTGTTGAGAAGTCAATCAAAATATAACAATGGTAATACAATACAACATTTTTACGTTTCTTTGAAAAGCCGAGATTTTATGGAGGCACATTCATAATATGCACAGTTATGCATGGTAACTTGATATTATGCACTAAAACCAGAAAATGAGGGTTTTTATGCATTAAAATCGTCTGAATATGCTACATTAAACCAAAAAATCCAAAACATGCATTTTGCATGAATTTTGCCATAAAAAGGCCGAAATGTGCAAACATGCAGGCCTCCAACACCTTCCATTGAAAGAAAACTGCTAAACAGAATGTTTACTGCTTGAATTTGTCAGTCACTAGCCATTGTTGAAAACGTTGAATAATTAACTTTAGAATCGTGTTGTGGAGAAATGGGTGTGAGAGTTAGGGAAAAACTTTAGAAGGTACTTAGTTCAAATTTTGATCTTTAACTTCTGAAAACAGTGAAAGACGTATTCTGTGGAAAAAATTGTAAAATACATGGAATTCGACCTCATCCTCAGTCAAATTTCTTCCCTTAAGTATGCACCTGTTACTTCTTGTGAAGTAGAAAGATCCTTTTCTGCATTCAAGGATGTAAGGTAAAGGTAAAGTGATCCCTATACAGGCCATGAAGGCCCAGGTCCTAACTGATAAACGCACGAGTTTAAGTGAGGAGAATTTGGAAAAAACTCGTATATTGTTTTAAGAGAAATTGAAATATAGGCCTATTGCAGTACAGTGCGGATTTTTGATAGTGCATGTTTCGCCCTTCATTGTGCATATTTGGAGATACGATAGTGCATGAATGCATGCATGTTTTTAAGTTTGATAGTGCACGAAAATCCGGGCTTTAGACATAACATAACAGTTGTTCTTGTGTTTCAAAGAGTTCAGTTGTAAGATACCTAGTGACTGAAAAAGTAAATCTTTCAGTGAATTTTTTTTTCAAGTCAACAGTTAGGGCTTATGGGCCATGGTGTGTCAGTTTTGTTGGCTAATATTTCGTCTCGAGCTGCTTCGGGCAATTTGTATTGTCCCATTAATTCCGTTTTTGTCACCGTGAAAAGCATCCACCGTGAAAATTTCCGGTGTATTCGAAAACACAAGGAAACACTATTCACACGTTGATTAGGGTTTCATGTTTTAAAAAAGACTTTAACATTTATTTTTGACAAAACGCCTAGTTTTGCTTAGAAACGGATCGTTCAGTTAAGGGGCTGTCACACTGGATCGATCGAGGGACAGCGTCCGACTGACTGGTATAATGAACCTATAGACAGCAGTGGTACCAGTCACATAGCATCGATCGCCAGCTATCAACAACGAGGGTGAGAGATCATCTGGTCTGTGAAATCAAACCTGTCCGTTTTTCAATCGTCAGTCGATGGCAAACTTCGTACCCACCTGAATTTCAGAATTGATGCTGGAAGATTTAACTTGCACAATAATGTCGTTTTAAACTTATATTTGAATGAAATATAATTGCACGAATCATTTAAGGCATTTAAAACGATATCTTCTTATGTAATTTAATTTTAAAAACACAAAAATAGATCGAGTTGTAAGCACCTAGCGGTGGGCGATCGAACTACAACAAACAACAAACCTCTTCGCTCGGCCGACTGATGGAAGCTTGAAGTAAACAGATGTAGCCTGATATAGTAGGCATAATATTAAACCTTACATCCCAACACATGTAGTATGATAATGTGCAGGAAATAGGCATTCGTATTCCTAATAAGGTAATATACTTTACCTCTAATATACAGTGATGAGTAGACCTAGTAAAATCATATAGGTACATAACCTATAATATTTTCGTTGATCGATGACGCTCGATGCAGTGTGACAAGGAACAGAAATTTAGTCGAGAGCGCAAGATGGCAGTCGGCTGGTCTTGATCGATCGAAGCTCAGTGTGACAGGCCGCTTACTCTTTGCCACAAGTAAGTGGTATCATAGTTAAAATCACTAAAGAAGTTGCTACAATAATTAAAATAAGGTGTAATGAATACTACTTCCATGTATAAAACTGATGATTACTTAATAATGCCATATTAAGCATTTTATTCATGCCACGAGCAACAGTTGTTGCAATAGACATATTTTCTAATTATTTAATCCAATAAAATACAAATAATATAATACAAACATATTTACAGCAGGGTTAAAACATTCACTAAACACATAAAATGATTGGCTATTTACCACATAAACAAAACAGATTTAAATTTTGCTTCACTTACATTAGAATTCCTATAAAAAAATACCTATAAAATTTCCTTAAATTTATGAAAACATGACATGAAAAATTTAAGAAATGTCTTTTCTAAATACGTATTTGAAAAAAAGCTATATACAATAGTATAAAATTAAATAATATTAAACAAAGAACAATATTTATGTATTTTATATTACTACTTTTATTATGTTTTCTATGATTACTGTTATGTTTACTATACTTATTATTGAATGTCTCACAGCTAAGGAATTATGAGATCTTTTGTCTTTAATGATGGAAAAGTCCATTCTGAAGACAAAATAGAGATAATGCAACGAAAGAATGAAAAATCCTAAAAAAATTACCGCTAGATAATAAAATGCCAAAAAAGCAAAGAAAAATCTAAATAATAGTAGGCCATTTTTGTTCGTTTTGAGACAAATTTATACCATATCCTGAATTGTATGTGATGTATCACAATATAGATGACATTTCATTAACCTCCGAGTCCTGTCAATAGCCATAGAATTAAACAATTTTCTTGACTTACATAACTTTACTCTAGGTTCCGAAAGACAAGTTACACCTTGCTTGTTTTGGTGCACATTTGCTTTAAGATGGTAAGAACTAATATTTCCTTAATGCTGGTTATACTGTGGAATTTGTATCAATTTATGACAGTTAAAATTTTTTGTTGAATAAATAAAGGCCTGCAATGAACATCATGTTGTAATACGTAACGCTTTTTATAGAAAGAATCTTTATTATGTTACTGCTAATTCTCCTCATGCCTATATAGGAACCACAAGGTACAGTAATAGGCCTAAATTATTAAAGAATGCAGAATATGAATTTCCAAGGCACAATTTTTAGAAGGGCTTTAAATGTCTTAATCTATATTAATAAAAGGAAGTGTCTGTCCTCCGTCTGTCTGTCTGTCCTCCGTCTGTCTGTCCGCGATGCCCAGCGAAATCTACTCAACGCGGAGATCTGAAATTTTATACATAGGCGGACTAAAGGGTCGGAATGTGCACCTCGAAGCCGGAATTTTAATTTTCGCCTCCGTTCGTGAGTTATGAGTGAAAAACTGGCAGAAAACGTGCATTTTTTTGCGTTTTAGAAGCATCAGTTTCAGTAATATATTTCAATATCAAATCACTTACAGATGGCTTTGGCTATTTTTGTCAACATACCTCATAGCCTACCTTGAAAATAAAAGCAACGCGATCGCTTGATTTTGTTAGTCCATCCTAGACGATTCATTTGTTTAGAGTGTCAAGGCCCACAGACATATGACATTTTCAACCTACACGGAAGAAGGATATAATCAACCCTAAATATGGTCGAACATTGTTCGATTTGAACGAAACTCACTATACAGGGGTTTTCTGGGCCAAGGAACTCGAATCTGAGGTCGCTTTTACCAGGGGACGCTACCTAATCGTGGAATGCACTCCACGTGATTTAGGTGTTAATAATTATAATTTGAAATAATTATCGCGGGGGAAGCCTCGGGCACATGCGGGCACATGCTGTTTGTCTGTCTGTCCACGATGCCCATCGAAATCTACTGAACGCAAAGATCTGAAAATTTGAAGATAGATGGACTGAAAGGTGGGCGAATGCACCTCGAAGCCGAATTTTTAATTTTAGCTTTCGTTCGCGAGTTATGAGTGAAAAACTGGCAGAAAACGTGATTTTAGCGCTGTCGAAGCATCAGATTTCAGTAATACATTTCAATGTCAAATCAATTGCAGTTGGCTTTGGCTATTTTTGTCATACCGTGGAAATAAAAGCATCGCGATCGCTTGAATGTTGTAAGCCCACGCTGGTCGATTCATTTGTTTAGAATGTCAAGGCCCGTAGACATATGAAATTTTCAACCTACACGGAAGAGGGATAATCAACATAGACCTAAATATGGTTAAACATCGTTCGATTTGGACGAAACTCACTATACAGGGATTTTCTGGGCCAAGGAACTCGAATCTGAGATAGCTTTTACCAGGCAACGATATCTAATCGTGGTATGTAATTCACGTGATTTAGGTGTTAACAAAAATAATGATTTAACTATTATGCTCTTAATTTTTAATTCTTGAAATAATTATCGCGGGCGATCGCTTGATTTTGTAAGTCCATCCTGGACGATTCATTTGTTTAGAATATCAAGGCCCGAAGACATATGAAATTTTCAACCTACACGGAAGAGGGATAATCAATATAGGCCTAAATATGGTCAAACATTGTTCGATTTGGACGAAACTCACTCTACAGGGGTTTTCTGGGCCAAGGAACTCGAATCTGAGGTCGCTTTTACCAGGCGACGCTATCTAATCGTGGTATGTAGTCCACGTGATTTAGGTGTTAATAATTATAATGATTTAACTATTATGCTCTTAATTTTTAATTTTTTAAATAATTATCGCGGGCGAAGCCGCGGGCACATGCTAGTAAATAAATAAATCTTTATTGTCTGATGTTTAACTTATTGAATTTTAATGTTCGAACCAAGTTAATTCAGAATCTACTACAACATAGTTCAAACTTATTATAGGACTGTAGCCCACTAGCAGAGCATACTAGCGGGCTACAATCGGACATATACATTGTAATGAAATACCATAAGGGGGGAAAAAAAGAGTGCGTGGAACGCCACGCGACAGAAGTAAAACTTTATTTATTTATTTATTTTTTTTTCAATTTTTGATTATTGGATTTTTTCAATTTTGCATTATTGGACTTTTTAATATTGGGTTTTTGGACTTTTTAATTCTGGATTTTGGACTTTTTAATTTTGGATCTTGAATTTTTAAATGCTCGATCTTTGAATTGTTTATTTTTTTATTTTTTATTTTTATCTTTTTTATTTTATTATTAATTAAATTTTGGATTTTTAGATGTTATAATTTTTAATTTTGTTTTTTTTTTTAATTTTGGAAATTTGTATTTTTTAATTTTGGATTTGCGCGGTAATGAACCTCTGGGTTCCATAAAATAGATAATATACCTTTAGATTGCTTAGGAATTGTCTATTGCCATTGAGGAAGTATGGTCTGAAAAATTTCCTTTGATTACTCCTAATCATTGAGTTGATTGTTTTCTGTGCAGTCCGCACCGAAACAAGTAAGAGTGTGACTGATTGTGACTGATTTCGTGACGGTTTTAGTGTGACTGATTTTCCAGATTTACCCTCTACCGCCACTAAAGAAGTTTTACTTCGAAAAATAC
The DNA here is from genome assembly GCA_964059195.1 of Ectobius pallidus. Classification (NCBI taxonomy): domain Eukaryota; kingdom Metazoa; phylum Arthropoda; class Insecta; order Blattodea; family Ectobiidae; genus Ectobius; species Ectobius pallidus. Next base: position 21,759,102 of record CAXKWD010000008.1, read on the forward strand.
ATCAAAAGAGACCACAGTAAGAATAATTCATTATTTTCATAACAATTTAATGTTCATTATTAGCCTATGCGTCCATCTTGCACAGTCCTTTACATTTACAGCCATTTCGAGCCCTTCACTCGTTTACTATTTATTGCGATCGTAAATCCTCAAGACTCGGAGTAGCTCAGTTAGGGGCTTGATCCATACCGAAGAGCCTGACTTCGATACCCACGGGTATACAGGAATCTAAATGAGGATGGAATCTACAAGAGGATGAAAGGCAGCCGATATAAAGGCTAGATAGTATGTGCGAGCTAAAGTGCACATGAACTGCACAAGGCGATGTGTGTAACATGTGAGTAGTCAATTATTCGTTTCTACGACACAACATTAAGACACGCACAGACTTACGTCTCTGTCATTCAATGATTTTTAATGAGATAGAGCTTCTTTTGCAAATGTCACGGTTAAGCTTAGGGTTTCCAATTTAGAATTCAAACTTGGTTTGTTTTTAGAAAATTTAAGTACAGTATAAACTGTCAAATTTAACACTAGTCAATAACAACTTACACTCTCAGAAGATATACCCAACCAAAGAAAACTGAGGGCATTATTAAAGTTAACTGTGATTGTCCTAAGAGCAATATCTTCAATGACTGTCAGTATATTTTGAAGATTACACTAACGTCTTCCATAGGCTGCAAAAACTAGACATGGAGAAGGATCTACTTAGGAACCACTCCTTGCTTCCCTTTCTCATAAATTCCATACATTCATTTAAAGAGTAGGCCTATTTATTGGTGGGTGTGATGAAAGAGAGTCCTAAAATTGTGTTCGTTTAAAGAATTTAATTTTCCTACCGCGATCCTTCAAGATCCCAAACCAATAATAATCACCTACCGGTAATATTTTAATAAAGAATTGTAACTGTACATTCTTATTCTTAATCTCTACGTTTCAATGTAAAGGCCTTCGGGATCATTTAGGTGGCCTATAACACTAGGTGGCTGTAAAAACTATGATGCGTGGAAGAGAAATAATCCTGCTACTTAAACGGTATGCTAAGTACATTTTGTAGCCCCTGATTACCTGAGTCAAAGGCTATATCTCCGGTAAAACAACCCATTACGCATTTGTTCTAAGATCGTCTCGTCACTTTCTCTTGATCATTGAACACAGGGAAACTGTTTGGTGGATTTACTTTGGCATTTCATTCTGTTAATGTTATTCTTGTTCGTCTGTTGTCGAGGGGGGTATTCACCTGGTAGAGTGATGAAAACCCCCCGTAAACCTCGGCTGCAGCGAGGCTGCCCCGCTGCCCCGCAGCTTCTGAGGAATCTTGGGCAATCTGCCATATCCCTCTTGCAGGGTAGGGCCCTCGGGGATTTGAACATTACCCTAAGGCGGATTTGTCTAGAATTCGGTGTGTCTTAGGCATCACCTTGTTCTTGTTCTTGTTCTTTCCTGCTTTCTATCACGTGATGTATAAATGTTCTGAAAGTAGTGTTATCCAGGCGCGATTCTACCTAAAGACCACAGGGTCACGTGTCCCCAACCATTTTTAATATGAACTGTAATAGCAATGAATAAAGTTATAAGTTATGATATTTATCTATGTCAAACTTTGCGCTTTTGCTTTTCTTGTTTGTGGTTTAAGTGAAGTTGGCAATATATCATGGGTCAAATTTCCGTCGTAATTTTCCTACATGGTCGTTTCTCATCCCTTTAACACTATCGCCTCTCCTAAAGATGAAAGACAAGACGGGGGGGTGGTAGCTTGTTTAATTTGTATGTAGTCACAGTAATGTTGCGTCTTTATACTTTCTGGCGCTGTCTATATAGTCTTGAAGTATTCTACATAATTGAACCTGATTTGCACTATAATTATTAGAAGAATATATTTACAAATTGAGAGATTGGCTGCTCCTCCCCGGGCATCAGAATGCAATAACTCCTTGACAGTAAACCCTGTCCGGTTGTACATTAAGGAAGGGCGAACTCCAAAATGCTGTTTTCCTACCCTTTCCAAAACTTCTCAAATGAGCTAAAGCCGGATGTTGAATGTTACTGTGAGCTACTGAGTTCTGATCTTGGGTGATCTTTAACTAGAAGCTAGATACAAATTGAATATCTACATTCGATGACAGAGTATTAGTCAAAGAAACAGACCGGCCTAGACCACAGCTTTCGATAAGTATAACTTATAAAGATAATATCAGAGCGTACAACAAGAATTTTAGTATTAATATGTAAGGAAAAATTGGAGTGGATCTGGGAGTGTCATCACATTAATCCACTCTTTTGTTTTCCATGAATTTTCTTCATTGGAGGAGATACAGGAACTAAAAGTGTCATGAAGCCTTGAAACATCAACATTTAAAAAGCTTGTTATCCTCAACTTCCTTCCACTGGGGGTGGGATGAATGCATAAGGGATTATCTCTGCTACTATAAAGACTTGAACCCCATACAGCGTATCATGCCCTCTTTTCATGCGCGAGTTATACGAAAGCAGGTATTAGCTCTTCCCAAGGACCCACTCGTCTTGGTCGAACTATAACTTACAATGCACAAAAATACCTGACAAAAACATATGCATTTTGTCATGCATTGTTGATGCTATTAAATTTTGCAGGGAATTTGAATTGGTGTATTGGACTGGCGTGGGCGTAACGAGAGAGGTAATAATAACCCGGGTGTTTATAAATGTCTCATTAATTATACCGCGAGCTTGACAATGTCCTGAAGTAGCATTTAGATAATTCAAGTGGGTTGAAAGGTACAACTAAGGACATTCAAAACGAATTTCTGGATGCAATTTTGACTATTTTCCTCCTAACATTTATAGCCTACGTTTGCATGTGCCCCTCTCATAAGGAATCTCACGAGCAGCCACTGGTGTTACCTCCCTTCCAAAAGCTAAGTTCTGGTGGAAATGCTTCGCCTGCTTCACAAACATGCTGCGTTTATAACTCTATGTATGGTAGACAGGTAGGTCTGGCAAATCTTGCTAGTTCTTCCTCGAAATCCGGTTAAATTCGCGGCACGCTACTCACTTTTTATTTCATCCAACACTAGACAAGATTCAAAGCCCTATTTGCAAGATCCGCATTTATCCAGTAAAATGCAACAAAAATGCTTTCTTATATAAATATCTAATGCAGTGATGCAAAAATTGCAATAAATAATTGTTGTATGAGAAAACCATACATTTTTCACCAATATGATGTTAGACTTCAATTCGCTCTGCAAAATCTGCAGGGTTATTTAAATTCTCCCATATACAATCTATATAAAACGCCATCAAAATTAAGTATCTAGAAAATAGTTTTCCTGACTGACCATAAATTACTGCTATATTTCCTTCTTGAATGATACAAAACATTGTTTTTTCTAACCCAATGCTTTAAAAATCCAATATTGTTAGGGGGTCCTTACCCCTAATACCCCACCTTCGCTACGTCCTTGGTAAAGATGTATTTGATTCCATCATGATTTTTGGCGAAATATATCGGGTGATAAAAGTATGCAGAATTGTCAAAAGCATACCCTAGAACCGCAAAAAGCAAGGACGGAGGCTGATCAGGAAGCAAAACGTAGAGTGACGCTTACCATGTTATGTTATTCACATAAATATATTTTTGGAACTGCCTTTTTCTTTAATTAGTAACATTCTGTAAAATAAGAACGCTCAGCAAAAATAATTAAGAAAATACTGACGTTTCTTAATTGATATAACAAGATTTCATTTTAACACTTTTTTAAGCTCTAGGATTTCTGCCTTATATTAGCTTAAGCCAGACATGATCAGGATTTCCACATCTACAGCTCTGGGGACGTGAAGTAGATTCCAGTTAAAATTTCAGCCATGTAACATTCCAGGACTAGAGCTGTGGAAGGGAACAGAGTTCTATAAAGGTCCCTCGCTTACGAAAGGAGGGAAACCTTCTGGTTGCAAATACATGAACTCAAATTATCTTTCCAGATAAAGGCTCTTAACCTTTTACTTATACTGGTTAACAACAATATACTTTATTTTATTTTCGGTAAACCTACTCTAAACAATCAAGTGACAGATTGTTGAAATGGTTTCCTTTCAGGTATAAATGATCAATTTATCTAAACCAGGATAAATTCTATTATCCTTTGTTTACGACGAAGTTTGAAGTGAGTTTCATGTGCGATCACATGTATGCATGCAGCACTATTGACAACAATGGTAGCTAAGCAACAAAAATGCATTCGTGCTTAGAATGCAGTTTAAGAAGAACTGCTGAATCATGTCGTCCTCTATGTCTTCCTCTTTAGATTCCATAAACCGAAGTTATGTCTTTTTTTTCTTACTGTAACTGATCGGAGAAACAATATTTTATAGTAAAAACATGATTCTCTTATAGCATGGTGATAATAATGAAGTATTCATTATTGCTACTTGCAATATCGATAGGCTACTCCCTTATAAGGAGAATGACCAATCGTCCCGTTCTGTGAGGGATAGTCCCGGTTTATGCTTGCCTTACGTACCATATTTCATTCTACTAACAAATACAGTTTTATCCTGTACAAATGCTTTGTACATTCATTAATTTTATTTGAGGACGTCATTCTAAATGGCATCATGAGATCAGAAGTAAAATATTAATTATCTGGTCATAGGCAAAGTTTGCGGGGACAAAACACAGAAAACCATCTGATACAGCTAAATTACATTATTAGCCCTATTCCTTTCTCACTTCACATAACACACGGAATAAATCTAAGTGGCTGCACGGCGGTAAATGCGCATTCAGTTCTGTCGGCCATAGGCAAAGCAGAATTCGCGAGGCATGGTTTAAAAACCCAAGTTGGTAGAAAAGTGACTATCTTAGAGGCCTAAGTAGTTCTTAGTTATTTTCTATAACAAATGTGAAATAAAGAATATTGGGTTCGCAGTGGTGCAGTTGGTTGGCGCACTGCTCAGGTTCGATCTTCGATGAGTTAAGTGGTATTCTTCAATTTGCCTAATTCTTCTGGTGACACTATAGCTCTGGGGTTCATTCAGCCTCTAAAAGAAATAAGCACCGGGGCAAAAAACCTAGGAGTAAATATGGTCGGTGCGTAAGGCTGACAACCTTACCACATTCCCATGCCGAATTTCTTGAGCTTCCCTTCTTGGAACACTAAAGGCCTCCACATCCTGTTTAGGGAACATTTTTATTTTGTTTAAGTGGGTAGTACTTAAATTTAAACAAGATAGTTGGAGGAATTTACGAGGAAACGTTTTTCATATCACACATATGTGTTCTGGAAATGGTATATTTCGGTTTGAGGGACCTAAAGAATATGTATTAATGCTGAAAACCTGACATCGAATTCCACAATACTTCATCCACCTGTTGTACCTATAATACGGGTAGAGAACAGCATATCGCGATACTCGTGCTGGGAAGCGTGTCAATTTGTTTCTTATTTCCTAACTTCACACACATAATATGTGCTGTAAGTGTAGTAATACAGAAAGTATGAAAAAAGACGCAATTAGTTTAGCTTCTTGCAAATGGTGATAAGCTTCAACCACAATAGCATGAACAAAAACCTTACAGCTGTCGGTTTGGGAACCTTACAGCTGTCCTAAATAGTGTGACTACCACGACATATTCTATCATGTTCATAGTTTAACAATACTTCCTGTAAGCACTGAGTTAGAATGCATTAGGCATAGAAAAACCTTTCACTTACGAGTACGTTTGAATAATGACCTCAGCGTTCTGTATACGAGACTCAAAGTTAACACTCGCTGCTGCTTCAGAAAAACTCGACATTCCAATAATTAGACTTAATCCTTTTTTTTTTTTTGCTTTACTTTTCTTTTTATACCCCGCAATATTCAACTGTTCTTAATTGACGTCCGTGTCAATACAATATAATAGAACCCTGTCTTCCTTCAGCCAAAAGAATTAATATGCACACTTTTTTTACTCCTAGTCTTCTCTTTTTGTATCTTTTATTATTTCTTCACACAATGTCTTGTCAAATTTGGCGGTGTTGTCATAACTTTGTGTTAAGGACCTTGTCGGTCCATTGTTCTTCAGATGTGGCAACGATGATGGTAAGGGCCCTCTAGAACTGTTACACGATTGGCCATCGCAGAACCTAGTACACAACCACTACCAGAATAGGCTACTCATTGACTGCAGTCCTCGAGAGAAATATGTGACACTGGTGAATAACAGACAGAAGAACATCATCTTCACCGAGTTTTCACCCACAGAATACGTTAGTCTAACTGATTTGCAACAAAAATAATATATAACCATTTTTTTAAATTGCACCCATTTAAAATAGAACTCCTTCAAATTTTACAAAACACGTATGAATTCTTTTCTGCAATACTGTTGACTAATCACAAAAATAATGAGCCAGATTTTTTAAAATTTATAATGTTTGAAAGAAGAAAAATGTTGTACATAGAGTAAGAGAATGTATAACATACACTACAGACATTTAATACTTTTATTTAAACTTTATACAACTTACAGTCAACAATTTAGCTTATTGGCTTGACATTTCTGGATATAGCCTGATCACTAGCAATTGGAAAGAAAATCAAAGTTTTCTGGGCACATCTCCAACTCCCAGCTTTTTAAAATACTGCGTAGGCACAGTTACAGTGACTAAATGAATAAAATCAGGTAAACTGATAAAACAAAGTGTGGATGGCAATACTTCATAAACTATTGAGACTAAACTATTATTGGTCTAAACTATTTAGACCACGGTTTCTTGAGAAAGCTTGATCAGCATATGTGAAGGAATAAGTGGGATAACTAGAACATTAACAGATAGAATCTACTACAAATTCCTCACGAATCTAATATCCCTAATTTTTGCCAAAAAATGTCTGAAGGCATACAAATATGCAGTCACTTGTCTTCAGTTCGAAATTACTTATTCAGTTCTACCGATTGATGCAAATTTTCTATACAAAAAACATGTGATTGTTAATTGGTCGTTGCTCGGTAACGGTCAATCAATAGGCCTGAGTGTGTATATTATGCCTACTAAGTTTCACGAAAATCGCGCGCTCAGACGAACGGACAGAATTTTTTTTCGTTCATCAAGTAATCTTAGGAAGTACTATTCTGGCACTTAATAATTTAATAATCAATATTTTTCGAAAATATGTATGTTTTCCTAGAAAACGTGGATTTCCCCGCGGATAAAAAATCTTGGAAGGGAAGAAATGTGTCGTAGAGTGTCATAATCTTCTAAAAGATTGTCAACATTATAATTAGAGTTCTTTTTAACTTTTTTTTTCAAAATGATGAAAGAAGAAGAAAAACTGAACAAAATTGACTGGAATTTCACTCATCTCCTTCTGGGAACAAGCTAGTAATTTTCGAAACATTATTCTTGTGGGACAAATCTTCAAATGTTCAGTGTAGACAGAATATACACAGAGAACACAACCTGCAGATTTTAACAAATTAGGTGCGATAGTTTTGAAAAAAATTGTTTAATTAATCATTTATTAAAGTAAGTTTAATCATTTTATAGCTAAATAAATTTTTTATTATCTGTGCTCTGGGCTGTTCATTCATCTTGAATAAAGTAACAATCCTAGGTAGGCCTATGGATTTTGTATTATCATGCAAACATTAGTAGAAAAGAGTAATTAAATTTATATCGTTACAATTTTTTTTATTTTATTTTTATAAAAATCATACTTTTTCGGAAAGAGATAATAATTACTAAATTGATACGCAGTTTTGTTCACATAATAATCCTGTTGGTTCCATAGAACCTCAACCAATTTGGTAAACATACAGTATGAAAAGGTGATACCTAAATGCTTTAAAAACGAACTAAAAGTCACTGCATCATATGCCTTGTATAAATAATAACAAAATCTACACCACAATTACTTAACAGCAAACTAACCTATAAAAATACACTAGTAATAATTGTTTTAATAGTAATAATATTATTAACAGTACTAATTATAATGTATACCAGCGTTTCTCAACCTTTTTGAACCCGAGGACCTCTAAAATGTCTAAAAATTATTATGGACCCCTAATTTTACATCCCACTTTTAAAAAAAAGGTCTATTCTTAATATTTTGGGGTATTAATGATAGGTCATTATAACGAAATATCTGAAAAATTTTACTTCTTTACTTTCCACTTTCTTTATGATATTGTTAAATTATGTCTGCGGACCATCTGCACCATCTTCGTGGACCACCAGTGGTCCGCGGACCATAGGTTGAGAAACGCATTCCACACACAATCTTAGCTGATGCAGCCGTACAATTAATCTAATTTTGTAAGGACTTGCTGTAGGATTTTGAAAAACTGTTTTGGAACATGAAAATAGACAAAATAAGGATTGAAAATTTAGGCCTATTGTCTCAAATTAAAAGTCAGCGAAAATCACGAGACCTCTTACATTAAAAAATAGTAATATAGCATTAACGTTACCAAGTAGGCCTATACCAATTTTACCAGTAAAAAATTGTAAAGTTAGATATAAAAAATTACAGGCCTATAACAAAGGCTTATATAACAATCCCCTCGAACTGAACACATTATAGTGAGTGAAATAACATTGCATTTCATTGAGATTATTATTTCTTAGCCTAATTAAAGTGTACAATTATTAAATATTCTTTTATAGCGGGGACATTAGACCAGTACATCGTAGATTACCATGATAGAATAGAAAATAATATGGTTATAGTTGGATTTTATGACTGGAGTTGAAACTGCTTGGAATAGGTCTCTGGCAGTATTCGATTTTTATCGAATTCAGATCACACTGGAAACGGCATAATTATCTATCATAAACGAAGATGATATGAAAGCGAGAAAAGTCAGCAATACTACCTATAGTAAGCATGACTGCGAGAATGCGGGCCGTCCTAAGTAATAGTTTTTTGGGAGGCTTCTTGACGAGAAGATTTGACACTGCTTCCTAAATAAGCGGTAGTGTTCCATGTATTGTTTAATAGAAAACTCATTAACAAACAAGCCTACTTTGTCAACTACAATAAAACAAAACTTTAAATCCGTGTTCAATTTATCAAGAGCGTTACAGGATTAATATTCTAATATATGGGCTGTCAACATGTGTATTTCGACTAATGCTAGTAATTCATTAAAACAACAAAGTGATTTAATGCATTCAAGTCCTGTCCCTAATACAAAACCACACCTCTTATTGTTTACTAAAACAAAATTAAACATTTTAACCTTTGAATAAGGTAAAATCACAGATTAGAGAACATATATTTCATTTCCAGGACCATGCAGACCTAATGAATGGAAATTTTTATGATTAGTCTATACTCGCTGAAAATTATGAAGTACTTTTAAAAGAGTTCTTTAATACTTTTCGAAATAGCCTACATAGGAAAATTATTCAACTCTCCATGACTTTTTTGGACTCAGACAGAGTTTGCATGCAAGTATTATTTTTTAATTATTTATTTATCTTATATTAAAGAATATATACAACCCGTATTTACAGCAAATGGAGTATTAAAATATTTGTGATATCTTTTCAATGCATTTTTAATTTTTGTTATGGATCATAACAAATCCTGAAATTTCTATAAATTACACGGGCTGAAGCCTACATGTTGTTTAGGTATCTTAATTGCACAAGCACATAACATTTCACTACAGCATACTGAATTACTTTTTTTGAATTATGACTAGAACTTGGACGTTCTATCAATAAAAATGTGTAGTTTAGGAGCGAAAATAGTCCCTGAAGAATCAATACAGGTATCGAAAATATTAATCATTATTTCCAGACTAAAGAGTTCACAGTTTTCAATATTAAGATGCCTATCTTTTAAGATCCTATAAAAATATGTTTTTAAATATATTTTTTACGTGTTATTCTATAACTAGTCTACTGTTCTTTTTGGTAGTGTAAAGATCTGTTCCTCTTGTTAAGAACATACATATTTTTTTTAAATTTTCAAATACACATTTTAATTACAATTTATTAAAGTTTACAATTTTACATGAGACATTCATGAGTACGCTACTGCTTGTGCCTGGGCTATAGTTAACATATTGTTAATTGGCTTTAACCAAGATATGCCCAGAACTACTTTCAATATTCGTAGCAAATTGCACGATAAAAAAATGAAATAAATAATACCAGTCTCAATATAATTTCGTTTCTCTTGCACATAATATGCTTAAATGTGCTGATTAATATTAAAGATTCCCCATGAGGCAGCATGAAGGAAACAGGTTATCTGCAACTGATGTTTTTAAAATCCCTCTCGGCTGTTAAGTATCACTCTTCAATCAATGTTCAAAGTGCATTCAATAATATAATTGTAGCATTACAATACAATTACATTTATAACAGCATGACCGCATATATTAGCAGTTCGTTTTGTGATCTAAATGTCAACATTATTGCAATACAGAAATCTATAAATCCTAAGGAATGTTGCGAAAATGCAACCATGGTTAAATCCATTTAACTTTATAACCTATACTAGAATTGGCAGACAATAAATTGCAAGGATTATTTCGCAACTGTAGGCTACCTCTGTTATTTAAGCGAGAAAAATGTAATTTAAGAACATGTTACAAAATGTGCTTTTAGACATAATATTACATAAATGAGTAGGCCTAGTAACAGTGAAAATTGGTGTTTTGCACAACAAACCAAGGCCGATACATTGCATCTAAACACTTCTTTTTCTCTATAAGGTAAGAATATGCATTTTCTTGAATAGTCCACGTAAATATTGTGAATAATTGCAAATTAAAAAAAAAAAAATATGGACAAATTTTAGGGTTTTAAAGAGCTCAAACACGTGAAGCCAAAAATTGTAATATCCTAACTCAAAGTAACTTATTATACGAACACCAGATCCTTTCCACCGACTAGACAGGACACCTCTCTCCTTAAATAAGACGTAACTAAGACAGTAGATAAGGAAAGAAAGGAAAGTGATAGCAGGAGTGGACAAGAGAAGGCGAGTTGAACGTCTTAAGAAGAAGAGGTGGGCCGGAGCAGCTACAGCAGAAGATGACTATTGGCGCTATAGGCGATATTTAAAGCCCCATGCCACATCACACGCCTTTGACTATTATTAATTACTCTACCTTTGTTTAATATGAGACGGGGTCCAGGGGCCACTTGATTAGTTCTCTCGCTAGGTGGGAAACAGCCAAAAGAGAGAAAGAGAGAGAAGGGACACCGAACCCTTGTATGGCCGCCTTGTGTTGGCTTCCATCTAGTGTCCGTCTTCTTTCCAGATGAAACAACACCCTCAATATGAACCTGATGTGTGCCATGGTGCATTGTGTTCTAAAACTTCCATTAAGGAAATGAAGAGTTTATTGTAATTAGTAGGGCAAGGCATCTGATGATTTTGCATATTTTTTGTATGAAGGTTGAAAGATGCTCGAATATATACAAATGTGTATAGTGAATTAATTGATAAAAAGGGCAATTTATTTTTACGTTTTACGTCATTTTCAAGAGGTAGGTCATTTTTCGGACATTTTTAGGTAATTTTTTGACATTTTTACAGATTAAAGTGCTAAATTACTTTATATTCTGAGTTTTTCATTAAAATTTTTGTTTTTAAAGCTTGTCTAACTATAACTTTGTAAAAAATTAAGCTCCAGGAAATAAAGCAGATTTTTACATAACTTCAAGGAATATGCGCTTTGAACCCTACTATATTTCCAAGAAAAGATGGTATAGGCAATACCTCCTCCCCTATTTTAAAATAAAATCAGGTAAACTGATGTAAAAAAAGTGCCAGTATGTTTTTGTTTAATCAGTTATGACTGCAATTATGATAATACAGAATATGTGTTTTTTTAATCGATTTCCATGTTAAGCTCCAGATTTATTCATTAAGCAGAGCTTACGGAAGAACAAAGGTCTAGTTTTTTTTAATCAGATTAAAATCTTCCAGCATCAACTGAACTGTACAGATTTGTGATATCTTGACAATCGCACACTCACATAACAATACCAAAAAAAAAGTCAAATTGCCCGGTTTCGGGTTTTGAACCATGGACCCCAGAATGTGAGGCCAAGACGTTATCATCTCCGGCACCTGGGTCAGTTTAACGGTCTAGTTGGATAAGCGCATGTAAAGCAATAGTGTTTTTTGTCATAGTTAACTATATTTTAATTTCAAAAGCCTTAAAAGATCGCAGTAAAACAATAGGTTACGTTGTCAAGATAACTAATTTTCATTTTTTTTATAAATTCTTTCGAATACGTATATTACCATAAAATAGGCACTAAATTGAGCATTACTCCGAAACAGGTCAACCGATTTGATCCAATATCAATAGACGTCTTCCCATGGACATTATAAATGTGTATACCAAGTTTCATAAAAATCCGGTAAAGCGTATTTGAGTTACCGCGTCTTTAAAATAGACACTAAATTGGGTTTTACTCCGGTACCGGTCTACCGATTTGGTCAAAAATCAGTAGACGTCTTTCAATGTACATTATAAATGGGTATACAAAGTTTCATGAAAATCCAATAAAGCATACTTGAGTTATCGTGACTTCTTATATATTAACATAAAAGGCACTAAATTGGACATTATTCCGATACTGTCCAACCGATTTGATTGAATATCAATAGACGTCTTCCCATGGACATTATAAATGCGTATACGAAGTTTCATAAATATCCCATAAAGCGTATTTGAGTTATTGCGCCTTTAAAGTAGACACTAAATTGGGTTTTACTCCGGCACCAATTAACAGATTAGGTTCAAATTCAATAGGGCACTTCTCATGGACGTCATGACATTATAAATGTGTTTTCCAAGTTTCATGAAAATCCGAAAAAGCGAATTTGACTTATGGCGCGTACAGACACACGGACGGACGGACAGACATTTTTCGTCCCACACACAATCTCATAAAGTACCATACTGGCACTTAATAATGTGCATAATGAACTCATCCGGGCATGTCCATTGTTACTCATTTTCAGGTATACGAAAAGGATTTTCACTGTGTCATTCATTTGTGGAAAATGTTGAGTGAAGTACTTGCTAGGGGCAATTCACTATTTTATGGTCATTAAATGCCTTGCCCTGATAATTAGTAACTAAGTCTATCTGAAAACGTTCCCACTGTTGTGTCACTGTAACCCAAGTACGGACATTGCAAATATTAGTAGAATTTCTTGTTACTGTCATTTAACAACTGTTGTATCCTGATATTTGTGGCTGACCTTCCCATTAGAAGTTCTCTTACATGCATGTAGCTTTACAGATTTTCAAAGTTTTTGGAACAGAAAGCCAGAACCTTACCCACGCCAATGCTCTAGTAAATAGTGAAAGTACTGAGCTTAAACATGAATTTGATGTGATGTTTAAAGGCTAAGCAGATTACCATTATTTTTTTAAAACACCAGTGAAAGTCTAGATCTGCAAAGAAATTGTACAGAAGGTAATTTCAATTTCTACTTTTACTAAATTAACTACACAGTGAAAAAGTAAACACACAACAACAAATAAATTCCCGACACTGGAGTGGAGGATAAATAAAGGAAATAGGTAGAAGAAGATAAAGCTGGACCGAAGGTATAGCCCATGGCAGATCAGGGTAGGCGATGGCAAAGCAATAAAACATATATTTTAATCTACCTATTTACGTGCATATTGATTGGAATGCCCATCGTCAGGAAAATTCTCTGTTTTTATAAGCTTTTTCTGTTTATATAGCTTCAAAGAAGAAATAATATTCATTATATCTAATAAAAAAGATAACCTAAGTCTAATTATTTACGCGTATTTATGGTAAGCATGCCATCCAAGAGATGTTTATATCCAGTCGTTCCATTTAACTAAGAAAGAAGCAAACCAAGATTGTGATTTGAAAAGGTACGGCCAGTATTATACTGTCATTAAAAGTAGCCTATGTTATAATTTTAATACAAGACGTTGGATAGTCACCTTTAGGTTATTCTTTGATTTCGACAAGATTTTTTGATACCCTAGTAACAACTTTAAGAAGATGAGAGGTAAACATTCGCTGTTTCAAAAACACATCATCAACCTTGTGGTTAAAGAAATCACAGGTGCCAAAATAATTGATATGGTTGGAGTAAGTTCATTGGATTGTATTAATACTGCACTCAAATACACACCATCAACAGAAGTTGTACCCATTTCACATTTACTAGTGCTTCTGGAAAATTTCTGGGGAGCCTCAAGACCGACAACCAATTTCGAAACTGTAGACCATTTGGTTATTTGAATAACCACAAGCAGTTCCTCTTTTTCCTCTCCATCCCTCTCCATTCTTAGCCATCTATTCCTCTTTATCATTCTCTCTCTGCTATCCAATTAAGATTATTTTTTCTATTCTTTAGAGGAAAATTTGTCCTGGGCAGGAACAGAACCCCTAGCGACCTCGCTACAGATGATAACACATCTACGATATAGCGTGAATGCATCCTACTCCGATGCAATTTCATTTCTGGGTTTTGAATTCTCCAAGATTTTTGCTGGTATTACATTCTGTTACTGGTTATCTAGGTTCGATTCCTGCCCAGGTGAAATTTTCCTTTACAAAATATAATATAAATTTCTTAAGTGAGATAAGACTGAAAACCTGTCAATAACTAGATACTTCTGTTCATCCCTTTTCTCGTAGTTTTCAAATTTTTACTAAAAAACATACAGAAAAGTTCTTTTTATAGTGGTAGACGAAGTTTCACCTGATATTGACTGGATGTTCAGATATCTCTGGGGAAAGAAGATTTTCTATATCAACCGTAGGTCTATGGCTCAACAATAATACAAATTTTATGAAAAGTTTCTAGTACCCGTCTGAACTTATATTCTAAAATTTCAAACAGGTATGAAGGATATAAACTCAAATTGCTAAAGAGGCAGTTGTTCTAGAAGGCTTATAATAAATCTGGATCACCTTAAAGATAGATAGATAAGTACAGTTAAAAGTGATAAAATCCTTAACGTTGGCTTAGGCTACTATTTCCAAGTCAATTTACCATGCAGGTTCCTTAGGAGCTTTTGAACGTCAACCATCTTCATGGAAAATTTAATACAGTATTTATCAACAGCTTTATAACCTTGTATTATTTTATTGTTAATAAAAACTAATAAAAATCTATTTCCTTTCAAAATTGTCAAAATACAAGAAGAACCACAATGTTTCATTTTGTAGAAACAAAATGCGAGATTACTACTGGATAATTACGTACAAGGTCTAAATTATGGCTTGAAAATCTGTAACATTCTATTGCAGAAAGTCCTGATTTCATTAAATACAGTGTCAACAAAATTAAGAAAAATTAAAATTTCAAAATGTAATTTCATTATTTTTTTGCAATAATTTGGACTATTTAAATTTGTTTTCTAAAAACTGTTTAACCGTTTCTAGTTTATGTGTTAATTTTTGTATATGAAAGCTGAAAGTTGTTACTGTTTCGAATAAATGTAACATATGTAAGATTTGTTAAATTTTTACATTAATTTCTCAATAAGACGCTACCCAAATAAGCATACGCAGGGGCAGTTCAGAAATGGATATAAATACATGAAATAAAAACACAAATTAATTGTTTTTAAAAAATACAATAAATTACATCCATTTACAGTAAAAAATTTAAAAGAACGAAACATTAAAAATAAATATTTAACTATGTAGGTAGCAAACTTCATTATTTTCTTAAATTAACTGTTCACATAAATTAATTCAAGGTTATTTTTAACTATGGAATTGAATAATCTGGGACCTAAGCTGTGTTTTATGCTTAGAGATCTCGATTTCCCTCTTATTTAACAGATATTAATTGTAGCTCCTAAAACTAGCTTTGCTCAACTGGAGGATATCAAACGAGGATCAAATTTATGATTTTATAATATTATAGCCTAGTATGTAATAGGCAACAATATACATGTAATAAGTAAACAATGAAAGTAATTTAAAATGTCTAACTGCTGGAAATTAAGATTAATATCGTGAAACAAATTCCTCACAGTATACAACTTTTGTAGATACTTGGAAAGCAAGAGATAATGAGAAGCTGGATGATGAACATTGGTATGATATATCAATGTCTGCTGGGGGATTTGCGTGTGGTTCATTTGAATGAGAGAGGGCGTCCCATCACTTGTTCCTTGTCGTGTTGTCTCTTTCAATCGTAAATCTGTTCTGTCCTTGCATATCCTTTATTCTTCTCTCTTATATTAAGTATTCTTTCTTAGTACGGTATTTAAAATAATTATGTAGTTTCAATCATCCTACTGCACCAACATCCGAAAACGCAAGGGTAGTGTAACAGATTCAAATATCATTTTCCGTGCAAATAATCAGTAAGTAGACTTATAATAAAACATAAGGGACACTATTAAAAATACTCATTTTATATGCGGAATTTCAGCTATTTCATGATAAGTTCTCCTCAACATTGTGTGGAATATATTCGGAAATGGTTTCGAAACTAAACAATTCTAATGTAAGGCTGAAAAATTATTACAACACACTTATTAAATTCTCAGGAAAAAATAAAGGCTTTAGTGAACACTATTCTATCTTCTTCGCGGGATCAAACCCGGCCGCAGTCGATGGGTTTTTCAGGACGTAAAAATCCTGGGCACGGAGTCCTCCGGGAGGGACTTTAAGCTGGGGGCCCGTGTCGTAGATTTACGGCACGTAAAAGAACTCCAAGCCTAAATTAGAGCCTCTGGACAAAATTTCTCGGCCCTTTCACGTCCAAGTAATACCTTAGTTTCAGGAGAGGGGTTAAGGGGCGATGGGCTTACCACCTGTCCCTCTGCCCTTTCTAGGAAAATAAGCGTAACAAAATTCACATAGGTACAGAAACCTCCGCTTGGGAGCCCTACGCCCCAACAAGGGGGCAAAGGATTCGAGAGAGAGAGAGAGAGAGAGAGAGAGAGAGAGAGAGAGAGAGAGATTCTATCTTCTGCTTAAAGGTCTTCACAGATTTAATTTATAAGCAAATTTAAAACGTAAGATAAGGCTCCTCGCTATTATGCAAATTACAACATATTATACTAAAATGATACGGTATGATACAGGTCTAGACATATATCTATGACACAATAGATTCAATATATAACTTTGCAGGCAATAATATCTGTTTATTTATCGAATATCATGAAACTATTGCTTCCTCTGACATATCCACACATGCCTTTTGTATTATTCAAAATAATTTCTTAAATACCTATTTTATTTCATTAATTCATTTCTAAAGTTTAAAATGACAAGGAAGTGGAAATGAGTTTTTTTTTTAGGGATGGGTCGATACCAGATTTTCTCGATACTCGATACCGATACATGATTTTTTCCTTGATACTCGATACTCGATACTTCGATACTCGATACCTTCAACATTTCCAGTTTCAATAAGTAGGTACATGAAAAATTAAAATTTGAGAGAACTGTGTAGCCTAATACCAACTAAATTAATTAAGTCTGCATGTTTAATGAGACAAAATTTAATATCATCAGTAGCCTATAATTATTTTTAAACTCTACATTAAAACTAAAATTAGTTTTTTAAACAGCCCACTTACAAGTTTTTGTTAAAAAATACTAGCATTCTCACTTAATTGCAGAATTTCAGAATTATAAAAGTATCGAAAAAGTATCGAGCTAGTTTTCTGAAGTATCGTTCGATGCCGATACCATGCAAGTATCGAGAGTATCGAGGTATCGAAAGTATCGAAGACCCATCCCTAGTTTTTTTTATATATAAAGGGACTTACTTTAAAAATAATTACGATCTTGTGAAATGTCACTTTTCTAAATCGGTGAAATATAAGCATCATAACTGAGATGAAATAATCAACACTAAATTTCACACCCAGACAGAAATAAGATAATAAATAGTAACGCAAAAAATATTATGTTCTTCCATGTTCATAATATTATTATGAGGCAACGATGGTACGGTGATATCATTGTTATCGGAGATGGAATACAAAATTACCAAACCGGAGTATTCCAAGAAAATCTGTCAATTAAGAATACTCCATTATTTCACAGAAGACATGATAGTCAAGAAAATGACCGCCCCCTTTTGGAATATGGAACTTATAATCTTTAAATTTATCTGTCTGATAACATCATGACGTATAGGTAATGTCTAGAATGTAAAGCGGAACAAATGTTACTAAAAAGATTGAAATTTCTAGAGAAATTAGATAAAAAAAGAGATAATACGTAGCTTAAGTCAAATCTCTGGCGAGCAGATTCAGTTTCATGAACAAAATAATTTGGACCCACAATAGATTTTTTTATTTTTAGTTTTGTAAACTTCCCTTAGAATTTGTTTCATCTTACACCATTAGTATGGCTTAGTGAGGTCTCACTTCACAGTTAAATTACATGAAAACTGTGTTCTTTATGAAACTCAACAATGGATATTATTTAATTATTTACGTTTTCAAACATACCTACAACAACATAACACAGAAAATGAACTGAAATATTAATATAATAATAATAATAAAATATTTGGGGTGAAATTGGACCTCAGGTTATCTGAATTGTCTAGAAAAAAATACATGCTAATTATCAATTGAAGCTCATAAAATATATGTTTTTGTGAGTTGCCAAAAGGGACCAATCTCATAGATGAAATGAAAGTACATAAATATTTTCATTTAAAACCACTGGGGTCTATTCAATTTTATATAAGTCTAGGAGTTTAGAAAATAAGGATGTCACATTTAATAACAAGTCATTATCATAGCAAATTTCAGTGCCAGTCCAAGATCAATCAATTAGCAGTTATTTGTAACTTATTCCATGAATATTTTTCAATGGAAGACCTAACAACGTCCACCTTTTGAACGAGTGGCCACCAACATAGGCCACTATTGAGAATCCCGCGAAATGAAATTAAAGATCAAATAAAGGTTTTCTAAACGTATTAAAGATTATTCCTCTTTTATTGATTTTTTTCGTTCTAACTGCACTTCAGCTTAATTTTGAATAATGTCATCACTGTCGTTATTAGCGGAAGGAAATATTAATCTCAATTGCAGACTATTTTTCCTGACGACACAGCTCATATCGTATGCTGTTATGAAAATTATAAACAGAATGAAATAAAGTAGACATCTTTAGACAGACTGATTTAGAAATAAGAACACTGAGGATTTCAGAGGATAGAAAACATAAGAAATGGATTCAGTTAATGTAAAATAATAACACAAATAGGCCTAAGTTAGTAAATATTAGTCCAAGTTCACAAATATTGAAATGAAGTAGATCCGGTCGGCTATACCGAAACATGTACTATTGCAAGTTGTCTTTTGTCGTCTCGCTCTTGAACTCCATGGTAACCAGTTTATCGCAAACCAGCCCTAAGCAGCCTCCAATCGTCGTCTCACAGAAAACAAGGCAAAGAAGACAGATATAAATAGCGGATGAAAAAGGATGGTAGGAGAGGGGGAGGAACTTAGGAATAATTAAGATCACGACTGCTAATATATGCACTGACAGCGTTCCAAATTCAAATAAAATGAGAACGCCTCCTAGATTTGTAGATATTTTTGGGAGGAGATACACATACAAAGTCAGTATTACAGTAGGCAGCCATTATACTAGGCTACATTGGTTAACATAATAAATTAAATTACAGGTTAAAATACTGATGTTTTCTTTTCTTGTTTTTAGAAAAAAGAAGATGGTATCGTTTGAATCTAAAAACATCTTGCAAAGCACGGCACACAAGCATGCCGACTCTTGAAAACGTCAACTCGCAATTTACAAATCGGAAAGAGAAATATCCTAACTTTACCATCAGGAAAGAAAAAATGGTGGAAAATATTATAAAGAAAACTCATTAAGAATGTAGGCCTACGATATCAGTGTGACAGAAATTGTGGTACAAATTGCAAAAGAACGAGAAATATATTATACCCAGAACTACTACAGGACTACTGCGTTGTGTCATGGTTAGCGTTGCTGGCTACAGACTCGCAGGCCCGGGTTCGATCCCCGGTACC
The DNA here is from genome assembly GCA_964059195.1 of Ectobius pallidus. Taxonomy (NCBI): domain Eukaryota; kingdom Metazoa; phylum Arthropoda; class Insecta; order Blattodea; family Ectobiidae; genus Ectobius; species Ectobius pallidus. The sequence goes on from CAXKWD010000008.1 coordinate 21,779,098, forward strand.
TCCTCGGATTTTTCTGAGGTAGGCCTATAGTGCTCAGGAACGGCATGCACTCAGCCTCGTGATTCAAACTGAGGAAACCACCATCAACGGCCGTGGGTGTTGGCATGCTGACCACGTGTCCCCAATCCTGCAATCTGCCTAAGGTAGATGACGCAGCGGTTGGGTGGTAGGCCTGATCTTCTTCAGGGATGTAGGGCCATGGAGTTGAGTTTAGGACTATCACAGAGCAAAGAGGTCAGCCAATCAACATAATAACAGAGATGCAATTTTAGAGATGAGATGAGAGAGAAAATTGAAGAAATGTACACCTGGAAAAAGAAATTAATGAACCTAAACGGAAGAGGAATAATGAATATAGGCCTAAATGGACAAACATTGATTGATTTGGACGAAACTCACTACGCAGGGGTTATCTGGGCCAGAGAACTTGAATCTGAGGTAGCATTTTTCAGGCGGCGCTTTCTCATCGTGGAATGCATTCTAAAGCCGAATTTTTAGCTGTTCCTTTACAATTATTAATAGTTTAGTTTAGGAATGATTCACATGTAAGTGTTAATGAATATAACGTTTTAATTATGTTGTTCTTAATTTTTAATTTCTGAATGAACTACCGCGGGCGAAACTGAGGGCACCCGCTAGTATTATATGTATATATAATATATACCTGTGTATATATATGTATATAATATATACCTGTGTATATATATGTATATAATATATATGTATATATATATATGTATATAATATATACCTGTGTATATATATATATGTATATAATATATACCTGTATGTATAGATATTTTAATGGCCACGGAATCTGAAAGGAAATAGCTTTTTAGTATTGCAACATGTTCATAAAATTATCCACCATTCTGAGAAGAAAACACAAATCTTTCCATTTAATTGTAAATGCATTTTTTTTTTCACTTGCTCAGCGAGATCATCGGCGCAAGTACACAATATAATTATTTCAAGAAACAGGCGAAGTCGCTAAAGTAGCTAAATCAAGCTACAATTTGAGGTTCCATATAACTATTAGAAGTTAAATATTTGTTAATTGATATGAGTTCTTGTAATGTAAACACGGGTTACATGGCCTTACTCATCAGGAATCTTGGGTCGTGCATATATATATATGTAGATATATATATTATATATATATATACATATATATATATATATATATATATATATATATATATAGGCCTACTCCTATAGGAATTTCGCTATGTTTCGAAGTCTTTGGCTATAAAACCATTGGTTTATGTAAATTTCGAACAGATATCACTAACAATTAGCTCAGCAGGGCTAGTCAGTTGAGTACTATTCATTATATCATGAAAATTGTGAAACTGTTGCAAAATAAGCTATATAGAAAGGGTATTCTTTATTATAAGAGCATTTTAGACTTAAACAAATATAGAAGTGCTATTTTACAATTTTTATAGACCTTTTTAGTTAATTTTTACTAAAAATATTCCACTGTTTTTTCTTCTTTATAAGGTTAAAATTTACCTTTTAAATTCGGTAGCTCCAATAAGTTAAGAAAACTCATGAGACGATAGATTAAATGCATTCACGTACACGAGAATGGCAACATAAACTGTGTTGGTGGAAGGTGTTTCTTTTTCTAGAGTATAAGTGTAGGTCTGAACGTTCATCACTAATGGGATCTTTACGGAGCTTTCATTAAGGAGTTGTTTTATAGAGTGAACTAGCTGGGGTTGTAAGTTACGCGTATTATTTAATTATAAATTCATGCATACATTTAAATAGATGGAGCGTATAAATTGGAAGCCTGGTTATATGCGTGACAAGGGGACAAGCTCACCCAGCTAAGATAACGCCAAGAGTAAGTTCAGCGGGCGTTATCATCGCGAACGGTCTGCTTGGAAAGCCAACTCTCAGCACCCATTAATTTCTCTACTGGATGAGCTTTAAGCAAAACTCCCACCCAAATCACTTTGCATGAGCTACTTAATTTCAATTAAAAATAGCATACAATCAGCACAAACGTGTGTCGTCCTGCAATCGGAGCTGGAACGCCCAACAAACATCCCGAAACGTAAAGAAGCTTATCTCACAAGCGTATTGACACATGGGAATTAAAACTGAAGAAATTAACATGAGACTGAGAGTTTATATCTCAAGCGTAGTTAACTTGCAACCCATACCATAACAGACTGCATGTCAATGATAACTACAATTCCTGTTGCAATTAAATTTACAACCGTATCTCCGCATCTTACTGGTTCTGCAGCATGAAGTTAAAATATTCTTTCACGGTATGGAACTCTATTATTGATACAGAAACCTGATTTTTAAAAGATCATCATTAAGAAACAAACATTACAAACATACACAGGCCTACATTCTGACATGTAACGAATTTTAACAATTTGTACCCATTGCTGTAAATCCTGTGGACAGTAACATAGGTTAAAATTTGACTAAGAAACATCATTACCAGCAGTAGGCATAACCTTCGTAAAAATGCACAAGTTCCTTAGGTTCTTCAAATTATCTTTTTCATCATAAGCGGGGGGGGGGGGGTTCGTTATGTTAGAGAATGTGTTCTATGTGCAATCACATTGCTGCTCGGTAATATAGTTTTATCTAAGAATACCAATGGAACTAGGGGTTAAATTGAAAACAAGAAAAAAATTCCAGTAATCCCCTAAGATTTCAAAATTTTTCATACCGGTAGGTGATCATATTGTTGGGCTCCTTGATCAGGTTTCCGATAACTCATTTATCAAGCAAATCTCCATATCTCATTACCATGCACTTCATAACTACCTTTATCCGGGTTCTGAAGTCGTTTTAATAAGCTCATTTAAAAAGAAGAGACTTAACAAAATTTAAATCGTCATAGAAAACAGACCACATTCATTTTCGGTATCGCACTGCCAATTCATTACATTATGCATACCAATGAATGTTAAAGGAAAATACAATACTCGTACTTCTAAGCCAATGACAGAAATTATCTTCGAACGCAAAGACACTTCTACGCTTTCAAGAAAACGGATTCTGCAATATTTTCTACATAATAACGTACGGCACGTCTCGTAACAATGAATCGTCATAAACTTACTTTTCCTATTGTGGCATTCTCCATTAGTAATGTTGCAGTGTTAGTGGATACCGGTAAGCCTTTTTTACGTTAAGAAATGTTGGTACTCAAAAGGGAAATATAGAATAGTGAGTAAGTTATCGGCTGAAATTATCTCCTAATATATTTTATTTTTCAAGGTAAAACTGCGATTGGAGTGCCCGAATGAAAACTGTAGAGACCCCCAGGAAGTAAAATACTGGACTCTAAAATGTTCTACATACATACATACATACATTACATACATACATACATACATACATACAGACATACATACATACATACATACAGTACATACATACATGCATATACGAGGTTAAGTGAATAAGTATCCGCACTTTTTGTTTAATCACGTGTAGGATGGCATTACCACTTTGTGCTCGCGCACGTCGACATGTTGTTCATTTATCTCTGCTTGTGGAATTTTTGACCGTTATGACTCCACTGAGGTTGCGCTGTTGCCCTTTAAACATGCACCGTTCAGAACAGCGTGAAGTGATCCGTAATGCTAAACTAAGATTTTGAATGTCATATGCAGAACCATGGCTAATTTGCATATGGCTTGCCACTTCATCGACAGTCACTCTTCGGTTTGTCTGAATCATGATAACCACTGTTCTTTCATTCACACTTGTCCGATCATTTTGAACTTTTCAATCCATTCATACACCCTTCATAATGGTAAAGCATTGACCCCATATTATACGGAAGGTCTTCGATGGATTTCTGCTCCTGGTACACCTTCAGACGACAAAAGACGGATCACTGAAAGCTGTTCTTCTTTGGTGCAAACGCTGAGCGGTGCATCTTTGTTATGGGAAATTGATAAGTTCCCTGATGAAGTCACTGAGCTGTATACCTAAGGTGTGGATGTGTAGGGATCAGCTAAATCTCGTCCATTCAATATTTTACGTGCTATATCAAATGGACCCTATTCTCGAAATTATGTTGAGTAAAATGTAGATGGTTTTTGTTGGAAATAAACTATTTGTGGTAAAGGGCATCGGTTTGATTAAATACCTTTGCTATATTCAACAACATAATTAGGTGAAGGCTAAAATACAAATTTAGCCATGGAGAAGGAGAAGGAGTGAGGAATTATCTATGACTGTCTGCAGCGCATACGAGAAGTTTAAAATGTAACTATCCAACCGTCCACATAACCATAGAAAATAATGCATTTAATTGAACTGCAGATGGTAAAACCGTCCAGACATTAAAATAAAAGCACTCGTCAAATAAAAATTAAAATAAAATGTTCACTTTCATTTGACTATAGACAATGCTGCAGCTCCGCAATTCTTGTAAACCTTAATAGTTGCCTGCAGATACCGGTAACTGAAACATTTCTAAGTTTTTCCCCTATGGGATGGTGGTTTAATTACGTTCCTTTATCAGGGATACGTGTATAGAATAAGTGAAAAATGAAATCGCAAAGTATCTACTGGAACAGAGTATTGGCTCCGCAATGAAAAACCGTATACGGTATATCATAGCATACATTATTAGTTCCACAATGAAATACAACATATCCACTGGCATAGTGTATTGGTTCCACAATGATTAGATTAGATTAGATTAATGAGGGGTAGTGTAAGCCCTTTGACTTCTCAACACTGCGACTTAAATAGATCTATTGTGAATACCCTGTACCCTATTCTAGTAGTCACCACTTTTAATTTAATATAGCCTATAATTTTCCTGGGTGATGTCCAGTTCTGTACCCTGGGATTTTTCGTTATTGAAAAACCCAGTACCCGGCCGGGAATCGTCAGAGTGGAAGGCAAGTATGCTACCCATGGGGCAGACGGTTCCACAATGAAGTACGGAATATCTGCCAGAAATGAAATATGGAATTGGCCTATCTATTAGCCTACAGTATCTACGGAATATTTACTGGCATACTGTATTGGTTATGCCATGAAACAGGATTATTTACAGGCAAGCAATATTGGTATACCATACAAAATTGGTTTCGCAATGAAACACGGAATACCAGTGGCAGCAATATCAATCTTGCAATGAAATACGAAGTATAGCCTATGCTGGACTACCATACAGTATTGATTCCACGATGAAATACGAAATATCTACTGGCATACAATAATTGTTACACAATGAAACAAGGGATAGCAACTGGTAAAAAATATTGGTTCCGCATTGAAATATGTTATATCTATTGCCAAATAATATTGGTTCTGGAATGACATACGGAATACCCACCTAGCATACCGTACAGTAATGACTCCGAAATGAAACACGAAATATCGACTGGCGTACGGCGTCTGTTCCGAAATGAAAAACGTAATGTCCACTGACAATGCCAACAGTATAGTTTCTCAATTAAATATGAAATTTATACTGGCATGCAGTACCGGTTCCGCCATAGAACAATATCAACTGGCACACAGAATTGGTTGGTTGGTAAAATACTTACGACCAAATTCACATATTTGACTACCGTCGAGGCCCAGCCTTATGTGGGTTCAGAGATTCAAAGAAATGTTAATGTCCCTAGGGCAGAACAAAGCAACAATACAAGGTTACCTACCAACTTGTTAATTCCAATTAAAGCTAACTAATTTCATAATTAATTCTCGGAGTAGAGATTTAAGGTCTATACTGTCCTGATGGGGGATCCGCATTTGATTTCAAGCCTACTGTTGCGTATAGAATGCAATTGTTAAGAAGACCTCAATTCACTCTACGGGGGATATAGCCTCTGGACCATACGAACAACTTGTCTGTTATATCCTGTTACATGCAAGCTGCAAAAAGGTTATGTATGTATGAGTTTAAATAGCGTTATAAGGGGTTTTGTGAGAGAAGTTCAGTGAATAAAATAACTAAATACCTTTTCCAAAGACTAATAGGTCATAATAGGCCAATTTTTTTATAGTCTGCCTAAACAGTGTTTAGAACTTTCGAATTCTTCAAACTGAAGTTCGATGAAACTGAGATGTCACTACTAATACAATATAATATAATTTCTCTTTAATAGGAGTTTAGAATACAAATATATCTTATAGATATATAAGCTTTCATGAACCACAGATTATTGTCTCTATATCTTGTATTAAAATCTGGCTGAGTGGTAGAGAAGGCCTTATGGCCTTAACTCCGCCAGGTTAAATAAATCAATAAATAATACAACTCAAAAGTACTGTAGTTCAAGTTCAACCGTGCAATTATTCAATTCCTCAACCCCATTTTTTGTAAGTACCTATGTGGGCAGGTAAGTTGCATGTGTTGAAAAAATAACAGAGAAAAAATACAAAATAACTGCACTCAAAGAGCTACGTATGAAAATCAAGTCGAATAAAAATACTTTATTTAAACAAGAAACTCCACAATCATTGTCTCAAAATTATTTCGGCCTAGTTGAAGTAATCCTTCTATTCTATATCCTACCGCTCGTATTCCTAAAAGATTCATTCATCCTGGCCGCACTATTTCAGAATCATATTACTACATAAACTGAACAAAAATAAAAATTAATCAAAGTTCCACTATTAAAAACGAATCCCATTCGGAACTAAAGCAGTATTAGTAGGATTGTAGATTGAATATGCGCCTGTTCAAAGCAGCATTCAAAATTTATCCGACTTAAGAGAACGCTTGGATATAAAAAGAAACGATATCCAAAACGAAAGATAAAATTCCTCTCATTTATGCTGGAGTACTTCCAAGGGGAAACGCATTGTTTTTAGGTAGCAAATGTAATTTTATCAAGGAGGAATACAAATCAATTTTGCTTCTAATTACGTTGACGTTTCCGTGTTATTAAAATATTGTTGTTTGCATCATGGCTGGCATAATCGTGTAATCTTAACTTAATCTGAGGATTAAATTCACCGTAATTAAAAGCAGACACTTAATTACTGGAAGTACATGACCATGCTGTGACCTGTAGTAACTTGACCTCGGAGAATCGACTAAGTGGTTCTTCCTCACGAAAAAAATATATTCATGAACCGATGAGGTAACCGTTTTTCAATCGAAAACTTTAATAATGGTCCACAGCCCTCTGCAGAGAACACCAAAAATACGTTTTCATTGGATCAACACGAGTGATCTATAGGCTACATAGAAATTCAGTATTGACTTAGTTATCCCATACTTGTACCTTTGTGAGAACTCTTTACGAAAGTTGCTTTTCACTAGTGGTAACACGTATGACGTTTGATGATCTTATACTTAGTTTTTTTTCAGAATAAATTTCCAATCCGACACCCCTGCAGGCATCGAAAAGACTTTCTGCATTTCTGTCGATTATGCTTATGTCATCGCCCAGCAGACAGACATCATCTGCATAATGATGATAATGGTGATTGCCATTTAATTCTAAGCCTACCTTGTTTTCCTGAACTTTTCTGATGGCATATTCCAAAGCGAAATTAAAAAGTAAAGGCGATAGTGCATCTCCTTACTTCAACTATCTGACTTAAATTTCCGTATTGTTTTAAGTTTCATTTAGACACATTTTGAACAGCCCAACTAACTTATTTCGTGTCCCAAACTCAATGAGGAAATTGTAAAATCTGTCTCGCCTGAATTAATGATATGCTTTCTTAAAACCTATGTATAACTGGTGACCAGACTTATATTCCCACTGTTTCTCCAAGATTCCTTCAAGAGCCAAATGTCTAAATGCCTAAAAGCTTCAACCTCATGGAATGTTAAGCATTTGCGGCCTATCTATAGTATACATCTTACTTTATTTTATAGAAAGTAAAACTTGCATTTCATTTTCAGTGTTGAGTAACACAAAGCTACATACGAAAGAAAGTAAGAGTACTATAAAGGGCTCGTTCTCAATACAATTTTTAAAATTATTTTTTTGAACAAATGAAAACCCCATAATATCTTAAGATTATTGTACACTGATTTACGAATCTGTAGCAGGTTTCCATTTTACTTGTCATGTTAACGGATCATATTATGTCAATTTAAAGTCCCTAAAAAGCTCATCGCTAGTGCTTCTGCACATGATGCGAGTAGTCTCGGATTAAAATATCCTGGAAGGCAAAATGGACAACCACTGTGGCACCTCCTAGCCTAGAATGGCGGTAGACGGGAAGTGACTTTCATCCCATAATCCTGCTCATGGTCCCCAACTTAAGCCAGTTTGGGACTAAATGATGACGATGATGATGATGATTATATGACAATTGCATAGCATTTCCGGTTAGAGAAAAAAATGACTATTTATACGTGATTCCAACAAAGATAAATTCATTATACACACAAATGATTCACAATATATTTTGAACAGAATGGATTCTTATATTAGTTATAATAGACTCTAACACTGATCATCATTATTTGAATTCCGGCGGAGCTTGCTTAGGATTCTACAATGAATCAAAATATCAGTAGTATAAAGACACATGAAAACTACTTTTCTCCTCGCGAAAACTACAGTATACGCCTACTTATAAATTAAAATGTTTTACTAGATTATCTGATTACCAGTGCAACGAAGACCGTCCTGTTCGAGGTCGCCGCCACTGGAGGGAGAATCATGTTTTGTATCCGAACACTGTGGACATCTGTGGTCAAAGAACGAGAAATGAATTCCACAGACCAAAGAGAGAGGGGAAGGAAGAAAGAGAACGAGATATACAAAATTCAGAATAAAAGATACAAAAATAACACATAACAGAAGAGACGTGTATTTTCGATAGAGCCAAACAGAATGAGAACTTGCCTTGAAGACGGAAAGTTGTTTTATAAAACCTGGAAGAGTGGCATTAAAGAAAATGAAATAACACAATTTCCCAAAATCGTAATTTATTCAATGTGTCGATATTTTTATTTTAAAAAAACGTACAAATGCCCGTGAAAAATAGTGCAGGGTTATTGTATGAATGGAACAGAAAAAAACTCTTAAGATGCCGGTAAAAGAATATTTTCCATACCATTACATGGACAGTTTGGATTCATTCAATACCATCATGATAGCGAAATCAGACAATTTCTTGAAACGAAGGGAATATCTGCATCCCATGCTGGCGGGCAAGATTTCAAATCCCTGACAACACTAGATGAATTTCTGTATTCGCGTTGTTTTGTAATAGTCTTTTTCTATGTCAGCCTCGATAGTGTAGAAGTAGCGTGCCCGCCTCTGGATCCCTAGGTGAAATCAGTCCAAGGTCGATGGATTTTGTCAGCAAATAAAAATCATGGGCCCCGTGTCGTAGATTTATAACCCGTTAGATAGTTTCCAGCCTAAATAAAAGCCTCTGGATCAAATTCCCCGGCCCTTCACGTCCAAGTAATAACATAGTTTCCTCTAAATTTTGATGGGCCTCGAGGTGATGGGATTGCCACCTGTTATTCTGTCCTTCTTAGGGAAATAAGCGTAACTAAATTAGTATTCATAAATTAGTACACCAGGAGATCCTTTGCTCCATGCATGGAGTGATTCGACTGTTTTACTAAGTTATAATAATAATAATAACAACAAATAATACTAATATGTGCAAGTTTCTCCAATAGTTAAGTTTGTGTTTTAAACGATAGCACTGGTTCTTGCATTTCCACAATAGTGGTCAACAAATATGAGATATAAATTCAAGTTTCCTATAGTATCAACTACCATATAGACGACTTTCATTCTTTTTCTTGTACGTGTGATAAGACTTTCCAGACCGTAACAATGTAGAGCATAATACTGTATATAGGGAGATGAATTTGATGATTCGTAACTATTTTTCAGGTGTATGCCATAAATCTGCTTTGAAACATTAAATACAGGCGTTTAAAGGGGACATTGCACTAAAATTACTGTTTTTTACTGTGTACATTACAATAAATTTTCCACAAACTTTATTTTTCGGGAGGACGTCGAATACAGATGTAGCGGCTCTGGTCAATAAAGTCAACAATAACGATGGTGGGAGTCGACATGCTGACCACATGCTCCCAATCCTGCCATCTGTCCATAAGTAAATAACTGATGAATTCAATTGTTCTTAGTAATATTTTTTAAACAATATTTAGTAGTGAGACCTCATCTTTTATATTCTAGTTATAGTCACAATTCAGCAATTCTGTGCATCAATTTGGTTACACCTTATCATATATGATCCAGGTCTCCGAAACCATAGACCTAAGTGGAATATCGTGAACTTTTTTGCAATATTGAGTAATAATACTAAGCAATTATGAAGTAGTAGTTACCATACAACTCAATACTGCTCAAATTCAATGCAATATTAGAAAATTAGATGGCCTAATAGACATTATAAGTTAAACTAAGTAGGCAAAAATAAGCAAACAATTACACTTTCTGTATCCAACCCTAATATTAATAGCATACATGAACTTTTAAACGATTTTCAAGAAATCTGTAAGAATAAAATATAGGCATTTTACCTAATATCCGGTCTCTAATAAATAACGTGAAAATAGTATTTCTCACACTAATGACTTCTAGAATCATGCAGATACTCGACGACCACTTTATGTTTAGAAAGTAATTGAATCTGAATTGGGCACATTTCTTTTAAAACTGCTTATGTACCATCTAGTCCACACTTGAAATATTTCTAGACACAGAGAAAAATTCCTCTGACACTGGGACTTGAACCCAGGAGCTTTGGCTATCCGTGCCACTGCTCCACCAACTGAGCTAAGCAGAGATCACTGCGCCAGATGGAAACACTCTCCTATGACTTTTGCCTACTTAGCACCTCATTGACTGAAAAGTTATGTCATATGCAGTACTGTGAGGCACACTAATTAGTGATGTTTGTGACCGGGCTTCCACTTAACATTCAAGATGGATATATATGCATTCATGAAGCATAGATTATTGTTTCTGTTGGATTTTACATGGAAAAAAAATCCTCTGACACTGGGATTTGAATCCAGGACCTTTGGCAACCCGTGCCACTGTTTTACCAACTGAGCTAAGCCAGAAATCACTTCACAGCGCCAGACGGAACCTCTCTCCTATGACTGATTGACCTTTTTCTCCTATAATATTCCCATGTAATGTACAACAGAGACGATAATCTTGAATGCTAACTGTGCAATAATGTTAACTGTGAAAGCCAGGTCACAAAAATCACTAATTAGTGTGCCTCACGGAACTGCTTATGACAAAACTGGTCTGTCAGTGAAGCAGACAATTCTTTCTTTAATTTCTAAATGTAGACAATAATAGCTAATAATGATTAGTGTGAAAAAAATGAATTTCGCTCAAGTTTGATTATTTGTTTTTGGGTAGGTGTCAAATAATAATTCACGTCTGAATTAGAATCAGACTCTTTTGCCAGAGTTATATCTTTATAAAAGCGAATCACCTTGAATTCGAATAAGGAATTTTAAAAGCCAATAAGGTAAATCAACGAGCGGTCTATTAGTTAGATCCAGGATTCTTTCTTGTTTCATCTCAATAAACATGTGAACGAGATAGTTATTAGCAGGCTACTTCAGGTATTCTATGACTTTCAGTCTTGTGCCATGGGAGAAAAAACGAAAGACAGACAGAACTGTGTTATTCCTAGAAAGTAGATCTAAATGATTTAAAGCAACATAAAATATATAAACTACTTGAAGCACTACATTCTTATATCCCTCTATAATGTATTAAGGTTTGCGATAAAGCAGGCTTTTGTGACCTTACAGGATGTAAAGCCTACATTTCACTGATCTATATATAAAGAATAAATTATTAAAAATAGCACCCCGACAGCCAATAATGTCCTAACGAGTCTCATCTCTCACAAATACTAATATTTGTTAGTCCTATTATTAAAATAATAATGACAATAATAACAATAATGATAATAGTAATAATAATAATAATAACATAGGACTGTTTTTTATAGAAGGATACGCTGTGGTGCAATTTATTGAGGAACTCTGCTATGTATCGGGATGTCATGAGTTCGATCACCGATGAAGACATTATGATTTGGTAGAAGCTTCCTGGTAGAACTATGTCTTTGGGATTACTCGAACAGAAATCAGTACAGGAATTCAAACCTTGGGGTAAACGTGGACATGCATAAGGCTGACAACCTTAACACCTACATAATATTGACCGCCGAATGTGCAAACATCTGGGAGCCTCACTTCCTGAAAGATTAAGGGCCGCCGAATGTGCAAACATCTGGGAGCCTCACTTCCTGAAAGATTAAGGGCCGCCAAATGTGCAAACATCTGGGAGCCTCACTTCCTGAAAGATTAAGGGCCTCCACGGCCTGCACAGGAAACATTTTAATTTACTCTGCCTTTTTTTCATAAATCTCTTCTGAAATAAACCAATCTGTGGAATGCAGCCTCCTATTGAGAATGGAAGAAAGTTTTTAGCACCTCTTTCTCCTTTCTTTTTTGGACTTTTATTTATTCTTTCCTCCTCCCGTACTGTAGATACTATAGGTAGAGGACCCACAAATTCAAAGTTGAGATGTTAACATCCCCTGATTCCAAAAATACTGTTTTCGGAAACATGTCTATGTCTGTGAACAGCCCTACTTCAGAATGGAAAATCATATGAAAACAAAGTTGTGTATTTGGATTAGGTACCATCTGAGGATGTACACAAAGATTGGCGATGACTTTCTCTTATTTTTAAGGGGACTTTACATGAAGAAAATTTAGTTTTTCGCGATTTTCTCGAAAACGACTCTAACGATTTTCTTTAAATTTTGTTTGTGGTATGCTTATACCAAGAACTAAAACTTCTATTTGAAACATATATATATATATATATATATGCGTGTGTGTGTGTAAGGTAGTTAAAAGCCGCCCGCACTGAATCCGCGCCTCTTTACAATACGGCCTCTTGTAATGGAAAATCGTATCAAAACAAAATTTTGTATTTGGGTTAGGTACCTTCTGGGAATGTGACACGAATATTGACGACAACTTTCTCTTATTTTTAAGGGGACTTTACTTGAAGAATATTTAGTTTGTCGCAATTTTATCGAAAAAAAACTCAATGATTTTGTTTAAATGTTAAACATGGGGTGCTCATACTAGGAGCTAAAATTGTTACATGAAATATTTTTTTGATCAATTTCTCTGAAGGGTAGTTACAATACACCCATCCTGAATACGCGCTCTTTGCAATATGACCTCTTGTTCTATATCAGAATGTGAAGTAAGAAAGATGTGTTGGCCATGTTAAGTGAGTGCATTAATCAGATTTTATTTGCATTGTGTATCCTTTGGGGATGCGATATGATTTTGTAATGCTGTTCTCTTCATTTTAAAACCAGTTCACATGAAGAGAATGCCACACAAAATATATTATATTAAGAGGCTAACTTTATTTCAGCAGAGGAAGTTGTGAGTTTCCCATCAAATTATTTTTTCTCCATTCAGCCCATAATCCGCTTTGAATCCCTGTTACTGCTATTCTTTAAACATGGTTTACATCACAATTTCAGAGGCAGAACCCGGGATATATGTGTCCCATCATGATTTTATATCATTTTGTCCCTGGGATGTAGGGCTACAGTATTTTTGCCATCAGGTTTTTTTTTTCCTGGAACATATATGTCCCATTAGTAAGTAATGAAAGGGTTAGAGACCTTGTACCAAATTCTCCGGCAAATGAAGCTTTATGCTGACTGGTAGGGAGTGGAAATAATTTAAATGAAAAACAGTTATTTTATAGAATGAGTATTAATGGCTCCAAATGTGTTCATTTCAATGAGATCCATAAAACAAGAGACGAGTTGTCGAAATAGCTGAATGAAACAGCACTTACTCTGACTCCCTTTTCTTTGTATTCATTTGCCTCTAAAATAATATCCCTGGTAAACACCGAATGCTACAAACTGCTTAATTAGCATTGTTTAATAATTGACATTTAACTCTGAGATGTGCACACAATTGAATTTTCAGCGATCACATCATAAGTGAAAATAATTCGGTTTTATTTTCCTTCTTCGTCCACTTGGATTCCGCAGCTGAATTGAGAGAGGGACTGAGGGATACAGAGAAAGAGAAAGAGAGATAGAGTGAGTGATAGAGACAGACAGACAGACAGAGTTGACACCGTATCTTTTTCCATCCAATATAAGAATTAACTTCATGTCATGCACCACTATACAAGGAGGAAAGTAAAACTAGACGGACTTCGTAGCGCATGGGAAATACCGTTCTTCAAAGAACATGCATGAATATCCTCTAAGACAAAAGAAAAGAAAGAAAAAATCCACGTTAACACAACCTTACACAACCTTAACCGGATATATTTAGCATATTAGTTTCAAGGAAACAGAAAAATTGGCGAACAGAATAAAATTATATCTACCTAGGTATGTAGATAAAAGTCATGACCAAAAAGAAGGCTTTTAGGGCAGTGCTTTTAGTTACAAACAATACGAATACGAAGGAAGAATCGATCGCCGGTTGAAATGCAAAACGGTGACCATTGTATCCGGAATGTGGAGCCGGTCTCTCCCACCAACAACTTTACTACGTAACGATTTATTACTTTGCTGAAAAGTTGGCTCTAGCCTGCAATTCTTTCCTCCGACCCCAAAGTTGGTCCTTAGCGTATACTGCATGGACTCTAGCGATGCTCCTATGGTGCCCATGCTCATCAGTCTAGAGACCGGATTTTAAAGGGAATGCCATTTTTATATTTCATCAGAAAACGTGATAAAATTGAACAGGACATTACTGAGTAAGTTTCAACTGCAAATGACCTGGTTTTAACGTCCATTTTTTTTTCCTTTTTTAGGCCCATTTCCCCTTTTTTAGGAACTTTCCCTTTCCAGTACCTTTTTTGCTAATTTATTTTGAAAAAATCGTAAATTTCCCAGTATTTGAAATATGAAAACATTAAAAATTGTTTTCACTGATTCACCATTGAAAAAATAATTCCTCCCAGCAGAATAGAGCGTTACACGGAAATCATTCTTGCCTAAGTTTCCCATTATAACAAGGTGGGAAACATGGATTTCGTGTGCTATTTTCCTCTGTGAGAATTTCAACAAGATCAAAAAATTTCTTCAGTCATTAGATGTTACAGAATCAGCAGCAATAGAGCAAGCAAAGGCTTTACATAAAACAAACATGTATCTCTCTGAATTTTTACACTCTTACTTTTATATCCCTTTTTCCCCCACCTTTTTTGGCAATAATTTTCCCTTTTTTCCCACCTTTTTTTGGCAATAATTTTCCCTTTTTTCGTCCTTCTTTGGGTGAATATTTTCCCTTTAAAATCCGGTCTCTACTCATCACTCATAAGAAAAGAACTTCCACTACAGAATGTGACAATAAGCTTCGTGGTGTATCAATGTATCATGCATTCCTTTTCGCTTCTTCTACCTTTACCATATAGGCTACTACAAATTCCTACATTCCATGCCTTGCTTTGAACAGAACCCCTGATACCAAAAATACAATTTAAAGAAAGAGGTGTGGGTGTGTCTGGAACTGAGGAGCACAGGTAGAAAAACCAAATCAAAATAATATTTTACATTTGAATTAAGCATCTTCCGAGACTATTAACTTAGCCCTTGAATTTTAAGGTACTTATTTCTGCCGATTTTCCAACAAATGGCTTAAAAAATGAATTTTCAATTAATCGCGGACATACCTGGTTAAGTCTGGTGATATCTAGGAAGGGACCGCTGTATTCACTTCGGAAAATTCATGTTACGTGAACATACGGGAAGTCCACCACGGTTCGGTTCCACATTAAGCGGTAGATTTCGACTATTGTAATAACAACTTCGTGAAATGGCTCCTGACATGCCATATAGATGTGGTGAGGCAAACAGGTCCTAGGTCTACATGAGAAAGGAGTAAAAAAGAAAATAGAAAAAAGAAGACAGCCTAGAAAATTGTATTCTTCCTTATTTGAGTCAACATATAGACTGGCTGGATACTGTATGAAGGGGTTCCTGATCCAATCTACATTTCAGACGATAAAGCAATGAAAATTATATAATATTTTCATGGTTGTTGGTTTGAGTCCCCAGCTGAGATAAGCTCCAGCGAGTCTGCACGAGAAGGAATGATATGACTGTTCTTAAAGTTTTTGCTAAAGACTACAAAGTTATAAACAAGACTTGGCCTATTGTTTCATACTTTATGCCACTTAGCCCTAAATGATAATATTTCATTGAAACAGTAATTCAAGTTTATTCATTTAATTTATATAATAGCGAAATTATTAATTTTGTGCGTGAAGTTCCTATTCTGTTGCAACAATGCATCCATGTGCTCGTCCTACGGAAGGTACACAGATCTCCATTAAATTTATTTTTAATGAAATGAGTGAATGATGGCGAAGAGATGGTGGTGAAGTCGAATGCGTGAAAAACCACGCACATTAGCCTCATAACCACGTTTACAAGTTCTATGTTTGCAATTAAACGACTTAACACATTCAAATGATGTCTTCTGCACACGAATTTGTGGCTTCAGCCTAAGCCAGTAAGTCTTGGTAAGAGGGCACTAATGGGTGAAGAAATAGTTCAAGACTCACATCTAAGAAATTTCGTAATGCCTGAGAATCTACCTTCCGAGATAGTAACGTCTTGGACTCGCGTTCGGGAGGTCCCAGGTTCAAACCCCGTACCGGCCAATTTGACAAGGGTTTTTCATGGTTTCCCCAGTCGTAAAGGCAAATGCCGAATTGGATTTTTACATACCATGAATCATCCTTGCTATTTCAACCTATATCATGTCCACTTAAATTAATACCAGTTGAAATTTACTCCATAAAATACACCATTAATGTTTACTCACTTCCAGATGAGCTAGAATCCAGAGGTTTGGCACACTTATGGCTTTCCGCTTGTAACCGATGGAAAAATTCCAAAAAGCTGAAATTTTCATTTTTTTACCCTAGAAAATCGTAAAGCCTTCCCGCACTTTTTTAGGTTTATTATGGCTAAACGGTAACCTCCTATAAGGCAATCTAAATACACGAACCCTATATCCGATATGGTGTCAGTTCATTCCGATAACCTCAGTGCGGTTTCGGATGCACTGCCCTCAACGAGCGAAGCAAGTAGCATACCTAAAACTCGGGGGAATCGTTCGTTGGCTCACGTAGACACTTGTAATTTGCCTTGACTGTTCAACAGGTGTACATATTTAATTTCGTCTTGTGTTGGAAATTGCTTGAGTATGGAGTGGAACAATGAGACTGCATTAAAACTCATGGTAGAGACTTCGACGAGATTCCAGAGTCAACTGTGATTCACATTATCGAATCCCTTGGCTCCAACCCCTTGGTTTGATGTGGATGAGAGGCCGAATCCGTCTGCAGTGGTCATTGTAAGCGGCGAAGACGTCTAGTATTATTTGAGGTCAAAATTTTCACTAATTCACCCTTGTGACATGGTGCTACATGAAAATGTTTTTATTAGTTTTAATTGAATTGCTACAACTAGGACACGAGTCCAGAATCAAACGCTATGTTCATTTCTACCACCATACTAGACTTGATGTTGATGTAATATCCAAGCGACACCATCTGCCTCAATAACAAAATAAAACTAATTTTAATCGCCAGAGATAAAATTATACTTCACTAGACCAATTTTTCATGTAGATTATGTACACACATTCCGTCTTTTCTTATCACGTACAGATTTTAAATTACACGTAGCACATTAATTTGCCAGAAGCACAGAACTATATTTAAATTTGATTAATGTAATAATACATTTATTTTACACCAAAAAAGGGTAATTATGCTATGTTATTAATTTTCTTAAGAACGTGACATCACTGAATACTATTATGACAATAAACAAAAATTGTTCGTTACGGAATTAGAGGAAATTCCAATCTTACATTAATCTAAAACAATTTTCTGTGCAATAGTAGTAAAAAAAAATATAAATGATATGACAATAGAAATTTTATTGGACATGAGATACAGGTTCTCCATATAATATGACCCTCCTGAACACGAATATGACAATAAAAAATGTTTTCCGTTCCAGATTTCGTCGAGATTCAAGTTTTACATTAATATAAAACAGTTTTGTGAGTAATAGGAGAACAATATATGAAATATAAATTATGTTGCACTAAACATTTGGTTTGACATAAGAAGTTTTCCATATAATTTAACCCTCTTGAACATGATCACGACAGTAAAAAAATTGTTGGTTCCGGATTTCGAATTTTACATTAACGTAAAATTGGAATGGAATTTTCTCGAAATCTGGAACATTAATGTAACATTGGAGTTTTCTCGAAATCTCCAATGAACATTTTTTTTATTGCTATATTCGTATTCAGGAAGGTCAAATTATGTGGAAAACATGTAACTCATGTCCAACCAAATTTTTATTGCCATATAATTTATATTTCTTACTTGGTTCTATTATTATGCAGAAAATTTGTTTAGCCTACATTAATGAAAAATTGGAATTTTCTCTAAATCCGGAAGAGCAAATTTATATTATTATCATACTCGTGTTCAGGAAGGTTGAATTAGATTAAAAACATGTATCTTAAGTCGAACCCAATTTTTTGTTGCCACATAATTTATGTTTCTTTTATATTTACCACTATTACGCTGAAAATTGTTTTATGTGAATGTAAAATTGGAAATTTCTCAAAATATTTAACGAATAAATCTCTTTATTTTCATATTCGTGCTCAGGAGGGTTGAAATATATACAAGAACATGTATCTCATGTCCAACCAAATGTTTATTGCCATATAATTTATATTTCTTATATGGCTGCTACTAATACGCAGAAAATTATTTTACATTGATGTAACATTGAAATTTTCTCGAAATCCGGAACGGACAAAATGTTTTTCTTGTCATATTCCTGTTCAGGAGGGCTATATTACATATGGAAAACATGTATCTCATGTCCAATAAAATTTTATTGTCATATAATTTATATTTGTTATTTGGTTATTATTATTACTCAGAAAATTGTTTTACATTAATGTAAAATCGGAATTTTCTAGAAATCGGGAAGGAACAAAAATTATTTTTTGTGAAATTCGTGTTCAGGAGGGTCGACATAATGGAAAACATGTTTCACATGTCCAACCAGATTTTTATTGTCATATCATATATACGTATTAATTAGTTATTACAATTATAATTACAACATTTAGGCCCTTTACGCTTCACCGGATATAGTAAGAGTAATTAAATGGCAAAGGATGAAATGGGCTGGACTTGTTACACTCATGGGGGAGAAAAGACATATCTCAAAAGTATTGACTGAGAGACCCGAAGGGGAAAGACCACGCGGAAGACCTAGACGTAGGTGGAAGGACAATGTTAAAATGGATTTGAGGGAAGCAGGATTTGCTAGGGATGATTGGATGGAGTTAGCACAGAATAGGGTTGAATGGCGGACTCAGGTAAGCGCGGCAATGAACCTTCTGGTTCCATAAAATATATAATATTCCTTTAGCTTGCTGAGGAACTTTCTACTGCCATTGAGTTAGTAGGTATGAAAACCATTATCCGCATGTACTTAAAACCATAACCAATCGAACAATTGCATGGCCAGTTTCGATATCAGTGATATCAAAATAATCAAAGTTGGTTATTAGTATCTCTGTAACGAAATGACTGTTTCACAGTAATATGACATCCAGTAATTCCAGTTAGCTGCGTACAAATAAACAGAGGAGATAATAAACAACGAATAAATAGAAAACTATATGTGATAGGACAAAAGTGAAAACAGCTTGCTTGCTCTCGGTTTTCTGTTCAAATCCTCGAAAATTGGTATGCTATGTAAGTGGTGTCACAGTGCTTTTTTGATGTGTAAACGTCTTTAAAATCGGTCTCATGGGGGTATTCGCTAGAACTGTATGTAACGGAACACGTCAAGTCTGGTCAAATGGTGTAGAACACCATTTAAAATAGATGTCTTTGCAGGGATTGAGATTAAAGACAAAACAGTGGACTTTCAAGGCAATGTAAGTAATGTTGTAGATTAGAGTACAACATAAAATTATCATTTAATTATGGTTTATAATGTGTGTTAATTGCAGTGGGCTTTAGGTTTCTTTTTTTTTTTTAAATGTATAAGGGCAATAAAGTGGGAGCATCTCATTCCAAATAAACATTTAGTGCTAAATACTGTAGGCTATTTGGTGCTGTATTGTCAGTATAAATTCAGTAAATAAAATCTGAGATATGTAATGAAAAAATAAAATGAGGTAAACTGATATAACAAAGTGCCAGAATGCTTTCTTTTTTATCAGTGATAACTGCAATTATGATAGGCCCATGCAGAAAAGAAGTTATTTTTGTAATAGATCTCAGAGTTAAACTCCAGATCGATTCATTAAGCAGGGCTTACAGAAGAAGAAAGGTCTAAAGTTTGATTCTTAACCTTAATTCATATTCGTGTACTCGTATTATAAATTCTCAAAATATGTCAACACTTTATGTTTGGTAACTAGGAATAAAGGTATAATATAGGTTTTTCGGAGGACCAGGCATATGCCAATTAAATAATAATCGAAGGGAGACAATGGACTGTAGGTAGCTGGGACAGAGATTTCAACCTGGGTAATTTGCAACGATATATATTCAAGAAACCTGAATTCTGAATTAATGGATACAGCACTTATACACAATAAATATAATAATAAATACAGTTAATGTTCTTGTAGAAAACTATTCTCCCGCCCGTTGGGGAATGTAACGCTAGACAAAGCCTGTTAAACTGCACGTGGCTTTTAGGTTACGAGACAATGGAAATACTTGTAATTGACACTAAAGTACAATATTATTTCCTGAATTTCACACGTAAAGCTGCCTTCACAACAGGAGCATGAAATACGTGGAGTTACAGATGAATTTTAGTAATATAGCGCGAAAACTGGCCTAAATCAGACGCAGCTGCATCGCAGGTCTATACACCATCACTTCTCGATCTGAACTAACTTGCGCTGCAATAGCGTGCCTAACGCTGCAAGCTCACACCTGCAGGAAGCAATGAGTAATTCGCGGCAAATAATTGGCGCTAGCGCCAATTAACACAGAGGTTAATTTAAAACACTAAAAATTATAGACTCTTGATCTAACATAACTCCCGCCTAAAATCGACAGATTTTACATAACACTTTGCGGATAGATCAAGATTTACTTTACTAATAGATTTACACTTATTGAATAGGCAAGGGACACACTTTTACAATTGGTCGCTTGTATTCACCACTGGACGTACGCACTGTCACAACACGCACTAAGCCGTCGTCACCAGGATGCACTGATGAGATGATTCCCAGCTTCCATTGGAGAGGTGGACAATTATCTTCTTTCAGGAGCACAAGAGTACCAATCTGGATGTTTTCGCTGGACGCAGACCACTTCTGCCTCTGCTGCAGTGAATGTAGGTAGTCAGCTGACCAACGCTGCCATATGTGATGTATGTAGGTTTGTAGCTGATGCCATTTAGCAACATAGGAGACATTTTCTGCCATAGGAGGAGAAGGAAGGGCTGTGAGCTTTTCACCAATAAGAAAATGTCCAGGAGAAAGATAGGATGAGTCACTAGGATCATCATTTAGGCGCAGGAGAGGTCGAGAGTTTAGACAGGCCTCAATTTGGGTGAGGACTGTAGAAAGTTGCTCATAGGTAAACACTTGGCTACCCATCACTCTGCGTAAATGAAATTTCATGGATTTGACAGCAGCCTCGTGGAGTCCTCCAAAATGTGGCGAGGATGCGGGGATGAAATGCCATGTGAATTCATTAGAGGATGCGTAGTCTTGGAGAACTTGTTGATGGGAGCTGGACTGAAGCAGGAGACGCAGCTCTCGCAGCTTGTTGTTAGCACCAATAAAGTTCGTCCCATTATCACTAAATATTTCCTTGCAAAGGCCTCTACGAGATGTGAATCTGCGCAGTGCGGCGAGGAAGGCATCAGAAGTAAGGTCGGAAACCAGCTCGATGTGAACTGCTTTCGTAGCTAAGCACACGAAAATGGCAATGTATGCTTTCACCTGAGTTTTGCTGCGGGGGGACCCGTATCTTATGAAGAATGGTCCAGCATAGTCAACCGCAGAACGTAGAAATGCTCTAGCAGGGGTCACCCTGTAGCTAGGTAGGCTGCCCATTAACTGGTGAGCACCTTTGGCTTTCAATTTGAAACAAGTTAGACATCTATGTAGCGTAGACTTCACAACTCTACGTACACTTGGAATCCAATATCGTTCTCGCAGAGAAGATATAAGCAACTGATGTGATGCGTGAAGCAGTCGTAGATGCTCGGATTCAATAATCAATTTGGTGAGATGGTGCCCTGGAGGGAGGATAAGCTGATGTCGTGCATCATGTGGTAATTCAGCTTTCTCCAGACGTCCACCCACTCTGAGCAGGCCATCCTTGTCCACAAAAGGCACCAAGGAGTGAAGCGAACTCTTGTTATTCACTTGCATCTTACTCTTCAGATCAGACAGTTCATGTGAATAGGCTGCTTGCTGAGCTATTCTTATACAAAGCAACAAAGCTTGTTGTAATTCCTCAACTGTGAGAGGGCCGTGACGTTTAACTTGGCTTCTACAGTTGTTTATGAAACGTAGCATGCATGAAGTAACTCTTTGTAACCTTATTAACTTAGAAAAGCTTAGCATAAAGTTTTCTTCTGCATGTGTGACTAGGCAAACTGTGTCACGCTGCTCACCAATGTCCTGCAGCTCAAATTGCTGAGGCTGTTTGGGCCATGATTCAATAGGCTGTGAAATCCACACAGGCCCGTTCCACCATAAATCAATGTCTAAGATTTGTTCTGTTACCACACCTCTCGAAATCAAGTCAGCCGGGTTGTGTTGGGTGGCCACATGCCGCCAAGCTGCCGTTTCTGACATCTCCTGGATTTGAGATACGCGATTAGACACAAATGTTTTCCATTTATGGGGATTAGATTTGATCCATGAAAGCACAATCATGGAGTCAGACCACAGATAATTTTGTGATGTAGGCAATTTCAAGTCATTGACAACTTTATGATACAGTTTCGCAAGTAACAAGGCACCACACAACTCGAGTCTCGGAATTGTTTGCTTCTTCAATGGCGAAACCTTGGACTTGGAGCAAAGTAGTTTAGTTGTAACAAGACCACTGCTGTCAGTAGACCGTACATACACACAGGCACCATAGGCTTTCTCCGAGGCATCACAGAATCCGTGTATCTGTATGTCGGTAACCGTAGCTGCTGTTAACACATGGCGTGGAATACGAACATTATGAATTGTAGAAAGAATATCACAGATGTCTATCCACTTTTCCCTTAGGTGAGATGGCAACTCCTCATCCCAACTAAGCTTAGCAAGCCATAGAGATTGCAAGAACATCTTGGCATGGATTACGATAGGACTTATGAGGCCTAAAGGATCAAAAATAGAGGATGTAACAGCAAGGATATTTCTCTTGGTAAACTTGTAAGAAGGAGGTTCTTGGAGGGAAGAATGGGATTGTATCTGTAACAAATCAGTACTGGGATGCCACAGGAGTCCAAGCGCATGAGCATTTTCACTATTGTCGAGGGACAAAGGAAGTTGCGTTTCTCTGTGCTCCACAGGTACTGCTTCCAAGATGGCCTCGTTGTTAGAACACCATTTGCGTAGTGGAAATCCTCCACTGTTTAACATGAGTACAAGTTCACTTTGCAGTTGTAGAGCTTCCTGTAGATCATCATGACCTGACAGGCAATCGTCCACATAGAAAGAGGTTCGTACTGCGCCTGCAGCACGAGGATATTTTGACTCTTCTTCTTGAGCGAGTTGACTCAAAGACCGTATGGCTAAGAAAGATGCTGACTTAGTGCCATAGGTTACCGTAGTCAAGGCATAATCTTGTAGTGGCTCACTTTTATCTGGACGCCATACAATACGCTGGAGATTCTGGTCTTCAGGATGCATATGTACCCTCCTATACATTTTAGATATATCAGCTGAAAATGCATAGCGATATGTTCTGAAGCGAAGAATAATTGATGACAGATCATCTTGAATTGTAGGACCACATTCTAGGATGTCATTCAAAGAGCACCCTGTGTCCGTCTTTGCAGAAGCATCAAACACTACTCGTGTACGAGTCGTAGATGAAGAAGGTTTTATTACTGCGTGATGTGGCAGGTAATAACATATTTCATTCTCTTGAGGAGGCGAAACCCTTTTCATGTGACCCATCTGCTCGTACTCTACAAGAAATTTAGTATAGTCTTCCTTTAGAGTAGAGTCGTTCTGAAGTTTTCGCTCCAGATAACTAAAAAGCTTAACTGCTTGTTGCCTGGATTCACCCAATGAAGTTTTATCTTGTTTCATTGGCAGACGTACCATAAAACTACCATCATCATTGCGAGTGGTATTTTCTGCATAATGCTGTTCACACCGTTTCTCTTCTTGTGTTAATATCTGTTGTGGAAAGTCTTCGAGGTCCCAAAACCGTCGCAGCTGCTTGTCCACATTGTCTGTAGAGATGAAGAAGTTGTGCTGGGGACCAGTATCTAGATTGCCTTTCACAGAGGACTTAGGAATGGTTCCCGACAATATCCAACCGAGTTCTGTACTGATTAATGCAGGAAACCCAGGATTGGTCAGGATTTTACCATGGAAAAGTTCAAAGAATAATGCTCCACCAATTAGCAAATCAATTTCAGAAGGAATATGGAATTTAGGATCGGCTAATGGGATTTCAGAGGGAATGTTCCACGAGGATGGATCAATTCGTACTGCGGGTAACTTCCCTGTTATGCGAGGAAGGATTAGGCAATCTAGATTCCTTCGATAGTTGTAAACCATAGATCTCACATTTATGTTTACACTGTGACTAGCATTAGATGAAGTACCGTTAATACCCTTGACAGGCGTATCAGCTGTTCTCGTGGGAAGTTGCAGACGCCTAGCTAGATCTGCAGACACAAAACTGGCCTGGCTGGCAGAGTCTAGAAGGGCCTTACACTGTATGTAGTTACCATGCTTGTCTTGCACTTCGACTCTTGCAGTCGCAAGTAAGACGTGAAGCACTGGCTTTATTTTCACTGAGCAATAACTCGCAGGAGCCTCAGCCCTGTTGCTATTTACTGTATCACTGTTTTCACTCGAGCGCGAAACCGTTCTCCTGTGATCACTGTTATGTAACATTTTGCTATGAAATTTACCACAGTTACAAAAGGAAGATGCGTTGCACTGATTCACTCGATGAGTATTGGAAAAACAGTTGAAACACAGATTTTTACTCTTCACAATTTTCCATCGCTGTTCCACACTCAGCTGACGGAACTGTTTACATTTAGACAGGTTATGGCCGCCTTGACACTGAGGGCATAACTGTTCAGTTGTAGACACATATGAATGACGACTGTTATTATGTTGATTCCTAGGCTCACGACGTTCATTTCTAGGTTTTGATGGGCTGGACCTGTTGCAGGAATTATTCGACAGCACCTCTAGAGAATGCGATTTCGCTTCTAGAAATAACACAAGTTCATTCAATGAAGTAAATGTTTGAGAATCGATTCTGGATTCCCATTCACGCTGCACGCTTTCAGGAAGGTGCTCCAACAACAATTGCATTAGAATGACTTCATGAAGTGGCACTTCTAATTCTAAAGCTTCAATAGCATGCAAGTTGTTTTGGAATTGATTCAACAAAGTTCTCAAATCTGCAACTGTCTCTTGTCGTGCTACAGGTAGAGATAACAGATGCTTAATGTGGGATATGGCAATTAAACGCTTATTGTTATATCTTGCACACAATAGGTCCCAGGCCACTTGGAAGTTCTCACTTGTGACTGGTAAACTTTGCAATAATGTTTTAGCCTCGCCCCTTAATGAACCAATGAGGTAGTGGAATTTTTGAATAGGTGATAAACTGCTATTATTCACAATCAAACTTGAAAAAGTGTCAAAATAATGCTTGAATTTAGTTACATCATTTTCAAATACTGGAATTTGAATCGTAGGTAACTTTATTCCATTACTTGCCTGCGATGCACTAGAATTCACTGATTGTCGTGTGCCACTGTTATTTGAATTGACACTGACTGACGTAGGCTCATGAGCATGCATCAACTCACTTAACCTAGCTTTTAGATTAATGTACACTGTTGATACTTCGTCTGCATACTGTATGTGACTATCAAGTTCTGTATCAACTTCCACCATAGATTCAATCTGCGTTTGCACTGCTTCAAACTTTTCAATTTCATTCAACAGTTTCTCATAATGAGCTTTTATCACAAATATGCTAACATCTTCAGGTACGTCGTTGAGAAAGTTCTGTGTCAATGTAAACTTTCTTTTACATACACCTCGACGTCGAACTAAAGATTTCAATTCTTCTTCCATGATGAACAATTAATTAACACAGACAGCGTAGAAATGATTGAGCAGTCAACTGTATTCTCTTGTTGCGGGCGGTAAGACACGTGGAGAGGCGGCCCGCTGTCGCGCGCGAAGAGAAGCAAGTAGATGAAGATCAACGTGGCCGTGACGAGTCCGCACGCACGTCATACACGAAAATCAGTTATGAGTCGCACTCTTCTTTCTTTGTTCAGAGATCATTGCAAATATATCTCAGATCGTGCCCGTGAGGACCAAAATGTTTGGTAACTAGGAATAAAGGTATAATATAGGTTTTTCGGAGGACCAGGCATATGCCAATTAAATAATAATCGAAGGGAGACAATGGACTGTAGGTAGCTGGGACAGAGATTTCAACCTGGGTAATTTGCAACGATATATATTCAAGAAACCTGAATTCTGAATTAATGGATACAGCACTTATACACAATAAATATAATAATAAATACAGTTAATGTTCTTGTAGAAAACTATTCTCCCGCCCGTTGGGGAATGTAACGCTAGACAAAGCCTGTTAAACTGCACGTGGCTTTTAGGTTACGAGACAATGGAAATACTTGTAATTGACACTAAAGTACAATATTATTTCCTGAATTTCACACGTAAAGCTGCCTTCACAACAGGAGCATGAAATACGTGGAGTTACAGATGAATTTTAGTAATATAGCGCGAAAACTGGCCTAAATCAGACGCAGCTGCATCGCAGGTCTATACACCATCACTTCTCGATCTGAACTAACTTGCGCTGCAATAGCGTGCCTAACGCTGCAAGCTCACACCTGCAGGAAGCAATGAGTAATTCGCGGCAAATAATTGGCGCTAGCGCCAATTAACACAGAGGTTAATTTAAAACACTAAAAATTATAGACTCTTGATCTAACACTTTACAAAATGCATTGGCAATAATATTAATGATATAATAGGCCTACGATTCGCTGACATGTTTGTTTGAAATTTAAAGCAGCCGTATAGGTTACGAATGAATAAAAATTCAATCTGAAATCTGTCAGGAATTACATTAAGTCTATTTGCTGCACATTAAAATATAATGTAGATATCGGTATCATACATATCTACAGAATGAACACTATTAGGCATAGTCCAATAAAAACTCCCCATCGTCGCGATATAGCTTCTTCATACGTCCGGTGCGATGTATTTGTTTTCAACCGAGTCAGGGTGGCCAACTATGATTGTTGCAGCTTGGCCCTCTTGCTACTCCATTTGTTGTGCTAGCCGTGTACCTAATATTTCCTAAGCAACAAATTTTGCACAGGTAGTCTAAATAATGCATAATACTGTACACATAGTTAAGTGCACGAAGCGGAGGCGGCAGCCAAAGGGGAGTGCGAACGCATTTATTTGTAGTAGCATATCGAATTGTGAGCGTCTCGTTATGTCGCGCGTTTTGTTATGTTGGTCACAGTTCATCGCTAAACTACGTCACACAGGCAACGTCAAATCATGCACTTCTTCTCCGATCTGTACAATTAATATGGCGGAAATGTTGCTACTTTTTGCAATTTCGTACTATAAAAGAAAGTGAACTATTTAGGGCGGGCGGGTTGGTCTAAATCACTCGTGAAGACAACATCTCCTCTCCTGAGAATGATATGTGTTGAAATCCTTGTGTTTTAAATTGTTTTATGGAGATAATCTCGTGTTAAAATATTGGGGGAGTTGCTATAGGATTTTACCCAATATTATATCAATATTTAACGGCTAGTTGTGTTTTAAATCTTCTATTTACATTTACTTACACTGACATCGTTATGAAGAAATGAATCAATCAAGGCGGGCTAAATATAGACTATCAATAAATGAATGCCAATTTATTACGTTATCGTGGGCCATGCAATAATATTGTAGCGTCTTATATCCATTACAAAATTAATATTTATATTAAACTGGAAATGAAAGCATGCTCTTTAGTAAGTAATTTCGAAGATTATTTCTACTTATAAAAACTGATACATCTGAACGTGTCTTGTTTACATTAGTTACGGGAGCTCGGTCGCTGATTGGCTGTACGCGAGAAAGTAAAAATACTTCAGACTGTTGGAGAACGAAGATTATATTATAATAGATGTGAAAGTTAATTACTCGTTATTTCGGTACCGGTCAACCGATTTGGTCCAATTGCAATAGGCTTCTCTCCATGAACGTAGTAAATGCGTATAGGCCTACTAAGTTTCATGAAAATCCGATAAAGCGTATTTGAGTTATAGCGCCTTCCTAACATATTACCATTGGACATTACTCCGGTACCGGTCAACCAATTTGGTCCAATATGAAGAGGCTTCTTCCCATGGACGTTGTAAATGCGTATACCAAGTTTCATGAAAATCCGACAAAGCGTATTTGTGTCATCGCACGTACAGTCACACGGACAGACAAAAGAACGGACATACAGACGGACAGGCACAATCTCATAAAGTACCATACAGGCACTTAATAAATTTGTTACACGTTTAGACCTAGGCCTATATGAATAAAACCTCAGATAGGCTACAGGAACAATGATTCCCCCTACTAATTGCAGGTCTGTGAATTGCAGCTTTATCCAAAAGAAATAAGGAGACATGCAGATTTTCATTAGAGCTAGATTTACCGCAGCAAGCACAAGATGTTACACATACCCTGTGGCTGCGTCCCCGACACATCCTTCCCGAGTATTCTTTTTAAATGCAATGTGTTCTAGTGTGTTTCCGTAATTACTTAAAGTATGATTTAAGTGTTAGAATAAGATTTGTTTTATACATTACCATACATCCATTCCCCACATGCATTGCGACTTCCATAGGTGTTAAAAACGTTAATACTTATTTTTAAATACCCGTTATTAATTTTTGTAAATGCATATCTGCAATGCAATGTTTTCAAGATTTATAGTGCCTTTTGTTTTCCTGCTTATTTTGAATCTACGTAAAGATAGGTTCAATAAAAAAAATTGTGAAAGATCTATCGAAATTTATACACAGCAAGATTTTAAAGGCCGTCCTGGTGGCTACTGGTTTCTGAACCTAGTAGCGTGTGTGTAAGGTAGGGCGATGGCTCTTCTAGGCGAAACGATTTTAAACATGATCCTCTAATTCAGGAATCGGCTATCTCAGAATTGTTAAGAACCTTAACACTATAAGGTATAGGAGGACCGTAACGCTCTTATAAATTGGGCATTTTTTCCGCTGATTTCCCACGACTTTTTAAAATTAGACTTAATATCCATACTTTAAAAATATATAATTTTGTCACAAATGTTAAGCAAATTTGAAAAATGTTTTACTTTAAAGGACCATAGCCGATCATTTTGACCGGTACGATAGGCTGAGTGGTGTTTACCACTGTTAACAATAATGTGCTTGTTGAATGACTTGTGGACATCGGTTCATTCTTAGAGTTGCATCATTTTGACTCAGATTTCCGTGATATTTAATAATTAAGAGGGCCGACATCATCCGGCTATCCAGTAGGACAACTGCCGGTCATTTTGACCATTGCTTTTTTTCCTTCTCTTTCTCAAGTTTTACTGTAGAGTATGTTTTGATACTGAACAAGGAATAATTGTCATTTTAACTTTGTTTAATATCGACATATTGTACAATAAACATGAAAATGAGATGGAAAAAGCTGCCAGTCAAAATGATCGGCAATAGTCCTACTAGGTAGCAAACTGATGCCAGTCGTCCTAGGGCGGAATTCTGGAACAAGCCTTCAACTCCTCCTGAAACCTTCCTTAGTAAAGGAGGGTAAAAAGAAGGCACCTTCTTCAAATGCAAAATCAAATTCTCGGTTCTTTCTTATAGGGTCCTTAATGAAGGACAGCTTATAAAGCCTCCTTCAGTTGCCATGGACAGTTGGCATCTGCATGGAAGACAAATGTTCCCATATGTTCGATTATACATTAAGTGCTGTTATATAATGACTATTTATTTTATGAAAATTGATGACAATTAAATTACAGGATTGAAGTTTACTTCATTTTATGTCAGATTAGTAATTCCTGACCTCTTAATAAATAACAACATGAAGCTCTGAGATATGCATAGGTTGGTAGTAACTAGCGTCTTTATTCCGTTGTACGGGACTGCAGCGAGGCACACATCTGAATTTATCACTCGAATATTCAGCGTATTATGGTACCAATGAATGAAATAATACAATAATGTAACATAATGTAACATAGCAGGGCTCCGAAGTAAAGTCCAACGTCGAAATACGGTGAGTGTTTTTTCTATTCTATGAGCCACTGATGCGATAGCCTTCTTTCCTCCCCGCATGGACGATTCAACTTCACAGTTTGTTCGTGGTCTCGGGGTAACGTGCGTGGCTAGTAATGGAGAGGTCTCACGTTCAAATCCACCCCAAAGCAACTTTTTTTTATTTATTTATGTGAAATTGTGCACATTTCATTCTTGTGTTCTATTTTATCAATGTGCTTGAATAAGTATTATATTCTTCATAAAAAAAAAAAAAAAAAACTGGGAATTCATCGTCTTTCATTGACTTGTGCATTTTCTTACATTAACCTGTAACATCAGGCCTAAAGAATGGTAACATAAGCATATAAATGTTATTTCATGAACAGAAACTTGCTTTAAAGTTAAAAGTGCATAGGCCTATAGGACTACTCAGAACAAAACTGCGTACCGCTTGGTGGAACTATCCTCTTTTTATTGTCATACTGTACTATTTTATTGAGAACATAAAGACTATGTAGTCTATGATATAAAAAATGTGTCTAGCATTTTTATAATATTGCAGCTGCTTCTATTACCGGTACTCTTCATTAATATTGTCATTATTATTAGTAATAATAATAATAATAATAATTTATTTGCTGTCAATTGACTTGATACAAGTTTCTGACATTGTCAAGCTTACAGACTAAGAGATAATATTATACAACCTAATATTGCTACAACCTAGATCTAAGGATAAAAGTGTGTGATTGATCAAAATATAATAATGTATATGTGCTAATCGGTTATTACAATTCGTCTAAAGAATATAAACATTTTTCTATTAAGTATTTCTTCAGAAGTGTTTTGAAATTTTTATTGTCAGCATTCTTAAATTCTACAGGTAGCTTGTTGTATAGTATAGTTCCAATTACACTTACGTCCTTAAATATAATTTGCTTTTTGCAAGTATATCTATGACAATCTAAGCTACTTCTTGTGCTATAATTATGAATTTCACTATTTTCTTGTTAGATTTCTAAATACTATTTCTAGTACTATTATTATATTTTTATTATAGGCCTATTATTATATTTGTATTATATAATTATATTTATATTAAATACCCATTATTATATTTGTATTATATTATATTTTTATTATATTATTATTTTTATTATATTATGATATTTATATTGCATTATTATTAGACTACTACTACTATAATTATTCTTAATGGTATTGTCATTTTTAGGTCTATTGCTATTATTTCTGTATTTATTATCATTATTATTATATTATTATTATGTTCCTCTTTGTTTTGTCATAAGTATTGAGATCAAACATACGTGCAATTAAACAGTTGTAGGCCTAATAGTTGGCTTTCAAAATATATATTTGTATTCTTTAAGGTTAATTAGACAGTACTCCTTTCCTTTGTTATATGGATATGTAAGAGTTATGTTCATGGGCCTAATTTACGTATTTTATATCCACGCTTCAATGTCATTTATCGTGACATTGATCACTTTATACTATATCCAATCTTAATTTTTTTAATAAATAGACAATAATGAACTACCGTACATACAGTACGCTATTCTTTTCCAAAAATAGTTATTTATGGAGCTTATTTAATAGATATTCTGCTCACAATGGACTGTTATTTTGAAATTCACGGTTTTTTTTGCCCATAATAATGAGTTTAATTTGTTTGTGTCGTATGTATGTAGTCATATTTTTATTTAATACTTCTAGATAATATAATAATTATTTCGTAGCATTATCATTAACCTACGTTGCTGTAGTACAATCTGAAATTTGATATAAGTTGCATAAACTCAATAAATTCACCATCTAATATCACAGAAGTGAGAAAACTGACGTCTGAAAACTATAGAGGATGGAAAAAAGGCGACCACTCGGCTTCCTTCAGTATTTAAGATAAGGAAACTCTCTTACTTCCTCCTTTAAACTAACAGGGAGGTTCGAGAATAAGAAAAGGTGCTTCTTAAGGGACATCACAGGCCCCCTTTCACCTTTAAGGAGCCATCCTTCCTAAAGCGAAACAAGGAAGGTTCCAGAGTACGAATGGCTATGTAAGGAGGATTGAAGGCCCATTTTAAGTGAAGGAGCTTGAAAGGAGGATTCCAGAATTCCGCCCTTAGAGTTAACAGACAGCAGTGAGCAAAATCTGTAGTCCACCCCCTCCCAGTACTGTATAACTCCAAAGGTATTTTATACTGTACTTCGTGCTAAGAAAGAATCTCACGAAAACTGGTCATCCCAACAACTCGAAAGGATGTTTGTTAAATTAAAAATTATGTTATACATATACATATTTATAATGTTTTATTGTATACTAAGGAAAATCTACCAAGCCAACAGCTGACGGGATTTACAGTCTCACAGCACAAGAAATAGAAACCGTATTGTCGTGCCTTTTTGTAGGCTATCCAAGTCGATTAAAAGTTATCATGGTAGTTGGAATGAAATGCTATAACATGTTATCAAATAATGTGAGAAGTTTAGCGGAGAAGTTTAAAAGTAAGCTCTATGACTGGTGGTTGAGCATCCATTTTATTCTTTAGACGAGGTCTTTCAATTTAGTACCGATTCAATTATTTGTTTTATATTCACAATTTTTATTTTGTTAGAATTATTTTATATAGAATTTTTATGTAATTTACTTATTTGAATGTAAATCTGAATTTGTCTATTGCTTTTTTGTAAATTTAATGACAGTAAAATTATTATGCTGAGTTATTTGAGCCCTGCAATACCATAAAACGACGTGTATATTTTGTTGGATATGGCCTATCATTTTTTTCGTCTTGGGTTTACTAAATACAGTTACTTTTCTAGATGTGTTATATTTGTGTTTCCTGTAATTTCGTTTTCCTTTACCTGGCGCTGATATGCTTATTGGTAACTGTGAATATGAGTTAGAAATACATTCGAAACTAATGGGTAGAACCTAACATAAACAAATAACAAAAACTTGCGTCTGTAATAAGAACCTGATTGCATAACGTTAATACATTCAAAGCATGTAAAAGACTTACATGGAACATTTTTTTATTTCAAACTTTTTCTTACGATAGGCTAATAAATTCTTGATAATCCAGACATAAATAATCTAAAAAATGTACACATTTTTTATTTCTAAACGGGATTTCCGGAAGTGTTTGTATTAAGAAAACAGCGAATCCATAAACGCATTAGAGCATCCTTAGGCTATACGTTATTTCTTCACATTCATATTATTAAAGGCCTACCATCAAGTTTAAAACTGTGATTGCAAACAGTTATCAAACACCGTCGTATACGAGTAGGTCGTTGGTCTGTTTAGGCCTAAGCTTTTCCTGTAACAATTACCTTGTGTTCTGAAGTTCTGAAAGAAAATTATATTTTTGGAAAGAAAAACTTGTAACAACCACAGTTAGCTACGGAAGTACATAGTAGTTGAACTCTTGTGAATATAGAAAAAAGTGAAGTGTGTAACATAATAATCAACCCATATGCGAATAATGTCATAAAAATTTATTCATTAACAAATATGCAGTTTTTATTTCCTTCAGCATTCTTTGTTATCTTAAGTGCATTTCAGTCTCCAGAATTACAGAAATCATTGACCAGATTAAGTTGTTACTGTTTACACAGTTTCTTTAAGTGAAACTCTATAATGACGAGTTTGTTGCAATATGTGCCTAGTTCAAATAATTGGATTACCATATTTTCATGAGAAAATGAGGAGGGCCAGACGGAATCGTGGCGAACTCAAATTCAGGAGGCTGCAGCTTCGAATCCAGTGGCCTTTTAAGTGTGGGGATATTCTCACTCGTCAAAACGAATTCCGCACTTGAATTTACATAATACCTATCCCGAAAGTTCCTTATCCGTTCCTTATCCGTTGTAAATTTATGTTGTCTTAGGAGGAGGCAGTGGGTTGAGGTGATTACACTCCAGTGAGTGCCTAAATATACGTGATCCATAATTCTATTACCTCCCTTAATGCATTGGCGTTGAAGAGAAAATGGGAAGCAAAAGAATAAAAGGACATGAAGAAAATAAAATAAAAAAAGAAGAAACACTTTTGTTTTTAACACACACATTCCATGATGATATTTGATCTGTGACAACGAATTTCCCGGACATTTTGTTATTAAATTCTAAAAATCCACTCAGACAGAAATTTTAACGGTGAAGAACAGGACATATGCGAAAAAGCCCACGCCTGTGGCAATCCTATCATAATGGCTCATTACAAAAAGCGTTGAGAATAAAGTGTAAATCATTTTCCTTAATGGTTATCAACAACACATGAGAATATAAATATAGGGTCCGTTAAGATAGTATTTTTTTTTAATACAGTGTTTAATTTTATGGAAATGTCACTTTAAATTGTAGTTATTTGTAGAGTTAGGACTTTAGCACTTCTTGACAAAAACATTAAATTTAAAGAATTTTGAATTCAATATAGTTCTAATATATTACGGTCTGAATTTCAGCATCACTCAAGAATAACCTGCTGATTTCTTATCCAATTTGACGTGCATGTACGAAAGTGATCTTATTTTTCTTTATTTAAAAGAAGTGATTTTTATATTGCATATTCACTACAAGTTTTTAAGTGTTTTGTTAAGATATATGTACATATTTTAAGCTAATATTATGTAAAAACTATGGTGCTAGTTGTTAGTTATTTTAAATTATATAATTACCCCCAGATAACCGAGTACTGTGTGCACTTAGGGGAGTGAATTAATGTAACCGCAGTCTATGTGCTTTGTTCATCTGAAATACCTGGATAGTGAGATGGGAATTTCCTCTCACTCTGATGGGTAATGAAGCTTTTACTATAAACAAATAAATCGCAAAGGAGTGAATCGTAACTTGTTGAGAGTGATCTATGGTAGATTGCGTTTGCATCGATGCTTCAGCTGCATTTCTCGCGAGTTGTTTCACATTATTCCCTTAGTTACAGCATGCAATACGGGAACATATAAAATTTCTTTTAATTGCTGTCCAACTAGGAAATCTTTATTTTCTCAACACTTTAGTTGAATAGCCAAAGCAAGCAAGCATGCGCAGTGAAAAGGTGGAAGAGATCACAGACCTGAGGAGGAGAAATCAGATGGTATCTCACAACAGTCCAATGGAGAACATATTTAGTGGGTTTTACAGTCTAAAGTGAATATTGAAAGAAGTTTGAAATGTTAAGAAAACTAAACTCAAACTACAAATTTAATTTATTGTCTACATTTTAATGAATTTGGAGGAAAATAGCCTAATATCGGTTCTACATTATTATTCCGACGATTTTGGAATAAAGAAAATGTTGTATAAAACATTTAATCAAATAGTTAAAATTGTTTAGCTGAAAAGCACTAGTATGTATGTCTTTCAGAAAATCTGAATGCTGGAAACGTAGATTACAATGTTCACATGAAATGTAGTAAAATAATTGACAATTTGTGAAGTATACTTGTTAGTGATGTCATTCTAGTATATAGTAGACCTATATTACTTAGCCTGGCGGAATGTTATAGAAATTGAGAATCTTGTACAATTGATCAATAATAATAATAATAATAATAATAATAATAATAATAATAATAATAATAATAGAGGTAAATTATATGTTAACAGGTTTATTATATTGGAATGAAGTTCATGTTACATGCACAGTTGTACTGAAACTGATTAGAATAACAATTTAACATTAATCACATATTAATGGATTACTAATTTTAGTAGGCCTATATGTAGTATATAGTTTAATGTCACTAAGTATGTGTATGTACTACATTTCTTAGTGAGATCAGCTATAACTTATATCTATATTTATAATTGTATAAAACGAATAAATTCAATCTTCAGTTATTTATTCAATTTCAAAATGTAAAAGAAGCACATTAAATGCTTTACTCAGATTATCATTATTTTTTTTAAATCGTTAAACAATTTCTTAATATAGCATAGAAATTAATATGAGGTAGTGGAACTTCCTTAAGGAATTATTATAATTCTGTTATTCACTGAAATAGCTCTTCATACAGGAACTTTTTTTAAATTTATTTATTTAAGGTCGCTTTCTAACAAGTAGGGTCACCAGCGACCACAATAATATACACTAACTTGTTATTGCTGTCTTCCTAGACAATACATTGCTGTTTGTATCTTGGAATTCTTCATACTCGTATTTAGAAAGAAGTTAGTGCCAAACAGCCGAAATGCAAGATATATACCCGAAATGAAAAACCACCCCATGCTAGACTGCTTTCTTCTTAAGCAAAATACCACAATGAGAACCACATTTGGGAGCAATTTCTTATATAATAACTTTACATAAATAAACACGCACATAAAGAAAATTACAAGTTAAATAAATCTATTCTCCAGTATTTCAAAGAACTAGATTGTCACCATCCTAAAACTAAGAATAAGAAGGGATCCCGTCATTCATCACCTTCTGAAAAGCTATTTAGTAAACTATAACAAAATTCGTGATTTTTTAAAAATTGCATTACGAACGTGTTTTCTTAATAGTACTGGCAGTTTCTCAAAAATAAAAAACTGCAATTTCCACCGGATGGGGTATTAAAACACTTATACTTCAATTTAATCCTACTACTACTACTATTTCTAACAATAATAATAAAAATAATAGTACCTATAAGTTATATACCGGTGTTATATTGCATAAAACCTACACCCTCTACGTATCAAAGCCGATATTTCGTTTAATTTGAAAAGGATAAAAAATATGCTCGTCCATATCTTTTCCCCTCCCCACAGCACCACCAAGTCCAATATGTAGGATCTCTGAGGAAAAGGCAGAATGCTGAATATGTTGGGTATTAAATCGCACAAAGCCTTTTTAACCAAATAACAAGCTTTCTGACTGATATGTTATCAATAATGTAAAACAGTTTTGAAGGAGGACCGAGAGTTTCAGTTACAGGGGCATCCATTATCATCACTTTAAAATCGCGCAAGGGCGATGTCAAATAACTGAATTAAATGAAATCTGTGGTTTGGGACCGAAACACGAATGTGGACATAGAAACAGGCATTGTGTAAACCTCGTCCCGATGACCTCCGCACACGGGCCCAGCTTCATACATCAGACGCCTACGCTCGTTGCGACACTTTGCATATGGAGTCTGCTCGAACCCAACAGGACGGAGAGGACAACGTGAAGCTACAGATAATTATCATCATAATATGCAGATTATCTTGAGATATGTTTGTAGTAAGGACTACGCCCCCTTCAATGTTAAAATTACTCCCTTCCCAATTACTGAAACCTTTCTAACACAATGTCTGTGAACCATTTTCGAAATTATATATTCTTAACGCCCCTGTATTTAAGACCTACCCTTCAACGAATGCAGGGGAGTCATTGTGTGGTGAAGGAATAAAAGTTGTAAGACTAGCTTTTATCTTCTCAGACTTGTGCAACACCCTAGCAGTCAGTGGTACTCGTCATGGGATACTGAAGAATCATCTAGAGCCTAAGCTATGGTAGGGGTTTCCAATTGGTGACACGGGAGACGCATGAAGCCCGCATAGTCAGTTTGGAAAATATATTAATTTATTATACAATTTATTAACAAATATTATACGCTTACTGAAGGAACGGGGTGCTTTGTGGAAAAAAGAAACGATTTTTATTCAATAATAAATATGCCTATACAGTTTTAGGGAAATAAATGTTAATTTTACTTATATGAAATTTACTGTCTAATTTTAGAAATTCAATCAAACTCAGAATTCTTATATTAAATAGTGGTAGGCCTACATGATATAAGCAGCAAAATAACACTACCGGTACAAGACTTGTTTAAAAAGTCTTACAAGAAACAAAGTTATATGTCAATTTTTCTTCGTTTGCATTTTCTTTTAATTTGCCTAGTTTCATCCTCCAAAAATTGTATTGCCCGTTAGCCAACTTCTAGACATAATATTGGAATAGTAGGATTTCCATGAGGTTATTTACTTAGTTATTTTATTTGCAATTGTTGTTTTAACCGATAAAAATATAGGTTTAAATATTTTTCAAAAATTAAACAAGGCTTTCTCTGCTAATGACAAGAAGACACTATAATTAATGCTGTTATTAATAGTCTAATGTATAACTGCGAGGAGCAGAAGAAAAATAATAAGCACAATAATGTGACTATGAAACTAAAAAAAGTATATATTTTGGAGAATCTTACGAGCACTTATATATATTAATACATTTATGTTTATGACTGAAGTAAAAAGCGTTGCATGTTTAATCTGAACAATAACGGTCTAAGGGTTTACGACTTGTGTTCGTTTTATGGCAGTCAGTCGCTCAGTCAGTCGGTCAATATAATTCACCTGGAATTTGCGAAGACACTAATCTCAGCTATGATGAAGATAAGCTTAAGGCACAGCATAAATCTTTCCATTGCTTGAAGCAAAGAACTAACAGTAAGAGCAGAAATTAATCCCTTAGCCTACATCTTGAATTTTATTAGTCTGTTCAAGCTAAACACATGGATGCAAAACTTATCCATGAGAATTTGTCACATTGTAGGAAGTTAGTTTTACTCAATCAAAAAATCTGTATAGGCCTACATATATTAAGTGCTTTACTGAATGTAGGCTTGCATCACATGGGTTATAGGTAGAATTTGACACTTAAGTGCTTATTCAAGTCGACCTGATTGCAGCAGTCAGAAAGATACTGACTTTCTGTTCCAAAGTTTGCGGGTTTGATACCAGTTTGATACCAGGTCGATGGCAATCAAGTGCAACAGCCTCATGCAGGTAGATTCATAGGCACGAAAAAGTACTCATGCACGGCAAAATTAAGGTACAACGTCATCGATTAAAGGTCTATGTGCTAGTACACATCCATCGTTAAATAATTTAACAGAAAACTTATTCGTTTGAAATTCAGGTCTACTAGACAAAGTTGAATTAGGCTACAGTTCTCTTGCCATTAATTGAACATGTCGAATGGTTTCTTTTTCCCAGGAATATTCTGTTCTCAATTATTTTGCACAATTTATTATAACATAAAATTAGCAGAGCATTCTGTTACTGTATTAAGCGAAACAAACAACGAGAAGAATAAATAATATAAGAACATATATACAAATACAATTTTAGGAGGGAACGGGGGAGGGAAAGTTAAAGATTAGAATTATTAATTATTGAACAATGTTTTAAAAAAGAAATACTTATGAGTAAGAAACTAGCTTTTAATTAATACAATCCATAGGAATCAGAAAATATTAAGATCTTAGAATATCCTTGTTAAATTATGTAGTAAGGATTTCTCTTGGCTATCTCAGCTTGCGTGCAATACCAACATAAAATCATCGTCATCATCATCATTATCCACGAAGAGGCTCAGACCTTCAGATCTGTTCTGTCCTCAAGTTCTGAATTAGTCTTTCAAATTTGTTGGTTGTCATTCTCTTTGCGATTTGTAGTGAAGGTCTATTCTGCCATATGATTAAGTAATCTATTTTTATCTACCCATTGAAAATTACAGGGATGAATGACATTAATAGGCTTACACATTGGCCTGGAAATAGCCCATATATCCAGAGCGTAAACAGGTTAGATAAGTCATCAGTATTGTCACCCATTGTGAAGGCACCTAGGAGAATGGCAAAATTCGTACGAATAAGGGTCAAAGGATCGACGGACAAAACTCAGAATCTTCGACTCGAGCTTAAAGTCAGTGCTCTTCTATGGGCGGAGACGTGGTGACATCGAATACCGGTATCTCATCCAAAGTCCAAACTTTCATGAACAAATGGCCGAATGTAATTTCTTTTTTTATTTTGAAGAACTTTGACAATTTACCCAGCAGCAAACGACAGAAGTGGTTAAGAAGGAGCGGATATTGAGATTCAAAAGAAGAGTTCAAAACATTTCAAAATATGCTCTCAACTGTACCTCATAAGGAGTTGGGCTTAAAGGCGAAGACTAACATAACCTGGCGTTAGATTATCAAGACTGAGGTAGAAGTCGTGGGGAAGTCTTGGATGACCATTAATAGTATAGCAACAAACAGGGTTAAATAGAAAGCTCTAGGAAGAACAGGGATTAAGAAAATATTTTTATTTACACTAAAACTCAAATGTTTAAATTAAACTCCATAAATTTTATTTATATTCGTCCATTGTATTATTGCATCTTTTATTGCATTGTATTATTGCATTGTATTATTGCATCTTTCTCGCATAATTATTTAATTATTTATTAATTCAAGCGGTCATGAGGTGATCAGCTGATCACACAAGTTGTATCCAGGTATTCTGATAATGTAGTTATGCCATATATTTATGCATTTGTAAATGTTCATTTGATGTGCGTATAGAACGTAATTGTTACCTAATTATCTCATTCCTGTAGTGGGTCAATGAACAGTGTCCTGCTTATGATTTCAAAAGTTCCATGTAAGAGAGAATTGCTTTAAATTCCTTATAGGCCTACAGTAATAAAATGCTTCTACGTATAAAATAACAGCATAGCAAAGACAATAGAACTTTGCTTCCTTTTTATTAATATAACATTTATTTTGCTTAATTCTTTCTAACCTTACGGAAAACCGCTATGTAATCGATATCAGCGGGAAAGATCTCCAGAGAGGATGGGGAGTGTATAAGTTTACTTTATAGATGGCAAAATAAAACATTTTTAAGCAGGTAGTATAATTTAAAAGACAGAAGTAACAAGTGACTGTATTTTACTAAATAGTTTTACCATACTAAGTCAGTGGGAACAATAGAGCAGACAGGTCGGACACTCAAGATCACGCCAGTATAGAATAAAAATACAATACGCTTACCACTTCTAGTCTTATTTCTGCACACAAAAAAAACACACAAAAAAGCTGAAATGAATGTTTTTGCGTTACCGATGTTGAACGCTCCGATGCACAAGAGAAAGAGAAGGGAAGAAAAGAAGCTGGTAAAATATTTCACCCTTACTGTTGTGCAAATATAAGGTTTACATTTAACATAAACTTGAGTTGCAGATGTGGGGGTGTTACTTTGAAACAAGTAGTGTCTTTCTCTCTCTGTGTGAGAGCAAGTTCTCGCCAAGATCAGTAAGTTGTAGCAAATCAGCCACAACCAGTAGTCTAATAATAACAATAGTATTAATGCTGTAGCAACATTGTTAATTACTATATTGAGGATCTCAAAAACTTATCAATATAATTGCTGTATTACTATTAATAGATTTTAAAACACTGAAAGATATGATTTTAAACTTTTACTTGAACAGACTTATAGTAAATAACTGAAAGTGAAAAATACCTGACTTTATTCATATGCAGACGAATCCAAGAAGGCACTTAATTACTTTTAAATTTATCAATACCCGAATTAATTACATTCTGATAATTTGGGGCCTATAATTAGTGTATTACTGTCTTAGTTCAACATTGTGACACTGAATAAAAATATGCTTGTAACAAATTAAAACTTAGGCCTATACAGGCTTCTTCCTTCTGATTGAGTAGGCTTGTATAAATTATTTTTTTTTAATAAATTTTAATAAAGCTTGTAATTCTATATCCATAGGTTTCATACAAGATTCCAAATCCTTTTTAAGGAATATTTTAATGATATCTTTGTGTTAATCCTAACAGCAGAATTAGAATATCGTCAATGCCTATAGTGTTCCGAGAATATAAACAATAATGTTTCTTGACAAACCTTTTTTTTCCGAGACTTATTTTTTATCCAGTGCACAAGGATCTTAAAATATCCACCGTTTCATTTAGCTGTGATGGAACTTCCACAAGAATTTATATTTTTATTTTTTTGTTTTAAATGCTTCGTTAATACATAATCTAGTGTTAATTATATAGACCTACATTCATGATGCTAATAAAGCTTCTTCATAATGGAGGAAACATCTAGCGAAATTTCTTCTGCTTCAATTAAATATATTTCCCTTGTTACATTAATAAAAGCCAATGCTATAGGTACATTGTAACTTGGACAAATAGTTTATTCTTTAATTAAAGATATTTCTGAAGATATGAAAGTAACTCACAAGAGCTAACAGCCAAAACTACTACGATTTAAAGGGGAAGAGGAGGACAATAACTTAAGCTGGCAGGGGACAATATTGCTGTCATACGCCAGAAAAACGTTTTACCAGTCGGGAGAATCTCCAAAGTCCTCTTCGCAAACTGTTTATAATGCCTCATTACACATACAAATTGTACATTATTTTCGTATGAAATTTTGCTCATATGCAGCTTATATAATAATAATAATAATAATAATAATAATAATAATAATAATAATAATAATCTTTATTGTCGAAGACATAGTAAATGTATGGACAGTGTCAATGTTTCCTCTGATACCAATATAAAAAATTAAAGTTAGTTCTAGGCCTATTACTTAAAAGTTATGTGATTTAAAAGGCCTACGCGTGCATTCTCCAAACTGTAGGGGCATATTTGTATTAAAATAGATTTGACATGTTTTCTAAACGGTAGTAAATTTAGCGTCTTGGTATTAGCAGTTAAACTATTATATAATTGTAAACCAAAAACCATATATGTTTTACTAAGTGTAGATAAATGGTGAGACGGTATACAGAGATTATTTCTATATCTTGTATCATAATTATGATAGTCGCTATTTTTCTGATATTCAGATGAGTTTGTATGAACAAGTTCCAGAAGTTTCAAAACATACAAAGCATATACTGTTAACAAGTTGTATTTCATAAAATATTCCCTACAGGAAGTTCTTTGGTCAACACCTGCTATGCATCTGACGATACGTTTCTAGACAATAAATACATAATTTAACATGGCTGCAGACCCCCAAAAACAAATACCGTACGATAATCTAGACTCAACTTGTGCGTAGTA
This sequence comes from Ectobius pallidus, assembly GCA_964059195.1. Taxonomy (NCBI): domain Eukaryota; kingdom Metazoa; phylum Arthropoda; class Insecta; order Blattodea; family Ectobiidae; genus Ectobius; species Ectobius pallidus. The sequence continues at coordinate 21,822,581 of CAXKWD010000008.1, forward strand.
GAAAGAAAGTGTAATGTTATGGTCAAGAATAGTTCTCAAAATCCTGATCTGATAGCAGACACTATTTAATTTCAAAATTAAATTCACACAATGGTGTCTCCAGGACATATGTTGATCAAATTCAACACCAAAAAACTTAGTGGATTCCAATTTATCTAGCAATTTATTTTCAATACCAATGCTAATGTCTTTCAAGTTTTTCTTCTGTGGATTATGAAAATGAATAAATCCAGTTTTATTAAGATTCAAATAAAGAAGATTGTTATCATACCAGGTTTTTAAACCTTTTAATAACTCATTACACTTTGTTTGAAGACGCTGTTCACTTTCGTCGTATACTACAACCGAGGTGTCATCAGCATACATACATAAAAAGTAGTCTTTCAGATATGTAGGTAAATCGTTAATATATAGTAAAAACAATATCGGTCCTAAAATGGAGCCCTGAGGGACACCTACATCAATACGTACATTATTAGATCTATATTTAATAGCATGTTCTTTTGTTTTATGTAATATTTCAACATATTGATACCTATCCTTGAGGTAAGAAGAGAACCACTGTAAAATAACACCTCTTATACCATATCTTTCAAGTTTAGTCAAGAGCAAGTTGTGATTTACACAGTCAAATGCCCTGCTGAGATCACAGAATATCCCAACAGGGCATTTGCCCGAGTCAAGACAAGACAAAATTTCTTTGTGAACACTATAGATTGCAGTATTAGTAGACTTTGAGGGTCTGAAACCATGCTGAGATTCATGAAAGATATTGAATTTATCAATGTACTTGAGCAGCCTGTCCAACATGCAATATTCAAAAACTTTAGATATAGTATTTCCAATAGAAATTGGTCTATAATTTTCAATTTTCGTTTTATCAGATTTCTTAAATATTGGGTTTACTTTGTTAAGTTTCAATTCTGTAGGAAAGATTCCAAGGCAGAAAGATAGATTAATTAAATCTGTACCTCAGAGCCAAAGGAACGTAACTCCAAATTTCATATTTTTTTGTTTTTTTCATATTCTTTACTAACTTCTTGACCTCTATAGAACCAATTAATATTAAATCCATAATTTCATTAGAAACCAAGATATTGAGAGCCAAATAGTAGTAACTCCATTCCCCTTTATTGTTCATAATTTTGTTTTTCGCTCCTCCTGTAAAATTTAGTTTTTGGCAGTTACGCTCGTTTGGCTCTGAGGTACAGAAATATGTCAGAGGCTTGATTATAGCATCAATGCTTTTAACAATCAGCATAGCAGGAAGCTCATCAGGCCCAAAAGATAATTTACGTTTGAGTTTCGTAAGTATAATTTCTTGGACTTCAAAATCTGAGAACTCGCTCAAATACATTGATTTGTCAAAATATTTAAAGTTGTTTAGATTGAAGTCAGGATTTGTGCATTTAATATTTGAAATTGCTTCCAATGGTGCATTTTAAAAAAAAACAATTAAATGCGTCTGCTAGCGTTTGAGGATTATTCACTATTTCGTTATTGATTTTCAATGCTATATTTACATGTTTAGCTTGACGGTTTGTAGTATGGTTGATAATTTTCCAAGCCATCCGACCTTTGTTTACTGAATTATCCAGCATAGTGCTGTAGAAGCTGGTTTTAGTTTTGTTAACAAGCATTCTATGGAGACGCTTAGCTTCCTTATAAAAATTATTTAATTCTGGATAAACTTTCGAAAGAAAAAACAAGTTCTTAAGATGTATACTGGACTGTTTAACTTCCTTGTTAACCCAGTGTTTTGAGTTCAAAAGTGATTTACGATATGTAATTGGAAAGCATACATTAAAATAATACATGAATGAATTGTAAAAACTACTAAACTTATCAGAGAAGTCAGGAAGATTGAAAACCTCAGTCCATGTTTCGCCAGAAATCATACATAAAAAATTCTCACAGTTCATTGGATTAAATATTCTCATAGGATGATTACAATATATATATATATAATATATATCCGGTCGCTGTATTCAATGGTTGTTTTTTTCAAAGAAGCTACAGGTATGGAGATGTTTCAGTGTTCAGTCATTATGAATTTACAAAAAAAATGCACATAGGTGCGTTAAAATGAAAGTAATAAACATAAATCGATAGAATTATGACGACATACTTTTGCCACTGGTTGAAATTCCACTTATTATTATACTGAAATGATCACTAAGGTAAGTAATCAGAATAAGAGAGTTTTTAACATTATTTATTTGCATCTATTAGCGAGTATTTTCAAGGCTGATACTCTAATAGTGTTCTAGTTTTCAGTCCCCATTGAAAATGAAATGAAATGAGCATGGTTGTGCAAATATATTATAGGGCTACAGAAGAAAATAACTTAGACTCGGCTAGATCAAAATGAAGACACTCTTCGATCTTAAAATCCGCTGTTAAAAGCTGATAAAACAATTTCTGTCGCTTGTTCTTTTGCACTCAAACAGAACGCAGAGAAGAATCAAGATGCTTCAAGTGGGATAGCAATTCTTATGCTTTTGTTTCCACCTACTTCACGATTTCAATAAATTCAACATGTGAAACAGCAGATCCAGATCCGTTACTCGACCTATGGGGGAGGTATACAACAAGACCTGCACCTCCTTACATAATCGTGAAATCTAACTGAGAATGAGGAACAGAACGAGCAGTCCGAATTCTTCCTAAATAAGCATCAGTTCGTGAACTAAGTTAACATTTATTTCAGGCACACTGGTTAAAAGTGGGTGTTCTGAGAGCGTTATTTTTAAATGCACTGTACGAAAATGAAATGCAGACATATTCAGTACGGTACTGAAACTGGGATAATAGCCGATCTGAATTTCAAAACTTAAAATGACCCTAAATACCACGCCATTGAGATTAATGAAGGATTCTATAACATATCATAACTGGACCTTCATTCCAGGTCAATAGCGGAGACAAGAACCAAGTTATACATGAAACGGCTGGAAATTTTGCTCAAGGAACCTTTCTTTAATAATAAAAAGTTCTTGTACCCTGAAACTGCTTCGAGTTTAAGGTATTCCTTTCCATGTGAAGAAAAAAGACACCTATTTCTTGGAGCAAAAAATTTTACCTGAAGATGTGACGAATTGCTTTTCCTCATTCTGTATAATGATTAGCCTACGTCTCTTCACGTCTTTCATCCATTCTTTCTTTCTTTTATCTCTCTCCCTCTATTATGTCACTAAGCTATGTTTCTTCTTCCTCTTTCTTTAACTATAAATCTATACCTAAAAACATGAGGCCTACAAAAATTCGACGAGTTTAATTAAAAATTAAAAATTGTATTACTTCATCTACGATTGTCTCGCGAGAGATATCAATGCCATCACTACGTCATCCATGCATCATCAATGCACTACTATCATTTCGTACATCAGAGACGTAGGGATAACATGAATAAGAAAGCATTAACTCCTTTCGTTTTGTGAAGTATAGTAGTGTAGTTAAAGTGTTTATTACGTTAATTTACTTTTTACAGAATGGAATTCAAACAATCGCACGGGTCCAAATGGACCACACCTGCTTATGCAAAATACAACGGAAAGATATATAAAAAATAATTAAATAAATAAAATACAAAATAACACAAACAAACTAAGTCTATTCCTCACCCTCCACACCCGCTCCCCAATTTGCCGCTTTCTCAAACTTGAGCTATCTCGCCTTCATTAGAAACTTCCCAATGCTTTCCTCAACATTTTTGTCCTCCAATAACTTCAAACATATTCGTTGCTCCCGATTTGAATCCATAAACTAATGATGATTTATTCGCCAAAATATGAAACCATGGTTCTTTCCCTTTACATATGGGTCAAACTCTCATTCCGTTTTCATCTATGATCTTAATCATAATCATAAACCAATAGAGTCGGTTTTTGGAATTCACATATAAGGAGAGCAGGAAATAAGGAGAGCAGGAAATAAAATTCCATTTTTTCTTTCCCTTTACATATGGGACAAACTCTCATTAAGTTTTCAGCTGTGATCTTAATCATTCGCCACGCACCGAGTCTAATCCAAGCGAGCCCTAGTTTACTGACTATGGATCCTTTTCCCATGCATTGCTCCTTCCCCCACTCCGATTTTAACCACGATTGTAGGCCTAATTCAAGTGAAACCATGAACTTACATTGAGCATTTGTCTGTTGTCTATCAATATCCTTGAAACGGTTCTTAACTTTCCTCCACACACTTCTCCTATTTCCCTGCCCATCCAGCCAGACGTATCCCATCCCAATTGTTACTAATCCCTTCCTTAATTTGGAAGCCCACGTATTTCCTTCTCTCCTTAACCGTTCTCCATAACATATTGCTCTAATTAGAGACTGATCCCCCAGCATAAGTTGTAACCAATATTTCACAGCCCTAATTTTACACTCTGTGGTCTCACTATGCACTCCAAACACTCTCATAATGCCACTGTTTGCAGTGCCCCTCCCTACCTCCAAAATCCCTTTAAAAAAAACGCGTTTTGACCTGATCTAGATTCCCCGTTTGTTCCCAACCCCATACCTCAGCCCTACTAAGTCATCGTCGATCTCACTATTGCCCCATACAGAGTTTCTATAACACCTATTGGCATGTCTGGAATTTTGCTACGTATCCGAAGAGTCTCCGCTGCTTTTAGTCCCGCTTTATGTTTCGTCACGTCAATGTGCTTTGCCCATCGTCCGATCATAGTAAGCGTCAATCCTAAATATACGAAGTTCTTCACGTTATCCAAAGATTGTCCCGCATACGTCCACATCTCTTCCCTGCTATAAACCGATCCGTTCTTAAAAGATATATTCTTAGTTCTTTTTGTATTAACAGTAAGTGACCATTCCTCGCACTAAGTTTGAAGTCTGTCTAGTTTCAGCTGTGGTCCGTTAATTGTCGTTGAACATAACACCATGTCATATGCGTATAAAAGCATAGGGACGTGTACATTCCCCAATTCCGATGCTCCCATATACTCGTATATCTGTCCCATTACATCAACAATATGGTATATAAACATATTTAATAATAAAGGAGACAAAATGCAGCCCTGCCTCAGCCCCATCTTGCTAACAAAACTCTCCAATACCCTTGACTGTCGTACTTTTCACAAAATTCCAAATTTTTATAAATCGCCTGCAATGCTACAATCATCTTCCCGACATCCCTTTCCCCCACAATTTATGCCATATTGCCTCACGATTAATTGAGTCAAACACCTTCTTCAAATCTACAAAAGCACAATGCAGTTTTCCACGTTTTAATTATATTAGTCTCCCACGTAATGTGTCCATAATAAATACCCCATCTAGGGTACTATGCCCTTGTCTGAAGTAAAATTGAAACTTTGAATTTTTACTAAATTCCGTTAGCCAGTTCTTTATTCTACGAGGGGTATTCCGAAAGTAAGTTTCGTCAGTTTGTCACACGGACACTTTATTGACCCAAAAGCAATACAGCATGGCAGCATGACCTATACACCGTGCACTATTTTTCGACATAGTCGCCAGCGACATTGAGACATTTGTCGTAGCGTGCGATCAGTTTGAAGAACCCACTGTGGTAAATCTCGGTGCCCTGCGATGCAAGGAATTGGCGCACAGCCTGCTCCACCTCAGCTTCCTGACATTACTAAAGGTTCCATACAGACCATTTTGAGTGACAAATTGATGTTCCATAAGGTTTGTGCGAGATGGGTTCGTGGAGGCCGCACTTTGCGGGGACGGAAATCGGGAGATCAATTTCAAACAGCTCTATCTCGGACAATAAAAGGTTCAGCGGCTGCAGCAATGGCTCGTTTGAAAGAGGGGAGATAGCGGTACATGGCAGTGGCGCCAAATCTCTCGTGCCATCGTGAGCGGTACACTAATACCCGCGGGCACGCCAGTCTGCTGCGACTCGCTCTTCTACGGCGCAGTGCGCCTGCGTCATGCCTCCTCCGCTGACGCCACTTCCGTCGTGGAACCAGCCACGGGTGGGGATTCGTCTGGCGTTTGTTTGGTTCCCCTGGTGAACACGCCGCTCCTGCCATACATTGACGAAACTTACTTTCGGAATACCCCTCGTACTATACAGTAATTTACAATATATTTTCTCCATAATTGGTAACAGAATGAACCCCTATAATTGTCTGGAATTCATTTTGGCCCATTCCCCTTATAAATTGGCTAAATAATTCTCTTGCCCCAACACTGAGGATAATTCCCACCACGAGACATATTCTTGAAGATCTGGAGCATCACCAAACCAAACTCATTAACACTTGCAGCGGCTTTAAATACTTCACGCGGTAACCCATCCGAATCCGGAAGCCTACCCACTTTTCAAACTTTTAATTGCCCTTATAACCTCATCCAGCATTGGTACTTCCAGCCACTCCCACCTTTGAATCCAAATTGTTTTCCTGCCCCTCATTTCCCGCCACCGAAAACTCCTATAAAATGTTCAAGCCATTTTTCCGGACAAATTTCGCTAATTGTCTGACGATTACTCTTTATATTTTTAACAAGCCGCCAAACCCCATCTAAACTGTTTCAAGGCCACTATTGCTCGTTTCTTTGCGACTCTACACTCCTAATCATACCAGCCCACTGATTGCTAATTTTTCTTGTTTGTTCGCAACTTCATCCCTGCAGCAGCTTTAATTATTGTTTCCGTCAGAAGTTCCACCGTTTCGAGGTTTTTCCCCCTCGTCTATTAAGGCATTAAGATACATTTCCGCTTTATCCGGCCGCCACCCAAATCTACATACCACCTTCCTCTCCAACCGTCTTACCCCATCGTTAATATGTATATCAGCTTCGTTCCCTACATCTAGATCCATTTCTATAGGATAATCATGCGATTCCAAGCGGACCCCAACCCAAAAATTCCTGATTTTCTCTATTAAACAATGACTTACCAAAATAAAATCAATCACACTCCCACCATTTTCATATACATAAGTGAGTTCCCCTTCTAGATCATGACCATATATTCCATTCAAGATCTCTAATGAAAAAGCGTCACTAAAAAGAGAGTAGCGGCCTTCCCTCTGCATTAACGGTTCGATCTTTATTCTTTCGTTGACCACCGCATAAGTCTTCCTCCTCATTCCCGCCTCCTACAAGAGAAACATTTTCCCTAGCAATCCTGGCGTTAAAATCACCGAGAACGATAATATCCGCCCCCGGAACGTCTGTTTGTACTTGCACAACTTTTTCTATTACATCATAAAAGTAAAGTAATTAAACCTTGGCTTGGTCACAGCGGTCCCTGGAGTTTTCTTTTCATGGGTGTCCAAACAATCGGCACACGCTGGTGGTAGATCTAATGCGTCATATTACTAAATTATACAATAAATTATGATGTCGAAATACAATATCAGGACAAGAAGGACCTACCCACATAATTACATTTGTTTACTGATAGCTTCAACACTACTGCTGAGTCTTGTCGCTAACATGCCCTTGAAACTAGGAAAACCATGCTGCAAACGGGTTGTTTTTTTTAACGCAAAAAGGTTATGTTTCTTGAAAATTACCGCAAACATGCTTCCCCGTCCAATTTCAAAGGGCTTATTTTCAGAAAGGCTTTTCTCCTTGTAACTTAAAATTTTCACAGATGGGTAATTAAAGTACCAAACTCATTGTAATTTTTAGACAGAATCTTATATGCATTTCCTTATTTATTGACTAAACTCCGTGACACTATACTCCTTGAGGGAATATACCTATCATCCAACCGATGCGACACCTACCATTGGCAGATGCCAGGATTGGGGGCATGTGGTTAGCATGCCGATACCAACGACCGTTAATGGTGATTTTCGTGACCGAGTCACTACTTCTCATCAAGTAGCTCCTCAGTTTGTATCACGAGGCTGAGTGAACCCCGTTTCAGACCTCGCTGCTTCAGAAAAAATCCGAGGTACGTGATCGAACCCGGGCCTGTGGATCTGTAGCCAGCGATGCTAACTACTCGACCACGCAGGAAGATAGAGAAATATAAGTGAACAAATTACAGAACTTAGTATGAATATAAATGGGACAACATGTCCATGATTTATGTCATTGATATTCAGAAAAGCCTCGCTTACATTTCACTGGGTTTATTGCTTGATATTGACGTACATTGCACTCTACATTTTTATGGAAACAGAATATTGAACAACCTAGTATTGGTTACTCTACGGCAGGATGCCCAAAATCTATACAAATATTGAATATTGAGTTTTTCACTTAATATAGTCAACATGTTGTATTTCGACCAGCTCTACTGGTTCCATAGCTCTGTAATTTCTTTTTAAGCTTAACATTTATGAGTTTTAATTAATATTACTGGTAACATTAAATGGCTCTTAAAGATGGGATAGCATAGTTTTGTAAATAAAATCCTTCACTGAACCCAGAGAAGGACAGACCTACATAAGTTACCTTTGTAAGGTCAAAATTTTAAAAGTGGGCGTTATTGTACTTTGATTTTTTAGCTGATATGGCTATTTACATATCGAGTATAGGCCTACTGCTACTGCCCATGACCGTCGCCAGAATGCTGGAATGCAGAAGTATTTTTATGCCTGTAGGCTTGCCGCGATTGAACTCTCGACTTTGTATGCAGAAAATCAGACTGCGCCATTCCAGGCTGACATAATTTTGGAAATGTACCATGTTAGTGTTAGTTCCTCTATCTAATCATTCAATTATTTCCTTACACAACACGAGTAAAATACTTTAAAAAAAAGGGATATCGGTCTACTCACCAGTATCACTGCTTGTCGCCTTCACAGAGCCCACGATGGTATTTATGAGGACATCCTCCCTGACTCCGAACGTATAGCGAGGTCTCTCGAAGATAGGTGGGCGCTGAGCAGAATCAGTCACACTCAGGAATATTTCGGCATCCTGAGAAGATGCGAGTCCACCTCCATCGCTGGCAGATATGTTGAGACGGTGGTATGGAGAAACCCTGGTGGAGAGGTCACTTGGTCTGGTGACGAAGATCTCCCCACTATTGTGGTCGATTCGAAATAAACCGTCATTATTTCCGGCAACTATTTCGTATGTGATGGATCCATACCGCCCGGAATCAAGATCCGTCGCTACCACAACGACAATGGGTGAAGCTGATGAAGACGATCCACCTCCTTCTCGCAGAGACACGTTGTACTCACGAGGGTAGAACACTGGCCTGTTGTCATTTACATCAGTCAGCTGAATTTTCACCATTGCTGTTGTACTGAGACCACCTGCAACATAAAGAAAGTCAACCTATTAGCTGCAGTTAATTGAATGGTACCTGAAATGGATAGGTTATTACTGTAGGAAAATTGAAGTGTTTATAATCGTGTAGGCTATTAAACCTATTTTTTTCTTTGCGTTATGGTTGTGAAAACGTAATCGAAGTTTTAATGAAGAACGAATTCACAGTCAGTTATTTTTTCGGTATTTCTACTTTCATTTTAGCAAGAAAAGTGAATCCACTAGTAATTATACGATTAACCATAGGCGTATATGCTAACTAATTTATATTTTTAATAAATGTAGAATATTATTTTAATTTATGACTTTTAGCATATATCCATGGAAATGTAAATAAGCATATGTACAGTACTCGCCCTCAAACTGAAAGCATGGAAGATGTCACATACAGAAGCGGCGGGAATTCAAATGCAAGCCAAAAAGTAAAAACTGTCACATCATTTAGGCACGTCATTGTTGATACATTACGCGCCGTACTAAGGCCTGCTTGTATAGAAGTAAAATAGTGTTATGATTGGAGCGGAAAACCATTTGTCAGATTCGCTATGTATCCAATCCATATTTGCCTGTCTGTGAATCATCATTCACAACTTGCAAATGTTTTATTTGAAAAATAGAATCATTGCCGCTGTATCGCAATTTTATTTGTGAGAGAGGTTACAACCGTATAATTGCCCCCTATTGTTATGCAACCACGTGTCCACCCAACGTCTCCCTCGAAAACAGTTTCTTTCGCTCCAACATCCACTGCCTATAGTCTATCCATTCGTAATGAAGAAAAACTACATGCAGAAGAAAATAACGACACGACGTTCAGATTTAAAACGATAAAGCCCATGATGATAACTGATTATAATAGCGAAATTCGTAAACACGATTATAATTTTAGCAATGACTTATGTGTATCTTAGGGAATCTACTATAACGTTTAGATAAATGCACCGTTGGAATTTATCTCGAAGAATTAAGGTCCATCCAGAAATTAAATCCGAAACGGTACTATAAATTTTATATAAATACAGCATGGAAGAATAACCTCTAGTTGCTAACTAGTAGCTAGAGTAGCAGCCAAACCACTAACTAGTAGATAGGGAAGACATGGGAGCTCTGAGGGCACGCGCATACCAACTTTAATGTTGAAAGGTTCAGCTCATATAACAATATGTGAGAGTATTATCTGAGTAACATAGAAGTAAAAAAAATGTTAATGTAATTAAAATGACGTATTCTAATGTTAAGGTAGTAGGTCTTCGAGATAAAATATGTATTTATTTATTTATATTTAAGATTCGTAATTGGAAGTTTATCTACCGTAGCGATTGCTGTCAGGCTCTTGGTGAGTTCATCCTACAGATGTCTGGAGCGGCCATAGGCGTAACCAGGCCGACCATATGGGGGGGGGGGTTATAACATCCGCGGGGCCTAGGGGGTATGGAATACCCCCAGGGAGAGGGGGGTCCGGGGGTCCTCCCCCGGTAAATTTTAAAAATTAAGATACAAAATAACGAGTTTTAAGCTTCAGGGGGTCCTCCCCCGGAGATTTTTAAAAATTAAGACGCAAAATAACGAGTTTTAAGCTTCCCACGCTTTATACTTGTATTAAGTAATTTATGGGCAGACTTAAAAAAATTATACAATTTTCCTTTTTTTAATCAATGGGGGGGGGGGGTTCAAACCCCCAAAACCCCCCTCGGTACGCCTATGGGAGCGTCCATAGGAAGAAACAGCAAGTGATGAAGATGCATTCACAAAACACGAACACATATTGCAATTTACCTATGTTGGATTCATATCATAATCATCATTGAGGTTGAGGGTTTATTGCACACACTAGCTTCTAAGTTCTAGTCCACTTAAATACGTAATAAATCAAAGGAGTACTTATGTCCACGCATCTGCTCAGAGGATTTATACTTTCGGAGGGCCATAGGAATGCTTTCACATTTTAGGACTCTGTTCGGAACCAAGAGAGATTTTCCCTGGAAAAATTCCAAACCGTCATAGTGGTAGGCCTATTGGTAGCCAATTGGTATTTCGTGAACGAATGCAATAAATTTAGTTTATGAAATAAATACTTAGAATTCTTTATATTGTTATTATTATTATTTAAACACGTAATTTCTTGCCCACTTTTCGAACTTAAATGTAATACTGAAACTGATCTCAGACGCAGCTTTAATGCTATCACAAGAATGGATAATATCTTCATTAAGCAAAATCCAAAATTGTAATCACTAAATAATAGATTATTTAAAAAAGAAGCATATGAAATTATTTCAAATTTAAGATATTCTATTAACTTGTCAAACAAAATGTTACAAATTAGAATACTGTACGTAAAACTAAAAAAAGAAAAGCTATTTATAATAAATATTTAAAGACATTATTGTTATCTATATTCTCAGTCACAAGCTCTAGCTTATTCGGGAGGGTCTTGTTTATGATTATAAATGCAAAAAATATTTACTGTTTGCTATTTGATGCATACTTAATCTGTTGTCGCATACTAGTTTGCATCGTTTTGTGTTCCTCCAGTTGCCTTACCTGTAAGACAACACACTTACGAAGACATCAACTTCACCTCTTGCTCTTCTTGGGCGAGCGCGACTTCGTCTTCTCTGCTGTGGAATCCAGTTCATGATCATGGTCCCGTATTTTTCTTAATTTGCCCAGACATGCCAACACCATCTCCAACATTATATATCCATGGAATCAGTTATGGTGGAGTCTACTTATTTTGTCTAACAACATCAGTCTTTCAGTACTGTCATCAAAGTTCCATCCACGAGCTATGCTCATGCGGGGCAAATAATACTCTTTTCAAATTGTACAAATTGTGTGTATATTATTTGTATTTGTAATAATTTTGTATCAATTTGTATTTTTTAATTTGTAATAAAAAAATTTGTAATCCTCATTGATAACATACTTTTTCTTGGACTGCTCAGAGGCAGTAGTTTCGATATCAGTTTTATATTATACTAATTTTTTGTTTGCTTTACGATTTCTGTGTTCCATAACAACCCATGAAATTGTTTAGTAAATAGTATAAATTGTGTATTTGTCTCTACAGTTTGCTCTGCTCGAAACGTTAGAAGTCGTTTCCTTGATTCTCGCGAATGTCGCTTAATATTACATAACATATTTAGCTACAAGTTCAGACATTTTATTAATTTTTAGTACCTCTACATATTTAAATATTGGGACTTCTGAAATCATATCTCTGGAGAATTTCTTGTAAGTTGTGAGATAGGTCTTTGAAAGGGGATATTCCCTCATTTGACTATATCCAATGTGTCTATCTATGTCTCTATGCATTTTTACATACCTGTAGGCCTAATATTTTGCCCCAGAAAGGAAGAAATCCATTTCATAATTTGTTAGGCAGAAAGGAATTAGATAGGATACACTTGAAATGATTTTTTAAAGTCGATTTTTAACGCATCCACACAATGAGGTTGATATATCTCCCAAGTTATTCAAAATATCTACATGACATGTTTACACTGTACATAATTTGCACACTTCTTCGCGAAGTTATTGAAATTGTAATAGTACACCAGAACAAATTTTGAAGTTTAAATCAGACTCTGAAAAATAATTTCCTTCAACGTTTATGTGCGTTATAAATACAAATAATATTAAAATTTCCTTCTTGGAGAAAAATGTTCAGCCTTCGCTTGTAGTTCGGTGAAAAAATCAACATTATAAATTTTTTAATTGGGCGAAATATATATGGTATTACTATTATGCAAGAAGCCAATAACGGTATTTATTAACACAGGAGTGCGTTTATGAGACGACCAAAGCTGGTTTCATGACTTTCATACGAGTGTCTTAAAAATACCATTACATGCAAAGTGCACACGAATGCTTTTGTTCGACGAGAAGGCTGACCTCTGCGATCGGCTGTTATTAAGCTCTCGTAATTCTCATCTTTTACGATAGATGGCAGCTGATGGCGTGCGGGGAAGTCGAAGCTTCTCTTGTCGTTTTTACCCAAAACCAAGGGACTTTACAACACGAAATGAAATCAATTGAGTACAATATTAAAATTAACACGAACAGAATTGGTTTTATTTTAAATGCACGTTGTTTATTACGCAGTTTGATCTTCTACTGTTCCATGTTCGGCAATACAACAAACAGTGTACTGTAAGTTACTTTAATGGATGCAATTAAGATACTGTTATCTCATACCTAATAGCTTATTACTAGAGACGAGACTTTCATGCAAATGCATGTTTTTATGAGAACTTAGGACATAGCTCAAACTGAGTACTTACCCATGTCATTACTTTCTGGTTCCAAATATGCATACTTTTTCCGTGCATGTTTGCATGTTTTGACCTTTTTGGAGGAAAAAACATGCATAAAGCATATTTAGGGCATTTTTGGCTAAATCATGCATATAATATACATTATATTCAGTTTAAATGCATGTTTTCTGGGTTTTCAAGAAAGTGACATCGTGGCAAAGTTTCCCTATCTTCGATTTTTATTACCCATTTTTACAGACGTTTGTGAAGTGGTGCGAGATGTGCGAAAAGGAATTTGACCTTGCCTTTGTCCACCCCCATCTATTTCCGGCCCACACTTGGGGTGCATTGTACTTTGTCGGGGCTCGGGAAACCTGCAGTATCTTTACAGTGTGTCCAGTGGTTAGTGTGATTTTCTGTTCTGTGATTTTACTATGCCTCCAGCTAAATGTTCTAAAAGCGATCTATTATAATTTCAGAGAAAGTGTACTAAAAAATTTCATATTGGGCCATAAATGTTAGTGCATATTTTAGTGTATTTTTCCCTTGATAGTGCATGTTTCATGGTTTGATAATGCATGAATGCATGCATATTTCGCAATTTTATAGTGCATGAAAGTCTCGTCTCTACTTATTACATTATGGTCGAACAAAAAATCTATAAAAACACACTATTTAGGGCCATGGGCGCCCAATATTGGGCGCTTTGAATGTAACAATTTAAGTTATAAGAATGTTCATCTCTCTTAAATTCATCAATTATAAAGACCATAACTACGAAAGCAAAACGAAGAACAAAAACAAAAAACGGGTATCCTCTACCAAGTTTTCTAAACAAGAGAGACAATGTATAAGCTGTGACTACTTCTCCGCTTTTACGAAGAAATGTATACTTTTATATATTTAGAACTACAACTTAATACCATGAGATACTCCATATATTGTTTTCTTCTGACGTCTTTTTTAGGTAGACCTACCTTTGCCATTCTCTTATGAAAGAACCTAAGTGAAACCAGATAACTTAGATATTTTAATAATAAAATAAAACCAAAAGGCAATAAAGTGCCTACTTTATTTTACGGAACAAAACAACATGCCTATGGTAGACCAGTCTCTTGTCAATTAGGCTAACTTTTTATAAAGACTCTTACATCTGAAGACTAAACTCTGGCAAAGTTTTTAGTTTCAATTTAATTTCTTTATGGCACGGGGAGAGAAAAACTTTGTGCGCATCTCACGAGAAAATGAACAAGAGGTGAACGACTTCATAAAGTAGGAACACATGTAAAAAGCCTTTAATGGTCTCCGCATTTTTATTGCCGAGGGTATTAGCACATTTTGTTAAGTAAGATTTGAACCGTTCTTTCTCGTAATTCCATCAGACCACATTTCCACTGTAATGAACCAAAGAATTTAAAATTACTACCGACGATTTCTCAGGTATAGTTTGATTCAAAATCCAGGACCGTTATTTAGAAATGTCGCTTGCAGAACTATTCATTTATAAATACAGTATATCGCAATTTCTTTCATTAAAGACATTCCCTCTGTAATGGAAACTATAAATTTCTCTACAGCTAATAATAGCCTACAATAAGGATAGGCCTAAGTAAATATTTTACAGATAGCTTTGAAAGCAATGTAGAATGCGAAGCTCATTTCTCTTTTCGCCAAAGATATGCTGATATATTAATTTTCATCTTAAGTATTCTCACATACTTCTACCGAACAAGAAAATTATGGCATCCAGAAATAAGCCAAAAATGTAGGCTATTGTATTGACTGAATGAGTTTTCATATTTTCTAAAATTAACCCACACTTTTGTTTTATAAACGGGCAAAAATATTACAGCATATATAAATATATATATATATATGCTGTAATATAGCATATAGCATATATATATATATATATATATATATATATATATATAATTTTGAGGGGTACGCCGTAGCGTAGTGGTTGAGGCGCTCCGCCACAAACTAGAAGATCGCGAGTTCGATTCCCGATGAGGTCGTTGAGATTTTTTAATTGGGCTAATCCTTCTGGTGGCACTATGGCCCTGGGGTCGACTCAGCCTCTAACAGAAATGAGTACCAGGAGCAATCCTGGGCGTAAAGGCGTCTCCTGTCGGTTTTTTCGACGAACACAAAGGTTTTCTGATTTCACATTAATGTCCACTACTACGTATTTTGTAATGCCTATCATTGTACATTGGTTGCAGATTTAAAAGAATAAATTGAAGAGTACATTTGGTCCAAAACCAATAAATCTTCAGAGGAAAGAAAAAGTTCATGATTGAATGCGGCGAATATATTGCACGTAATGTGTAAAGAAAGTGATAAAATTAAAAGGTGGCCATAACTGTGTTGTAAAGAATCTAAATTAGGTTTCCAGTGCCTACCACTATGTTATTTGTTTATTCTAATATTCAACGTTATTTTAAGCCTTATTATTGGTTGTTTCGATTTTCATTATGTCATCTAGGCCAAGCAGTCAGTCTGACAGAAAATGGGGACAATGAGATCGAAAGAAGAATAAGGCAAGCATGGGGGAAATTCTGGGGACTCAAATTCTTACTCCTAGACAAAGACATTAACAGAGAACTAAGATTGGAAGCACTACAGACCTGCATCATACCGACACTAACATATGGAAGTCAAACCTGGACGCTGACTAAACAACAAGAACTGAAGATACAAAGATGCCAGCGCAGAATGGAGAGAAAAATCGACATTAAACTAGTAGACAAAGTAAGAAACGAAGAACTGAGGCTAAGAAGTGGTATCGAAGAGGCACATAAACAGGCAAGAGAGCTCAAATGGAGGTGGGGAGGACATGTGGCCAGACTACCTGCAGACAGATGGGCCTATGCCACCACGATCTGGGACCCAAGAAGAGGGAAAAGAAGAAGAGGGAGACCGAGAAGGAGATGGGCTCAGGACTTCATAGGACCTCAATGGTCACGAGTAGCAAGGGATAGGAGGGAGTGGAAAATCACAATTTTAGGTTTAGAATAAAATGTTGACATAATCTAGAAATTAAAAGTGAAGTGAAGTGAATTAGGGAAAAAGTACAGGACACTCATTCTAGACTCAAAATGGAACACAAGCTACACACAGTAACTAACAGTTAAAGTAAAAGCTCAAATCCGAGCATGCACACAGGAAATAGCTCACCCCGTGTGTACAAACTGAGCTAGCCCTACCGAGAGTAGGAGGCCCTTGCCTGAAAAGGATTCAGTGGCTTTTTCTAATTTCTAATTTCTCTAATTTCATCTGATGAGACCGTTTTCAGTCTTAATAATAGAAAAATCTAATTCAATATTTGAATATATATGTATATATATTAATCGGTTTTACTGTGTGTTAAATTTTCAACAACTGTACCCTATAGCAGGGGCAACAAGAGCACCCCGAGAAAACCTGCCCGACCCTATTTTGTCCACCACAAATTCCAGATGGATCCACCGAGCGGTTTAACTACACAAACATGGGGGCGGCCATTAATGAAGTACATTATAATATAATATTGCATAACAAACTAATACAATATAATACCATAGGAAGTACAGCAGTATGGTTCAGAAGCCACTTGACAATTACAGGTCCTTCTAACTTCGGGGCAAGTCTGAAGTGTATTCCCATCTAACAATGGTCCTTCCGGGTGGTGAACATCTAAAAAATCCTATACTCAGATAGGTCGGCCAAGAAGTTTAAACCTATAGCTACCAGAATGTGAGTCCGTGGACATTACAGCCTCTGTTAACAAACTCATTTCCATGAAGGGTATAACACTATATTTTGAGTTTGTCTTATATCCACCATCAATGAAACGAATACAAATGCTGTATTTCCACGTCATAAGATTTTTAAAATGTACGATAAGATACTTGTACCCTACGCTAATTTTACGTTAATACGTAAATTACCGGTACACTTATACCCAGTCAAAAATGAAAGTTAATAATCACGGTAATTATATTTACAGTGTTAAATAATGCAAAACTTCAGTAAGCTTATGCCTATAATACGAAGACCGTACAGAATTTACAAGGTAAACAATAAGTATTTTTGAACAGAACATTTATTTTATGTCTACGAGGTTCCTTTCTTTTAGCCACAATAATATAGATGCAAAAAAAATAATAATAAAATACAGGTAGTATTCCAGGTACCTTTGAATATTGTCTGGCCCTCATATGGCAAACAGGACCAATGCCAGATTGTAGTTTCGGATAAAAGATTATGAGCAGGGCCCGGATTCTAATGACATGTCATCTTTTTATTGATGCTACCTAGACATTGCCAACTTGTGGATAAATCCTAATCATGGCCTCTAGATTATAGAAATACATTTTTATTAGGTCATTTTTTGTCATTTTATGCAATTTTATATTATTAGGGCATTTATTTCAATGTTAGGTCATTATTTTGTCATTTTCGTGTCATTTGCTTCCTTATTTAGTCATTTTCATGCATTTACATTGAGAATATTAACTTTTTTTTTCGTCGCTAGCGTTGCTGTCTTTGAGGTGTTGTTTGTTTAATGCAAGAAGGAAAAATTCACAGTTAAAGTGTTGACATGTTTCAGTCGGAAATGAGAATCAAAGAAACGCCAAAATGTTGTATTATATTACTATTTTTATTAGATTGACTTGGCACCTGCTTGGATTTGAGAGTGCAAACTACTGTTTACCCACAATAAACAACAGTATAATCCGGCAGACCACAAAAGGAAATGCCCAATTTTGACTCGCCAGTGCCTCAGTGCCAGTATAAATTTCCGTGAGAAAAGAACATTCACAACATTACAGTTATTTACAACTTTTACAATTATGTACAAACTAGTCTACAGGTATAACTTTGTGTGTACAGTAATAATTTTTTATAAATAAAATATCAGTTTTTAGGTAATTTTTTATAATTATTAAGTCATTTTCTTTAAAATTTAGGGTAATTTTATAGGTTATTTTTCAAACAATTTTAGGTCATCAGAATCCGGGCCCTGATTATGAGCAATCACCGTATACTCCATACCTCGGCCTCGCAGTGATTACCATACGTTCGGTTAATTGAAGAAGTAAATAGACACTGCCTACACCCGCCTACCGTCAACTATGCCTCTGAATTCACAAATAGTATTGGGTTACATGGTTTTTAAGTTCGCGACGACAATATTTAAACATCTGAGTGCAGTGAATGGTGGGAGTTAACTGTAATGTATTCAATTAAACCAGGGTTGACATGAATGATTTCTAACTTGAACCTCCACTCGTTAAACTAAGCAGCCGCCCCTGATTCAGAGAAACAGAAGGACAAATGCACTGTATAAACAATTACCTGTACCTATCCTCAAAGACCAGAAGATAGTCTGCATAGGAAAGACAAACATATTACACAAGTCACTCATTTTCATATTTTATAACTCGCGAATTAAAAAGTTAAAAGGAGGGGTGATATTCTGCAGTGGAAAATGTAGCCTACACGTCCGTCAGTGAGTGAGTGAGTGGAAAAGGCTGGCCGACCGACTGGATTCCTCGCCTGACATCTGCCTGATTTATGAATCAAACAGCGTGAGCGACAGATTCCACGATCTCTCTTTCTTTCTCTTTCTGTGTGCGAGTGCAACCCACCTACCCAGGCGTACAACCGCCATGTACCATTTCATTTACAGTTCTTGCAAAAGAAAAGAGAAGTTCAAACATGTCGCACTCGATAAATCAGTTGTTTGGCGTCATTTGCTTGTGTGTGCAAGCAATCTTGGGTTTCTCAAATCTCCCGTCCTCATATAGGAATGCCAATTTCTTAATTGAGAACTTCATCTTTACGTCACAAAAACATGAGGCTTCTTTTTAGTGTACTGATAGTTTCTTGCTTACATTAACTTTTCCCCTTCCGAATACAGGTTATATGAGAACGTTTTGGTCTACTTAAGAAATATTTAATCAATAAAAATTAAGAAAATAAATTATTGCATTGTCTTAAGATGCATCACTTTATGGGTGGGGGGACAAAATGAACTGCTTAACGTGAACATTTTCACTTTCTAGCCAATTTATTTCAAAATTTCCTTTTGAGTTCAAGTATCATTGCAAGGCAATGCAATATAACAAGTGAAAAATTTAATAACAGATGGTAGTAAAATATTTCAATATGTAGAATCTTTTCTTACACGAACAAAAAATAAGGATATAAATTTTTATACTTTGTTTTCTTGAATTCTTAAGTGTTTCTGCAATGTAACTAGTTGTCAATATCAGAATTCATAAGCATTAATTTGGTGCAAATACAGTTTCTAGATTAATTCTAGATATTTATTACTTTCTTTCTTTTTTCGTAGTTTTACCTCTTCCTTTTAGGATTAAAGCGACCCAAGCCGCCCGGGCCTTACAGGGCCGCGACCTGTCGGGAGAGGGATTACCTTTGGATCACATACATACTTTTTTGACCAGACAAAGACATGGAGGGCCTTCCCGGATGAGTGACCAGCCCAATGCCGGGGCCACCTCCGAGACAACACGAACACATAGGACGATACACACCATTCACACACACACACACACACTCACTCAGAACAAGGCGAGGATGAGGATGAAGATGATAATGACGGCCAGATGATATCCGGGGACCACAAGGGCCTAAAGTTACCTGACAGTCTCATAGGTGAGGGAAAACCCCGGAAAAAACCTCACCTAGGTAACTTGTCCCGACCAGGAATCGAACCCGGGCCCGCTGCGTGAGAGGATTGGACGCATCCCCTGAGCCACAGCGGTGGACAGATATTTATTAAAGCCTCTAAAATTAAGGAAGTAAATCAAAGAAAAGGAAACTTTACATTTAAGTTACTTCATCGCAACTACGTCCTACGTGTATTTAAATTGTCAATTTCAGTAACTATTTACTTCATTCTATTACTTTTATATAGCCTGTTATTTGACTGACTTTGTCATCTAGTTGCTGAGTACGGATCCGCAGGTCTAGGTTCGATTTTCAGCAAGTTACCATGTCGGATTTTCCTGCCATAGAGAGGTCAGGAAAGGGGTGCATTCAGCCACTTTACACGAAATGAGGAGCAACTTGATAAATAGAGACTCCGGTTAAACAGTTCTCGATAACAGATATGGGGATCGGCATGCTTACCACAGCCCCCAATCCTGCCATCTGCTTATTGTAGTTGATGCAGCGGTCGGATGGAAGACCTACAAGGCATGTGGCGCCGAAGTGTTTAGTTGGTTTCAACCTATTTATTTACATAATAGGCCTACACGTTCCCTTTTATAACTGTTACAGTTTTATTAGTAATTTTCACCACTTTTTGGCTGAAAAACTAAGATTGCCAATTCGCTTCGTCAAACCATTCTCTTTAAATTTGATATCATTCTTCGGGAGACAAAATCAAACACAAATTACATATTTTACTAAACTGGTCACATTAGGCTTTCATTTGAAATCGAATGGTCAAATAATTAACTGGAAAGTTCGAAACAAAATATAATTTCGAACGTAGCCCATGTATCATATTCTTAAAGGGAAGAAATGTAATTTTTTATCATGTTATCTATTAACCACTCAATAAGCTTTCTGGTATTTCCCCCATAAGCATCTTACATTTTTATTATTTTATGAATTATTTATGAAAATTTACACTACATTAAGAAACTGAAACACAAATCTCTACCTCCTAAAGGCATAGAGTACACTGGTGTATAGCTTCTGTATTTAAGTTATTACAATTAGTGACAAAACATTGATAGACCAAATTTTACGGATAGAGCTCTTTTCAATTATTTATTTACCCTACGATATCTTTCATCTAAAGCTAAACAAGAAGGGTGCAGCACGTAAGTTTTAAAAAAGTTCTGTAGTGATTTATCAAAGACATGAAGCTGTCGTAAAGCGATACTTACCTCTGTCCGTTGCTATGACAGGGAACTCGAACACACTTCGAGTCTCGAAGTCCAGACTTCCCGCTATGCATACTTCGCCGCTTGCGGATCTCACTTCGAACTCTCGAACTTTGCCGAATCCATCTCCGAGTGTGTAATTGACCATTGCATTCACGCCGCAGTCAGGGTCTGTTGCAGAAACCTAAGGACAAAAGTTGTTTTCAGATTCAATAAAAAATATTCATGACAACGATAACAGTAATAATAATTATTGTAACAACAATTTCTATTATACTAAAATACATCAATATGTATGTAAAACTAAAGACGCCAGAAATAATAGGGCTATTAATTATTTACGAATACACTGCAATTGTAAATTTTAAAATCTATTAATGCAATTATATAGCTGTAGTACGATGGGCTGTAATAAAAAGCAAAGGATTTGAGGCAAAATAAACCCTATTTTTTAAGACAGGCCTATGCTGAGTTATGTTAAAATATCTTGATTAGCACTCCATGAGGTGGGTCATGTCTTTCACACCATCTATGAAATGGAATTTTGATGTACGTTAAGTCGAACTCGAATATAATATATGTAGTTTATTTAATAATGTAGCCTAATATTATTAATTATTGTAATTATTTAATATGCCTATATTTAAAAACTGAGTGTTTTAGTTAAACCCTTATAAAGTTCACTGTACTGGATAAGGTCAATATTTTAAACGTAAATCTCAAATATTTATAGAAAAAGTCTTAACTTTGTAAAAGGTATTTTGTACTTAGTATTAAACAACGTTGCAAGATGGTTTTAAATTTATGGGATGATGCCGAATATGGCACCGGTATTCGAACTAACTACTGTACTTTAGGTACTACCTCAATATAATTCATCAAATCTTGGGTAAGGAAAGTTATAATTATTTTGTTCATGTTTTCCTCCATTCTGAATAGATATTAGATAACCTATAAATTTATAAATGTTAAGATTTTTCTTTATATGAGCCCCTTAAAGCCCAAGTGGTGTAACTCACGTTACTGCTGTTCTGAGATATTGAAGGTTTTGTCTGTCACCTAATGCATGGCTTTATGGACAGCATAAAATTGTGCTCCTACCTACAGGGTTGCTATGCAAGTTATGCCTTACACCATTTGCGCTATTAATAGAAGAACACTTTCTGAATAGGATCCTGACCATAACTAAAAAAATAAAAAAACTGGGCTTTAAGGGGCTCATATTATAAGGGTCTAAGTTCAATTAAGTAATATGTTTACTAAGTTCATAAGTCACGATGTGACTTGAATTCCTTTATGGCAAATTCTATAAATATCTAATATGAGAGACTTAAAAACAAGATACATAAACACAGGTTCTGAGAGATTCTTGGAATTCCTGCTCCACGCAATTTCCAGGTTCTTGTCAGTATATTGAGGCATTGTCATGACAGAAGGTCACTGTCGGCTCTATTGTGAATTTTCGCGTACATCTCCTTATCATTTTATCATAGGTAATCCCATGAGAGTTGATTAGTTTATCGATGTAACTCGTCAATTCGACTATTCCATGAATAAAAATATAACGGATTATACAAATAAAAATTACTTTCTGGTTTTATTATATAAAAACAAAACTAACAGTTGCGGGTTCACGGCATACTATGAATCAACCATCCATGAATCGATTTGAGCTACCATGTCCTATTTGTGACCAGTGCTGATTCGAGTTACAATGTCCATGTTTGACCAGCGCTACGATTCGAGTTACCATGTCCATGTTTGACCAATTGTGCATATAAGACATAGTTAACTTCATTCAGGTAGGCTAACAGCAGAAGAGAATAAAAGCACATGAACTGGCTTGCACCGAATCGAAATTGTGTTTTTAATCAATGTACATTTCTATTATTTCAATTCCTTAACAAGTTATGTTGTATAAAATAATCTGTTTTCGTGCTGTTAATGGCAACATGTGACGTACACTGATGCTTTCATGTCCAGGAACGAGCAGACCATTTTCCCCGATAAAATACCATCCTCGCGATTCCTACAAGAATATTGTAAGATAAACCGCCGTGACCTGAGGAATTGCTAAAGGTTATTGGTCAATATCAAACACGCGGCGGATGAGTGGAATAGTCATCTTAAAATCTGTCACATCTTGTAACAGCGAAGCGCAATCTTAAATTTGACCTTAGCCCTCAAATTACAATGTAGGATAACGATCGAAGCATTGAAAGTGGAATTTATTCAGCACATTAAGAAAGAACTGTAGTAATGAAAAACATTAAAAGAAGGCCTCAGAGTAACAGAGTTTCAGAAAACAATAGACACGAGCTAGGTGAAATGTCTCATGTCTCTTGATGAATGGGGACCACGTGGCAGGACACCTCCTGTAGTGAAAACATGTTGCCATATTGTTATGAGGGGGTCACAAATAGGAAATGCTGGGGTTTGAAACCGCATGACACGTCAGAAGATGCTCAGCTCAGATAAAAGCAGAAGCAAGCATGCTTTCACGATTGCATACATCACAGACCAAATCAACTCTTTTTGAATGACAATAGTGCTGCGAGCTCTGAAACTCCTGAGATTAGAAATTATGAGGACTACGTAAAAACAAGATTCAACAAGATAGACGATTATATTAGTGTACCAAGTTACTTAACTATATGTCTAATTTTGCTGGGCACCTTCAAAAGAGACGAAGTGCAAAAGCTGCGCACGAGTGTACTAGTTCTTTTATACAACCCCTGTCGTTTAAAATAAACCTACATATTTACATGTAAAAAATTATGGTAGATTCACAAAAAAATTTCCAACTTAATTTCTATCAGACTAAGAGATATTTTGATATGTTTAAAAAGGATATTAAAACAATTTTTATTAGAGAACCCAATATTTAGTGTTGAAGAATTTTATGCACTTACTGGGTAAACGCAGCGGAAGTATTGAGAAATCAAATTAACTTTTGTGCACTCTCTGACTAAGAATATTTAAGAAGATTTTATGTACTTTGGACAATCATGTGTATAACAATTTTATTTTTTTTGTATGGTTTTTGTATTTATTGAGAGTGATAGTAGTTATACTGTCTTAACTGTTGAATATCTTTATTCTTGTTACAATTACATATTTATACATTAATATAATATGTAATTTTAGTGTTGACGATTATAATGCTTCTGATGTCCTCTAAAGTCTCTGCAATAAAGATTCTTGATTCTTAATAAATTTCGGACCATTGGCGGCGCCAGAATCTTTTTGCAGTTGAGCCAGAAGATTGCAAATATCATATTTATGTCTCTAAATTGACAAATAATTTAATATAATTTGTGTCAACAAAACGTATCTTAAATATTTTGCTTTGTAATATGGATATGCAATTTTTTAATTTTTACAAGAACTTTGGTCTCTGAGATTGCTTGGATTCAATTTCTTTCTCACCAACTTTCTCCCCTTCAAATTTATAAATGTGATGCGTTACTGCAACTGGATATAAGCGCCAGTGCTAGCCTTTTCTCATGCCGAAGCATCAAAAAATAATCTATTACGGTAACTTCTCAAAAAGTACACAGTTCACACATGTTTAAAAACAATAAAGGTCATTTTCGGTTTTAATTTATTTTATTATCTTATCTTTCATCATCAATGAAGGGAGGGTGGACCAAAGGCTCCCCTTGCCTTTTTTTCGCCTCTGTATCGGGCATACGAAATATCCGGAACTGGATGAAAAGAAAATCTTATAAATACATCAAAATTAATAAAAGATCAGGCGCTGATGTTGACAAAGAAAAGAAAAAATCTATGAAAACTTATTTCCATTTGGATCCAGGGGGATTGTTTAGCATCCTGTGGTAAAGCTATTTAAAAATCTAAAGCTTGATAAACAATGCCTTCTATCTATTTATGAATTATCTAACATGATATTGTTGCAGATAAGTAAAAATAATTGGACATCACATTTTCAAATAATAATAATAATAATAATAATAATAATAATAATAATAATAGTAATAATCATCTTCATCATCTTCACTCCACGGTTTGGACATTTTGCCCGTTCCGGCTTCGGCATTTTGCCCGTTCCGGCTTCATAGGTTTCGCCAGCGTCTCCTAGGTCGTCCTCTTTCTCTCCTTCCTTTTGGGCTGTAGTTTAATAATGCGTTTGGATATCTGCTATCTTCCATTCTTAAAATATGTTCATGCCATTGTTGCCTACGTTCTGATATGTTATTTATTACTGGCTCAATTTCTAATTCTTTCCTGATATCCTCATTTGTTAATTTGTCCAATAATGGGCAGCCTTTAACACCTCTTAAAAACTTCATTTCTGATGCCTGTATTTTATTTAGATCTTTTTGTCTTGGTACCCAGGTCTCGCTTCCATGTAACAGTGTTGGTATTGCCATTACTTTATACATTTTCATTGTTGTATCTCTTCTTATTCTATTTTTAAAAGTTCTTTGTATGGTCCCACATATCATTCTGAACTTGTTTACTTTTTCTTCTATGTCTGTGTTGTATTTAAAACTTATGTTGCATCCTAAATATTTGAAATTCTATATTTGTTCTAAAATTTCAAATAATAATAATAGTTTGAAACTAAATGTGTTAAACCGACTTAATATCACATTAATAGGATTCGTGAACTCACATTTCATAACTATTTTTGTAAGTGCAATTAATTATTAATTTTAATTTAAAAATCGCACAAAATGGATTGACTGGTAGTCTGTATCACATGCCACCTTCTATAAGACAAGCAGTTTAGTTATAATAAAACTATTTTTTCTTATTTATCTAACAATGATTAGATTAAAAACGAAGCGCAACTATATTAGCCCATATTATATAAGTCCTCGCTCTCTAAGTAACGAGATTCGATTATTTCTATTATGAGGAGATGGAAACCAATCTTTTTTTATAATATAGAACAGGGATTTCGGTTAGAATCAATAGACTAGATTTCTAAGTCTGAGAATGCGAGCGCTAAGCATGACTTGTTTCTTTCAATCTCTAGATCTAAGTAAACGGATTTAAAATTTATTTGTTACACCGTGGCGTGGGGAAGAAGATGAAAAAACAGAAGACTGCGCTGAGTATAGACTGTACTTGAAAAATTGCATCGTTTGTTATAAAAGGAGGAGGACCCGCAAAAATAAGAGAGAATCGATTTAAACTAGCATCTCTGTGCAGAAAACATGCAAGAAACATGACACGGATTGTGAAGAAACAAAATACTCAGACTGCACTGCCAGGACGGTGTATCAGCACTCCTAGTTAGAGTAATGCAAGCATTCTTTCTTTTATTAAACAACATGATAATTCATTTTCTACCGGTTTGCTTAAAGAAATCTGCATTACAGTCAGGTTAATGTACAGTAAGAATTAATTTATTCTAACTATTCCCTTTAGTTCTTAATGAATTATAACAAGAATGTTTTACATATGCTTGCTAAACATTTTAAAGTCTAAGCGTAATATAATAATGATTAAAATAAAAGGTTTACGAAGTTTACATTTAAGGTAAAACGGATGCACGAACTAAAATTCAATTACCTATCACTAAATCGCTATTAATCCAGGTATGATATTAAATTTACAATAAGTTACATTTTTATCTAATAAAATGCCCATAATTTGAGCATCTGTTCACCAAAAGTTTCTATCATAGAAGTATTGAAATTAAATACGGGGTAATGCCAAAAAGTTCCCGAAATTTATAAGTGGTGCTTCACAGAGGTAGTACGAGAAAATGCAGCTAGGTGACACTTCATATATCTCTTGTGAATCATTGTGTCAAGTGGCTTCGATCTGACTGGGTGCGTTTAGTATTTATTGTGAGCGTTTATCCATTGTTGAGTTTTGCTTACATTGGGATTTCATATTGACAATAGGCCTATGTGGGACGGAGTGGGTTTGCGTACAATTCTGTATCCAACTCGGAAAAAAACCTGTGACAACCCTGGAAAGGAATGCTGTAAGTCTGAAGATCCCTGCAGACTAAAACTGCGTCTCCATTGATATACATTTAACACCAACATGTCAATATTAACAAATTGATATTGACATGTATATTGCAATTTCGCGTTCCAATTGACTTGACATGCAAACCCAGCGTGTTTCACATAACATTTTCAGATGTTAATTTGTTTTCCGGAGAAAATGGACAACATGTCAAGTCAATTGACTATTCGGTCAATATCGGCTTTGTTTCGGGAATATCCGGGAAACGAAAAACGATCGCCAGCTTAATCGGCTTTGGTTCGGGAATTTCCGGGTGAACAAAAAGCAGTCGACAGCTTCCTCAATATTCCCGGCATCCATTTTGTATTATGTGAGTATTTGGTATATCAGTGTTCTCAATAGTATTGCATCTACTTTTAAAATTATTTTTTATGGCATACTCCATTGTTGAAAAATGTGATAGTTATTTTGAAAAGATCAAGCCATCTATACAAAATTAGTATTTAAGAAAGTCATAGACAGTTAACAAGAAGATAATAACGAGTATATAAAACTACTCTCATTTTGTAATGTTGGCTGCCCTCTTCTGAGGCGTTTTCTTTTTGAATGTTATTAATAAAGCCCGGATTTCCATGCACTATCAAACTTAAAAATATGCATCCATTCATGCACTATCGTATCTCCAAATATGCACAATGAAGGGCGAAACATGCACTATCAAAAATCCGCACTGTACTGCAATATACTTCAATTTATCTTAAAACAATATACAACAACGAGTTTTTCCAAATTCTCCTCACTTAAACTCGTGTTTTAATCAGTTAGGACATTCTTGAACGCAGAAAAGGATCTATCTATTTCGCAAGTAACAGGTGCATAGGCCTACTTAAGGGAAGAAATTTGACTAAGGGAAGAAATTTGACTGAGGGTGAGATCGAATTCCATGTCTTTTACATTTTCTCCCCATAATACGTCTTTCACGTTTTCAGAAGTTTAAGATCAGGGTTTGAACTAAGTGCCTTCTTAAGTTTTTCCCTACTTAACTGTCACACCCATTTCTCCACAACACGATTCTAAAGATAATTATTCAACGTCTTCAACAATGGCTAGTGACTGACAAATTCAAGCAGTGAACATTCTGTTTAGCAGTTTTCTTTCAAAGGAAGGTGGTGGGGGTCGGCGAGTCGGCATTTTCTTTTGTAGCCTTGTGTATTATATTACTGTTTATATAGGGTAAACAGTTGCTTGCACTCTCAAATTCATGCAGGTGGCAGACTCTGATGCCAAGTCAATCAAAATATTATAACAATGGTAATGCAATACAACATTTTTACGTTTCTTTGAAAAGAAAAGATTTTAGGGAGGCATATACAAAATATGCACAATTATGCATGGTAACTTGATATTATGCACTAAAACCAGAAAATGAGGGTTTATATGCATTAAAAACGCCTGAATATGCTACATTAAGCCCCAAAAATCCAAAACATGCATTATGCATGAATTTTGCC
The DNA here is from genome assembly GCA_964059195.1 of Ectobius pallidus. Lineage (NCBI taxonomy): Eukaryota > Metazoa > Arthropoda > Insecta > Blattodea > Ectobiidae > Ectobius > Ectobius pallidus. The sequence continues at coordinate 21,851,440 of CAXKWD010000008.1, forward strand.
GTAAAAAGGCCGAAATATGCAAACATGCACGGAAAAAATATGTTTATTTGGAATCCATAAGTCATGCAATGTGCAACTGCAAAGATTGAGAAGTGTAACCAAAGTATATAAAAACATGCATTTGCATGGAAATCCGGGCTCTAGTTATTAATTTCTGTTCGTAACCGCGCCAACACATGTTCACCTATAACATTGTAGTGGAGACAGTTGTTAATTGGCAAACCACTTGACTTGTATACATCAACAAGTTGATGATAAACATTTAACATATGTTAACTGCAAAATGTTGGTGTTAAATGTATATCAATGGAGACGCAGCTTTACAGGGGAAGCTGTCTCTGCTAGTAGGCTACTCAGTAGTCGACAAACGAACTTTGCCACAGTTATTCTCATGTTGAGTTCATCGGACAAAATCCTCTGGCACCGGTTATACGTAGCCCAACAACGTCTTACACATCTTCGATAGTCTTCCTGCGATATTGCAAGATCACAGCCGAGAAGCAGCGTCATTTTCTGGTGTAATACCACTTGAATGCCGTCCAGATTGGTCATAATAATCAACCCATGTTCGGCCATTTTTAAACCGCTCGAACCACTCGTCGTCCTGGAGCAGATGTGTCAAATAAGCGGCTCCTTCAGCTACGAAATGCGGTCCTCTAAAGTTTTAGGTAAAAATGTATAAATATCGTAATGTAAAATTGTTAAAACATGATTTTCTGTCAGTATAGTTGTCAACGTACATACAAAACTCCCTATGTGTATTTTACCGAACACTCATTTCCCTTAATACCACACACACTGCCATGCCTGCCTTTTAATATAGTGATACTACGTACTCCTAATAATTTTCTTCGTGCATTCAAATTTCCACGAAGTCATGCATTTCCCTTAATTCAATGCTGATATGTAATTTTATTATCATTTTCTCTGTGCATTCAGTTCTCCACACAGCCATGTCATCCCCCAAATACAACGGCAATATCTTCGCTTGATAACTTTCGCCATGCACTCAAATCTCCATAAAGTCAAGCCATTTCTCTAATACAGTTTTATTCTCCACACAGTCATGCCTTGTATCTAATACAATGTTTTATGTACTAATAACTTTTCCGTGTTTTCAAATCTCCACACCAGGATGCCTTTCCTCGCACACAATTAAATTATATTTTCTTAATACCTTTTTATCGTGCATTTAAGTCTCCATACAGTGATGCCTTTCTACTCACAATGAAATTACATGTTCTTTTATACCTTTCTAGCCGTGAATTCAAATCTCAACGTCAGTGATGCCTCTCGTCGCAAACAATTAAATTGTATTTTCTTAATACCTTTTTGTCGTTCATTCAAGTCTCCACACAGTGATGCCTTCCTCATTACAATGAAATTACATGTTCTTCTATAACTATCTAGCTGTGCATTTAGATCTCAACATCAGTGATGACTTTCGTCGCAAACGATTAAATTGTATTTTCTTAATACCTTTTTGTCGTGCATTCAAGTCTCCATACAGTGATGCCTTTCTTTTCAGAATGGCAGTATTCAAATATCAACACCAGTGATGACATTTGTCGCAAACAAGTAAATTATATTTTCTTTATACTTTTTTTCGTGCATTGAAGTCTCCATACAATGATGCCTATGAAATTGCCGACTTCTTTAATACATTTCTGGCCGTGCATACACATCTCAACATCAATTATGCCTTTCCTCACAAACAATTAAATTATATTTTCTTAATATTTTCTCATCACAATGAAATGACATGTTCTTATTCAAATCTTAATACCAGTGATACCTTTCATCGCAAACAAATTATATTTTCTTAATACCTTTTTGTAGTGCATTCAAGTCTCCAAACAGTAATGCCTTTCTCCTTACAATGAAATTTCATGTTCTTTTATACCTTTCTACCCGTGCATTCAAATATCAACATCAGTGATGCCTCTCGTCGCAAACAATTAAATTGTATTTTCTTAATGCCTTTTTGTCGTTCATTCAAGTCTCCACACAGTGATGCCTTCCTCATTACAATGAAATTACATGTTCTTCTATAACTATCTAGCTGTGCATTTAGATCTCAACATCGGTGATGCCTTTCTTCGCAAACGATTAAATTGTATTTTCTTAATACCTTTTTGTCGTGCATTCAAGTCTCCATACAGTGATGCCTTTCTTCTCAGAATGGCAGTATTCAAATCTCAACACCAGTGATGCCATTTGTCGCAAACAAGTAAATTATATTTTCTTTATATTTTTTTCGTGCATTCAAGTCTCCATACAATGACACCTATGAAATTGCCGACTTATTTTATACATTTCTGGCCGTGCATACACATCTCAACATCAATGATGCCTTTCGTCACAAACAATTAAATTATATTTTCTTAATATTTTCTCATCACAATGAAATGACATGTTCTTATTCAAATCTTAATACCAGTGATACCTTTCATCGCAAACAAATTATATTTTCTTAATACCTTTTTGTCGTGCATTCAAGTCTCCAAACAGTAATGCCTTTCTCCTTACAATGAAATTTCATGTTCTTTTATACCTTTCTACCCGTGCATTCAAATATCAACATCAGTGACGCCTTTCGTCGCAAACGATTAAATTGTATTTCCTTAATAACTTTTTGTCGTGCATTCAAGTCTCCATAAGGTGATGCTTTTTTTTTCTCACAATGAAATTATATATTCATAATACCTTTATGGAAGTGCATTCAAATCTCAACACCAGTGATGCCATTTGTCCCAAACAAATAAATTATATTTTCTTTATACCTTTTTATCGTGCATTGAAGTCTCCATACAATGATGCCTTTGTTCTCACAATGAGATTACCGAGTTCTTTTAGACATTTATCTCAATATCAGTGATGCCTTTCGTCCCAAACAATTAAATTATATTTTCTTAATACCTTTTATCGTGCATTTAAGTCTCCATACAGTGACGCCTTTCTCCTCACAATAAAATTATATACCTTTCTAGCTGCGCATTCAGATCTCAACATCAGTGATGCCTTTCATCGCAAACTAATTATAATTTCTTAATACCTTTTTCTCGTGCGTTCAAGTCTCCAAACAGTAATGCCTTCCTTCTCACAATGAAATTATATTTTCTTAATACCTTTCTCCAGACAGTTATGTCTTTTCTTCAAAAGAAATAATATATATGTTCTTAATATCTCAATACCGTATATCCACATGTAATTGCTGTTTTTGTTAAACAGGTTATCTCCACATAGACCTAAACAGTAATTGATTTTCCTGATGCTCTTTGAAACACCCACAATTGACTTCCTTTATCTTTCTCACCCATCGATATTTTGGTAATGATACCTTCATATATATTTTACATTTTCTGCATTGCATTTATATCTCCGTTTTTAAATATATTTTTTGTAGCATATTGATATCACCTTATTTTATCGGATTGTCTGTTACTCACCGATATTCCATAGCCTACCTTATTGCATTTTCTGTGCGGTATTGATATATCCATAGTTATTACATATTCTGTTGGGCATGGACATCTCCATGTCTTATTGCACAAGCTGGCTACTTTCATGTCTTATTTCATTTTGTGTTGCGCGTTCATTTCTTTGCATCAAAATCTCCATTTCTTATTACCAAATGGTGTCGCCCACCGACATACCCATTTCCTTTTACCCTGCACTATATTAGATCTATCAGATATTAAAATCTCCTTGCTAATGTTTTGCCATCGTGCATTCAAATCTCCATATTATGACTTCTCTGTCGAACAATGAGATATCCAGATATCAATGTAAAACAATTTTATAGAGGGCAACGAAATTTTCAAATGATTAATGTATTTTCTTATGCGTATTAAGATATGTCTTCAAGTTTTCATTCTATCATTTCTTTCGAAATTGAAATCCACACATTTTAAATCTCCTGCCGGCACGAAAATATCCCTAATGCCAGAAGCGTTCCCAATCATACTTTTTTTTTCGATATGACTGCCTTGACAATAGACTACTGTGAAACGTCAGCGTTCCTTATTACAGGGCAGACTAAATATTTAAAAGCTTAATGCCTCACCTTCTGATGCATTTGATAATTTTAGTTTCGAGTTTTCACTTTTGAAATTCAATAAGACAGATCTTAATGTATTTTCTATCAAGCAATGAAATTTCCTTACCTCAATGCCCTTTCTGAATGCCCAGTTTTGTACGGTGACATTTTTATATTACTTCCTCTGCCCGTATTATAGGTGCTGTAGGTAGAGGTACTTCTTCTTCCCAAGTAGAGAAAGTATTGTTTTCGATCCCCAAATTCGAAGTTGAGTTTTTAAAATAAATATAAGTTTTGAGGTTCTCTACATTCAAAAATACTATTTTCCGAAACATCTCTGTGTCTGTGTGTCTGTGAACATAACGGAAAATTGACACGAAGATTGGCGACAACTTTCCTTTATTTTTAAGGCGACTTTCAATTAAGAAAATTTAGTTTTTCGCGATTTTCTCAAAAGTGGATCAAAGGATTTGCTTTAAAGTTTGAACATAGTGTTTATACCAAAAACAAAAAATGTTTATTTGAAAAAAAATGTTCTAAAAATTCTCTGAAGGGACCTTATAAGCCACTCACTCTGAATACGCTCTTTGCAATACGGCCTCTTGTAACAGAAAATCGTTTGAAAAAAATTGTATTTCGGTTAGGTACCTTCTGAGAATGTGACACGAAGATTGGCGACGACTTTCTTTTATTTTTAAGGAGACTTTATATAAAGAAAATTTAGTTTTTAGCAATTTTCTAGAAAACAGCTCTTACGAATTTGTTTAAATTTTATACAGGAGGGCTTAAACTAAGAGCTAAACTTTTATTTGGAACATTTTTAAAAATAAAGTCTCCACTCTGAATACGCGCTCTTTGCAATATGGCATGTGGTTCTATGTCAGAATGTGAAGTGAGAAAAATGTATTGGCCATTCTTAATGTAAAGAAAGCTACGAGAGAGAATTAATCATATTTTATTTGGGTTATGTACCCTTCGGAGATGCAATACGAAGTTACATGAAGAGGATGTCATACATAATTTATTTCCCGTTATTTGTTTAACTTTTTAACTTAGATTTTAATATGATATTATATATACTGTAGGCTATATAGTTAACCTAATCGTTAGGCTTAACTTACTGAAAATTTGCAAAAATTTGAAAATTTTTGTTACATCGCCATATCACTCTTTTCGGTAACTTCAATGTCCTATCAGTTCCTGTAAAGTTACATCATTATTAATTTTCATGAACTGTTCTGATAATACATAAACTCTCCGATGTATTCCACTTACATTGTTTAATTTACATTATTTTAACCAAACGAAAGTAGGCTACATTAGGCTAAAAGTAAAATATTAATCGATTGTGACAGCAATAGCGTTGTTAAATTACGTAGACATTCAAAAACAAATTTATCCTACAAAGGAAATCTTCAAAGTGATGTACGTACGTGAAGAATACAAATTCTGAAGAAAGCTTTGTAATGTATGGTGATTTGTTAACCCTTGTGAGAAACGTTAAAGACGAGCCATGTTAAATGTTAGAAGATACGAAAACAGAAGTGAAGGATTTAAGAAATTTGAATGTAAGACAGCTGGAGAAAGACAAATAATATAGGTATACATACTCAAGGAAGAAGGGGAGGGGTTGTTGTGGGTGCGTGGGTTGTCTTACTGTAAAGGACGTGACCCGGTCGGGTCTCGCACAAACAATCCACCCTGCAGTCATTCCGCTGTGTCAAGGAAATTATGTTTCATCTCAGTATCAATCTGAAGGCAATATCTCGTTAGAAATTCCTACAGTTAGAGGCCTGAATACTGTGGTGGGAGTAAAGGTTTTCGAGATTGCCACCTATTCCAGTTAACTCTGAAAAATACTAGTGAAACACACTAATGTCGTAGCGTTCAAATTCGACATTAAACTATGGTCGGATGCTGGTGTAGGTGCATCACAATCGTCAATCCCCAACAGCTTAATAAATCATTCATCACGTGAGTAATTAATGATCCCGATTTTGTGTTGGGCCATCATTTTGTTTTTAGTTATAATAATAAGAGAACAGAAATGCAAAGTAAAGTAAAATTTTGTAGTCAAACTCATTTTCGGGCGGTCGGGAGTTCAGATCTTGTGGTCTGCCAATCTGAGTGTGGATTCTTTCAAGGGTTTTCTCGCCCGCAAAGGCGAATGTCGGATTGGATTTAAGCCCTACCCCAAACCTTCCCTATTGATCTTATGTTGTCGTAGTAGAGGACCTGTGTTTTGCTGATTACACACCTTCTACAAACTGGCTGAATAAGCGTGTGAACCAAAGTTCTATACCTCCCTTAAGGACATTAGAGTTGAGACCTTTGAAAGGAGGAGTAAGAAGATTTTAAGAAAGAAGTACCTTAAGTGAAACAAAATATGAAAGGATAGGAAATGTAAACAAAGCAAAGTAAAGAAAGGCATATACCACGATGAGTCGAGAAAAGTCATGTTCAATTTAATTTTAAAAACTGGTACCCTACACCTATGAAATATCTTAAATAATCTGTGCAAATTACAATGCAATTTATTAAAGCTAAAAAAAAAAAAACTAAAATCAGAGTGACATAAGAGTACATGAGAACGTGCTGACTGATTACTATCCCATGGAGATTGATAAAAATGTAAAAATGATAAAAAATAAAGGATCGTATTTTCGGTTTCGAAAATGACACCTGTGCCGGTTATTAAATGATCAAAGGTAGTAAACAGTTACCATAAATGCAAGGGGAAAAGTCACATTCTTACTGAAGTTTTAAGAGGAAAAGAAACACTTCAATATTTTTAACAAGCTAAAATAAAATTTATTTAGAAGTTAGGAACCAATTACTTCACTTTTTTCATTCTGGTAATAAAATGTACTCCCATCATCTCCATTTTGACATTTGATGATTATAACAAAAATATGAAAGCCTAAATCACTCATCCTTTCCTCTCTTTTTTGTACAGCCTATAAAATATAAGTCTTCTTCTGGCTCGGGAAATAACTAAACTTTCCGTTTTATCTATATCTTGAATCCTGTTCATGATTTTTCAAATCTAAGGCATTACAACGCTAAGGGAACAGTTATTCACGATGTTATAACATAGAAAACGTTCTATTTGTATTTTAAGTATTTAGGAAAGTAGAATATGGATTAGGTTATTTCTTGTTTAATAATACACAATGGCGATATTTTTAGCAATAGAAGCTCAGAGTTGACTGTACAACAGAATATCGATCCTACTAATAAATGCACGCCTATACCTTTATAACAGGAATGTATCCACACTAGGCAACAAATTGTGTACTGTTAGTAACTAGTAATAAATAGGAAGCAATTGAAAGCGTGTAACCGAGCATTGGCAAATTTTAAACTTCTGACTATTCTCGCATAACTTACACTTAAAATAGATCTTTTACTGAGCGAGATAGAGTACCCAAGCAGAGTGTTAATAGTTTTCCATTAAGAGTAGGTCTATATTCAATCTTAAAATCCTGATAGAAACTAAGCCTTATATCCTTAACTTGCGTTGTCTAGGTCCAGGTAACACTCAGCATTCATGAATAAAATATAGAATATACGGAAATACATTAAAAAGAATGCTGGTCACAATCTATGAAAGAATTCTTTTTTTATGAAATTGATGATAAGTTCCGCTCTTCTAAGATGGAGCCTAACCATGAATGTACGACACTTCTGGGCCCAGGGAAAATAAAGAAGGGGAAAAGGTTGTGTTTTTTTCAACACCCCGGAAAAAATTTTCCCATCAATACCTTTTACTTTAGAAAAAGTCTGCTTATTGTAAGGTATTCGCCTGTTCGATTCCCGATGAGGTCGTTGGAATTTTTTTACTTTGCCTAATCCTTCTGGTGGCACTATGGTCACCTCAGCCTCTAACAGAAGTGAGTACCAGGAGCAATCGTGGGGATAAAGACCGCCGGTGCATAAGGCTGACAACGCTGCCAACTTCGCTTCCTGCTGATGGCACTATGGCACTGGGGTCGACTCAGTCTCTAAGGCCGGTATTCCACTATCCAAGTTATTTGATCAAATCGTCTAGAAAAAAGAAAATGGCCACCCGTTGCTTCAAGAAAACCGTATTGGACGAGCATTTGAAGACTTTCTGCATGTCGTTACATTGGATCAAAGATTTCCCGGCATTCATAGCATAAGGGTCCAAAATGGCGGCTGAACATCGACTGTTTTGAGAAATAAACGGCACCAAAATAGTTTGATACCACATTTTCTTCAAGTAGGCCTATATATGATTATTCAGTATTTAATCCACATTTTAACAATGATGTGCCGGTACTACATGCTATAGTAGTAATATAGGGATATATTATAAAAATCCCTGCAAGCTAACCTAAACTCGTCTCACATAACCAATGTAAACAATGATTCAGCCTGATTTTGTCATTTAGATATTTCTCAAATGCAGGGTCACTGCTACAAAAACATTTATAAACTAATAAATTTATGCCATTATTTATACTGTTTTATGATTCACCATCGAAAATCAAGCCTTCTGTATATAGCCTGCATTTTTTTACTTAGTATTGAACAGACCCAATGTATGTCCGCATTATAAATCACAAACATTCAAACAGTACTTTCATGGCAGAGCATTTATATTATTTAAGCCACATTTCGAAAGCGACATGCCAGAAGATATAAATATTGGCATTGCAAGCGAACCTAAACTCGTGGTATCGTTAACATAACCTTCAATTTAAAGAAAGTAACGATTCGGCCTGACTTCCTTGTCATTTAGATATATCTGCAATTATGCTACAAAACATTTATATAAAACTAATAAACTAATGCCATTATAAAGAATTTTTTAAATGATTTAATCTTCGAAATTCAAGCTTTCCCTATACAGAGAAAACTGGTTTTGGTCAAAGCTATGGGTTGTAGTGTAATAGCGCATCTTTGATTCAAATATCGCCTGACAAGTTCTCCGTGAAGTTCTTGTCCAATGAATTGTAGTGGAATACCGCCTTAACAGAAATGAGTACCAGGAGCAATTCTGGAGGTGCGTAAGGCTGACAACCTTACCAACTTCACATAGCAAATGTCTAAACTTTAGAGGCCTCAACTTCCTGGAACCCTCGGGGCCTTCATGGCCTGTATAGGGAACACTTCACTTTACCTTTACTATTTTTTATTGACATTTTAAACAATGAATAACATAGTAAACTGCACCTATATTACGAGGTGGATAGAAGGACCCTAAAAAATAGGCTAATTCTATTTTGATAATAATTTCGTCATTATCTGTAAATGGGCATAATGTAATCGATAGTGTATAAAGCAATAAAAGAAGTATGTGTTTGCTTGATCTCCATGAGCACTATACCCCGGCCAGCACACAAACAGCTTAACCATACCATAATGAATAGAGGACTAGATCTTATTATTTTTGCACTTTATTTAATGAAATTTTATTAAGCCACATCTCTTCAAGCACACTAATCAGCTTGTGCAATTATTACACTATTCAATTAGGAGTCTGTAACTATATTAATAGGCCTATAATAAATAAACCTTCTCACAATAAAGCTGGAAGTAATGTAGCTTCTGAGCTGATATTTCGTTTTATCACTCAGCCTAACTGAAATGGATTTAGCTGAAACTCTATCCTTATGGTAAACACAGTCAAACTAGAAATATTCGTCCAGATTTTATTTAAACAGGAATCGTAGCACGTATTTCAAGCCTAATTTCCGGACAACTGTGAAATCTGCATGCAATTTGTAATTAGTGGTTTATCTGGAGCTTCTAGTACAAGTCCTTACGAGACTGTACAGGTCCTTAAAACCGTAGGTACTATCAACTATATAACACCAAAGTGGCTAATTAATATATCCATTGCAAAGTCTATATCCACAAACCACCAATGTGGAAACCTGACATAGAGCGAACAACGCGATTTGTTTCACAGCACGGGCTGGATGCAAACCACCTCGATGGGTTTACATGTCAGTCAGTGTAACACTGGTAATGATGACAGAAGAAAATACAGGGAATCTGAGCTACAAGATCAGGTCTCCAGACATCCATGGATAATAAAATACTTTATACGGCCTGGCAAGTGGAATGCATGTGCGAAGTGAAAAGAACACACGGCGCGGTCGAGCTCTGCACAGTGGCTCTAATGAGATGAACGTTCGCAGCAGTAAATCATAAGGTTTCACAAAGTGGAGGCAGGCCCCTGGGCCAGATCTGGCTGTCACTTCCTGCGCGCGCACGTGTGTGAAGGAGACGGCAACATCACACAACCAATTTAACAATTTTAATTTACTATTCCAATCGTCGACTCCTGCGATACTCATTCACTATAAAAGCAAAACCGCCGTTATAATAGCAGCCTTAAACCCAAATCTACAAATCCATTTAACCTGCGGAGACATTCCCCGCGTTGCATAATAATAAAATTGCTATTTCCGGTTGCCCAATCTTTGTTCATTACGTTTATTAAATAGCTGACTGATGAGACTGGGGTTCTTTCAATCTATTCAATCTATTTTCTTTTTTGGTTTAATTAGATAAATGAGAAAATAGCCTCTTAGGCCAAATTGGGTTACTGTAAGCCCGGTTTTGACAAATAAGTCTCCTTTTTAAGAATTAAAATTCCTGCACAGTTGTATATATATATATGATTTTGCCAAATTTGAAGAATTTCTGATTGTATTAAGCAGGACTTAAACATACTTGAAATGTTTCGGAACGAATGAAATCGAATTTAAAGTTCATGATGAAAATCAAAATAGAAAGTGTTAAGTTCCTTAAATTACCAGCAGGTCCACAACAGAATTTTCTTACTTAATGTTATTTTACTGTAAATAACTTAGCCAACAGCTGTGTAAAGTTGAATGTTTAATTAAAAGTATATATATTAAATTCATTAATTCTTTGTCAGACTTTAGCGCTGCGTACTAAAACTTAATTTAGAGTGATATTTTTTTAGAGGCCGTTTCGCGGAGGAGTTCCCTCATTTTCGGCACTTTGCTGAAGACACTGGAATACTAATCACAAAACGATCGTCCAGATAGTTCATTGGTACAAAATATTACGCTAAAAGGTATTTTTAATTAACTGATTTTACCATTTTTATATTTGTATTCCAAGTATTTATTATCTATACACAAAAATTAAATGCTATATGCCACTGAGCGCCCCCCTTGGTATTGCTAAGCCTTTGAAACAGCTTTACTGGGTGAAATAAGTCCTGCACATTTTACCGTAGTGCACTATTATAATTTTTTTTTTAAATGTACTTACTCAGTGAAATGATTTGTCCCATTCATGTGATGTAATTTGATTTTTACTGCCTTTCTTTAGAATAAGAAATTGACGACGATAGTAAACAATTATTCTAGAGAAATAACCATAGCCTTTTATTATTATTACTCAAATTAAGAATTAAAAGTATCATTAGATATAGACCAGAATTGAAGAAAGATATAATTTTGACATGTTTCTGAATACAGAGTAAAATAAAGGAAATTTGTTGTTATTAGCCCATTTATGATTGAGCAGTTAGGTGCAGAAGATAATAAGAAAGCGTATAACATTATACTCCGATCGCTTCTGCATGTCAACGTAGAGTTAATTACAATTACAACAAACATTCACGTCATATGGCCCTGTGTTTGAGAACCTACTGTAGTTGCATTACAGGGCTTCCTGTTACATTCATGTATTCCACAGTCTGTAAAACCATTCCTTGTCCTTTGAAAATCCCCCTAAAGACTATCTTGGATATGTCTCTTTTTATTCTCCTCTTATTTTAACTCTTATTGTTTCTTTTGATATTCTTCTTTTCTTTACACACCCAGAGACGACATGACAATAAATTAGCTAAAGGTGGTCCAACTTAACCTACAGTTACAACAAACCAAACTTTTTCTCTCTCTTAGAGACTCCGCCTCAATTACAGATTTAAATAAACAAAAAACATTATGCACAGTAAGTTGATTTGCAGGTAAGATAATCCAGATAAAAACATTCATCTTAAAACAGTTTCAACTCAGTTATACCGAGCGAGGGCAATATCATTACATAGTATTTTGCATAAACGTTCGTCTAGTCTCTCGTGGTTCATGAATGCATTTTCATCGTGTCTTATAATGCACTTAATGCATTTTCATAAAATGTAGAACTGTTACTTTATAGCCTAGACAGTTGTACACTATATGTGTATATATATATAATAGTATATATATAATATATTTTATAGTACATATTAATACTCTATATTGTATACAAATTTTATATAATATCCATAAACTGAAACTAATATCCGTGGTTCTGCATCCCTAAAGGGACTAAGCCTATCATCTGACCGCTGAGTCATCTACCATACGCATATAAATATATATATATATGTATATATATATATACTTATTTAATTAATAACATCGCAGACAGCAGTAAGATTTATATTACCATAAAGTTGACCACAATCTACTATCTAAAATTCAAAAATAAAATATTGTTCATAAAGTGAAATTAATAAAATTAAATATCTTATAATAGAATTTAAAGGACTCTTTCCCATTTATGTAACCGTTTTCTATCATCTTCTTAAAATAATTTTATGGAAGAAGATATAAAATCATCATCAATATCCCTCTTGAAGTGTTACAAAATCGGATTTTTTTTTTCGAAATTGTAAATTTATAAAAATGCATTGATTTAAAATTGTTGCCTAAAGTAGTTTCTACTCCAACTTTATATACATCCAGGAATGTGTAAAAATTTGCCTATTCGTTGTGATTTTATCCAGTAATGAACATTTCATGATAAACTATTAATATATAAAATATAAAAATGGTTAGATATACGGTACTCTTATCGTGAGATGTGAAAGTTATTACATCTGTGTAGCTATACTTCAGATTAATATTGAAACACTTATTTAATCTCAAACCTATGTACAATTGTTAAAAATGCTGCAACACACCAGAGAGTGCAAACAACTTTCAATGTCATAATACTGCATTAAGGGAAATATTGGACCAATTTCTTGTGTGAATCGGCATAGCCACATTGGATAAACTGGAATCATGAGTAGTGTGATTCTTAAACAGAGATCACAGCAGTACTCGCTATCTTAATGTTAAACGTCTCTTTTACCACGAAGGTCATTTATTAGATCCAAACCAATCAAAGCCCATAACAAGTCAATACGATGTGACAGTGTGAAAACGAAATAGGAAAATAAAATACCTTTTACTAACATGTTGAAAGCAAATAAGTTATATCTAAGAGAAATTCTACATAAACAAAAACAAACTTCATTTTATAATTACGTACACATTCACAACGTACCGGGATTTCAAACAATGCCTGATGTATAGAATGCCTGATGGTTTTAGGTAAACTATGAAATATAAGTTTTTTGTGAAAATGTTACATACAGGCATTCTATACAATTCCTAGGCATAATACAGAATCACCAGTACCATTTACGCAAACTGTTAGAAGGGCACAAGATGAGAAGCCTTTATTAATTAACTAGCTGAAAAGGCCCGGCGTCGCTCGGGTTTTGTATTTTGTAAATGCGATAAAACTTATGAAGGACTTTCGATTTTCAAACGCTAGGTCTTTAAGGTCTTTATATAGGTATTTAGAATTTGAAATGGGGAAGAACGACTTATCACACACAAACTACTCCCTCAGAAAACGCTAGATAGGCTATAGCTTTTTATAGCTTATAACAGATCCCCGCGGCTTCGCCCAAGATAATTAATCGAAAGATTAACAATTAAGAGCAAAATAATTAAACTATTATATTTATTAACACTTTGCACACGAAACATTCATAGGTCTAAACTAAACGATTGATAGGCCTAATTAATGAAACAGCTATAGGCCCTAGGCCTAAATCCGGCTTTGAAGTGAATTCCACGATTAGAAAGCGCAGCATGGGGAAAATAACCTCAGACTCGAGTTCCCTGGCCCAAAAAACCCTGCATAATGAGTTTCGTCCAAATCGAACAATGTTTGCCCATTTAGGCCTATATTCATTATTCTTCTTTCGTCTAGGGTGTAAATTTCATCTGTCTGCGTGCCTTGACATTATAAACAAATGAATTGGCCAGAGTGGGCTTACAAAATTCAAACGATCGCGATGCTATTATTTCCAAGATATGACGAAAGTAGGAAAGCCATCTGCAATTGATATGACAACTGAAATGTATTACTGAAAACTGATGCTTCGAAAGCGCAAAAGCGTTCGTTTGGAAAGAACGGGCTTGGGCAGTTTGTATTCGATCAGCTTCTAATCTTGCATCCCGTTGATCGTCTGTTTCTGAAGCTCGTAATGCCTTTTTATTTTGTGCTTGAGATGTAGATCGACCAATCGATTTCCGTTTGGGGGGCATAATTGCCGACGATGCTCGCAAATTCGCAAAAAATAATAATAAATAAATAAATGAAAAAATTCAGTATTCGAAAGAATATGAGAATTGAAATCGATTAAACTCACGATGAAAAAAGTGTGTAAATGTACTATGTGACAGACAGACATAGGCCTATAACTTATTCGTTTTTATTTATATAGATGAAAAATGGAATAAGCCATTGAGGCCGTGGTTTCTATATTCATTTGTCCAGACTTATAATTCCGTTACATTTTAGGCAGATTTAACGACCCTACATAAGAGATTTTAATTACGATTACATATAGAAATGTTGTAGCCAGGACCCCGAACTAAGCAACTTCCCCGGAATTTTCTGTAAACCATCTTTCATAAGAAGCATATTCCATCTTAAATAAATATATAATATTACCTTCTCTGGCGTTTACAATAGCTTGCGATATCCATTGCCTTCCATAGCGATCGCGATGCTTTTTTTTCCCAAGGTATGACAAAAATATACAAAGCCTTCTGCAATTGATTTGACAAGTGAAATGCACCGCCGTCTCGAGAATAATACAGTTTAAAAGGAAGTGCTGAAAATTGCACGTCTCATTCCCGTTTTCACTCATAACTCACGAACTAAAGCTAAAATTAAAAATGTAATATGCCAGAAACCTTCCCGGGAATGTATTCAACAACTTCCCCAAGTTTCATGGCGATCGGTTGAAAGGTTTAGTAATGCATAAAGGACAGACAGACATACATTCATTTTTATATATATAGATACGCATTTGAAAGTGAAAGAACAAAAGTACGAAATAAAGCACAGGATATTCTTACCGGAAAACAATGAGAGCAGAGCTGAGAATGAAATATTTGGGTGGGTACTGACGGCGCGCAAAAGGGTCAATTTTTTCCCAACTGCGCGCAAGCTACTGAATTGTAAACAGCCCAACTGCGCGCAAGCCTTCTAACAAATACGTCAAATGCTTGTGAGTCTTTCTCATCTAAGCAACACTAGTAAATAATGTTAGTCATTTGTTTCGAGAATAGTTGTGGCTATAGGTTATAGGGATGGTAACACTGTTGTTCCGAGTGTATATATAATGGCGTGCTGTGTATAAAACGATGTACTCATCGTGTGTGTTTCTATAGAGAGCAATGGACTCTAAATCTGCTTGCGAAAAGCGTAGGCATTACTTAGAGGAATTAATTTTAAAATACAGGCAAGGAATTATCTCACGATTTCGTTTCCTGAAAAGTGTTTCTTATTATTACAAGAAAGGCACACAATTTAAGTGCATTTTTTAACTTCTTGACAAATGCCCTTCGGCTTGTGTATTATGACATTGCATTTTTAACCATACCTATGAACGGCAAATAGGCCGGCATTCATAGAGAGTCCTAAGATTCCAAAAACTGGGAAGGAAAATGCAGGAATAATCGCCGGGCGCAGTTGACCTATACGCAAAACGGACCTCCGCGCGCAGTCGTGCAATTTAAAACAGTTATAAATTTATCTTGCGCGCAGTCGGGGTCCTCCGGAAGTATTTGTTACAGTCAGTAATCGCTTTTCTTATTCACACAAAAATACTTTACATTTTGGCAATTTGCTCTTGTACATACACTTCACGACATAAAGAAGAATGCGAACAGAATACTGTTAAAGGTGAAACACAAAGCAGAACTGGCATGACCTACTTGTTACAGCAGGGAAGGCTAAAGTGACATTTTGAATTGCACTTAATTTTGTCACACAATTATTGACGTGTACGGCACTCACGTGCTTCGCAACCATTAACAAAGACCCAAACGCCACCGCATACATATTATACAACGCATGAGTTTATTTGAAGCTGTTCACTTCCTTCAAAGTAAAGCGCCAAGAACAGGAATTAAACCGGAGTAGCCCTACTGTTATAAAGAAATCTGACAATAAAATTCAGTATGAAAGAGGAGATCTTTGCCAATATCTTTATTAAATTATTGAATGATGATTCTTATATAAGAAACTTTTGTCATTAAAAGTGGCTTGAAGCAAGGATATGCATTATATCCTTTAACTTTTAATTTCGCTTTAGAATATGCCAATAGGAATGTTCAGGAAAACTAGGTATTCCTAGAATTTAATGGCAATCACCCTATTTTAGCTTATGCAGATGATGTTTATCTGTTGTGAGACAACATAAATATGAGAAGGCAGAAAGTATTTTCAATGCCTGCAGGAACTTTGGATTGGAAATTAATAAAAAAAAAAAACTAAGTTTGTGGTCATGGAAAAACAAAGAACATGTGGAGAAATTCACATATATGGTGGAAATAAGTAGGCTACAGAAGCAAATAATATTATGGCAGAAGTTAAGTGTCAACTAAAATCAGGAAAAGCTTGTTTTTATGGAATTCGCAAACTTCCATCTTCTAGTCTCCTGTCAAGAAATTTAAAAATAAAAATTTATAAGACAATTATGGATGTGAGACGGGTGCTTAGGAAATAATTTGGACCTAAGAGAGATGAAAACAAGGCCTAGAGAAAACTGTACAATGATGAGCTTTACTGAATATAGTAAAGGTAATTAAGTCACGAAAGATGATGTGGGCTACTATAACAATATATCACGAACCTTAAGAGTATATTAGCTTAAGAGCATACTAGCGGGCTATGGTTGTATAAAATGACAATTTTTTTACTATTCGCTTTGCAATTTCTGTATACGGTACTCAATTCTAAGCTTGGCTTAAAATTCCATAAATATCGACATGTAACATAACGTAGGACTTTCGTACAAATTTTTAAGTCTTCAAAATAAGATTTATAAACGCGTGTATTTTCCGCTGGTATTATGCAGAACATCTCATAGAACCCCTAACAACCCTTCGCGGAATCCTGGGTTCCCAGTTTGAGAATTGCTGCTTTAATAATTAACTTACTAATTGTGTAACTGTGAAACAAGTGAGCTTCCACATGTCTCAATGTGAAATCGTAGAACTCAAGGCGATAATTAAATTAGTTTCTAATATACATAAATATCGCAAAACAGAGAAGGGAAGTTGGCTGCGAGGACAGAAAGATCAAAGTGCCGTTGAATTGCGAGGGAGGTAAATTGTCAATATTTCAGCCATTCCGTGAGCTCGTTCCCGGTAAAATGTATGCGAGCCGGAATGCTGCCTGAGCCAGGCACTTGTGAACGAGGATTGGAAAATATATGAGGAGTGACAGAGACGGAGGCATTCTCGGGCACGTGACTCTTGAAGTTAAAACAAAAATGAAACCGCGACCGCGTTGTTGTCACTTTCAATGGTACCAAAAACCAACATTTCTCTATCGTCCTTCATTGAGGGAGGGGAGAAGGGAGCTGTTATATATGTTCCTAAATGAAGTCATTAAAGCTCTATGCATGTTTGTCTCTCTTTAACAAACATCCGCTAAATTACTGTTGCTCAGTTAATATCTTGACGGATTATAATTCCTGAACAAGGCACATTAGGCTATATCAATTGCTGGTATTTCACCTACACTAGGCCTACTAGGCTATTAGCAGGAATGTACGGACAAGGGATTTGAATAATATTTTACGGGAAAATAGCTTACCGTAGGAAAAAAACTCATAAAAAGTAGACCAAATTGAATTCTCTTTCTCACATTACCCATTAAGTAAAAATTGTACTAAGTAAGTACTGTTATTAAAATTCATATAGACTTTACGATAATTATTCGATCCATACGTTATTGAATAACTCGTTCAAACATTTAGTACGTGATGTCATTAACATCTTGAAAAGTTGAACTAATATTTTCTAGCCTACAGTGCTGCTTAACTGGACTTCTGAAGAAATCAATACTTGATAGCCATCTTTACAGTGAATGATTATATTTTTAAGAGCCTCATGCTATTGGAAGGTGGGCGCTATATTCCAAACGGCATTTTCCGCTATTAGTGAAAACAGCCGTTCAAAATAGTTTCGTTCAAAATCCAAGGGCTCACAGAGATTATACTACAGGTAGAGGAATTCTCAAAAATCTATTTTCCAAGTGACTGCAATGAAATTTGTATCAAATATGTAATTATGTTATGGTATATTTTATTATGTTCTAGGATACTAAACATTGTAACAGATATATTTTTCATTTCTACTAGGTGTTTGTTAAAGAATATTATTTTTTCTTTTCTAAGATTTTACCATCAAGATACATGAATTAATTTTCATACAGTAAAACAAATCACTTTTCAAAGTACCTTTAAGGTAACTTCATTTTATGTTTTTTAATTAACATGTACTAAATGTTTTAATCTCTTGTATAGAACGCTTTGACAAAAAGAGAATTTTCAACATGAAAAAAATGTAAAAAAAACTTTATAAAAACATTTAATTTTCACGGTTGGTAGAGGGATTGTACCATTTTATTAATTACTAAACACAAGTCTCTGTACGAAAGGATAATGAACTTATGGAATTATGCATCCACACTAGTCTACTATTGTTTTCTTAATATGGACAACGAACAGTGATCTAAAACTAAAACTAAATTAATCCTGATTTGTATGCTATTTGAATATGATCATGTACTGGAATATTTCCTAGGCAAAAAATAAAATATAATAAAATACGATTTTCATTTTCTTCCTCTTACCATTGACAGACATCCCAGTCTGCAAGAAGATGAATTGCAGTCTTATGAAACCTTCCTTTGATTTTTAGTTAAACATGAACTTTGTCACATTATATACGTTAGTATTTACTCCACCTGCACGTGGGTGCCAGACTAATGATAGATTTTAGGGAGGAACCACACATTATGCAATGGTACCAAACAGCGGGTTTATAACAACTTACTAGCAAGTAGACAGAGATGTTGAGATGTAACTCGTGTATACCTTATAGAGGTGGTTATAATTTCTATGGCGACTGCTTGGTATTGACAATAGAGAAGAAAATAGTATCACGGCAGAGCGAGGACACGATAACACTGCGGCGTACACGACAGAATAGGCAAGAGGCAGTCCGTCACGAATACATACTCACGACATGGCGACATATGTATTCTCACTCTACCCACATCCTTATCATTAACAATCACCATCCAAAACACTTCCATTTCTGTATTTGCGTGTCCTAAAAGGTTAAAACCACACTATCCCACTTTAAATGATAGGCTAGCTGAAGTTTTATTTTTTTGCTCAATCCGTCAGATTTAAGAGAACTATTAATGAGTTCCAAACGATACATGGATTTTTAGTGCATAACAAAATATAAAGTTCATAAAAGCGTAATGATGGCTAAATTTTATGCACTAAACACAAGGGCAGGCTGTAATGCTAAGATAATTCACAGATGATTGTTGATCAACTCGTGGGGTAAATTTCTAAGAAAGACAAGACTTCTTTTATCAGACTAACAAGAATACTAACAAATTAATACCAGTATAAGGCTTAACAATGCCTATATGACATACGATCATGAAGTTGACACAATAACTAGGCTTACATAATTATCACAAGAGAAGTATATAAATAATCAGAACATCAAACGAAAGAAGGACAGTGCATCGAAATATACTGTAGTAATTATACTACTGATAATTCATACAACTTGACATCAGGAAACCAGATTACTGCAAACAAACAAACATAAAACAAATCATTAGAGAAGTTTTGTGGGCTTATAGACTGTTGTCCAGTGGGAATTGATGTTCCCAAGGTTTCGCCGGTGACTGGTTCCGGCATCCTCAACAAACCTCACTGGACCACAGCCTAAGAGCCCGGAAAACTTATCTAATAATTTCAACGCCGGCCATGAAATCCTAAGCTGTTATATAAAGCAGATTACCTGCAATAATCAATATGGGCACATTAACGATATTAATAAACCACAAAATAAGTTTACGACAGCAAAAAACCGAACCATGTAACTTAATCTGGACAGTTCAAAATAGAAAAAGGAGAACACAATGAAAAACCAAAACCAGCAGAACATAGAAAAAGTGGACAAAGAAGCGAGCTAAAGAAACAAAATTCACTCAAAAGAAACAGAAAAGCACAGCATTAAAGTAACATTTTGTAGCAGAATGAAACAAATTCTTGAAGACGAGTGGCGGTTTAGGTACGACCCTGAAGCTTTGTTCACATACCGTACGTGGAACCGAAAGAGATTAACGTAACGAGTGTTTTCCTTGTCACTCAATCAAGGAGTCCAGTTTGGATCGTGCACGGAACTTATTGACCCAACCACGAAAAACTGCTGGTTCTGGAGTTCTTGTTAGAGAATTGCAAGAGAGGTTCAGCGTGCTGAAGGAGCAACAAAGGAGGAATCCCAGTTATTTTCGAGGTAGATGAAGCAAGACACGAACGAAACAGTAAATATTGTCATGGACATTAAGTATAATTACTAATAAGTTATGGGTAGAACATATAGACTGGTGGATTGATTCTGCTTTTAGGATCGGTAAAAGAAGTGGCAGACTACCGATTTTGGTTAAGTTCACATCATTTAAGAAGAAAATGGAAATTCTTACAAAGTGCAGGTATTTAGCGGGCACGGGAATCCGTTTTGAAAAGACTACTCTCCAGAAATAAGAAAAACGAGAAATGAGCTCAGGAAATACCTAATCAAAGCGAAACAGAAAGGACATAAAGCAATTTTAACACATGATAGCATAATTATAAATGGGAGACGGTATGATTTAGCTTGCGGGACTCTACTGTATAGGGCCAGTGTGCCAATCTCTGAGGATGGGATGAAAGGCGTACCCACAGGCCTCTAGATACACACCCCACCGCGAGCCCCCATAGAGCTCTTACATACAGCAAGCCTTATCTATTCCTAGTGTGTATCACATCCTCGTTAACTCCATGGAGCCCCGAGGTTCGCGACACACACCACTAGCAACCTCTTGACCACAGACCACGGGCAGGACGGGTGAGGCCCGCAGAATATACTGCAGCGGAAGTAAAGAAACGGGATGATGATGAACAGGGAAATGTAAAGTGAAGTGGAGATTGTTGATGGAATGAAAGAGGCAAATGGTAGGATCCCCGAGAAAAACCCCTACGCTACGGCTTGCCGTGCCCCCTGCCCCGGGATTAGAACATGAGACCGCTTGCATGCCAGGCCCACACGCTAGGCATGAGTTACCGCAACGTCTCTGAAACACGACAAAATAGTAAATAAGTGGAATACCATCCCCCAACACTTCCCTAAAAACATCAGGTCAGTATATAAAGCTATTCTTAAAGAAAGAAAGAAATAAATAAAGAAAGAAAATAACAGCACATCCAAGAATATCAGAACAGAGAACTAGAGGAAAATAAAATGAAGTCCAAGAACGCAGAACATAAATTCGCATAACACAATTCCACTACAGAAAATTTAAAAAGGCGCCAGAAAATCAAGAAGAAGATTCAATCAGGTATCCTATATAGGCTAAACACCCCATTAAACCAGATTTTTACACCATAGACGCAGGATATCTCAACAGATGGTAAGACAAACTAGCATAATAGTAGGTAGGCCCTACAGGGAAACTATAAAATATACAGGGAAAATATAATTGACCAAGCAAGCAAAGAATCTAAAAAAAATATCATCATTTGTTGAAAATAAGTATGTACATTACTTAGCATACCAGGTGGAACCCTTTAACATCGGCTAGAATGTTCGGTTGCCAAATATACAGATGAAACTTTGCATGTAGATATAAACAATTTGAGTCTAGTAACCTTTGAATTCACAACACACTTGCCACTTCCTTCAGTGTACAGAGACCACTATTTTTTTTAATCTGAAACTGATCATCTGACCATGTTTTTAAGTGGAAAGGAATTATATGAGTTATAGAATCAGATTCACAGTTGAGTGTGTGAATCGAAGGGTATTTCCTGGAGGTCGAGAATATTCACGAGGCAGAGGAACAAATTTAAAATTGAACTTATAACATTTTATATAGATGGAAAATGATACACGTTGATACCATAAGTCTATTTAAAATCACCAGAAAATTAGAATCCATTAAATATACCGGTACTCTTTTCTACCCTTCCTTTTCCAATATCTTAAAACTAATATACTAGTATATCTGTGTGAATAAGAATAAGGAGTCGTATTCTCGTAACGTTTTTCGTAAAATAAAAGTGAGGACAGATTAGATATTCAGGCTACCTGTTAGTGGATGCAAACTGTTTTTGGTAGAAGTGTAATATTCGGAGGGCCAACACATTAAGCAATCCATTTTAATAAGTGATTTTAAGCAGTGTTTCACCCAAAAACAAACCACCCTATAAGCAGGCACAAAATATCTCGCTGCAGTGATTTATGGCCAAGATCATGAACCGTTAGAATCAGTCGTACATACTCCATGGATGTAATTCAATAAGCATATTTCGTAGTCAAAGGGTGAAAATTTATTATTAAAATACTTCATGATGATGATGCCTGACGTGGAATGAAGCCATGGAATCGTCCAAGACTCTTTCAGGCAAGAGTGATGCCACGAGATTTGCCATTGCCTCTCGCAACTTGAAAGAGGAGAATTATAGGTCTTAATTAAGTTCTTTAACAAGCCTGAAATCTTTGATTCGGTTCCCACGTCATAAAGTGGCTCCCGCATTAGGATTTCTGTATCTGTATCTGGTACCCTATGATCCCCAGGTGGGGCGAAGGGGCCTCCAATGGAGGTTTCATTACCTATACTAATTTGGATATGCTTATTTTCCGAGAGAGGGTAGAGGGACAGTTGGTAAGCCCATCGCCTCGCAACCCCCCTCTGGAAACTAAGTATTTCTTGGACGTGAAAGGGCCGAGAAATTTTGTCCAGAGGATCTAATTTAGGCTTGGAGTTCTTTTACGTGCTGTAAATCTACGACACGGGACCCCCAGCTTAAAGTCCCTCCCGGAGGACTCCGTGCCCAGGATTTTTACGTCCTGAAAAATCCATCGACCGCGGCCGGGTTTGATCCCGCGCCCTGCGGATCTAGAGGCGGGCACGCTACCTACGCTACCTCTAGACCACCGCGGCCGCGCATTAGGATTAGTGTTCAATATTTTTCATCCCTCCAAATCCATCGTCCTTGGGAGAGTTAGTCCGAGTTTCTATAATTGAGAGACCAGCATACAACGAACTAAGTCACCAAGAACAAAATCCGAAATATCATGCTTACTTTTGCTTTTTAAAGCATCATTAGAATTTGAAAATGTGCATAATAAACTCTCTATCGGGATTTTGAAAAATATAAAATACTAAAAGTAAGTTCTGTTTCTTTCTCCTACAATTGTTTCTTTAATTCTTACACGAAACAGATATTGATGTATACCTAAGCGATTTATTTCACATAAAATCTGCCAGATTATATTAATCTCGCAATACTGGTAGATTGTGTTTTATTTATTGATTGCGTTATTATCGAGATTGTCGTTATTGGATTCTGGCTTAGATCGACCGCACAGCCAGTTTCATTCATAAATATATTGTAAGTTAAGTGGGAAAACACTTTAACCTTACCGGCACATTAAGAAAATAACTGAAAATAAAAGGTGTTTAATCTTAACACGAAAAAAAAAATCAAAAGCACCTTCAGAAATATGACTATTCTGTGACGGGCTTTTCTTACTTTATGCTATAAAGTTCCTTAACTTCTTGGATTAAATCTTCGCCAAAATTCTTCGCCAAAATCTGTGACGACTAATATGTGATTATTCTTAATCGTAGTATATAAGTTTACTGAACTCCCACAAAACAAGGTCACTCATGCACCTGTCGTGTCATCATAACACTGCCTGCATAGTCCACATTCCAACGTTCAGTACAACTACCTTTGACACCGGGTGATTGCAAACTTCCTACTCTCAGTCTACTTCCTCTCTCTTTTAACAATTTACCCAGTCTTGATAATATTGATGAAAATTTATATTAACGGGCGCCATCATCAATACGCTTCCTCTTTTCTTTTTGTTATGTATCAGCCCAGACACAAATTAAATTATAGATACACAGGCTATGTACCTACATGCCCCTCGACTAGCTTTTAAATTAACAGTGGAGACGGGAATTGGGTTCGGATTTACCTTTCGTTTTTTTTTTTCTGCTTCTTCTTTTTCTCCTTTTTTTTTTTTCAATACTCACTACCAAAGTATGTAACTTAGCACAAAAACCAGCTACTCTCAAACCATTACAAGGATAAGGGTCAAAAATCTGAACTTCACGTTAATTTACTTTGCATAACAATAACCATAATTTATTTAATATATTATTTTCTTTCTTTTTTTCAACAATAACAATCTTATATACAATAAATTACATTTACACTACATTAACCATTCAACACTTTTATTGGTAGGATAATATTTGATTATTCAAGGTTAGTATACCCAATTTTAACTATATAAGTACGTTCTCTGTTCAACAATAACAAATCCTTAATTAATTACTTTAATTTTCTTTCTTTTTTTTTCAGGTATCTACTAGAACGTCTTCTTCTAATTTACTACTGACTTGTGTAGTCATTTACATTTGCAACTTCAGGATAGTTCAATATATATATTATACTGGGTGTTTTTTTTTCTTGAATAAATAAAGGTTTTCAATTCCTAATCCAGTCCTTACTCTACAGATTACACTCAATAATCCCACCTATGTCTCCTACATTAGTCTATTTGTCAGCTTAGTCCATGAAGAATTGTATTTAAAGATAAATAGAAAAGACAGTCTCATGAAGAAAGAAATAGAAGTTTAGGCCTATACCCACAGAGTGACTGTGGCGATAGACCACCGATACAGGAGCGACGTCTAGATCTTGAGTTACAAACAATCTGACTCCTCTCCTGCAACCGGGAAAATATTAATGGGCCGCAAACAAAAATAAAATTTTGTAAATCGATGTCAGAGGTCCCTGACACTCTCTCCTAGAGGCACGTGGGGCCGTTGTTCGCCTCCAACATCGATGGCTTTCACAATCTCTCATAAATTTCTTTTCTTTATATGTTACTGGTATAGGCCTTGTCTACTACCAGATTTTATCTGTTTGATTCGGGATACTTCCGGCGTTCCCTCACCTCACCCTTACAATCTCTAGTACTTGCTAATAAACTACTTATCATCAGTACACTACTCGCAATTTCCTATTCTCCTCTTTCTAACCTAACCAATCATTTGTTGTTATCTTTCAACTCACTCTCCTCTTTCTAACCTGACCAGTCATCAGCTATTATCTTTTAACCCCTTTCTTTCTTTAAGTAGAGTTCCCTTCAGCTTATACCATTGATTTAATTCACTCGGTGGTTATTCTAGTTTTCCTACTTCTTACGTTACTACTCTTTAGCATGGGCACCCAATCTTCTTTTGTCTCTAAATTCCCTAGAATTCTAACTGAAACTAATTCACGCCCAGATTAGTAAGCTTCTCTATAACCCCTTTAGTGACTTCTACTTCTACCCTAACATGTAAATTTTCCAATGGTACACACCTAATGCACTACCACTCGTAGGCCTTCTTTTGCCCTTCAATCTTTCCACTTCTTATCCCCCTCTACCATATTCCATACACCTTCGCTTGTAGATAAATCTCTATAAAAAAACATAACTTAACATTACAGGCCAGCATGAAATCTATTTATAGATAGTCACCCGTCACCTGAAAGAAACCCAAGAGGGAGAGGCCCTCGTAAGAAGTACTAAGCATGCCCCTTAATTACCTTTCTTCCTTACTCCCCTCGCGTCCTGTCTCAAAAATAACAAAGTTTATATGAGCATCACCAATTGCCCCTAGCTATGTATTCATTCGTGGGACAATTACCCAAAAAAACTTGAAGTGAAGAGATATATCTTTGGCATTCAGTTGTTAGGCTCTAGACTGCTCTTTTATAATTAATTTAGACCAAAAATAGAAAATAGTTGGATTACTGGATTTCATCACTTTACTTCTAGAATTCTCACTTCTAGGTTTCTATTCTATTCTATTCTATTATTCCATACGGTGTCTAATCGCCATACATGACTTAGAAACCATCCTTAAAAAAAAAGGATATCTCAATTTTCTCACTCCCCAAACAATAAGAAAAAAAAGTCTAGACGACTATACTCAACCAGTGATGTCCAACTTATCCTCCGATCCTGAGTTGTCTTCCATTACTTCCTGATGTCCATATCTGCTCTTATTCAGAGCGAGCAGTCACGACTCACTCTCACAGCTGATGTTCGCTGTAGCGGTGTCTCGTACTGGCCGACTTGGTGTATTCTTCTGATTAATGACTATCTCCATATAGCCGTGTCAAGGAAGTTCACAACCAGAATTTCCTTTTGATGAAAGTCTGACACACCATTATGCCAGAACGCCTCTACCGCTGTTACCCATCCCAATCTCGTCTTCTCCCTTCTGCCTTTTCGACTTCTCTGTCTCGTGGTCAGGCACGTACTACTAACCGTCTTTCAGGTTCCGCACGTCTCCCTCGTCGATTCACCGTCGACGCATGCGCACCTCTCCTTTTCTGTAATTCAAATAAAATTCAGGGCAGTATCGATAATCATAAAAATGTTCAATATCGATTAGTTGCGGTCCCCCAACCCTTCCTTTGTTTAGGAATGGTCTCCTATCGTTGATTATGCACGTCGCTATTTGCGTCGTTACATTCTTCCCTCACTCACCATAAAAAAAAATAATGTTGACACAGGTCACATTCATTTTTTTTTTTTTTTTTTTTTTTTTTGTGCGTGTCTCTTTTACCAGCCTTAAAGAATGTTTATCCAGGAACAAAGGGTTTCAAGTCTTTGACGTGCCACTTTCCCAACTTTTTACCAAAACGGTTTGTCAGTTCGTAGCTATTTTCACTGAACTTTTTCTTTATAATATAGGGCCCGACAAACTTTGCACTTAAACCTGCTGTATAAGCTTGTGAGGCATCACTTAATTTAAAGTTTCTTCTTAACACTAGATCTCCTGGACGAAATCTCATCTCTCTCCTCCGAAGATTATAATAATGACTCGTATTCTTATAGGCGGTTTCTAAGTTATGTCTAACCATTAAACGTACCGTTTTCAATTTATTGAGTCTCTCCACCCAAATTTTTGGAATTTCTTTATGAATCGGTTGGTTTTCCACCTTTTCAATCCTACTGATAATTTCAGGCTCCTTCCCATAATTTAGCATATAAGGAGTGCATCCAGTGGAACTATGCTTAGCCGTATTTATAGCAAAATTAAATTCTCTCAAATACACATCCCAAACTGTTTGATCCTTTTGAATATAACTAGAAATCATTGTTTTCAATACTCTATTGACTCTTTCTACTGGATTTCCTTGTGGCGAATATACAGGTAAATAACAAGGAGTCATATTAAAAGCTTTAGCTATCTCTCGCATTAATTTACTAGTATATTGCGGTCCATTATCCATCAGCAAATATCCCGGAATTCCCCATTTAAGGATAATCAATTCATAAAATGCTTCCGTAACTGCTCTACTGGTTGCTTTCCTTAACGCTTTACATTCTACATATTTGGTAAAGGTGTCCTGAAATACTACAATGTATCGGTTCCCTTTTTTGGAACGTGGGTAAGGTCCCAACAAATCAGTAGCTACAGTCATCCAAGGTTTCTCTTTCTGGTAAAAATGCATTGGTCCTGCTTGAGCCGTCTGTAACACTTTCTGTCTCTGACATATTTCACAAGCAGTAACATACTTAGCAACATCTCTAAACATTCCCGGCCAATAATACTTGTTTGCTATCCTAAAGAAAGTTTTAGCTATTCCCATATGTCCTGCAGTAGGTGCATCATGACATTCCTGTAATACTTTAATCCTATAATCTTGCGGAATAACTAATTTCCACCTATTCACTGTTCCCTCTAAAGTTTGTTCTAACTGATCTAATCTTAAATGGTACAACTTCTCATCTACGACCTTCCAATCTGGCCAAAATTTAGGTTTACTTTGTACTTGCTCCTTCCGCTTAATATACCAAGCATCTTGTATATTTTCCCAT
Organism: Ectobius pallidus; assembly: GCA_964059195.1. Classification (NCBI taxonomy): domain Eukaryota; kingdom Metazoa; phylum Arthropoda; class Insecta; order Blattodea; family Ectobiidae; genus Ectobius; species Ectobius pallidus. The sequence continues at coordinate 21,879,811 of CAXKWD010000008.1, forward strand.
TCCACTACTTCAGAGTTATCAGTCAACAAGAGGCAAAATTCTTCCTCTACCGTTTTCTCTTGAACTTTCCCTTCGTGTATTCTAGATAAAGCATCCGGAACTTTTTGTAATCTACCAGGCCTATGTATTACTTCAAAATCATACTCCTGGAGCAATAAACTCCACCTAGCTAATCGTCCGGTCGGATTCTGTAATGTATTTAACCATTTCAGAGCAAAATGATCAGTATATACTTTAAAATGATAACCTTCCAAATAAGGACGAAACTTTTGAACTGCCCACAATATAGCTAACAATTCCTTCTCAACTATTGCCCACTTTTGCTCACCTACCGTTAAAGTTCTACTAGCATAAGCTATTACTTTTTCCTCTCCTTCCTCTCCTGTCTGAATTAATGCTGCTCCTAGTCCTGAAAAACTAGCGTCGGTCTGTAACACTAGGGGTTTAGTATAATCTGGACAAGTTAATATAGGACTACTAGATAATTTCGATTTCAATTCATCAAAAGATTCCTGACATTCCTTAGTCCAACGCCATTTCTGATTCTTTTTCAGAAGTGCAGTGAGGGGCTTTACAACTTCAGAAAAAAATGGAATGAATCGTCGGTACCAAGATGCCAATCCTAAAAATGCTCGTACTTCCTTGACTTTTGTAGGGGCTGGATACTCAAGGATACACGAGATTTTATCTGAATCTACAGCAATTCCTAATGGAGTAATGATATGACCCAAATATTTTAATTCACTTCTGCAAAATTTTGATTTTTCCCTATTAATTTTCAGGTTAGCTTTTCTTAATTTCTCTAAAACTTTTTCTAACAAGGACAAATGTTCTTCAAATGTCTCGCTAATAAGTACTATATCATCCAAATAACAAAAGCATTTCTCTCCTATCTCTTCTCTTAATATAGTATCAACTAATCTTTGAAACGAGGCTGGTGCGTTATGGATTCCAAAAGGCATAACTCGAAACTGATACAATCCTCTACCAGGTACGGTAAATGCTGTTTTTTCTTTACTTGCTTCATCTAATGGAACTTGCCAATACCCATTTTTCAAATCTATTGTACTGATATACCTAGCATGTCGTAATTTACTCAACACATGTCCAATGTATGGCAAAGGATAACTGTCTCTTTTAGTACAATTGTTTACTTTTCTGAAATCTACGCAGAACCTCCATGTTCTATCTGGTTTCTTTACCATAACTACCGGAGACGACCAAGGTGAATTTGAAGGCTCTATAACTTTTTCCAATAACATTTTATCTATTTCCGCGTGTATAACTTTTTCCAAAATGGGTGATACTGGATAATATCTTTGTTTTATAGGTTTTGCATCGCCTGTATCAATAACATGAGAAATCAAGTCTGTAAGTCCAGTACACTGATCAAATTTCTGTAACTGATTTTCCAAAAACATATTCAATCTGTCCCTTTCCTGAGGTGTAGGTAAAGTAAGAATATTATGTAGTTGATCTTCTTCTTTTAAATCTATAGCCTTAACAAATTGAAAAATTTTTGCTGGTTCATCTTTGAAATACCAAGTCCCATCTTGCAAATCTACTACTAACCCAATTTGTTTCAAAACGTCCATGCCCAGAATCATATCTACTGCTAAATTTGGCATAATTTTACATTTTATCTGAAAGATCCTGTCCTGCAATTTCATCTCAAAAGTTCTCTCTCCTGTTATAGAACTATAAGTTTTATCTGCTAGTTGCACCACCCTAACTTCAGATTCTTCTACTGCTAAATCTAACATTTTACACAAAAAATCACCCTTCTCTCCCACATAAGTTTTATCTGAACCGGAATCTATTAAAGCAATAAATGTAATATCCTCCAGCAAAATTTCAACAAAACATCTATCTCCATTAACTAAATCTGTAGGATTTATATTTAACATCACACAAGCCTGATTTTTAGTTAATTGTCATAAGGAATTTGTAGGCCTAACTTTTCTTTCTTGGGGCATCCTACAATCAATAAACCTATGTCCAAGCTTATTACAATTATAACATTTAATCGTAGCGCGTGGAGTAACTCTACGAGGTGCTTTACACTCGAACTGCCTATGTCCTGTTTTATCACAGTTCCAACATCGCTGGTTATTTGAAAAACGCAAAGTGGTGTTTTTACCATTATCCCTCGACTCATCCTGTCTTTCTTTATTTTCTATTACTTTAACCATTCTAGAATCATTTACAGGACTTGAATTCCGTTCCTTATCCCACGTCTTTGCAGAAAAACTAACATGGGGTTTCTTTTGTAACTCGGACGATGGAAGTTCCTGTTTTCCCTGAATTCCTAGCGCTGTATGAACTGAAGGTATAACAACTTGTCTCTGAGGTTTATAAGCCGTTTCTTTAATTGTAGCTCTAACCTGCGTTGGAGGAGGAATATATCTCTCAGAATCTAACAATATTTGTTCATACTGTCTACCTACACGTATTAAATCTGTTATAGTTTGAATCTCTGCAGGTCTAAGGTACAATTTTACATCAGGACGCAAATTTTTGATAACAGTCTTCATCATTTGTTGAGGACTCATTGGAGTACTCAGCCTCCTCATTAACGTTTGAATAGCATTAACATAATCAAAAATCGATTCTTTGGGACCTTGCGTTCTCTGTCTAATCTCATCCAAAAGCGAATCTTCCTCATCAATAGGCAAATAATATTCTCTAAATTCTTTCAAAAAAGCTTCCCATGTAGGCCAATCTGTTAATCTGTTCCTGTACCAAAGTAAAGCTGAATCTTGTAAAATTTCGGGTAATACTGACAATAACTCTACACCCTGTAACTTAGAACTTTGTTTTAAATCTTCCAATCTCTCCAAAAATAAGTAAATACTATCCCCAGGTTTGAATTTAATGTTCCATTTACGAACCAGATCCAAAGTATTTGGTTTATGTGGCTCTAACTGAATTGTAAACGATGGTACTACTGGTACAACTTCTTCTGAATCAGCTACCGCCATGGCCTTCCTACGCATTAACTTAACCCATGTATACACTACATCTCCATATGAATCTTGTGGTACCGTTATATTATGTTCAACTAAATCTTCTTCCAAAACTTCCTGACTCAGAGCAAAAGCCGTAATTAACACTTGAAATGACTGAGGGTTCTTACGGGCATAATCTAACAAGCGTTGTCTTAACTCATCCCTTGTACCTGTGGTCGGTAACTTTACTCTATCACATTCTGCCTCTAAATCCGCCTTCCTCAACTTCCTAATAGCTTGGGTTAGCTCAGCTGCTCTTATTTGTGCATACGGATCAACATAAGTAGCCATATTTATATATTAACAATACCACTGGAAAAAAAAGATTAGAACACACAATAGTTCAGTCGTCTGTCTTAGTCATCTATAGAAGTCCTTACTTGTCAATAGTCATTATTCTTTTCCCAAAAATATGTTATTATTATTATTATTATTATTTGTTTTTGAGAATAAATTTCAGTTATACTAACCTAACTCCCAAAATTCTTTTAACCCTATCTCGCCTCACGTTAGGATATCAAACTATCACTGCCTCACGCTATGGGCTATCATAATATGGAACTTCAACTGAATAAAGGTTTCTTTTTTTTTTTTTTTTTTTTTTTTTTTTTTTAACAATTTTAACTAAATTAAGTTGCAACAATTAGCAATACTGTTTTGTTTTAACACTACTCAGCCCCACGATATGGGCTATCAAAATCTGTGATTTTAACACAACTCGCCCCACGGTATGGGCGCCAAAATTTTGAAGGGGACTTCACGTTAACTTTGCTTTAAGTAACAACGACCGTAATTTATTTAATATATTATTTTCTTTCTTTTTTTCAACAATAACAATCTTATATACAATAAATTACATTTACACTACATTAACCATTCAACACTTTTATTGGTAGGATAATATTTGATTATTCAAGGTTAGTATACCCAATTTTAACTATATAAGTACGTTCTCTGTTCAACAATAACAAATCCTTAATTAATTACTTTAATTTTCTTTCTTTTTTTTTCAGGTATCTACTAGAACGTCTTCTTCTAATTTACTACTGACTTGTGTAGTCATTTACATTTGCAACTTCAGGATAGTTCAATATATATATTATACTGGGTGTTTTTTTTTCTTGAATAAATAAAGGTTTTCAATTCCTAATCCAGTCCTTACTCTACAGATTACACTCAATAATCCCACCTATGTCTCCTACATTAGTCTATTTGTCAGCTTAGTCCATGAAGAATTGTATTTAAAGATAAATAGAAAAGACAGTCTCATGAAGAAAGAAATAGAAGTTTAGGCCTATACCCACAGAGTGACTGTGGCGATAGACCACCGATACAGGAGCGACGTCTAGATCTTGAGTTACAAACAATCTGACTCCTCTCCTGCAACCGGGAAAATATTAATGGGCCGCAAACAAAAATAAAATTTTGTAAATCGATGTCAGAGGTCCCTGACACTCTCTCCTAGAGGCACGTGGGGCCGTTGTTCGCCTCCAACATCGATGGCTTTCACAATCTCTCATAAATTTCTTTTCTTTATATGTTACTGGTATAGGCCTTGTCTACTACCAGATTTTATCTGTTTGATTCGGGATACTTCCGGCGTTCCCTCACCTCACCCTTACAATCTCTAGTACTTGCTAATAAACTACTTATCATCAGTACACTACTCGCAATTTCCTATTCTCCTCTTTCTAACCTAACCAATCATTTGTTGTTATCTTTCAACTCACTCTCCTCTTTCTAACCTGACCAGTCATCAGCTATTATCTTTTAACCCCTTTCTTTCTTTAAGTAGAGTTCCCTTCAGCTTATACCATTGATTTAATTCACTCGGTGGTTATTCTAGTTTTCCTACTTCTTACGTTACTACTCTTTAGCATGGGCACCCAATCTTCTTTTGTCTCTAAATTCCCTAGAATTCTAACTGAAACTAATTCACGCCCAGATTAGTAAGCTTCTCTATAACCCCTTTAGTGACTTCTACTTCTACCCTAACATGTAAATTTTCCAATGGTACACACCTAATGCACTACCACTCGTAGGCCTTCTTTTGCCCTTCAATCTTTCCACTTCTTATCCCCCTCTACCATATTCCATACACCTTCGCTTGTAGATAAATCTCTATAAAAAAACATAACTTAACATTACAGGCCAGCATGAAATCTATTTATAGATAGTCACCCGTCACCTGAAAGAAACCCAAGAGGGAGAGGCCCTCGTAAGAAGTACTAAGCATGCCCCTTAATTACCTTTCTTCCTTACTCCCCTCGCGTCCTGTCTCAAAAATAACAAAGTTTATATGAGCATCACCAATTGCCCCTAGCTATGTATTCATTCGTGGGACAATTACCCAAAAAAACTTGAAGTGAAGAGATATATCTTTGGCATTCAGTTGTTAGGCTCTAGACTGCTCTTTTATAATTAATTTAGACCAAAAATAGAAAATAGTTGGATTACTGGATTTCATCACTTTACTTCTAGAATTCTCACTTCTAGGTTTCTATTCTATTCTATTCTATTATTCCATACGGTGTCTAATCGCCATACATGACTTAGAAACCATCCTTAAAAAAAAAGGATATCTCAATTTTCTCACTCCCCAAACAATAAGAAAAAAAAGTCTAGACGACTATACTCAACCAGTGATGTCCAACTTATCCTCCGATCCTGAGTTGTCTTCCATTACTTCCTGATGTCCATATCTGCTCTTATTCAGAGCGAGCAGTCACGACTCACTCTCACAGCTGATGTTCGCTGTAGCGGTGTCTCGTACTGGCCGACTTGGTGTATTCTTCTGATTAATGACTATCTCCATATAGCCGTGTCAAGGAAGTTCACAACCAGAATTTCCTTTTGATGAAAGTCTGACACACCATTATGCCAGAACGCCTCTACCGCTGTTACCCATCCCAATCTCGTCTTCTCCCTTCTGCCTTTTCGACTTCTCTGTCTCGTGGTCAGGCACGTACTACTAACCGTCTTTCAGGTTCCGCACGTCTCCCTCGTCGATTCACCGTCGACGCATGCGCACCTCTCCTTTTCTGTAATTCAAATAAAATTCAGGGCAGTATCGATAATCATAAAAATGTTCAATATCGATTAGTTGCGGTCCCCCAACCCTTCCTTTGTTTAGGAATGGTCTCCTATCGTTGATTATGCACGTCGCTATTTGCGTCGTTACAATTCTAGTCCTGCAATTGAATTTCACTTAACCATAAGTAAGCTTATACAATAAGTTATGGGCCCGCATGCTTGAAAGACTACACTAGCGATGCGCAAAGCACTTTTGTGACAGAAAGTCTCAATAAAGAACAAATTCAATAGACGGGCCAAAATTAATTTGGTAAATTTTAGATGGCAGGACTGTTGTGGAAATGTGCTTCTACCTGTAAAAGCTTCTCGAAATCTGTCATCACTCATCAGTAAGCTAAATTTCCAGATGGCATTCTATGCTGATTCCAAATTTTGTTTGAAAAAATGCAAATACCGCATGATCTTTGCAGTTATGCGATAAAAAATTTGTAACATTTGGTTTCAAATAAATTTGTATAAATGAAATTATGAGTTATCTTTAACTGTATGTGCATACCATTAAATCATTGCTTTCATTCGAGGATAACTTCTGAGATATTTTGCATAATTTGTTTCTTGCCGGCGCGGTGGTAGTAAAATTTTATGTAAAAAAATAAACTACTGCGATACTTCATGTTTTCCTCTTTCTTATTAAAAAAACTAATTTGGACTCCGGTTGCGGTCCGCATGGAAGCAATCCGAAAGGCCGCATCTGGCATGCAAGCTGTGCTTTGTCCACCACTGGACTACACAAATAGAGCATTATGGAAATAAGGAAAACTCAGCACAGAAAGGTCTCACAAGTGAAGTGGTTGATTCAGATCTCACACAGGTCTATGTCGTAAATATTTAGAATAAAACTAACTGAAGAAGGAGATAGGATGACAAGAAACAATATGGCTGGCGTCCTTGAGGTAGCATGTTACTCATAAACTGTCGTGATGATAAAACAACAAACAGGTACACATCAACGACCTTACTGAACTTTTATATTATTTTTTACTTCTCAGATATGTTCTCAGGAAAGAAGTATCATATCTTGTGCCCTCCGTACTACGCGTGTCAGATACACACGTCTGTCTCCGAACTCGAACCACTTGTATCATCCGTGCAATCTTGTTATCAAGCATGGGCTGTGACTTACCTAGGAGTACGATTGCTTTGTCAATGTACCCAACTTGTTTACTCTCTGAAACATGCTTCCAAGCTTGGTAAAAAGAAATCAACGAAGATCCATACTTCGAAATATGCCTTCATCACATTTCAGATGTTTGCCCATAAAGTAAAAATAAATTTGTATTTTCGTTTTCCATTATCTGAGTACCTTCAGTCGACAAGTTTATGCTTACAAACTGCATCGTGATTCTTACAAGGGGATATTCAAACCATTTACAAATTTACCTTGTCAGAACAGATATGCTTTAATGGGGCTAGATATATAATAAATTAAGCCTATACCGTGGGTAACTTCCCAGACTTTTTCGAATACGAGACTCCTTTTTGGAGAATAAATGTTTATTACAGTTTCATCTCATGTTTTTGGTTTGAGTAATTACCATTTCTTACAAATCTGGCACGCATATTTCAACAATGGGACACTTTCATGTTACCATGACGTTTGGCTGTACATTTCAAGTTGTAGAATGGGAGAATTTCCCATTTGGGACAGTGTTGATAATGGTACAAATAAGTTCATCTTCCCAAAATGTACTGTTCGATTGATCTATTAACTGCTTCAATGTCCCCACATAGAGTCGACGATCATAAAATAAAAAATGCAGAGCCTATTGTTCATCATCATCCGTAAAAGCAAGCTATTTTACTAAAATTTTCCTCAGTGATTTAACAATTATCTTCCACCCTTACAGTGGGCTTCAGCAGTTAAAAGTTATTTGACCATGCGCAATATATACTGCTTTCATATCTACATAAAATAGGAATTCCGTTACTAGTAAACGTGGAGAATAAACACAGGAATAGACTGATATTAAAAAGTACTTCATAAGTAATTACATGAAATTAAAATAGTCACAATAATATTACGCTTCCTAAAAATAATTTTAACAGGATATACGAGTGACAAATTTTGTGTGCTGAACTGATGTAACAAAGTGCCAGAATGCTTTTGTTTAATAAACGATAATTGCATTTACGATATACAGAAAATAAGTCACTTTTCTAATCGATTTCCAAGTTAAGCTCCAGATCGATTTACGGAAGAACTAAGTTCTTTTTTATAAGTATATGTGAAGGAATTTGTCAAATATAACTGAATTGCAACTTCCAAAGCCGTATATGAACATTGTAAAACTATATGCTGATTTGCATTGTAAAATTCTTTCTAATATATTACCATAAAGTAGGCACTAAGTTGGGCATACTCCGGTACCGGTCAACCGATTTGGTCCAATATCAACAGACTTTTTTCCCATGGACGCTATAAAGGAGAATGCAGAGTTGGCGTATTTGAGTTGTAACACATACAGACACACGGACAGACAGACGAACAGACATTTTCCCGTCCCCACAGAATATTATAAAGTACCTTTCTGGCATTTAACAATAATAATAACAATTATAATAAAATTATGGTAATTAGTCTTTATTCTTTCAGAATTTTAATCGCTACTCCCCTCAGGTGAAATGCGTGGAAAACTATGGTGAAGAAAGATAGTCTACTATAATAGGTGCATGCAAGACGTTAACAAACACAAATAAATAAATAAATGAAATTGCTGATTTCCAAAATACCCCAAATGAGGCTCAGATTTCTTCACAAGATCTAAATCTTTTCGCTGCCCGCAAGAATATTTTTCCGTCCTTTTCTTGGAATCATCAATTGAGCTAAAAGAAATAATGTAAGTTTATTGTGAAAGAAGAACTTTTAATGTGTAAATGTATAATATTTTAATTCAATTATAAAATGTGTAAAATAGCGAAACAAGCCTAACAGAGAAATGGAAGAGAAACTAGGAAGTGGTAGATTCTATACTTGATCCAAGATGTGTACGGAGCAAAAGTAAACAACCTAGTATGAAAGTAAAAAGCACAGTTCACAAGAGTTTGTTTTTGAGAATGTTTAATCGATTACATATAGTAAAGTCAATTAAACTTTCTTTTTTATATGAAGCACCAAGGGTCCCGGGTTGGATTCCCAACTCTGCCAAGTGATTTTTGTCTTTGATTTTGGTTTAATTTTGAGCGGTGACTTGACACCTCCTGTCGATCTATTCTTTTAGGAATTTGAAAACCATACTTGAAACTACCGGTACTTCCACGGATGACGCCACTTTCACTCCTACATCTTTTCACATACACTTAAGAGTTTTCTGTTAATGTTTTGTATATATTTACAATCTGTATCTTCTTACCGCTTAACAAACTTTTTTCTCTCATGTTTCTTTATTGGTGACGTGAGTCCTGGCTCGCAATTTTCTTCTATAATACAAATTATATTAGAGACTATACCAATTACTTTTACTTACAACGTGGTGTACCTCCACGCATTATGTAAATTAAAAGTACAACGAATTAATTAATTATATTATGAAATACGACTTATATTTAGTAACTTATGTCACTTGTTTTTCTTCAGAATCAACCAATGTGTCAAGGCAATGATAAAAATAAACGAATCTTGTTTGATAGATGTAGGCTATGTTGAAAAACATGTACGATATAAATACGAAAGCAAGCAATTCACTTAACAGAATTTATGTTTTCATTATTAGGCTATATAAGATATAAATAATTGTACGAGGTATGTGGAATGGATGTAAACATCTGACTGAGCTTCTCGCACTATCGTGTAGCATGCGCTGGTGTGATTAACCAATGAAACGACAGGACACAGTTACTCAAGGCAAGTCTGTTGTTTACTTTTGCTCCGTACACATCTTGGATTAAGTATAGTACAATTTTGTGGTAAGATACCTGGTGTTGTCTCTAGCCCAGTTGGCTGGGACAATCCTCCCAATAATAATAATAATAATGTTTTATTTTGCCTGGCAGAGTTAAGGCCATAGGGCCTTATCTTCCACTCAACCAGGATAAAGACAAAATACATTAAAAGGAATTTACAAAAAACAAATACAATAGATATCATACATAATACAAAATGTTAAAAATAAAATAATAATACAATATTGAAGTACCTATATTAAAACATAAGACAAAAATGCGTCCAATAATATGCCGAGAAAACAAATTGAATTAAAGAATTATATTATAATTGGATGTGTGTATAATTATAATATTATACTATAATATACACAAAAATTGAAACTTAAAACTAAGAAATTAACAAATAAAAGCAATATAGGCTAAGTGCCATGAAAATCGTGTACAATATAAATTTACCTAGGCTAGATAACGAGACATTCATTCTAGTTATCAGTTATCTAGTTATCAGTTATAATTATGGTCAGAAGTACTAATAGAATCTAGTGAAAATTCTCAGTTTTAGTGTAATTTTTGTCTCTCCTAAATTTGCCGTTTTTCCAGAAAGCTGGTTTTGAAAATCTAATTTAAGCAAGAGATTTGCTCCGGGTCTATGTCTTACATATTTCCCTTAGAAATCATAATATGATATTTTATACCCACATCGACATGTTTCTTCCTCTAAAGACAACGACGCAAACCGTATCCATTAGGCGAGGATGACGGAACATAATATATACGAGCGAGACCTGATATTATCATCACAAGGGCTAGGATTTATATGCCCTATCAAATAGCTTTATTATGTAGGCTACATACATGTGGATTAAATTTTTAAAATATAGGGATTAAAACATACGTAAAATGCCCCCAAAACAATGGAACGCAGATTGTTCTGTTTGTGTATGATTTTAAACAAACAATGTAGGCTACTACCATATTGAACTACGTTATTGATTAAAAATGACAAGGAACAAAAAGGAACTTAACCTTACTTAACCTTAAAAATTACCTCCTTAAGACAGGTGGCTGTCAGTTGTATTTAAACAAGCCTAACAACAGCCGGATAAAAAGCCATGTCAAGTGGTCCTTTGCTTCGATCTGCTGTCCAAAATATCTTCATAATTTTAGCAAATTAAACAACATGGATTGCACTAAGCAGAAAAGATTAAAGCTGCCGGTTAATTCCTATAAGATCACATGCTAGAGTCGGGAATTTAATACTCATGGAGCCATATCATTTATGCTTTAAAGAATGATGAAATATGAACAATACTTTAAATAAATTTGTTGTTTTATGTAAAATTAACTATATTTCCTCATTATCCTCCTCCTTTTCTCTCAGTTTAACCTCTCTCATTTGTAGAAACGTTTATGCGGCTCACGTCACCCGGATCTTCCAGCATACCTTTTGATCAAATAAGGACATGGAAGGCCTCTTCGGAAGAGTGATCAACCCAATCCCAGGGGATAGGACCAGACGCACCAATCGCACAAACACTCAAGTCGAACAGGGCGCGGAAGGGATGTACATGAAAGCGACTTCCAAATTATGTTCGGGGACCACAAAGGCCTAAAGTTATCCGACATTCATCTCACAGGAGGGGAAAGCCCCGAAAAAAACTACCGGAAATCAAACCCGGGCCCGCTGGAACGCATCCTCTGTGCCACAGCAGTGGATAACTATATTTCCTTAAATATGTAGTATTATGGACTGACGGTAGGAGTATGAAGAAATGTGAAAAATTTTAATAAAGTCGCTACAGGCATGCCGCTTAATGTGATCACTTCGGGATGCGACCAATAACTTGTAATATTAACCAATTGATAACAGTAGCCGAAAGAATTAAATGAAGGTTCTTTAGTAATACGTAAGATTATACACTACAAAAAACAGAATTAAAGGCTATTTATTTATACACACAAGATAATACGTAAGTGTTAATCATTGAACCACTCATAATACAGTGTTAGACTGCAATCAGCTATTTTTGTAGTCTGGGGTTTTTTTGGGGGGGGGGGTTTAATGACCTGTGATGAACAGTGCTTAGCAAAACATCTAACGCCTCTCTGCTCAAGTTTTTTTTCATTTTACACTAACCATCACTGCATGTCAACACTGTAATCTTCACATATCAAAAGCAAAAGCTAAACTGAGGGATGGAACATGTTTTATTGCTTAAAACAGAAAGTTAGGGAATACCACCCCTTGAACAGGCCATCCTGTAAGCCGGGAACAGTACTTGGAAATAAAGTCGCAAAAAGGAATATGTAATAACATAAACTGAATATTTATCACAATAAACAGCATTTTTTTTCAATGTATCGGTATTAATCCGTACGGGACTTCTTTTAAGTGATAACATTATCCGCGATTACATTAAGCGGCGTTCACTGCATTACGATTAGTAAAGACACGGTACTTCTTAAAAACTTCAGTGGTAAATAGTCCGACATATTGCAGTGATCGAATGAGCATCAAATGTAAAGACCAGCTTGTAACTAGTGGGAAAAGTATACATTTAATACTGAATGTGTGAAATGTAACGGCACATAATATCAATGTTGTTACATTCTCTGAAAATGATTCCACTACCGATACAGCAAAGTGTCCAATTTGAAAACAATCAATCCAAGTAAAATATTTAGATGAAACTAAGCGTTGGGATAATCGCATTAGCTTCTTCATTTCAAAACTACGAAAATCAAATATAGGATAGGACAAGGATTAGCCTAAGCACGTCAGCCACTTGCGGTCCACTGTGCCTACCTCCGGGAATGGAATGATGTGCATGCCCAACGGACCCGTCAACAGACTCCCACGGAACTGCCCTGAACCCAGCAGGTACCTATACCATTCCACGTGGGTACTGCCTTGGTTTTTTTTTTCTTCTTTCTTTCTTTCTTTCTTCCCCTCGGCGAGGATGAAACCAGAGCCCCCAGGTTTGCGGCACACCATCCAACAACTTCCAACAACAGCATGACCACAAGCGACGGGGCAGGACGGGAGAGCCCCACAGCAGGTGCTGCAGTGGAGGCCTACCGGAAACTTAGCAAGGGAACGGGATGATGAGGGGGGAGTGAAGGATGAAGTGGAGAGTGCTGGTGGAATGAATGGAGGAAACGGGAGGACCTAGAGAAAAAAAATCCGCGCCACCGCCTCGTCCACCACGAATGACACCCAGGATTTGAACCTTGGACATCTTACGTGCCAGGTCCACTCGCTGTGCATCAGCCACCGCGATGGCATAAAGCTATATATATATATATATATATATAGTTTATTCGATTAAAAATGTTATGCCAAGTACAGCATTAATAATTCTTATATTATGCAACAAGCGATAATGCCATTCAGTAAGACGCGAATATGATGACGACATGAGCATAGCACGTTCCATAATTTTCATACAATCGTTTTAATTACCAATATAGGCATCTGGACTAGATAATATTTAAAGTGTTAGTTTGACGATGTTGGTAAGTTTTTAATGACATAAGTATTGTTGTATTGTATTCTTATCTTTTACATAGACGATATCTATTGCATTATTGTAATTGCTCACTGATCAATAAAGTTATTATTATTATTATTGTTATTATTATTATTGTTGTTATTATTATTATTATTATTATTATTATTATTATTATTATTATTATTATTATTATTATTATTATTATTATTATTATTATAGTGTCTCAAGATACATTGAAAATTTTAGATGTAAATAAAATGTGGCTTTGAAAGTAAATAAACAAATCCCATTTAGTAATCACTACCTGTGTGTATTTCTAAAACTATTTCTGTTGTATCTTTGGTAAGACGAAGAACAGATACATGCAACGATATCTGCGCCCTCCTCACATTGAAGATAGGTGGAGGGAGAAGAGTTTTGCGTGGTAGCAGCACCGCCACTGCACAGCATATATACGCCTAATTTGCTATGATTCGCATGCATGTCTCTAGCTGGAGACCCCAAGACACGCATTCAGCTACTTGCGCCTTTCTGCAGAATACCACATGCTACAATATCACGTTATAACGAAATTAAATATACTAATGCTTCTGTTCTAGAAGATAATACACAATGTCAATGTCTTAATTAAACTCAGGCTTATGCAATGCTTTGGTAAAACCATATTAGGGGAGATTTCCAACCTAGTTTCTCATACGACCTTAAGATTGCATCAATTCTGCAGTAGAAAAATAACCGCTACGAAAACTGAAAATTCGTCGTTTATCACAAGCTTTTGTTGCTTAAAGAAAAGTGTATCACCCTTAGCACTTCATCTCATAACTCACTTACTCGTCTAGAACTCATTACGAAAATATTTTCAAAGGTAAACACTTGAGCAATTAGCTGGAGTAAACTATCTAATGATGAAAGATGGAAACTTGGCCTATACAAACATAGTAAACTGCTCTATGTCCCATTTTTTAACTTTGTATTCAATCAGGTATATACACAAAATCCTAAAATATATTCACTTCATACAATAACCTATTAACCACAAAGGAAACACGACGTGGAGAAGTATCTAATTTTCTGGTTTCCCAACACAACCTTTTACACTAACAAAATAGACAATAATCAGGGGCTTAATGAACAAATTTTGAGTAAAATGTTTCTAAACATCAGCATTTTCATCATTTGTATCAGTGTCTTGCAGTTTATCTTCTATCTTTCTTTGCTACCTTCGGACACCAATTCCTTTTTTTATAGACAAGAAGTAGATCCACCTCATTTTTCTAACATTTTATTATTTTATCCTTTATTAGATCAATATCATTATTATAGTTAGTTTCTTATTCTACCTAGGTATGAACAGAAAGTACATGGATAAAAATAAAACTTTTCATTGCAGAAACTCTTCGCCTGACCTACCAACTTTGAAAGTTAACTAATGCCCTCATTTTATATGCTTATGAGCAGATGTGTCAAACATGCGGCCCCCTAAAGTTTTAGGTAAATTCTACAATATGCATACCAAAAACTTTAGTGTAAAATTAATTTTCCTAAAACTAGATTTTCTATCAACACAGAAGACAATTGTCTCATAAAATACTGGTAGGCCTATACAGCGCAGTGCCCGAACAATGCATTGTTTGCCAAGAAGCAATATGCTCAAAACAATAACAAGAACCATATTTTGAAATTCGTAAAGAAAACAGTGAATCAACATCAGCTTTCTACTTTGATTAGAGGTATTTTTATTTATTTATTTATTTAGAAAATAATCTTGTAGAGCACACGGCTATAAGATTCGTTACACAAAAGAGAATCATACATAATTACTCATTGCTAAAAAAAAGCTCATCACTGTTATATGGACAGATATCACTTAAAATAATCTTAACATGCTTCCTAAACCGTTTGACATTAGAGGTATGGGCAGTGAATTTGAGGACTTGCCATGCTATCAAGAAGTTCGCTGGCTATTTTGTCACCAAGTTTTTAAACGCTTTTGGCCCCTTCAAGAAGAAATTAAAGTTTTCTTAGAAATAAAAGACGAATCACCTGATAAGCTACATGACGATAGTAATTAGGTTTAAAGATCGGATATTCATAGTAGATATTGCAGGGTATTTCAATTACTTAAATTTAAGATTACAAGGGAAAGATCAACTTGTATTTTCGTTATATGAAAATATTGAGGTTTTTCAATTAAAACTCAGGCCTTGAGAAAGCAACTAGTAAGCGGCAGCTTAATTAATTTTCCTACCTATCAGGATTTTCAAGATTCCCACATTGCTTCTGAATTCAGTCATTATGCTTCAACATAAGAGTTAATTAATGAATATAAGTCTAATGCCCGAGTGCACCATTCTCCGATTCTCTCAGCTGTCTCGTAACCGGCTAAAAGTAATATCGGGGCATTCCAAGATAACCTGTGCACCACTGATACAATACCGTGGTTTCCAAACGCTCGAATATATCACGGTTACTCTGCTACGAATCCATTCTCATTGATGGTTTCTTCCATGGCCGCTAGATTCTCTCTCTCTCTCTCTCTCTCTCTCTCTCTCTCTCTCTCTCTCTCTCTCTCTCTCTCTCTCTCTGCACGTCTGCTAGTCACGGTGGCTCGCGTAGGCTATTGGTTTTCCAAATTTAATTTATTTGTTGCCTTATTAGTCAATAAAAAGATGTTCATAAGGATAAAAGGGAATTTTATATTGCGTATATATGTCGTCTGAATTCAAACTTTGAATTCAAGCACCATGGATACTGTTCCAATCGTGAAATGAGTTGGTTACGCCTACTACTGGTTTGGTTGAGGTGAGAAAGGAAGGCCATTTCAATCGATGTTACAGCACAGTATTTGCAAAGATATGTACCATCGTTCATTCTTCAAATATATCCCACCTGTCTGTACATTTCAATAAAATAACATTGATGTTTCAAAGAATAATTCTCACACGTGTGCAATCCAAGGCAAAGCAACACCACGAAATCTCTGTTCTGAGTTCGACAAAGCCTCGCTTTTATTCCCGTACGACTAGTAGAAATTTTAGGTGCAAAGTCATGTGCATAGCCATGAAAGGGCTGTTATAATTATGTTCGTGTACGTCAGTATGATAAATTGATTACATAAGCTATATACCGATACACAGGCTACATCGTGATGCATGCAGCCATTCACTTAAATTTGGCCTAGGACCACTGGTTTTCCGTTTTTCATTTATTTGTTGCCTTATTGTTCAGTAATAAATATTCATAATGATAAAATATTGCATATATGTCGTCGTCT
Source organism: Ectobius pallidus (assembly GCA_964059195.1). Taxonomy (NCBI): domain Eukaryota; kingdom Metazoa; phylum Arthropoda; class Insecta; order Blattodea; family Ectobiidae; genus Ectobius; species Ectobius pallidus. The sequence continues at coordinate 21,896,580 of CAXKWD010000008.1, forward strand.
GAATTCAAACTTTGAATTCAAGCACCATAGATGTTGCCTAGATGTTGGTTGAGGTGAGAAAGGAAGGTAATTTCAATCGATGTTACAACACAGTATTTGCAGAGATATGTACCATAGTTCATTCTTCAAATAGATCCCACCTGTCTCTCATTATTCATTACATTCAATTAGCTATTGGCCCAGATTTCGAAAATATGATACGTTATGCGGATCTCCATCTTGGAAAGAAAACAGCGGTTTTCTCACTTTACAACACCTTCACGGCCGGTTTGCATCTTACCGCGGTAAAAGTCGAAACCGAGCACGGTGCAACGAAAGTATGACTCTACCGGGGTAAACTAAGCAACTTTACCGCGGTATTCTGAATACCGAGGTTGGTGCACATTTTCAATGAACTGTATTTAAAATGTATTGATTGTAATACACATAGCATCAAATGGCAAGAATTATATAATAGTTTTTTATTCTACAATGTGTTAAAATTTAAAAGACAGGTCTTTGCTTAAAAAAAAAATACTTAAATTTTGTACGAAAAAATAATTATATTTTCATTTCGGCATGCGGTGCTTGAACTTAAATTTATGAAGTCGAGTAGGTCCTTAGTAAATGTTGAGTTTGACATGGCAGTTTAAGAGTATGCGAAATGAATATAGAAATTAGGGATTAACAATACCAAAATATTCATTTTTAAAATCTATATCTGTTATTCAGGATTTGTAACTTTAATCATGTATACGACTAAATGCAAAATTTGATTAAGCGGAAGGATGGGAATAGAAACATTTAATGATAAATAATGTAATAGATGCCGAGAAGAAGAAATATACATTAAAATAATTTCGTGAAAACGTGCACACGTACCGGTACCTGATTTTCCTCAATGTTATATAACTGATAAGCAGGCTTTAAAACTTAGTGCCCGATCAAATATGTTAACAGCAACCGTACTGTACAGACTTTGCTCGGCGTATGCCCTAGCTACCATATGCTAGTTCACGTGATAGTAAACAAACCGAAATACAGATATAGGAAGACCACAAAATAACTTCTCATTATCTAAACTCACATTACAAGCAGGCAAAACGATACTTTCTCCTGTTTGTGTCCCTCCCAAATGTTTCAATATAATATGTTTGCGTTTTAGAATATTTTACTTTCGGCATGCCGAACATGTATTATAAATTTAAACACGCACAATGACAAGGTACACTGTTGACCAATTTGAGAGGCACCGTACCACAAGCGCATTCACATCTCGGTACTACTATCACCCTCCACCCCCTATACTTAGGTTGTTGGTAACCGGAATCAACTCCCTCTGTGGGTTCGGGCACTAAGTTTTAAAGCCTGCTGATAAGATAAGACATGAATCATGACCTGCGCGATAATGCCGCTTCGAAGTCACTCCACAAGCTCTTATTGCATATTTAAACCAATCTTCTTGTCTCTTCTTCTCAGTTATAGAGGTGGCAAAACATTTTGTAGTTGCAGGTTTCAACGAACAGATGAGTCATCTGAGAGAAGTCTTTTGTAATGTAACTGTATAACTTCAGAAGGCACTTCTGAACTTAAAGCATTACAAAAATTAAGAAACCAAAAAAGAACGCACACACAAAGCCAAATTTTATATTATTATTATTACTATTATTATTATTATTATTATTATTATTATTATTATTATTATTACTCAAGATCATTCGAAATAACTTCTGCATGAAAATATGCTTTATTTATTTATTTTAACTACCTAATAGTTGCCCGTTAGTATAAAGAAAGCTCAATTACCATTGTTAGCTCACTTTATGGTTTTATAAGTAGACTATGAAATTATCTCCATAAGTATCCGTAAAGCAATTAAAAATTACGTCACTGTGCTGCCATAACCACCAATGTGCAAAAATAAAAACTTCACGAATGGGTCACATTTGTTATTGTAGCATAACAAATAAAGCAGAACTTGTACTTTCATTGAAATGGAACTAACTGTTAGTAACCAAGGAAAGAAAATACATTGTTTCTGGTTCCTCCAGAACAAAGATTAATGTAAACAGATGCAAGCAATGCAGTGAAGTCAAAATCTGAATGACAAGTTGTCTGGAATGCGCATTTTTGAGGGAGCTCTGAATACACCAATGGATGTGACCTGCAAAAGACAGCTTAAATCAGTTTCAGGCTAAAGGTTCTGCATTAGTGGATTCGTCAGTAGGATGAGAGGTCATCCTCCTCCTGCATGTGCGTGTGACCCAGCACCAAGGTCGCTGTCCTCCTCCTTCACTAGCAGGCCCCCCTGAGGGCAAAACCCTGGTTCCAACCTCACAACCCTTTGACATGACATATGAGACACCCTCTAACCATACAATATCACCACTCCGTCTCGCTCGAACGTTTTCCTTGGTATGCAACACAGAATTGCGAATTCCTGGAACTTCTCACTTGCATTCTTCCCCTTTCTTTGTAAAATACAGGCCTACTCTTTCAAAGTAATTACCTTCCCGAATTTACAATAACAGGCTTTCTGCCTCTGGCTGCTCGCGAATTAACAACTGCAAGGCTTACATGAACTCCGGAAGGTCATATATAAGTCCCTTAAAAAAACGGGATATTATCTCACACATTCCATCAAAACTCTTATGATGTATGAGAATATTATAGGGAAAAAATTTCTCCGACACTGGGATTTGAACCCAGGACCTTTGGCTTAGCTCAGTTGGTTGAGGAGTGGCACGGATAGCCAAAGGTTCCAGTGTCGGAGGAATTTTTCTCCTATAATATTCTCATGTGATATCCAACAGAGACAATAATCTGTGGTTCATGAATACATAAAATATATCCATCTTATTATGATGCCAAAACCGAACATAACTTTACTTATGTCAGTCAATTGTTTACGGAATTGAGTTGCTGTGAATCATATTTTTAAAAATAAAAAATAAATTTTTCCCGCTTTCTCTAAGATTAATACTGGAAGGTTTTTAATGAAAATTTCATTGCTTATAAACTAAACTTATTTTTATATAAGCTATAATTGAGTCAGGAAGCAAAACTGATAACCCTTTAATAAAGTATATTAAGTTTATAAAAGTCGTATGATTTTTACATCTTTAGTGTTTTTGTAGTCTTCAGTTGCCCTTTTAGTAGAATAACTACATAGGAGCACAGCATTGCCTGCAGTCATCCAGCTGGTCACGCAGATAACTTTGGAACATAATCCCTTATCTCCTACAGAGAGTAATGGCTACAAGCAAATAGTTCGGTTAGGTCTTAATCCCAAGGTGTCAAGAACAGTTTTTACAGTAAATGATACACATTTTTCCATAAAAGACATTAGTAACAATAATATGACATAGGAAAATAACAATGAAGAATAAAATAAATCAGAACGAAATATAGGTCAGAAGGTAAGAGCTATTGCAAGAAAAAGACTACAGAGAAAAGAGGATAAAAGGAGAAAACAAGGCAGTGGGAAATATGTATTATCCATCCTTTTTCAGGAAATAATTGCTATTAAATTCATATTCGGCTTGCAGCCACTTCCAATCCAGGCGCGGTTCTACCTACAGGTCACAGGGTCACATCCCCACCTCCATCCATTTTGAATATAAACTGTACTGCATTTATAGCAACGAATAAAATAACGTAACATCTTTCTATTTCAAACTTCGCTGTTTTACTTCGCTTGTCAAGTTCGGCAACATAGCATGGGCCAAATTTCCGTCATGTCAGGCCGTCTCTCATCCCTTTAACATTTTCCCTTTCTACAGCTGATGGCATACAGGGAAGGGTTGTGGCAAGTTTAATTGGTACGGGGTCACAGTAATTTTGCGGCTTCACACGAATTGGCGCAGTCTGCGCTCTTGAAGTCTTCGAAGTCTTATGCATGACTGGATGCATATCCGCTAGATGGATGTCTTTAAAAGTTTCAATCCACAGCAAGCGAAGTTTATAAACATGTACTACTGATACAATCGCCATTATCTTTACTTTATTTACGCAGAATCATTGAAAATGAATGAAAAACCGTGCTCATTAGTAGTAAAATTACAAAACGTTTACTAAAAACTATTGCAGACACCACCTAAGCAAAAACTTGAGCGGACTCATCCAATACTAGATTCGTCCGCTAAAGACTTATTTTGCGTAGGCCTGCTTGATATATAAATAGATATTTCAATTAACCATAGAATCCTGTATACGTTAATTAAATTCTATTAAATATTTAAGCACAACTAGGTTACAGACAGAAATAATAAAATGAACACGTAAATAGCCGAATTATTCAACGACGGTTAACTAAAACAGAACGTATTTATCATCCTACCATCAAGCCAAAAGTTCGATACAGAAAAGGTTTATTTATTAATATTATTATTAAATCTAATAATAATAATAATAATAAAAGTATTATTTAAAATTTGTCCTAACTATCTCCAGTACAAATGGAAAAATTACAAGCTACATAGGCCTACTTTGTGTCAACAGATATCCAGACACATTGAAGTAGTACTTTCAAAACATTAGTTCCCATTTTAAACTTACTTGGAGAAAAAATAAACAAAAAAAGTTGTTGTAACAATAGTATACTGGCAATTATATCTTCCAACTAAAAAACTGAAGAAAAAATAATGCTCTAATGTAGTCCTTTAACGCTTCCATATTATGAATGATGACAGTGTATGTTAATAAGTTGAAGAAAGTGCATTTGTTTTACATTCCAAAAAAAACCACACACAGACAATAAGAAACACGTCTGGCATACTGACAATAGAACTGTTGTACCTGAGTACTAAGTGTCGGTCATCAACCACGACTTATAATAGTATGGATAAAGAAAGGTGGGAACTTGGGTCACAATTTAAGTTTCGGGATTAGCGTCTCACAACATACTTTAGCGTAAAAAGACTTAAATGGCTGAAAAAAGGGAACACGATTTAGACAGATTTCTTCAGATAAAGTAAACATTAAATTGAACAACGAAAAGTCAACTTACTTTCCATGTGGATGAAATAACGACAGCCTTTCATTATCATGCGCCCATTCAAGTTCTAGATACAATGAAACTTTTGGTATTTCTCCTCAACATCTTTATTACGCCTATTATTTCAAGAGCGAATACTTCACCACTTTTCCTACTGCTTGTTACCATCATATAACATCTATTAGTATAGTACATCTCAATTCCCATTTTAATAAGAGGCATAGTAAGTAATGGACCTTATGAAGGCCCTACTTATTGTACAATTTAATTTACATATTCGAACATTGGAAAAACAATTGTAAACCCATGGAAATACCAATAGAAGATATGATCTACACACGACATTTTGCCGCTGATCAAATAATAATGGCACAAGATTATGAAGATACTGAATTCATGACAAGGAAATTAATTTCAGAATATGAGAAGGATGGTTTGACAATCAACCAGGAAGAAACAAAATATATGTGCATGGGAGATATTTAACGTTAAATAATAAAGTTTATTATTAAAACACACATATAAACAAATGAATGATATGCTGTGAAATTCGCATATATTTTTATCCACAATAATATTATCTTATGTGACTGAATAGTTTACGATTGCTTAAAAGTGAATTCAACAGCTTAGCTAGATATCCAGTTTTCCTGGACACCTTTCAAAATGGGGAAAGTGCGAGTTGACTAGCTTAAACAAAATTAAAAAAAACATTAAAACAGAAATCAAATAATTCAAATAATCACAATATTTAATATTTCTTTTCACATTATCGGTACATAATTAAATATGTAATGTATACATGTGTTGACTGCATTATTATTATTGCTATTATAGATATTTATGTAGGAAATAGCGTCTGCAATCAAAATTCTGAAATATTATAATAATGATAATAACTTTATAATATTATTATTATTAAATTATATTATTAATATATTATTCCCCTCAATCGAACCTATTATTGGGATACCCGCAAGCTACCGTACTTTATTGTCAACTGTGATTTCCTTTGAGTATCAGTACTTATTATCTGGAAGTTTAAAGGGTGCTTTGTTTAAATTAAAACATTTTAAAGATTGGTCTTAAAAATAAAAATAAAAACAAGTATCGTGGATGGTTTATATTCTCAACAGTTCAGGATTATAGGAAGTAGATGCAGGTATGTTAAACTGTTGACCACCTACACAGGTAATATTCGTACCTACCTTTTTTATTGCACATTTACACAAAGCAGCCAACGGTTCTTCTGGATAGAAACGAATATAAATTAAAACTGAGTAAAGCATTTAAGTACATAAAAATAAAAGTACTTACATTTGTAAATATAAATATAGAATAGTGAGAAGAGGAGGGGAGAATGTAGCAAAATAATCATAAACCATGGCATTTTATAAAGCAACTGATGTCTCATTACTGTTTGTAGGGTCATATTTTACATGACGAAAACCTGTTATGAAAATCATAGCAGCACTCTACCCTGCGGTATATGCATACATCCAGGACCAGCTTTAAATTATCCGCGTGTGTGTGAGACAAGGAGAGTGAGCATGTATGTAGAAGAAGATCTCGGTTATTAGGAAAGTACGTGCGCCACAACGTGCCAAATCATGTGCTCATTTCTCAAATTCATGACGACTTTCCATTAATATAAACATGCACACATAACGCTCGTATCTTCATATTCAGCATCTGACCTATATTCCGAACAGACCTAGTAATATTCTTGTATAAATAAAGTGATTTGTACAGACAATTATCGATTACGTTGCCATTTTTACGAAACCACGAAACCACGAAAATCATAAGTGAATTAGATTCTGTAAACATGTGTTTAGGTATATTTTTAGATTTACAAAAAGGACTTGACATTGCAGATCATAATATTCTTCTGGCACAATTATATGCCGTAGGCATTAGAGGAAATGTTTCAAATTTATTCCGGTCATACTTCAATAATAAACCACAGGTTACAAAAAAGGTGATCCTCAGAAAATAAATAGGCCTATCGATGTACCTCAGGATACAGTATTTGGTCCCATTTTTTTTAAATATACATAAATGAACTCCTTAAAATTAATTTGAATATATTTAATAGCTCTATTTACTCATACGCTGATGACAAAGTTGTAATTTTTAGTGGTTCTTCGTGGAGTGAAACTTATGAAAATGTCAACAAAGGCATCAACCTCGTAAAATCGTGGATAGATTTTAATCTACTTTCCTTAAACGTTAAGAAAACTACTCTAATTCCTTTCTCTTCAACAATTACCGGTATGCAACAATTAAAATCATGTCACAATTTAAGCTTAAAAATACATAATTCAAGTTGCTGTATTAATAGCTGCCCTCGTCCCTCCTTAAGTGAATCAAATCAAGTTAAATCTCTAGGCATCATAATTGATCGGGATATGTACATTGTATATTTGTGCAATAGGTTACGTAAAATTATTTGTAATTTGTTATTCTCCGTTCATGTATTAACTTACATACAGTTTATTTAGCCCTAATTCATTATATTATTCAATATGGCATAAATGGATGGGGAGGAGTTGCAAAAACGATCCTCAGCCCTTCGCTTTGTCTTCAAAAACGCAAATATTCCTCCAGATTATTATTTTTTTAATTTAACGTATTCAGCATAGACCAAATTTACAAGTACATCCTATTAGGTTATTTTCATAAACATCGTGAAGGTAATGAATATAACACGCGAAGGAAAAAATTTTATTTATTAACTGAACCAAAAAAATTACAACTTCTGGAGTTAAGCTCTATTCAAGTTTCAGCCCAAGACTATTCAATTCATTCATTACCAACCATCCAGAATTAACTGGGTTAAACAACAAACAATTTAAGTCTATAATTATAATTGTATATTATAATCAAGTTACTTTTATCTCCTCACTTCTGTCATTACTACAACATTTCAAATATTAAACTTTAAAATATAGATATAATTGCTTTGTCTTATCTTAAAATCCGTTTAACAAAACATTTATATATTAGTATTGTATTTACTGTATTGGTGTAAATGTAACATGTTCTGACCTTAATGTAAACAGCATTAATTTATACTTTTCTATGTTTTTGGGGTACGCCGTAGCGTAGTGGTTGAGGCGCTGCACTACAAACCGGAAGGTCGCGGATTCGATCCCCGATGAGGTCATTGGAGTTTTTCAATTGGCCTAATCCTTCTGGTGGCACTATGGCCCTGGGGTCGACTCAGCCTCTAACAGAAATGAGTACTGGGAGCAATCCTGGGGTAAAGGCGGCCGGTGCGTAAGGCAGACAACCTTACCACCTTCATGGTCCGATTGTCTAAAAATCCGGGAGCCTCAACCTCCTGGAACCCTCTGGGCCTCCATGGCCTATAATAGGGAACACTTTACTTTTACTTTTTTCTATGTTTTTAAAAAAAAATTGTACTGAAAATCATTATTTTAGTCTAAGCTACTTCGTTGTATTGAACTGAACCGCTCCCAGACATAAGCTTTGCTAATTCGGGCGGCGTTCGAAATCACATTTGTATGTATTTTATATTGTAATTTGTAGCAAAAAAAAAACTGTTTGGGAGCAGTTGAAATTATTCTTATTTATATAGACAATATTCTTTCAAAATTGCAAAACAAGTTCATAGGCAATATATTTCACGTCTGAACAATTCCTATATACGTGTGTGTAACTTTGGTAACTACACACTATATGCTAACATCCGCATTCAAGAATGTTTTTTTTTTCAAAAATTTACGCTAACTGCAACCCTTAAAAAAGTTAATCTATATTATCAGTGAGTAGGCTATATATCTGAGTGCAGAAAAAAGGATCGTAACTAAAGCTCGGGTGGACTTAATGCAGCTGAAATGTAGATATGGTCATAGCAGCATGTAATATTCACATGGTGATGGGCAGCAATGCAGCCAATACATGGAACTGTCACCGGTAGCAGCAGAATCTGTCATCCCTACACCTACACAAAACATGACTCTAACTCTCCGACCATCTATCATTCCTATACATGACCACCTGGACATCCAAGACCCCAAGCAATCAAATACCGAGCAGACCAATTTCAATTACTCAAGCAATCAGATTGGAAGTTTACTTGAACTGTCGTGCCAAGCCAGAATAGCTATGTTTTGTGAATCTAGTAAAATGTTTTCATCTTTCTATATCCTTATGCTGTATTGCAAATACTTAAGTATAAAACGTAGGCCTATCACTTATTTTTGTAATATAATATACTATATATTCATTAAAGGTTTTTTTTTGACAGTAGGGATATTATCCTGGCTAAAAAAATATTCTAAATTTACTGGATGTACGGTAAATTTCAATCATACACTTATCCTTATGAATTCGTTTTTGTAAAAGTAATCCTAGAACTTCGATCTAAAGTTTAATAATTTCAAACAGATTTATTGTAGAGCGCAAGATTAAAAACAAACAAACAAATCACACAAAAACATAGGCTACACACACACACAAATATATTATATAAGTTTTCTCTATCAGCTCTACTTTTTTAGATCAGTTTTTCTTATCGTGCAGTCATCTACACGAAATGTGCAGATCATACTCCATTTTTGCCATTTTAAATCACATATACAAGGATTGACTTCTGCATATTTGCCCTATTGTCAGTCTGCGGCTAGTTAGTTACAGGAAAATCATCTATATTATATATACACTGCAGGGTATAGGGCCTAATATAGCCTATATATTTATCCCCTTCCTTCAACCAGTTCAATAACCCAATTCAAACTATATCTGAACAGATATAATTTTTTATTAAAACTTTAAGTTTAATGAGAATGTCATAGGAGAAAAATTCCTCCGACACTGGGACTTGAACCCAGGACCTTTGGCTATTCGCGCCAATGCTCTACCAACTGAGCTAAGCCGGAGTTCAATTCACAGCGCCGGATGGAACCTCTCTCCTATGATTGATTGCCCTAATGGTCTACCTCACAGACAGACAAGTTATGTCATATGCAGTACTGTGAGGCACACTAATTAGTGATTTTTGTGACCGGGCTCCCACTGTTATTGTACAGTTGACATTCAAGACAGATATATAAGCTTTCATGAACCACAGATTATTGTCTCTGTTGGACATTACATGAGAATGTTACAATATAGGCCTAGACGATGTATGGAACACTTTAAAATAGTATTGAAATTGTTGCTGAAACTTAGGAGCTATATAAATGTCAATATTCGCAAGGAATAAACCATTTATAAGTCCTCACTATATTTAATTTAAAATAATTATTAGTCTACCGCATAGTTTGGAACTTTGCTTTCAGATGGCTACTGATGGCTTCGATTCCTTTGTTTTGGTTTATTAATGTCAGTTTTGTACTGATACTAGCCTGTAACTGTCGCCGGTGAGAAGGGATTTTCTCCTGCATATCTACAGGTATGGGGCTTTCGCATTTATGCACACATAAATGGCATCTACCTAAGCCAGCTTCAAACCCACGAACTTCGAGCCAGAAAACTATCGCTTTGTCGACTGCTCCAATCCAGCTCGACGACCGCGATGCAATCTGGAATCGGCACTGTGAATTTAATTTAAGTTATACGTACATTTCAGAATTGCCATCTTTTTAGATTTATAAAGATCCATTAACTACATTCTTTTTTTTAAAATCACCACCATATCGTTTTTTGTCGTGTTTTTTTTTTCAGAGTCTGTAAGACATGGGATGCAGCAACACTTGATGAATGTATTTTAGTGCCTATTTAACAACTTAGGTGTGAAGAGTGGAATGCGCATTATAAAACCATGTTTTAGTGCACCAGTAAGACAAGCGTAAGCGATACTACCTAGGTACACTTTAACTACCGGTATTACTAAATGTGCGCAAATTTGTGGTCTCGAACTAAACCTGTGGTTCCTAGGTCAGTAAGTGTCTTTGTGACAAAGAGTAGAGAAACAATAATGGCATTGAACAAAACATTTCTTCAACCTAAGAATGCTTGACAAGTCAACCGACCCAAGGTTGTACAAAGCAAGACCACAAATTGTAACATGTCTTTAAGATCCAACACCGACTAACAGCTCGATAGAAGAAAAAAGGATTGATCAAATCGTACACTCACTCTGGTGACAAAGTTTACAGTAGATCACATATTTATAATAAACTATTCATAAACGACGCATTTAAAAAAATGAAATAATTTAATTACACAGGCATACAGATGTTTTGGTGCCGGGGTATTTGGAGCTGATTTCATATGAACTTGTTGCCTTGAATTCAAATATGACATTACTGTTTGCCTAGAAGTTTAAATTTCTAAGATGTAAACATTTTAGTGAAATATACTTACACTGGATCAAATAGAAAAACTAAACACGGAAATGTTATTATTAAATTATACAAATATTATAGCAATTACTTTCAATATAATGTATATAAAACAAAATAATATTATATTACATACAAAGATAGAGGAAAAGTCATCGATGAAACCAACTCACTGAACACTTAGGAAGTTTCTTTTTCGTGACATTCTTGAATGTATTTTCGAACAATCCCTTTTCAAACTCCAGCAAACGCCACGATGTGCGTATCCCATCTTTCTTGGTAGCGGTCCTCCGTAGTTTTAATATCCTGGTGAAATCTTTCATAAATTTTCAGGAAAAAGGTCTAAGTGGCTGTGTAAATAGTGCACCTAACCCAAGAGATTTGAAACTGTTAAGCATTTCGTTTACCAGTTCAACATAGTTTTCAGCTTTGCGTGTGTCCAGAAAATTTCCGACAACTGCAACAAATGAAGTCCAGGTTTTTCGCTCAGCCTCATTCATCGAATTTACAAAATTAGAGCCCTTAATGAGTTGCCTTATTTGTGTGCTTTAATTTTTTCCGTACTGAACTGAGGCATTTTCCTCCCTATATATGCAAAGCATGATCCGCTCTTATCAAGGACCTTTACGAACTGCTTCATAAGGCCCAGCTTGATATGCAGTGGAGAAAAGATTATTTTCCTGCAACTAACTAGCCGCAGACTGACAATAGGGCAAATATACAGAAATCAATCCTTTTATATGTGATTTAGAATGGCAAAAATGGAGTAAGATATGCACATTTCGTGTAGATAACTGCACGATTAAAAAGAAAGAAAAAAACACTAATCTATAGAAGTAGAGCTGACAGAGAATAACTGATTTCTTATTTAGATTCACGACCCAAATATAGCTAAAATCCAAAATCCTCAGCCTGTTTTGTAGGCCTGTGTTATACATACATGTCTCAGGCACCACAAAAAAAATAATAAAAATATAGGCGAACAATCTAGAACAGGAAAGAATAGGCTATAGCTTGTGTCACATTATTTGAATCGGGTGTACGTAATCTGCGCCACGGTTGACACCAAATTTGAAATAGAATAAAAATGAGATATGTAAACTGCGGCACACAGATATGTAAACTGCGCCACGGAGATATGTAGGTCATTTCAAGCAAAATATAATTCGATGTTCTACTACGCTTCTCCCAACACCTTCCTTATGTTAGATGCACTTCTCCAGTTCCAAACAAGTGCCTACATAAAACTGAGAAGTATTGAATAAGGGATACCTGTAAGAAAAACAGCTAAAATAAATGACAAGTATTCTCGTCTACTCAAGGGGAGAGAACAATATATAAACAATGAAATATCCCGTTTTGATTTTATTAAGATGGCGTCATATGAGAACAAAATGCTAATGTAAAAAATTAGGGTAGTGTTTTTAACAACTTTATAAGTGACGAAGCGTTCATGCAAAAGAAAGTAGGGTATTGTTTTTAAAAATGTTTGAAATGACAAAGCTACTAAGCCTAACTTTTTAACCACATCTATGCAATTTCATAGCCAGTCCTAAGTCTGAAAAAGTGGAAAGGAAAATGTTAGTGCGTTAGTATGACGGTGGCGCAGTTTACATGTCGGTGGCGCAGTTTACATCGTATAGGTTGGGGGAAAGGTAGAAGTGGCGCAGATTACCTTTTCCCATTTGAATCTCCCTATACGAGTCAAACGGAAAAGTACTCGTAAATGAAGTCTAAAATTAAGATTACATTGTAATACACACATATTTTTCGTATACTAATAATTCTTGCGCTTACAAAGGTGGGAAATATATATTATAACACGAAACTTTTGAGTGGATTTAGCCTATCAAGAATGTTTTATAATAAAATAAAATAATTAATTTATAATTACATAAAATGAACTAAATACGATCAGTAATTATCATTGTCCCATACGTTTATATTTCCCACGATAAGCCAGCAGCCTAAAATATTTTGTGTAATCATTTAATTAATTACACCTAAATAATAATAAATTTATACTGGTATATTTTATTCCTTTATCGATGATGATAATTATATAATAATTAACTAAAGTGGATAATACTAATAATTCAAAATTAAGCCAAATGCTCTTTTTACTACAGAAATAACACCAAAATCATTAGTTCACCACCTGGAAGATCATCATAGAAAGTACAGCCTAAAAGACACCCGAAAAGCTACCATATTTCTGACAACGCTATGCATTTGCCGCAAAGTATTGAAAACCTATGAGGAAGAATACGAATATTAAACATTTGTGAAGATGAAGTCTTGACAAAAATCTTTGTATTAACTTCCGTTCCATTAACATCAGAAGTGTGAATGAATGTTTTGCTGTGACGTGTAGCAATTCAATATATTATTATTTAATGTAGGGAAACTCCCACATAGTTCATACTGTACGTCCTATTGTAGAGCATCTTCGTCTTCCAAACAGTATTTCAACTACATTCCAGTTCTGGGTTAGGAATGCACGTTTCATACCTGTATAGTCTATAATCTTCTCTTCATCGTCTATTTGACATAACGTTCAAATCAAACTGTCAGATAGAGAATTGTTAAAAAAAATATTCTAAAGTCTTTACAAGATCATTACTTATACATATAAAATATTCAATAGCAACTTTAACTGGAATTGAGTGTAAAAATCACTGTTCTTTACAAATATGCTAGTGTCCAAAATTACAGCAACAAACCGAAATGTCATCTTTGGTGGTTTATTTTGCCTCAAAACAGTATAAACAGGTGATGGTAACTTATAAACAATATGAGGAATAAAGAAAGTAAACTATTGCAACGTTTATGCATACCAGTAAAACAAAAGGCCCTGCTTTTGTTCTTTTTTTATTTATTTGCACACGTAATGACTTTCACACACATCCAGAAAAACGCGTTAATGTGCTCAGTATGGGGAGTGACCACCTCTGGCAGCAATATAGGCCTCACAACGGCTGCGAATAATGTCATCAATCTCATTTTGAGGCAATAACGCCCATTCTTCCTGCGGAGCAGCTCGCAAGGTCTAGAGAGTGGTTGGTGGATGTTCACGTGAAGCTAGTCGTCTCCCTAATGCATCCCAGACATGCTCTATAGGATTAAAATCGGGAGAGCGAGTAGGCCAATCCATGCGTGCATATATTCAGTTTCCAGGAAAATATCCACCACCTGTGCTCTATGAGGACGAGCATTATCATCCATCAGTGCGAAGTTTGGGCCCACAGCACCTCGAAATAACTGCACATGAGGTGCCAAGATCTCGTCACGATACCTGACAGCAGTTAAACCTTGCCGATTTACCCGTACAACTTCATGAAGAGGTGTTCGGGTAGTCACCAGAATTCCTGCCCATACCATTATTGATCAACCTTCATATAGGTTTCTTTCCATAATGTTTGCGTCCCGAAATCGTGTTCCAGGTTCTCTCCAGATGCGAATCCGTCGAGAATCATTTCAAGACAAAATATGGACTCATCTGTAAAGAGAACATTGGCCCACTGTTTGACCTTCCAGTTGGCATGTTGATTACAGCAGTGCCCCTTTTGATAGGTGCACTGCCCTTTTGATTGGTGCACTGAAGTCATCTTTTGCATGTTTATCAGATGACAGGAATACCATCTTCAGTTCAGAACACGACTGTACGGAAATAGCTTTACATTTTATATGAATATATTGTATAGTAGACACAGGAAGGAGAAATATCAGTTTGTTGGTTTAATTTTGGACACTAGTATACTAGGTATTTACTTCTGTGCGCTTTTTTGCATAATATATTAAGAATGATAAAACGCAACAAATAGCTTAGAGTTGGGTTCTCTTGAGTGAATAAAACAATATCGAAGGATAATGTTATCGTGTGGAATTATCTACTATCAGAAACCTCTTTCGTCTGGAATGGGTGATAATTTCACAAGTTGACAGCAAGAAGAGGCGGGCGAGCGTTATTATAGCTAAGTGACTGCAATAAGATGTCACTTACTTGAAAGCCACTCATTATAGTCCTTATTATCATTCACTTAGTTCTCCCTGATGCAATCCGTCTATCCCAATGTCTTTTCCCTCCAGTGTAACCGTATAATTTTATAAGGGAAGGGAATTTATGTAAAAAAAAAGAATGATGCAATAAGCTGGATGTTTAATTGAGCTACCTTCTTTCACCCTAAAAATAACCCTTCCTTCTTCTCGATTCAGAAAACGCAGGAGTCATAATCTAAGCCACAACTGTGATCAAAGCAAAGGCATTTTATAAGAAGTAATAGTGTGAAGGGAAAATTAGTAGTAACACAAGCCGTAAGGACGGAATATGTACCAAGTACTGTAAATAGCTAAATGCCAACCTCATCACGGGATGTTTGAAATAAAAAGCTTCAGAAAACCGGATGCTTAAGAAAATATTCCGACCTAAGAGAGATGAAAACGGGGACTATTTCATTATCGAAGAAACAGGAAGGTGAAAATGCTCTGGCATATTTTGGTATCTTAGAATTGGCATTACTTTGTGAGATGGAAATGAAAACTACAATCAGAAGAAAATGAATTACTACCTCAGTGATCTAAGGTGGTATAAGCATAACACCATTACCCTGCAGTAAAGTTGATGTGACGTTTTTAAACATTCTCTGAATGAAATTAATCGAAACTATTACAGCATGCAAACAATATATTGAGAAATATTTAATTTTAAAAAGTTAAATATGAAGAAAATCTTTGAAACATTATTTCAAACATGGAAGTCGTGATGTAACTTCGGTTTGCCTGCTCCTAAGAACTCATTTGGAATATTTTGAAGTATCATTTTACTACAGTTTGCTACTATCTGTAGCATAACGAATAGGTTAAGCCAAATAACTTTCATTATAAAAAATATATTTTCTTTATTTTGAAAAGATACATTATATATTTGTTTCATGATCCACACTTCACAACTAACTTTCTTAAATGCTAGGGCACATTCAATATTTTTACGGAAAATAGAAGAGTGTAAAATTACAGCCTTCTCTCTCCAATAATTTCAGAGACACAGGAACATAATTACACAAAAAATTTAGTTTTTAAAACAAGATGTTTAAAAATGTGTAACACGTTTCACTTACATCAGTACGTTACAATATAATAATCATACCTGGACAAACTTGATAATAAACCTAACTGCAATCACTATTCCTTATGTCACTAAAATCTAAATGATTAACAATTAAATCTCTTTCACATTATCTAAATCGCTTTCCTGCTTCCAAGAGTACCACATTTTCGTTTTCAGAGTACTATTAAAATGCCTTACAGTTGTGCTAACACTATAAAATACAGGGTTTGTCCAAAAGTCAATTAGAAGATATTTATTTATCCGATCGGTACAATACATTAAAAGATTTCAAAATAGACTCCTCCGGTATCGATACATAGCTTCCAGCGAGATTTTCGGGCATCAAAGGCATCACGGCAGGCCTTTTCCGGAATATCCTTTAGAGCCTTGGTGCTTTGATTTTGTCAACTGTCCCGAAATGATAACCTTTCATGGGAGTTTTCAAGCATGGTAACAAGAAGAAGTCGGGGAAGCCCAAGGTTCTTTAATAGTATACCAGCCTTGGGGGGAGCCCCGTTAGGACTTTAGGGCGGCTGGGGAACTGTTGGCACCTTTGAATCGACCTGGAAGCAGGTCATGAAGAAGGCGGTGTGGGCCGGTGCGTTGTCATTGTGAAGTTTCCAATTGTCCGCAATGTCTGCCCGGATGCGTTCGTTTGAGTCTCTTGAGCCCTTCCATGTAGAATTTGGCGTTGACGGTTACACCATGAAAGGACATCATTTCGGGACAGTTGACAAAGTCAAAGAGGCTTGCACCAAGGCTCTAAAGAATATTCCGGAAAAGGCCTACCTGATGCCTTTGATGCCTGGAAAACTCCCTAAATTATAGAAGCTATGTATCGACCTATTTTTAAATCTTTTAATGTATTGTGCCGATCGGATCAATAAATATCTTTTAATTGACTCACTAACATTATTCTTCGGACAAACCCTGTATAATAATAATAATAATAATAATAGTCTTAAACTACAAAGTCCCTATTCGTTCATTCAAATTACAGACACAGGGATGATAGGGAGCATACAGTTAACATATAAGAAGTCATTTCGGAGATGATGTTTAAAGAAAAGAAAAAAATGGTTTGTTTAAAACGATGTTATAATAAAATAGAAGTAAAATCCAACCAACGACCTCCCATAATTGAACCACACGCAAACGTAAATGAAATTTGTAAGAGAACAAAACATTCAAGATGTTACGAAAGAGGTGGTTTTGATAAGGCGATTCTCTTGTGAAAATGATAATAAGGACGGGGAGATCGAAACCTGGTGACAGTAATGGATTCCGGTCATCTTCCTGACATAAGGACACACTTAGTGAAATTTACACGTTCGCTACTAAAGAGCTGTTGTTTATGCAAATCTGCTTCAGCTCCATGGACCGAAAATATCGAGGTACTTTGTAAAAAACTTGTTTCCACTTCTGCAAGATCTAAACCCTCTTTCTCACGATTCGGGGGGCGCACATTCTTCTTTCAGTCAAAAGTATCAAACAAGTAATTCTCTCTCCTATTTTTCTCTATTTTTTTTAATTATGAAAAATTATAGATCTTACCTATAGATTTTTAAAAATGTGTATTTGTATTTTTCCAATTCTTCTTAGCCAATTGAGATCCCTTACTGCGGTGATAGGGCAGAAGCTGATAGGCCATGTTCTATTGTGGAATTCTTGTTACTGTCTAGATATGCTCTAAATGCTTATACAAGAACATAACATTTATGCTCGTATGTCCCCTCTTATGCGGTTAAATTGGTTCAAAGCACGTTTGATATAATGTTGAACTTAGCCTCTTCATATATATATCATTATGTGAAACACTTCAGGGCTCCCTTCCTCATTTTTAACAAACCCAGGGTGTTTTTAATTCATTGGCAATACTTACTCTCAAACTATTACATATATGTATTTACTCCCAAATCTGCCATTACACTGACAAGAATGAAACAAACTATTGGGATATAATAATCCTCTAATATTTCCTTAAGCAGATCTGAGAAACTATGTATTTGTATAATCAAATTATAGTAACTGATATCCTGAGAACTTATTTACCTGTCGAAAGAAGAGCATACTTAATACTTTGTTAACTATCAGAGTGCTGTTGATTTAAAAGTTTTATTCATCGTTGGCTTATTGCAAATCAAGTTTGTACCGCCGCAGGATTGCACAGTGTGACGGATCATGATAATCAGTAACACCCTCACCCAAGCTATTAAATGTGCAAACATAAATACATTTGCATATACTGAAAAATATTTTTTCATAAGTCATGTAAAATAAATCTCTATCTACTTTAGGTCGATTGCTCATCGAAATAAATAAATAAACAAATAATAACGAGACACAATCGTAATCAAAACTTATTCTCAAGTAGAACTGAATGAACTTCGAAGGTATTGTCAACGATAATCAAGTTTTCTAATTGTTGTTAAGGTTATTATTGTTGAAATCAAAGTTTTATACACTACTTTAAAACATTTGGTTTTATCACATTTCCTTAAATCCCCAGGACAACATAGATATTCTTCCTTTTCTATAGTCGATATTGAGCTTGAACTTCAAGAAAGTGCTATCTAACTTGCAAATAACATTAGTAATGCACAAGCAATCCAAAATATCACGAACTAACATGCCATTTTGAAAAGTGCGTCACGTATTAATTTTGAAATTTCTTATCCGTTCGAATTGGTATTTTTGTCATGCTAGGTACATACAGGGTATAACTGTTAGGATGCAAAGAGGCAGTAGGAAATTATAAAGTTAATACAAAATTTGCTTTAGTATTTTATTACTGTTAGGACTTATGAGATAATTAGACTAGAAGATTCCAGTGATTTACAATAGCACATTGTAAGATAGGCTTTTCCGGGATGGCAACGACCACTGTAACGCGTACAAAACCAACTAAAAACACTTGATTCGAGGTCGCCTTATGTCGCGGTTTTATGCGATCCATAATATTTGTATAATTATAATTCCCACGAAAACTGCTAACATTATTGAAAAAAAAAAAAAAGGAAAATTTATCCACTCTTCTTTTTGTATTCATAAGAAACAAAATTAAAACAATACAGATAATAATTGAGTAAAGGATGGTAACAATTTAGGATCAATTTATTTTACTTAAGTACTCGCTTTTACAAAATGGTATTTGAGTCAAACCTCTGTTATTAGTTTGTGAATGAGAATGCTTAGACCTACCGGTGATATATATTTTAGCCCCGAAAAATGACCATTTCATCATTCCCTGAGTTTGGAACTAAGGGCCCTTGGTTCAAGGACCAGGACATAACCATCTGGGACAACTACCCTAAAAATAATAGGTAAATAATTATGACAGAAATTCATGATGGTGGCTTGGCATAATGACATTAAGTGTGACTCTCACCCTTGCTGACAGCCCGTGTGATGAATGAGGACTCAAGTCTACCCCCTCCTGTCCAGAGATCTTTGCCACGCGATAAACACGGCCATTAGTCTGTCCACAGAGCCGCCAAGTTGAGATCCTCTGCCACCTCATCATGGCGTGGTCCAAGTCATCTCACCGCATACCATCACTTCTCATCGATATAAACATAATTGAAAGAGTTTTCTCCACTGAATCAAAATGTTAATAAAAAAGGAATTTAAATAAGCTTTTGTGAAATTGTAGGTTGGAAACTAAATGTTTTGGCAAACGCCTTTTTTTATAGATTGAAAAGAGACCCAATTTAAAAAAATGGAAATATTATATGAGTGGATTAGGCCGCTGGGACAACATACGTATGAAATATTAAACGAACCTTTTAGAAATGTTCACGGTATTGATGAAGAATTACATTACAGTAGACCTCTGCTATTAGTTCGTGAAGGAGAATGTTTAAAGTCGAATAGCTTAAATTTAAGTGAGAAAATATGCGAATTAAACATTTTAAAATTCAAATTGAAAAGTATTTAATTGTTATGCCATGCTAGAGAGTATACAAATACAAGAGTAATTTGCCAGAGTGACTAAGTATGAAATCTATGAACGACTGCCAGGTAAGCTTGCTCTGCCAGCTCTCTGAAAGCGATCTATGAACGGCTGCAAGTTTACAATATTCAAATACTCACTTACAACCGTCACTTGACGCAGATATAACAGACGTCCAGTGGTTCCAGGTGGCCACACGAACACGTGGTGTATCTTAAGATATTTTCCAAAGGTGATTTTGACAGGAGGAAGTTAGTAGAAGATATTTCTCGCGGCCGTCATAATATAAGTACATCACTATTCCCAACTTCCACTTTGAATAATATTTAATGTTCTTATACTTATATAATAGTAACAGGATCCAGGAAATAATGAATTATTAAAAGAACAAGAATAATCTCAACAACCAGTGACAAGTATCAGAAGTAGGAAACTCTTCCTATCCCTGGACGGCAGAGACCGGCATGAAACGTCGTAATCCCGCTCGGACCGGAGAAGGAAACGAGTGTGAGTCGCTATCTATGTGAATGACGTCAGAATTCCCGGCTCACTCGATCCTGGATTGCGAAGACGCAGTTATTTTTTTTCAGCATAGGTTTTGCCATTTAAGGTTGTTAGGTTAAGTTAGGTTAGGTTAGGTTAGGTTAGGTTACGTTACGTTACGTTACGTTACGTTAGGTTAGGTTAGGTTAGATTTTGCGGCGATTTATGAGAATATGGCAAAACCTATGCTAAAAAAATAACTGCTTGCGAAGACCGGGCTGATGTACGAGTATATACGTGAGAGCGTGACTCGGTCCGTACCCGGACCTAAGCATGTGCAGACCACATTTCCGATTATCCCAATACTTCTGTTCCATGAGTAAGTAAGCTGAAAATGACGTTGTACGCCTTTGTCGCGCATCGAAACTGAAATATTATTACTCACAAAATAATAAAGAAAAGTAGAATACCACAGACAAGAAATTAATGAGTACGAATCCCATGCATCGAGGTTTTTGTTGTGTACATTCGTAAACATAATTCAGTTTAAACACCACAGAAGCGTTAAGATATTTTAATCATCTGTGAAGTAGAATGAAACAGCCAAAGAAATAATACTTCACAAGATGATTACTCAAAATGTGTACGGCATCGGGGATCAAACCCGTAATCTCTCGTTCCATAATTTAACACGCTGGCATTGAGCTACATTGGCAAAAACGCTTGAACATTGAAGATGTAAGCCATTTTGATTTCTTCCTATCTTATCTTATTTTATATGCAAACTTCAGTGTAAGTTAACATGACCAGTTTTTGAAATATCAATTATTATATTAAGAAATTCAGTAGGGCCTACCATTATTACAAGATCTAATGCATGAGAAAAGAGAAAAATGAGACGTAAGAGCCAAACGCATCCAATGCTTGCCGCCGAGTGGCTATACACTGTCTAAAACCCTAGTACCTACTCCCCAAGGCTAGTATATACTAGCCTTGCCTACTCCCTACGATCAACCGAGTTTCAGGAGTCACGAGTGACGTAATTACGCTCGGATCGAGTCCCGGGTTTCGACAACCTTCGACAACCTTCGTACAACCTGCGTACAACCTTCGCTGCCAAAGCCGTGACTCGAGCTGTACTTGGACCCGGGTACGAGCCTTATCCTGGCAAGAAATGCCGGTCTCTGCTGGGCGGACAGAAATGGACAGAAAGAAAAAGTAAGAGGCCGGTTCGACTGCCATGAAAATGCACAAGGACTATATGGATATTGCAGAAGACAAACCTCATAGTAGAGGTGGGTGAAATTCGAGAAATGGGGATTGTTCTCAATTCGACAAATATTTGCAGAATATCACTTTACTGCCTCATTTAACCCCCAAAACAGCACTTCCGTCTGAATCCCGAAATAATGCGAATTCACGAAATAACGCGAAAAGTAACCATAGCTCCAGTTTTAGAGGAATTTCGACAAAAATTGTTCTATTTGGACAAATTAATCAATTTTTAGACAATATTTCCACAATTTGATATTTACAGCAAAATAATGCAATTCATAGAAGAATATTTATCATGACGTTAAAGCAGAGCTCCAAATCGAACATCCCCCTGAGAAAGCCAAAGCGGAAGAAATTTAGTGCAAAGCACCCAAGTGTACTGTGGCACTGTCCTAGTCTGCTGAATAAATAACCTCTTTGCCAATGCCAGAAAGTTGACATAATATAAATTCAATCGAATCCGGGTGGCAATGACTTCTGTCTTCCGTAGAAAAATTGGACTAAGGACGAAATTGTAGTTTATGATACAAATGGTAATAACATAGATTTTTATTTTGCGAATAGGTACAAGGCGTGATGTTAATGTAAGTAACGATAACTTTTTTAAATAGAACATTATTTTCCGAATATTTTATTATAATTAATTTCCTTAACCTTACACTACTTCTCCACATGTCAACGCCGTTATTCAGGTACTACTTGTCGTAACGGGAAAGCAGTTTTTGAATCCCTTCGTCAAAGAATGATGCCGCCTGTGATGAAAATCAAGTATGACACTTCTTGTTTCACATCATTATCGTTGTTGAAATGCTTTACACCAAGGAATTTCTTCAGATGAAGAAAAATATGATTTCTTCCACAGCTTGGACCAAATCATCCGTGATCACAGATGGTCGGCCGCTCCGCGGCTCATCATGCACACTTTCACGACCTCCGTTAAATGTCTAACCCACTTCCTCACCATTCCATCACTCAATATTGTTTCCCCACAAACATCATACAATTGGCGATACATTTCTCACATGAAAAAACGAATTACTGAGCTGATCGGCGGGTCGTTCAATTGTTTTGAACATTTCAAAACGCTCTGATAATGGGAAAACACTGAGTGACGATCGCTTGCAACTGTGTCTGGCTTCCTAATGAATGGAGGAAGCGATCGCGCATACTCAAAATCGCGTCTGAAGCGCTGCAGCGGCAAAATATTTAAACGGTACTTACTTTAAAAACACACCTCGTATGTTTGCGAAACAAGTCCGTAAGAGTGAATGTAATAATTCTTTCTGTCTTTCTTCTACGTAGTTTTACCTCTCCCTTTTTTTTTAGGATTTAAGCGACCCAAGCCGCCCGGGCCTTACAGGGCCGCGACCTGTCGGGAGAGGGATTACCTTTGGATCACATACATACTTTTTTGACCAGACAAGGACATGGAGGGCCTCCCCGGATGAGTGATCAGCCCAATGCCGGAGCCACCTCCGAGACAACACGGACATATAGGACGATACACACCATTCACACACACACTCACTCAGAACAAGGCGAGGATGAGGATGAAGATGATAATGACGGCCAGATGATATCCGGGGACTACAAGGGCCTAAAGTTACCTGACATTTGTCTCACAGGTGAGGGAAAACCCCGGAAAAAACCTCACCTAGGTAACTTGTCCCGACCAGGAATCGAACCCGGGCCCGCTGCGTGAGAGGATTGAACGCATCCCCTGAGCCACAGCGGTGGACGAATGTAATAATTCTAAGAGCAAAATAAAACCATTCTATCATGTGTATCATTTTTAGAAAGCAGTTAATATTTGTGATATAAATATATTAGATTTATTGTAATGAATTACATACCTCAGAGCCATATTGTATTTCCTCGAGCTGCCCTGCAATCTACTGCCGGATATACACATACACATGCCAGGTGATTGATTTTCTAATGCACTTCTGATAACGTAAGGAATGGAGTGGAGTATGTTGCTTTTTGTGACTATCTGGAGAAATTTAATATTTAAAAGGCTAAATAAATCTAAACACTTTCAATTTTTATCAATCTGAGTCTAGGTTTAATCATGTATTAAAATATTCTTAACTGAAAGCGCATATTTTTACATGTAACTGAAACCAAAGTTAGTTGCAGTGGATTTTTATCACTAGTGCGATAATGAGCAAATTTTACTTCATGTGCCTTATGTTAGAAGTTCTAGTTTTAATTTAAGCTGTCTAAAACACTCTTTGTCTCGACGTTGCATTATTTTTCGGAGTAGCCTGTGTGACGCACATTATTATCATTTGTATTAATTTGAACGAATACTGACAACTTGATTGAAAACCGCAAAGAAAAATACAGCAGTAGGAATAATAACATTCTTATCAAGTAAAGCACGGATAAGGTTTAGGCCTACAGGCTTTTTTTTCTTTCCTTCTTTCTTTTTTGGAGAAAAATACTATTTGTTACAAATATGGTATTGGGATGTTTTGTTTGTTTCTAAGTCAACATCTGCATAGTTAAACAACTACCACTCTCTATTAGCCTATTTAAGATTTAGTCAAAATTTCAATTGCGTATTCCCTTGATGCAGTGAAGGGAAGATAAAGAAAAGAAAAGGGAAGTACTCGCTTCTCGTTTCGCAGATGAGCAATTCATAAATTACAAGAAAAATACTAATTTCTTTCTTGTAAAAATTATTAATTAATGAGTTAAAATCTATTTCTAAACGTAATAATTTCGGGATGAGGATAGTTGTGTGCATATGTAACGACGTGATTTATGTCACTGATGCGTTGAAGAAGAACTGAGACCCTTTTCCTCGAGTTGTTGTACTGTCCACTAGGGTGACAGTGACACGTTCCCTGCAGTCACAATACATACTCCACCCTTTCCATCAACCCGGCCATACCTGTACCGTGTCCGCTTGTAGGTTAACCCATAACTTCCTCGGTCGTTTTCCATAGAACCAAGATCTCACTATTATCTACACATCATTATACAGTACAGTGTGCTATATTAACTTCCCTGTCCTGTTATCTTCCAAGAAACTCATGCCCTTTATACAAGTATATACAGGTTATATCATAATTGAAAGCATAGAATTAAACAAGGGTCTGCAAACAAGCCGTTTAAAAGATATTTGCAAATTTGTTGTTACAAGCCGTCACTGACTTCATTATTTGTAAACGTCATACTAGTTTGTAAACTGCTAACAATACAATACTCGAGAAGACATTCTAACAATACAATAAGGAGAGTTGTGCATTCTCGTTAATACACTGGAAGAACAGGAGCAGAGAATCGTCATTCCGAAATTATTCGGGAATGTTCGAAAGAATTCGAAATTCAATACTAAGTCGCATATAGGATTGCATCCAGACGCAACCCACGCAACTTTGAACCTCTGAAGATTACGAATGTACGGTAAAATTGTAATGTGTAACAAACTACGTACTGTATTCCTAGTTAGAGTAAATAGAATGTGAAATAACAGTAAAAACATTTCTAGCGATATCTACATATATCCAATAATTTTATTTGTTGTAGCATTCTACCTGGGACAACATTTACAAACAATAGTGTCACTGGCTTCTTATAACCAAAATAAGAAAATATCTTATAAACTGCTAGTTTGTACACACATGTTAACTGAAATTGTTTCTACAGTGAGTCCCACGCAAGAGTTGGCCAATGACGCGGGTTTCTGCGTCGCGGCGGGCACAGTACCAACTCCCGAGCGATCGGGTGAAATGTCTACGCAAATAAAGCCGCGATCGGTGTAATGATTCAGGTTCTCACATTTACAGTTAAAATTACAATGAAAATAAATACGTAACTCATCACAAGATATGTTAGAAATGTTCTCCTATTGCATCCACACAACACTGGCACCTTTTTAGGAAATTTTCTTTCCCGCGCGTAAGTTCAGCTTCCGAGACAGAGTTAATTTCTCTTGTGAAAGGCCAATGTAATACTGTTCTCCTAACAGGATGTGAATATTATTTATGGGGAAACATGGAAAATAAAGTGTATAGGTCAATTTTCCATACATTAGAAGAACTTAAAGAGAATATTACGAGATAACTTCATGTTTAATTCGGGATACAATTCACCTTACAGCCTAGTCGTCATCATCAGCAAATTGTTTGCTTCCAAGATGATTTTTTCAGTGGACCAAACAGTTGCAAATCGCTTGGGGCTAAGTCTGGGCTGTAAGGTGGATGCTGTAGCACTTCCCAACGAAATTGTTGAATTGTATCCCGAGTACAACATGAGGTCCTACTGTGGATGAAACAACAACCCAAAGAATTTTATGGAGGATGAATTGGGGCTCTGATAAAACGATGGGATAAGTGAATCAAAGTTGCTAGAGATTATGTGGAAAAATAAAAATTGTTTCCAAGTAAATAATTTTTTTTATTATCTTTGTGACTCATGCCCGGTTTCTACAAAGTTGTGAATTACCTATGGGTAAATTATCCATGGACAAATTAATTCCATTTCACCCACAATGATATATTGAGCAAGGCTTGGAGTTGTACAGTTAATTTAATTCAGAAGGCTTTGATTCTCATTGTTTAAATTATTATTGATCCTACAAAGAGGTTAAATTTTATCCAGCCATCCATGAAAGGATAAATTAACCCAACGATTTACCCATGGAAAGATCTAGCCCGAGTTTGTAGGAACATTTTTTCTGTCATTTTCATATTTACCCAGAGGACATTTATCTAGAAACTCGCCACAAGTGTATGTGATTGCTATCTTTAAATTATTTGTGTTTGTGTGGTGTTATTCTTGTGTAAATTATGTCCATTGGATAATTTACCCATAGGTAATTCGCGAGTTTATAGAAACCGGCCATTAATGACTTACTTTCGTCTTTCGACATCATTAGCAGATGGTAGGATTGGGAGCTGTGGTTTACATGGCAATTCAAAACGCCATTATAAACGGTTTTTTTTAATACCAGAGCCGTTCCTCATTTGACCCTGGAAGCTGAATACATCCTATTTTAGATTTTCCTGGCTAAGGATACCCCGAGGACGTACTGTCTAGCGGCGAGCTGAAGGCCTAGCTAGCGTACCCCCACTACCTATCAAGTACTTTCATGTACTGCCTCTGCCTTTCCCCCACTATGCCACCAGCTCGGCCTTCCGCTCACCGCTAGACAGTACCGGGCTCGCACCAGTACTATCGACTAAAGTGAAGACCCATTAAGGCGGGCGATATGCGTTTCGATTTATACCAGTAACGTGCCTATATTTTAGGTCAATGGGTACTTTATACATATCCTTTGATTACAAGGCATTGTTCAACATTTTCATTGTTATTTCCTTCTGTTCCTTTTTCGCATGTCTCATAGCTGGTCCAAGCTAAATAACTCCAATTGTTTGATTATCCTCCATTCTGTATTTAATCCAAGCAAATCATTCAAAATCTTGTCAATACTTGTGAAATCTTACCAGATATTTGAAACGGTGTTTTAAGAAACCTTAAATTGTAGAATCAGCATAAGACTATGCACACCCACATTTTAAAATAGTCTAATCTGAATAAAATAACGATTTAAAGAATGTTGGCAACTGAAACTCACAATTTTCCGTAAAACAAGGACACAGTTTGAATCTTCATACTCGCAGTAAGAGAGTAGAAATAAGCATATACTGTCTTGTGACCAAGGTGGCCCCTTGAGGACTACAATTTACAACTGCATGACATAAATTTAGTTTGTAGTTGATGTTGGAGAATGTCAGCGGGTGAACGCATTGCATTTGCGTGGGCGGAGAAAAGATGCAGTACCTCACTGCAACAATGATGTGTTACAGTATTTTTAATCAAGAAGTTTAACACGATATCATACACATGTGATTATGACATATATCATATGGCAGCAGCGGGGGATTACAGGTATATAGGTGGGCTGTAACTTTCGATGTCAAGTGGTTGCTTATTGCTTTCCTAGCAATACATTTCAGCATTTTATGAAAGTAATTGGTTGTGTAATACATAAAACTTAAATTATCACTAGGCTTGCGATACTGTCAGGAATGGTGTACAGGTTAGCATGATTGCTTTTGACTAAATCGCTGGGATTTAAAGACATTGCATAGTTCATATTTTGATGAAATATTATTTTGAAAAATGTCATGTTTCTATTTTAAGTTATTTATGCTGGAAATGCATATACTTTCATAATCCGGTCTAAATTCTTGTCTTTCACATGGCGGCATGCTAGGAGGCGTAGTAAATGCAATGTGTAATTTTACTCTTGGCTTCATAAATAGTTTTTACATTATGATACATGTTAAACGTCCTACAGAAATTAAGGTGACGGAACAGAAGTACGAACCGCTAGAATGTGAATCTGAAATATGAATTATACCCTTAGCAACCAGGGAAGGCGGTTGAGGCCAGGTAGATTCCTTCACCCACAGGCACCCTCACATTTACAAGGGCAGGAGATTTAGGACCAACCGTAATTTCCTCCCCGTGAGTCACCTAGTCTACTTCAATCAATCAATCTTGGATTTTTTTAACATGTCATTTTATCTTAAAATGTTTGTTATATATCAATTCTACACATAATTACAAGAAAAATGACACCAAACAATGTATAATTTACTTTAACAGGAACATCTATAACAAATACATAAATAAAAGTTACGAGAAAACGGCTTTCAAGTCCTATGTTCCTATTAAAGTAAATTATACATTGTTTGGTGTCATTTTTCTTGTAATTATGTGTAGAATTGATATATAACAAACATTTTAAGATAAAATGACATATTAAAAAAATCTAAGATTGATTGATTGAAGTAGACTAGGTGACTCACGGGGAGGAAATTACGGTTGGTCCTAAATCTCCTGCCCTTGTAAATGTGAGGGTGCCTGTGGGTGAAGGAATCTACCTGGCCTCAACCGCCTTCCCTGGTTGCTAAGGGTATATATTCTACGCAGAAAACTTTATCGCTTAATTTCTTTCACTTTCGGTTTTTCAGCATTTCAATTTATAACAATGATCCTCGTGCACGATCTTCTAACGGATTTGGTCAACATTTCAACATAGGTAAAAATAAACAGTTTAAGAGAATGGCATATCGATTTAATTGGGTTCTTCATAATATATAACATTCGGTTTGCACTAAAAAAATTACTGATATTATTCAATTTAGCTTTAATATGAAGGAAACTATTTCAAGAGAATACACTTCCTGCTTAATGAATCAATTTGGAGCTCAAAGTAGCCCCTAGACCATATATAGGCAACGCCCGGCCCGCCCCGACTTTTGATCCGGCCCGCGGAACATTTTAAAATCGCACTCGAAAAAGTAAATATTTTCGGTTCTCGCCAACAAGAGAGCGAGAGGAGGGAAACAAAAGCCTGCACTACGAGGGTCAAAATTTGAAGACATGGAGCTAAGTGATTTCTACAGAGCATACCTTGCCGAAGAAAAGTACCCACAGCAAGAAAAATGATTTGTGCATTTGGAAGTACTTATAAATGTGAACAGTAATTTTCCATGATGAAAACTATTAAATCAAGTATCGAACCAGACTTACAGATGAAAATTTGGAAAACACTCTGCGCTTGTGTATTAGTGGGATTGATGCCAACATTCATTATCTTGTTTCTCAAATTCAAGCTCAAGCTTCTCAATTTCTGCTGATTGCAAGTAAATACCTAATCAGTTCATGTAACTTTTGCATTATACTTTATAAATATAAAAAACCGCATCATGATTATTTTTTCACAACTACCTATTATCTCCGGCCCGCAACTACATAAATATCGTGAAGTTTAGCCCGTATCTTTCCAAAGGTTGCCCATACCTGCCCTAGACTATCAATAATGTTGTCAATATTCGCTTCAATATTGACAGAGGACCATATTGATGGAAATATTGATCGTCTAGGAGCGTACCTAGGTACTGAATACGTGCTCTTTCCAATACGGCTTCTTGTAACGGAATATCGTACGAAAACAAAATTTTGTAAGTTATTTGGGTTAGGTACCTTCTGAGGATGTGACACGAATATTGGCGACAACCTTCTCTTATTTTTAAGGGGACTTTACATGAAGAAAATTTTGTTGTTTGCTATTTTCTCAAAAACGGCTTTAACGATTTCCTTTAAATTTTGTACATGGAGGGCTAATACCAAGAGCTAAAACTTTTACTTGAAACTTTTTTTTTTTCAAAAAATTCTCTGAAGGGTGGTTGTAAGCCACCCACTGTTTGCAGAAACTCTCTTGCCTGGTCAACAAGTCAATACGCGGACATTCACTGCCTCTTATTCTATATAAGCATGTAAAGTGAAAAAGATGTATTGTTGGCCATGCTTAGCCTACAATAAAGAAATACCTGAGGGGAATATTCAATAAATTTAGGAAATTATTCTGTTTCGGAACGTAACATTTTCTCAAAATAAGTAAAAAAGTGTTTTATAAACTTTTTTCCACGCGGGAACAGAACCTGGACTTTCAGCTTAGAACGTTGTCACATCTCATTCATTCCAAATACTCCTACATACCTTAATATTCACGCTAGCATATCTATGTAGAGAGGATGCTTCTAACTCTGTTATTAATTTTACCACGGGCTTTCAAGTTAGTCAATCGATCTTTCTTACGGTAGCACGAACTTCAGTGTATTTCGTCCCGAACCCCCCTGGCAAAAATGATAGTTGCGGAGAATCACAGACTTATATAGCCTATATATATATATTATTATTATTATTAATTTATTTATAAGTTAAGGCCATAAGGCCTTTTCTTCCACTGCACCAGTAAAACTATACATATCGTAAATAATACATACTACAAACAATATATATGAATGAATGAATGAATAGCCATTTATGTCCCTCAAGGGCTATGGCCTCCTCTTTCGAGGGAGAGCTCGTCATTAGGCTTATGCGGGGAGCTAGTCCGCATAAGTGTATATATACACATATATATCAACATATACTACATTTGCATATATTAGAGGATCCTTTTTTTCTCGCTCACACAGTACAAGTGTCATGGAGTACTATTTTTAATTAACTGTATAAAGACAATCAAGACAACCTAGTAAAGGATCATCTGTCAATCATAATACAAGGAGTTTGTGTGACACATTAAACTTGTCTCATTAGGGTAGAAATGGCATGGCCACACCTCTTTCATCCACGTTGCCGTCCGTGTCTGTCGCTGGACCAGATAAGAGAAACCAGTCTGTCCAGACTCATTAATACAGCGTGTCCACTCTCAAACCACATGCACATTGAGTTACGCTGTATATCCAATATTTCATTCATATTTGACTGTGTCCTCTACAGTCATCAATGTTTATCAGTGCTTATCATTTAATATGTAGGTCTTCAAAATCTTTCAGAAATGCATAGACTATAATGTGTGGAGTTTTCTTTGGGCAGTATGGGAATAAAACATAAAGTAAAGGACAAGAGAGAAAAATAAATCCTGAAAATAAGTGTATGAATTGCACTATCTTATTAATCGGGTTATTGAATAAGTGGGTGAAGACGATAACTTGTTTAACAATCTAGGATTGTTTTATCAGGCCTAATTAAATGTCAGTTTCAGGCAATATGAACAACTTACCATCACTCTATTAAGTCTCGTCTATTAATGTAACAATATTGCATTTTATTTGTTTCAGAAATAATATTTCCAAACATTTTTATGTTTACAAGGAGAAAAATACTTAATAATAATTATACAAGTAGGCTATGACATTTTGCAGTGCTATCTGCTTTATATATTTACACAATGGACAACTTTCGCAAATTAAATACTAATTATCCGTAAGAATCCTACAATAATAATGTATAAACAAGTTAAATAATGCGTACGCTCCTTTCACGCAGCGGGCCCGGGTTTAATTCCTGGTCGGGACAAGTTACCTAGGTAGGGATTTTTCTGGGATTTTTCCTCACCTGTGAGACAAATGTCGGGTAAGTTTAGGCCCTTGTGGTCCCCAGATATCATCTGGCCGTCGTTATCATCTTCACCCCATCCTCGTCTTGTTTGGAGTGAGTGTGTGTGTGTGAATGGTGTTCGTGTTGTCTCGGAGGTGGCCCCGGCATTGGGCTGATCACTCAGCCGGGGAGGCCCTCCATGTCCTTGTCTGGTCAAAAAAAGTATGTATGTGATCCAAAAGATATTCCTTCTCTCCTGTAAGGTCCGGGCGGCTTGGGTCGCTTAAATCCTAAAAAGGAGAGGTAAAACGCTTGGTGAATTTAAGAGAGAAGTCAGTAGCTTAATTCTAAATAATGTACTTTAAATTTATATTAGGAATGTATCAAACTTTTAGTGTTTAGGCTTTAATGTTAATAGTAATTTTTTGTTTTTGTAATTAAGTTTTAAGTAATTGTATTAGGGGTGTAGTGTTTAAGTTAACATTTATTTTAATAGTATTTTAGTTTATTGTATTTAAGTTTTAAATATTTTAATTATGTATTTGCTATATTGTGTTTGACTGGTGGAGCGGAAGAGAAGGCCTAATGGCCTTAGCTCTGCCAGCTTAAATAAACAGAATAAACTAAACTAAAACTAAGATAAAGAAAGAGAAAGATTAGCAGGTGCCCACGGCTTAGCCCGCAATTAGGCGTACTTACTCAACTGCTATACGTTTTATTTAAATCATTTTTTGCATATAAAAAATAGAACAGTGTTTTTGCATAAATTCAATGAATTACATAATATCATCATAATTAGCCCATATTGTTTGTCCAATTATATTGTTTGTTTTAAATAATTAAAACTAATAAAACTAATCCTGTGATGCCATACGGACACACAAATTCGAAATAAAACGGTTAAAACGAACCCCAGATTCATGAACCTTACCCTTACACGCAAATCATGCATAATCAGTTACAATGATTGATAAATAAAAAGCTAAACATCCGGATTTTAGTCCAGTCCACTGAAAATTGGGGTTGCCTGGAAAAAAGTCCGAAGTTAATAATGTTTATATATGTTGCATGTGGGTATTCTGTGGTGTAGAATCCAATTTTCCCAATTCGAGAACCCTGTGCGAACTTCAGGGCAGCCGAAAAACCCCGAAATTTTGGGACTTTTTTTATTGTTTTCCTTATTACTCCTAAACAACACGTTTCAGTCTAAAATATTCCATTACAAAAGTTAAATAGCATAAAATTTCCTATTATTTGCACTGTTTACACGTTTCCTGAAACCAAATATGTACCGAAATATGGCGCTTCAAAGTTTTGAAAAAATTTCAAAATATGGAAAAACTGCGAAAAATGCAGCATTTTCCCTAGTAACTTTCATCTTTAAACATTTCTGTATGAATAACGTTCAATAACCTAAACAATGGAAAACCCATTCTTAATGAGATTTTCATTTAAGATTAAAGTACACAATTATCGATGTATAAAAATGTATTTTATAAAAATTTATACTACATGTGATGATATGTGGATATCTATATTAATAAAAGGAAGTCTCTGTCCTCCGTCTGTCTGTCCTCCGTCTGTCTGTCCTCCGTCTGTCCGCGATGCCCAGCGAAATCTACTGAACGCAGAGATCTGAAATTTTAAACATAGATGGGTCGGAAAGTGCACCTCGAAGCCGGAATTTTAATTTTAGCTTTCCTTCGAGAAAACGTGCATTTTTTGCGTTTTCGAAGCATCAGTTTTCAGTAATATATTTCAATGTCAAATCAATTACAGTTGGCTTTGGCTATTTTTGTCATACCTTGGAAATGAAACTTTCGAAATCGCTTGAATGTTGTAGCTCACGCTGGTCGATTCATTTGTTTATAATGTCAACGCACGCAGACATATGAAATTTTCAACCTACACCGAAGAGGATTATTATTATTATTATTATTATTATTATTATAAGAGGGATAATCAATATTGGCCTAAATATGGTCAAACGTTGTTCGATTTGGACGAAACTCACTATACAGGGGTTTTCTGGGCCAAGGAACTCGAATCTGAGGTCGCTTTTACCAAGCGACGCTATCTAATCGTGGTATGTAATTCACGTGTTAATAAATATAATGATTTAACTATTATGCTCTTAATTTTTAATTTTTGAAATAATTATCGCGGGCGATCGCTTGATTTTGTAAGTTTATCATGGACGATTCATTTGTTTCGAATGTCAAGTCCCTTAGACATAACTTATGACATTTCCAACCTACACCGAAGAGGGATAGTCAATATAGGCCTAAATATGGTCAAACATTGTTCGATTTAACGAAACTCACTATACATGGGTTTTCTGGGCGAAGGACCTCGAATCTGAGGTCGCTTTTACCAGGCGACGCTATCTAATCGCGGGCACATGCTAGTATTAACTAAGTAGAAAATGTGTAAATTATTACAAATTATCGATTAAATGGTAGTCACCCGATTTTGGCTTATGCAGATGACGTTTACTTGTTGGGCGATGACGTAAACACAATCGAGAGAAATGCAGAAAGTCTTTTCGATGCCTGCATAAATATTGGATTAGACATTAATACAGAAAAAACTAAATATATGGTCATAGAACGTCAAAATAATGCTCCACAAAATATTAGAATAGCTGGTAAATTGTTCGAACAAGTGGAGGAATTCACATATCTGGGAACAGTAATTACAGACACAAAAAACATTAAGGCAGAAGTCAAGTGTAGACTCAAATCAGGAAATGCTTGTTTTTATGCAGTTCAGAAACTCTTATCGTCTCGTCTTCTATCCAGAAATCGAAAAATTAAGATTTGTAAGACTATTGTCCTGCCGGTTGTATTATACGGATGTGAGACATGGCCGCTAACTGATCAGGAAGAACATAATCTTCTGTTTGAGAGTGTTTGAAAACAGGGTGCTTAGAAAAATATCTGGGCACAAGAGGGATGAAAATGGGGACTGGAGAAAATAGCATAACGACGAGCTTCAGGACCTGTACGCTTCACCGGATATAGTAAGGGTAATTAAATCGCGAAGGATGAAATGGACTGGACATGTTGCACGCATGGGGGGGGGGGGGAAGACGTATCTCAAAAGTATTGACTGGGAGACCCGAAGGGAAAAGACCACACGGAAGACCTAGACGTAGGTGGGAGGACAATCTTAGAACGAATTTATGGGAAGTAGGATTTGTGGGGGATGATTGGATGGAGGTAGCACAGAATAGGGTTGAATGGCGGGCTCAGGTAAGCGCGGCAATGAACCTTCGGGTTCCATAATAGCTTGCTTAGGAATTGCATATTGTCATTCAGTAGCCTAAGTAAGTAAGTAATGATTCAAGAGGATAATTGACATGATTTGTTGTTAGTTGACTTGTAAAGTTATTGAATAACGAAGCAGAACAGTGTGGCCTACTACTTCTTTACATACAGACAACTCTATTTTATTAAGTACAGTTTTCTGTACAGTGTTAGACATTATCATGGGATTTTTAAAACGTATAGTGTGAAAGGGATTTGTTTTGGGCTTTAATGCAAAGATGTGCTTAGGCACAAGAGGAGACAAAGAGTGGCGAAGATTCAGCCCTAGAAGTAAATTAACTTATAAAAACAAATACAGAAGGAACAATCTAAACAAATCAATTATATATTCATAGAATTTTTACAGTATACCTCACAACTATAGTTAAGTTATTTCAGTTCCTTCTCCTATGCTCTCATTCTCTTGACTAGGCTACATGTCAGCAAGTTCAGTTTCAACTAAATTTCCATGTATTACACAGGCCTAGTTCTTATTTTATTTAACAAGTATTCCCCATAAGGTGGCTGCTATTACGACAAAGTACAATGGAATTCAATAAAATATCTTAATATATCATATAACAAAATATTCGAAAATACATATAGCAACCGAACACACACACACAAATATATCATACAAAGTAACTGACAGATAAAGAACTTAAAATCAACTGTTATATAGGTGGTTTCGAAGAATGGCTATTGAACCATGTATCGCAGAGGGCGAGGGAAATATATCCTATTGAGGCCGAAGGAATCCCAGAACCTGACGAGGTGTTGTGGTATTAGAGAAGCAGTGAGGCAGAAGCATTTATATTCATTCTACTCAAGCAATTTATTTTCACAGTAATTGTGCTGCATCTTTACCTTCACCAGGACTATAGGAAAAGGAATAATTATCTACTTCTTCTAGTCGTTTCGTTAATTTATAAATGTTTAAACGGGCCAGCCATAGAAACTGTAGGTGTACATTTTTCAGCATTCGAATAAATACAAGCGTTTCTAATAAAAAAAAAGGATGTTATTTTCAATCAGCAACTTATACCACCTTTTATAGTCAGGCCATAAGGGGATGTATCAAAGCATTTTCAACCATTAAATACCTTCATTCATGAGCTCTTTTATGAGTCTTTAGAGAGGACCAGTTTTTCTACGATGAGCAAGTGTGCATACCCATCCGAAAAAAAAATCCCATAAAGGCGTCAAAACTGAGAGATTTCGTAAAAACTGATGAGATTGCACTCAGAGAATTTTACGACATGTAATTTTAAAAGTTACAATTCTACA
This sequence comes from Ectobius pallidus, assembly GCA_964059195.1. Classification (NCBI taxonomy): domain Eukaryota; kingdom Metazoa; phylum Arthropoda; class Insecta; order Blattodea; family Ectobiidae; genus Ectobius; species Ectobius pallidus. The sequence continues at coordinate 21,933,193 of CAXKWD010000008.1, forward strand.
ATATCTATCATATCTCTTCTCTAGCCAAAGATTGTCTTATGTGCCATGCTGTTTGAAAATATTCATGAACATTTGAACGCATGAAGATAAGCTGGAAGTATTAGCTAGCATGAACAAACCCAATGAAGTTGAAAGATATAAACAGATAAAAAGGTTATGAATGAAGCTTTTCATTCAGCATGCATACTGGTAAGGGGGGATCTATGGATCACTATTCCTATTTAGGGCCTATACATTGTCGATGTTTTGATAGAAAGTGTACGATTTATACAAGTATTATGCAATTGTACAGCCAATGTAGATTGCCTCAACTTCCATGCAAAATTGAAGTGAATTTCTACTCATCCCCAAAAAAGAAACTTGGAGATCTAACTTTCCGATGGCACAGCTTCTTAAGAACGTTTCAGCCAACATAACGTATTTGTTAATAAATATGATCTCTATGTTATTCATCATTCCTCGAAGTTTGTCGTCAAGGTTCTGTAACACACTGTACACTTTGTACACAATGCTAGACAATCCTTTACCAGTAGGCTATATTTTAAAATTCAAACTGATAAAGCGCTGAAATAAAAAAGAATGTTTTAAAACTCTTACCAAAATGTTTAGGAAAATACCAGTGTGTACCAACACCAAGTCAGCAGTAAGCAGTTGTTAAGTTGTAACTCGTTTGATTAGTGAGGTTAGGTTAGTGATTTACTAAAAGCCCGAAATGGAAGCGTTCAAAGTATTTTTCTGAGTTTTACTTCAGGAATAGTAAATTCCAAAACGTAAACTAACCTCAATGATTCATCACTTAATTCGGCACTGGTAAAATGGTATTATTTACCGAAATTGTTTAATATAAGCCCAAAAAGGGCATAAAGCATTTCGTAATATTACCAACCTGGTAAATGCCACGAATAACCGAGCCTTTTTTTAACTCTTGTACTAACATATTAGATATATTTTTTATAAGAAATTACAAGTATAGGATGACACCTTCGTAAGATTTAGTATTAATGTGGAAAATGCAAGACAGCAACTTGTAATGTAGGCTAAATGCTGTATGTTACACAAAGAAAGGGGCTTTTGCACATCAATGAACTCTTCAACAAATTTAATTATTCAGTACAACAACCTTCTTGCCCTACTAGATGCTAAGACTTACAGCATACTGGAAATATAAGATAGATACGTCAATTTATGACGACTAGGAATATAAGAAGACTAAACCATTTAGCTGTTAGCATTTACATTCAGTGCATACATTTCTGTTTCACGCAATAAACTTAGATCAAACTAATGATGAAGCCTAAATCTAACTGACGTTTTCGATTATTTAAATATCCTCACCAGAAAGTTACATGGAAAATCTCTACTTTCGTGCGTGCCGTAAATAAATACAGGGGTAGTTGTCCTTATAACATTCACTGCATAATAATCAACATATTCATAGCAGAACATGAATCTGAAAGGAACAAGTTGAGGGGTGCCCCTGCATCACTTTAAGTCGAAACACCTAAGACAAAACATATTTACCGCAAGCCTAGAGGTTATTCTATGACATAATCTACATCACGTAATCTTTCCTCATTCTCGGGAATATTTTCCTTTTGTAAAGGCGAATAATTATAGGCCTATTAGGATTCCATTCAAATCACTAAGTAATGTATTATAGTAGCCACGTAAAGAATCTTTCAGAAGACCGTTAAAAGCTGCAAGTAAAAACAAAAGCATTTTATGTGAAAAAATCTGACAGATGAGCCTATTTTCTACAGTGTTCCGGAATTCCAGTGAACTACTCTACCTTAAAATGTCGCATCGGCCAGACTTCTTGTCACGTAAGCTATACATTATTTTAACTTCATCTTTCACTTCTTAGCTATTATCAACTACTTTTGAAGCACTCTGTTTAACAATATGCCATGATATGCAATAAAGATTTATTTGTAGTAGGCCTATTACCCTAGCCGTTTCATCAATTGTTAAAGATCCCAGTAATTAATTTCAACTAACCCGTATTACTTCCGTTGTTTCAATACAGCCTCCTCAATAAAGAAGGTGTAAATATTCAAAATAACCTTATAGACTGCAGTCAAAAGTGAGATCGCCTTTTTTTAAATAGTCTAGTCGCAATAAAGCTCTGACCAAGATCAAAAACGATGATAAACAATGTTTATAAAATGGACACGTGAAGTCAGAATGAAAAATTCAATGTCATAGCCGATGCATTGAATTTTTCATTCTGACTTCACGTGTCCATCTTAGCCTACACACGGCCAGTGTGAAAGAATTATCATTCCAATGTTTATAAAGTTAAATATATGAATCTTGAATAACGGTAATAAAAAAATGTACATTTCAGCAATATTTCAGCTACAGAATTTCAACAGTCTATTAAGCTTTGGATAAAAATATTTTTAAATAAAAAAGTGAAGTTAAAGTGTGATGGAGTTGCACAGAAAAGACGGAACCTATAGCTCCAAAAAACATTCCTAATAATACAGACCAATTGGAGACATTATCGCAATTTATTAAATAGAAATTTGAGAAATACTCTTCCTCTTATCCCGCTTGTACAGCCTAAGTATCCTTTTTAAGATAATTTTAGGATCCCCATTATAGTATTATTAGTCTTACCTACAAAGTCGTGAAATCTTGCTTCATTACACACTTACTGCAAGGAAACTGGGCTCACCTGCAAAAAACAGAAGAAAAAATATAATAAAGCCAACAAATAACTAAAAACTGATAACTGACATAAACTCTGATACCCTATGTTTTTCGATAGATAATAACTAAAAGCCGTTTTAATAACATTAATTACAAAAAAATAATAATAATTCTTCCATATTATTTAATTTTTGGCAAGGAAATTTTGATATTAACAGTTACTAAGTGGGAAGCTGTTTATAAGAATATTTTGATTTCAGTAGGAATTAAAACATGAAATGTAGATTTTCGCAGATCTCTCAAAGCAAATTCTTCATCACAAAGTAATCCGGTCATAGCCAAATCTCGCCAGTTTTAGTGAATTTAATACTCTGTAGCTTCAATCCTGAGGAATTATACAAAGCCAAGTGTTCAAGGTATAGCAACATTGCAAGTTACAAAGTACCGACAGCTGGGACAGATGCAGCCTTCGAAAGGGTTCGAAATCCAATCTTTAAATGGATGGGAGGAATGAAGAAATTAATTAGACGTTGAAACATTTAAAAGTTATTTGATAGTAGGCAATGGTAACGAAGCGGTTTCTTTTCGTGCCTCAAAATTAGATTTGTACAAGCAGGCTTACTCCTAATTTGATGTATCATGCCCAGAAGACGTACCCGTATTTCTTTTCGAAACTGTAAAAGCAGTATTAGAAACAGACTGACATTTATCTTCATTTCAGAAAGTTAAATTGCCATGAATGAAACTGGATTAGAAGACTGTAATAAAATTTTCAAAGTTCCTAGTCATCACATACGGTACATGCTCACACCATCAATATTCAATGGATAAATTGCAACTAAATTGGTTTTAATGAGCCCTATTGATATCATAATACATGCCTACACTCAGGTATTAAGACTTCTCGAATTTGGCATCAGTGAAGACTTTGAATCAAGCAAGAAAGAGACAGGTAATGCACGTTTCGTTGTGTCTTATTTCAAATTACATAAGCAAACAATAAAATAACACAAAATGGGCATAAGCACAATATAAATGTCAATGTCGATGCACAGAATTGACTCTCTCACAAATGCATCTCTTCACCAGGGGTGGCAGAAAAGTAAACATTAAAATGTTCAAAAACGATTCCATCCATTTTGTTAAGCAGGTGTCAATAGTTTGCACAAAGTTACTTGCTTATCCTACCAGTGATCCAGGTTTACAAAACCGTAAAGTTGTTTAGGCACTTGTTCCGTTCTTTCATTGAGGTAATGTAAACACAAGTCAGGACATAGAGAGTAATGTGTGTACGAGGGTAGAGTTGGATTATTCCCACAAAGTCTCTGGCCTTGAAGACAAACCCAGCCAGCGAGCTTCTCGTTACGTCTCGTTACCAAGATGCGCGAATTCGGTGCGCGTAAGATCAGTAAGCTACCGATGGGCCGAGAGTGAACATCATGCAGCATGTCGCCAGTCGTAGAAAATACTATAATAGTTGAGTGGAGGGATAATGCCGGTGCGAGAGAGACAGACAACACGTGGAGTGGGATAGGAGAGCTGAGCCAATCAGGGTGCAGCTACCTCCCCTAGCCAGGACTAGGTGAGACTCGCTCCTAAGGTATATACGTAAAAACCCAGAGACGTTGTGGAGGTAATCCTACTCTAAGTCATGAATTGCCAGCAATTTTTGTTTAATATTTTGTAGGTTGTCTGTACCGCTTTATGCTCGCGCATGTCAACATGCTGTTCATTTATCTCCGCTTGTGGAATGTTTGACCATTATGACTCCACTGAATGTTGCGCTGTTGCACATTAAACATGGCTGCACCGCTCAGCGTTTGCACCAAAAAAGAACAGCTTGCAGTGATCCGTTGTTTGTCGTCTGAAGGTGTACCAGGAGCCGAAATCAATCGAAGACTTTCATCCTAATATGGGGGCAATGTTTTACCACGGCGAAGCGTGTACGAATGGACTGAAAAGTTCAAAGATGGTCGGACAAGTGAGAAGGCAAGAACAGTGTTTAATCATGATTCAGACAAACCAAAGAGTGACTATCGATGAGGTGGCAAACCACATACAAATTAGCCATGGTTCTGCACATGACATTATTCACATCCTTAGTTAGCATTACGCGTCACTGCACGCTGTTCTTCTCTTGTGCAAACGCTGAGCGGTGCAGCCATGTTAAAAATGCAGCAGTGCAACACTGAGTGGGGTCATAACGATCAAACATGAACAACACGTCGACGTGCGCGAGCACAAAGCGGCACAGACAACCTATGAAAGATTAAACAAAACTGCGGATACTTATTGACTTACTCTCGTAGCTCTGATCTAGGCCTATATGAAAACAATTCAGTTTAGAGCAACGTTGCCAACGTTCAAATCACGAGTTTCTGTTTTCTTTATGTATAAATTCCCCGTCTGTACCATTATAAGTTTTCAGTTGGTTATTTTGGCATTCCTCATATACGTAATTTTTTCGGCCCACTCTCATGACACTGCACATTACTGATCAATGGCATTCACAAACAAAATAACAAATGTCAAACTATTGCAAACTGTATCTGCAGAGGAAAATGTTGACGAATGTCATACCATATGTAGGTTTATAAGTAGAAACAAACTGATTATTCGATAATCCGAAAGAACCAAGTGGCATAAATTTAATATTCTGCTCGAATAATAGCGGTTTATCTAAACTGGATGGATCTGTGTAACTTAGAGAGTGTGCATAATTCACGGTGCTAAGGTTGGACACTATCGCCCTAACAGTAAATGAGAAAAAGATTCAACTCGTGACAACTCTGTCTGATAATTCCTTTGCGTTTCACGTAAACTATTTATTTACGCCTACGACGTCCCTGCCATACATGAATTTTCTTATAGGTATAAACAAGGATTCCCAATGGCGATGAAATTGTTTGAAATTACATACTTGATTATAGACACTATCTATTTCAGCCCAGTTTTATTTGTGGACTGGTATTTTAACAGTAAAATAATTATGTACGTATTATCATAGGCGGGCTCAATCTCATGATTTTTTTTATTTTATTTAGATGCTCCTCATGTTACACTTTGTGATCTCACTTTGGGATATTAAGTGAATCTCTGAATTGTATTGAAAATTATAATTTTTTCGGAGTTATATTATTTTTCGATTTCCTCTTTTAAACGGTATATGGAATATAAACTAGTTACTACTAGAGTTCAACATCTCTTTTTTTGTACGTGGGCGTGGTCATTCCACTCTCGACCTGCAAAATCTGGTAAATTTATAATTAGGTTAGGTGATACTATTGAAGATGTTGCCATGGGATCATTGAAAAGTGCAATAGAAGAGGCTATAGCATAAAATACATTATTGCTGACGTAATCTACTGCATTTTTCTTGTAAAAAAGTAGGGTTCTGCTCTCTCTCTCTCATCTCTCTCTCTCTCTCTCTCTCTCTCTCTCTCTCTCTCTCTCTTTCTCCCTCATATTGGCAAACCTAAATGAAACGGTTTGTTACAGTCGGTCGCTAGTAAAAATGTACATTAAAGAAAATAATAATGTATTATAATTATATAGGCCTACTACGTAAAGTTAACAGGTACAGGTATTTGATTTTACTATCGTCTAATATACTGTATGGACAGACAACAAACGAGTGGGGTGTTTAATTGCATCAGCCCCGTTTCCATATTGATTCTACAATTGGCAATGTCACAAGCTACCTAGAAGTAATAATGGTTTACATTTATCTGTGATTTTTACTGCCTACTCGGTTTTCAATAGTTCTAACCACTAGATTTCCTGGATTTCTTAAACTCATTGAGCTAGTGTTCGATCTTTTTATTTTATACTGAAAAAGATTATACCGGCTTGGTATATATTTTGACAAAAATAAATAATAAATTTCAGTAATATTCCGGGCATGTAATTAAAATAATTAAACATATTCATTGACTACCGGAGTTAAGGTTATAACTTACTCATTAAACGCTAGTGAATTCTCTATATGCTCGGGTCCTCCTATCGACCTATGTTGACCCGTGTTAAATTATCCATTAATGTTCAACTGAATGACTAAATTTTTGAACCACTGCACGCCACTGGATATACGTTTATATTCATGTCACAGAGGTTGGCTGTGACCCTGAGGAAGACAGTACATGGACAGTCTGTAAAGGGATGTTTAATAAATTTCCCTACATTACCACCATCACCACGAGACATATCACCACCCTTCCCAGTATGTCTCCTGTAATTAACTCCTACTTCCACCTCTCGTCGACTCTAATAGCTGAATCTCACAAAAAACTTGACCATGGATAAACAAAGTTCTCTTCACCAGCCACGTGTAACACTCTACTATATCTAATTCGGCGAATTGAAGTAAATTAAATAAAGTAAGATATACAATTTTAGTAACTTTATTTTTCTCAGCAGCACAAATCACAACTAAATCAAAACATATTATTGCAGAATGTCTGTTATTTTCATAAGCCTGTACAGAAGTCCGTTTAGTTGCTGACTATGGAACTGGAGGTTCGGTTTCGATCCCCGGTCCATCCTAGAATTTTTGGGGGAGATCTAGAATGGGGTGCACTCAGGTTCGTGATGACACTGAGAACATAAAAAGCGGTCTTACTCAAGAAAACCATGAATTATGTACAGGTAGCTGATTTCAGAGCCTTGTGAAACGTAAATAAATGTAAGAGATGTAAGGGAAAGGTTTGTTTTCACAAGGGATGCAAATTACGTGAAATTATTTATCAATTCAAGCAATGTTCATTTCAATACATTCCCTGCTATCCTGTGAATACCGCTAGGCATGCGCATTTGCTCATATCGGCAACTTAGATATTTTAGTCGGTCCGCTTTTTTTCCACCTGTACTGGAAGTCGGGAAACCTACATGCCCCAATCCTGGCAACTACCAACGAAGCCGAGAGAAGATGACTCAGAAATAATATTGTAGGCCTGATCCCTTCATGGGATGTAGGGCAAAGTTGTTTAGTTCTTTTATGGATGCAATACATTATTGAATCCAAATTGTCAGAGACACAATATTTGTTAATGTTTGGCTTAACTGCTCACATGAAATCTCAAGTATATGTACCCTCTATCAAATAACATTTTACTTATTTTCTTTGTCTAAATTATTCTCTTGAAGTGTAAGAAACAAACGCGCCGAAAAAGTCAACGAAGACAAACAAATAAAGATACTGAAGGTACACACAAGTGACAAGACAATAATTACATTACTGACAAGGAAAATAAGAAACAAAATAAAAAGAACAAAATGGTGAAACAAAATTTTAAACAACGATGAAAATAATGTATTTCACTAAGAGATTACACTAAATGAGGGAACAAATAAAAAATGTTAGAGCGGAGAAAACATACTGGGAAGAGTTGAGAAAAATTCATCAAAATGCCTTCACACAATCAGCAAGCAATTAAAACAAATGGAAGCAAAATAGGTAGAGCTATTAAATATACGGGAATCATTATCACGGGTGCCATGATGAATGTGAACATGGAGCTCCAGTCCAATCCGCCCAGGATCAACAGTGAAGGACACAATTACATTTTCAAATGCCTTCACGCCGCAACGCTAACATTTAATTCTGAATTGCAGTCACAATTAAAACTTTTTATAAATAAACCATTAATTTTAAAAACACATTTCACTTTAGTTATAACTTTTTACTCGTAACAAATTAAATTGTCAAATTTCTGCACATCTCTTGTACATAATATTTACCATAAATAACACTGAAAGGGCAGACGGTTCCATATAGAACTAACCAACCTTAATGACTTATACCTACTCAACCAATGACAGTAAGCATGTGCAATCTGTTCTGAATTACAGAGACTTGTAAATTAAATTAAGGCAACTTGTAAATTCTGGGAGATTCCTCAAGAGTAAAATTTGAAAATATCTTCCACCTATATCCATACACAACTTGACTGTACTCATCGAACCATATTTGATGGCGTTTTACGAAGTGTATCCTCATTAGTGTTTCTGATTTTATTCCTAACTGCCTCACAAAGTTCAGCAAGTGACAGCGATCTATCCCTCTATATTATGTCCGATAGACCCAAAGGAAGAAATCCGGAGAGGCGAAGACGGGTGATCTAGTAGGCCACAGATTTTCTTAGATAAGATGATCACCGAAGTAACCGGCTATACGCGAAGTCTCATGAAGTACCACGTTTGAGATGTTGCGCCATCCTGCTGGAAATATCATTCTGTTAATTCGATGTCATTCACTTGCTCCAAGAATGCATTGAAGAAGTGCCCATACACTGCAGCGTCTACCGTTAGAAAATGGAAACAACAAAATTGGTAGATTAAACTGTACACCAGACCCCAGCTTTCTTACATTGATAACATTGTTGACCTTGTGGGAACATTGCGAGTATTGAATTGTATACGAAGTGCCCGATGTGTTTTAACCAATGAATTTGTCTGCCAAAATGTTTTAACAGTAAAAACACTCTGCCGAACTGAGAACTGAAGAAAAAAATTGTCAACAAAACTACAGACTGGAAACAAAACACACAACAAAAGTCATAAAGCAACAGTAATTAGGGGTACTAATATGAATTCTATTTGAGGCATTATCATTTTATATAACTCTTTGGGTGGCGTGCACCATCCAGGAGTAAATCTTACTAAAGTAGTAAATTTAAGACGGAGACCTGGAGTATACAAGAACCAGTACATCTGTCTCACTCTTAAGTCATACTAATGTATGTGCTAGAGTGAGACAGACAAACCGGTTTTTGTTACGTAAGGTTCCCTTCCTAAATTTACTACTTTAGTGCTACTCTTTTAGTAACTTACTCTTTTAGTTGGTGTTGGAGAGCTCAATTGATAGTTACTTCTTTAGTTGTTACTAAAGTAGTAAGCGATTTTTACTAAAGAAGTAGTCGAATTCTGCGCAGAACAGAGCAGAAACGTTAGTGCAGCGCAGCAGAACACGTGCATTTCAATTGCCAGTATTATTCAAGTGCCAGATAATGAAAAGGAAAGGTTCGCTGAAACAATGAATATGAATTTGGGTTGTTCCAAATATTACTAATGACAATCTTCATGTTTTAAAATAGGTCTAATAGTAATGTTTTATTCATTACTAATTTTAATTCCTTCAATTGAGTATTTTCAGTTTAGTAGCCTACGTATGGGTACTGTGATTACAATTTTTGTGCAAACTATTTCTGTATTATAATGCAAACAATTGGAATTTCCAGTTGATTTTCATAATTGATTCACTGTCAATATTATAATTATTTCTCTCATAATAATAATAAAGTTCTAAAATATATTAAATATTTATACTTCCTAAAGTTACATATTCTTCCCCAAAAACGATAAATCAATTATTCTATAGTTGTTTATCATAAATCTCACTATAATGAATTATTAATACTTATTGACTGTTTAACAATATTAATAAGAAGTATTACACAAAATCATGAAAAAGGGGGGATAAAAAGGATAACAAAACTAATAAGGGGCATTATGTTTCTGTCCTTTTTCAAATGCACAGAACATTTACTTAAAACATATTACCTTATAAAAATAATAATATTACAACTGAGAAATGTAATATTTAAACAAAAAATGGCGGTACAATATTTCGGAAGCTATGAACTCCAATAATAATTATGTAGATGGTTGTGTGTTTAAAAATAATTTCAGTGACTACTTCTCTAGATCCTGTGCAGCTTCAACCTCCGGGCCCCTCCTTAAAATTTTCTTTCGGCACTCATGTTGGCATTTTTTTCTATATAGTTTATAATGCTTCTCACTTTCCTGTCCACAGGGTTAATTAAAATAGTTAGCAGCATACTATAGACCTTCAGCATCTGCTATAGTTTATTCCCAAACATGAAAGTCTCGTCTCACTCCTCCATTCGAGACTTGGGGAGTCTTTAAGGAATGGTTTTACAATGTGTCCCCTTCTCAATGTACGCTAATCCCAGAGTCAGTCAAATTTTCTTCCGATGTGGCCTGTTTGGACATTTTTACACCTGGGTTAGAAAAAAGGACATATTATTCATTAACACTGCGGGTGCAACTATTGAACTTTTAGCTCTTATAATTATTATTATAATCTGGCATTCGCAATGTTGTGCTTTAAGTTAAGCTATAGAAGTGTAATGTAATAAAATTAATTTACAATAATTACATTAAATCGTTTAACAATGAGAATCACCTATTGTTCAGTAATTCTATGGTTAAGTAGCAGGGGGGAGTGTTTTCTGGGTAGCTCCAAGAACGGAGGCTTTCATGTATTGGAATGTACTATACCTCGCCGATATCTGTATCCATATGATTAGCTTGAAATACATCGTCGTTTTCTGACCCAAAGTTAGGGAGAACTGCAACATCTAAAGGCCGATCCAGCTAGGAAGATATTTAAGAGCACATGAGCTCCTTGTACCGTGCAATGCAAACGTCCCTTCCACTCACTCTTCCCCTCACCTTTGGTGGACGTCTTCCTAATTGGATCGCTCTCCGCAATGATATTTCCACATTTGACTGGCTGAAATCACATGGATGTAGTGAGAATCTGACATCGTTTCTTCCAAACGCCAAAATTTCATGTAAGGATTTATGAGCTTAATTATTTACGTTATTAAATGCCCTACTAGGTATGGTTCGCTTAATATTTATTAAATCACCTGCCACAACTCTCATTTTTTGTATACAACCTTCTTCATCTCAATAACTTATCCTCAGTTTGAACGATGTAATCCATTTATGCCCGGTTTCTATAAACTCGCGAAATACCTATGGGTAAATTATCCAATGGACAACTTAGTTCCAGAATCACCCACCAGAGCACTAATGGTATAATGAGGAAATAAAAAATAATATATACTACCATGCCGGGGATCGAACAGTGGACCTCTTGAACCGTAATCCAGCACGCTGACAATGAGCTACGGTGAACACTGAGAATACATCTTGAATAACGGAGATGTAATTGTTTCAGCCTATGATTCCACTACTGCAAGTCAAGACATGGTTTTGCAAAACATATCATACTAATTAGTTCGGAAGAACATTATCTTGATATAAATACTACTACTGTCGAGATCTAATGCGTAAGAGGAAGGAAAAATGAGAAGTACGACTCTAGTTTGCAATGTTTGCACACTCAGTGCTACCAAATACCGGCAAATACAGTCATTAGCGACAATGTACGGTACATGAAAATTTCAATAAGAAATATGTATATAAATTCTGATAAGCCCATCCTATTACGGAGAAACAAAGTCAACATTACAGATCATCTCAGCACTTCTAAAACTGTATTTTACAGGTACTGCAATCCGTGCACGTCCGCCATATTTATCCTACGAGAGGTTAAATTTTATCCAGCCATCCATGAAAGGATAAATTAACCCAAAGCTTTACCCTTGGAAAGATCTAGCCCAAGTTTATAGAAACATTTTTTCTCTCATTTTCATATTTACCCAGTGGACTTTTATCTAGAAACTCGCCAAAACTGTGTGTGATCGTTATCTTTAAATTATTTCTGTTCGTAAGAGTTTTCCTTGTGTAAATTCTGTTCATGGGATAATTTACCCATAGGTAATTCGCGAGTTTATAGAAACCGGCCATTAATGTGATATGTAACTCATAACTAACGCAAATGCCACAGAACACACTTACTCCACAACTTTACTCCACCCCCTGAGTAGGAGTAAATATTGGCCTTATTTACTCCACAACTTACTACGTTAGTAACGTACTCCGTGTTGGTGCTCTCCACCACTTGTGGAGTAAGTTCATTTACTCTGGGAGTAAATAAAATTTTTACTTCTTTAGTACATTCCTCTATGTTGAAAGCCGCCGAGTTTAGTTTACTCCTGGTTGGTGCACGCCGTCCTTACTAAAAGAGTACGGTTACTAAAAGAGTAGCTTACTAAAGTAGTTAGAACTAAAGAAGTAAGGCTTACTAAAAGAGTAAATTGCATGAGTTTGGTGCACGCCACCCTTTATGTTTTACATACCACAGGGAAATTATTAGCAATATATTAAAGTTGTCCAGTTTTATACGGATCGCTCTGAATTATCATCCTTACGTATAAAGAAAGAAGAAGAAAAAAAAAACTGTTGTGATACACTCGCATAACTTTTTCTTTCAAGAGGTAGACAATGCGATTCTCTCGCTTCACGTTCCCACAGATAGTAAGTGGCAGCATTGTGGTTATCTCAGCCTCACGCAAAGCCAAGTGTTCGCGATACGACATAAAAGCCTGAGTTTGCAGTTAGCTTTTACATTCTACCTTTATACGTTTATTTGCAGATAAATTTTACGAACGTTGTTAATAATAAAAGACAATTTTTTGGTATATGGAGTTCTATAAAGAGTTTAAACAAAATAGTAAACATATCCTTTGCGTAAAGTGGGAAAGGGAAAGTTCCCACGTTTCGTGTCACATGTTCTAAAGATAGGCTACTTAACACAAATATAATATTTTGTTTTGCTTCTTTTTTCGTTTTCCAGCTATATTCAGAAAAGGCAACAAGGTAGTCTAACAAGACAGGTAAGAATATTAGAATATTAGAATATAGAATAGAAGACAGGTAAGCTTAACTATGGAGAATAAACAGTCAACACTAAGCTGGTGGTTAGGATGAGAGCCACTGGTTCACATCCAGCAGACATGGTTGCGGCTTTTACACGAACGCCATGATCTCATTCAATAGATTTATGGCACGTTAAGGAATCTCAAACCAGAACCAGAAGGCTATAAAACCACAAATTTTATACTTATTCTAACCACACACGAACGTCAACCAATTACTAATAAGAGGCCAAAGTATAATATGCATCTGCAGAAAACATTTTCTTTATAATATTATATTTTGAATTACCAAAATAGAGACAATGAGCCATTAAGCTGATTTTATATCTTAAATAACATACAAAAATATAGTTCGTTAACAATCAAGAAAACAGAAAACCTTCAAAATGAAATAAAAAATAAGAGGGGATAATAATTTCGTCAGTGTTAATCCAAGTTCATTGTAGACCAGTGGTTGTCAACCGTTTAAGCGTCGCAGCCTCTCTGAAATACCTTTTATTTTTATTTTATTTGACTGACCCTCAGAATATTTTTATAATTGAGGTCATTTAAACTTTTACATATTATCAATTTTATCCCCTTGGAGGACCGTAAATCTCAAGTTAAAATGCAGTTTTGTATAGTAATGTATTTTTCTCCACTTCATGTTGGAGTTGTTAATATGTTCCTGTTCTGTCTCTTTAGTGAAAAGATTTTAATCTTCTATCCACATTAAAAGAAGGGAAAATCACGAAGACTTTCCTCAACCTAACCACACCACACGAAATAACCTGAAAATGGATATTCTATTAGTGCTGAAAGAAAAAGAAGGGATGTTTTGAAACGAAAACATATAACTCCTTGGAAAGGGATCAAGAACCTAAGACCAGCTAAGTTAAGGATAATTACTCGTACATTCCTGGTATTATCTGGGGAAAAGCTTTTTTAAAATAAAAATGAAAGGAACATTTTCTTAGGAAGTCCTGTTAGGAAGATCAATAATGTCTCAATTTAGAATCTAACATGCACAGTGAAATCTTTAATATCTAGGATTTCTTCTCAAAATGTCCATCACATTTCAACTACTTGAATATTGGTCTGAAGGTAAACATTCTTTTTTGAACATTCTTTTTCAGTAAAACATGCCTTCAACTTACGGCACTCTTCTGCAGTGGTATCATGTTTTGTTGAAGTTGACTGCAATATTTGACATTACCTATAGCCTAAATGTTTCTTTACATGTTGTGGTCATCTTGAAGAGCTATCAGTCATCTTAATCCACCTATTTTGGCAAGTGAGAAGAGCTTCAGTTTTGAAATTCTACAAAGGAATTTACACAGAGACACATGGAAAATGTTTGATTATGTAATTTTATGTAATGTCACAATAATATTTAAAATTCTTATTAATATGTAAATACGTATATACAACAGGAAATTTCACTTAAATAGTCGTCATATGGTGTACCATGGTCACTTTATAATTTTTCACCGTTTAAACGTAAAGAGCAAAATATGTAATTAAATTAGGCCTACATAGAAATCTCAGCCCTTAAAATCAGTAGGTCTATTCTTTGCGGACAACTCTACCAGTTTTCACGGACCCTGGGGTGGAAAGAATAACTGAAAAGGCTTCTGTACAATACGAGCAATATATATTTTTAATAAGTTTATTTTTCTATTTATTTTCCATTACCTTCGACATTAAGTCCACCGCTGTGGCTCAGGGGATGCGTCCAATCCTCTCACGCAGCGGGCCCGGGTTCGATTCCTGGTCGGGACAAGTTACCTAGGTGAGGTTTTTTCCGGGGTTTTCCCTCACCTGTGAGACAAATGTCAGGTAACTATAGGCCCTTGTGGTCCCCGGATATCATCTGGCCGTCAATATCATCTTCATCCTCATCCTCGCCTTGTTCTGAGTGAGTGTGTGAATGGTGTGTATCGTCCTATGTGTTCGTGTTGTCTCGGAGGTGGCCCCGGCATTGGGCTGATCACTCATCCGGGGAGGCCCTCCATGTCCTTGTCTGGTCAAAAAAGTATGTCTGTCTGTGTTGTGATCCATAGTTCATTCCTCTCCCGACAGGTCACGGCCCGGTAAGGCCCGGGCGGCGCGGGCCGCATAAAGGTCCCTACAAGGGAGAGGTAAAACTACGAAAGAGAGAGAGACCTTCGACGTTAACAGACACAAGACTTTACAATCTAATTAAACTGAAATTAAACTGTAAAATATCGTACTTCACTTAGCATGTTCTTCAAACAACAACACTGTAGTAAATACAATTTATCTATCAATCTTATGGTAGCAAACATACTACCACGTGACATTGTATGACTATGAAGTAATAGCTTGTTTAATTAGCGATAATAGCGATGGTTAAGGCCACATTATTCCTTTTTAGTGCTTCATCAAATTGTCCTTCATGTTACGTGAACATAAATAATAGCAAGTAATTGGGAGAAGTTCTATAAATTGTATAATACAAGAGTGTGATTTCTCATGTTGCCAGTTTTACTACGATGCTTTACTTACTTGTGTCTTACAAGTAACATCTGTTAAAATCGTATATAATATTACAGGCTCCCATCACAGAATAATAGCAAAGCGTAGTTGAAAGCTTAAGTCGGCTTCAATTATAGGGGGAAGAGAAAAAGAGCAAACAGAAGAGATTACATTAAAGTATATGCAACGTTTCATAAAGGGTGTAACCGTTTATTAGTACATATGGAGAAGACCAAGGTGAATCCGAAGTTAGTTGTCTTTGAATAAAAAAAGAAAGAAATAGGAAGGATTGGGAATGTGTAAATTGTAGCCATGTTTCCTGATTTCATACAGAGTATGCTATTTACTAAATGCTGCAAAAACTCTTGTAATTGTAACCACTGGATTCTTCGTACTGCTTCCATTAAAATGCACATGAATACTACTTCTTTGCCCTGAAGCCTTTCTTCTCTTTAACCGGCTATACGAAAATCCTTTGTTTTTTTTTCTATTAAACCTACTAACCTCGCTCAGACAATTTAAATATTCTAGAGGTAAATGCGTGTGCATATCCTATCGAGCAAATTAATTTCAACAGGAAAAGGGGAAGAAAACGTGGCTCGGAAAAAAGTGTTTGTAGCATGCTACCCATGCGCCCATTTCACAGTCTGCACAGAAGAAGTAACTTAAAGCAAGGTAACACCACCCCTTTAAACTTATAAATTTTGAACAAGTAGCACGGTGGATTGTAAATTACTTTAACTGATACAGGAATATATAGACAATATTCTTTTAAGAGTAGCCTCAATTGTCCAAAAATTATGCTGTTTTTAAAGGGCAATATTGTTATATTGTTGAAGTACTGATAAGAATTACAATGACACTATGAAAAGTAAAAGTCTGCGTCAAATTAAAGAAAAACGAGATAGGTTGAAGTCAGGTAGGTAGTGTAACTATATTCTGCATAAGAAGAAACACATTATGGTATGCCTATAATCCATTCAGACACTTTCAAATCAATTTCAGGAATCATGTCTTACTGAATAGCTGTAAAGGTGATATTAATTTTCCAACAGGAAGTTTCGGATTTTACAGGTGTACGAATTAAATGTGCCATATAAGGGGCTTTAATTTGAGCACAATGTTCTGCTATGAACGCTCAGTTTATAGCCTATGCGATTTGAAGTCTAATAAAGGTTTCCAACATAGCCTTTATTATGCAGTTGCACACACTATGAACGGGAATGTGGATTAGTTTACAGTGGTGAGTATGTTCGCATTTATTGAATATGACATTCCAATCCAGACTGTACCAGTACTTGCTATTGTGTTGCTCTAGATCAGTCTGTTTAGGGCGGCAGATCTTAAGTAAGGGATATGTAAGCTGCCAGAGTCATTAATTAATTAGGATTTTTAGTAGGCCTACTTCCGTTTTTTCTTTCTTTCATAAGCATTATAACAGTAAATTATAAGACCAAATAAAATCAGGGGTTCTACTGTATAATACGTTATTAGGCTACAGCCCCTATTATCCGTTGCAATGAGGGGGATGGCGTGAACGGTTAAGCGAAAAAGTCGGCTAATCCATTCTATAAAATAATGTCATATAATACAGTAATAAGTGTGTAGTGCTCATGGTTTTATAATTTGAAGCTTCTGGGACTACAAACATCTTCAAGTTGCCACTATAGTATACAATATTTCATAACTTTTAACTAACAAACAAAATAAAATAGCCTATAGTAAGACGTAACTAAAACACCAGATGATTGAATCACGTACAGTTGTTAAGCAAACTTCAAATTCTGATGCCGGATGAGCCGCAGTTTCTGCATTCTTAAACCTCTCGATTATTTGCATTTTTTTGTTAATTAAGACAATGCCTTTTCTCTTCACTTTGGTGGAAGACATTCTTACAGAAATTACAGTGTAAGAACATTAACTCAAACAGTAAAAGATAGGAATTGAATAATTAAAGTGGGTCTACAGGGATTTGCATTATTGTATGGAATCTCTGA
This sequence comes from Ectobius pallidus, assembly GCA_964059195.1. NCBI lineage: Eukaryota > Metazoa > Arthropoda > Insecta > Blattodea > Ectobiidae > Ectobius > Ectobius pallidus. The sequence continues at coordinate 21,950,912 of CAXKWD010000008.1, forward strand.
GGGTCGTTTCTTAAAAAGCGAATGGTTAATTTTACAAGTTTAAAGAAACATCCTTTCTGCAATAATGTTTCATCCTTTGTAAAATCCTGCGGCATTAGAATTTCTGAAGGTCGTTTCTATGAAAGCAGATAATTGCTACTCCCTACTTGGGATAGTATAACAGCACTATACTAAAATAAATACTACACTATTGTCATATTCAGCTGTTCATATTTTCCTCTTTAAAAATGCACTGTAGAATCAAATAAAATACTGTACGAAGTATACATAAATTTATAAATGAAAATAAAATTAAAGATTGAGTCAGAGTCGGAAAATGCGCCGATCGGTTAATAGGGTGACGGAAAATTGGGGTTCTATTGTACCATGTACATTGTCAAATATCAATAGAGAGGAGGATAAGAAGGAATACCAGAAATGTGCAATAATTGATAAAAAGCATGCAATTTGGTACAGAGATACCTCTTTACAATGCCAAAAGACATAGATACTGGGACGCATTGTGATGTAGGCTCTGAAGGCAGTGACAACAATTTTACAAGAAGATGGTTAGTAGGACTGTTTATTAATTGATAAAATAGCATTTCTCTCGTTTTTACAGCGCTGTTTTTTTACAATATAATGTGACCATCAAGCATAAAAAATTAAAAGAGGTTACACATGACTCTACAACTACTATTACAAATCATTTTATTACTACATTACTCCTTTAATAATTACTATTTTACTACATGTCAGAAATGAAGCACTTTCTTCCACAAAAGAAACCCATAGCAATATGGAAGTTAGACACAAGTCTTATTCACAACCTTGATTGGCATGATATCAGTTCAAGGCATGTGTCGACTCCTTGTAGCAAAGTAGTCCATAATGGTTCCAAGCGTTGACTAGAATTCCCTTCTAACCCTATTGAATAGTCCCTAAGCGATGGAAGCACTGGCCTCAGAATAAGGACTTGCCCCCACAATTGGGAGCCCTCATGTTCTCACATGTTCTTTTGAAGCAGGACGACTGCATATAGCTCTTATTTATGAACAGTTTTGGGATTAGAACTTCTGGATCTGATTCTCCCGGATTTTAAAACAGGTTTGAAATTTCATATCGTCATCTGGAAAAAACAGAATAAAAAGGCGATATCGCACGTTCTTTTAGTGGTGCAGAATGTCCATGACCATTTCGAAGTGCAGACAGCTGGGTGTCTGCAAAACTAATAAGAAAGTACATGGAGAGTACAGTGCCATCAAGAAGTTGCCCCTCAGCACTTGGGCCGGCGAGAATCTGCTAAGAAAAGGAATTCACTTGGCAGCGCTAGCGTATGGTTTTAATATTCTGCTATAATCATTATGAAGTAAGAAATAAAATCAGGTAAACTAATAAAACAAGGTGCCATAATGCTTTTGTTTAATCACTGATAATTGCAATTATGATAGGCCTATACAGAGAAGAAGTTATTTTTGTAATAGATCTACGAGTTAAGCTCCAGGGCTTACGGAAGAACAAGGTCTAAAGTTTGATAAGCATATGATAGGGAATATATGGGTAGTGTAATTTGTCAAAGCTAACTGAATTGAAACTTGCAACAGTGTAAAACAGTATGTTGTCATGAGAACTGATTACATCATCATCAACTGCAAGGTTTGAGCTTGTTATCCCGTTCCGTCCTCAAAGTCTCTCCATCTTGTTCTTGGTCTTCCTGGATCACGTCTTCCTTTCGGTTGAAACAGTAACACTTGGTAAGGAATCCTTTCTGATGGCATTCTTTGTACATGGTTATACCAATTTATTTTATTTTGTTTTATTTCTTCATTGAGCTTTTTCACTTTCAATTCATATCGTATATCTATGCTTCTTTTTTATCCAGTTTTGTAGAGCCTGCTACATATCTTAAAAATTTCATTTTGGCTGCTTCTAATCGTCTTTCATCGCTTCTTCTCATAGCCCACGTTTCGCTACCATACATTAAGCAAGGGACGGCCATAGTCTTATAAAACTTTAACTGATTTGCATTTGATAAATTCTGTATAATATATTACCATAAAATAGACGCTAAATTGGGCAGTACTCCGGTACCAGTCAACCGATTTGGTCCAACAACAACAAGCTTTTTTCTTATGGGCGTTGTAAATGCGTATACCAAGTTTCATGAAAATCCGATAAAGCGTATTTGGGTTATCGTGCATACAGACACACGGACAGACATTTTCCTGTCCCCCAAAAATCTCATCAAGTAGGTCTACCCCTCTGGGACTAATAAAAGTAACATAAAATCCACCTATAGGCTATACAGAAGATGTTGAAAATATTTACCAGAAGACACCTTATTTCTTACCATCACTCATCGCCGCTATTTCTTCCTGTATAATATCTATCTACTCTTATACAATTCAACGGCCCTAAATAGCGTGCTTGCTCGCTCGCCCGCTTCGTGAGACATCGGGTATACTCGGCGATGTTCGTCTCTCGCAGTGTAAACTTTCACGACGAGAACAAAATTAGGAAAACCATTTCTTTATTTTATAAGGCCTAAGTGAAATGAACACAATGAACAAATATTCTAATTTTATTTTTACTTACAATTTTCATAGCTCTGAACCACAAACATTTTTAATACGCTGTCAGTATAAATTTCTTAAAAATCCTGGTGTCAATTAATAATGGCGGGCGAAACCGCGGGCAAATACTGTAAAATATTGATGGTTTAACGCTTGAAATATCGCTGATAATAAAAATAAAAAAACAAACCATTCCTTCCCTTGAAACAATACATAATTTCTTAAAATTGCACAGAATTGATCAAATAAAATTCTCATCATATTAATCTGTCAACAAACAGTTGAGAAACAATACGTATTATCAGTGTTTAGGTGGCTTTGGGACTGCATAAAACTTACGATATAATTAATTTCTGTAATCTACACACTGATAGGAACGTATTTTGAAGGAAAAAGCGTAAGATATCCAGATAAGGAAGCATTAAAACATGGTTGACCATAATGCCTGCGTTCCTTCCAAGAGGCCAAGATTAAATATTGGGGAATCGATTATAGAACAGAATGAAAAAGAGGAACGGAAAAAAGCTGCAGATACTGGCCTGCCATTTAAACTTACAAGAAGGCAGTTTCCTGTAAGGGTAGCCTTAGCAATGACAATTAATAAGTCCCAAGGACAGACTTTAGATAAGGTCGGGATTTATTTGCCTGAACCAGTGTTTATGCACGAACAACTATATGTAGCATTTTCGAGAGTGAGGCGTTCAGAGGATGTAAGAGTTAAGGTGGAAAACACATCAGAACAGGGGAAGTTACTCGACTATTCTGATGCAGTTTTCACAAAAAATGTAGTATACGATGATACGAGTATATTTTAAAGAAAAATTGATGAAGCCAGCGCTGACTTTTGTAAATGTATTGTCAGTGCCTTCAAGATTGTAGACCTGTAAGTTTCGTATTTAAGCATCATTTTAACCGTGGCAAAGCCACGAGCTATTTCCTAGTTCATTACAATTGAATATCAATTGAAATTATCAGACGCCGTAATGATATTAATGGTAGAAAACAGACCCACATCAATAGCTACAAGGCCACCAAATGACACCAAACAATGTATAATTTACTTTAATAGGAACATAGGACTTGAAAGCAGTTTTCTCGTTACTTTTATTTATGTATTTGTTAGAAATGTTCCTGTTAAAGTAAATTATACGATGTTTGGTGTCATTTTTCTTGTAATTATGTGTAGAATTGATATATAGCAAACATTTTAAGATAAAATTACATATTAAAAAAATCTAAGATTGATTGATTGAAGTAGACTAGGTGACTCATGGGGAGGAAATTACGGTTGGTCCTAAATCTCCTGCCCTTGTAAATGTGAGGGTCCACGCGGTGAAGGAACCTACCTGGCCTCAACCGCCTTCCCTGGTTGCTAAGGGTATAGACTCTTAACCGATGCTCAATTTCTAGTCAATCTTTCTTCAGTCACCGTGGCTATAGTTCTCTTCATCTTGCCTTCAGAGTTTCAACATCGTGAACTAGTAAACAAAAACAATTGATCACTTGTGTATCTCCCATAAAATAAAGTCAAGAATGGTTATGTCTGGTAATGACAATGGTGTTGGACAGTCCCTACCAATCCAACTGTCTGGAAAGGTTTTATAAGAACTGGCATAGAAATAAAGCTCAGTGTGATGGTGCACAGCCAATCACTATCCATATTTGAAATTCCTTTAACTGAGATGCAAGGGTAACGCTCAAACTTCACTTGGTAAGGTCCTGGGTTCAAGTCCCAGTGTCGGGGGAATTTTTCTCCCATAATATTCTTCACTTGGTAAGTTGTTAGCGTAACAGAGAGCTCATTAGAAAAGATCTGTACATTAATTTTGAGTCCTGAAGCACTATTGTAGCAAATTTTAAAAATAAAATTGAACCACGTAATGCCATATCTTTCTGACGTAATGGTTTAAGATTCACCTTTTTATAACCTGAGACAGACTTTGTGTTCACTCTGTACAATATTAATATAAAAAATTCACACTATAGGAAAATTGTTACTTGAATAACGTTACATTTAATGGCATAGAACTTGGCAGCGGCAATCGAGCTATACCATTTCTTAGACTTGCTCAATCTAACATTTGACTAAAAAGTGTGATAATTAGTCTGGGCCTTAGGTGATAAATGCTTAGTTCCGACCAATTAATATAATTGTTAATGTTTTTCTTTACACTTAGTAAACAATTAACATGTAAAAATTTATAACTGTAAATAATCTCTAATAACAGGGGTCTACAATATGCATCAATATGGAGCACCACCAGAATGAGAACAATGAATGAATGAGAACAATGTAGCCTATACAGTACTGCTGTTAAAGTTGGTGATAGCAATTTTACGAAAGTATTTATGTAGAAAATGAATCTCCTAAAAGTCACGTAACAAACATCCCATGTGTGTATTTGTCTGTCACTAACATTCTTGCAGATAAGCTTAGAGTAGGGAATGCACCTACCACTATGCAAATCGTTGTACACTGTACAGACATAGGACTTCATTACCTTTTATCATTAAAAAAAAAAGAAACAGATTTCTTAAAAGATGGTTCTGCTGAAGGTATGGTAAAGAAATGCACAGAAGGAGTGGGGAGAAGCAAGAGTGAGATATAACTTGATTCTTGACACCTGGATTGCATGGTGTGTATTTATTCAAGGAGATTGAGACATTGCACAGATGCAATTTACTGCAACAAGTTTCAGTACGAATATTTGCAATTTATTATATAAACTTATTTAAATTAATTTCTCACAAGAAGGTAAACATCCAGACAATTATAAACTCAGATTGTGAGAGACAGGAAATGTGTTAACAACAAGAATATAAAGGCTGAACACTTCATAGAATAAATATTACATAGACTAAATTTAATGTATAAAGGCTACACACATGGAATCTCGACAAGAACAAATAGTTTCTATTCAGACAGTACTGCACACACTTTTCTTGTAAAATGTGTCTCTTGTAGATAGTACCAATCAGATAAAACTATTTTCCCATTAATAGTTTAGCCATGATAAGTAACATCAAGCTCAAAATATGAAGGGAATAATATGTGAAATACATTTAACACAATTTTTTCCCCATACACTTGATGAGATTATTTTTTAGTTCTTTTATGGTGAAGTTCTAAAAATCAATACACAATCTTAATATTTTAAAAGGATCTGGTGATCTGAACACTACCGATGTTGGTATCAATTCTCCTTATGGCATCACATGTAACTATAATATAATTTTTTTGCCGGTTTATCCTTTCAAATTTCTTAGGTAAATAAAATCTATCATTAGAATAATGTGGGAATTTAATAAGTAAACACACATGACTTCACTGAATTTTCTTAGTGAACAAATTTAATGAGCCTACGCATTAGGGTTCTGAATCTGAGTATTTGCAAGTTTTGCCCTCAAATTTGTTCAATTATATAACTCTATATTTTAGTCTACAGTTCTCTTTAATTTTATTACATGGTTTGTGAAATGGCTACTCTGAAAATTGTGTAGGCTAATACAATTATAATAAGTATGGAGATGAATATTTTCAATGGTAAATTATTCTACTGTAAAGCAGACAGAAAACTTTGCCAACCCCTCAGGAATTTGGTATCAGGTAGTCATTTTAATGCATTGGCAGGTCCCAGAGCAAGATAAAATTAGATAGCTCACTTACAATAGGGAATGTACAGTTAGATACAGTGTTGGACTCAGCTGAACTCCTCTGGAATGTGGGGAAAGACCAATACATCCCCATATCTTTCCCCATATTCCAGAGGAGCTTAGCTGAGTCCAACACTATAGTATGTACGGACATTGGAGATTTCCAATGCGGGTTTCCCAGTGGGAACGTGAAGAATTATTGTGATAACGAAAACGTAATCAGCTTTTAACTTGAATCGAATTAGGCCAGCCAACAGGAATAAAGTACTGTGAACCATCTTGGGTTCTTGCCTATCCGTTTCAAGCTTTCTACGTCTTTATGTTTATTAAGAAAGCCGTTAATATTATTCAGTAGAAACACTCTAGCTGGAACTTCAAGACGAGCGGGTCGCTATCAATAGACCGCTCCCAGCATGGCGACGATTAGAAAAAGTTTCGTCAAGGTACTTAATACTTCAAATTACTAGAGTCTAGGTTCGTGTATCCTATTATTTCATGTTTTCACACCAGTATAAAAACGATCAGTGTTTGTATAATCCATTTAGATCTTTGTTAGTGGCGTGCAAGGCCACGTGAGTTAAAGTGGGAAATAAGTACGATTTTAAAGTAAATTGTCCGATTTCCCCTGTTGGAGTCTTTGATCTTGAAATTATGACGTAACCTGGTTTCCTAGTAAATTCCCTAAACCCGCTGAGCATAGCCAGGAGAGAATGATAACTCGAGGTCTGGATTTTCCGAAGATAAATTCACGAGCAATGAAAGTAGTACGGTACCGATGAAATTGAAGGCGATGAGTTGATGACTTGTTGTGTATATAAAAATAATTTTATTAACAATTTTAGTTCATAAAGGAAACTTACTTCATACCTATGTATGTACGTCATACTGGATTATTTTCATAAACAGAATCAGAATCTCACGTATATAACACGCGAAGGATCAATTTAATTTATTACTTGAACCAAAAAATGTTACAACTGCTGGAGCTAAGCACTGTTCAAGTTTTGGCCCAAGACTATTCAATTCATTTATTACCAACCATCCTGATCTAAATAGCTTAAACAACAAACAATTTAGGTCTAAAATTAGAAAATTTATATAATTATTACTTCTGTTTTCTACTATTACTGTTATAACGTTTTTCATATTAAAATTTAAAATTTGGATAGAACTTAATTTCTTTGTTTTTTACTAAAATTTGAACAAATAAATTGTTATGTATTATTATTGTATTACCTCGTACCTTTGTATTGTAAATAGAGCATGTTCTAACCTTTTATACATAATATTTTGTCATACTTTCTAATATATTGAACTGAACCACCCCCGAACACAAGCTCTGCTTCTTCGGGTGGTATATCAACTTTTGTATGTATTTTTCGTGTAATTTGGAACAATAAATTGTAATTGTAATTGTAATGTTATGAAAATGCCCCAACTTATATGACACATTAGGAAACGCTGCATTTAAAAGCATGCGGTAACAGGAGACCAAATAAAGAAGACACCATTATGTCTCTATTTAGAGAAAATTCTTATTTAAATGATAAGTAAGTTATGTGATCACTTTGTCCACGATAACGCTTTGTAAGTGCACTTGAACAACCCGGATGTAGACGTATTCTCATGCCAAACTCCAACAAGATTCCAACAAAACAAAACAAAATTCAGATAGGTTCCATGAGAAGACAGCAATGGAAATGAAAGATGCATTAAAACAATATTCCAAAGTGTGAAAATTAGCTCTTGGAAACAAAATAAGAGAGATCTCTTCCCACCTCCTGCATCTAACTTTTTTTCTTTCACTTGATAGATTACGTTGTTCTTGTAGGTAATGGAAAGAATAAGAAAAAAGTAACACCCAAAAGTATACAAATAAAAAATATAGAATACGCTATATCCACGTACAAGAGACGGCACTTTAGTATGGCCGCGCTGTTGTTGATAAGAGACACTGTAGGCTGATGTTCTAATACTTCATTGATAATGTACATAGACAATCCCGCCTGGTCTCCCCCCGCCTCGCCGCGCGGCTGTCATGGCTGCCCCTGGGCCCGAGTCTTGGGTCTTGGATTTCACGAAAACATGCCAATTGCACGGCTGGCTCAGGCAGACCAGTGCTGTATCCCTATGCCATTAATTATGTAGTATTTAACCTCAATTACTCTTTTTTTTTCAAAACAATAAAAAGCGATGGAATGATAATTCTTTCACATTGGCAGTATGTAGGCCTTTCCATTAAATTGTAATGTTAATATATCTCAATTGAACAGTGTTTCAACATTATTTTACGGACATGTGAGTCAGTTGGAAAATTAAATTTTGCAATGGTAGCTCAATGGTAGAGCGACGGCATTGGGGTTTTTAAGTCTGTCTCTCATTCTAATATTTTAATTGTTTATAACAACTTTATTTCTTGCTATTTAAAGTACAGATTTTAAAATGATCTAGATCTTATAATTTTTAAGCAACTCGTGTGAAAATTTGACAGAAACGTCTTTGATATGAGGATGTTATCTAATAGGCTATATATATATTTTAAATTCATAAATGCATTGAAACATTGTATTACATATTACAAAGAGAATTTTCCACCTGACCACAAACAATTTTAACCAAAAGTTCAATGTATGCAATATTTACTTAGCCCTTTATTCTACAGTAGTGTAATATTAATTAAATACTTACATATATAGCACTCATGTGTACATTTTCATACATACTATTACATACATACTGTACACATGAGTGCTATATATGTAAGTATTTAATTAATATTACACTACTGTAGAATAAAGGGCTAAGTAAATATTGCATACATTGAACTTTTGGTTAAAATTGTTTGTGGTCAGGTGGAAAATTCTCTTTGTAATAAACATTTACCACAAACGGAAAAAGAATGAAATTTATCAATATTGTATTACATATTAATTTTCTCCAAAATCAGGTTAACTGAACTTTTTAACAATCAGTTTATTAATATAGGTTTTAAAGATACCATCCATTAATGCTGGGAGGAAGGCAACGCTTATAAACTTAACTAGCAGGTACCCGCGTCTTCGCCCGCAATTATTATTTCAATAGCTAGACTTTTAAATGATTGCTTTAAAGCAAAATAATTAAAACCTTACATTTGTTAATACTTACACAAGGATCATTCATAATCTAACGATTAGTAATTATTCAACTAAAATCCGGCTTTTTTGTGCATTTCACGATTAGATAGCGCTTTTTCGAGCGAAAACCTCACATTAGAGTTCCCTGGCCCACAGGGTTGGAAAAAAAACGTTTTTTTTAAAGAACAAAAATAAGTTTTTTTAACATGTTCTTTATAAACGTTTTTTATGTGAACAACAATGTTGGTTGTTTTTAAAAAAAGTTTAAATTGTTCATTTTGTTTAAAACACCATTTTAATGTATAGGGCCTATTATATACATACAAATATATACATATATATACATATATATATATATATATATATATAAAAATACACACACAGTTGAAATGTTTAGAACATTTTAAACAATTTGTTTTTAACATTTTTTAGCATATGTTTATCTGTATCTGGTACCCTATGAACCCCAGGCGGGGCGAAGGGGCCTCCAACGGAGGTTTCATTACTGTGAATGTTATTTGATAAATTCAGTGTAATTTTAAGAAATTATATAATTTTTCAAGGGAAGGTGTAGTTTGTTTGGATTTTTATTGTCCTCGATACTTCCAGGGTTAAACTATCAAAAAATTAAAGGACTTCGCCCGCCATTATTAATTGACTCCGGGATTTATAAGAAATTTACACTGGCAGTTTATTAAAAATGTGTGTGGTTCAGAGCTATGAAAATTGTAAGTAAAAATAAAATTAGAATAGTTGTTCATTGTGTTCATTTCACTTAGGCCTTATATAATAAAGAAACGGTTTTCCTACCGGTACAGTGATACCTCGAGATACGAGTTTAATTCGTTCCGTAACCTTGCTCGTATGTCAATTTGCTCGTATCTCAAAGCAATTTTCCCCATTGAAATTAATTGAAATGCCATTAATTCGTTCCTGCCCCAAAAATGCTACCCCCAATTGTTTTTGTTACGTGTTTTTTACTTCCTCTGCCCGTACCATAGGTACTATAGGTAGAGGAAGTATTGTTTTCGACCCTAAAATTCGAAGTTGAGTTTTTAGCATATATACACGTTTCAAGGCCCCCTGAATCCAAAAATAGTATTTTTGGAAACATGTCTGTGTGTCTGTGTGTCTGTGTGGAAGTTTGTGAACAGGCTAGCTCCGAAACGGAGAATCGTATGAAAACAAAATTTCTTATTTGGGTCAGGTACCTTCTGAAGATGTGATTCGAAGATTGGCGACAAATTTATCTTATTTTTAAGGGGACTTTACATGAAGAAATTTTCGTTTTTCGCGATTTTCTGGAAAACGGCTCTAACGATTTTCTTTAAAATTTGCACATGTGTTCCTTTTACTGAGAGCTAAAACTTTTATTTGAAACTTTTTTTCGAAAAAATTCTCTGAGGGTAGTTACAAGCCACCCACTGTTCACCCACTATTTGTAGAAATTTTGTCTTGTGTGATGAACAACTGAATAGCGCTCTTTCACGGCCTCTTATTCTATATAACAATGTGAAGTGAGAAAGATGTATTGTTGGCCATGCATAGAGTAAAGAAGTATCTGAGGGAAATATTCGATAAATTTCGGAAATTATTCTTTACGGCGGAAAGTCTGCAGTCACTTGTTCTTTTTTTTTAAGTTTGTTATATAGCCTTGCGCTTTTAGTCGCATCATTGAAAGAAGAGATATTTATAGGATAATTAGCGTAAAATTGCGTCTTGCGATTCTGTAAAAGGATATGTGAATACTGCTAACTTTTATTTGGGCAGAGGAAGTTATGTGACTTTCACATCAGATTTTTAATAAGAAAAATGTATTTATAAATGACAAATATTGTATAAAAACATAATAAAGGAAAATGTAAAGCAAACAATCCTGGTTTTATAAAGTATACATACATATTTTTACACTTTCTTCGGACCCATGGTTATAAAAAGAAATGTGATAAAGTATGTAAATGCACAAAAAGCGCAAAGCCCTAGAAAAACTTAGCAAAGATGCCTCGACAGCGAGGTAAACAAGCACACCGGGGGAATACGTGGGATAATGCGCGAGACGCACGAGGCGCAGGCGCAATAAACTGGTGGGCCGTGTGCAGCGTCGCAACTGGCCGTTCCTCGTATCTCAAATGTAGCTCGTATTTCAAAACAAAACTTCGCTCTCTCGACAGCTCGTATCTCAAATAACTCGTATGTTAGGGCACTCGTATCTCGAGGTACCACTGTATTATATTTGTATAATATTGTGAAAGTTCAGACTGCGAGAGGCGAACATCGCCGAGTATACCCGATGTCTCACGAAGTGATACATGTACTACGATACATGTGGTAAAATGACTTTGTTTTATTCGTAGGATTGCTACACTTGCCCTAAAGGGACTCTTTTGCAAACATAACTTCCTCCCAAAATAAAATCTCCTTTTTAACACTTGGATCATAAGTAACTATTTTAGATCGTCAAAGTTCTTTCAACTTTCGGGAATCGAACCCGGACCGCTAACATTATGAAACGATCTGGAGCTTAGCTCAGAGATCGATTACAAAAATAAAAGGAATAGAGCGTCGGTTGTTCACAGTGTACATAGATTAAACGAAAGCATGCCATTATCATGTCAAGAATGCGAGACTTCATCTAAGAGTTATGAATAAAGAATATCAAATTCAGATTTCTTTAATAGAGATAAAAGAAAATTTTCTTATTTGTAGACAAAACGTTTTAATTGGATTGAATTCCTTTATACCTTTTTATTTTTTTTTTATTTTATGATAGGCTATGCGCTGAGACTTATGTTTCCTATAATGGCGTTTGTGCTTTTCTCTATTTCGTAATTTTTACTTTGTCGCATAGCCTATATGCCTATGTTTTTCTATGCTAAATTCAACACGACGTAGGCATATAATATGCGAAAAAGTTTGTGCAACTTATTTTGCAGAATTTATTTTGAATTATGGACCTTGTAACCATTGAAAGACTTTTTCGAATAAAGGGATTTGTTCTGGCGTTTTTAAGAGCATAATAGTTAAATCATTATATTTATTAACACCTAAATCACGGGGACTACATACCACGATTAGATAGCGTCGCCTGGTAAAAGCGACCTCAGATTCTAGTTCCTTGGCCCAGAATACCCATGTACAGTGAGTTTCGTCCAAATCGAACAATGTTTGACCATATTTAGGCCTATATTGATTACCCCTCTTCCGTGTAGGTTGAAAATTTCATATGTCTTCGGGCTTTGACATTCTAAACAAATGAATCGACCAGCGTGGGCTTACAACATTCAAGCGATCGCGATGCTTTTATTTCCACGGTATGACAAAAATAGCCAAAGCCAACTGCAATTGATTTGACATTGAAATGTATTACTGAAATCTGATGCTTCGACAGTGCTAAAATCACGTTTTCTGCCAGTTTCTCACTCATAACTCGCGAACGAAAGCTAAAATTAAAAATTCGGCTTCGAGGTGCATTCGCCCACCTTTCAGTCCATCTATCTTTAAAATTTCAGATCTCTGCGTTCAGTAGATTACGATGGGCATCGTGGACAGACAGACAAACAGCATGTGCCCGCGGCTTCCCCCGCGATAATTTTTTTCAAAAATTAAAAACTAAAAATTAAGAGCACAGTTAAATCATTATAATTATTAACACCTAAATCACGTGGAGTGAATTCCACGATTAGGTAGCGTCCCCTGGTAAAAGCAACCTCAGATTAGAGTTCCTTGGCCCAGAAAACCCCTGTATAGTGAGTTTCGTTCAAATCGAACAATGTTTGACCATATTTAGGGTTGATTATCCTTCTTCCGTGTAGGTTGAAAATGTCATATGTCTGTGGGCCTTGACACTCTAAACAAATGAATCGTCTAGGATGGACTAACAAAATCAAGCGATCGCGTTGCTTTTATTTACAAGGTATGAGGTATGATGACAAAAATTGCCAAAGCCAACTGTAAGTGATTTGATATTGAAATTTATTACTGAAACTGATGCTTCGAAAACGCAAAAAATGCACGTTTTTTGCTCATTTTTCACTCATAACTCACGAACGAAAGCGAAAATTAAAATTCCGGCTTCGAAGTGCACATTCCGACCCTTTAGTCCGCCTATGTATAAAATTTCAGATCTCTGCGTTGAGTAGATTTCGCTGGGCATCGCGGACAGACAGACAGACGGAGGACAGACACTTCCTTTTATTAATATAGATGTGAGAAATATTGACAAGTGGTACATAAAACAAGATCAATTTATAAACTATAGGAAGTTTCCTAATAGATCAAACAAACAAACAAAAAAACAAAAAAGAACTTTAAAGACAATTCCAAAGTCAGTATCCTGGAACCGTTCCGAATTTTCAAATGCACACTAAACGTCAAAGTTTCGTTCAAAGTATTGCCGAAACGAATATAGCATTTTAAGCATACTTTACGAAAGATCTTAATGAAAGATAAAGTTTCCTGGCTAACTATTGCAATGTAATACAATTTTGTTTCCATTGCTTAATATGAGGCATATTCAACCAGAAATATTATTAAAAACATATATTTCTCGTTATGAAAGTACTTTTTCCACTGCCGAAAATAACAAAAATAAGTTAACGGTAAAAATATTAGTATATAAATTTCTTTCTTCTTATTTCTTTAAAGAAAAATATATTGCAAATGTTAAAATGCGATGTACGATAGTAAAATCGTGTTTAGGATAAATGGACCTAGGCCTGTTCCGGTGGCTGCACGAGAACTTGGGCTAATATTGAAATGGTGAAAACTAATGTTACTTTCACATTCTCCTGTCAAAATAAGAAAAATTAACATAGGCCTATGCATACCAAAATACAGAAATGAATCACGTCTACTGAATATCCATGATGCGATAGGCCGATTACTGTTCATTTTGTACGAGAAAACTGAAGCCCAAGTAGATGTCAATATAATCGATATCTTCTCCTGTTTTTTTACTATTAATTATATTTAATTACGCGAAAGTGCAACAATGTGCATCACCGTGTGTGTATGTGTGTATGATCGCGTATATTAAATACAAGAAACATTATAATGTATATTGTATGACATTTGAGCATTTATTATATTGTTTCATAATAAAATACTTGTGCTTTCATCAAACTTTCCATAGTAACATCCTATATCTTCCAAAGATCATTAATCAAGAACGCGTACAATACTTCAACCATAAATAGTATAAAAATTACAAAACAATGCATCCACTAATTGACATCGTCAACACAATGGTACTTATTTGACTTTGAAAACTGCTGCTTGGAATCGGATTTTAGGAAGCTAGACAATAGGCATGTACATAGAACGTGCCGCATAGAAAATACTGCAACGACAAACTAGAAACCAGAAGATAGGCTTTGAAAATTTATTGTTCGTCGAGGTTTTTCCTGTATTTATAGGAACCTTGTAACGTTTTCATGTTAGCGTTACATCACAACAAAAAGAATCATTCAAAGAATTTCACACAGGAGAATGACTGCAGATAATGACTTCTTTAATAGCAAGGTCTGGATTGTGTTTCACTAGCCTGAAGAAAGAAAACATGGAAAAGGAAATACTAAAACGGAACAATAGAACTAAAAAAAAGTTATATCTAGCTAAATATGTCTACGACAAAACTGAAAGCATGGTAGTGCTAATCGTATATAAATAGTGCTGTATCATTTGTGTTGGCAAGCAAAGCAGGGGACATGAGGCTGTTTAACGCAAGATGAATTGCTGACTGAGGTGTCGAGGAAGAGTCGCCCAACAGCGTAGAGACAGATTATGGGACTAAACAGTGTTACTTTCTTGTAATTCCAACATCTGGTACACTCACGCACTCTCACTAATGGAACACACCCCACCACAATATACAATATTTTCCAGATGTCATGAACAGTATATTTAAAGCTGTAGCCTCTTGTGTTACATTTTTCATTGATTCCATAGTGATTAGGTTAACAATGTCACCTAACCTGTTTACATATTCGCCAAAAATTTTCAGCAGGAGAGTGAAATGAATATGCCCATGATATGCAATCAGAAAGCAAACAATCGAGAAAGTCATACTTTAACAGAATTAAGAACAGAAGAACAAATGCCCCTTCTGATTTACTATAACTTAGCAGCGTTTCTCGATGCGCGATCTCTGGAATTCGTTGAAAAAATCTTATGTGAACTGCAAGTCGTAAGTATAGTTTTAAATTTTCTTTTATATTCGCATGGTACTATAAATTGCATAAATGTGACGAAAGTATGGATCAGTAATATGAAACACTGTTAAAAATAGGCTTAAGTCTAATAATAAAAGTAATAATAATCCCCATTAATACAATTATAGCATTTGTTATTACCATTAATATTCTTGTTACCATTAAAAGTATGTGTAAATGTGTCCACGAAAACAAAATACAGGTTTAAGCAACAAATACCTTCTTCCTAATATTTAGCACTGAGATACAGGCTTACATTTTTGTTAATAATTGTTTTAAATAATATCGGTAAACATTTTCTATCGTAAAAATAAATTATTCTTCCATTTAGAAAAGTTCTATTAAAATTTAAATCTAGTGATTTTGAAGCAAATCTTTATTTTAAACATGCCTTTAAAAATATATTTTTTGATAATATATGTGTGCACAAAGCTTTCTTATAGTAATATATCTTTGTACACTGGAGATAACGAGTATAATAATATTTCACAAATAAGGGACTATACAGGAAGTTTTTCTATGTTTGTTTTACTTTAAAGTTTTGTCGTTGATTTCGAGAATGCGAAGAACTTCCTATTGAAGGCTAGACATATCTTTATTGTATTATAATCTTTGTGGAGAATAATCTCATTCTTAGCTTGGAATAATCTAGCCGAGTTGAGTTTACGCTGGTAATTTAATTTCGCTTTTGAATTGGTGTTTCTTGTCATGCGATCATTATTTCGAGAAATAATTATCACGGCTAGTAACATTCTTTAAGTTTAATAAAATGGCCTGTAAAATTATGAACACAAGCGGTATTACTGATGAAGTGATGATAGTTCCTAATACTATCGAATTTTATTATACATTGTTGATGCTAATAAAATATGGCCTATTTTGTTATAGCTATATGGAATGAATGTTCGGAAGCAGGGATTTACTGATGCGGCGTGAAATGTGTTCAAGTTTGATTGTTGTTATTCTAGCTTGTGAGCAAGGACCCGTGACGATGTTTGGGAGCAAAAGAAGTCACGATTGTGACACTTCGGAGTGACAGCAATCACCAGGGGGCCTATCTTCTTCCTCGTCTTCGTCTCCTTCTTTGATTTCTCTTTATGTGAATTCTAAGCGTACATTCGTCATTCAGTAATAAGTGTGTTCTCTAACAATCTCGTCTAAGTGCAATGAATGTCTCTGTAAACTGTCGGCTGCAGCTATTTCAAATGCGACATTTACTACAAGGGTTATGACGACTAATTTCAGATGTTCTCTTGTCTGAATAATCAATTGCAGGATATATTTTTCAGGGTTTCATAGGTTCTAAAGATATTACATTTTTTTTTTTATACTCAAGGACTATAGTAAAATGAATAAGAACAACGAAAAATACGATGCAAAAATTTAGGAGGTAAGCAAAAGAAAAATTAGATCCTTAAAACAGATTTAGTAAATAATCCCCAACAATAACACAATCTGAAGAATTACTTTAGCGATGAAGTAATTGTGCTGGCATGTCAAAAGCAGAAAAACATGTTCCATTCTAGAACTGTGAATTGGCTTTCAATGGGAGTGAATCAAGCGTTCCGGAATTAAAATTGACTTAAAACAATCTAAGCAATAAACAATAATAACAGATTCCTTTATGTAGTAATTTTATTTACAAAATAAAAAGTTTTCTGGGTCTGTCACATTTATGCACACTTAAATGCCATCGACCTGGGCACAGAAAATCATGCCATGCGGACTGCACAACCTAGGTCGACTGAAATGTTGTCAGTATTAACTTACCATCATGAAATTTTGAAATGTAGTTTCATAAATTAGCTTTTTCGCAGAATTTATTTCTTGACAGAATTTTATAGAAATTAAAAGTTGTACTTCTGAAAGAAGCTTCAAAATTTATGTGAAGAAAGTTTCTTTTTTGAAGGCTCTACTTTCCATACATTGAATACAAAATGTGAACCAAAAATAATTTTTGCATGCTCTGACCCTTAGCCCTTTTCTCAGAACATAAAAATGTAGCCTAAGCATAAGGGAATAAACAATGTAATTCAATCTGCAAGGTTTAGAGACTAGAGTAGGGGTTTCTCGGCAATCTGCCATTTCCCGAATTTCATACCAATACTCTTCACCCTCCTACTAGCCTATATTCTTCGTCCCATTTAACAAACACCGTCTGGGGCTGCTCATAGCTGCAAATCTCACACCCAACTTTCTTCTGGTAAAACCTTTGACCGATGTGGTAGACTGACTCTGCAATGAACTAACAACCATTGGACGAGGTAAGCTTCTCAATTCTGCCGGAATTACCGGGGGTCTCCCGTAGTCAGTCTCAGTATGAAGCCTAATCTCCCGTCTCCCGAGAAAGGTATCTTCCGAAATTATTACATCCTCTAGTACTCAACTTACTTACTCAATGGCAATAGCAATTCCTAAGCAAGCTAAAGGAATATTATATGTTTTATGGAACCCGAAGGTTCATAGCCGCGCTTACCTGAACCCGCCATAACACCCTATTCTGTGCTAACTCCACCATCCCTCTCAAATCCTACTTCTCTTGTATATATCCTAATATTGTCCTTCCACCTACGTCTAGGTCTTACAAGTGGTCTTTTCCCTTCGGGTCATCTTCGTCTTTCTTCCCCCATGCGCACATGTCCAGCCCATTTCATCCTCCGTTATTTAATTACCCTTACTATATCCGGTGGCGAGTAATGGTTATGAAGCTCGTCATTATGCGGTTTCCTCCAGTCCCCATTTTCATCTCTTAGGCCTAAATATTTTCCTAAGCACCCTGTTTTCGAATAATCTAAGATTATGTTGTTCCCGAAGAGTAAGAGACCATATCTCACATCCATATAATACAACCGGCAGGATAATTGTCTTTAATTTTTTTTAATTTTTGGTTTTTGGACAGAAGACGAGAAGGTAGGAGTTTTTGAACTGCAACCAGGCATTTCCGGATTTGAGTTTACACTTAACTTCTACCTTTATGTTATTTGTGTCTGTAATTATTGCTCCCAGATATTTGAATTTATCCACTTGTTCAAACGATTTACCGGCTAATCTTATATATTTTGTAGCACATTATTTTGGCGTTTCATCTACATTTAAGAACCAATTGTAATGTCTCTTCACTCCTCCTTGGATAGAAAATGTTATGTGTGTGTGTGAGAGAGGGAGAGAGAGGGAGAAGAAAGATATTCATAGAGAGATAAAGCTACATCGCAACAGAAAATAACAGCGTAACTGTTAAATAGCGGAATATTTTATGATTTATCATCATTATCTCCCGGAATAGTAGACCTGGGTGTCGCAGTCCGTATGGCTCTCTTTTTCAATGCCCAAGGTCGCGAGTTCGATCCCGGCTAAGGTATATGACATTAGGTGTGCATAAAGGTGACAGGCCCTTTCTGTAGAATAACAGGCATGTAAAATAACTTTTATAAGGCAACATTCCGTCACTCCGGCGACGTTCACTGACCCAAATTGCAGTACACCCCCGTTCTTAAATAACCATAAAACCGACCTAAACAGCCTCAGCCTACAAGGGGGCTTACGGATTGTTTTAGAATATGCAAGATTGTGACACGAAGTTTTATATCACACGATAGTATAAGTAGGGTATAGCACTTGGCGGATCTTTCTCTCTGATAATAAGGAAAAACTCTTTAGAAAATAGCCAAGAAATCTATTAAAATTGGAAATGTATAATAAACATCGTGACGGAAGTGGTAGGCCTACCGTAAAACAGCTTCATATCGAAATGCAATCTCTGAGAAAAGAGGACTTAATTCCACAAAGCGAGTAAATATCTGCAATATGTATCAACAGCATCAGAAACATGAGGCTCAAGTTATAAACCATTCCCAGAAGAAACAAAAAACATCTGGTTTTTAAACCTAATACATTAATTAACTTTTTATCGCCTTTTCCATTAAAGAATCCAAATCTTTAATTAAAGAATAGACGAGTCTCTTGACGGAAACATTAATATTAACCCAGTTATAGTAGATGTAGCAGTGGTGGATTCAAATACATTGAATTCTCCCCAATTTTGTATTCGTATTAAAATAATCTGACATAGGCAAAATTGAAATTATGGATTTTTAAACGGAGTTATTCGATTGAAACCTACCATAGGCCTAAACGCATTCATTGATTGAGTCCTCGATGTTACAAGGGTAATATTTTTTATAGATTGGACCCCAAGTAGCCAACTAAGTTCATGATAGAGCAGGTTATGTTTACATATATCTTCTGATTGAAAAAGAAGAATAAAGATATTCAAGCCTTAGAAACAGAGGTAAATAAACAGAGCGGCCAATAGCTCTAGGAGAGTAAGCATAAGTAAAGACAATTTAGAGAAAACAGGAAGCAATTTATCAGAAAGGACATTACCGGATTTGGATTTCTTAACACTTTGTTTCAAAATCTGTCCAGAAAACAGTTTTATCAATGCCCACATTACTTTTTAACCAAGAGAATTACTCTCTTAGCATGTATTAATTAATTGTACCATAATTAATTGTACCAGTAAATTATGCAACAACTACTGTACAGCAATCAGCATTTTAAACCTAATCTGTGCACTCATCGTATGGGAGATAACACTGGTAAACACTGGTAAAATAAGGATAAAGGGTCATTCTTACTCAGTTTTATGTGCTGATTCCAAACCATTTTGCAGAACTTTTCCAGCACAGTTTTGGAGTAATTGTATGAATTACATTTGAACTAATTATACATTTAATAAACATAAACATTAGCTAGAGTATCTTCTACGTACATAAAATGTGTGTGCACTAGAGTTTTTACCAGCAATAGTTTCAGGACACGGAAAAACCAAAGCTTATTTACATAGGTTTCACCTCACAGATGATCCTCAATGCACATGTAATAACGGACAACAAACAGTGAATCATCTTATATATGAATGCAGGGACATACGGCAACAAAGACGTACATTAATAGAAGAAATACAGAAAAATGGTGGAAAGTGGCCAGTGACAAATCAGAATCTTGTACATAATCACTTAAAAGCATTTTGTAAATATATTCACTCAATTAATTTATAAACAACAATTAAGTAAAGGAGTCTTGCAGAATGAGAACATACATACGTAACTTACATAGTGTATTATACTGATATATTGTAAAAATGAGCTAGGTAATGTAAAATAGGATGTTTAAATATTTAAAGCCATCAGGAATGATTCGTATCTAACTCAAATGTAAATATGAATTCAAATGTAAGACTGTAAGTTAATGCATGTAATATTACATTCTAATGGGGCATGCAGTTAATAAATAAAAACATTAAAAAAACTCGAGTTTTTATTGTACTTTGCTTGAGGAACACCTCTCTTGAGTATCCAACAGTAGTAGGCCTAAGTCAACTTATTTGGACTCCATTTTCCCTGGTAGCGCCTTTCCATTTCAGCGATGTCTGGTGGAAACGCATTGTTCGTCGCTGACAGCGCCGATGTTCTCAGGGAAGAAATAAAGATGGGAGTCCAACATATGTTGGATAACAAGTGTTTGTTGTATTTTCAAAAACAAATTACATTAGAATAGTACTGTCGCTAAATATTTGTTTAGTCAAAAGTTAAGCCTACCGGTACTCTTAAACATGAGTGGACAAATATTTATGTAACAAAATTACGACAAAGTAGTGGATTAACTGTCTTGAGGACTCCGAGGAATATATTTACATTGACGTGTATTTTCAACAAGAGTTTAGGTTTGCGGTAAATTTTCAAAATTACTAGAATGCAAGAAGACGTCTTAAACATGGAAATTTGTGGGCTCTAAACATTGTGATACACCATTATTCCCAGGTTTAAAGAAATCAGTAATTGAAGCGTTTACTTTTATAAGGTTCTAAGTGCCAAAATTATGATTTTTCAGCTGATAATTTTAAATTGATCTATGTACCCAGACCAAAGCATTTCAGAAAGGTCCAAGGTTTAGGGAAAGCCACATTAGTAGTAATAAATTTCAAGATAAAGCGCTGTGTCTATCTCCGCAGGTCTTTCTGTGGCTGTATGTCTCGTTTTCTACGCAATCATGATAAAAGTAAACGCTTCAATTGTCATCCTGGATAACACATCGTGTACTTACACCAAATAAGCCTATATGCCTATATGCAGTGATGTAGGCCTAGTCCCAAAATTTGACAAGAGTTTAAGTAACTCTAAAGTTTCGGGGAAATCTTAGTGGCAATCACATATTTACCTGGATTTTTTTGCTGCAAAGAAGGAGTTAATACGAGATATTAATAATGAAATTATTTAATTTATACTTCGAGGGTAAGTCAATAAGTATCCGCACTCTCGTTTTTAAAGTTATTGCAACAACAATAGAAAACTTTCAACTGCCTCATTTTCAACATAGTCCCTTTGCTTCTCAATGCACGTGTTCCACCGTTTCATAAGCTTCCTGATGCCCTTATAAGAAAAAGATTTTTTTTCGGCTGAGTAACACTGCTTCCTTCAGTTCTTGGTCTTTGGTGAATCGAAGGCCCCTCAAGGCATCTTTTAAGTAGGGCTGTACCGATTAATCGATTAACCGGCTCGATTAATAGATTAAACATTTAATCGTTTATCAATTACATTTTCCGATTAATCGGTTTAGTCGAATTCTGAAAAACGTTTTTCGAGAAATGGGTCAAATTACCAAACTCCTTTCCCTCGCTTCTCCGGCCTTGGCACATCATGTGTAATTCAGCCTATTGTGTCCAAACAATTCCCGTTATTCAGAAACCTGAAGGGTAGTTTAGTTTTGCAAGTCTTGGCTGAAAAAGTAACCGGAAATGTAAGTTTTGTATATATTTTTTCACTAATTAACTAATAATGGTATTTATTAATTCAGGATTTCTTCCGATTATCTGTAGTGTAGTAGTTATTAAACGTGTAAAACAATATTAAATGTACACTTTGGTTTCGTTTAAAATACCGACCTGTTTGTCGATTAATCGATTAAAGTCAGGAGTTAACTCGATTAGAAATTTTAATCGATTTTCAGCCTTACTTTTAAGTGGGCCAAAAAGATGTAAATCTGACGGGGCAAGATCGGAAATGTGTGCAGGATGCTCTAAAACCCCAAAACCCAGTTTAGCAATAGTTTGGGCAGTGTGGGTGGGCATTGTCTCATCTACACCACTACCTATATATTTGTCTATTGTTTTAATACTCGCCAATTATAAGCGTGAGATGTACGGCATTGATGCCATAATCTAAACGTTTACAGTGCAATATAAGACTATTGCTCAGCGTATATAGTTTTCAGCCGTAACTAACATAGATATATTCATCAAGTGTCCTTGAGGCACTTCTGCATTAAGAAATAAGTAGCAATATTAGAAGATGTGGTGATGAGAAGGCGAAGTAAAGAACTGCCAAATCAAAGAATGGGAGATTCTAAGAACGCTATGAGAGAGATTGAGGAATGAAGGAAGAAAGAGACAGATAGACAGGCGGAAGAGTCAGAGAAAGAGAGAAAGCGATTTGAAAGCGTGATAAGCAGATTAACCATCTGTAGGATGAGAGATGAGTGTAGTTTGTACGTAGTCCGTGACATGGCGCTGGTTGCCTGTTCCCAGCTCACTAATGGGTAAGCTATTGCAAGAATGATGTGAGAATAATATTAGGTAGAAAAGAACACCAACATAAAACTGTTTTCTTCTTCTTGTTATTATTTTAATTTCATTATTATTTATTTTTACTGACAGCTGTATTGTAACGATATGGACATAGCAGTGTTAGCTCGTGTTTACGCGTCCCCCGCCGACTGCATCAAACACATTACGGCATTTAAACTGTCTCCTTCCCCAAGGGATACTAAAATATATGGGTTTTTAAAAATGGAGGTACCACCTTCGTGAATTCTTTCTAATAGAAAAAACCTCAGCTTCCCAGAAAGTTGAAAAGCACAACATGGTAATTGCTTTACATTGACGAAGGCTGTCGAGACGTACACGAATGGGAATTAATTATTATTATTTCTGAGAGCTCAAATATTCTACAGGAACTCTAATTTGAAGTTTCATTTATTCGTACACAGTATTTATTGAAGTTTGTTTTGCCGTCCATCCAACACTTCAGTAAAATATTAGGATACATGAGTGATCCGTTTCTCTGATTAATTAATTACTTGAGAGATGGGTCATCAGCCCATTTAAGGGAACGACACTACAGTTGACAAAAATAGACCCTTCATGAGATTCACAACTTTTTACGAACATGTCCATTAACTGCCTCCATGTCTGTGTGTTTGTCTGTGTGTCTACCCGTGAACAGCATAGCTCGAAAACCACATAAAGACATCTATATGTTTGAGATTTTGTTCGTAAACATTTCAAACAGTGTGGAATTATGTCCAGGGCAAGTTACGGCCATGGGTTCTACCCCCGAAGAGTTAATTGAAACTGTGTAACTTGATGATTTCTCGGTGTTGAGAATAGGCTTCCAACTGGATACGTAGGAGGATTGATTCCGAGCTTTCGGCAGGTAGCTCCATTGTCATATTCAGGGAGAAGAACCACTGCCCGTAAATTGAAACTGTTCAATTAGCCATCTGGTGGAAGAAACTGGTACCAGGTTAAAAGAGTCGTTGCGTAAGGCTGATTATACCACCGATTGTTTTAAAAGTTGGAGACCGTAAAACCTCAGGGCCCCCCAAGGCCGTAATAGGGAACAAGTGATAGCCGCGCTATGTGCGATCTTTCAATTGCTATTTTTTTTTTTTTTAAATAACTTCACTTGATATTACTAATAAGATCGTGTCATCGAGCGAGGTGCCGAGATAGTAACGTTTTGGGCTCGCATTCGGGAGGTCCCAGGTCCAAATCCTGTGGCCGGCCAATTTGAGATGTGTTTTTCATGGTTTCCCCAGTCGTAAAGGCAAACGAAGGATTGGATATAACATGCTTGGATCATCCTCATCATATCATCCTGTATCATATCCGTTTAAATTATCAGTTGAAATTTACTCTCTAAAATACACCAAAATAGAAAATCAATAATCAATAGTTCCACGGCCTACCCTATTGTACAGACACAGATCCCGAACTCCTGATAGTAGGCCTATCTGAAAGGAGTATAAATACAGCTGAAATAACAGTAACAAAAAAATCATGTCATTGAGTATGTGTATTACTATACGAGATTAGAAATAGTTAACTACACGCATAATAATTTACCGGTAATTTTTTGTAGTTTCTCCTTCTTCTCAATGCGCCTTAGGCCTGTAGCCTATGTAGGGAGTCTGTTTGAATTTACATAAAAAAAACTGCACTTAGGTGCGATAAAATGAAAGTAAAATAAAAAGATAAAATTATGGTGATAAGACATTTGCGATTAGTTGAAATTTCACATATTTTTATAATGGATTAGTCAATGGTTCATAAGCTAAACAGTAGGCCTAATGAGAAAATTTCATTTATGCGTTGTTCATTAAATTGTTAGGCCAGTATAGGTCATTAAATTGTTAGGCCAGTATAGTCTTCAACCCGCGGCTCGGGGGCCGCATGAGGCCCGTGGCTTAATTTTTGGCGACCCGCGAACAAATACGAAGTTTAACTATAATGTCAATATTTACAATTTAGTGACAAAGAAACACTGTCAGTCTCGCACTAGGTTCAAGAATGTTACTGTGCTCTGTAAATTTTTAATTATCATTGCAAAGTGGAAAAAAATATATATAAAACAAACATAATGTAAGTTACTATATGATGTTAAGGAAATCCCTATAGATATTTTAATATAATTGATATGTTTGTGTTATGGAAGTATCATGTTATTCATAACCAATAAATCAATGCGGCCCGCCAGTCTTTCTCCAAAAGGAAAATGGCCCTTAGTTTAAAAAGACTGAAGATCACTCTGTTAGGCAAACAAGATCGGTGCTGTAAAAGAGACACAAAATAGGAAGCAATCTGCACTTAAACCGTGAGTAGTACATCGACGAGTGCATTTGTTAAGAAAACTTTTAACGCTTTTTAATGGAAATTTCATGCTGGCTCGAGGTATGGAGATATATTATTTCTGTCCCAACGGTATCTATTGTTTTATTGGTTGCATTATGTTTATTACTGTACAATGAAGGAATGCCTTCATAAGAACCCTTGCTTGAATGTGCATTACCATACCACCAGGCACAATTAAGATGTTAATAATCAGTTTTGTCCATTTCGTTTAAAACCAAATAAACTCAGGTTTTAAAACATAACCAGTAATTAACACGTCCCATGCATTGAAATACAAGTGATTACTTTCCTTGCCGAATTGTCTCGTAACCGGTATTTTTTCTTTTCTTTGGTTTGTATAACATGCGGCCCGCAAAGTCATTAATTTTGTTAATAATGGTTTCTCGGGCTATAAGCCGAGTAAAGGGATAAACAACATCCAAATTTTCGGTCGCTGACATCTATGTGGTCTTCCTCAGGGAAATCAGTGTGGAGATAGGGAAGAGAGAGCTGATATATGATTTTGAGTAAATAATTAATTTTGTGACTGGTGGCCAGTCTGTCTGAATGAAAATACTTAATAATTTTGAGAAATATGAAATTTGACTGTTTTCAACCAGACGAAAATCTGCCATTTCTTTGATTGTTTATAATCAGTTTGTTTGAAGTGTTTAGGTTGCCTTTGTAATATCGTTTAGCAGCAGTGTTTCACAATTTTAATGTATAAATGACTTCTTTTCCTCTGTTAACAGGATATGTTCAATCATGATTTATTGATAAAAGCTATTCTGAGGCCCTAATGTTCCAATATACCCTTTGTTTATAGACTTTTCCCCTATTTCTTTGATTATTAACAAAAAGTTTGTTTGAATTTATTGATAGGGCTTTCGGAATTGACTTTCTCATATTGGTTAGCGATAGGTTTTTGTTTCGTAATTTTAATGTCTAAATGACTTCATTTCCTCTGTCGATGGACATGCTCAATCATGATTTGTGGAGTATGTAATTTTTCAAAATTTTAATGCACAATTGACAATATTTTCATCTTCTGCTAGTCATGTTCTATATATTCTCTTTGTTTACAGTTGTGTTTTCCTCTTTCTTTGTTAGTTTGCAGCCAGATTGTTTAAAATGATAAGGCTTTTAGAGTTGCGTTTGTTCTAATATTTGGCAATGGTTCCAACATACTCTTTGTTACAGGCGTTTTTTTCTGCTTCTTTGATTGTTTGCAGTCATTTTGTCTGAAAGCTTAATGCTTATGAGTTGTCCTCTCATTCTATCTTATAATGAGGGAACATATATTCACAAAATATAATATAACTCTCCAATGAGATGAGGGAACTACCAACAGATCAACCAATCAGAGTTCGTCTTTCCGGACTGTGACGAGTACTCTCCTCTATCTCTGTACTTCGTTCGAAAAATAAATGTCTGTTTGAAGTTTAAAGTAGCCGTATAGGTTATGAATGAATTAAATTCAATCTGAAATCTATGTGACATGAATTACATTAGGTACATTGCTGCACAGGAGCGAATAATAAAAATACTCGCATTAAAATATAATGTTAATATCGGTAGTCATACAAATCGATAGAATGCACAATATTATATCAATATTGAACGGTTAGTTGTGTTTTAAATCTTTTATTTACCGACATCGTTATGAAGAAATGAATCAATCAAGGCGGTCTAACAACATCAATAAACGATTGGCAATTTGTTACGTTGTGTTTAATACATTGTGGGCCATGCAATAATATTGTAAAGTCTTATATCCATTTCGACTCAGCCTCTAATACAAATAAGTACCAGAAGCAATCCTCGGGGTAAAGGCGGCCGGTGGGTAATGCTGACAACCTTACCATCTTCACGTGCCGAATGTCCAAAATGTCCACCTGGAACCCTCTGGGCCTTCATGGCCTATATAGAGATAATTTTACGTTACTTAGCTTCAGAACGAATAATTCTGTTAAGAACTCAAGATCTTCACTGTTCTCGACCGCAAGAAATACTTTCCTTCCTATAAAGTGGTGAAATAAGTAAAATATTCCGTATTACCGGCCTTTCAGAACCTGGTAACTACTTCTTTTCTTTATTAAAAACGGAGTCGACCTTGGGGTCATAGTAATACTTGAATTACAAAAATCTTAAAGACTCGTTACCTTTCGGTCATTAAAATGCGTTAAGTAAGATGTGTCTCGGATTGTAGGCATTGCAGATAAATGCGTAATCTGAGCTATTAAATGACATCAGCAACAAGGTATTTATAAACTTTATTTGGACAGTCTCTAAGTAAGAAGAGGCTAAGCTATTTACATAAGAAGAAGTCAGTTCTGTGCACGTGGTGTACGTTGATAAGCGAGTGTTGGCGTTTATTCCTCCTCCCTTTCTATACAAGAGAATCCTCCCATAACATTCGTGGTACCTTCAAACAATAACTCGGATGACCTTGGCTGATAGATGTCATTTTCCAATTATTATACAACAGGTATAACTTGTAATACTATATTGTAATGCGCATCACGTCATAGCAATCCTCAAGTCAGATGTAGTCCAAGCAAACACCGGTAATTTCATGTTACATCACTATAATTCATTATACTGATTACATTCCTATCCTAGCGTGTGGTTATGATATTACAAATGCTTGCGCCATGTTGGATTAATCAGTACACTTAATAAAACTAGAGAAAAAATCTTATGTGACACTCGCATAACTTCCTCTGCCCAAATAAAAGCTTGCCTCTTATTATAATAAATAGTCTTATTATATATGACATCTCTTAATGTAAATTGGTTATAACAATGAAGGGAATGTCGTTACCTCATCGCATCGCATCCTCAAAGGATACATAACTTAACCCAAATAAAATCTTACTATGCTCTCACGTAACTTTCTTTACTCTAAGCATGGCCAATACATCTTTCTCACTTTACATTCTGATACAGAATAAGAGGCCACATTACAAAGAGCGCGTATTCAGTTGTTTTAACCTGATGCATAGCTTTATTGTTCACCAGGCAAGCCTGAGTTTCTACAAGCAGTGGGTGGCTTAGCCTGTAACCACCCTGCATAGAATTTTTTGGAAAAAAAATTCTTCAAATAAACGTTTTAGCTCTTGGATAAAGCATCCCATGTACAAATTAAAGAAAATCGTAAGAGCCGTTTTGAAGAAAATCGCGAAAAGCTAATTTTTTTCATGTAAAGTCCCTTTATAAATAAGATAAAGTCTTCGTCAATCTTCATGTCACATCCTCAGAAGGTACCTAACACAAAATGTAAAATTTTGTTTTCATACGATTTTCCGTTCTGTTAACAGACACAAAGACATGTCTTTCCGAAAACAGTACTTTTTATATTTAGAAGACTTCAAAACGTGTATTTATGTTAAAAACTCAACTTCGCATTTGGGGTCGAAAACATGACTTCCTCTACCTATAGCACCAATGGGACAAGCAGAGGAAGTAAAATATGACGGAAGAGTTCAAGTACATACGTATAGTTTATAATTATTTGTTAATCGTCTGTCTTAGGTGTGAGATGCAACATTTATAAGACTACGGACATTCAATGACGTCAGTAAAAGTGCAATTACCGTTAGTTTTTTATTATTATTTATTCAGGCCCGAAGGACCACTATCCTTTTTCCAAAACGACACGGGCTAGCTGTACAATTTTATTGAATGGAAAGTGATTTCAGTTACATGCCGTACACTTTACAGGACAAATACAATTTTGTTTAACTGTGTAGACTTGTTTAGTTAATTGGAAAAGGCCTATATAAATGATTATGTAGAATACTTAAGATCCTTTCAGTGTCAAAAGGCTATTGTCTCTTGCAATACAAGATGGATTTTTTTTGCAAAGTTGGCAAAGAATTGATTAATGGTTATGAAGATTAAATTGACTGTGGAAGTGCTAAAAATATCTAATATGGTCTATGCTTTCATTTAAAATAATTTGAACCATATAATTTTAACTCACTGAGTATTGTACTATGAGTACTTGTAGCAATTACGCAAAGTAAAAAAGTGGTTTAGAATTTATTTGAAATATTCTGGGTTTTGTCATATTGAAACCAATATCGCTGTGGTGATAATGAGCGGGCTTTCAAACTAATCGCCAGACCCACTGCCGACACCATTTTAGGCTGGTTTTGAGGTAAATCACGAGGCCGCAGGAGAAGGGGATGCGTTAAGGGTAGTATGGAAGCCGTTACTTGAGCATTCAGTAGAGTGGTGAACTGTCTGCAAGTGGTCTCAATGTAACAACAATCCAGTGCTTTATTCAAGATCAAAATCATTTACACATTTCTCCTCGTATAACAGAAGACTCATTTCGTTGATAAATTAAACTGATATAATTAGCATTGTAACCTGAAAGGGACCTTCATCAACATGCAAATTAAGGAGTATAAAGACGTATCACTCCTTTCAATCTAGCCCGACTTTCTCTGGACTATGGCTTTGGCAAAGGCAAGTTTTGTGTATATATATAAGATCTGTGGCGAACACATGCACGCCCGAGACTGGTTTTATTGAAACCCCAATGCATTGTGGAGGCCTTGTAAAACTTGCCTGCAATAAATATTGTCACTCTAGTTGGACCTGAGGCCATATATAACACTGTCACAGCGGTAGGGGTCCATGCACTGCCCCCTTTTAATCCCCCCTTCCATTAAACCGACCCACACCTATGCTTACATTATTGCACAATGCACCTTTGCGAATGCAAGAGTGCATAACCACATCTTTCCTCATTGTAACAGCTTGCCCTCTGGCTTCAAACACTGCAACTATGTACGCAAATTACGGAGTAACACTAAACACGTCTCAAAGCAAACACAGAACCACGACTGTGTCAAAAAGAAGTCTATATATATCCACGGGCCAAAACTTAGCTCGCGAGCCGCAAGCTGCTCTTTTAACATTCTCGTGGGGCTCTTAAAGGTTCTGAGGCTAAACTGAAAATTGGTAAAGGATACAACTTGAGGATGTGACATTAGGAAAGCTCTTAATAGTGTACTTAAAAAGCTCCTATATTGCGAGGGAAGATGGTTAGGGCCTTTACGACTACCACTTGAAAGCATATTTATCTGGTAGAGAACCTATTTGCAAGTTGGCCAAGAATTGCGTACTGTGATCTCCTGACAAAAGCTATCTGGAAAGTCAAATCCCAGTTAAGCTAGCAGGAGGATGGAGTGGCTGATAAACTAGTAACTGCCAGTTAGGGAAGCTTGGTTGGAAACAAGGTGGCAGCACTCCAAAGCTTCATAGCGATCTGAATTTCAGAATTGATGCTGGAAGATTTAACTTACATAGTAATGCCGTTTTAAGCTCACATTTGAATGAAATAGAATTGCAAAAATTGATTAATGCTCTTAAAACCATACGTTCTTATGTAATTTAAATATACAAATAAAAATTGGAGTTGCCGCACTTAGCCGAGGCCTATCGAACTACAACAAACACACCTCTTCGCTCAACGAGCTAAGGATCATTTTACAAAATTTTGCTGCGTCCTTCCCGATAGGAGTTCCACGGTGATATTACAAGACATCTTCCAGTTAAGCTATCTGCAAGTCACGTATCGGGAGGAATTGTCGAGAGGTGGTAATACCTGCCCTTAGTAATGCTACAGATCGTGCCCCTGCTATGAGAGGTAACAAAAATGGGCTCTTGGGACTTTTAAAAACTGACACATCTTATCCTGATTTCCTCTCTGCCCATTGCAATCTTCAGTAGCCTGGTGATGTATCATGGTATTTTTCGGTTAGGCGATTGTCACTAAGCTATGTCATGGACAATTTTTTTCACTTGTTACAACCTCTTAAACAATTTCTGTATTTGTATCATAGCTTTAGGCCTACATTTTTTACAAGATATATCAAGCAAACAAGATTTATTTGTTCTTATCGTTGCCTTGGCAAATTTGTTGATTCTGAAGAAAATCAAGTGACATAAGTTACTAAACACAAGACGCATTTTATAACAGAATTAATTAATTCGTTGCACTTTTCACTTAAATAATGTGTGAAGTACACTACATAACTAATTGTAAGTAAAAGTAATGTGCATAGCCTCTAATAATTTGTATTAGAGAAGAAAATTGCGAGCCAGGGCCTTCAGAAGATACAGATACAGATTGTAAATATATATAACGCATTGGGAATCGAACCCGGGATCCTTGGCGGTTAATCTAAAAAAGAACGCTCAATTGACTTTACTGTATGTAATTGATTAAACAGTCTCAAAAACGAGATCTTGTGAACTGTGCTTTGTATTTGAAAATGCGCTCTTACGCTTGCCAGGCAATTCCTGTGGAGAGGGAGGAGACCTATCGGTAATTTTTGCATCCACCCTCCCCAGACAACAGCTACTGTACAATCATTAATTAAACCATTACAACACTAAATCACACCAAATACAAATAACAATAAAATTAACTATTTCAAATAACTATCTGTTGTCTCTAAACGAATTCATCATAAAAATTGAAGATTTTAAAACTTCCAAGCAAATCCTAGTTAACTCCACCCGGTTAAAACCCAACAATAGCATAGTAGATTTTGTGGCTTCGGGCAGAGAGCCACAAGATCCGAACACAAGAGGTTTTACTTCAAAATCAGTATTCGGCCATTTAGCTTGAAAGCTATCCCTCAGTTGTTCATATTTATCAGACTTTTCCTTGGCTCCCATATAGAGGCTGTCCCCATCCTCGTATCTAATCGTGACATCTAAAACCCATACTTTGTTAGACACTTTTAAAACTAAATCGGGTCTCAGAAATACGCCGGCTGAAATGGGGAAATTATGTTCCTTGTACAATTCGGAATTAGGTATTACAGCCATCTTCCCGAACACCTCGGACACAATCCGGTCGTGGCGCCTCATACGAGGTTGTTTATTAGCCATGCACTGACCGAGAATGTGCCCGAGGGTTTCGGGAAGTATACCACACTTTCTGCAGATGGGGTCAACCTCGGGTCTATAGCGGTGTTCAAGGACCCTGCAAAGGGCTGTATTAGTGCGAAGTTTAATAGCCTCAATGAGTAACCTTGATGGAAGCCGATTCTTGTCGTACAAAAACTCATTTCCTATTCTATTATCATAGAAAGAAGGGGCTGATTTTCCTTGCCAAATACACGAGGCCCACTTTAGCCTATCGTTCTCTTTGAGAACAGTTTTCTTCCTCTCAATGTCCTTAATCGAGCAGGGCCAGGTTAAACCGAGTCTTTCAGCACGCTTAGAAATCTTATGTTGAAAGTCATCAGAGGCTATTACTGTTTGAACGATGGGGTCATTGTTAGAGTGCAACTTGGACGCTAACCTGAGCGCAGCAAGCTGCACTATATTTTCTAATTTTGGAAAACCAAGGCCTCCATCGCGGCACCTAACATAGAAAAATCCGGATGTGAGCTGCGCCGGGAGGTGCAGAATTTCCCTGAGTATTTGTCGAAGAGAATCGTCAAAGGCAACCAGTAGAGTCCTACCCGGAGGACTGGCTACTAATCCATATAAGAATTTCGGAATAAGGTGCCTGGAGATAAGATCGAGCTTTTGCGCCGGCCTAAGGGGATAAGAGTGAATTTTCCGAGCCTCCCTCAAAATCCTATCACCAAGCACCCCGCCGTCCCCTCTAAAATTCCAAGGGTCTACATTTATTCCTAGATATTTTAAGGTCTCTCCAGGAGGTGAGAAATTAATCTTTGAATTCCCCACCCTCACTAAAGGGTCGACTGAGACCCAGGTATCTCTGGTGGCAACGATCTCTAAGGCACAGCACTTACTAACCGAAATTTCCAAACCTACTTTGGTCAGACCTTCGAACAAGGTGTTCAGTTCGCTCTGCAAATCATTTCTATTATTAGCTAGCAAGACGATATCGTCAGCAAAGGCTAAGATTCCCGTTCTCACTTCTCCCCACGAGAATCCCAGCCCTGCCGACTCAATATCGCGAATAACCTTATCAATAACAAGGTTAAAAAGCAGAGGAGATATCGGGTCACCTTGTCTTATTCCTCTTTTAACCTGGATAGAGGCGCCACCCGATTGAAGCGTAGTATTACAATACATGTATCCAGACATGATTAAGTTGGCAATATTCCGAGGAA
Source organism: Ectobius pallidus (assembly GCA_964059195.1). Classification (NCBI taxonomy): domain Eukaryota; kingdom Metazoa; phylum Arthropoda; class Insecta; order Blattodea; family Ectobiidae; genus Ectobius; species Ectobius pallidus. Next base: position 21,984,506 of record CAXKWD010000008.1, read on the forward strand.
TACCATTTGCCAACAGAGATCTTTCAATGGCCGTATGAGGGACCATGTCGAACGCTTTAGCGCATGTCACATTAGGTTGTTTACTTTTTCTCCGTACACATCTTGGATCAATCTGTATTCACCTTCGAAAACAAGGTTAAACTCTTCCAAAAAGACATTGCGGCTAGAAGATTTGTTCATATTGCTTCCATGAAAGAAAAAAAAAATCTTCCTAAACGAGAAGTGGAAACTGAATATTATAATGCAAATTAAATGGCTTCATGCAAGAAATGACATTTTCAGTGATTTCAGACCTCATAAGTCTTTGTTTGCTTTTTTGGAAAACTCACTTCTTGTGGATGTCATGAAGAATGGTTCCCCCAAATCACATCCCATTCAGCTGCAGCAGCTCTAGGGTTGGAACTACGGATATTAAGGAGGACGAGGGATTAAAACAACTGAAAACAGTGGATGTGTAGGGGTTCAATTTTGAAAGCAGATCCCAGACCAAAAGCATCCCAATATAGAACAGTGTGCAAAATTACTGATTTCCATTTTTCGGACAACCTATTAGTGCGAATCATTGTATTCAACGATGAAGTTCATTAATATTAGCAACGAGCAGTTCAATCTGATGTAGGCCTATAGTACATTTAACTGAACTTATGAGAACCACCTTAACTGGCCATCTACCAGATTTCAAGCAATTAGCAAGTAAAGTCGGCAGAAGAAAAAGTTCATGTTAATAAAAAGTCTTGTAATTTGTGGAAGTTATACAAATGTTTATTAGTGTGCTACATTTATAGTGATGAGATGTAAGTTCGTAGTTAAATGCAATTTTTGCTGCTGTTTGTTTAATTATATTTCTATATTTCACCTTCAAAACATTCACTTTTAACTTTGAAAAATATGTGCGGCTCTTTTCTAACTCTTCCCTCAAAATGTGGCTCCCAACACCCTGGTAACTGGCAACCCCTGCTCTATAGTATGATGACATAAGAGCAAACTTATGGTCATCTTTCACTTGTTATTGTGCGACAAGTTAAGTGACAAGTGGGAGAATGAGTGGCGAACTACCACCAAAGGAGAACTAACCAGGACATTCTTTACAACTATTAAAGCAAGACTGAAGACGAAATTGACGCTAACTCACAATATAACAGCAGTGACCACAGGACACGGAAAATTTTGTGCATATCTGGAAAGATTTAAGATCAAAGACAATTCAATGTGCGTGAGTACAAGCATTCAAAGTGTGCATCACATATTGTGGGAATGCAACTTATTGAGTGAAGAAAGACAAGAACTACGCAAATATGTACTGAAAACAGGTGGACGCTGGCCATTAAATAATAATGAACTCATGGACAAATATTGTAAAAAATTTCAAAATTTTGTAAACACAATTGACTTTGACAAACTTCAGACATAATAATCAAATTGGGACTGTATGTTAGGAATATTAACTTGTAAATATGTGTATATAGTTACATTGGCACTGCATGTTAGGAATAAAAATGATTTTAAAAAAAAGTTAAGTAACAAGTGCCTGAATATTCGGGCTGTGCATCGACCGCGCCTTTGGCTCTACTTCCACTCCTCCTCTATACTCCCACTAGCAGACAGAACGACCGATCGATGAGCGAATATGCCCGACTGCTAGACTTCGTTCATTTTCGTTGGTGCTGTGGCATAGTGGTGACGATCGCGAACCGGCCAGCAGCATATACAAGCAATGTAAATGTTATATCTCCTTCTCATGAGTTTAATTATTTATATAATATATTTATGTAATATTTGCAGTTTCCTGAGATTCTAGAGCTAATATTACTCAACGCCTTCTGTTCTCACTTCTAGCAACAGATACCGAAACTGAGAAACATGTGGCCACCAGCCGCCGGCTTGAGGAGTGGTGGGTTGGCCAAGCGGGAAAAGAGTGTGCTGCGCCTATCTCCCTTCTGCTTGTGCTACTGCACATCTTGTAGCCCAGCGTTTCTCAACCTATGGTCCGCGGAACACTGGTGGTCCGCAAAGCTGGTGCAGATGGTCCGCAGACATAATTAAACATTTTCATAAAGCAAGTGGAAAGTAAAGAAGTAAAATTTTTTCACATATTTAATTATAATGGCCTATAATTAATACCCCAAATATTAAGAATATAGGCCTTCTTTTAAAAATGGGATGTAAAATTAGGGGTCAGTAAATTTTTTTAGACATTTTAGAGGTCCTCGGGTTCAATAAGGTTGAGAAACGCTGTTGTAGCCTATCTTATCTTGTCTCGATATACTAGCATGAGTTTAACACTATAGTGGTGCTGAAGCAATGCAGAATCATATATTTTTTTTATTAAGTAAAGAACACTATTTCCTTTTTTCTTGTCTGCACGTTCACCAAAAACATAATTGTGCCTTAAGAGTCCTTATACGGACTATGGTGTAAAGCTTAGTTATGTATTGCGCACACGAATGTTTCACAGTCAAGAGTCTTGCAATGTTTCTATAATAAATACTGGCTCTTAAGTCATAATTGTTCATCATACCGAGCAATATTCTTCTCTGTAATTTAGACTAAGTGAAAATGGATATAGTACATTCCCAATGGGTAAACTACAGCAAAAAATCTTCTGTAAGTTGGGGAATCAGATAATAATAGACTCTACGTAGGCAAAAAGTCCCTAATAGTATTTTGAAATGAGATTTCTATTTTATTACAATAATAATTCTTCTGCACTTAAAATCGTTTCTTCAGGAGGCTGCGTCGTGCTGCCCTGAATTAACTTCAGTTAACTGCGAACTAAAATAAATTGATTCCATAGGTTTTTTTTTTTTTTTTTTTTTTTTTTTTTGCGAACAATAGTATCCAAAAAGACGTAAGATTTCCTAACGTACACATTAAAAGGATATTTCTCAGCACAGGTATATTTTATTCTTCATGCTTTCTTTTTAAATATTTATAATAAACAATTTATTTATTCGTAAACGAGAGAGGGCCAGGTGGCGTGGATTGCTTGAATGCCCCTAAAAGGGAGAGGTAAAACTACGGCAAAGAAAGAAGAAAGAAAACGAGATAGATATAGAGAAGGAGAGAGCAAAGAATATTTGACACTGTTTATAACAACATTGCGACATCCATATTTCCTTGTTTACTGACAAGTATTATGTGCCGCCAAGACATTTATGGACTGAGACTGATAAACGCTAATAGGAATATAAATGTGAGAATTCGAGTATGTAGGCAATAAGTGACATCTTAGTCCTTCAAGTCCCTTTATGACATAGTTTTGGAAAGGAAAGGCCAGACTAGGAACAGTATTTAAGTAATTAATCGAGTAAGTGGCCGTGTACAGAATAAAATATAACTCTACAATATTAATACAATTGCTCCATAGTAAGTGGAAATATGCAGTATAAAATGCGTTGCCTAAACAACAAAATAATTAAACCAATACAAAAAATCCCTTTAGGCAGGCCTACAGGCGGAGGTAGATTTCGAAGTGCTTTTGGTTTAATTTATTGTCGCTGCATAGCACTCTTCTTCTTTAGCCTTGGCATGGCAAACCTGCAGTAAAGAGGAAGAGCCTACAATCAATTGTTTTGACAACAATAATAGGATATAATATTCTGGGAGGCCGTGCGCAAGATCAGCAATGAATAAAATTAGCAAAGCCGCTAAACAAGACAAAATTATGATATTATTATCATTCTTTCAAGTGTTATTATTTTCAAACATTAAAATCTCGCGTCATATGAGAGCTATCAAGAAACTATTTATTGATTTGTAGAGTACTCAATTTTCATCCCCCACCCCCACCCTCACTCGAACCCCCGAATCGTTGGTGTCACTGTGAACTCCATAGGGAGTACTCTAATTTATTCAAACAAAGTTTCCCTCTATACTTCATAGGGGCCGAGATATACATTTTTAAAAATTTCAACCCCCTCCCCCGACCACCCCCTTGGGCCAATTTTGCTCATTAACGAACTTGTCCGAACTATTAGGCCGAGAAATAACATATTAAAATTTGGTTCAAATATCTTCAAAATTACGGCCGCTATCGTGTAAAGATATATATATATATATATATATATATATATATATATATATAAATATCACAAATTTTTTTTTTTGAACGGGCGGTGGTTTCGTACTTAGGGGAGCATGAAACGTAAAGATATGAAAGAATTTTTCGAAAATCATAAAGTGGTATCCATTGCAATAGGTAGATTTTTCTTCGAAAATCTACCTAAAAAAACTATGTGCAACAAAGTCTATACTCATTCTCTACAGCGAAATAAATTTTTGAATAAATGGACTTGGAAGTTCGAAGTTATCTATCTGGTGAATGGATGGAATACATTTTCAAGGTTTATTAAATATTAAGTATTTCTTGTGTCACTACAGAAATTTCTATACTAAATAGACACATAAATATCATACATGTTGCGGAACGATACTACATACTGAAGCAATAGCTTACTGGAAAGGAATAGAAGGTAGTATAAAAAGTTATTTGTTCCAGGAATATTCCGTACGTAATCTCATGTAAGAGAGTATGTGGGAAATAAAATGGTGGAAAGAGTAAATATTTAAGCCAGGTCAGTCACTTTGTACGGGTTTGATGATGTCGTGGACTCAACTATTAACTCACATATTTGGATATTGCTGAAGATTCGCCGTAACATTTCCTTATTACTCTGCGCCTGTTTGATCATATAGAAACATAAAACATGCCGACATATCCAGAAGCAAATTAAGTGTGTGTAATGCGTGTGTGAACCTTACCGATGCATTAATAATCTCTAATATACGTTCGTCAAATGCGCAGACGGCTTCTTTTTTATTATTATTATTTAACACACTGTTTGTATGGCTTTAACTGTTAAAACATTCTGTGAGCTTTTCTCATTATCTCTCTTTCTTATAAAATGAAGAATTACCTTAATAATTTGGATCAATGAGTACACTAAAAGGGATTCGAAATAGAATATCTACGAAAAATCAACTTACTTACTGCGATCGCTAGATTTTATCATCCAGTTAACATGGCTGGAACGGGTGAAAATTAAAGACACCAAGTACTGTTCTTCATAATTGTTACGATATCTTCAGTGGGCTGCAAACGTGGTGGATTCATATTCAGATGGTCGCTATTTGAAATGTTCAACAGACACAATATTCTGTGGTTCATGAATGCATATCCATCTAGATAATATAATATTTATTCCTCGATTGGAAGCAAGACTTTTCGCTGTTCTTACCAAATTTATGTAAACGAGAACGCGCATATATTAGTTACTACTGTTTATAATTATAATCAGTCTTAATGACAGGTAGAAACAGATAATCCGAATTAAGGTATAGGCTTAAACTACTTTTAAAACAACCATGATCATTATGGACACAATTACTATTTAATTAAAAAATGAATGCCACAGCCACATCGCCCTAAATCGGCTGGAATCGGACATTACTCTATTTTACGAGAGGAGGAAAACGCTTACTTTTTCGGAGGGAATCCGTGTGCTCGAAACGTTTACAAAGATTTCGAAAGAGCCCTTGATTTCGTTTCGGGAGATGTAGTATGTTCCTGATAACAGAAATAAATGTGGAACAAAACTAGGGATGGTTAATTTTAATAGTGAGGATATTAAGAAAAATGTTCTAACCCTATGAATAAATCTTTCCCGGGTAGACAGCCAGGTTTGAAGATCAAGTGTCTCCGACGTTTCAGAGGCCCACGCTGCCTCCATCCTCAGGGATACTGAAGTATCCCTGAGGATGGAGGCAGCGTGGGCCTCTGAAACGTCGGAGACACTTGATCTTCAAACCTGGCTGTCTACCCGGGAAAGATTTATTCATACTCTTCGCCAGGAAAATCTAAAATCTTACGTTCTAACCCTATGTTTCTACTACGGCAAGAACCCACCAATGGTAGGAATAAGGGGACGCGGTAGACAGAAATTGAGATGCCATTTTTTGTTGGTCTTTATATTAAAACATTCGTCATTTTTCAGATTAATTTGATGTAGCCTATGGATCACATCTGTGGGTATATTATAAAAATTAAAAACATAATGATGAAAACAAGTCAACACAATGTTTTGTATTTGCTAAATTACCAAATTCTTCTTCTTCTTTACCTTAGTTTTACCTCTCCCTTTCAGGATTTAAGCGACCCACGCCGCCCGGGCCTTACGGGGCCGCGACCTGTCGGGAGAGGAATTATCTATGGATCACATACATACTTTTTTGATCAGACAAGGACATGGAGGACCTCCCCGGAAGAGTGATCAGCCGAATGCCGGGCCACCTCCGAGAAAACACGAATACTAGGACGAGACACACCAGTCACACACACACTCACTCCGAACAAGGCGAGGATGGGATGAAGATGATAATGACGGGCAGATGATACCCGGGGACCTCAAGGGCCTAAAGTTACCCGACATTTGCCTCGCAGGTGAGGAAAAACCCCGGAAAAACCCCACCTAGGTAACTTGTCCCACGCGGGCACGCTGCGTGAGAGGAGCGAACGCATCCCCTACGCCATAATTACCAAATTATCTATTTCAAGTCTCCCACTCACTTTTAAGTAGAAATATTGTGTTATGTTTGCACTAATGATGAATGTGTAACCACACTGATATCAGGCAACACAATCATTTTGTTTCTACAAAGGATTGTGTGTGTGTGTGTGTTTTTTTTTTTTTGTGGTTAAAATAGTTCTACTGCGAGTTTATTGTGATTTACAGCGTTTTGATAATTAATTATGGGGAAATTTAATAATAGAGTATTTAAAAAGTATGAGTGTTGGAAAACCACGTGTAGTGAGTGAAAGTACAAATTGTTTAGCATTTTCAAACCAGCAAACATGTGACAAGTCCCCTCTAACCTCAAAACTGATAATGGTAGGCGTAACAGTAGCAACAATCCTTCCAAATAAGAAATAAGTATCAGTATATAAACTCTTGGAAGTCTCTGATTATAGTGCAAATTAAACAATAAATGTAAGCGTCCAATCTGATATTATTTAAAATAATGTGAGGTGCAAAAATGTAGGGACTTGTTCCTTCTGTGAAGAAATAAATTTGTGTTGCCTGGGAATTTGCAGTGATGTGTAAAAACTACGACAACACACATTTTCTAAATGTATTCCACTGTAAATATATGATGCATGATAGAAGCAAATTGGGTGAAAGAAAGCATTAGTTCTGTCTATGCGCTTCGCTCCATTGGGAGAGACATCACCTCAGGTAAGGCGCAGAGAAGACCCAAAACAAATGTGCAAAACTTGCTAGGCAGTATAGAAATAGTCTAAAAAGACTTCTAGAAGATGAAACGGAAGATGACCCTGATAAACCTCCATATGGTCCTAGAATGCACTAAAAATGTTATTTTATTTTTAAAGCTCGTTTACCAAATTTAAAATTTTTAAACAGAAAAGTATATATTTCTGTTAAACTATCAAACTTAGTAAGCTCAAATTTACACCAGCCACTTTTTAGTATTAGGTGCACGCTTTAACATGGATATTTTTAAAATATTTAGTACGAATAAAAAGTTATAGGGTGATTAACTACATTTTTTAGAATAAAAAGAGTCTATAGTGAAAAAATATATAATTTATGAACACAAAACACTCAAAAAACAACACGCGTCAAAATATGTAGAAAAGTGTATTTTAAGTGCTATAAAAGTTTCACTGTGAAATCTTAAGTAGTTGTAGAGAAAGAGATGCATTAATTTAATGATTTTAACATTGCTCGTATAGAGGACACCGAGTTCCCAAATAATTTTCAGAGAACAAAGTTTAAACATGAACAAAACAAAACAAAAACATAAAATTCCAGTGAACATTTCATAAGCTTATTCTTTGGAAGTATCTGCAAATAACAACTAATGACATAATAAATGATTGTTCCTTTAAACATATAATAAGAATCTGCAACGCTTAATGAATACCCTATACCAATCCTTTTGCACGCCAATCAATCAATTCTTATAAAATATCTTACAACTTAGTCATGCGTGTATAATGTGCAAAAGCGCAACGATGCTATAAAAAAAATGGCTGACAACTGGAGGGAATAAATATTCAACATAATCGACTTTAAATCAGACAGTGAAGTACTTCAAGTCTACATTTACAGTATGTGAACCGTGTACCTAATGACAGAATATTTTGATTCATGAAACACTACCAATAAAAATAAAATTCTTTAATGTTACCATTAACACGGTCTATATCTTGGAACCGACGTAATTCAAGAAACTGTGAGATAAACGAAGAACGTTAGGTCTATAGTTTTCTTGAATTTATTTTAGGAATGGGTCGATACCAGATTTTCTCGATACTCGATACCGATATATGATTTTTTCCTCGATACTCGATACCTTCAACATTTCCAGTTTCAGTAAATAGGCACATTAAAAATTAAAATTTGAGAGAACTGTGTAAATACCAACTAAATTAATTAAGTCTGCATATTTAATGAGACAAAATTTAATATCATCAGTAGCCTATAATTATTTTTAAACTCTACATTAAAACTAAAATTAGTTTTTTAAACAGTCCACTTACAAGTTTTTGTTAAAAAATAATCACTTAATTGCAGAATTGCAGAATTACAAAAGTATCGAGCGAGTTTTCTGAAGTATCGTTCGTTGCCGATACCATGCAAGTATCGAGAGTATCGAGGTATCGAAAGTATCGAGGACCCATCCCTAATTTATTTATTATTAGGTACTATAGTTAGAGGTGACTATGAAGCAGAAATGAACGGATACACGTCATCGCCTTTATCATTGTGTTTTCATTGTTTTAAGCGGCTAGACAAACTTCAGCGCGTGGTTCACCTGATCTCCGTCTATAGTGAACTGCAGAGTTGCTTCCTGGTTTGGGACATTGCTAAGAGTAAATGTTTAAGATTTCTTCAAAGTCAGCAAGGAACCGTGAACTGATTTCTTCTCTCTCCCTCTCTCTCTCTCTCTCTCTCTCTCTCTCTGTCTGCCTATCTGTCTTTCTGTCTGTCTGTCTGCATGTATGCCTACCTGTCTGCCTGTCTGCCTGCCTGCCTCCCTTTTTTTTATTCTTCATAAATCTCATGCCCCATTACAAAGTACATTTGGTACTACAGGATATGATATTTTCTTTTGCAACAATAATTTAGTCACTGTTGAAATCTACATTTTTAATGAATTTCACGAATGCTTTTAAGTGTTTCTCTATGAGGTTACTATTATTCGTAGGCCATGATCCTCCGTGTATTGTTACTTGATGCTTTAGAATATTTATTTGGCTAGATAACAATCGACACTCATAGTTAAGTGTTCAGATGTCCGCTCTCCTGAGTTGCAAGCACAATTATATGGTTCAAGTCCCAGTGTCGGAGGAATTTTTCTCCTATAATATTCTCATGGGGATATTAGTTTGGGATCAAATAAAGCAGAATCCTTAGACTCTTGTTACTTTAAATTTCGACTTAGTCACAACTGCATCTGAGATAAATGACGCAGTTTAGAAGCTAAATTAGAAGCCATCATGGGAGAAGCGTAGGTGGTGTTTATTTGTTACCCTGCATCTAGAACCCGGGACCATCACATTCCTGCACATAAAGCTATCTCAGTACTCGCTAATTACCTGCATGTGCTGCAGTGCTAAATAAATTACCTTCACATTACACAGTTTACATTCACTATGGACTGGAAAACAAAGAACCATCCCTATACAGTATAACCTGAGCGTAGATTTATATGGCTCAAATGCCTAAATAAATGGTTCCCAAACTTGTTAGTATTCCGGATCAGTATAACATGGAGGTGTGAAATTCAACGTAAAAACTATATCAATACTGTGTTCTTTAAAACAATGAAGGTCTACTGAACAACGCTAATAGCATTAGTCCTAAAAAAAATACATATAGGATAAGGTAGTGGTGATATAAAAAGTATTTGTTGAGAAGTACTTCACATAAGGTCAGACTCCACACCAAAGACGTATGATATTAAAAATATTTTAAATCCATGATATCGATTGGAAGGGATACATTGATTCTGAGTTCAAATCTCAAGTTTCCTAATAAAAAAAAATCGACGTTCTTTCACAGGTGACAGCTCATAGCCTCAAAGTAGCAAGTATCTCAAACATATTTGAAGAAGATTATGGATTGTCTGTTTGATTGTTTCATAATTCACGATATTTGTACAACGCTTTCTGTTGCATAACAGCCCGTCCAAAAGAGAGGAAAACCAAAACTCGAGGTTGCGGCAGTGACAAATATGGAATGAATTGGAAACTTTACTGTGGCTTCCTCTTGCAATTTGGTGGGATTGTTCATTTTACTTTGCTGATATCCAAAGGTCCACAATCAAAAAGAACTCCTTTACAATTAAATCGTATCAACCAGTTCAGACACTCCTGGTTCAATCTTGTTTATTTTTTATATCATTGCCAGTCACATCAGCTTTTAAGTCGTGAAATTCTGAGAGAAAATTGGAATAGAAATGCTGAATTTACCATCACACAGCACTCATATTCTCCACCACTTCATAGGACATTCACAAAGATAATTAAAGGTCATTGTCACCGGAAAGCAAATCAGTAGGTGCATCGCAATCGAAATCGAAATCAGAGCCTTACAAAACAAAAGGAACAAAGGGAGATTCAGTGCACGGGAATAATGCCTTTTCGGAAGATGCAGTTTACTACGAAAGATTTCCTTTTTGCTGCATTGTTTGATGAGCAACCGAGAAACTTTTCGTCAAGCAGCATTTTCAAAACAGAGATTCCTTAAACGTTAAGGGAGCGTTCTTTAAGGAGTTCATCACCATGATTCCACTGAAAATGGCAATGAGACTCTGTCCGTCACATGAATTTGGAAGTCTACGACACCGAAGAAAGAAATTTGTGAATTTCTCCCAAGCCCTGATAAGAATCGTCTCAACGGGAAAAGAAAATCACACTTTTCAGTACACTAAACTTTTACAAAATTATTAAGTGAGAAATCCGGAAAAGAAACGCTTGTTCGAAGTAGTATTTAAGTAAGAAAGATAGGGAAAAGGGGATAGGCGAGAAATGAGCAGTACAAGCATTAGCTCAGGAAATTACTGGTGTATGCAAGGGATACAAAGAGATAGGACCCTGCAACGAGGACCAGCTACGTAAAGTGTGGTATTTTTAAAGTATGCATAAGTGAATGCTTTAAAGACTGTTTATTTGAGATCAGAACTACACTATTATAATCCGACAAGATATACTGAACATTTGTTGAAATTGTGTAGTAATAATAAAAGCTTAGAAACTGTATGTTCTCTATTAAAACTGAGACTTTCGGAAAATGGCAAACAAATTTTCTAGCATATCCCCCTGCATTCAGATAATTATGCCTGCGCCCTTTGATGAACACCACCAATCGCTGCAGCCATGTCTTATAATGCAATTTTATACTATAGTCTCTCGACAACATTGTCAATAATATTGCCTATCCTTTATTACTTGTTTCGCAAACTTTCTAGATGCAGGGTTCAATGACGACGTCCACACGGTGTTAAAATAAAACAATAATTTGAACACTTTCGTAGAAAAGGGTATACGCTATATAAGTTACTATAAAGGGAAGAGGAAACCTCAGAGAAAACAATGGAAAAATAGTTTTATAACAAATATCGATGCAATCAAAATAATTTGACATTTACATTATATAATCACCTGGTCATGACATAGGCCTATTTCTACAATAATACGATTCATAATACCTAACATACCGGCTTTATGGAGTTAAGTATTAATGTTATTTGATCGAAATTGTACAAACTTACTAATACATTGTTCATCCAGCACAGAAAAAAACTAAAAATTCTAGGCATAGCGTAAGCTATTCATTATGTGCCTTTCATTCTTGTACAATAAGGTGTCCTAAACATGCATGAAAAATATCCACATAGGGCATTCGCTAGCGTGCCCTATGTGGATGGCTTACGTGCGCGTCCTGTCAGGGATTTTTTTATGCATACATGATTACGTTCCACGAATGCAATCTTTCATGTCGTCATTTCACATTATACATATTACAATTCAGTGATTTATTGGCTAATAAATTATTTTAATGCAGTCCATTAATGAGCTGCATCAGGCCTATGTAGGCTCTGTAATATCCAAATTCCAGTATGTGATTAGAAAAATAAATGTCAATGCATTGATTATGACATTTTATTCTCAATATGCTTCTAGTAGGAAAGTACAAAACTTTCACGAATGTATTTATCCAACATTTTGATCAGCCTAACTAACATTTTTTGGGTCCCAAACTCAATAAGGGTATTATAGAATTTGTCCTTTTCCTAAATGCATCGTATGCTTTTAAAAAAATTTATGAATAGCTGATGAAGATATTTATTATATTCCCATTTTTTATTAATTTTTATTTTCATGGTATAAATTGTGGTTCTTTAATAAGGCGAGTCAGTTCACAGTCCAGTAATAGTTACCACATTTTTCAATCAATTTGCTTGTCATAAGTAGGCCTACTATTTACGGCATTATGAGTAATTTCATAAGCCTTAAGGATAGTTCTTTTCTATAGTAAATTTTTAGTATTTCAAATGCTGACTTAGTTCAGATTTCATTGCTAGTTCAAATCCCACTCAGTACTTATAATTAACTTAACAGACCTTTCTGATATTCATTGCCTTATTATTATTATTATTATTATTATTATTATTATTATTATTATTATTATTATTATTTATTTAATAAACTTTATACATAATTTTTTTCTATTGTAAATTGTTGGTTTTCATAAGCTTATTTCAGAGTTAAGTACTAGTTCAAAACCCACTCAGTACTTATACGTATAACTGACTTTTCTATTCATTGTCTTATGATTTATTTCATAAACTTATAGATCTTTGCCTTCTATAGTAGATTGCTGCTTCTTCATAAGCTGATTTAGTTCAGACTGACTTTTCTGATATTCAGTCACTAATTATGATTTATTTCATAAACTTATAGATCATTGTTTTCTATAGTAAATGGTTCCTTCTTCATAAGCTAACCTAGTTCATAGTTCATTTATAGTTCAAAACCCATTGCGTATTTAAACTTATAAATAACTTAATTGACATTTCTCATATTAATTGCATTTTATTCGTTATTTTAAAATCTTTAAGCAACTATGTTTTCTGTAGTAAATTTTCAGATATTCTTGAATTTTTTCTCTTATTTCATTAGGAATACTTATTTTTATTACCTTGACTAACCAGTTGGTTACCCATTCACTTAACTTCTGTTAGGTCAAAGATTTTTATTATTGCTCATTTCATTCTTAATTTAATTACCATTAATTAACAGAGTTCATTCATTTGATATTATTTACTCCAATTACTCAGGAAGTACCTCAATTAGTAAGTTATTTTTGTGGAGTTATTGGATTATTTAATTGTGGAATCCAGTGAGAGAGTGATCTATGCCCCCCCCAAAAAAAATTCAAATTTGAGTTATTGTCACCTCTTTGTAGTACATATACTCCTCTAATTGTACACTAATATTAAAGGTTTGTGTGAGATCCTTCCCTGCCTATTCTTGAGAGATAATTTTCGTAATTATCTTTCGAGAGAGAGATTCGTAAATTAAGAGAATCGCGCAAGGGCGCCCATATGATATTTTCTAGGATGGGGGAAATTTTTCATTTATTTATTTATTTTTGTCGCTTTAACTTCTTGGGCCACTTTGTAACATTAGGCCTATAATAAATGCAACAATGACGTAGCCAGAAAATAATTTCGGGGAGGGTCGAAAGTACTGGGGTGTTTGCGGGTATCGAATACCCCCAAGAAAGGGGGAGTCAGGGGTCCACCCCGGAAAATTGTTAAATATTGCAACTAATGAAAATAACATTTTATGCTATTTTAGCACTGAAAAACTAGTTAGCAAATTTGTTTACCAAACTCTAAGACATGCCAACGTAAACAAGAAATCGGTACCTAAGTCAGGGGTCGACTCCCGAAAAATGTTTAAATATTGAACTAATGAAAATCACATTTTACGTTATTTTAGCAATGGAAAAGATAGTTGACAAATTTGTTTACCATACTCTAAGACATGCCAACGTAAACAAGAAATCATTACCTAAGCTATAATACTTACTACTATTTATAAGAAAAGTTTAATAACACATGGAACAATGGAAATAATAGCCTACTCATTATGTTATGAAAACAAAATAACTGCTATATCACATCTGTCACACAAACACAAATTGTTTAAATTGATATTTTTTTAAATACAAAAATAGAATTCTAGGTTTTGATTTTTAGGGGTCCGGACCCCTTGGACCATCCTTTCCTAATCCACTGTGGATTCTGCTTTCATGTTGTCGATTTGGTAAAACTTCTGCAAACTTTTTATGTCTCTACAGACTTTTAAATAACTGCCATAAAGAATAACTCTTGACTATAATTATTAATACACTTTTTTTTCCCTTTCCCTGAGAGCTGGGGGCGGGAGGGGGAGTCGAGGCCCCCGGGTATGGGCGCCCTTGGTCAATCGCGTTTCTCCAGTGAGAGAGTGGGCTATGCCAGCTTGGAAGCAATACTAACGTGATATGCAGATGTTCTGGTCTGCACGGTAAGGCAGAGAGCCGCGTTTCATTGTAGATACTTGTCAGTTGATGCTATCTTGGTGGATTATGAAAGATAACTTGTTGTTAACAGCTGCGAAAAATCGAAAAATAAGTGAAAAATGAGTCTAAGTGGAAAATAAAAAGCTAAGTGTGTAGGAAATTAGGATCAGAATACATTAGCGACAAATCAAATAATGTGATTGCGGCAAAGCAGCAAGATGTCGGGTGTAACTGCAGTGAGAGAGCTGTGGTGGTGACTAATGTGAAATGGTGTAACTACTACTTGTTACAGAACACTGAGAAAGAAGATAATTTCAGTGAATTTTATAAAATTGGTGATTATAATGCTTTTTTGTTTTTTTGTTTGTTTGTTTTGTTTGTTAGGACTGATAAATAGGCAAGAATGAAGTGGCATTTACGTAAACAAAATGACAAATGCGGCTTCAAGTAGACGACAAATTTCAGTTACATATAATGCAAATAATTCCCATGGAAAGCAAATTAGGATATGTAGTAGGGCATTTTGCGATGAATTTGAAACATCTGAGAAACAACCAGAGGAGATAGGAAGGCAAGTAGACCTCTGCCCGAGGGGAATGAATCAGATTCTGAACTATAAGGTAAGATTTTGAAAGTAATGAAACACTAAAAGCCTTTTCGCAACCACCTATATAATGACAGCCATTTAGGAAAATTACTAGGATACATACTGAGAAAAAACGGACAGAAAATCTGACACACAGACGAACAGATGGACACATACATACAGACAGCATGACTGTAAGATTACAGGTGGCGACGCTGTCTACGGATCTGCAGGCCCGCGTTCGATCCCTGGTACGTTCTTGGATTTTTCTGAGGTAGGGAGGTCTGGAACGGGGTGCACTCAGCCTCATGATTCTAACTGAGGAGCTATTGGTAAAAAAAGTAATGGCTTCGGTTCAGTAAGTCATCAATAACAACAATGGGCGTGGGCATCATGACAACATATCCCCAAACCAGCCATCTACCAATGGTAAATGATGCAGCCTTAGGACGACAGGCCATGGAGTTTAGTTTAATTTTTATGTAGTAAAATAAAATAGCATTAGAAAATAAATTGACTCAGTAGCATATAGGCTACCTATAACTGTTAAATACAAAGTAATGTTGTGTTCTGTTTCTTCGCGCATATAAAAGGGCCTAAGAAGGTAATAAAGGGTTGGCACTGTGGTCTGAAGTTAATTTTTGTAAGCACTGTGAAATGTGTAAATTCAGTTATGAAGCAATAAATCAAGTGTTAAGATGACATTTCTTCTCATTAGAAAGCCAAACACAAATCTCAAAATATTTCGATTCCGTTAATTCTGGCTTAGATCACTTCTCACTGGATGCCACAATTATTCTGTATATCTTTCAGTTTGGTGGTATTCTACCTATCTGACTTTAGTTAACTGTTTTCCTTAGTAGTGTTTAAAGTATCCAATGTTATCAGAAAGCTCGTACTGTTACATTATTAATCTGATTTCCTAATTATATCCAATGTATTGGAAAGTGATGAAAGTATCAGACTTCAGCTTTCAGTTGTCTATTCAAGCCTCACACTACTGTATTCTTATTCGTTGTGGCGATATATTAAACTAGTCTCTCACGTTATTCACCTTTTTATGAATTTTCGCCTTTGGTGTATGTGGGATCTGTGTAACCTTTTCAGATTTTTACTATCTATAGATTTTGCATCTCAAATTTTGTTCTATGATGTTTGTTATATTTACCTTTATTATTAAAGGTCTAGAATTGTTCACCTAGCTTTTCCGTGTGCAGTTTTGACTTGAAAGTTTGGCATCTGCCCTCCCATCCTCTGAATGGTTTCGAATGAGCTTTGGGTTATCTGCCTACTGTACTTCCTGATAATTTATTAATCTCTCTGATTTACCCTAACATATTTTAAAGTTACACTACTTGATTTACAATTAATTTCAATCAATAATAGTAATAGTAGTAATAATAATAATAATAAACTTTCTTTTTTTACCTTAGTTTTATTTCTACCTCTTAGGGACATAATAATAATAATAATAGTAATAATTCATTAAGTAGTACTGAACTTTGAAGGAAATTGAATAATAATATCTGCAACATAAAAAGCACAAAACACAGTCTTACATAAGCTTCTGGTGACCAACTATCCGCAAAACATTCAGTTGATGTGTTGAAAATTTGAAGCGAAAATTAAACAAACGCACTTCCAATGCTTGGAAGCGACAGAGTTGTAGAATACTTGAAGTTTTGAACAAAACATGAATATGTGAAAATGAAAATAGAAATAATTATATCCACCTTAAACATAGGCAATAATACCGAGAATCTTTATGACGTCATAACCCATTTAACTCAATTGCATTCAACTGAAAATACAAATTAGTGATGAAGTGGCCCGTGTCATAATTTTCATATATAATTCTAATGGTTCATCTGCGACTGTCTGTTGGTCTTAACGCTGAAATTCTGCTTGAACATATGTTTTATACCTATAAAGAACACATGATTATAGCCGTTTATAAATGTTCCACCTGTTCAAAAATGATGGCTGTTTTAATGTATCAGGAGCCGAGGACATCGGGTTCAATCCCAGGATGTAAAAATCATTTATACGATTTCTTCCGAGAGATATTATTGATCTACAGCACGTTAAAGATCTCCAAACCTAAATTAGAAAAAATTGAGACAACAATTCCAGAAGCTTTCGCGTTCTAGTAATACCGCACCCAAGTTACTCTGCCCTCTACAGGAAATTAAACTTCGTCTTCCATAATGAAGCCTCCCCGGGAGGCCGATATAGGTTCATTGATTGAACATCAACATTGTTGACGATAACGATGATGATGATGATAATGAGTTAATAATAATAATTTAATAATAATAACAACCGGAAATAACATTTATTTTCAAAGACAAATCTATAATCAGACTCTTCCAGAAGCTTGAATGCATATTTCTATTGCCTTGGACGGCAAAAGATATATTAATGTTGCGCACCAGCCAAGCTCCGCCGTTTTGTTAGGTTAGGAACGTTTATGTTAGTTTAGAAGCAATATACTGAATAGCGCGAGGTTTATTATGTCTCACATTGATTTCTTCTGTGACGAAACCCTAAACCCCACCTTCCCAGGCAGGCCCCATTAGAGAGGAGCCTAATGTGCAGCATAAAACTATTTTTTCCCCCTTGGACTTTACATACATTATTTACTTACATAAAATTAAATAGTTTAGATACTTATCTGTATAGATAAGAAAAGGAAATTTTCTTACTACAGACTTACAAGACGTAGGAACACGTAGGATCCTGGAGACTGAAGTTCGTATAGTGAGTGAATCCTTAGTCTTATGGCAAATTCTGTAAAACTGTCGACTTGTACTCTTTTCTCTCTTTCTCCTTTCTTTCCATTCGGTGTAGAGAAAGATAGAAATCCCTTGCTAAACTAGCTACCCCTTCCTTCACAATTTTATTTACCACACTTTCTGATATTCCAGTAGCTGCACTGGTTACACGTGCAACATTAATGTTACTCTTTTGTTCCTCTTTCTGAGTTTTAAAATACTGGTGCACATTGTATACAATTTCACGGGCCTGACCCCTAAGTGGCCTGCCGGATTCAGAAAACGAAGGCATCACAAACTGATTAAGAAATAGGCTTTCGCTAAAACTTACTTCACAGACACAATACAACACAGTGCTCAAAATTTTACTCACAACTTTACCCAATACGAACGAACTCAGCACTGACCTTGCCCTGTCAAGTGCTTCCGCGAGCCAGTGGATGTGGGATAGGGGAGGGGGTGAGTGTCATGCTTTCTGCCATAACTGTTTTTTCTAAACGGTCTACGTATAGGTACTACTAACTAACTTATACGTTTGGATCATTATATGTTGCAATTCTCAAAGTAATGAATCAAACCTTAAATTCTAAACCAGTGCTTGGGAATTCATATATTAAGTGTAAAGAAAAAAATTAAACCTGAACGAGGAAAAATTTTCATTCCATTTTTTATTTATTTAAAATTCATTGTCAGAATTGGCGTGTTATGCTTTTTTGTTTGAATTGGGTATCAATAATTTTTATGTTAAATTTGTAACCATCGGACTTCATAAGAATCGTTTAATTTGGCGGTAAAACGCGAATAAAGTTAATTTGTCCAATTTTATGACGATTTTATATATATACCGGTATATAGGTCTATTCAAATGAAGCTTTTAATAATCAGTTTTAAAATGTTGGGAGTTTCATTTAAACAAAAAATATTCTACCTATAAGTTCCCAACATTCCCTAACCCTACAGCACACGGAAGTCGACCTGGAATAAAGATATACCGGTCTACATTCCTGTCTGCTTATCGACTTCTGTAAATCAATATGTAAGTACAGCACTCACTTCTTTCCATTTGAATTCTTCACGTCTTCATTGCGTCTGCTACCGTAATTGAATCCTGAGGTGTTGTATTAAGGACACTAACATTAGGCCTACTTCCAGTGACAGTTGTCTATCCGTCAATTCCCATCAGGTTTCTCTTAAGTCTGAAGTACAATTTTATATTGCTGAATGTTATTTTCCATAAAATATTGGACAGTATGTCATTGCAAATATTAATTTTTATCATTATATGCTCGCTTGATAATATTTGCAGAAGGCTTGGCTTGGTAGGGCGCTAGTTGATGGAACAGTCGCAGTGGCGTTATCATAAGCTAACTCATTTCCCAACTGAATCCATGATTGCAAATGAGAGAATTGCATTGTATGAAGGAGAATAATCGTTTTAAATCGACTGTTTCTTTTTAACAATGGTTACTGTTATAATATCATCTTACTGAGATAAAAATGTATGTTGAAACTCTCATCTAGTATTCCTAAAGCAACCAGAAAGCATTTCATAAGGAACACGCATTACATTTGCAAGTCTGGACCACCTTCAACCACAATATTCTTGTTTAATAGTTATTATTAACATTTTGTCATGTATTTTGTACAGCTCTACTGCTCATATGATTCTCATTTAATTATAGGAATAGATTACAATTTACAGTTCTTTGGGTGTATGCAGATAAACGCTCAGTGCATTGTAGTTTTGTTTCCACTTCTAAAATCAGCAATTTTTATCCTTTTTCAGGAAATGTATGTTAAATAAAAAACCTAGTATAATCAATTACATGTATATGGGCGTCATAAAATTATATTCCTGTTCTGTATTTTAGTAAAAAAGAAATCAAAAGCCTGAACCACAATTTACGATAAAATAATCGTAATAATACAAAATGACTCTTGAATACTAATTGTCGTACTTCTGGAAAGTTCGGGGTAGTTGTGAAAGCCTTGTAAAAAATCGATTGCAGCAGTAACGGATTTTGAAAGATGACTTAACTCCAACGGTTAGACCTCAGATTGAGTTAGATTTTTTTTTTTTTTAAGTAAATTTTCTTTATCACATAAAGTTGCGTCTCCATTGATATACATTTAACACCAACATGTCAATAATAACAAGTTGATATTGACATGTATATTGCAATTTCGCGTTCCAATTGACTTGACATGCAAACCCAGCGTGTTGCACTTAACATTTTCAGATGTTAATTTGTTTTCCGGAGAAAATGGACAACATGTCAAGTCAATTGACTATTCGGTCAAAATCGGCTTTGTTTCGGGAATTTCCGAGAAACGAAAAGCGATCGCCAGCTTAATCGGCTTTGGTTCTGGAATTTCCGGGTGAACAAAAAGCAGTCAACAGCTTCCTCAATATTCCCGGCATCCATTTTGTATTATTTGAGTATTTGGTATATCAGTGTTCTCTATAGTGTTGCATCTACTTTTAAAATTATTTTTTATGGCATACTCCATTGTTGAAAAATGCGATAGTTATTTTGAAAAGATCAAGACATTAGTACAAAATGTACAGTCATAGAAAGTCATAGACAGTTAACAAGAAAATAATAACGAGTATATAAAACTACTCTCATTTTGTAATATTGGCTGCCCTCTTCAGAGACGTTTTCTTTTTGAATGTTATTCATTTCTGTTCGTAACCGCGCCAACACATGTTAACCTATAACATTGTAATGGAGACAGTTGTTAATTGGCAAACCACTTGACTTGTATACATCAACAAGTTGATGGTAAACATTTAACATATGTTAACTGCAACATGTTGGTGTTAAATTAAATGTATATCAATGGAGACGCAGCTTTATGTAATCATTTACACACACATAGGGCAGATATAACTTTATAATTTAGTAGGAATATTGACACATACAACAGCCATAACTGTGTAAAATTTGATGCTTATAGCTCCCCTATAAGTATGGAAAAATTGGCTGGATAGCCGTCACGTCATTCACATCTACGACAATCTAATCATCCCCTTATTAACAGTAATGTTTACTCACTTCCAGATGAGCTAGAAACTTGAAATTTGCCAGACTTATTGCATTTAGCCTGTAACTACGGCTTCAGATGTTTTGCCAAAAATAAAGCAGTAGACCTATTGTTGATGTGATTGATTTGCTGTAAATTCGGTTTGTTAACATTCTAGTTATCCCACATATACCTTCGCATACGCTTATCAAATTTTAATTGGGCATTACTCCGGTAGTAGTCAATCGATTTGGTCCAAAGTCAATAGGCTTCATCCCATCGACGTGCGTATACTAACTTTCATAAAAATCTGATAAAGCATATTCGACTTACCGTGCGCACAGGCACACGGACGGGCGGATGGACAGACAGACAGACAGACATTTCTCCCGTTCACATACAATCTTAGGTAGTACTATTCTGGCATTTAATAATAATAATAATATGTACTTTCGTGTGCAGTACGAATGGCAACAGTTAACATCGAGAATTCTTATTTTCTTGAAATTTGTCTATTTCTACAATATAAACATAACAGGTTGTGAATATTTGTTCGGAAATATTTATTAAGTGCAAGTATAGTAGGCTATTTTATGAGATTGAGTGTGGGGACGGGAAAATGTTTGTCCGTCTGTCTGTCCGTCCGTGTGTCTGTATGCGCGATAACTCAAATATGCTTTATCAGATTTTCATGAAACTTTGTACACGCATTTATAACGTCCATGGCAAGAAGCCTAATGATATTGGACCAAATCGATTACCGGTACCGGAGTAATGCCCAATTTAGTGCTTATTTTTTTGGTAATATATATTAGAAAGGAGCGATAACTCAAATACGCTTTATCGGATTTTCATTAAACTTTCTATACGCATTTATGACGTCCATGGGTATAAGCCTATTGAATGTGGACCAAATCGGTTAATCGGTACCGAAATAACGAGTATATCAATATTAATTTTGCATGGCCCACAATATATTAAACATAATGTAACAAATTGCCAATCGTTTCTTGATATTGTTACCCTGCCTTGATTGATTCATTTCTTCATAACGATGTCAATGTAAGTAAATGTAAATAAAAGATTTAAAACACAAATAGCCGTGGAATACTGATATAATATTGTTCATTCTTCCGATAAGTATGTTACCGATATCTACATTATATTTTAATGTGAGTATTTTTCTTATTCGTTCCTGTGCAGCAATATAACAAATGTAATTCCTGAGAGATAGATTTCAGATTGACTTTTTATTCATTCATATCCTATAAGGCTGCTTTAAACTTTAAACAAATATTTCAGCGAATCGTAGGCCTATTGCATCATTAATATTATTGCCAGCCCATTTTGTTTTAGAAGTTCAACTCTGAGATCTAGGCCTATTACAAAAATAACTTTTTTTCTGCATGGGCCTATCATAATTGCAATTATCACTGATTAAAAAAAGCATTCTGGCACATTGTTATATCAGTTAACCTGATTTTTATTTAGTCTGAGTTTGCCTTTAGGCCCACGCCTGGTCTACAAGTTGCATAAATAACCTGCTTTGAATATGCATATAGACCTTGGCTAATCATCTGAAGGTCTGTATATCAATACATGATTAATATGAATGGGTGGTAGATGACCTCCAATATACAGAATGAATGAATGCGACAGTTGTACTAACTTAGGCCTACTGGCTTCATAAACAAATTATTTGCAAAGAGTAACCATCACATTGCTGCATTATTGTGGTTCAGTCAAAACTGTTAATCAACTTATATTTTTTTCGACGATAATGTTTTTCATTCATTCATGCTATCATGATGGGAACTTGAATATTCTACACCCAATGCCGGTAACCTAACATACGTAACATTAAGGTTGGTACCCATGGAGCTTTACCAACTTCTCGAACAGATAGATGTATCCAATGTATTTAATTAATTTTTCACTTTAGTTTTTCACGTATTTTTCCCTATCCTTGAAAAATTTGTTGCATGCAATGCACACAATTTAAGAGCTCACTTAGGATTCTCTTATAATATACTTAAGTATAACAGAAAGATTACAATGTAAACATTAACTTATACGGCATCGAAAATAGGTGATGGCAAACTGTATATGTATACAGTATATTTTATAAGCTTTCTCGTAGTCGCACCAGTTCTCATGTTCGGGAAAGGAACAAAGTAAGCTTCTATCGGAAATACCGGCACGTACCCCATTGAAAACACTAATTATAATAGGTTTTTAAAAATAATCCTGCCTCTATTTAAAGGCTATTTATAAACAAGGATACCTAAGGATAGGTAAAGAAATTAATAAATAATTCCTACACTCCATCTTGTTTGACCTACAGTTTTTAAATTGAACTTTGAATTTTTATAACACAAGTCATTGCACAATGAACGATAACAAATAATTTTCATCGTATAAACCGCGAATATCTAACATAATAAGAATTATGCTGTATCAAATTTAAGCACTTTCACAAATTATTCTAGAAACTTGATGATTGCTCATTTTGTTGCGCCAACATTGGAATTGGATTATCCGTTCTCTTGTGATTTCTGAAACGACGACCGTATTCTGTCTGAATATCGCCGATGCCTCTTGCTTTAAAACTGTACACTCGAGATTTTAATTGACGTTAATATATAATGTTGATGTGGAATCAAAGGCCCTTAATTTCTGCGTTGGAATCAAGAACTTGCTGTCAAGTTAGGTACCGAGAAATTGATTAATACTTAAGGTACAGGTAGGGAAGAAATGCGGATCGACACTTGTAGCTGAACATAATATAATTTGAGTTAGTATTTTATAATAATATTAATAATTAATATATTCAGTTATAAAACAATACGATTAGAAACCATATTCTGGGTTTCGAAATGGGCTAAGTCAACAATCGACACTTGAACAAATTTCAATACATTCCCTGCTATCCTGTGAATGCCGCTATGCATGCGCAGTGGCTCATATCGACAATTTAGATATTTTAGTCAGTCCGCTTTTTATCCCCACCTGTACATAATTATAAGCACTTATTTGAGCATTTCTTAGCATAAAAACATGAATATTACTTTCAGAGCACGCTTTCCGTAACATTCAAATGTAATATGACTCCATATTAGAAATGCTGGTGACTATATCCTTCTTTCTTCTATTTGTTATAGGAATAGGATCTACAGTTAAGTGGTGGACTGTGAACAGTGTCATGGTCGCGTGGGTGGTGGCACCCCTAGAGGATAGAAAAGATCCCTGGTTCAAGGCAACTGAAGATGTTATTAATATATTCATTGCCTATAGTTAAACATGAAATCCAAACCCAGGTGGGCCTCCTGTTGTCTTCGCTTAACTGTCAGAGGTGAACTATCCCAGTTCTGGCCAGGGATAGCATTGCTTAACCCGGTCGTCAGGGTGTAAGTGATGTGGCCACTAATCAATGGGTCACATCGGGTAATATATGCAGGTAGATTCATAAAGTCTACAAGTTTCTGGAGGAAGAAAGAATAAATATGCCCAAATATTCGTGGAGTTAACATCACAACATCAATTCAACACTGGTAGTCTGCATTCTACCACAGAAAAAGTCAAAATTCTTCTTGCCGTCATCAGACATAGGCTACATGTACAGCAAAGTAGTGTGTCCTGTAAGCCTGTTTAAAGCTTGTCTTGGGTTGGTGGTCACCTCGATAGGAAAATAGTGATTTTCAAAATTAGGCTTTGATTATTCTGACGGCTATAGGGAGTTATTATTTTAGCAATCATAACATGGTTTTGATTTTGTTTTAATAATTTGTCATAAGATTTGAAGATAACCGTTCTCTAGAGAGTGTTTGATAATATAGCATCAAAGATCACTAAAGCTATCACCACCATGAGTGTCGGTCTGGGTGGTGCAATCAGTCTCGCACTGGCATTCTATGTCAGAGATTGCGGGTTCGATGACATATACGTGTGCATAAATGTGACAGACACATTGCTGTAGATCTAGAGGCATGTAAAAAGAACTCCTGCAAAACAAAATTCCGGCACACCGCGACGGTCACAGGCCTAAGTTGCAGTAGTTCCCCGTCGTTAAATAACTACAAAACCAACTACTACGAGTGCCATATTATTACCACCACCACCACTAATAATAATAATAATAATAATAATAATAATAATAATAATAATAATAATGTAGCAGCCATACAAGATCAAGTAATACCAACGCGCAGCTACCAAAAGAGAATCATGAAGCAAGCGGTAGAAAACATCTGTCGTATGTGTGGGAAAGCAGAAGAATCTATAAGTCATATAATATCTGGATGTGAGGTGATGGCACACAAGCAATATCTTGATCGTCATAATAAGGTAGCCAATATTATTCACCAAGAACTGAAAAACATGTTCTTTGAAAAGGAACCTACATTACCCTGTTATAAATATGTTCCTTCTCCTGTATGTGAGGATCAGAGGGCGAAATTGTACTGGAATAGGAAGATCATCACAGATAAGACCATACAAAATAATATTCCAGATATTGTGCTTTCCTTGAAGGAAGAAAAACTCACCTACATCATCGACATTGCGGTTCCGTTAGCAGCCAATGTAGAAAAAGTTTATGGGGAAAAAATGAATAAATACTTACCACTTGCTGATGAGATCAAGGCTATGTGGCATATGGACACTGTACAGATTGTGCCTATTGTGCTGGGATGTACTGGTGAGATTCCCTTCAAGCTTCAAGACAGTTTAAAGCGATTAAAAGTACAGAAATATTTGTACTTATCTATGCAGCGTGCGGTAATCCTAGAAACGTGTAACATCGTCAGAAGAGTTCTTGGGGAAAAAGTGGACCAGTAGAAGTTGTGTACAACAGGACAATTGTTGTTACTATATACATTTACAGTGTACTTACCTGCATGTAAAGCTGTATGTACATAAATATATACCTGTTTAGTTAAACAGAGAAATAAATAAAGGAATAATAATAATAATAATAAAATTAATAATAATAATAATAATAATAATAATAATAATTAGATGTAAAAAGATGGAGACTGCACATCGACCCCCCAAAATATCTACAACAAAAAATGTATCTCCAAGCACACAAAAATAAGACATTACAATACAGTCATTAAACCAGAATGCCTCTATGGATCAGAAATACTAATTTTGAATAGGAAAGCAGACATTGAAAACATTGAGAAAAGGAACGAAAGACCATAAGAAAAATTCTAGGCGAAAACTCGCAGGCGAACAATACCGACTCAGATGCAAACAGGAAATCAAACAATACACAAATATTCACAGTGACATTAGAAAACGCAGTTTGAGATTCTACGGACACATTAAAGGAATGAACCCAGACAGACTTACAAAACAAATAGTTTAATTCTACGAAAACAGGAGTAAAGCGAAAACAGACACTATGAAGTGGATCGGCGAAATCGAAACCGATCTGAAACTGGCAGAAATTATACCAGAAGATGTTCAAAACCGGGAAATCTTCAGGACCAAAATTCACAAATGGCAAGTTGACTAAGATGAAAAACCAAAGACGAAGACTGACACAACGTGATCTAAAGAGAGAAAGGAAGCCCACAGTAAAAGAATGAGAGTGATTTGGGCACAAAGGAACACAAATATACACCTCTAAGTACTTTGCATAGTCCTGATGGGCTTACAAGATATGAAGCTACAGAAGTGAATAGCGTCAATGGTTACATTTCAAGAGCTGGAAATAAGCGTTGGTCCAGTGCATGTATGGGTCAGCTAGGTCAATGCTCTAAGCAGCATCCTTCCGTTATCCAACACTGGTACACTTAAATTAGTGCACGCGAATCTCAGTGGTAATAAACACGTCCATCTACTCGCCCCGACTTCTACATTTCCCATCGACTTCACTTGCAAAAGAATATTATTTACACGTAATAGGTCTACATCGACCATGTTATATGGCACCCAAATAATATTGCACACGCATGGAATATTCTCCTTAATATTATTACATATGTACTGTAAAATAATGTGTCCTTTAAGGCTGTTTGACAACTTTTCTAAGATTAAAGTTATGAATTCTTCTCGAAAAGAAAAAAAGAGCTCATACTGTAAACACTCTGAACTGTAGCCAAGGCTGATCAGTGTAAATATCTTTAATGTTGTTAATTCTTAGAGGTATTGGTGCTATTACTATTACTATATGTGATAATGCCATAGAGAAGAGAAAAACTCAATGTTATAGAGGACGTATATTATAGTTTAAAGTGAAATTCAAATGACTGTAGACCTGAGTTTTATTATGCTTCACTCTAATAAGTCAGACAATGAGGTTCAAGCCTGGAAATATTAAGTGGCCGTGATATTAATCCTTGTTTCCAACCTGTGATCCTCGGATCACTCAGAGACTTTGAGAACGACGAAAGGGGTTTCAAATGATTTTCACTTACCACATTATTGTTTTACAGTAAATTACTATAATGATGTGCCAAGTGAGTCATTGGAGAATCGAGAAAGAGTTTAAAAACGAGCCAAAGGAGAGCCTTTTTAAATTTCCGAGATTCTCCAATACATTTAGTGCTAATATTCTGCACACTATTTTTTCTACGATAGCGATTTAGCTTATTATAAAAATGTTACCTGAAAATAAACATTCACTTAGAACAGCTACAAGTTACAATGGTACCAACTATAAAAGTATTTACATCGATTAATTCAGCGCAGGCACACTTTTACATTTCATTACAAGCTGCCTGATGATTTATCCTACGTCAATATTAAAAAACAAAAAGCAAAGACAGAGAACACTTAGCTCGTAAAATTCAATTAGCAAACGATTATATTCTATATCTACAATAAATGCATTAAAATTTGTACGCTTTGACGTATTGACGGACGTGTGCTGCAAGTAGGAAATAAAACCAGGTAGAGTAGGTGCAGGAATTTCGAGTTTCCACCACAATTGCATGAACGGGAATATGATGAAAAAGATCTGATGTGAATGCCACATAACTTCCTCTGCCCAAATAAAAATTAGCAGTATTCACATATCCTTGTACAGAATCGCAAGACACAATTTTACGCTAATTACGATATAAATACCATATAACCCCTTCGTTGAATGTTGCGACTAAAAACGCAGGCTATGGACAAAAACAAAACAAACAAAAAATGACTGCAAACTTTTATTAACATTCCACCGTTAAGAATAATTTCAGAAATTTATAGAATATTCCCCTCAGATATTTCTTTAATCTAAGCATGGCCAACAATACATCTTTTTCACTTCACGTGCTTATATAGAATAAAAGGCCGTGAATGTCCACGTATTGAGTTGTTCAGGCAAGACAGAGATTCTACAAACAGTGGGTAGCTTACAAAAAAAAGTTTTAGCTCTTGATATAAGCACTCCATGTACAAAATTTAAAGGAAATCGTTAGAGCCGTTTTTGAGAAAATCGTGACAAACTAAAATTTATACTTCCTCTACTTATAGTACCTATGGTACGGGCAGAGGAAGTAAAACACTACCAAAGAAAGATAATTTTGAATGAAATATATCTTTGGTTGTGTCAGGAATATAAGATTTGCCTACCTAGTGGTAGCTGCAGCATGGAAAAAGTTCTCTTTAAATCCATTTCCAAGGATGGACAGGCTCTCAATTCAACCGTCGTTAAAACCCTACTTTCTCTTTTAGTAAACAGAAAAAAATATAGAAGTTGGATTTAGCTCCCTGGCGTTCTAAGTTGTTTTGTCAATGCGTTTCGGTGTTCGTGATTTTTCAAGTTGGTGTAAACATGGATTGGTGGTTAAAATTTTCCTTTGAGCCAAAACTGACAGTTACACGATAAGCCCTACCATCACATTAAGGATAGTTTATTTTTTATTTTTAGTAGTGTTCTATGTTAAGCAAAATACTGTATTCAGAAGTTCATTATAAATTAGATAAAAAATAAAAAATAGTGAAAGCATATAGGCTATTAGGCCTACTACAGAAAATGTAATAGCCTAAATGCCTTAAATTATACAGAAATTTTATGGGGACCCCTAAAACCCCAGAAATGTTTAAAACGGCCCGCTACCCTAGAACCTATCCTTAAATTAGACTAAAATATATTAGAAAGATTGTTTAAATTTGGAGGTAAAAATAAATTTTCCCATGAAATAAATTATATTTTAATATATATTTTTACTCCACTGAGTTGTTACCATAGACTTTATACCTTTTTAAGATGCTCTAAGTTGAATAAATTAATATTCTTTGGGATGAATTAATAATCTTTAGGAACATTAATAAAAGTTGTTTAAGCCTTAGCCAACGAATGAGCATGCGACTGTGACAGAAGGACGCACGTATATCAGAGTAGGCCTAAGTTATATATTATATTGTATAAGCACATACACTGACAATTACTGGATTAACTAGTAAAAGCTCTTTTAGAAATTCAACCGGAATCTGCTTATACTTGTTGGATTCCACTTCGACCGACTAGCGAGAGATATCTATGGGATCGACAATGTTCCGATAAAAGTTTACATTATCCACAAAAATTGAATTCAGAATTTTAATCAGCTTTCAATTGAATCTTATTTCCTAACAATTAAGGACGTCGAGGGATATACAACTTTTCTTTCAGGAAACTCCATTGGTGAAAACGACAATCAGAATGGCATCAAGGAATATGCGATATGAAGGGATACATTATTTTTTGGATAAAATGAAACAAAGGCAGAGTGAGTTATAGTTATTTGTTTGTGGTGCCAGCTGAAGAAGAAAAATACCACGGTGCACATTGGAGAACGGACGAGATGATCGAGCTTGCATAACCCGCTATTACACGGCCGCAGTAATTTCCTATCTCTTTCCAGTTATGTTTTTTTATTTTCCTCTCCATCATCTTTTCATCCTTCTTCCTCTTCCCTCACCCTTCACAATCTAAAATTGTATTCTGTCTTTATCACACGCATGTCATTGCCAAAGGAATCCAAATCTCTTTTTCTACGACTTGGAAAACCACAAGCGACTATAGCCACGTCTTAGAACCGTCATTAAAGAAATTGGCATCTAGGGAAGGCGCATGCATAGAAACAAAAATAAGAACAAAAAAGCGAAAAGAAAAGAAACCATCATATTCCTTCTCGGTGCAGCCGATACCACTCCGCGCTGCTAAACAAACCCTGGTCTTCAGAGGAAAAGTGATGTAAGTAAAGCAAGCGCATTATCATCAACAAAATTAAAACAAATTTTAAAATAATTAATTGGTTTCCAACTTACTTAGTGATCAAATACGGTTTATATTCATCAGTACAGTAGAAATTAGATGAAAATACAGTACACCTCTTTCTCTTGATGAATTCCCATTTCTTCTTTCAGCTTATCGACAAAATACTTTACGGTATAGTTAAAATTATGTCTAGCTATTCAAAATTCCTGGTCTGCGCTGACTTGAGAATAACTAGGAGAAAATTCCTCAGATATCGTGATTCGAACCCGGGCTTTCAGTATTCCATGTTTACAGCGGATATCGGGCACCACAAAGTGATGTGCTTTACAGTACTATGTGTGGCTTAAAGTCGTTGAGTAAGAGCGACCATTAAGGAAAACCATTGGAGAAAGATTCCATCTTCCAAAGTGTCACGAGCTCTGACTAATTCAGTTATACAGCATTAACACGGAAAGCTGAATGTCCTGGATTGGAGACCCAGTATCAGGAGAATTTTTCTTCTAATCATTATCATATTATGTAAACATACATACTGTACAGTAATTTGCAGAAATATTAATATATATCCATCTATGCAGACGTTGTACACAAACTGCGAGAGCTGCGCCCTGTGCTGGGTAAAGCTGACGTCATCGCAATGGAGGAACTTTCACAGAGGATTGATAAGGCGTTTGGATTTTGAGAATGTAATCGTTTCAATTAACAACACCTCAGATTTAACCATAGAGAACATTTAAATGACAGGCTAAACACACAACCATGTAGAATGCTCTTTTTTGTATCTAAATTCCCAAAGAGAATATGGATGAGATCATCACAACTGCATACACTGACTGCTAAATTATTATTTAGCCCACACTGACATCGTTATGAAGAAACAAATCAATCAAGGCTGCTAACAACATCAATATACGATTGGCAATTTGTTACGTTATTTTAATATGTTGTGGGCCATGGAAGAATATTCATTACAAAATTAATATTTATATACTCGTTATTTCGGTACCGGTCCACCAATTTGGCCCAAATTCAATAAGCTTATACCCAAGAACGTCATAAATTCGTATACCAAGTTTCATGAAAATCCGATAAAGCGTATTTGAGTTATCCGCGCCTTTGTGATATATTACCATAAAAAGTCACTAAATTGGGAATTATTCCGGTACCGGCCAACCGATTTGGTCCAATATCAATAGACTTCTTCCCATGGACATTATAAATTCGTATACCAAGTTTCATGAAAATCCAATAAAGCGTATTTGAGTTATCGGGCCTTTAAAATATACACTAAATGGGGTTCTACTCCGGTACCGATTAAGCGATTTGGTCCCATATCAATAGGGTTCTTCCCATGAACATTACAAATGTGTATACCAAGTTTCGTTAAAATCCTATTAAGCGTGTTTCAGTTATCGCACGTACAGACACACGGACGGACGGACGGATGGACGAACAGACGGACAGACATTTTCCCGTCCCCACACACGATCTCAAAGTACCATACTGGCACTTAATAAACATACGATGCAACATAAGTGATTACCATTAAGTTTTAACTTTACGTTTGGTGAACACTGCTTTAGAACCGACTACTGGAAAACAAGAGGTGCCAAAGATCTACTAATCGTGTCAAGACCCAGTGAAAATTCCCTTCAGTCTCAAAGTATGTTTTAGTATGGAGAAGGATTGTTATACTGATATCACTAAATGTTACCAATTGCATTTTATTTACTAAAATAATACTTTAAATCTTCAAATTATTTTGCTACGCCACTGATGCAGCTTGTGACTGTACGGAACTGACTTCGTGTTGTGTACATGAACGGAATGTGGAATGAGATGATACGACAAAATCTCCCTCGCCGTGAGCTCACGGTCCCTGGATTAAACAGTCTCTAAAGCGAACCCTTGTGAACTGTGCTTTGTACTTTCATATTTGGTTGTTTACTTTTGCTCCGTACACATCTTGGATCAAGTAGGCCTATACTCTATATTCCTCGATTGTTAAAACATTCAGCAAATCGTTACATTTGAACAAAGATTGTATGGTTACTATACTGACAAGTTGACATAACCATCAGTTCTGTGAACGAATTTGAGGTTCAGAAGAAATTATATGAGCCGAAACAATTGAAAAGTTACATAAATTCCATTATTAATTCTACGATCACATTGGCAATTAAAGCTGTTTAAACCGAAGAATAGATTTGGTTTAGGTCATCGATCTCATTTTAGCTAAGATCTTTGACACTGTATTGCCGGCCTTACATGTTTAAGTGTTCGTGATAATATGTTCATGGATAAGCAGCATTCGTTTGTAAACATTTCAACTATAGAATGTATGTAAGTGTGAGGATTTGGAGGAACCACAGTGAAGAAAAGAATGAATGTATTATTAAAAGAAAATCAAACTGCATTTCAAAAGCAATGATATTAAGCAATGATATTAAGCAATATCTCACTGAACGGGCTTCTAAAATATTAACTGGCCCTGAGTCTAAAGAATGCAGTCCACAAAGGTTTAGGTAGCAAAAGAACTTTAAGACGTTTTTGATCTGAACGATCATGGCAGATGCGGTAAGAAATTGCGTGAAGGTAGGATAGAAAATATCATGTAACAGTAGTGTAAGAAATAGAGAGAGGGAGAGAGGTGATGGAGAAAAGGAGATTGATAAGCAAAGGCCTTTTGCCCCTCTAGTTCCCTCTCAAAACAGAATCCAAAACCACTGAAATGATAACTTTTGTAATTCATAATATGTGATGGTTAGGGAAGTGTGAGAAAGCTTTCAAGATGGACGGAAAGACAAAAAGGAGAATGAAACTTGGCCACCTTGTAATGGGAATGATATGGTGATGGTTTTCTTTAGTTTTTATGTCCAGTGCAGCAGGGAATGAGCGGTTGAAAGAAGATGACCAGAGGCATAAATCCCAATTCTGATTCTCCGCTGACTAGGCAATTTGACATACAACATCTAAATAAAATAAAAGAAAAAAACCAAAGGGACGAGCAAGGTAACCACGGTAATTGAATAGAGCATTTACCACGATTTTTATAAACCAGCTATCATTCGCTTAAGCACAATGACAACTGACTTTAAGGATGACCTTGGATATTTGTGGAATAAATCAGCTTCTCCTGGATTCAAAAGCATTGTTTCGTGACGGAGAGATGAGTTCTGGAATATGTCATTATGCCTCATTACATCTGTATTTTTTTGTAAGAGAGAAATTAAAACCGGGAGTTAATTCATTTAGGCAGGATTCTTCTTTTATTATTTCTTTAATTATGTCAATGAAGTCACCTTGACCACTACATTTAAGAATCTGTAAAACGTCAACCATTCACTGCAACTGCAAGCCTATTCATAAATATAAAATTTATTAACCGAGGTTTATGATGTTATAGGCAGTATATGGGTGATTCTTCAAATACGGGAAAATTTGTGTTCCGGAGTGATATTTCCCTTCAAATTCAACTTAAAAAAAATTAAATAAAAGTTTGTTTCTACTACTTCCATACTACAACTATCACTTCGAAATGTCACTAACTTTAAATTCTGATATTCCAAAATCAAATTTAATTAAATGAAATGTCATCCACATGCCCTGTCCCAAACCTCGGTTTTGTATATTCTAATGCATTTTTCCACAAAACAAAATGTTATTTCCTTTTCAACTTTATTCCTGTCAATGAGTATGAATGTGTGAAGAATATTAACCCCTAAAAATAAAATGAAATAAAATTGTCACCTCACCTAATGAACATAAAGAATGTCCCAAGGGTTTTTGGTCATCCACATGGCTGAAAAGAATTGAATTTTTTCTGCAGAATTGAGAAATTTGTATAACTGGCAACAGTGTTAGAAAGCCAACAGGGCAGCTTGTGGTTGAATTGTAAGGTTGAATTTTGCTTGCTTACAAACAGTTTGGGATTAACAAAGGACTTTGCATCATTTTCAAGGAAAGCGTTTTTATTCCCCGTCATTAACATGGCTTCTAGAAAGTAGGCAGAAAGTGAATATTAATTAATTTTGATTATGCACTATGATAAACCTTCCAACTCAAAGTACTTGACTGAAGTTGAGCTTACAGAGGTTTAGGAATGGCTTGCTGAGACCACTTAAACTCATTTTTTGTCATCCACATGCCTGATTTTTGTGTCATCCACATGTCTCATGAAGGGGTATGTGGATGACTCTGAAGTCATGTAGATGATAAATGTAGGATACTATTGTGTTTGTGGTGTCTGTGGTGTCTGTGGTGTCTGTGACCTGTACTTAAGATCTTAAAACTGATTAAATGAATTTCTGCTTGATTCCCCCCTCCCCCAAAACCATAAAAACATAGTCTCGTTAAAATTACATTAATTCCGGAGTATGCACACTAATTTGCAAATTTGGTGCAAAATTAACTGAAGTATGCTGAGAAAAATATGAAATCACATAAAGAAAAGCAGATTGTTGCCAAAGTTAGTCATTAATGTGGCCTTCTGCCATCCACATGTACATGGATGTCATTCAAATGGCTTTAAAAAAATAAATAAATTAAAATAGGTTAAATAAAAATATAAACATTTAAGCTCTGCTGGTGTCATATTATAATCAAGTAACCCCTGAAGTATTTTAGTAATTTTTTTAGATTTCTTAAACGAAGTAAAAAAATTAGATTTCACACACTCCAAATTTTCCCGTATTTGAAGAATCACCCATATATATTGTTTCAGGTCATTCCTGAATCTTGTGACGCTAAAGGTTGGAGAGGGCCGTCCGAACTACGGCTCAAGCGTCAGTCCCGACTTTCCATTTTTCTGACCCACCTTACTATTAATAAGAACTGAAATCACTCCTATTTTTATTTGTTTACCAGTTATATTAAAACTTTTTGTGATGATTGGGAGAATAATTGGTGGCTGATCTACTGGCATATATACAACCTACTTTACCTATATTTATAATGAAAAGAATGGCAATGGACTTGAGAATATCAAAACAGAAAGTGAACATACAAAAACAGCATTGTGTTTCAACATCTTAGATAAGAAGAATGCCTGTTGTAGCTTTATAGCTTAGTTTATTTTCCAGATTATTTTAAACTAACTCCTTCCTTTTCTTATATTCGTTACATTCTTGTCGCTTATAAACAGGGCCTGGATTTGATGATCTAAAAATACTTTAAAAATGATCTATAAATAACCGTAAAATACTTAAGAAAAAAAGTAATAACCCAAGAAAAAAAATTGTATGAAAATACTACTTTATTCATCAGATTAGTGCCTACTCTAAATTTATGTTGTAAACACAATAATTAAAGGCTTGTAATTAGTTAATTACATAGGTTAAATGCAAACAGCAAACATCGTCTTTCTACATGGAAATTAGAATTGTAACAAGATTGATTTATTGATGTTTATTTAGAGTTTCGATATTAGGCTATTGAATGTAAGTAAAATTACAAACGCTCCATAGATATAGTACAAGAAACAACACAAATTGAAAAGAAGAAACTTTAATTTTAAAATTACCTAAAATATGAAATGGAGGGGGAAAAAGACCGTAAAATGGCCAAAAAATGACCCGATAATGATATTAAATTTTAATAGTGACCTAAAATAAACAATAGAGAAGAAATACAAAAAATGACCATACAAATTTCCATTTTTATAATCTTGGAGTCACGATCAGAACATCTACACTACAGTAATAGGTAATGTCCATGATGCACCAGTTAAAAGATGATATGTCATCAAAATTCAGGCCCTGCTTATAAATAACGAAGGAATCTTAAGTCAACTATAGTTATACCGCCTGTAGACGCCAAGGACAAGGTCTACAATAAATGAAGGCTTTGAAATGAATGAATGAATAAAGAAAATTAATAAAATGAAAAGTACCTACTGTATCAGTCTAGCACAAAAGCTAGACCTACGAACAATAAATGTACCTCCATTTCAGATGAGAATACTTCGGAGTGCGTTACAAAAATACTCCCCTTTCCACTTCCAGGCTGAAACACTACACCCAGGCCATTCATCCCTTACACACTAATTCTTGCACTTCGCCATTCCACCAGATTTTGCCATCCTTTCTCAGACAATCAGTTGCAATAGAGTTTAGTTGCGTGACATTCTCACGAGTGACAAAATATTATGAAAACTATGAAAAGTTGATCGCGAATGTTTAATGGAAGATCAGTGGAAACAAAGTGAAA
The DNA here is from genome assembly GCA_964059195.1 of Ectobius pallidus. Lineage (NCBI taxonomy): Eukaryota > Metazoa > Arthropoda > Insecta > Blattodea > Ectobiidae > Ectobius > Ectobius pallidus. The sequence goes on from CAXKWD010000008.1 coordinate 22,020,896, forward strand.
CATCTACTGAGACAATCCCGACAAGAGTGGTTTGTTGACTCACTAGGTAACTATGAATGTTTTTTTTCCAATCACCTTCGCACTTGTACTTATTATACTGTAGCCTATACGAAATTAAACGTGGCCTATTTAACAATCACTTTTGTTGCGTGAAGTTGGCAAAAATTATGTTCTATTGACAGATTACATACGATATTGTAATTATTATATTTATTTGGAGTTCACTTTTTATTTTTAAAGATAATATTAATTACTTAACTAATTTACGACCGCCTGCGTGGTCTCGTGGTTAGCGTCGCTGGCTACGGATCAGCAGGCCCGGGTTCGATCCCCGGATTTTTCTATGGTAATGAGGTCTGAAACGGGGTGCATTCAGCCTCGTGATACAAACTGAGGAGCTGCTTGATTGAGGAGTTGTGACTCCCGATCACTGATACCATCATTAACGGCCGTGGGTGTCGGCATGCTGACCACATTCCTCCCAATCCTACCATTTTAATTCGGGAGATGACAGAGCGGTCGGATGGTAGGTCTAGTCCCCCCAGCGCCACGGAGTTTAGTTTAAATAATTTACAAAAGTTACCGTAACGTAATCTAATTTTTATTCCATGTAGGCCAATTTTTTTTATGATCCGCTATGAACTACTATAACCCTACAAGATAGATTGCTGCAGAAATCACAGCTTCGTTCCACGCAAATATCTTTCTACCTTGTAGGACTATAACAAGATACTGTATTATCTGGCGGTCCATACAATACCATAATACTGTGCTAAACCAAAATCGCTATACTATGTAGCATGGGTGACACATTGTGTCACTGTGCGGTAGGGGAATTCCTCCCACTATAGTCTCCCTTGACGTCAGCATAAAGCAGTTTCGACGTGACACTGAACATGAAGAGCAGGTTTCATACGTCACAGCAGGATGGGGGACGAAAACGTTTCCCCTCAGTTGCTCAAGTATGCGTATATACATACGTCTATAGGCCTACATATACGGACGCGCCCATACCCATACACAAGCGCACAGAGGCCTACATTGACTCACGTCATTTGTCTGGTATGCTGTCTACTTATAAATTATAATAATTAATACTGTCGCGACCGGTATTAGGGTAGCCTATCAGGGGCACAAATCAAGTCATGAATATGTTTAATCCGAAAGTGAAATCAAGTTAAAAGAAACAGTAGGCCTAGTATAATTTACGTTACCGACTAAGAAACAAGTATATGGTCAGAAAGTGAATCCGTATACTGAACTCATTCGAATGTTTCGGAATTTAAAAATAAGAGAAGCATTTAAGTTATTTAAAATTTCCTTTATAAGAATCACAGCAAAAACACAAAGTAAACATTTATCCACTACATGTGATAACAGATCTCTTTATAAAGAGTTTATATACTTGCTTGAAACATCAGTGGAACTCCTTTTTAATAGAAGAATGTTGCATTTCAGAGAAAAGAGAGGAAGGAATTTGTTTAGCACCAATTAAAGATAAGAGAATCCTGAGATAAAAATTCATTTCTTGAAACATTATAAATTACCAGGCTATAAACGAAGGTCATAATTCCCATATAAAAAAATACAAATTGCCTTGTTTGAAACAACACTGGAAATTTTATGTTTAATGCCAATACTATAAATATTATATGGAAAGTACAACACATCCTTGAATAAAATGGTTCTTTTTCATAAGATCTGAAACAGAAATTAAATAATACCATCACCAACTATTTTCCTAAATGCTACGAGGATTTTCCAATATTACTCTTACTGATTACTCCAAGAAGAGACTCCTAGAAGTTGTAGGCCTACTTCAGAATATATTATGCTTATAAATTTGCACAGATTTAATTTAAAATCTGTAAGTATGTTTGCGCACTGGAAGAAATATCATAATTTGTTGGGTTCTGGCGCATTTGAGGACTAACGGCATTAACTGAGATAGATAGATGTTCTTTTATTTATTTATTTTTTTTTTTTAAATAGATGATTTTACAAAATTTACTTGGCTTTCATGAATAAACGTAAAATGTTTCCACGCCAAATAGATAAAGTTACCATAACCTATAAGTCACATTGAGAGTCGGACTTTTACCTATTCATACTGTTTCTTTAAATGTACTTTAATCTACACTCACCATATTTGGAAAGCTCTGTAGGCATATATCCAGGCAGTCATAGACATTCTGGATTGTGGTCGAATAGCGAACTTAACTCCTTACCTGCAAAGAAAAAGGAAAGTTTTAAAAGCCAAGAATAACAAATCCATCCATCAAAACAAATCTAAAGGTATAAATATGAAGGCAAAAGAGTCTTAAGGTGGTCTAGACGGAGGTGTGCTGCTAGGACTGAATGAAGACAATTTAAGTGTTAATAATTTATCGGTTAAGAAATGTAAATTATCCTTAAATGTATCTGGTTTCTCATAAATAAATTTAACTTTTATTATTAATTATAATTAATTATTTTTAATTATTTGGTTTGAATTATAATAAATGACGGTTGCGAATTGCTACTTACACTGTAGGCCTAATCGTCCCCAGCGTGCAAAATGTTGTCCTTCAGTGGTTCTATAGATATTGACTTGTCATATAGGCACACAAAAATTCCATCCACTAGGATCGAATCCATAAACTTGGGAACAGATGTGTTATAGTTTATAAAATAATCACTTCAATAATAATTCAAATACCTTGTCAGTGTAGTTTCTCTTCTTTGTTTTGTGGGGGGGGGGGAAATTGAACATTTTGACCAGTTTTTGTGTTTTTTGAGAATTTATTAGCAGACTTAGCAGTTTATCAAGGCTATGCGTCAAGTTGTTTCAGCTAAAATCTAAAGTAATATAGAAAAATTACACCTTAAACTATTGTGGAAAATGTTGAGGGTTTCTTTCTGCAAATTTTTCATGTATGCTATCTGTAGGTTTGTTCTAGTAAACACGTGCAAATTATAAATTTTTGTCCTAATAGACTCTGATTCTTGGTGGAATGATAACAGTTTAATCTGTAGTTTGTGTTGATATAAATTATGGCTCATATCAATTCATGACTAAAGACGAACATAAATCATATGTTTAATTAGCAGTAAATTACGCTGCCAATCAATTAGAAACATATTGATCTTAATTTAACGTCACAACACACTGCTTTTGTGGGTATAAACATCTCAAGCGCAATGGGGAATGTCGTCGAACAGGAAGTTTCCACTATTACGCTATTTAGCATATTTCTGATAAGTAATTCATGCAACATCCTACTGACTTTCTGGTAGCACACAACTGTCGGGAATGGTTCAACAGACAGAATCACAGATTAGCGCTGAGAATATTGAGGAATTCACAATGTGGACATGCTTCCGGCGTGTGATGTAGGTTTTCTAATGGAACAAACCTTATATTCGATAAAATAAAATTTGAAGAAGAGGGAAAAGGTACTTTTACAATGCAGTTCTTCCTTATCTATCTGCGAATCTTCTCTCTAGTTGGATGTCTGAGAGAAAGAGGGTTGTAGATAGGAATACAGTAAAACATACCAGCCAATATATTAAACTTTGAGGTATGATTAATTCAGAACAGGCCATGTTGACTGCTTCAGATATATATTCCAACAAATTACCTCTCACCACTCGTAATCGCACACAATGTTTAAATGTATTGTGCAAGATAGTACATAGCAATAAATTACTCATTTTAAAACTAGCTCTTCCTGACCTTCAATGCATTAGTGCAGTGTCCGGCAGATGCTGCAGTTGTGACGTAAGAGCCAGTCATCTCGCAAGAGCTTCAGAGAGAGAGCAGTTGAGTTGTATTGCTGTTAATACGCATCAGCGCAGTGGCGTTCAGTGCAGCAGTAGAAATGTATGGTAAATTTAGTGCATTCAAAGTAAAACTAGACTTATGAAAACGTCACCTCACCCTCGGAGACACGTCATATTTTCCAAAGTTGTCTACAGTATGTCATCGAATTACAGACATAAATAATTATGTGCAAATATTAGAAGAACTGGATCAGGAATTTAATTGCCGATTTCAAGATTTTGCAAACCTCCAATCCGATATTTGCATATTTGCGACACCATTTTCTGTGGATATTGACAGTGTTTCAACGTCATTGCAACTAGAAGTCATTGATTTGCAAAGTGATATTAAAATGAAAGACCGATTTCAAAACAAAAAGGATTTATCCATATTTTATAGAAGACTAGCATGTGCCCGTGGCTTCGACCGCGATAATTATTTTTCAAGAATTAAAAATTAAGATCATAATACTTAAATCATATTTATTAACAGCTAAATCACGTGGAGTAGGCTACATACCACGATTAGATAGCGTCGCCAGATAAAAGCGACCGCAGATTCGAGTTCCTTAGCCCAGAAACCCCCTGTATAGTGAGTTTCGTCCAAATCGAACGATGTTTGACCATATTTAGGCCTATATTGAATATCCCTCTTCCGTGTAGGTTGAAAATTTCATACGTCTGCGGGCCTTGATATTCTAAACAAATGAATCGTCAAGGATGGACTTACAAAATCAAGCGATCGCCCGCGATAATTATTTCAAAAATTAAAAATTAAGAGCATAATAGTTAAATCATTATATTTATTAACACCTAAATCACGTGGACTACATACCACGATTAGATAGCGTCGCCTGCTAAAGCGACCTCAGATTCGAGGTCCTTGGCCCAGAAAACCCCTGTATAGTGAGTTTCGTCCAAATCGAACAACGTTTGACCATATTTAGGCCTATATTGATTATCCCACTTATAATAATAATAATAATAATAATAATAATAATAATAATAATAATAATAATAATCCTCTTCGGGATTAGGTTGAAAATTTCATATGTCTGCGTGCCTTGATATTAAAAACAAATGAATCGACCAGCGTGAGCTACAACATTCAAGCGATCGCGATGGTTTTATGTCCAAGGTATGACAAAAATAGCCAAAGCCTACTGTAATTGATTTGACATTGAAATGTATTACTGAAAACTGATGCTTCGAAAACGAAAAAAATACACGTTTTCTGCCCGTTTTTCACTCATAACTCACGAACGAAAGCAAAAATTAAAAATGCAATATGCCAGAAACCTTCCCGGGAATGTGCTTAACAACTTCCCAAAGTTTCATGGCGATCGGATGAATGGTGTAGTAATGCATAAAGGACAGACACACACACATACATTCATTTTTATATATAGAAGATTTCCCCAGGCAAGATTCCATCGATTACATATATTTGCTGCTATTCTCTGTCCCATTTAAGAACGATCCTGTTCAAAACAAAGAGGCGTGGCTGTCATAGCCCGCAGGTGAGAACGCACGTGTTCACCATGTTTAATGCTAGTTTGTTTATTCGTACAACTCATCCGCAGGGTCGTCGTGAACAATGAATCCTTTATGTTTTGTTTGCTAATTGATATACTATAATGATGACGATGCCAGTGAGAGTTTGTTATTTCACGTGTAAATGTTGATATTATTATTGCATGAACTTACGAACACTCGTTAGCCACGCTCTGGTAATGGCGCATGCTAATGATATTAACCAATCACGTTTTGTCACATGATGCGAATTTTCCGCGAACTCTCTGTGAGTTCTCCTCCCCTTTGTTTTGACTAGGATCAAACTAGAATGGGATCAATAATAGAATGTTGAGTATATTTGGATCGACGTAGCCTATGTATGTGTTCTTTTCGTGTATGAAGGTCTACAAACCACAACATAGAAATCACCTATCTGATCAGAACTTAAAAAATGTTCTTCGTTTGTGTGTTAGCCAGACTATGACGCCAAATATTGCAAAATCAGTGGACGAGAAAAGAGGGGAAAAAATCTCGACAATGCCTTCAGCTTGGGCACGATAGTGACACAAAGTAAGGGTGTGTATCACAAATCTGAATAGGCCTATAGGCTACTTTTCTCACAAAGGTGTATAGTTTAATTTGTATATTTTGTGTAGTTTGTATATTTTGTGTATTTTGTATATTTTGTATACTTTAACATTTTTGAGTTTCCGAGTAGACAAAGTTTTGCAGTACTGCTTAAAGTATTCTCATGTTTTATGTATTTGTAGTTTTTAGCAGTTTCGGAGCCTCATTTAAATATGCGGACGCTTCCGCACCTGAATGTATTATGCATTTCAGATTATTGTAAGTAGGGCCTATATTAAATTTCATTACAAACAAAACTGTTCTGTTTCATTGATTTATCACAGTTGTACTCTTTTGTTTTCGTACAAATGTATTGTAATTGTGCTATTCCCATACTTTCTACGAAAACGGAGCGCACTCTGTCAGTGCATAGACGTCGTACCGCCACTGGCCAGGAGAACCATTTCTCCACGCTGTGCTCAGTACGGAGATATTGCCGAGCAAAGAGCTTCGCTGCTCTGTAGTATGACGTCACGGAGCACGGATCATGCCGGTCACTGCATTAGTGCCTAGCATTCGCGTTTTAGTATACATGTTACAAAAACAATAAATATTGAATTTCATACACAAACTTGCAACGGTTTTTATGACATGCAGATTCCTGACATCAAGTGTGGATGATTTTTTATACTTTGCAATATCGTTATCATAACGAATAAATAAGCATAATCATTAGTAATCAGGACATAGCAGTTACATTGAATTTTATTTTATTGATCGAGTATTTCTTGTTATTTCTGCAATTACTGCATATCCTGGTATCAAGTAATGCAGTTGCAGCACATGAAAGATTTATGTTAAGGACATTCTAGCAATTAACAAGTTGTTTTTAGTGCGGTAGCTTGTAATTTTCACACTGGACGATTTTCTAATGTTAACAGTGTAATTTATGTGTTTAAGTATGTTTCATTTTTTTTTAGTCCATACATATAGTGCCCTGGAGTCTTTCGGTACAATGTCATACTGGACAGCTAGATAATGATTATAGAGTTTTATTTCAGGCTTTAGAAAACAATGACTAACACAATTTCCATGAGAAATTTTTATATCAACTTGTGGCCTTTTAGCAACTGTTATAGAGTCATGCATTCTATAAAGAAGCTTCGTTTGAACCGGCTCTGTTATCTCTCAGTGGCACGATTCATCAAGGAAAAAATGCATAATTTGCAAAACACCTTGTTCACTTTATTGCAACGCAATTCTGCAAATAGCACAATATATTTAAGTGTTTCGAAAAAATATGTGAATTATTCATTTTCACACGATGTTCGAAAACGTGTGAAAAACCTTCGTAGGCCTACTTGAAATAGTCCCTTGGAAATAATTTATAATTGTCTGATGTTACGCAATAAACTCATGAACCGCTTCGTACAGAATGTGCAAATGAAGATAGCAAAAATCAACGTTTGCTCACACTGTACAGTACCGGTAACCTATATCGAGTTCTTGCCCATGGCCTCATTGCCATATATATGATGCACTTACCCTTCTGCAGTAAAATTTAAAAAAATATTCGAGGGTGGTGAAGATAGGAGTTGAATACTGCCCTTTTAAAATCTATTTGCAGTAACACTGGAGGAAATGACAAGCAGAAGCCAAACCACAGAAAATAATCTTTTTCTATTATAATAGAACTAATTTAATTCTGAACATACAGGGGAAAATGTGTATACAAATATTTTAGTTTCAAACCTAAACAATCGAACGCTGGTTAGCTCAGATGGGAGAGTATTGGCACGTTAAGTCAAAGATCACGGGTTTGAATCCCGACGGCAGAGGAATTTTTCTCCTAAAATGTTCTCAAGTAGGCCTAACATTCAACAGAGATAATATTCTGTGATCTCATGAATATTGCCTATATCTACACCATATAAAGTACAGTATAACTATTAATGTCCGATCTTATGTTTGTAAACCTTCCTGATCTCCTTCGACTAAATATTTAGTGTTCTTCAGGTACATGGGTTCATTTTCACAGAAATTTAACGGAACTTGAGCCTACTGGCAAACAGGAAATTTAATGCATGATGAATGATAGATAATCGATTCGGTAAGACAAGAGAGTTTCTGGGAACAGAAATAATAAGAAAGGAAAAGGCATAAAGCAGAAGAGACAGATGGAGCGAGCGAGCGAGGGTTGAAGAAATAAAAGTGTCATCAACAAAAGTCAAATTATTATGATTTCTTCTTCCATCTCATTCGCTCTTATAGCCTCCAGCCAGTGGCATTCCGATGGGGGTAAGCAACCAGACAACTTCCTAAAACTGTCTAATCACTGCTCGACTGACATGTCCAATCTTCATAATCTTATAAGACGTCTATAGGCTCAACCAAGTGAGGTTCTAAAATAGCTTATTTCAAATGCTCCGTGTCTCTGGTCAAGCAAGGCCCGAGTGAATTTGGAAAGCTGTTATGATAGGTTACGGACACATTAGTGTTCGAGTTTTTACTAATCTATCGTAGACGTGGCAGGATTTCGAGTAGAGTTCTGAATAATGGACTGGCTACAACCTGTGTGTAAAGATTCTGCAACTCTTTAGTTCCTAATTAATGTTATGGCAATAAGATCCACTGATAAGAAAGAAAAACCAGGATACAATATCTAGCAGCTGAAGACAAATTCTAAGCTTAGTGTAAAAGCTTTGTTCTTAAACAAACAATATTTTTCCAGTACGTATATAGAACGACTTAAAAAATTTAACGTTTTGAGAGGCGGTAGAGTTAATAAAAAAATATAATAAATATAGAAGTAAAATCATTGTTACTGTTGTTATTATTATTATTATTATTGTTATTACCGCTTTCTATTATTGAACTATCAAAATTGTAAATTTAAAAAGGGGCAACACACATTCTAAGGTCATGGCAAATCACTTTGCCAAATGTTGGTTGGATATGCAAGTATACCCAAGAGCAAATTGGTACTCTGTCTCTTTTTATGTCTTCGCAGTAACAAAAAGAAAAGAGTTGTCTCAAATAAGTCTTGGAAAATTGTAACAGAGAATCTGATAATTTCATTTGTTTAGATGATTCTTGACTTACTGAATGCCTTTGAGTAATTTGCATTTCTATGCAGATAAAGGACAAAATATCGCTATTATACATCTAAATGGAAAGAATTCATCATTACAACTATATCGATTTCGCAACTGTTCATTTTATGAGGTACCTTGATTTATTTTAATCAATGACTTTCTTTGAAAAAAAGTTATTTTAGAGCGGCTGATGAGGACAATTCATTTTCTCCTTATGACTGTGTGACAACCATGGTCTTATGAGGTTTGAATTTGCCCTGAGGTATACTATTGCATAATTGACAAAAAGGATTTGAATTTACTGCTATCCTTCCTGAGTTTATAAATAGGTTACCACGATTAAACCCTCATACACAATCCACTTAGATATACTGTAGGCCTAGTTTGAAACCAATAAGTATTCCTATATGTCCATAAATAAGCCTCGCTAAACTATATTTCTCCTCACGTAGATTTCTAATTTTATATATATTATATATAAATATATATATATATATATACATACATACATACATACATACATACATACATACATACATACATACATACATACATACATACATTACACACACACACACAGTGCACGCCGCTTATTCTGATCACTTCGGGACGCAGCTGATCTATTGACGGATCGATAACAGTAGCCGAAGGAATTAAATGAAGGATATTTATTCATATATCAGATAATACACAATAACATAATTGAAAGCTATTTATTCATACATACAAGATTATTCGCAACAGTGAATCATTCAACCTCTCTTAATACCAGAGAAGAATGGAAGAGAAGGCCTAATGGCCTTAATTCCACCAGGTAAAATAAACCAATTCTAATTCCAATTCTAATACCATGCAAACAACTAATTCGCAATCAAGAAAAAGTTTTTGTTGTTTCTGTTTCCTTTTCGAATTCATTAACCAATATTTCATACACATAGTGTTTTTTGAAAGTTTACTGACCTGTGGTGAACACCGCTTAGCAAAAAATCTAACGCCTGTCTGTTCAAGTGTTTTCATTTTACACTAACCATCACTGCGCGTCAACACTGTGACCTTCACAAATCAAAACCAACAGCTAAACTGAAGGGTGAAACATGTTTTACTGCTTAAAAGAGAAAGTTAGGGAGTACCACACCCATGAACAGATCATCCTGTGAGCTGGGAAAATTACCCTTAAGTTACTTCTAATAAAACACAAAACAGTTGAGTTAGAAACGAAATCCTTAGAAACAAACTTTTAATGGCGTACGATACTTGGAAATAAATCCGCAAAACGGAATATGTGATAACCTAAACCGAATCTTTATCACAATATAAAGAGCATTTTCTCAATGGATCAGTATTAATTCGTACGGGACTTCATAAAAATGATAACATTACCCGACTAATAACATTATCCGCGATAACATTAAGCGGCGTTACCGGTATATACCGGCCTACTGTTTCTATATTAAACTACTGTGTTCAATGACTGACAATATGTCAGAGAGCTGATAGGTTAGGCCTATAACGTTATTTGTAAAAGAAAAGGGTGCGTATATGCCTACCTGTGTACCGAACATAATTAGTTGTAGGCTTGTACCCTACATGGCACGAAATAATTTACTAGGAAATCTCAAATCAACGAATCGCAGACAAACGAACATTTTATCAAAGTCCGCACAGTTTTAGAAGGAATATGAGCTGAACCAATACATGCATTAAATGACGAATTTCCAATAGTATTTTTGGGGGATTGAAAAATAGGACACTCTGTAGCTCACGCTTGTGCCGTGGGCGTCCGAACTAGGCAACATAACTTCTAAATACTATTGGAAATTCGCATGGCTCGGCTCATACATAGTGCAGGCTATACTTATAAAAGGAGCTCATTATTAGACTGCAGCGTCTTAAAGCAAGGTGACCTCACATAAAATGTTTCAACAACGATGAGTTAAATATGTTCATTTGAAATATCCAATTTGGATTTATATAGGCCTACTTTACAATCATCCGTCATATCCTCTTTTGACAGGAATCAAACTGAAATTATCCATACATTCGGTTTAAAACATAACATCATCTTGAATGGACTTTTACAGTTTTACAATACGTTCAACCATAAAAAAATCATGCAATATAAATGCGTTACCGAATTCCCAAATGTTCCACTCGTCTGACTAAAACTAAACCCCATGGCACTACATCCCTTAAGGGCATAACCATCCGACCGCTACGACATCTTATGACAGAACTGGGGACATGTGGTCAGCATGCCTACTCCTACGGCTATTATTGATGGCTTTCTTGACCGGAGCCGCTACTTCTTTAAGTCAAAACAAGTAGATTCCTTGTTGGCATAGGTTTTCAAAGGTTCTCCCATTTCCATGGCCACTTCTGTCAAATCAGAATAAGGTATTGGCACCAGTGCAGTCGTCACTGGTGTTGTACATGTAGGGCTAACTTATTAGTAGGAAAAATGGTCCTCAGCACAGAATTGAAAAGAGCTGGCAATGCTAAAGAACAGACAATTTTGTGTATCCCCAGGTAATTCGGCACTATAAAACCAATGAAGGCAAGGAGTATAGGCACCGAAATCACTTACGTCACCTACCTATAGCGATGTTCCAGTCAACCATACTAATAATTCACATGATGCGTCTATCTTCAAACTAAATTGAATCTGTGGATTCCTCTAAATTACAACTGAGTGCTAATGGATTTCCAAATAGTTTTTGTTTTGTTCATTCATAACACTAAGAAGCGTATCCGTTTCATCAAGGCCATGTCAGTGACTTCTGATACACCTTCCAAGAGATTCATCTACTTGACCATCATGAAAACTTATTGTCACATCTACAGTTTATTAATGTTATTATTATTATTATTATTTATATACTAATTTTTTTTTCTTTAATAAATTCCAAGACCTAGAGAGACACGGTACAATATTTCGTTAATATTTCCTCTAAAAAGTCTTATTTTACGTGCTCATGATATCAAAACAAGACCATATGAAATGTACCTACATACCTGATTTTGTTCGACCATTCTATAAGAGCCTACGCTATTACATGTGTGTAATGATATTATAATGACCCGCATTTCGATACTATTTTTCATTTCGACATCTGTGTAATATCGACTATTATCGAAGACGAAACGATCTAAAGACCTTGAGGGTAGCAGCAGGAATCTGCATAATGAATTGCCTGTATATAATATCAAAGAATTCTGTTCGTGTTAATTTTAATCTCGTATTAAAATGCATTAATTTTGTGTTGTCAAAATCCGTTGGTTTCATGTAAATGACGAAAAGGAAGCTTCGATTTGACTGACGACATGAGCTGCCATCTGTCATAAAAGACAAGAACTACACCCAGCTAGTGCAAAGGTCGTGACGCGCTGAAGCGTGGCCGTATGAGTGAATCTAAAATCTCAATATTTAAACTTTTACTTTAATTATGGTCGAACAAAAACAGACGTATGCAGTTTGTCATTATAGGCTTTCTGCATAATGTACCAGTAGCTTACTACTTTTGGAATGAGATTAAGTACACGGCAACTAGGATACAGTTGTAAGACTTTTGTTGTATTTATTAAAGCTTTTTTAGTACTTTAAAAATATAATCTTAATTACTGACAAGCAGAACTTTTTCTGAATTGAAACTTTAATGTAGATTGTATTATTTTTCTTCCTAACACTTGATTGCGATGGATACAATTTTTCTCCTTAAAAATGTTAATGATTTCTACAACATATAACTCATAGGCTTATTTTGACTGTACAAATATCACATGTACAAGCCAATAAAAACAAAAATGTGACATTTAAAAAAAATTAACATCTACGATATTCCAATAATAAAGTTCTGAATAGTACTATCAATACCCAACTACAATTGGTTACATTAAAGTGCGTCAGAAGCAGTCTGTAATCTATGTTATACACTCTAAAATTTCAATAAAGTAATGATTATCATTTTTTTTAAATCAAAGAGTTCTAAAAAAATGATGATGGTAGTTCGGACATTGAAATCGGGCAGAGTAATCACAGTACTGATTAAAATCGTGTTACATTATTTTAATGTGTAGAAATTGGCCAAATAAAGTAGCCTTAATATGAACATGATCAGTAGCAATAATGATAGTGGCAATGGTTACAACCGATCAACAATGCAGATGAGTCTATGCTCTTTGCTAACTTCCAAGGTTTTATCGGTACCCACTGTCAGTACTTGCATGTAGAGAGCGTCGAATTAAAGACGTGTGTTATGCAACCTTAAATTGAGCCTGTCAGTTGCAAATTAACTGGATAAGTTTTACAGCCACTATATTTCTTAATGTTATTTAGGTAAATGTATTTGACAACGAAGCGTTTATATTCGTGAATAAGAAACAATTTCAATTCTTATTTCTAGCACATGGGTTAAAGTAGAAAACAGCGTAAACGGATATCTTTGCTACTATATGCTCTCCTCCTCGGAGAAAAATCCCCATTTTACATATCTTCCAATTTTCTTAGAATTTCACAAAGCTTTCCATTTTTATGTTGCTTAATGTGAAACATTAATGTTGCTTATGTAATAAAGGAGAACGGGAATTCAAACTTAAGTTTTATTTTGCCATCATTGATTGAACCAGAGTTAATCTCTGACGTCATAATCTGAGTGGCGATTGCTCAAACCGTTCAATTCACACTCAGTATGTGCGGTTCTTTGAAAACAGTACAGTTCTGGACCATTTTCCTTCACCTTGCAATATTCTGGTGAGAGAAATACAAAGGTACTGCTGCTGTCGAGTACACCTAAACCATCTTCTTTACATAAATTTTTGTAAACTTCTTATATCTTATCTTACTATCTTATGTAAAAAATGACTATTCCTTTTTTTTGAATCATCATCATTCCCAACAAGGTTTAGGCTATGCAGCCCGTTCCGGCGAAGTCAGCAGTGGTGTCCATCTACTATGAGGTCGGCCAACATCTCTCTTGCCCCTTGGATTATATTAGAAGGCTCTTTTGGAGATTCTTTCATCACTCATTCTCATTTGATGTTCCGTCCATTTCCTTCTTCATGTTTTTATCTTATCTTCTATTTTATAGATATTTAACTCTTGTCTAATAGGCTCGTTCCTTATCTTACCTGCTCTTGTGCATCCTTTTACATTCCGTAGAAACAGCATCTCAGCTGCCTGTATTTTAATTTCATCCTTCGATTTAATTATCCAATTTTCACTTCCACATAATAGTGTTGGGACTGCCATTGTTTTTATAATTCAATCTTCGGGTCTTTTCTAGTTTTCCGACCTAAAGTTCTCATGATGGTTCGACATATTTTAAAATGCTGTTAAAAACTCCCTTGCACTGAATTTATAGGAAATCTGTACTGTGAACAAAATTAAACGTGCAATGTTTCAACAATCTAGTCTTGTGCATTCAGAGGTTGGGATGAAGAAATAACATTTATTAAGATATTTCCAATAAGTCAAGAAGCAATTCCAACAATAAAAGTTGAGCATTTGAGCATGTCATTTATTGCGGCAGTTATGTTCAGTTTGGTAATTCAAAGTATATTAATTGTAGTTAATACTGAGGGCGTCGAACCGTGGAATGAAGAACACTAAGGCCTCCAAAGGAAGAGAAAAAGAAAACCAAATCTAAAAATTCAACAACAAGACAAGAAGAAGAAAAGTGCTCCAGATTATGGTTATGGGAGGTTTCATGCCTTTCATGAGGTGAGATCAGCAGAAAGTACACTCTGCAGATAAATCAAATTTTCTCACAAGTTAAATTTTCATTTATAATTTTTTTCTTCCTTAAATATATTCAATGGGTTTCTATAATTCTTTTTTGTAAATACTGAACATCTGAACTTAAAATTTTGCAACTATCGTCATTGGTTTTTCTCGAAGAAAATTGAATGTATCAAAATATTTTTAATTTAAATAATTAAAAAACATTTTTATCTTACAAATAAATTCTAGGTTATTTTCGAAATATTTTACTTCAGTTTATTTGTAATAGCCTTTGCTTGAAACTATTAAAATTTCGTGTTAATCACTGTTAAATTTTCACAGAAACATAAAACTTTCTTTAATAATATGCACACTTTCAGTCAAAATTAAAATGGCTGCCATCTTAAAAACAAAAAAATTAAATAAGTTACATAGTTAAGGTTTAATTGGAATTTATCAAATATCTTGGGAGACATTGATACTATTTTATGTCCCGCCCTATATGAACTGGTCTAACCTTAGTTAGCTACTCCTTAGTAAGTGTTAAATTCTGAAGTATATATACACATAATTATATATGTGTGTGTGTACAAGAATAAATAATATTCAGGCCTATAACAATTAAACAAGAGAAAAGATTGACTGCTCTAACCTAAGAGTTCCTGCAATGAAAGTAATAGAAATAACCGAGGTAGAACGTTTTGGTGTGCAGTTTCCGACCACGAAGCACTTATCTAGCCACATAACTATTAAGTCATCAGGTTAATGAAATATCTTTTTAGATGTTCTTAAGAGTTCGATGTAACAGTGCAATAATTATTTTGATAAGCGAATCAATGAAATGGCTATTAATACCCAGCTATGCAAAGTGTATTCGCACAATATGCTTGCAATATAATTTTATTGTCCTGAATAAAGAAAGGATGAAGAGTAGAGCAAAGAATTTAGTTTTCAGCTATGCAATCAGTTTGCTTTGTGTCTGACGATAGCAGGAGAGTAGACCACTTCATTGTTCTCCTAACTCATCGTTATCTAGATTGTAGAGGTTCTCTCCACAGATGGAGTGCCTACCAGAAAGTATTTTTTAATCCCCATTAAAATTTATTATTCGTCATCTTACAAAATTAACTTCATCACACCCTTTGTATTCCTATGTAACGTGAAAACCAACTGCAGTGCATACTCATCATGTAATTTTGACGCTTTTAGATCTGATTCGAAGTTGTGATAAAAGAAATGGGTTTCCTTTCCTTTATTTCTTTCATTCTGGATTGGGGTAAAACGTGTGAGAAGATCGTGGTTAACATTTTTGCTGAAGAACTCACAAAAATTGATATAAAAATAAGGGATTATACATCTGGAAGAAAAATAACAGTGTACAGTTTTGTTGAATCAAGATTTTTTTATGAACTGATGCCTGAAAGATGTTCACGTAATTATTTTTAAAATCTTTGTCTTCATGATAACATCGATGACATCAAATTGATTTGTTAACCTAGCCATTTTGAGAAATATTCTCGGAATACCCGAACTTTCATTCATCATTGTTATGGCTCAATTGGCCCTAGACTGTTCTTATAGAAAACAATTTTAAAAATACAAATAGTTACTGGCTTTGTTGTAATACTACGCCAATTTTAATATGTAGTCTAATTGAACAAAACAGTAGGACCAGAGCTAGAGATTTTACTGCATCGTAGCCTACTATTATACATAAACTAATTTAAGAATTTCATGGAAGAACTTCCAACTTCGACAGTTTTAATTATACATTTTAGTTGTTCATCATTGTAAACCACATGAAGGCAAGTGGAAGGTGAAGATCCTGAATTTCAGATGGAATTGTGTTAACTTCAAGTTGACTTCTTACTTTCTTACAATACTAAATTCTAAATTTTAACAATATTTTTTAAATCTGTGGCATATTTTTAATGTGTTTTGTGACAATCACAATATTGAAATCTTAACAAAGGAGAAGTCATTTCAAAAGGCCTGAAAGTCCAGCTTCCGAATCATGGTAACAGCAGGAATGGAAGCAGACGTCCCTGTGACAACATGTATAAAAGCAGACATCCCTCTGACAACATGAAAAAAGCATACATCCCTGTGACAACATAGATAAAAGCAGACATCCCTGACATAATAAATGAGCTTACAGGTCGGAGCCCTAATTTAAAAATGAAATATGTTTGTAGTAAGGTAATCTCATAGTTAAATGTTTGCTACGGAAATAGATGAAACAATTACATTATATAATTTGCAAACACAGGAGGAAGTAGATAGCGTTTCATTAGTAGGCACTTTAAAGTCATCAACAAAAGCAATAATAATAATAATAATAATAATAATAATAATAATAATAATAATAATCACTGTCAACTAAATTTAAATTTTGCCGCCATTACGTCTTGAGGGAAACATATGGCCTGTGACTAAAAAAAGAAGAGTTGTAGTAAACGATATTAAAGTGGGCCTATTTATAGGAAACATCAAAGAAATTTTGATAATATTGATACATTTTTCTCATACGTATAATGAAATGAAACATAGTATATAAATTATGTAATTATAGTACTTCTGTAGCCCAATCTCTAGTATCAGCCTTGGCGGAGCAATCATTAACTTTGGGGACAACTCGAAGCATTAAAATATATCCACCTACTGATTTTCTACCTTGCATGTAAACGTACAATATTTGTTAAGTTAGAACTGGACTTGTAGGCTAAGTTCTCGAGTTTAATGGTATGTAAATGAAATGGAGAGTATAACTGAACTTGAGCGTGATTCATACATCACCAGGGTCCAGGTTAGCCTACATGATCATTATGATTACAAGGGAATGATTTTTTTTATGAAACAGCTGTTGTCGAATGGGCCTTCAAATACAGCACAACACACTTACAGCGCGTAGGAGTTTTACTGACCTATAACTGAAATCTCTTATGATATACGTGCATAAACAGTATGCAGGTGCCCATTCATAATCAGTGCTACAGTTGCCAAGAAAAATAAAAGAATGAAAGTAATAATTTAATTTTTATTTAAAATGTTGTAATGAGTTTTCTCTAGTTCCTGCTACCCACCCATCGCTCTGAAGGCTGCTATGACGTAGACACCTGGAACTACATCACGAATTTGGAACTCGGAAGCTGTTGTGAGAAAGGACGTCTGTGGGTTAATTATTGCGTAGTTATCAAGACATGTAAGTTTCTTAACGATGAGTTTACATAACCATTATAAGATGCCAAATGTAAATAACGTCCTCGTTGTCACACAGAGAAGGCGTTTCAATATTTCAATATGGTACATGGCCAACAACATGTGACTTCAGTCAATTGCACTACATTTAAATAAGTGCCGCACCTAATTAAATAATTACATACGGCACCAACATGAAATTTAGGTTAGTTGGTTGAAAGTAAACGTGATAATATAACTTAATAAACACGCGATTCCGTTCACACTTTGAGGCTTCCGTACCAAAACAAACTTCGAAAGCCCTAATTGGTTATAAATTTCATTTTACACTCAAACGATGTAGCGAAGTCACGGAAATACGAACAAAATTGACATAGAACATTCCTAACAATTATACAATAATAATAACAATAACAACAATTTAACTATATAGGCCTGCGCCTCACCTTGGAGATAAAGTCTCGAAAATAATATACTTTATTTTAAACCGAGATTTTTATACCATGCAGTTCAACTAAATGAGCTCTGTAACAGTATAGTGCAGTATAGATAACATGACTATCAGTGCTGAAGTTGGACCGGAACGGCGTTTCTAGTCTTCATCGCTCCGGCATAAACGCAGGGAGGAAAATAGTACATATGAAATCGGCGTATATTTTGTCAACACTTTTTTGTAATAAAGAACCATTATTAAGGTCATGATTTTCCTTTCTTTTCGCGACAGTTGCCTTGCCTTTGCGGTTACTGATGATTCAATGCGTACGTGACGAAGTTAGTTGCGATTGGTTGTTCCTGTAATGTAATTTCTATGTGATTCATTAAAAAAGGTAATGTAACTATAACATTTGGTATCATGAAGTGATTAAAAATAAATAAATAAATATATAAATAAATAAAGTAATACCTGCATATGAGTTTATGGGTTTCCCTAGAAAAAAATCAAACTTCAGCACTCAAGACTAGAGACCGGATGTTAGGCAAAATGCCTATTCTTAACCGTTATAGATATCATAAAAATGGCGTAATAGAAGTTCAAGATACAATCCTTAGAGCTGTTTTTCATAAAGTTAACTCTGCCTATTTTTGCCTATTTCAACTTATAATGCCTATAAATGCCTAATACCGCTTTTCCGAGGAAAAAACAGCATTTTATTGAAAATTTACATAAAAATTAGTGAAATCCATGCAATTTGCATCTCATGGGTTAATGACATTACTTAAATGTGCATACACCCACTGTCAGATGCCTTAATAAATTATAAAAATACATAGGACTGATTATTAGTGGTGAAAACAGTGCTTCAATTGATATTGATCCACAAGTTCTTCCACTCTACAAATGCGCTCCGATAACGTCTGTAGAAGTGGAAAGGTCGTTTTCAGTACTAAAAAATGTAGGGCCTACTGTCTGATAGGAGGCATAACCTAAGAGTAGAAAAGTTGAAAAAATATCTTGTTATTATGTGCAATCAATGATGGTTGTTAATGATTGGCAAAAGGTGTTTGTAAAGGTAATATTGTGCGTCGAATGTGGTACCGGTACAGTGCTCTAATGAAATGAACAATATTGTTTATACAGTGTTTCCGTTAGATCCATCTATTTTATGTGTATCGGGTAGGCCTATGTTATTTTGATTAAATACTGCATGATTTAAATGTTTTATTTCAATTAGTAACAAGAGACATCCAGAATGAGTTCATATTTTTCGACCTACTGTCTCCTTTTGCATGCAACTGTAAATATTTTAGCACTTATTTCGACAGTTTTAGTGCCTATTTTACCTGTCTATTTTGAAATTTTTAAGTGCCTTTTTGCCTGCCTATTTTGGAATTTTTAAGTGCCTAAAGTCCGGTCTCTACTCATGACTATTGTCCATTCTCATAGCATGATATGATATAGCCTACGTGGACATAAGTGTATCATTTTGTAATCGACTTCATCATGTCGTACCTGTGTTCTGTCTTCAGTTCTCTTCCGAGGCAAAGAATCGTAACTACATCCTACTGTACTACACTTGCCAAACTGTCAAAAGTAAAATCTTATCCAAACCTAGAACTCAACAGAAATGAGATTTAATTACCTTCCTTCAGTGGGTACCTCAAATATTCTATCAATTCTACAAGGATGTAAAAAACAGATGACAGTGAAGACAATTCTGATTAGAGAGAGATTGTTCTTTCCGTTAAATTATTCTTTTTATTGGTTTGACATTTTAATCCTGAATATTCGAGGGGGAGCCCAAAAATAAGATTCTCCTCTATTTTTCCCCAGGAAATCGAACAGCAATGGGAGAACAAGACTTTGGCTGAACGTGAAAGACACCCATACACCATCGTGATGGCAATGACTTTCTGTTTCGGATGGTGACGGGTCCACCATTTCAGGCCCAAATCGAAGGCCGCATCTATGGAGTGGAAACATCCGTCATCACCTGTCTAAAAGAAGTCCAAAATAACGCCCTCTGCAGGTAAAGTGCTCCTCACAGTGTTTTGGGACGCCCAAAGGGTTTTGCTGCTGGACTTTTTGGAGGATGGAACCATCACTACTATACGGTACTGTCAGACCCTGTCGAAATTGAAGGAGGCGATTCGGAAAAAGCGGCCTGACCTTCTCCAATCTGGCGTTCTGTTATTGGATGACAATGCGAGACCACACTTGGCGACGGCAACGAAAAACCACATTGCAACTCTTGGTTGGGAGCGCAGAGCCCTGATTTTTTTTCCTGGAGGGCTTTTTGAAGCTTATAAAGCGGTATGACAAATGTCTCAATGTACGTGGTAATTATGTAGAAAAATCAAGGTACGTCTAATCTTATTACATTTTTTGTCTTTCATCCACACAGTCGCCAAGGGAAACTTATTTTCGGAATCGCCCTCATACATATCACTGTATGTGTATTATGTACTCAGCAAAATTGCTGAGAAACGTTCCCTGGTCCTTGATGTTACTGTGTCCCGATGCAGGTCAAAAATTGGACGGGGATTCCTCTCAAATCTACATTTCATCCTTGCTCGATTTCTTTTGCCTCATAATCTTTCAAACAATTTGCAGATGATGTGACAAGTATGACAGCTCTTTGGAATTTATTAAGATAGTGTTTTATTTATGTTCTTCTAGGCGGTGGAGCAATGATTTTGGGATTATCCCTGTAGCCGAAAATATTTGTGAAACAATTTCAACACTTGTAAATTTAATTTATTATTATGGTTATTATTTTTAGGGACGATTATCATCATCGTCATAGTTATTGTTATTATTATTATTATTATTATTAGAGATGTTGCTGATTTAATTTAGTTTAGGGTAGGCGTACTAATATATTTTTAGTACTGGTCCCACACGAGAAGCATAAAACCTTCCACTCATGTCTCAGCAAGGTTCGAACCAAAGTCTATTGTTATGGCATTGATCAAGTTCGGCCACTAATAATGCTTAAGTGCAAATAATACTAACAAATTACCTTTAGATTTTCATTTTCTAATACAAGTTTCTTTAATAACCTATGAGATATCAGTGCTAACTCATCCATATAACATGAGAGAGAGGATACTGGAAGAAAATTCAAGGACACTGTATATGTGCGTGTTATAGTGGACAAAGAGTGAGACAACAATCACACATGCACTACAGCACAGATATACAGAAAGTTAATGATATTATTGCATGTAGCCTTGACGACTAATTGTAGAGGTGGTAGCGGTACAACAACATACATACACGATACCTCTTATACAGCTTCTGAAAATTACTCCTTACTTTCAATAACCTCTTTCTTCACATCTTTCAGAGATCACTCACACAATGATCTAAGTTAGTCCTTTGCAACAGGCGGTCCGCGGGCCGCATATGGCTTCCGGCAGTATATTGTTCGGCCCATAAAATACTGGATGACTTTAAACATTTTATCAGACGTAATCAGTAGGGCCCAAATTCTTAGATTTTAAACTATTTTGTTCCTAATTGTGATATGGTAACATAATTATCCATTTCATTGTCATGACAGTCACATAGTCCAGTCTTATAAAACCTAAAAATGGCCAAATATGATTTTAGAAACTAAAATTGGATAAAATTGCTTTTCAAGTAAAATACGATAAAATAACAATAACTATAATAATTAAATCTTATTCTTCTTTCCTGCTTTCTATCACGTGATGTATGAATGTTTCCAAAGTAGTGTTAACTCCCTTTGTCGTTCAGAAACTAAGTTCTGGTGGCCACACTTCACCTTCTTGTTTGGCTATCTCTCTTAAGCTAACAAGTACTTCCTTATAAATCCCGGATGTAAAGAGGGCGTGACGTTTACGGGGCTCACAGTCTTCACAGTACCAGATGGAATCCTCCGCTAGGTTAAACCTGAATAGGTGTGCCGTGAAGAAGCCGTGTCCCGAGTAGAACATAGATCTTGAGGAATCAGGAACGATCCATTTTTACCAAAAGAGGAAACACACTGCCTCCTTTCCGTTCCATTGACCTTGGATATCATGTCTCTGTGTAAACAAATGTAGACAAAATTACCAAGGTGAACGGAACGGAACGGAACGGAACTGAGGCAGTGTGCTTTCCAGCGTCGTTCCCACGCATGTACAGTTGCGCTTCTAAGCAACGTCATTAGTTCTGAACGATTGTACCTTTCGTAAATGTCCTGCAGCCCTATTCTGTAACTTCTCGATTTCGGAATCGGAATCTGCGAAGAAACCGATTTTTTATGTTTTGGTATTCTGTAACTCCATTCCGAATCCGAGCGATCGGAATCATTCCGATAGTAATGGCGGCTGATCGGAATCCTTGCCGAGAGGTCTCTCCATTGACCTCCATATATATACCTGGACTTAGCACTAAATACAATCACCTGTACTAAGATGTGAGGCCACTTTTTCGACTAGTCTCGCCCGGAAACTATGGCAAGAAACTATTTGTCTACTCAATACGAAACGTCAAATCGCCTTTCTTGTATGGTATTATCACATGTTTGGTTTGGAAATTGAAGATGTTGTTGACGAATCATTGTAAGTCAGTTCTTCTTGCATGCATTATAAGAATAATTAATATTAACATAATTAAAAGTATGTCATTATTATAATTAAGGTTAATATTAATACGTATGTTTTTACCCGTGACTTCTGTCGTTTCCATACATGTAGGCCTAACCGACAAAATAGCATGTATTCAATACTACGCTTATTACATTAAATTAGTATTACGTTGAAATCTTTAGAAATGGAAATATATTGTTCTACTTCAAAATCGTCATCATTCATTTTAAGTATATTTTATTGTGATAATAACGTTTAATACCATATTTAGTAATTAATCCTTAATCCAGATGTTAGCAATTCTTAGGATAGGCCTATATCATAATTCAGGAAGGATGGCAATGCATGGAAAAATCGAAGAACTAATAAAAAAACTCTACAATGGGCAGACTTAGTTTTGCATAAAAGAATGAGCTGAGGTAGGTAATGATTGAAACTGATTAACTTAGATTAGAAGTATTTGTAAAAGGCTCTCATGTGTAATCTACTTATGTAGATTAAAGAATTGTTTATCTGGGAGCAATAATTACAGACAAAAATAATATTAAGGCCGAATTTAAGTGTAGACATAAATCAGGAAATGGTAGTTTTTATGCGGGTAAGAAACTCTTAACTTCTCGACTAATGTCCAAAAATAAAAAAATTATAATACATTTATCCTGCCGGTTGTATTATATGAGACATTATGTGAGACATGGTCGCTTACTCTTCGCGGAGAACAAAATCTGAAAGTGTCCGAAAACGGGGTGCTTAGGAAAATATTTGGGCCCAAGAGAGATGAAAATGGGGACTGGAGAAAACGGGTATAGTAAAGCTAATTAAATAATTGAGGATGAAATGGGCTGGACTTGTTGCACGCATGGGGGAAGAAAGACATATTTAAAAAATATTGACGGGGAGCCCCGAAAGGAATATACCAATGGGTCTTTCGCATTCGGTTGGGGATTTCGAAGTCAAATACATAACGAAAGAAAGTAGTTTATGTCGTTGTTTTATTACATTAGTATTATTAATCCATAAGTATAACTAATTAAAATATTTAAAACTTAATAAACTAATGAAAACATATTAAAATAATATATGTAAAAATGTAGGGTTATGTTTGTCTTCTTTAGCAGAGAACGATTTTAAAAATCATACCCAGAAATATTAGTTGTAGTATAAATGTATGTAGCCTACTAATTTTCTTTAACTGTAAGATAATTTATTCGTTAATAACACCGTCAACCCTAATTCACTACCAGTATAACTTAATATGTTCTTGCCATAATTATGAACATTAAGTACAGAAAACAAACTACGAATAAAACAAACAGCAGATGATATTGTATTCATTGCTAAAATGTACTGTACATGTACTTAACCTATGCCAACTAAACTCCGAAATAAAGAAAAAATTAATATAGACCAAGGGTGCCCGAACATTTCATATGAAGGTTCAATAACTATTTCAATTGTTTATGGCGTGTCATATACTAGCAGTAATTTACGTTTAAAAACTAGACTAATCTCAAAGAAAACATATATAATATTTTTAATCATTTCTGTAATCACTGTATTTGTTAAATTAAATGCATAACTATAAAAATACTGTAATAAATAGAACAGACGTAGTACGACAAAAGACTACTTTAGCAAATATTAGCCTACCCAATAAGAGTCATTTAGTAAATGCTTTTAATTAGACATAGTGTACTATGTAGTCAGCTTGTGCAAAAATAGTTAGGAAAATGCATGCGTAATTACCTGGCAATGAGAAGTGTATATTGAAGACTAAAAACCACTGATAACTGGATTCTCTCTTGTGGAGACGATATCGCTTGAAATAACACACATCACTATTTTAATGCTTTCACAGAATAATTACAGAACTGTATTCATTGCACTTTCACTGTTCATCCATTATCAAATTTGCACATACTCGATAAAAATTGAATTAGTGACAATATTACACGGAATTGTACAGCTTCTGTAGACTACAAATGCCTGACTGCCTCTGCATGGAATTATGGGAACATAATGACCGCTGCCCTTCTTGCCTTGGCGTATTTCTTTGAAGTGCAACCCCCAAGTAAGCTCACCACATTCCTACATTAGAAATGAGATCCAATTTAGTGTAGCTGTTCATTGCAAAATTTTAAAACCACAGCAGTAGTAATTTAAGATACGTAGGTCTTATTATAACTTATTTGTAAGGTCCGTCAAAAAAATAAGCGGCCTATTCATATTAAGTTCTTTTAGTACGACTCCATTTTATACATTGTGTGAGATATTATGAAGTCTCATGAATTTTAGGGTTAGTCAAACCATTTTCATTATGGCGGGAGTGCGATTTCAGACGACAAATCTTCCTAGTTGAGATGACGTCACTTAAAACCCTTGTCTCTCATTGGTGAACGTCACCTGTACGGCACTAATGCCTCGGCTACCTTCGGGATTTGGTTTTGAGATACGCAAAACGAGTGGATGATCTCGATTGGTGTTACAGAATACCAAACAAGCCAACATTTCGATCGACTCGGAATGGGGAGATCCCGATCGGGAACATCTCGATCCGAGCGGCTGGCAACGAAAAGTTACAGAATAGGGCTGCTGATTTGGTTTCCGCTCCCAACTCGACTAATCAGGTGTTTTCGTATTTTGTATTTTTTCTTCTAGTAGTAGATCTGCTGCGATTTCTCCAGCAATGACCGCTAGCGCGTCATTTCATGTAGTCTAATATGCTCTGGTGACTGTAAGTAGAGCCCATCCGTGGGCTGTATATATAATTAGTTAATGCTATGAATACCGCCGAGTTTAGCTTTTTATAGTTTGTATATTTGTAGCCCCATGTTTGGCCTTATAGCTTACCTAAAGCATGAAAAACTGCGCTTTGGAAACGTATTCCCAGCGCAAAATATTATAGGATGTCTTCATGGGAGTGGAGGTAGGCTAGTCTTCAAATTTTTATAGCATGGACCGTTTGATCTGAATCATTCAAAGAGTCTGAACATTACATGGCATGCAACCATTAAAGCGGCCGCCATCTAGAAACGCAATAAAAAATAAAAATTATTATCTTACGTCTTTTTTTAATGACTTCATTCGTGGCAAATTGGAAAAAATCTAGATCGCAACCGCGTAAAAAACTGATTTACAAAGAGGCGAAATGTCACATAGTCGAGTTAAAACAGGCCCTCGCTTAACTCGGTCAGTTATAGCCTATAGGTTTTTGTTGCAGGTCGATTCTTTAAAATAATTCATTAGCCTAATTTTTATTCCAGTCCGTTTCTGTGGCGATCACAAGTAGCGAGAAGGCTTTTACATGGAGTTTAAATGGGGTAGCCACATAGGCTACTTGAGGGCTGCAGACTCGAACGTCAGCCACGAGCTGAGGGAAAAACTAGTTCTCGCTGCTAGTGGTCACCGCAAAACGTCGGGTCTAGGCACACACTTGGCGTTTAGTGGTCGCACTAAACGCTGGCATAGAGCTCCCTTCTTGAAGAACTTGGGACCCTAATATATTGCGTGCCCTAATGACTAGGGCAAGGCATAAAAATTTGAAAATATGAAAAATAAAAATAAAAAATACATTCATGACCTAAACTAATTAAAAAGTAATGTTTCTCATTTCTGGAAGTAATGCGTTGAGAGCAATTTAATAAACGAGAGGGCATTATATTTATTTTACAATAAAATTACTCTTTTTTTTGTTTGTAATAAAGTAAGTATTTGATACTGGGATACATGGATCTGTGAAATTTAAAATGAACACAGACAATCTGAATTGATGGAGATTCTCAAGTGAAAATGATTTTCTTTTGCCTGAAAGTAATGATTTGTTCTGTATATGGAAATATTTCTCTACAACTTCACTGATACAATTGATTGTATATTGAAATCATTGAAAACTATAACAAATGAAAAGATAGCCAAAAATAGCTCATTTATATTGAAAACGAAAAATGCAAAATAATGTCACAAAAATTGCTCTTAATTAATCATTTAATTCATTATACACATTTATGTATATTCAAGCTATCGTTCAATAGCGGTATAAAAAAGATGCAAACTTATCAAATGCCTTGAACTAAGTTACTAATAATTATACATTTGAGGATAAGCAACTGATGAAGTTCATTCAAAGCTGTATTGTCTTCAAGAGTCTTTGAGGCAAACTTTTCTACTGGTTCGTCTGAAATAATTCAAAAAGCAGAAACAGTGCGAAAGGCAAACTAAGTAGGCCTAACAAGAAAATAAAAATAAAAGAAGCAATAATAAAAGGAAAGTACAAAGGAAGTAAAGAACTAAGTAACATGTCCTATGTTACCTCGTTTGGTATCCTACTTTAAAGATTTTTGAAGTAAAACTTATTTAGTGGCGGTAAAGGGTAAATCTTGAAAATCAGTCACACGAAATCAGTCACACTCTTACTTGTTTCGGTGCGGACTGCACAGAAAACAATCAACTCAATGATTAGGAGTAATCAAAGGAAATTTTTCAGACCTTAGTTAATCAATGCCAATAGACAATTCCTAAGCAATCTAAAGGTATATTATCTATTTTATGGAGCCCGGAGGTTCATTACCGCGCAAAACTAAAATTAAAAAATACAAATTTCCAAAATTTAAAAAATACCATATTAAAAATTATAACATCCAAAAATCCAAAATTTAATAAATAACTTAATAAAATCAAAAATTTAAAAATAAAAAATAAAAATAAAAAAAAATAAACAATTCAAAGATCGAAAATTTAAAAACTGCAAAATTCAAAATTCAAAGATCCAAAATTAAAAAGTCCAAAATCCAAAATTAAAATAGTTCAAAAACCCAATATTATAAAGTCCAATAATGCAAAATTGAAAAAATCCAATAATCAAAAATTCAAAAAATAAAAAAAAGTTTTACTTTTGTCGCATGGCGTTCCACGCACTTTTTTATATTCAATATATGTCTATTATCTTTATAGTTTGTTATGCTGCTATGAACATTCTTAACGATGATGTTCTCTATTTCGTTTTGTTATGGACTTATTTATTTATTTATTTACTTATCCAATGTTTTGTATCCTCCAGAGATTAGCAGCTTTAGAAATTGCAAAATACATTAATATATTCATTATTTCTCTATACAATTCATACAATACATTACATATACTTACTAACATAGAGTAAAAATTAGTTCAATCTATAGTATTTACAATAAATTCATGAACTGAATAAAACATAATGTAAATAAAAATTCACAAAGTCTTGCTTAACACATTTCAAAATTATTTCAAAATGACATAAATATTTAAATAATACTTATGTTCGTCCTGAACACCGAAAGTGCAGGAGCTCGTGCTTGGAGACACTACCATTGTTACAATTATTCAGGCCTAGGCCTATGTCTTACAGTAGAAGCGTGATGTTCAACTTATCTTAAAACTAAGAAGTAGACAAAATATAATAAAAAAGTAATAGAGGAGAATGGTAAAGGCTGAGTGAGAGCAACGGCATGATTCAAGTGATAATAAGTAATAATAATTATAATAATAAAAAATAATTAATATGATGGTAGTACCAGAAAGAGAATATTTATAATACGAGAAAATTAAAGGTTGTATTTTTTTAAATTCCACATTTAAAGACTCCATAACTACATTAGATTAAACCTGGATGTAATGTTATTTTAGAATTATACAGACGAGGGCCATTTTCTTTCATATTTTATTACATATATGAAATGTGTTTATCCCATTTCAAATATTGATCAGTAATAATCTCCAAAAACTTCAATTCTGCAGATAATTTAAGAGAAGAGCTTCCACAAACCGTAAGGTCTTTACAATAGGAGTTATGAATTATTAATTTTAAATGTTCGAGTGGATTAATTTAATTGTTTTAATCCAGAAACTGTTAAAATAGTGTTAGGAACATTAATGCTTCCAAATCGGAGTCCATTCTGCTACTGATGAGAGAAGAAGAAATATAACTGGGTAAAACTAGTGACCATTCGTGGTCGTGTAAGCTTCTAGTGGCGACCATCGGTGGGGGCGTTTGTGGCTGACACGACCACAGGTGGTCGCCACCGGTGGCGATCACTAAATGTCAAGTGTGCGCCTGGCCTGGCCTTAGTCCTCAACTCGCAGTATGGTCTTGGCCACGGCATACAAATACAGAGATGCCGCGTTCCATAACAAATTCAATTTATTTGTATTAATTTACTGACAGCATTTTAATGGTCTCTGTTTTTCTTACTGGTAATAATTTTTTATGGTATTTTTTTTTATATTTTTTTATTTAAAGTCAAAGTTACAGTTCCCTGAGCTCCCCCTCTAATATTGGAGAGTTACTTTATTGGCAACTGGACAGAATAATCCATCGACAGAATTAAAGTCAAGCAGACATGTTAACAAAATTTAAAAACAGACTGTACACTTCCTAGTTGCGTAAAGAGGATTACGATGTTATTTTCTAGTCGCCAACGGCAATCTTTCCTGATACGAGCGATAGTAACACCATTACATTCAAGCAATAATACCAGGCTCTTTAAGTAATAATAAAGAAGGTAAGTTATTAAATATTATGTGAAATCAGACCGTTACTGCTACAAGAATGAATGAAAGGTGACATTGAAGTTTATTATAAAAATATGGCCAAGTTCCAAGGGACGTAAAAATGGAGCTTGAGGACAAGTAAGGCACAGAAAAGTGGGTCACAGAATGTCATGCAGCGCCAAGTTGTGTTCACTACAAGTATGACACATATTTAAGGCTAAATGGGCGTAGTGAATGAATATTAAAAGCGTTCAAACTGTACATGATAACTTCTTGTTCGAGTGTGGCCTTAAACAATATTCATTCAATACCGTTCTTGCGGGATTTGATATAACCTTAAAGTCATCTTAACTATTGTTATCTATTATATTATCGTACATCGAACAAACAGGCATTCATTCTACAAAACCACGCCTTTGTTTTGTATGTCAAACACAAATCTTATTTAACTGGACTAATGCCATATGTACTCCTGACTAATTTGCCACTCTCACCTGCTGTAACAATTTCCATAAAACTCAAGGGTAAAGGGACAAAGATCGTCACACAAATTACCCACACTTCTGTAAACCGTAACTGCTGATGGCCGTTACTACACATGAATGTGTTAGTGCTGAAATTATGAAATGTCTCTAAGTCGTTTGTCTAGCTTTCTGGTGTCTAAGTGTTTCAACTCCAGCAAGTTTACATTTCCTCTAAAGCCCCCTGCACACAGGGACAGTAGCGGCCGCCAGTTACTGGCAGCCAGTGGATGTTCTAGTGGCAGCCAGTAGGCAGTACGGTAATTATTTAATTATGTATGATTATGATTAATATAAACAGTATTTATATTATATTATAGAATATAGAATATTATAGAACTTGTATTAATATTGTCAAAGTAGGTAAACTTTTATAAAAATTGTAGACTTGTAAATAGATTGTGTAATAGGGGTAGAAAACAGAATCGGTTGTAAAATCTTTCGAATAATTTTGCAGAAATCACAACACATGGGTAGAAAACAACTAAGATGTGGATTCTTCTGTTATTCAAGCTGCCTAAAAAGTTATTTTGGCTTTTAGAGGATTTGTCTGTAAAATCGCGTAAAGTTTGTCAAAAAATGTAGTTTTGGGTAGAGATTAAAACAGGTAAAAAAAAGCTAGGAGTGATTTGATCTAATATTTTGTTGCCTAGAAAATATTCCTCATTCTAGAGTGTACGTTAATATACTTTGAGGAAAATTTGTTAAAGAATGTATACTTTTATAGGAATTACGCCATATAATAAGGGTAGAAAACAGCTATGGGATATTTTATACATTAATATTAATGTGGTACTAATATTAATATTACATTGTGTAGAATATTGTAGTCAAATAATTTGTATTAATATTGTATTAAAAGTAATATACGTATATTAATATTAATTTTTTTCCTGATTATATGGGGAAGGTTTTGACATAAATGAACAAAACATAAAATAAATATTCCAACAAATATATAAATAAAAATGGTGCAGATTTACGAAGTCAGGAAAAAGTTTGATTCGTACATTTTCCCCAGCGGTCAATCTTTCACTGTGTGTAGGCTACAAGTAGTAAGTTAATAAAGTTTTATTATTGAGTCCACGAATAAAATATTTAAAGATTTTTACATTATTGCCGGCATATAATGGAAAAGAGGCTTGCTAATACCTCCGTAACGTTTTGATAGTGTCTGGCATAACTACTTCTCATAATCCATTCAAGGTATAAAGGATTTATAATAAAATTCAAATATCTCACTAAAAGTAACAGACTTTAATCTTTTCTGGACATGGCTGTAAAAAACGGATTGAATTATTTAAATAAAAGTTTGTATTTCTCTTAATATACATGAAAATTACATTCTTCTTCTTCTTCTATCGTCAAGGATTAGGCTAAAGCCTGTTCCGGCCTCACATCTTTCCATCTCTTTCTGGGTCTTCCTGTAGATCGGTATCCTCTTGGTCTATAATTCAGTATTTGTTTGGGAATTCTGTCAGGTTGCATTCGTTGTATATGGTGTATCCAGTTTTCTCTACATTCTAATATTCTTTCTACTACTGAATCTACTCCCAGTTCTTTCCTTATATCTGTATTTCTTAAATGGTCCTCTCTTATACATCCCTTAACCGATCTCAAAAAACGCATCTCAGCAGCTTGTATTTTGCTGAAATCTTGCCTTTTGCAAAGTCCATGCCTCGCTGCCATATAATAATACAGGAAGCGCCATGATGGAATAAAACTTTAGTTGCGTTCCTATTGTCGTTTTTCCTTTTAATGTTCTTTGGATTGTTCCGCATATTGTCTGGTATTTTATGCACTTATTGTTTATATCTTGATCTATTTCATAAGTAACATCGCAACCTAAATAGTTAAAATGTGACACTTGCTCAATTGTCCTATTATCTATAGATATTTTTGTTCTGATTGGAAATTTCCCGTGGAATGCCATGACCTTAGTTTTCTTTTCCGAAATTTTCATATTGTACAGTTTACTGACTTTATTTAATTCATGTATTGCTTTCTGCAGTCTATCTTCTATATTAAAAATTAAAACAGCGTCATCCGCATACAGATATATATGTACTGAGCGTTGTCCAATGTTAATACCTCTATGTACTACTTTTAAAATCCATTCCTTAAGAATTTCGTCTAGATATAGGCCTATATTAAATAAATTTGGAGATAGACTGCAGCCTTGTTTCACCCCTTGGTTAATTTTTATTTCATTTGATAATTTTCAATCTTCAATCGATAAGATTGAAAATTACCTCTCTACAAAATTTCATCCAAATCTGGAACGGTGAGGTTAAATGGGTGTGCTGATCTGACACGGAATGACTCAAACCTGCTTGAGTTTGAGTTTAGTGACCGCCAGTAGTCTGCTGCACGTTGTGGGATAATTACTGGCTGCCAGTACTGGCCAGTGCTACTGGCTGCCAGTACTGTCCCTGTGTGCAGGGGGCTAAACCTGCCTTAAGTTTAGTGGCCGCCAGTAGCTACTGGACGTTGAAGGGAAGTACCCCTGCACACTGGGACAGTAGAGGGATAATTACTGGCGGCCAGTACTGGCTAGTGCTACTGGCTGCCAGTACTGGCTAGTGCTACTGGCTGCCAGTACTGTCCCTGTGTGCAGGGGGCTTAAGCTAATCAACTCGAAAACCAAACACCCTCATTAAAACTTAATGTTCATCTTTCCCCTTGAAGTGAAGGTCATCTCAAAAGTAATGTTTTCTAAGAAATCTAGATATCTATAATAAAAAAAGAAAGAAAAAAAAAAGAAGAAAAAAATAAAAAGAGAGAATTTTAAGTAGGCCTGATTCAATGTGATTTTAAAATAGATTTTATCTTTCTCTATCCTTTTTGAAAATGTATAGAAGTGAAAAAAATTACGTTATCACCTTCATGTACCAAAAATATCTAAAACAATTTGAACTTCAAACTCCTGGGATTTTAAGTGCCTCCACGTCATATACAGGGTACACTTTAATTATTTTACTTAGTAAAAAAAATACTAGTAAATTACTAATTTCTAATCACTAATAAAACTTGGATCGCATGAAGTCACTATGGTATTAAACACACCACGGCATTTTAATAATGAATAATTTAGTAGGCCAACATTATTTTAATGAAATAAATGTTCTGATTTTGCTTAAAATACGGAGGATGCTCATAGTCTAAATCAACATTGAATAGGCTTATTTTGTTCATTTAATACCAGTGAAAATTTATACAAGATGTTATCTAATATCAAAATTACTTAAAACTGGTCACGTGATTCCAGTTCTAATAATCCCATGCTTTTCTTTTTCTTTTAAACTTGCATCTCTAAATTTTCAATGGATACAAATGAGCATCTGACAAAAATTAAGTTTGTCTTTCAACTACTACTTGGCAATTTCTCCTTTGTGAACATTTATACCTCATAAATGAAAATCAAGTTGGCAAAAAACGAAGATGGAAATAATTCACTATTTTACAAGGAAATAAAATTTGTGTTACACGTTTAGGAATGTACTGTAAAGAAATTCTTAGTTACATTAAACAAAATTTAGATACGTCATTTTGGAAACATTCCTTTCAGTTTTGTAGGTGATTGATAGGTCTAATCCTGGAATATGGCTGTGAACCAGTTTTCTTATTTCATTCTGTTTGTTGTACTCTGACCTAGGTAAAGAATGGCTGTCCGCTGAGTGTAAACCAATGCAGCAGGTGTAGGAAGCTTATTATTATTATAACGTCTGTGCTTCTATCCACTATCCTAATAAATTCCAATATAAATTCCAATATATTAATAATTTCATTAATATCTTTATTTGTATATGTGTTTGTATGCATGTGTCTGAGTGAGAGTATGTAAGGAATCACGACAGACTACACCCAGCAATATATCTATCATACATGTAATAAACATGCCAC
This sequence comes from Ectobius pallidus, assembly GCA_964059195.1. Classification (NCBI taxonomy): domain Eukaryota; kingdom Metazoa; phylum Arthropoda; class Insecta; order Blattodea; family Ectobiidae; genus Ectobius; species Ectobius pallidus. The sequence goes on from CAXKWD010000008.1 coordinate 22,054,771, forward strand.
TTATGCCAAGTAAAGTTTCTTGGAAATGGTCTATTGAGTAAGTCGAGACAGTTCAATAAAGTACAATAAATAAGCTTAATTCTATGTAATCGATATGTTATGTCACACCTCCATGAGTCATCTCTGACAGCATTTCTGAGAATCAAAAGTGATAAAAGATGTTTGAGTCATTAAGTGCTGAGCAATCCATTAATGCATCCTCGTCATTTTTCATAATTAATTAAGTTGATTAATTAATTTTTTCTTTGATTATTGATTATTGTGTTTTCAAGGGTTTTGTTTTGTTTACTTCTGTTTGCTTGTGCTTTCCAGTTTGGTTAGGTTTGGTTGTAATACTGCATGGGTTTCGCTTTTCTCTTTTCTAATATTGTTCCTTGCATTATATGAACTCACTCTCATAATCTCATAGTTTTTTTCTTTCAACACGACCGTTGATTGTAGTAACTTTCGAGGAACTTCTCTCTTATGAACAACATACAATTTTTTTTTCTAATATACTTCTGTCAAGATTAACCCCATATGCGGACAAAATCAGTGGAGATTACCAATCTGATTTAGGCGAAACGGATCAATCATTGATAACATATTTTGTATTTGCCAAATCTTAGAGAAAAAGTGGGAATAGGCCTATAATAAGTCTGTTCACCAGCTAAGCATAGATTTTTAAAACATATGATTCAGTTAGGCAAGACATTATCCATTCACCAACGGAGGATCAAGACAACGTTGACAAGGACTCATTTTATGAGGACATTGAGCAAACATTTGATCAGTTTCCGGCCTATCACATGCAAATTATACTGGGAGATTTCAATGCGAAAGTAGGATGGGAAGATATTTTCAACGAAAGTCTCCACTTGCATAGCAACGAGCATGGAGTTAGATTAGAACCTTACAAGCATATTTTTTATCGCGTCATTACAACGCAATATTAGATTGTTTTATTTAGAAGTATACTCATGAAAACAATTGATTTTGTCCATGACAAAAATGTGGTCTCTCATGAATAGGGTCTACGTGCATGAAAATTGCATAAGGGAATGAAAAATATTATTGAACAAGATTTTAAGCATCGACCTAAATTGACACTACCTCGGATAATGAGGAATAGCGAAATAAGCAATAATAACAATCCCAGGATAGTTGCCGCGGAAGTGTTTTAGACAGTGGGGTGGGTAGGTAATGTCTGCTCTAGAACCGACCCTAAAGTAAACAAATACGACTGCCTCACTCTTAAGTAGATAGAAGGAACTTTAGAGCCAGTTCTAGAGCAGAGAATAATTCCTATCTGGCCCACTGTCTGAAACATTTCCGAGCGTTCTTTACATGTGTAGGCCTACTGGAATTTTGATACCCACCATAATAAATATGAGCGATCCGTGGAGAATATGGGGAAAACTGACAAAGCTAGATGAAGAGGTAAAAACCCGCTTCGAATAACAATATAATAAATAAATTCAGCAATATTTATTAACAATGGCAAGATAACCTAGGTAGTGGGGCAGATCTAGCAATGCAATTCCATAATGCACATGTTATTTTAAAGTTCTCTTCATTCAAATGTATATTAATATGAATTCATACGGGTGAAGCGCAACAGAGTGAATTAAAACACATTGGGATAACCCTGAGAATAACATTGCTAAAGCAAGACGCTTTACAAAATTATATCATCACGAATATGAAGCAGATTATTGAGTCCCTCATACGCGCCTATACAAAGCACTTTGTGCCTGTAACATATGTCGCGTAATATTAAGCGGAAGTAATTAAAGAAATACCGGCCCAGAAAAGAAATCTCTCTCTTTACCTTAGTTTAGGGACTTCTTTTAAGCGACCCACACCGCACGGTCCTTACAGGGCCGCGACCTGTCGGGAGAGGAATTATCTAGGGATCACATACATACTTTTTTGACCAGACAAGAACATGGAGGGCCTCCCCGGATGAGTGATCATCTCAATGCCGGGGCCACTTCCGAGACAACACGAACACACACACTCACTCCGAACAAGGCGAGGATGAGATGAAGATGATAATGACGGCCAGATGATATCCGGGGACCACAATGGCCTAAAGTTACCAGACATTTGTCTCACAGGCGAGGAAAAACCCCAGAAGATCAAAACGAAAAAGATAAAAACAAAACGGGCGTAACTTACTTGAGAATAGGATCAGAAGACCATGTCGCAGAATGCGGAGACAGCCCGCAGGAAATATTAAAAAGTAATAGCGATGAACTTACGTGCCTTGTTAGGCTTTAGACAGAAGACGTCTGTATGGTTGGAGATCCAAATTATCACTCGCTGGCTGAAAGAACTTACGCAACCAGGAAAGCTCGGTACAAAGCGCCACCAGAGGGCGTAAAGCATGAAACAAAACAAAACAAAACAAAAATGACTAAAAATAGAACGCTAACAGAACCTGACAGATAACAATTTAAGCCTAAAAGAAAACAGCCAAGTACCGTTCAGAAATTAACATACGGTACACATGATAAATCGGGGTACGTCATAACGCAGATAGTTGAGGCATTGAATTACAAACCGGAAGGTCGCGGGTTAGTCCCCAATGAAGTAGTTCGGATTTTTCAAATGACCTAATCCTTGACCAGCCTCAGCCTCTATCAGAAATGAGTACCAGAAGAAATCCTAGGGATAAAGGCGTTCGGTGAATAAGGCTGGCAACCTTACCACCTTCATGTTGCGGAATGTCAATAAATCTGGGAACTTCCATTTCCTGGAATCATTCTTAACGGCCTGTATAGGGACCGTTATTTTCATACGACAAATCGGCTTATCACGACACAAGGAATATGTAAAATGATATATCAGTTATTGAACTTTATTGCTAAAAGAGGAAGTTGGAGTTAGGCAGAAGTTTCTGAATGTCTGTTATTGTTATTTAACGACGGTTGTGCAATGCCTGTAAAAGTGGCCGGTGTACTGAAATTTTGGCTTGCAGTTCTTTTACATGTCTGAAAATTACAGACACGATGCTATATCATTTAAGGACATACAGATGCCATCAAGCTGGGCCTAAAACCGCGAATCTTAAAAAAAAAACCCAATGTATAACGAACTGTTCCATCTAGGTCGAAGAGGGTTGAAATTAAAACAGTCCTTCCTTGGTAAGAGCCTGCGACCGGTCAATGATAGCACTCATGCATTCCTGGTAACGTATAGTATAGATACGAGTTATGTAAATCTTTGCAAAGAAGAGAGTACGGTAGTTAAACCAGTGGGGTACGTGCACCAAGGGTTGTGAACCATTGATCAAAACAAAGCGCTGTGGTATTTTGAAGCATGTTTTACTGGATGCATTGTTAATTAATGTTATGCATATGAGAATTGATTTAATACATGCACAGGAAAACGATTGCATACAAATATGTGTGATAACACGTTCATGCCCAATTACATTAAGTGCATCAATCACAATTATGGAAGATAATCGGCAGTTTTCAATATTGTGTTATAGCAGGATTTCTCTATTAAACTCCGATATTAAAAAAGTAGCAATTTCGCTACTCTCCAGCCACTACATATTTAACCTGACTGTGTTCATGGCAAACCACAATTACTATTGCATTGGATCTCTGCACGAACACGGGTTTAAATGTCAGTCACCAAGCAGAAAAATATAACAAAACATACAAGCTCGCATTCTCTGGGGGAAAATCTGGAGACGGATAGTGACTAAACACACATCAGTTGTGAATAAAGTCACGTAAACATAATTGTTTTCTTTTTCTTGACCTAATGTTGGTATCCTCAAGGTCTCATGAATATTTGGTAGAACTTGCTTCATTCATACTGACTAATTGGATTTTATATAGACTAGCCTCATTCCCCGCCTGCGTGGTCTCGTGGTTAGCGTTGCTGGCAGGCCCAGGCTCGATCCCCGATACCTCCTCGGATTTTTCTGAGGTTGGGAGGTCCGATAAGGGTTGCACTCAGCCTCGTGATTCAAACTGAGGAGTTACTTGATAGAGTAACCCCGGTAGAGTAGCCCCGATCATGGAAACCACCACTAACGGCCGTGGGCGTCAGCATGCTGACCACATGCCTCCCAATCCTTTTATCTGCCTATGGTAGGTAATGCAGCGGTCTGGTGGTAGGCCTAGTCTCTTCAGGGATGTAGCGTGACGGAGTTTAGCTTAGTTTTAGTCCCAGTCCATTGAAAATGGAAACAGGTTTCCTTTCAATTTGGTTGTTTATCACCCTTAATTACTAAACTACTTACTTACTCAATAGCAATTCCTAACCAAGTTAAAGGAATATTAACTATTTTATGGGACCCGAAGGTTCATTGCCGCGCTTACCTGAGTCCGCCATTCAACCCTATTCTGTGCTAACTCCATCCAATCATCCCTCACAAATCCTACTTCCCTTAAATCCGTTCTAAGATTGTCCTCCCACCTACGTCTAGGCCTTCTACGTGGTCTTTTCTCTTCGGCTCTCCCAGTCAATACTTTTGAGATAAGTCTTTCCTCCCCATGCGTGCAACCTGTCCGGCCCATTTCATCCTTCGCGATTTAATTACCCTTATTAAGTTATATCCGGTGAAGCGTAAAGGTCCTGAAACTTGTCGTTTGCAATTTTCTCCAGTCCCCTTTTTCATCCCTCTTGGGCCCAAATATTTTTCTAAGCATCCTGTTTTCAAACACTCTCAAACTATGTTCTTCCTGATCAGTTAGCGCCCATGTCTCACATCCATATAATAGGCTACTACCGGCAGGATAAAATACTTATAAATCTTAATTTTTAGATTTCTGGACAGAAGACGAGACGATAAAGAGTTTCTGAACTGCATAAAAACCATCCTTAATTACAGAAAAAATCCAATTACATCCCTAACACTCAAAAGCCTATACTGTTTCAACACTCGGATATACAATCGATCAAAGAATAAGAATTGAATCACGTGAGAAACACCACAAAGAAGTTCACATGTTTGCTATATGTTCTACTACAGGGTATGCGAGCTGGCACTCATTGAGTACCTAAAGCATTCCCCTAGCAATACCCCTTCGACGACCCTCTATGACACAGAGCACCTCTTGCGTAACATATGGAGCGTGGATGCAGTCAGTGGTGTACGTTACCTTTGCTACCTACTAAGAAGTATGGCGCACCAAAAGAAAAACTATTTTTTCCATAAGGACTGCGGATTAGTAGATACAACAAAAATGAAATTACACAAAATGAAATCTCGTTTTGTTAGGTTTGTTGTATACCAATTTGCTTTATTGTAGGCTACATTTCAGACGGCACTTCAATTCGAAGCAAGCCAAGAAGTATGAGAAAAGTATCGTTTCAGGCATTGTTTACTTATAAACTGTAATAAATTACTAAATTACTTACTTATCATTTAATGTTTAGCTGCGACAAATGAATGCTTACTAATAAATGCAACGCTCGGCTTAATGTAAGTGATTTTGTATTAACAATAGCATTTCTTATCTGGGAAGTGGATGTTAACTATTGTAGAAGACGACAGTAAACAGTTGTTAGGAAGTTTAAAAAGGCAAAACAGACATTCAAACAAGATAGCAAAGAAATCACAGAAAAACAATTGGTTCGAGTCAGCTACCGCATTTTTAAATATATTATATTGCGGAAAACATGAAACCATTCACAATGGGAGAGAATGAAGGGTTAACTCTCTGATATATTATGTACGCATATGGAAGAAAATACTTCTATTTAATGTATGATATAACTGTAGAGGCATTTTACCATCCCTGAGGTGTCATTTGGGTTGATTATTCCAACAAAGTGGATGGTGGTTAGGTAACACCCGGTATGCAAAAGTTATAACTACGAATGTTTTCCATATACCGGTATGTGAGTAAAGTAAATTGTTCCCTATGCAGGCCATGGAGGCCCAGAGGGTTCCAAAAGGTTGAGGCTCCCAGACTTTAGACAACCGGCACACACTAAAGTGGTAGGTCGTCAGCCTTATGCACCGGCCGCCCTTATCCCCAGGATTGCTCCTCGTACTAATTTCTGTTGAAGACTGAGTCGACTGGCCATAGGGCCACCAGAAGGATTAGGTCAGTTGAAAAATTCCAACGACCTCAGTGGGGATCGAACGCGCGATCTTTTGGTTTGTAACGCAGCGCCTCAACCACTACGCTACAGCGCACCCTGTACGTTAGTAGTTCTACAGTATTATAATAGAAGATGAACCATTTTCTGAAATTCGATCACTTCCTCCAACCTTTCACAGAGCGGCTTTAGCAATCAGCATGCTGACCATGTGACCACATAAAGTACACTTCAACGAGTGCACCAATCATACCATTGGACATTATGACCACCAATAAATAAAACACGATATGATTACAAGTGATAACCTATTCAAAAGACGTAGGCCTACGAGTTACTAGTATTCTAAGTCAGGGCTTCCAGAAAGTAAAAATTTATTGGCACATTTCTAATGAGGGGGAAACTCGAAATACAGCAAACTGTAATATTGAGGTTGGAATGTAGAAATACTATACACAATGCCAATAATAATAATAATAATAATAATAATAATAATAATAATAATAATAATAATAATAATAATAATAATAATAATAATAATGACAAAAATAATCATAATAATAACGTCAACAATAAATTACAACCTTCTTTGAGTGTAGAGCAATACTAGTGAATGAAAACGAAGGTCACTTTCTCAAGGACATTGACTTCAAGAAAACGACCACATAAAGTACACTTCAACGGGTGCACCAATAATGCTATTGGACTTGAGCGGTTTTGGAGCTACAGCCCTAATTTTTCTTTGTGTGGACCCCCTGAGACACATAGCTGGCTGCAGGCTAAAACTAGTGCCAGTTAACAAATTACAAACCACAGGGGGCTCCGGGTTAATTTAAAATCCAGGGAAAAGAACAAGACTAATCCAGGGCGCCACAGCAATGCCAACTTAACATATGCACACTGCAATATCAGAATGATTATCACTCCCACATCCATGGAAACAGTTATATTACTGGACTACTTGAAGAATTAGTAATAAGATAATGATTAATATAGTCATATAATTCAACACTTGCTAGTTTCCAACATCAATGTTACAACTTCTAATACACCTTAGAACATAGGGTATGAAAAAATTAATCTATATGCCAAATCACTTGCTCGCAAAGTAAGACTTATAAGCCCAATTCATAAATTTATACTGAAAGGTTAAAGATAAAGATTGAGGTCTGAGGATATGCTGTTAGTATACAAGATAAAAAGAAGTTAAAGCGATTTCCCACAAAATTAATTTAAAAGAACAATATTCTAAGATGGCAGTAAAGAGGAACATTTTTAACAAATGATGAAGTAAGTCACTACATACGAGTGTATGTATGTATGGTTCAGGGGCTGAGCCCTGACGGGCTCGCACACGTAGGCCACATAGGCGGGCCCATTGTGCACCCCTAAGAAACGGAATGATGTGCATGCCCGAAGGCCCCCCTGTCAACAGACTCCACTTCGAGCCCCCACGGAGCTCCCCTACATCCAACAAGGACCAGGTACTACTCCACGTGCACCGTACCTAGGGTCCCTCGTACAAGACTTCCAAGGGCGCGGCATACCCTGGCGTGCGCCACATACCCCGGGTCCCTCTGAGAGCCCCAAAGGCAAGACGACTCGAAAGTGTGAGTCATAATGTTTTTGCCTTTATGTGCCAACAAATAAGTTCTTCAGTAACATCTTAGACTCTGGACTAGGCAGTAGTATATTTTGTTGATAAATATTATAAATATATTTGGACTTTATTAGTAATATTGTTTCCCTTAATAATTCTGTTGTATTACTGTCATATGGTTAAAAATATCATTAATGAATTAAAACAGCTGTAAATAAATGTTGTGTACGGTACATCTAAATTTTAAAATACGAATACAGTACCCGGTCGCGTATTTCCTCCCCGTTAGTCACGTAAGATTTTTTAAAGTTGCAATTTTGTCTTAAAATGATTTATATAAATAAATTCTCCACGTCATTAGAAGAAAAATGATACCAATAAAGGTATAATTTTTTGGGATTGTGAATTCAAAAAAAGTACATAAAGCTACATAAATAAAAGTTACGAGAAAACTGCTTTCAAGTCATACGTTCCTATTAAAGAAAATTATACATTGTTTAATTTCATTTTTCTTGTAATTATGTGTAGAATTGATATATTTGAAGACCCATTAAAACTGGATGTAACTCTTTTTAGGGAAGTAGTATACTATAAACACTATGTCCATAAAAATTTAGGTTGAGTCTTAATTTTATCTTTATCATTTTTAAGTGAAGGTTTTTATTTTAAAACGTTAACATTTACCTATTTTTCTTTTATTTACAATTTAGTATTCCTATATACACTAGCCGGAAAATAATGTACATTTTATGCTCTTTAACGTGGTTTTTGTTTGAACTAAATATCTTAAATAGCAAAGAAGCTGTAGGCCTAGAGCAAACCTCTGTAACATGCAAAATAGTCTAACGCACCGATACAAAATGGCTGCTCAAAAAGAAACTGAACATCTAAGAAATTATTAAATACCTGTTTTCAACTCTCTGAATATAGTACAAACATGGGTAAAAAATAATAATAAATTTCGTCAGAGACCTTTTCAATTTAAATTGGTTGATTTGATATGGGTTACCCGGTACCACAACATGGATAGCGTCGACGTAATTGCTTACATTAAAACGCCACAAAAGCACACGAATCGAAATTGTGTTTTTAGTCAATGGGCATTTATATTATCGAGTTACCAATGCTACCAATAGTGCGTACCACAAGACAGAGATCGTCGTCCTAGATTGCTAACATCAGAACGCAGTGTTCAGTTTCTGAACAAGTTATGTTGTAAAAATGTTTTCATTCCGTTCACTGGCAGTATGTGACGTATTAATCACTGCACATTTGATGCCTTTTGTGTCCAGTAACGAGCTGACGTTACATCAGATAAAATTGCATCCTTGCGACCCTAGGAAACATTTTATAAGACAAACTATCGTGATTGGTCTATATTCGAGGAATTGGTAAACGTTATTATTGGTTAATCTCAAACACGCGGCGTATAAATGGAATAGTCAAATTAAATTGAGGTGAAATCGATGTTTTTTATATAAGCCCTAAACAATATTTACATATCTTACAGAAAGTACATGAGTAGGCCCTAGTTTAAGCAAATTTCATGTACAATAAGAGATTTGTGATTTCTTGCAAGTTACCTTTATGTATATTTATTATGGTCCACTTCCTCTTAAAACATAAAATTCTGCAAGAAAATATCTCCATTATTATTGCATTCAATTAGTTTCTCTTGAGATATCAGTCTGTATTTTTTGTTAATGTAAACATTGTAATCTGGTGTAGGCCTATATAAGTTTGCAATAAATACATATAGGCCTACTGGCATAACTGGATTCAAGAACCAATAAGCTGCTAGAAATCGTCTACTTCTGAAGGAAATACAAAGTCCTTAGAGTTATACTACCAGGAATTGAATTAAACTTTCATAACGTCTCGTTAAATTGACTACAAAGTGCTTGGCATTCGGCCCACTCTGTGTTGATTGTGAGAGAGAAATAATTGTCGTCTGGTATAATTTAGAGTCAGGTTTAAGTAAAATAATAAGCTAGGGTAGACAAAATGTATTATTGCTTTATGCGTTGTAATGTTGTTTTAAATTTAAATCATTACAAAGTGAGGCTGCTAAGTTCAGTAGGCCAGACGACTGAGACATATTTATGAGACTCACACCCACAGAGATTTCACCGCTTACATCTCTGTTCTTATGTGCACTATTCATTCATCAAACGCTGTGCCCCTCCGTCGCTCTGGTCAGGAAATACTGACTGGACATGAAGCAGCTTCAGGGGTGCTCGCAGGTTTTCATTTCGGTAGAGGCAAAACACTTCCTCAAGAGCTGTGCTTATGTTAAAGAAGAATAATCAATATCGCTCTATGTTCACCCTCTACCCCTTCCTATTTTCTTTTCTCATTTACATAAGTTAATGTTCTTTATTTTACAAGTTTCCAAAATTACTGTAACTTATTTTAGTAACCAATGAACAAGCAATATTCAACCAATTAAATTTCCCATAAACCATAATAAATATTGAAAATTTATTTCTTGTGAACCTGTTGTAACTTTTAAGGCATGAAAGAGTATGGAATTGTGGAAAATATTCCGTTATGACAGTAATTCTTATCAGTTCTCTAGTCACATTATGCCAGAATTATTACGTAAACATGGAAATTTGAAATTTTTGAAACCACGTCTTGTGGGGTATTGTAGAAAAGCTCTTGATGAGTACTCTACAAATCAATACTTGTTTCTCGATAGCTCTCATATAAGGCGAGATTTGAATGTTTCCTCCTTTTTGCAGTTATTATTGTGGGTTTGTCATGCCAAGACTAAAGAAGAAGAGTGCTGCGCAGCGACAATAAATTAAACCAAAAGCACTTCGAAATCTACCTCAGCGTGTAGGCCTGCCTAAAGGGATGTTTTATTAATTCACACTACGATCAAGTGGCCACTTCCATGAGCCCCTGAGCAGCTTATACTACTAAGCATCATTGGTTCTCTTGATAAACATTTTCCTTTATCGTAAACAATATGACTTTAAGTAAGCAAATTAACCAAAGTAATAATTGACCTCAAGAACCACCAAAAGCTAGATTAACATGCTAATAATCTTTTTTCAGCTAGGGATTTTTACGTGAGCGAGCGAAGGGTTCGGAAGACATATTTTGTTCACGACAGACTTCGCCGAAATCTCTTCATGATAAAGTGTTGCTCCTGCCTGAAAAGTCTTTCCAGAGGGATTTTAAACAGACATCTTCGTCTGTTGGCAGAACTTTTAGACTTTATGGATTAAATTGGTTCATTTTCCTCCCGCAAGACACAGGAATTCAGAAATTAATAGTAACCTATTTTTCTCGTGAAACTTCTTAATACAGTATATTCATTTCGATAGCGGTAAGAACATTCCTTCTAGGACATAATTTCTCAGATAATATATTGAAATCGATAGATTTTGAGGAAGTCATGTTCTGCCAGAAGTACGCTGTGCACTTTATTATTAACAAGAATGGTTTCTTCACTCTCTCAGACCCATAGCGATGACGAGGGATGGACCATTTTTTTTAATTTTTTTATTTGTTTATTTATTTATTTATATTTATACAAAATATTTATACAAAACAAAACAAGACCACCCGAATGAGCAAGCGCTCGTGCTCGGGCACAGTTCAGCCATTTACATTACAAAATACAAATTACAAAATACATAAAGAAAATATAATTAAATCAAAACCTAAAAAATAATAATAATAAAGAAAGAACAGAAAAGTAAAAAGAAAAAAGGAAAAGTAGTAAGAACAAAAATTGAAACCCTGAGTTATTACAAATAAAATCGTTCCTTAATTGTCTACTAAGTACAGAGTGAAGTAACTTTTGAACTATGAAATAAGATTTTTGATAAACTTATTGAATTTTTTGTTGTTCATATGTACTATTTCTGGATGTGACCTAATTGCCCATTGAAGAACCCTAGTAGCCTAATGAATGAAATTAGCCGAAGAAGTATCTCTTTCGTGGGGTGGGATTCTTTGAGGTGTACTAAATTTAAGACATGGGACCTACAGCTTCACTTCCCTTGTCACACTTCATGGAAAACCCTCGGTCTGATTTGAAACATGAATCAGTCTAACGGCAAGCATCTCTCGGTCATGGAAAGAGTTTTAGAATTAAAGCCTTGCACGTTCATGATAAACAATTTCGTTTAATCTAATTTAAAATATTGTCACAAATAATTTAATCCATGTAAATTGGTATTAAAGTCGGTAACTTATCGCGGATTATAAAACAATTCTAACAATGACACCTGTTTCCTTGAGGGCTTGGTTCTAATTGGAGAATGTATCAATCTGTTGGAGGGGAAGAAAGAGATAGGGCTTAATGTGCAAGGTATGTACACTACTTTGAGAGGAGTTTATGTGAATCAATTAAACGCTGTCTGCTAACTCTATATAGTAACAAGCTAGCAATGTAACTAAGATAAGCATGGAAAGAAAGTTGCCAAGAAAATGACTATCGTGTAACGTAAAGTAAAATAAAAATGTAACGACAGACTTAAAGAAAAGAGAAAGGATGGCATTAATGCTTTTTTTTTCTTAAGAAGAGCACTTTTTTCTGGTTGTCCGTTTGTCCGAGGTATACCGCTGCATGAATTATGTATTTGCTATACTGACTACCGCCAACGCCGGTCAAGGAACTTAAGGAAGTAACTTTGCTTTAATGCATCAACGACTTAACATGAGTTTTGGAATTCTATCTATTCCTTAATCTTCAGTACACATTATTATCCTAGGCTGCTCGTATCACTGTAATGGGCTAAACCAAGCTCTGTAATATTATGTTCTTTAACTACGTTATATATTCAGAGCTCGATGAGCAAATAACTTACGCATTCAAAATACTTATTACATTATGGCATAGGGTAAATTCTTTTAATTTCATCTAATCGAAGGCAATTGTCAGTAACCTTATCAGGTCCTTGCCAGAAGTGTACCATTAGGTCTAGAACCAAATTACACATTAGAAGCAACAACCAGGGTAATCTGATGAATACACACAAAAATAAGTAGATAGGCCTATACTTGTTTATAAATTATATGTTTCCTTGACATTCAAATTTTCCTCTTGACATAACTGAAAAATTCAATGTAGCGTCTTTGAAATCTATCATAAAGTAAATCGGCTAACAGAAGGTAGTAATAAAAGTTATATTTACATATTTTTTAAAACAAGCAATAACAAAAGTGCTAAAAAAAGTTAATTAATGAGATATAGTTCATATGCTAAAAATAAATTTAAACTTCTTTTTAAGACTATCAGTGTGTAGCAGAAATACTCAGATTCTTGCATTAATAAATATTAAATTTGCTAATTATATTTAATTATTTTTTCGAAAACTATTCATTAAAGATTACACTAATGGCCTATACCTTCCTTAAAACCAAAAGAGTAAGCATTTTGAGAATTTTCTCTGAACATCTTTGAACTACTCTCCCTCTGAAGGACGAAACGGTGATATAAACTAACGGTACATATCCTCCATGGGGGAATTGGTAGCATGGCTGATTCCCACTACGGGGGCCCGGGTTCGATTTTTAAATGGCGATTCTGGTAAATTTCCTTCCTGGGTTGAGGACTGGGTCTTGTGTTGTCCTTTTATCCTCATCCAGAAATAGGCAACGGGCAATCTCTGCGGTATCATCCTTGCCTGAAGAACCTTGGAAGAGTCGAAGTCACCATCCCATTCCCTCGTTCCAAGTCTGGACCTGCCACCGGGCAGAAAACTCATCTTCATTATATTCTGAAACTCTGACATCTATGAGAATTTTAAGCACAATAAGGACATTCTAATGATATTTCTATATTATTATTTTTGAAGCTTAAACTCGTCCACGGCTTGGCTTTCCTCAAGCAGCAGGCTTGGGTTTCATTCCTGAACGAGACAAGTTTTCTAGATTGGGGTTCTCCGGGGTTTCCCTCATCTGTGAGACGAATGTCAGGAAACTTAATGTTGTGGACTGGTGTGGCTCGTCCTAAGTATTCGTTTTGTTTTGAGGTGGCCCCGGCATTGGGCTGACCCCTCACCAGGGGGCTCCATGTCCTTGTCTTGTCAAAAAAGTATGTATGTGATGCATAGGAATTCATTCCCAGACAGGTCGTGGTCCTGTAAGATCCGGGGGAGTAAAACTCAGAGCTTGTGCTCTGAAACATCATACGATAAGGATACCGGTAAATACGGACAATTCATTAGAGCGAGCAGCCTTTCTGTCAGTACAAGATTAGCCTGGCCTCTCTCCGGCTAAGGAACTGAAGTTTATTAAAAATTTAATTAACGTAATAATGTTTGTGTCCACAACTGAAGCAAAATGCCATTTCCCTCGGAGCTGAAATAGATATTTCCACAAAAAGCAGCCATCTTAAAGGAGAACGCACAGAGACATGAATGAATGCGGCTCAGGGGCTGAACCCTTACGGGCTCGCGCACGTAGGCCGCATGGGTGGGCCCATTGTGCACCCCCCTAGGAAACGGTATGCTATGCATGCCCTAAGGCCCCCCCAGTCAACAGACTCCACCACGAGCCCCAACGGAGCTCCCTACATTCAACAAGGACCAGGTACCATTCCACGTGCACCGCATCTCTGGGTCGCTCCTATACGAGAGCCTCATAGGCGCGGCATACCCTTAAGTGCGCCACCCTGGGTCTCTAATCAAGAGCCCCAAAGGCACGGTACACCACCAGCAACTCTCGGATCACAAGCAACCGGGCAGGACGGGGGAGGCCCGTAGCAGAGTCTGCAGCAGGAGCTGGCCCGAAAACCAGTACAGGGGAACGGGATGAAAATGAGGGGGAAAGGAAGTTGAAGTGGGGAGTGTTGGTGGAATAAATGAAAGGGGAAAATGGGAGGATCCCCGAGAAAAACCCCCAAAGTCATGGCTTCGTCCATCACAAATAACACGCCGCCAGCCTTGGGATTTGAACCCAGGACCACTTGCATGCCAGGCCCACGCGCTAAGAATGAGCCATCGTGACGGCCCATACAAAGACATAGACCTCGTAGCGAGGTAAAGGGAATGTTACAAACCCTAAGTCTCAGACATGTGATTGGACATATTGAGCAATAATATTTACTTTACTTAGGCCTATTGTGAGAGATGGTAACCTACTTCTGTATTTATTAAGTTATCTCAGCCTATTATTTACAGACTGTCAACATCGACAGGTCATTCGGATATCATTTCTTTCACTGCATTTGCTTCTGTAAAGTCAAGAGTAAGCAATCTTTAATCCGGCAGTCTACACCGTCTACACTGCAAAAGGAAAAAAAAAATCCAAAACTCACTCAAATTGGCTGGGTACAGGATCTGTGCCTGAGCTCTTCCAAATGTGAGTTAACGATTCGTCGGAAGTTAATATTAATAACTGAAATATATAATATAATTCCACTCTTCTATCTGTCTTAATACATAATTTTTTTCTACGACAGTGTTTTCCATCCAATTTCCCGTTCGTGTCATCATGGTGGAAACTCGAAATTCCTGCACCCAATGCCAATAACGTAACCTGCCTGCATATTTTTCCTTCTGCAGCAAATAAATGCGTCATTAGGCTATAACAAGGACTCTAACTTTTGACATATTGAGAATTACATACATGCAGGGCTACTTTAGGCTAAATGATTTCCCTTATTCATTTGCATATTATTATCGTGTTAGGATACCAACGACTAAATCAATAAATACGTAAAGAATAAAAGAAGCAATAGAAATAAAACATTGTCAAGGAACGGTTTAATTGTGAAAGGATCAGCGAATGGCCGACAAAATGCAACAATCAAAATGTATAAAATTGTCAATAAAGGCGAACGAGAGTGTCCTAGAATTCCACACAACTCAGTCTTTGATGAAGTAGCCTCCCAGGTCACCTGACTTGACGCCCATCATTTTCTTGTATGGGAGTACATTATAGATGAAGCTTAAGTACCACAACTCCCAGTATTCTGAGAAACAGCATAACAGTAGCAGTGGTTACAACTGACAGGGGCATGCTACGACATGTGTGACAATAGACGACTCATCGCCGCGACATGTGCCGCAAACGAGAGAAACACACACAAAATATCTAAAGCCGATCATATAAAAAACGGCAAATAATACAGGTCGATAAGTACAATATAAGAACATCGGAACGGCTGTGCATAGTATGCTATTTTCAAACCTTTTCCTTGAGCCTGAATTTATTGTGGCATTTTATTATTGGCTTTTTTCAGCTTAGTCATTCGAATTGATTCCAATCCTGTCCTCAGACTCTGTCGTCAGCAACAGAAATGCAAAATGTAGTTTACTTCCGCTTAGGTCTATAGTAAACTTATTATATGAATATACTTTTAACACTTCAAATTAGATAGACCACAAAGCGGTAAAAAAGATTTCATAGAAAAGACAAAGGAAGGAAATTCCTATGAGGATCATCTCATGATAAAACGGAGAAACGCTCTACAGAAGTGCGTGTGGTATGTAATCAACCCCCCCTCTCCAGGTATAAAAGGCAATGTGTGGTGTGCGTACCTCAGCAAGTGATCCAGATTTCTAGGAAGCAATAAAATTTCGATACCTGACCAAATCTGGCAGTAAGTGCTTCCGTAG
The DNA here is from genome assembly GCA_964059195.1 of Ectobius pallidus. Lineage (NCBI taxonomy): Eukaryota > Metazoa > Arthropoda > Insecta > Blattodea > Ectobiidae > Ectobius > Ectobius pallidus. Next base: position 22,071,004 of record CAXKWD010000008.1, read on the forward strand.
CCTCCGATGTACGTGCGGAGCAGAAACGTGATACCGACTATCTGCGTTTACAAGTAACTTGTGTTATTATCAAAGGAAACGTATGCATGATACCAATTCAATGACACGCGTGTTCATTTCCCATGACGTCGGATAAGGCCAATGATAGCCTGTTTTCCCAATTTGTTTGGAAAGTCCGAAGGCTTTTTTGTTGCATAACTGAGGATTTTTAAAAGGAATTAATCCTATGATAATCATGGAAATTTCAGAATTAAAGGTTTTAAGACAAACCCCTGTTTAGTTAAGCGGTTCAATTACAACAAAGACATATCTAATAACATTCACTAATAATAATAATAAGTTTAATAATAATAATAACAACAACAACAACAAGACCCAGCAATATATAGGCCTAAGTTCTTAATAATCCAAAAATGTACAAAAAAGTCATTTTATTTCTAAAGGATATTAACGTTTATAGTACCATCATTTGTAAATCAGTGTCATTAATATTGTCTAAATATTTCTATGTTCATAACTGATTATTATATGTAAATGTACAGTCGCGATTAGACTCACGAGTAAAAGCGCCTAAAAATAAATCATTTAAAAAAAATAACAATAATAATAAGTATCCCCAGAAGACACCTAATGTAACTAGATACAGGCTTACAGATTTATGCCGGTTAACAAAGTAAATCTTTACACATATAGCCTTTAAAAGAAGAAAGAATACGTTTACTCTTCAAGTAGCCAACTGTGGGCTATATTCAGGAGGTTGCGAGGTAAAAACCCATGACTAGCCGATATAAATGTAGGTATTTGGGGCTTATGACAACATAAAATGAATTCATTTTAGTCTGATACTAAAATTAACACGAACATAATTAATATTAATTAATGACAGTTCTTGCCTTCTGTGACAGATGGCAGCTCATAGCTTTCGGTCAAATCGAAGCTTCTCTTTGGTGGTCGTTTTCTTAAAAGCAACGGCTATTCACAAAACGAAATTTATTCATTTTAGTGCGACATTCATACCAACACAAACATAATCGATTTTATTAAAAAATACAGGTTGTTTAATACGCAGTATTCAGTTGCTACTCTAAAGGTTTCCAGATCGTTCGTGTTCGATAATAATCGATACCACACCAATGTTGTAATAGAAGTCCGTTTAGAAATGAGTATCACTATGATACCGTTATGTCATTCGTAATAATCGTAATAATCGTATTGTATACAGAATGAAGACAGCCCACCTGAAATTGAGAGGCCTGTACATTTTATTACAGAAACAAACTCCTCAATTTACAATATGGAGTCATCACACATGACCATAGCCTATATTAATTTACAAGTTATTATGTATGAAGCATTCCAATTGTGCGTAGAATCAGGGGCGTATTCAGAGGGGGGCTGAGGGGGCTGCAGCCCCCCCCCCGAAACGTTAAGTCATGCTAAGATGTTGCACATGAGGGCACTTTAATTTCTTAGATTGTAGACAGTTTAATAATTGCAATTGTAGAAAATTCAGCCTGGCTCGAAAGTTCATGAAATGTCATCATTTTCTCTGAGTCGTCACAGACAATGCAGGGTGTTGTATAAATTCGTCTCGCCTCAAAATGAACAAAAGTACTGTAGTCTACTTTTATTTTGCATTTTTCGGCATTTTATTCTTTACTAATCCATTTTAGGAAATTTTCATCTTTCGTTACAGTTTCCCTATTTTGTCTTCAGAATGAACTTTTCCAACAATACAGACAAAGCGATCTCATTTGTGGGAAATTCATGCATAAATATAGTAAACGTAAAAATAATAATAGAATGTGTGATAGTAAAGTAGTAACTTAATATAAAATACTTAAATCTTGTCCATTGTTTATTTTTTACACTACTTTTTAAAATATGTATTTATAAATATTATGTCATTTTTTCAATTCTTCTTGTCATATTTTCTTAAATTTAAGGTCATTTTATAGGTCATTTTCAGGCATTTTTAGGTCATCCACTTCTCAGCCCTATGATAATATTGTTAGGCTTATCACAGCCCCTCCCGAAAAAATCTTGTATACGCTCCTGCGTAGAATAATGTTTGTAGTTCATTCGCTGGCTCGCACTTAAAACGCTAAGGCTATCGACAATGAGCGTAAATTTAAATATGATACAGTTTGATTATTGGGGGATCGGATCGCTTACAGAAACGCTATTTAAAAACAGCTAGTTTTTAGAAAACGCTATGAAAACAATGATTTTAAATTACATTCTGGACAAGTTCTCTTTTACAGTGTTCATGAACTTAGAATCCACATCTCCACTTAGAATAAACAAATAATATTATTATATCCGAGATCATAATAATTCCAATCCTCATTATAGAAATAAAATTAGCATAGGACTGAATTGATGTTTCTCTGAACACAGGCGATGTTAATTTAGTTGTGAGTCAGCTGCCGTGCAGATTGGATATGGCAAGATTTCAACAGAATTCTTACTTCAAAACAGTCATTATCTTAAGGAAAATGCCAAAGAATATCAAAATAAGCTGATGGAAGCTTTGAGGAATAATGTCCACAAATACAGAACTTTAAAGGATCATCAAGTGGGTATGTGGGTATGTTCTTCCAACTATCGCAAAACATTTGAGTGGCACGATGCAGTCGCGTATGGATGTTTATGGGTGTCTGTTTCCTTCAATATCCCACATCTAGCACCCATAATCTGCATTATAGGTACCCTGCCCTTTTATTTGTATATTTGTATATCATTTTAAAATAGTCCCACATTATCAAAAGAAATAAAATCAGGTAAACTGATGTAGGCTTATAAAGTGCCAGAATGCTTTTCTTTAATAAACGATAATGTCAATTATGATATGCAGAAAACAAGTTACTTTTTAAAATTCTATTTCCGAGTTAAGCTCCACAATGAGCCATTAAGCAGGGCTTACGGAAGAACAATTGTCTAGTATGTTTTTTAATCAGATTAAAATCGTCCAGCATCAGCAGAACTAAACAGATTTGTGATATCTTGACAATGGCACACTCACATAAAAAAGATAAAATAAAAATACAATAAAACATATCAAATTGGCCGGCTATGGGGTTTGAACCAAGCCCAGGTCCGAGTCCAAGACGTTACCATCTCGGCCACCTCGCTAAGTTTAACGGTCTAGTTTGATAAGCATATGGAAGGAATTTGTGGGAATTGTTATTTCCCAAAGCTATATGATTGCAACTTCCAAAGCTGTATATCGTCACTGTTTTGCCAGCACCACGAAAATGAAAAAAATTAAAAAACCAGTCACATTTGTTATTGTAGCATAAAAAATAAAGCAGAAGTTGTACTTTCATGGAAATGGAACTAACTATTACTCACAATGGAAAGAAAATACATCATTCGTGGTTCCTGCAGAACAAAGATTAATGTGAACAAATGCCAGCAATGCACTGAAGTCAAAATCTGAATTCTTGCACATTCGTGGTTTTGGTAGAGAACTGATTTCCATTTGATAAATTATTTCTAATATACTACCATAAAATAGGCGCTAAACTGGGCGTTTATTATTATTATTTTGAGAAAGGGTGGGCATTTTGCCCTATGCACCGCGACCATTGCTGATTTATTGTGCGCCCCTAGCTTAAGTCCCTTAGAAGGCCAGACTCTTTGATAAAGAGTGCCAGCTTCATGATTGAGACCTTAGACAGTTCATCCGCTGGCATGAACCAGTAGTTGAAATGCTTGGCCCTAATGGCCGCAAGTATTTCACAATCACACAGAAGATGAAGAGCAGATTCTTCATCTTTTCGACATCTCCTGCACATCGAGTCGTCTGCTATGCCAACCTTATGAAGATGTCCCAGCAGCCGACAGTGTCCAGTCATAAATCCCACAACCCAGCTGAGTAATCTATCTCAAGGAATCTATCCATCTCAAGCAGTTCTCTGGTCCTGCCTTTGATGACTTCTTTGATAGTCATCTTAGAGTGTCTGTGACCTGTCACAGCTACCCAATGTTTGTTGTGTTTCCTGTTAGCCCACTCCCGAACCGCTCCTCGGATAGAACCATAGGGCAGTCCCAGGCAGGGCTCAGGTCCCACAAAGGGCAGAGCTGCCCCCTTTTTGGCCAAATCGTCAGCCCTCTCATTGCCATGGAATCCTCTATGTCCTGGCACCCACATCAGTTTAACTGAAACTGGGCGTTACTCCCGTACCGGTCAACCGATTTGCTCCAATATCAATAGGCTTCTTCCCATGAACGTTATAAATGTATATAATAAGTTTCATGAAAATCCGATAAAGCGGTAGGCCTATTTGAGTTATCGCTCGAACACACACAATCTCATAAAGTACCATTCTGGCAGTTAATGAAAAAATCTTATGTAAAACTCACATAACTTTCTCTGCCCAAATAAAAGTTTGCCTCTTAGTATAATATAGGCCTATTATGTATGACATTCTCTTCATGTAAATTGGTTATAAAAATCAAGAGAATGTCGTTACCACACCGTGTCGCATCCCCGAAAGATACATAACGCAAATAAAATCTGATCAGTACATTCACGGAGCTTTCTTTACTCAAAGCATGGTCATTAACTTAGGCCTACATCTTTCTCATTTCACATTCTGATATAGAATAAGAGTAGAAAATTATAAGTATTAAGCCTTATACCCTCGTAAATAAGCAACAACAAAAGGAGCGATGAACAATAATAATAATAATGACGTGGAATATCTAAGAAATATAAAATTGGTATAGTATATTTCATATTTCTTAGATATTCCACGTCATTATTATTATTGTTCACCGCTCCTTTTGTTGTTGCTTATTTACGAGGGTATAAGGCTAAATACTTATAATTTTCTATCCATTCTCCCCTCGTTTACAAAATAAAATTCATAGTATAAGAGGACGTATTGACTATTGAGGAGAGCGTGTAGGCTATTCAGTTGTTTCAAGCTGATGCAAAGCTTTATTGCTAAAGACTGAGTTTCTACAAACAGCGGGTGACTTATAATTTTTTCGAATAAACTTTTAGCCCTTAGTATAAGCAACCCATGTACAAAATTTAAACAAAACAGTTAGAGCCGTTTCTACAAATTCGCGAAAAACTAAATTTTCTTCATGTAAAGTTCCCTTAAAAATAAGATAAAGTCGTCGTCAATCTTCGTGTCACGTCCCCAGAAGATACCTAACCCAAATGCAAAATTTTGTTTTCATACGATTTTCCGTTCTCTAGCTAAGCTGTTCAAAGACACACATACATACAAAAGACATGTCTCTGAAAATAGTATTTTGACTCAGGGACCTCAAATCATGTATTTATGTTAAAAACTAAACTTCAAAATTCGTGGTCTAACACAAAAGACTACAACTTCTACCTATAGACTAGTACCTACGGTACGAGCAGTAGTTGCCATGGCATATGCCCCATCCCTCATATTATGTTACAGTCAGTGGTCTGTCTAAAAATATCTGCCAGACCTATTGAAATGCCCGAAGCACAAAAATCGTCATGTTTCCGTTTTATTATTGAATATGGAATATTTTGTAGTAAAAAATATGATTTGCACCAAAACCTCAGAACCAATGTCCCGTAAGAAGTAAAAGCAGTTTGAGATAGACATAGGAATGTTTACAGTTCCAACCAATAATGATTATAAATTTATAACTTGGATCAAAGTTACATACATTATTTTTGTTTTATTATTTTGTGAATGAAATAATTATGTAAAAATGTAACATGGTTATTAGTGATAACATGAACAATGGCTTAATAAAAACGATCACCTGAATGAACTTCCTAGTTTCGTTTTTATATTAGGTGGAAGGAAAAATACTGTATTACGTTTGTGGCAAGAGGCAACAGTTAATGATGAATGGCTGAGCTGCAGGAAGTAACGGTAATTATGAAGAAAGGCATAACGTCCAGGCAATGAACTCATTATTATTATTATATTTTTATTGTTATTTTTATGTTTGAGAATGGTTTTGCAGTAGTAAAGTCACGTAGAACGTCGCTTACAGTCCTGGATTAATTTTGTACAAAGCGGAATTTGACAATAATGGAAACTCTAACACTCCCAAAAGGCCCATGAAATCACATGTCCCATAAAGCCTTATCATCCTCATGGTGCATATTAGGCTGTCATTTGTCATTTGTTGGTCAAGATATGATGTGAAAGCAGACGACTTATGTTAACAGTTTGTCAGTGGGAGTTCTTTTAGGCTACATGAAATAACCAAACAAGGGACTGTCGCATTTGTGTAGCATAAATGTTATCAACTTGAGCAGGGATCGAACCCGCGAATTTGAAAACAGAAAGCTAGAGTCTTACAACCGTTCTACCAACTTTGGTTCTAGCCAGCGCGATGATGATTCCTACACAATATTATGACGCTAAACACCATTATACCCTTAGCAACCAGGGAAGGCGGTTGAGGCCAGGTAGGTTCCTTCACCCGCTAGCACCCTCACATTTACAAGCAGAGGGAATTAGGACCAACCGTAATTTCCTCCCCATAAGTCTCCTAGTCTACTTCAATCAATCAATCTTAGATTTTTTTAATATGTCATGTTATCTTAAAATGTGAGTTATATATCAATTGTACACGTAATTACAAGAAAAATGACACCAAACAATGTATAATTTACTTTAATAGGAACATTTATAACAAATACATAAATAAAAGTTACGAGAAAACTGCTTTCAAGTTCTATGTTCCTATTAAAGTAAATTATACATTGTTTGGTGTCATTTTTCTTGTAATTATGTGTAGAATTGATATATAACAAACATTTTAAGATAAAATGACATATTAAAAAAATCTAAGATTGACTGATTGAAGTAGACTAGGTGACTCATGGTGAGGAAATTACGGTTGGTCCTAATTCCCTCTGCTTGTAAATGTGAGTCTGCTAGCGGGTGAAGGAACCTACCTGTCCTCAACCGCCTTCCCTGGTTGCTAAGGGTATAGGCCATTGAAGGAGACAAATAATAATAATAATAATAACAATAATAACAATAATAATGATGATGATGATAATAATAATAATAATAAAATATGAAAAATAAGGAGAGCAACAACAACAACCACATGGCAGCTACTACTCCCCGCCTTCCAAAATATGCTTAGAATGCTCTTCAGAATGTGAATGCAATTTTTTCTTTCTGCTTCGGAAACTTTCAAGATTTTCATTACCTGCAAATTACAACAACAAATACCTTACGGAACATATAGATTGGTATTCATGTGACGGGAACCTTGTATGACAGTTGTTTATTCCAACAGTTATGACAGGCAGGCATAATTGCGCACAATACTCTCAGGTGGGCCAGATACAAAAAAAGTTTCTTTCTCTGTTACGGATATAAAATAATAACACTTCTTTTCTAATGAGACGGTTTCCTTTTTGGAAATACAGGCAACTACAATTTAGTTATGACCCCCAATTTACTCACAATTTACGACGAATAATTGGCACAAAAAGAAAACTTCTTTCTCAGGCCGTCTTTATTGAGAAGAAAGAATCTAAAAATAGTGAAAGAAAGAGATGTAGGGTAAAAATCCGTAAAACAAGTGTCAACCGACAACCGCAAAAACTGTGTCGAGGGTGTCTGGTCGAGCAGACGCCACTTGGTCCTTGTAAAAAATGCCGACATTGTAAAAGGGCATGATTTCCTCTATCCCCTGAGGTGATCTCTCTCCCTTTTGCAAGAACCTGGTTTGCGCTTGGGGAAACCAAAGCCGCCGTTTCCTTTTGTTTCGTCACACTAATATAGGACTCATTTCCTATGTTGTTCAGGTCACAAATACCTTCCAAGCTAGGTTGCGGCATTTTAGAATTTTATTACGGGTAGTCTGAAAAAATACTATAAAGCAATAAGCAAGGGACAAAACAATGAGGAGGAATGGGTGTACGTGACGCTTAGATCTTTCATGACCAAGTGAAAGAGCTCTCTACCTGAAATCCGAAACAAGAATCCAAAGAAGAGATTCTATGTCATATATATCATAAATATGAATTATAACCTTTTGCTACGTGATCATGCCGCTAAATGTATTTTATTTTACCAAAATAGACTAATGATTCACGTTTGCACAAGTTACAAAACTAGTATTTCTGAAATTACCGATAAATGCTCTAGGCAACTCAAGGAGTTTCGTAAGTACGATTTGCATTTATGAAGATTATTCACTAATCAAATTGAATAATTAATGGATTATATCTATTTAATTTAAAACTATTCAAAACAGGAATCAATAGTATTTGCAAGAACTCCAAACAGTTTGGATCGCATCTTAGATTTGAATGTCCTCCTTTTGAAATGTAAAGACACGAAATTATTATACCAAATTAGATTAGAGAATTGTCAAGGCAGTCTTTGACAAATATTTTACATTAGAAATGCTGCTACAAGAAGTTATGTGACTCTTCTAACTTTATTTTTAAGAGACATTGATTTGGTATTTGATTGTTCATTAATTTTATTTATATTTAATATATTACTAAAATGCAACTGGAGAAATTAAGGAAACTGTAAACTGTTACTAAAACACTTGCTTATCGGAAGGTTAGAGTTCATAGTACAAGGGGATTCAATAATAATGATAATAATAATAATAATAATAATAATAATAATAATCATCATCATCATCATCATCATAATCATAATCCAATATTTGACAGAATAATAGTCTGAAATATTAAACACCTTTTATTCAGACTCATGACTGCATCGTCCAGCATGATAGAAATAAATGATAATTTTTATTACTTTCTCTGTTTCTACGCGGGGTAAAATCTGTTCTTGCCGAAGAATACGTTCGCTCTCCTCTGCACAGCTTGCAAAAGGCCACCATGTGACTTAGTCCAGGACTTGGGTTTTTAAGGACTACGCCTACACAGAGCGAAAACCAAGTTTCATCATGAGCGGAGGGGATTATTTTAGGTAAACGCTTCTTGCATAGTTATCCTTCGCTCACCGAAATTTCAGAAGTAAATAGGATTTCTAGACAACAAATTTATTCTTTAACAGCGGTTCCCAACCGGTGGGTCGCGGAAGGGTTACAGGTGGGTCGCGACTCGATCCTAATACTATCAGAAACCATCGAATAAACCATCAGAAAAGATAAGAAAATGGAAACAAATCAAATTGTGTTATGATTGTTTTCTTGGTTCTTGATTTTTGGCATCGGGGCAGACAACAGAACCACTACATCCCTCCCAGATGACTCACACCATGGACCGATGGACCGTGGAGGTATTCCGATAAGGAAAGGTGGGTCGCCAGCTGAAAAAGGTTGGGAACCACTACTTTAATAAATACATTTCTGAAATCAAGAATGTAATGATCAAGAAAGTGCATTGCCTTATATAAATAGTTTGCTTTTATGTGATGATGTCCTTGAAGTGATCTTACGATGAGGTAGGTCTATTAATACCAATAATCGTTCATCTCATTTAGTTATGGAAAGAGAGGTGAAATAATTTTCCTTGGTAGGGAATCGAAAGAGATCAGATAACAAAAAAAGACAATAAAAGTGGTCAGCAAAATGAAATTAACAAAGGAACTAACAAATTTCTTGTCATGTTATTTTTAAATGCATTGCGGTACCTCTAACTCGGTTATAAAAAACTCCTTGCACTTGGGGGACAGCGGTGCGCGATAGGTGGCAGCAGGGGCTAAACAGGTCCAAGTGTATGGTCTGCTTTATATTAAACATAGGAAACAGACCGTGTAAAAACACATTAAAACGCCAAAAACATGATGCTGTGTGTGTAACAATGCACATTTGTGCGCACCTTTACCTTATTTATATCATTTACTAGCAGAATCCCGCCGCTTCGCCCACGATAATTAATTGGATAGCAAAATAATTAAAACATATTTATTAATCAGTGGCGACTCCTGGGTTTTTAATTGTGTAGGATGGTGTGGAGAGAGCGAATTAACCCATTCACTGCTATTGACGTAAGTTACATATGCGTCGCCGTAAAAAATACATAAAGGCTGAGATGTAAATTTAATACAATAATGCTTTATCCTAAAATATGACAATATTTAACCACGTATGAAAACTGTCGTTTACGGAAATCAGCTATTCCGCTATAATTTTCATGGTTGATATCAAACTTGATATTACTCCAGGAATACTTATATTGAAATATAAACAGCACTGTAAAGTTTAATAATAGCTAGGCCTATAGTATATACCAAGAAATGAAATAAATAAATAAATATTAATAAAAATATGATCACTCCCCTCTTAGAAAACAAGCTATCGAACGTGAGGAAGGACTGTACTGTACTGTACTGTACTGTAAGACGTCCTCAACTTCTTCCATATGAAACTGGCTTCTCACCACCTTTCCCTTCCCTGCCTGCCCCTTCAAATGCCCATAAACTTTAACAACGGCATGGACTACGTAACATCAACACTGAGGACATCCTCGCAAATACCAACCTGCTCAAAACAGAACCGCTAACTTCCTTCCCGAGTGCTCTACAATAACGCTGTTTTGTCATTTTATTGTTTTAATTTTGACAATGAATGCTAGTAAACATTTATGTAGATGAATTATGAAGTGTAGGATGATCCTCACATCCTATATGGAATAATCGCCACTGTTATTAATACTTGCACGCGAAACATTTATGGGCCTAGGCCTAAACTAAACGAATAATAATTAATGAAAAGGCTAAAAATCCGGTATTGAATCGCGCACAGACAGACAGACAGACAGAAAGACAAACACTTCCTCTTATTATTATAGAATTATTTTTCCGTCAGAATAATACGTGCAACATGACAGATTTACCTCTTCATCCAAGAAGATCAGCATCTCAAAACTAAACTAAACCAAATTCCAAGGCGCTACATCCCGTTGAGAGACTCGGCTTACTAACCGACCACTGCGCCATGTATCATAGGCAGATGACAGATTTGCGGGCATGTAGTCAGCATACCGACTACCACAGCCGTTATTGTTGAAAGACTGAACCAGAGACGCTACATTTTTTATCAAGTACCGGTAGCCCCTCAGTTTAGGTCATGAAGGATGTGACTGAATCAAAAGATAATAATACATGCACACACACGCACAGACACACACACACATATATATATATTTATATATTATAATATTAAGTTTAAAGAACAAGATTTTGTCGTATTGACCCCCCTGCATAACCTAGCAGATAGCAATGATCACAACGTACATGCAGGCATGGGTTTGATTCCCGGTGCCTTCTCCGATTATTCTGGGGTAGAGAGGATTGGAAAGTGTGCACTCAGCCTCGAAAAAACAACTGAGGAGCCGGTTTATAAAGAAAAATCTACTCTAGACAAGACCATAAATATTAATGACCATAGGTGTCATCATGCTGACCACATGCTCAAATTACTGTATGTTATCTGCCAGTGATGTTGAAAGATGTAAATGTTACAGCGGTCCGACGGTCCGTAAGAGTGCATATCTAGACGTCCCTGGCAAAAGGGCGTAACTGCGACGCCAGGCGTCGGAGGCGAGGGGGAGGGATGTTAGATTACACCTAACACGTGGATGATGGCGTAACTTGGAACAAACGCCCCTATTACTGCTATCATTCATATGTGCTGACTCACATATTCGAGCATTAAGAGATCTCATCTAAGGTTTTGTAATGTGTTATAATTTTATTTTTCCGGGAACCTATCAAAAGCGGTAAAGTACGAAAGCTTCGCTGAGAATTCCAGCTAGGAATATTCTTAATTCACATCGGTATTAATTGAAGTTATGTTAATAACCCTTACAAAGTGATTTAGAGTGAATCGAATTTTCCTTGTTTCCTCCATCCGTATTTGAAAAATAACAAGTATGACAAAAATGACAGAAACTACATTAAAAATAACACGAACCCCTATATTAATATTTAGCACAATAGCAAATGCAAAATAAGTTATATCAATATTTAGGATTAGGTTTTTCCTTCACCCGCTTTAACTATGAACAGGTTGAGGAACTAAGTACCTTCGACTTGTTTTATACAAGTCCGTGCGTGGGGAATTGGATGATGACCCTAGGTAGAGGCATCGTGATTTACAATGGATTTCAAATGTTGAGCGCACCCTGCCCGCGTTAAGTGGCCGTTATTATGTCACCACAAACTGTATATCACTAAACCATTATACATCATCTGTAGGGGTATATTATCACACATCCTTATTCTTCATCAACTTGTTTTATTCAATAGAGATAGTACAGGAGGAATTCTTCATCGTTAGCGTTCATTAGTAACGAAGAACCAAATATATCTTAGTTTTATAAATCATGATCATAGGGTGAAACAGAAGCTGAGATTCCAAGGAGTTCATTACGATTATCTATCTTGACGGCTCTGTCTTCTTTGCTACCTGAAGACTAGATGTCATTGTCACTTCCACCTAATCAAGCAAGTATTTGTTTGTTATTATTACCACCATCATCATCATCAGTTGATGTAATAGTACAATATATTAACATGAATTAACGTAAAATCCTATGAGCGAAGAGATCTACCGTTCAGCCTTAATTTCAGAATTATTTTTTATTGAAATACAAATTTAACTGTCTTCGTGATGTTGCGTTAGACCTTTCTCCATCACAAATGTATTTGATAAAAGCTGTTTACCTCGTAATAATTAAAAGAAATTGGCAAAGAAACTTAAATTCCATGTAAAATATTGCAGAAACTGCTCGTATTTTTTCTTTAGGTTTTATTTTTTATGTTTAATTCTTCCTTAAATTACAGGCTCCCAACTTCAAAAGATTAACTCAAATATATTTTGTTATAAAATGTTCAATAAATCGGCTAAAGTAGGCGTCCTATATACAAATTACTCACTTACGAACATATCCGTTACAGGTTATGATATGTTTAAATATTACGATTATTAAGAGCTGCTGACCTTGTATAGTTTTATTTTTTATTTATTATTATTATTATTATTATTATTATATCTGGCAATAGGAAGGGAACCTCTTAACGTGTGAAATTACAAGCACCGGTAGCAGTCAACTTGTTTTCGATACCACGGTCTCCAGTTACTTGCCCAATATGCACTAAACTGTTTTCCCCAATGCTTACTGTTTTCTTAACACAAGATCAAATTCATCAACATCACATAGATGTTTTTTGGCGCCCTAGCCGAGAAATAATTTTGGCGCCCCCCCCCCTTAATTGCCACCTCAACCATTCCACTTTTTACCATTTGATTAAACATGGATTATCACATTCCCTAACCTGGTAGTGGTAAGTGGTTAAATAAAATTTATTTCAATTGGCCTAATTTGTTTTTTTGTATGTGATTATTTAACGACGGGGATGTACTGAAACTTTAGATCTGTGACCGTCGCCGGTGTGGCAGAATTTTCTTCCACAGGAGTTCTTTTACATGCCAGTAAATCTACTGACATGGGCATATCACATTTATGCACACGTAAATGTCATCGACCTTGGGCGGGATCGAACCCTCAACCTTGGACACAGAAAGCCAGCGCGATACTAACTGCGCCACCCAGGCTGCTTGTCGTTATGAAGACATTATAACATATCTACATAGTATTGGGATAAATTATGAAAATACATTTAATTGGAAAGCTTATAACTATTTATATTGACATTAAACAAACTATAGACTTTTTTAATACTGTCGCGATGGAAATTTCAACTTTTTTGAAAATTTACATGTTGCCGCCCCAAAATGTTTCTAAAAATTTCCCGTCCTAGGTGGCTGCGTAGTTCGCCTATATGGACTGTATGGTTACGTATATTAAAAAATTACTATTCAGTATGCTTGATGCTGCACTATCTGATTACTTTCAAGTATGTGTCATCAATAAGAAATTTATTTAAATATCAGTATGTGTTAATAAAACATGTTTAGCCCTGACGTCAGTCATGTAATATACCTAACATATTGAACTTCAAGTCTTCCAAGACCCATTTTGATAATAGGTCTATGTGAGTTTGTGAAATAATTATAAAGGATTGTTGTTAATGTTATTTCCTCATACCCCTTCACATTCAAGACTCTCTTCCATAATCTAAAAAAATCGTTATACATAGAGAAGGATATGGTGTTCCAGAACACTCTAGTACCCCCGATGAACACATAGTGAACAAGCGGACGAAGTAGTTCGGCGGACGACAGCTCAGATTCTTTGGGCATTCCAATATTAAGAAAGCGTTGCATTTTGCCCCCTTCCCCGAGAACTCTTTCATAGAAACAACCCCAATAGACTAGTTCTGCCAAAACATCTTGAGTATATCCTTCAGGGGATGACCATGGTTTCCAGATACGCTTTTACATGGGACATTGCGAAGTTTATCAAGTTTTGTGTACAGTTCAAATAGTAAACCGTATGCCATTTCGAATATGAAATAATATGAAATTTATACATAAATATATAATGAAAATACGAATAACTGTATAAAAATAATCTTCATATTGTACTTTGAATGATTACGAAGGAATCTGTAATTGCAAAATCTGAACAGTTTTGGTTTGTGTCCCAAAAACCATTTCCGAACATTTTCTTGAATCTACTTTGCCAAAGGGAGATTTTCCAAAATGACTTGTAACCCGAGTTCTTAATATTACTTATATTTGCAAAAATAAGGTCGCCAGGGTGTTTTCAATGCTTGGTATCCACCGCTCACAAGTTACTCTAGATCATAGGCGTAACCAGGCCGACCATATGGGGGGGGGGTTATAACATCCGCGGGGTCTGGCGAGTATGGAAGAAGGGGGGGTCCGGGGGCCCTCCCCCGGAAAATTTTAAAAATTAAGATGCAAAATAACGAGTTTTAAACTTCCGGGGGTTCTCCCACGGAAAATTTTAAAAATTAAGATGCAAAATAACAAGTTTTAAGCTTCCGCGGGTCCCTCCCCGGAAAATTTTAAAAATTAAGACGCAAAATAACGAGTTTTAAGCTTCCCACGCTTTATACTTGTATTAAGCAATTTATGGGCAGACTTTAAAAAATTATACAATTTTCCTTTTTTTAATCAATGGGGGGGGGTTCAAACCCCCAAACCCCCCCCCCCTCGCTACGCCTATGCTCTAGATCCATGTTTCTAATTCATTTGCAAAGTACATTATTGGATATTTTGGAAATAAAACTTCGTTCACCTAAATTTGAAAAAGTAAAACCATGGTAGATAAAGTAAAGGTAGTGAATTTTGAAGTCACAATACAATACGCCAATCATGGGCAAACCCCTATCCATTGACACGCAACCCGCAAACTTGGTCAACTTACACATAGTTCGAAAAGAACGGGTAGATGGAGACACAAATAGACAATAAGTACAGTGGCGGTTGCTCATTCTAAGGGAAACACTAATTTCACTTTATAATATACACTATAATATGCAAATAATACAAAGAATTTTGTATTTTTAATTATTCTTTTATGTGTGCTTAGAATGTGCCATAACGCCTTTCCAATCGGAACTGTGTCGCAACCCGTCACTGCTTGCAAAGAGTTATGGCTCATGCATGGGAATAATCCATCACGTACACCGAATGTCCGCAATGCCATATTGTGTCTTATGCGGGAAGGTCAAGAACCGCAAGTGGTTCGCGAACCAGTAAATGCCCATGTATGCAATACGCCATATACCAATATGAAGAGTAAACAAGATAAATATATATTTATATTTTTGGATTATTGATTGATCGTAGTGTTATACTTTGAGTATCATAACCATTAAAAGCATAATTTAAGTTACCCCATAGAATACAGTAATTTGCCTTAAATTTGCAATAAAATAACGGTAAATAGCTCGAAAGAAAATTTAAAATTCATATATAATTTCAAGATTAGGGTAGAAGAGTCTATTTACGAGTCACCTCATATCAAAGTCGGATAACTCTCCGTGGCGCTAATATTCCAGAAGGAACAAGGTTGCGTCATCAAAGACGGATATCTGTAATATTTCCAGCAAACCAATTCAAATTTATAAAGCGTCTTTGAAAGACTGGGTTTTTTAAACATTCGTTTACAATAAGACGTCAAAATTACAATTCTGAAAATGCTATATGGCCTATCAAATTTATGAAGTTTAAAGATGAAATTGGACTTAAAGAAGCATAGGTAGGCTAACAGCATTTGAAACTGATGCCCCGGATTTAACATATGACTGTCGAAATGGGTGTTTCTATTATCCTTCCTGAAATTTGCAACTCTAGAACCGATCAAGTTAACAGAAACTTGGCTGCCAGTAAATATGGAGGGTAATTCAAATAATGTATTCAGGGAGTTGGTTTAATTTCAAAACGTGACACTAATATGTTTTACACATTAAATTGGAAGTAATAAAACTGCATTAACATAATTTGGTAAGAATAATGTCATCTATCAGCAGTTTAATTCAACTTTCATCGATTACATCGTAACTGCTTTCATAAAGTCAAACAATCCAGTAGAGTAGATAGTAGATAGTAGAGATTTAATAAATCAGGGGTACAAGAATAATTCCATCAGCAAATAAAGACGTGTTGTGACGGGAAAATGTGTATTCTCGACCATCCATCATTGGTCCTTTAAAACTAAACTCTATCTAGACTATACTTTACATCTCACAATAGCTGCAAGGTGTTTGGATGGATGATGAATGCCATAATGATTATGAATAGCTTCGTTTGATATTACAGAGTCCACTGTTTTAACACCAACATCATTTTTCTTGTACACATATGAGACACGTCAGCGGCGAAGGCTCGTTATTTAACGCATTATGACCGAAACATTTTCAATCATAATTTGTGATAAATGAATAGATTATAAATTAATAAGGCATACAAATGTTTCTCTGAACACAAATACCAACACAACCTTATGATTGCATTGATCCTATGTATCGCCACCGATAATATTTTTAAAACAATTCTTAAACCATAATCTATTTCGGAGGAAATGATGCTCATTAATGAGATTTTTAGCTTTTGTCACTTTCTGCTTGTCTGTCTTTCTGTGTGAAATTGGTGCTGAAACAAATGTACGCCTATCTAATTAATTGACGAATGTTCTATGTAATCGAAATCTGTACATTACTTCCAAACTTCTAAGTAAGTCATTTGTAAAAAAACAAATATCGGCAAGGAAAATTATTAATAATAATAATAGCTTAATTCTGGTTTTCTAAAGAATGATTCAAGGCAACAACAACAGAAAATGGTCAGTAATACACTACCGATAATTTTTTACTTCTGACTTCCATTCATAAGCCACGTGTTTGAAACCGATCAATAACGTTTAGTAATTCCTCGGTTACAGACCAATCATGATCGTTGATGTTATAATATGCTTCCTAGGATTTTAAGTACGGAATTTTCTCTGTAAAAACATCGGCTCGTTACTGGACACATAGGGCATCAACTTGCGGTGATTAATACGTCACATGCTGCCAGTGAACACAATTAAAACGCATTATTTTATACAACATAAATGGAAATCGAAATAATATAAATGTCCAGTGATAAAAACACAGTTCCGATTCGGTGAAAGCAAGTATTTGTGCTTTTAGAGTGTTTTTATGTAAGCAATTACGACGATGATCTTCGTCTTCTGGTACATAGGCTACTATTGACTACATTGACAACTCTGATCGATTCATTATTAATTATCGTCTATGGAAAAAAATTAACCCTTTTCGTGTAAATAAGCCATTTTAAAACGATAGTTTATTATGGAAAAGGAAACTCAATTTTAATCGCAAAAGAACTCATCCTTCAGAAGAGCATGTGTCTTTTTCTCCACAATATGGTGTGCTGTAAGTCTCTAAGACCATAAAACGATCTCGTAATTTTCCGGCGTAACTGATTTGAAAGGATTTCTTAAAAATTGTCTTACAAACATTTGCAATTATATCGCAATGTTTTTGGTTCCTGCACAATGGGGAGCTTCATAAACTACACTCTTCACAGAATATAATAAGGGCAATTAAAAAACGGAGGATGAAATGAGCTGGACATGTTGCGCGCATGGGGGAGGAAAGACATGCCCCAAAATATTGACTGGGAGACCCGAAGGAGAAAGAGCACTGGGAAGACCTAGACGTAGGTTGGAGAGCAATATTAGAATACATTTAAGGGATGTAGGATTTGCAAGGGTTGGTTGGATGGAGTTAGCTCAGAATAGGGGTGAATGGCGGGCTCAGGAAAGTGCGTCAATCAACCTCCGGGTTCCATAAAATAGATAATAATCCTTTAGCTTGCTTACGGATTGTCTATTGCCATTGAGTAAGTACGTAAGTGTCTAATCCTAACAGTGTATTCTATATTACCAATTGAGGTCCATAAATACATATCTGATTACATTTACTCAAATTTGTATGTACCGGTATTGTTCTTTCAGGCTTCCACTTTCAATATATATTTTTTAGTAAATAGTTATCATATAGGGAGCATAATAATATAATTGTTTAAAATAATGACGCGATTTCTGTCTCTAAACTGTTCAATAAACCAGTCTTCTCCAATAAATTTAAAGAAGTAGCGGTTGCTATAGTACAAGATTTTAACAAAATCATCAAATTACAATTACAAACTTTTCTTAAGCCATTAAACACCCAAACGTGTATTAGGCCGAATGAAGTAAATTATGTTAAAAATATCATTAAAAACTAAAATATTAAAAATCCACAGGGGAAAGAATACAACTAACAAATTCATTCACATTACAATATGGGTTATTGAGTAACCATGTTTCTAATTTCATTTTAAAAACATTTATGTGCAGCTCTCTTAAATCTTTCGGCAACTTGTTGTATAACATCAGTCCATATATATAACAATTTCTATTTGTCTTTGACAGCCTACAAAAATGAACATCTAGGTTGTCACTGTATATGGTATTATGATCGTGAGTGTTGCTTCTACATATGTAGGATTCTACGTTTTCTTCTAATGTACATTATTAATTCCAATATATACAGATTAATCACAGTCAATATTCTGTATTTTATGAACAAAGGTTTCGCACTTTCTCTCGCATTGGATTTGTTCATTAACCTTAGTACGTACTTCTGTTGTTTAAGAATGGAATTTATTTTACTACAGTTTCCCCACAATATTATACCACATCATAAATTCAATTTAATAAATGCAAAATACATTGTTCTGATAAACTTCTTAATAAGTAAGCTACTCTCGATATCTTAATCATAACATAGTTGACATGACATTCCCAAGTCAGATTAGAATCAATAAATATACCAAGGAGTTGGAAATTATCATTATGCTCTTGATTTGTAGAAAAGATTACTTTCTGTGCCTTTGATTCATTTAAAAATAATTCATTAACACAAAACCACAATTTAGCTTCTTTAAACACAATACCAGTTTAAATATTTAAATTTTCAATGTTCAATGTTCAAAGTAAGCTGGTATCGTCAGCGAATGACAATGTTTGAGTTGATATATTGCTCGGGAAGTCATTTACAAAATTTAAGAACAATAATGGACCCAATACAGAGCCTTGGAGAACACCACGATGAATCTTCAAACTTCGAGACGAGTTACCATTGCTTTGTACTATTAGTTGTCTATTTTGGAGATAAGATCTAAATAATTTAAGTTCAACACCACATTTGCCATAATGTTCTAACTTCATTAGTAATATTGTATGTGAGACCATGTCAAAGGCCTTGCTTAGATTGCACAATACAGCAATGGACATTTTCTATTCATCGAAAGCATTTAGCACATATCGAGTAAGGAAACTAACTGCTTGTACTTTTTCATGAACGAAAGTCAATTTTTTTACAGTTAAAAATATTGTATGTTTCAAAATATATACATAATTGTTTTTCATAACAGCCTCAACTATCTTCGAGATAACCGGAAGTATTGAAATGGGACGGTAACCGTCACGTTAATTAGGATTACCTTTCTTGTATATTTGTGTTATTTTAGCACATTTTAAGAAGTCAGGAAAGTGCCCATAACTGAGTGAATAATTTATGCAGTAGGTCAATGGAAACGCTATGAAGGTTTGTTTAATGAAATGTGTTGTCATACCACAAACATCACGTGGAGCCACAAATTCCCATTTTAAATTTGTCTCGGGAGATATATGGTTGCCTAACAACCCACTAGTTGTAAAACTAACATCAATACTATCCTTCATACATTTATCTGCAATGTTGATAAAATAAGTATTCAACTCGTCAGGTTCAATAAACATGTCATTTTGTCATCTTTTGTCTTCTATTGGTTTTTACATGTATTGGCACTGTTTTCAATACAGGAAACATTAGCTTTACATTTTTCGTCAATTACATTTTTCTATATGTAATGTAACTATTTTTACTTTAGTCAGTTTCTATGCTATAGTAAACAGTATATAAAGACATCAATACTTGTTTCATGTTCATAAGTTCATTGGTGTACCAGTTTGGGCCAATTCTAGAGTTAAAATAGCATTTATTATTGAATACTGTATGTTACCTTATTGGAAACAATTCTTTAAAACACATCTGGAACCAATTTAAAAAGTTATCAAAAACAGTAATATCAATGGAGTGATTTAAAATTATAATATTATTTTAAAAATTCAACTAGTCAGTTCCGTATAATATACATTTCGCACTATTGATACCCATTTAAGTTATTGTAAACGATCCTCGAAGTAATATTTTTACGTTTTGCAATAGATTCTAAGTTTACTCTTATGTAAACAGAATCGTGATCTGATAAGGGAAGTTTAATCACCCCACTTTCTTAACTGTGTCGTTTAGGGTAGTCATTATATTGTCCAAACATGAACTCAGTCTGGTTGGACAGACGAATATGAAACGTAATCTTTCTTTCTTTCTTTCTTTCTTTCTCGTAGTTTTACCTCTCCCTTTTAGGATTTAAGCGACCCAAGCCGCCCGGGCCATATGAAACGTAATAAGTTTAAAAATTCATTTTTTTAAACATTAGGATATGTAACGTCAATATTGATATCTCCACCCAGGACAATATTATAATCATTATACGTTTTTGATGAAGTACTCAATATAGTTCTATGTAGTATATCCAAAAAAGTATCTAAAGTAAAGTAAAGTGATCCCTTTACAGGCCATGGAGGCCCAGAGGGTTCCAGGAGGTTGAGGCTCCCAGATTTTGGACATTCGGCACATGAAGGTAGTAAGGTTGTCAGCCTTACGCACCCGCCGCCTTTACCCCCAGGATTGCTCCTGGTACTCATTTCTGTTAGCGCCTCAACCACTACGCTACGGCATACCCCAAAAAAGTATCTAGTTTTCCAGATGGCGACCGGTATATTACAAGAATAATAAGCCTACAATCTGTTAAAGCAAGCAGCACAGTATTCAAAACCTATTTCAAAACATGTGAGTATTGTTTAAAATTTTTCCAAATTTAGTTTGTCAGATATGAATATACATACACCATCTCTTGCGTGAATAGACCTACAAAATGTGTTCGCTTGTGAGAACGGTTTTAAATTTATCAGTTTAAGTTCATATTCACTCATCCAATGCTTACTAACTTACACATATAACCTCGAATTTTTGGTCACACAAGTACAGAGATCGCCTGGAATCTGAAAGCTTTGTGGCCGTTAAAATTCGAAATCCGCATGCGTGGAGTGCTAAAGTCCCCAGTGAAAAATATACAGTCCAAGGCTCCACGCGCTTTAGGTAACCAAGTGGATACTAGAGCGATACCGTCAATGTTTTCAACTCAGCACGTTTCGCTTGCATTCGAATTGCTGTCAAAAGTTGCTGAGCTTACTATCAAACCTGGTTTATATGCACACCTTATTGTTTTAGGAATAAAAAATGTCTAATTCTTGTATTTATGGGCCACATCTTTGGATCCATTATCAAATTCAAATTACTTTCATAAACATCAACCTTAAATTTTGCTACTCTTGGTATTATAACTATTAAACCTTTGAGACTATTATAGGAGAAAAATTCCTCCGGCACTGGGACTTGAACCCAGGACCTTTGGCTATTCGCGCCAATGCTCTACCAACTGAGCTAAGCCGGAGCTCAATTCACAGCGCCAGATGGAACTTCTCTCCTATGACTGATTGCCCTAATGGTCTACCTCACAGACAGACAAGTTATGTCATATGCAGTACTGTGAGGCACACTAAGTAGTGATTTTTGTGACCGGGCTCCCACTGTTATTGTACAGTTAACATTCAAGACAGATATATATACATATATATATCTGTCTTGAATGTTAACTGTACAATAACAGTGGGAGCCCGGTCACAAAAATCACTACTTAGTGTGCCTCACAGTACTGCATATGACATAACTTGTCTGTCTGTGAGGTAGACCATTAGGGCAATCAGTCATAGGAGAGAAGTTCCATCTGGCGCTGTGAATTGAGCTCCGGCTTAGCTCAGTTGGTAGAGCATTGGCGCGAATAGCCAAAGGTCCTGGGTTCAAGTCCCAGTGCCGGAGGAATTTTTCTCCTATAATAGTCTCATGTAGTGTCCAACAGAGACAATAATCTGTGGCTCATGAATGCTTATATATATTAAACCTTTATTAAGCATGAAACTCCGACTAGCAAATTGCTCATCTATCTATTCTATATTGTAACAAGGGCTCGTCGGGGTTCAAAATGAGAACACCGAGTTTATAATTGAAGGATGGAGGTTTCTTTATTTCCTACAACAATTGACAATACAGCCAGAAAACTCCAGACTATTCGCCAGTTCACTGTCCTGTTCAGAGCTCACTCTCACTGTGCTCAGTCCTAATTACAGCACTGTTCCAGTCCAATCCAGATCATCCCACGTCGCGCCGGTCAACTCCACAGTCCTCGCTGCCGCTGTGCGATCCACCCGTCGCGCAGAGTTCCCCGGGACGGCACTGCCTCAGCCCAGATCAGCTCACCAGCTCTTCCGTTCACCCTTCCCTCCGGTCACTAGTTCCCCGTTGACTAGCTATTCCGCTCTCGGGTCCCTCCGGTCACTGGCTCCTCAGCTTCCCAAAACACACTCACTTGAGGCCGCGCTGATCAGCCCTCTCCGTCCAGCTCACCCTCTGACGCTGACGCTCGCCGCTACTCACGGACTGCCTCTCTGACTGTTCCCTCGTTGACCCTCCGGCTCTTCACGGACTGCCTCTCCTCTGATGTACTGACTCTTCACTGTACTGAACTCTCCTTGACTGACTGACTCATCACTCCTCGTTGCCGTCTCTGACTGACTCTCCTTGACTGACTGCTCAGCTCGCTCGCGGCCCCATATATAGGGCCGACGAATATTCCAGACCCGGTCTCCCGAAAGTTCTCCGCCCGCGCATTGTCTAGAATGTCCGCGCGGGGCGCGTGGCTCCACCTCTGGCCCCTCCCACGAGCGCGCACCGTCACTCACCGCGCCAGGGAGTAGGCCACACCCGTCGGCACGCGGCTCCAATAGCCATGCAGCTGTCACGCCCACTAGCGCTCGCCTGCCGCCCGTCCACTAGGGCCGCGATGTTTCCAGACTCCGTCGTTTCTCGTTCTTTCTGGCTTGCTCCTCCTTCAATAAGTTTCTAGGCTTCTCTGGCTTTGTCACATTGCCCCCTCCTTAAGGGCCTTCGTCCCGAAGTGCCCCATGATATGCCGCCAGACTGTCCAGGTGAACTACCAGCATTTTCACTCTTGGCTGTCGTTGGATGCGGTAGACTTCTGGCCACTTGGTGAACTAGTTCATGGCCAACAACAGGTGCCGATTTCCGTCATCAGTAATGGAACATGGGCCTGCCACGTTGTATTGCCTCATGGCCCCACGGCTGCAAGTTCTAGGCCCTCTGCTGGCATCACAGGTGTCGCGTTGTTCACGCCGCCTCTCGGCGTCACTCCATTGGTGCAACCAGTAGAACATTCTCCGCAGTTTGTCGAGGATCCGGTTCGCTCCCGAGTGGTCACCTGTTGCTCCTGCGTGGACTTCCTCCAGGACCTCCTTGACTCCGGCTCTTGGAAGGACTAGGTGTTCCGCAGTCGCCTTCTCATCCGCAGACTCCCAGCTTCCCTTCAGGACCCCGTCCCTGACCACTAGGGCGTCCCGCCGGGCCCCACAGCCCTCGTAGATGGCGCTGCGACTGGCTACCTCTTCACACGTCGGTCCCCTACCCGACACGACGTCCCTCGGTGTTTGTCCTCCGTCCACGTCGTCCCGTGGTGTCTCTCCTACGTCCACGTTGTCCCGCGGTGTCTGTCCCTCGTCCACGTCGTCACGCGGTGACTCTCCGGCGTCCACGTCGTCCCGCGGTGCCCGCTCTACGTCCACGTCGTCCCGCGGTGTTTCTCCTACATCCACGTCGTCCCGCGGTGTCTGTCCTTCGTCCACGCCGTCACGCGGTGTCTCTCCGGCGTCCACGTCGTCCCGCGGTGCCCGTCTTACGTCCACGTCGTCCCGCTGTTGTTCACTCAGGGCGTGATCTTCCCCTTCGGTAGCTGGTGGTACGGTGATGGCCATGTCCTCTTCCGGCTCTTCCTTATCTTCCATCTTGGCCTCTCTCTCTGGTTCACTTTCCACGGCCACCAGTCCGCTGCCCGGTTCATGTGATCTTTCCTTGGCCGGTGTCAGTTCCTGCTCGAGTTCTTCCTTAGGGCTTAAGCGCAGGTTCTTCATTTCTCTTATAATTCCTCTTATTTCTTTTACTTCGGAGTTCTGCCGGTCCATCTTCTCGTTCAGTCGGTCATACTGCTGGTCCAATTTCTCGTTCAGTTGTTGAAAGAACGATTTTAACATGTCCATCATCTTGCCTTCCTCCATCTTGCCTTCCTTCAATTATATCCCACTTCTGACACCAGTGTAACAAGGGCTCGTCGGGGTTCAAAATGAGAACACCGAGTTTATAATTGAAGGATGGAGGTTTCTTTATTTCCTACAACAATTGACAATACAGCCAGAAAACTCCAGACTATTCGCCAGTTCACTGTCCTGTTCAGAGCTCACTCTCACTGTGCTCAGTCCTAATTACAGCACTGTTCCAGTCCAATCCAGATCATCCCACGTCGCGCCGGTCAACTCCACAGTCCTCGCTGCCGCTGTGCGATCCACCCGTCGCGCAGAGTTCCCCGGGACGGCACTGCCTCAGCCCAGATCAGCTCACCAGCTCTTCCGTTCACCCTTCCCTCCGGTCACTAGTTCCCCGTTGACTAGCTATTCCGCTCTCGGGTCCCTCCGGTCACTGGCTCCTCAGCTTCCCAAAACACACTCACTTGAGGCCGCGCTGATCAGCCCTCTCCGTCCAGCTCACCCTCTGACGCTGACGCTCGCCGCTACTCACGGACTGCCTCTCTGACTGTTCCCTCGTTGACCCTCCGGCTCTTCACGGACTGCCTCTCCTCTGATGTACTGACTCTTCACTGTACTGAACTCTCCTTGACTGACTGACTCATCACTCCTCGTTGCCGTCTCTGACTGACTCTCCTTGACTGACTGCTCAGCTCGCTCGCGGCCCCATATATAGGGCCGACGAATATTCCAGACCCGGTCTCCCGAAAGTTCTCCGCCCGCGCATTGTCTAGAATGTCCGCGCGGGGCGCGTGGCTCCACCTCTGGCCCCTCCTACGAGCGCGCACCGTCACTCACCGCGCCAGGGAGTAGGCCACACCCGTCGGCACGCGGCTCCAATAGCCATGCAGCTGTCACGCCCACTAGCGCTCGCCTGCCGCCCGTCCACTAGGGCCGCGATGTTTCCAGACTCCGTCGTTTCTCGTTCTTTCTGGCTTGCTCCTCCTTCAATAAGTTTCTAGGCTTCTCTGGCTTTGTCACAATATTAATAAAAATGAATTTACAAAAGGGTTGTTGTCGCATCACTTGAGAACGGCTGGACCGATTTGGCTGAATTTTTTGTTGTTGTGTTCGTAATTATCAGGAGAAGGTTTGTGTGAAAGAAAATTTTTGGAAAATCCACGGGAAAAGTCGGAAAAATGAAATGAGGCACAGTTAGAGAATTCTGTTGTCAATTGTTTATATAACAAAATAAAAGTGTGACAAAAGAAGTGACATCGGTTGAGAGTTTTGTTTACATAACAACAAAAAAAGAAGTGCGAGTCTTGCAACCAAGCCATTAAAATGTGTAAAAAGAAATAGAAGTGGGACATTATGAATATTGTGTTAACAGTGGTGTGTTAAAAAGATTATTTTGGTGTCTTGGAAAAATGCCGCCAATAAGACGTCTTAATATCGGTCGGCGTACGCGCAAAGCAAGAGAAAATAATGCATGATAGTCGAGTCAATGAGACTGATAAGAACATAGACAGCGTTTGGAGGCAAAACGAATAAGAATTTCTCAAGCGCGATCAATTATGACTCCGGAACAACGGATACAGTGGAGTTCGACTCGCTCAGTTGGAGATAATGTAGACAATAATTTGGAACGTAGACAAAACAGAGACCCAAATGTAACAATTCGACATGAACGTTTGGCGTTCAGATACGATCCATCAATCGATTACGCCGCGGATGTAACGATGGATTTCGGAACCATGAGCACCGTTTGTCAACATTGCAATGCTTTGAGGTTTCGACATGAACCGCCAGGATTATGTTGTGCAAGCGGGAAGGTCAAATTACCACAATTGACACTGACACCAGAGCCACTAGCATCATTGCTTTCTGGCCAAGAACCTCAGTCGAAGCATTTTTTGCAGAATATACAAAAATACAACAGTTGCTTCCAAATGACATCCTTTGGAGCGAATAGTATATAACTGAAGAACAAGGCTTTAGCCCAATTTTTAAGGTAAATTCATTTTCGACTGCAACACACATCACAAAATATATTATTAAAATTGAATTTCCAAAATGTATGACGGAGCATCACTTGAGAACGGCTCGGCCGATTTGGCTGATTTTTGTTTTTGTTGTGTTCGTAATTGTCAGGACAAGGATTGTATGTAAGAATTTTTTTGGAAAATCCACGGGGAAAGTCGGAAAAGTGAAATGAGGCAGAGTTAGAAAGTTCTGCTGTCAATTGTTTACATAACGAAAGTATTGTTTACGGTGTTTACATAGGGCTTTGGAGACTATATTATAATACTGGGCTTTAACAAATTCTGATACTATCGATGTAATTAATACATTTATGAAAATGATTTTTGAAGAAAATCCACGAAAATAAAGCAGTCACATAATTTTCTCTACCCTCGACATGGAAAATATCATTTTCTCACTTCACATTTTGATGCAGAATAAGCGGTCGTATTGCAGGGACAACTTAAATGTGTGCCAGTGAGTATGCTATAGGGGAAGTCGGTAACAAATCCTATCCACTGATACGTCACTCATAGCTGTAGGCTTTGTATTAGTTGAGAAATAGGCCTAGGGATGTTTATCAGAGGCCCTAAGCATCTAAAAGAAGACAAAATGGGATGGAACATTTTCAGTCCTATGCACGCAGTATATTACGTCCCAGGTTTTTGGGAAGGAAAGTATGAAAGTGATATTGAATTTCTTTTTTACTTCAGCCCCGAAACGGTTGTATGGTAATATTAGAGTGAGAAATACAATTTTCTGTCAAGACAATACAATTTTATGTAATTGGAATTTATTTTTCTTCTTATTTGCACTCCTCCCAGGCATGGTGTGTAGAAGCAATGGAATGCAACATTCGACATCCTCTATGAGCCATAAAAAGCTATATCTAGCGTTTTCTGAGGGAATAGTCTGAGTGCCATATGTCGTTCTTCCTCATTTCGAATTCTACATACATATTATATAAGGACCTAGAGTTTCAACATCGAAAGTCCTCCATAAGTTAATTTCATATTACAAAATACAAAACCCGGGCACGCCGGGCCTTTTAAGCTAGTACATAATATTTACCAAACGAAATGAAAAGTGACTAAAAAGAAATAACTATGAAAAAAGAGTGAAAGTTGCAAGTTACCTTCATTGTTGATAAAGAAATGTAATAATTGCAATATTTCACAAATATCGAGAACAAATTTAAATTGCAGTTTAAGTGGACATCACAACTGAAATTGTTTCCTTCCTCTAAGGCCCATAAGAGTATTCTCAAAATTTTATATAATTTTACTGAAATAATTATATCAAACCCGTCTCCATGTAAGGGGAACCTGTTATCGGCAATAACTATTCTTTTTAAATTTATATTCTAAGCATTTATGATAAATACAGCAAAAAAAAAAAAAAATAATAATAATAATAATTATTATAATAAAAGCTATGGGCCCCTGAGCCTCCCTACTAGTACTGCTTATTTCATATTTTCAAACCCTCTTGACTGGTATTTGTTAATATAAACGAAATAATTGCAGCCCTAAAAACTTCCTAGAAGTAAACAATAGGCCTATATATGAACTCTACCTGTGTGACTTGAGGCTTTCCCGGTGTTGAGAATCTATTACTGTTTCTCGGGCTTCCAACTGGCTGAGTTGGAGGTTTGGTTCGAAGCTTTCAGCAACTATCTTCGCTGCCATCTTCCCCCAGAATTGGAACCAAACCTCCACCTCTCTCGATTGGAAGACCGAGAAATAATAATACAACTCTACTTAATTTATGTGACCGTTTGAGCGTGAATGAAACCTCATTAAACAGGCAGCCAGACAAAACTAAAAACCCCAGAAATATGATAATTACATCCAAAATCTACAAAAAGGGGTAATTTAAACATGTCTCCATCTATAAAACTTTATTTATATCGAATTAAACAAATTGACCACATAAACCCTATGCAACCCTTTGTGGCCTTTAACACTTTAAGAGAAACAGTGTTAGCATTCGTCCAAAGAATTACTTTTTTTCTGATTGAGAAACAGCCACAGTGTCTGTCTATCTTCCAAATGCAAAGGAAACTAAAAATGGCATCATTTCTAATAACTCCCCCATTTGAGACATTCTTTACTAGTATTCAGATTATTATCAGACACGGTCCGTCGTGAAAGGTATAAATTTCATTTAACGTTCAGATAATATTAACTTTTTTAACTCTAAAAGGTCTGTAGTGTTCAATTTATGCATACGTTCATCATGACGTCAATTCCATAGAAAAGTTCATGTAATGTAATAATATCCATAGAATTAACAGCCACAATCTGACGTCCAATCAGAAGCTGACTACTGATAACATTGGTGGGTTACCAAGCTATCTACAGTAACACCACAAGTGCTGATACTTTTACTGATAATTTAATCAAGAATAACAAATATTTCTTGTCATGATAGACTGATTATTTCGAAATGGAAGGTTTAGAAACAATTATCTCATGACAACAAACAAGAGTTCAAAAGTGAAATTAATTGATAAAAGTAAAACTCAACAGGAGTAGTATTGTACAGATAATTCCGTGCGAAGAAATAGAAGTCCATTCTGAGATTCTTTCAAACCAAAGAACATAATATAATAAGGACTGACTATGTTCATACCGGTAAGACGTCTAGTCTCCAATATGAAGTTCAATGCGTTACTTCATCTTTGATTTTTTTTTGGCGCTTTTGGGAAAATGGAAGGCTAGTTTCGCATTAGTCAATAGTGATATGCAACATAAAGTGAAATGTGGTAGCCGTTTATTTTTAAAGCATATACGAAAGTATGCATTATTTGTAAAAATTTTCATTTTATTAGTTGTAATTATAATAAATTGGTAATGAATAATAATAAACTTCCTTTATATTATATTGTGATGAAAGTACAATAAACGAAGAAGGAATTACAATAATAATAATTTGAATAACTTTAACTACAATAAATAATTCCTATAATAATAATAAAAATAAAATACTTAATCAACAGGGTTCGAACTCGAGTCCGAAAATCGATAGCTCTACGCCTTAAGAATGAAGTTCTGCAACACGCTGTACTTCATTGCAATAAGAGCAACACCTATAGAAGTGAACGACTCCGGTTTAAACAATAGGCCTAGGAGAATTTAGAAAATGGGGGATTACTGGCACTCTAAAAAGCATATTCCTTAGTTTCATTTCAACAAAACTCAATTAAGTCGGTGATATACAAACCATTGGGCTCCTTGTTGGTCTACATCATCCGTAAGTCTTAAGAGGAAGGGATGATGAGATGATGCTTTCGTAATAAAATTTTAACATTAGGCCTATTATGAAATATTATAGAATTCGAAAGAGTATGCCTATTATGATGAGAGACAAGTGAACGTGTGTAATCAAATTACAGCAAGCTACGCTGTTTACTAAGCACATCAATGTCATCTGCACTAATGGTCAACGGTCACAAATAATCATATCCGACACAGACAGAAAAATTCAAGGAAAACCATTTACTAGCTAACCAGTAAGAAATCATACATCGCTTTCTCGGAAAAGTTCGTATGGCTGGCACATATGAATTATTACATTCGCAGAGGCCACATAAGGTTTCTAGAAATATTCATTCACTATTAATGACAGACAAGACACATATATCTTCTTATTTATCGTCAATAATTATAATAATCAGCTGTGTATTATTACGAACGCCGTGTCAAAATACCTGATAGAAATTATTTTTTCATGGATGTTTCTGTGTATAAAAGCTTTCGTTTTGAATTAGATCTCCACTCAGCATTTGTGGCAAATAATACATAATTGAGTTTAGTAATGGTACAATAGTATTCAGTAAAGTACAGTAAAGGAAAGTGATTCCTTTTCAGGCAGTATAGGCCCTTAGGGTTCCAGGAGGTTAAGTCTCTCATTCAGCATGTGAAGGATTGCTCCTGGTATTCATTTCTGTTCATTAATCACACGTTTGTCCAGAAACTGAGATTCCTAACAGTAGAATTTAATGTAGAGGAGAAAGTAATTACTTACAATGAAAAAGATTACGCTCTATTTTAGTTTCATTAATACAGTTTATTAAATATTTCACTCTCGAAATAATCTCAGTAAATGCAACTACGTGAAATTGTCGACCGGTAACATTCTTGGATTGTTACATGGGCATGGTATTGAACAACGTCAAGAAAATAAAGTATAAATTAATTTTAAAAACTTCCAGTGTCCCAATACAAAAAAAAAATGATACTAATCGTATGTTACATTTCTTGTTTTCAAGGGACTCTACCAATTACGAGAAGGAAATATAAGGACCTGGCAATGTAATTTAGACTTCTTGAATTATAGGGATGATTTTGTGTCGCCAGAAATTTTCTATACTAGACATAAGAGACCATGAGGTGTACACTTAAGAGATTTAAACCATTCATTGTACCACCGCTTGGAAAACAACCCCTCATTTATGTACAGTCTTAAATAAATACTTAAAAATATACATGTAGCATACTCAGGTTTTTGTGTTCTGCCATTAACTGTCTCTGTTGTCCACAGATAAGTGTAATAAAACCTCTCATGGCTGTTATTATTTTTATTAGTATCACTGCACTCTCCGGTCCCACATCTTTTTCTTTTTCTCAATGATGTAACTGTTATAATAATGATGCTAGATCTCATAAGATTAATCATTTCAGAGTAAGATCACATACGTAGCTTCCTTCTGCAATCATTATCGTTGGCAGAAACGAATGCATTCCATCAAAGTGGATAATAATTTTCCTATTTATTATGCTCTATGTATCTGGACATATGCTATACTTATTGCCATCATTAGGAATATATTATTACTATTAATATTAATATCGTTATTTTTATTTATTTATCATAGTAACTATATTAACATAACCATATTATCGAATTAACAATAAGTTTTCCTCTGTCGTATTGCACATACTAAGTTTTATCAAAACACCGCAAATATGACTTTTAATATGTGAAGTAAGCTTTCCCAAATAATTTCTCGCCTGTTGGTTTCACAAGAAAACGTTATAAGTTAAGCAGAAAATAATAAGGTAGTAAAAAATACTTGAAATGCATATAGCCTACCAATTATCCTATAGCCTATATTTGAAAAATAAATTCAGAAGAATGAAATATAGTCACAAAATAGGACCAGTCTTGCATTATTTTACATTTTTACTTCCTCTATTTTTAATACAGGTTACTATAGGTATAATGATTTGTGTTTGTTACTCTGAAATTAGGGTTTCCAGAATTAGCACAAATTTTGAGGTACCCTGAATATAATTTTCAAAAAATTTCTGTTGGTAAGTTATGTATGTGCCCGAGTTAATTAGCGTGTATTCCGAAATGGTAGCGTGACTACCATTTTCACTAACACTTAATATGGGGAGACAAAATATATTATTTTGCGTCATTTCTTGAAAAACAGCTGTAACGATGCCGTTTAAAATTTGCCCGGCATATTATAATGAATCTGTTAAGAGCTAAAACTTTTATGTCAAACATATTTCGTATGGTTATAAATTTCAATAGCATAAGCTGCCCATATAGTCAACACACTCGCATTCTATAAAGGCTCCGAATGAGAATTAGAAACCGGAATGCGCTCTCCTGCAATGCGGCCGATTACTGTGTGTCGCAATGTGAATGGTCGAGTCATGTGAGTGTTCAACATCAGATTTTTTTCTTTCTTTCTTACATTTTTTCTGTAATCATTTGTTTCTGATATCTGTTTTTACTTCTATGACCCATGATCCAATGTGAAATTTGATGTTAGTAAAATTAATAGCAGTCTTAGCTCACTGAGAAGAATATCCTATCTATAGAACTGAAACCCGGGTTCGATTCCCCTCCAAGGACAAACTTTATTCTGGATAATTTAAACCATTTGAAGCCGATGCTTCCGACTTTAGATGTGCCAACATGTACAACGAGGTCAAGTAATATTTGGAAGGTCCTGGGAGCCTAGTGGTCCCGGTAAATATCACAAATAATGCTAGATAAGAAATGCAAATTAAGCTATACTAATTCTATTTTTGAACATTATTTCTGAAACTAGGTTATTTAAGAAAATAATAACTAATCATTTGGATGTAATTTAAGCCACTTACTACTTTATCATAACATTTTCTTGCGGATCTTACAAAGGCGAGTATTTAAGTAAAATGTATTTCCCATGTTGAATTCGTGTGTGTGTAGCTTACATCTGGATTTTGCGTTGTAGCTAGCGACCTAACCATTACGTCATATCGAAAGTATTACTGTATAGACAATAGACAATAGGCCTAGGACTATGGATTTAAAACCAACCTAAAGACTAATTTTACGGAAGACAGTTTAAAGCTGTTCAGTCAGAAATTCAAATTATAATAACTTGTTTAATTAAATCTTTTACATCACGAAAACAATTATTTTTATTGAAGTCTTTTAAATTAGGTTTGATATAATCCTCTCTGAAATGAAGATCTATAGTATGTAAACATTCTAAAGAGCACAAATTTCTGATCCAGAAAGATTCATATTTAAAAAGGCAATTTTTACTTAACCCCATTTAGCGTCTATCTTAGAATTTCAGTTATGGAAGTCCTACCCTGATATCACCATCTTCAACAGCATTCTAGTTGTGAGTTCGATCTAACCTAAGTTTAGACTTCCTTTTTTTATATATTAAAATAACGTATCTAAATTATATTAGAGCTTACGTATAATATAGACAAGAAGACTTCACTTAGATTATTTCAAGTTGGGTTAATGTTAATCCCAGTTTCCATGGTTCCTGTACTTACCAATAGGGATCAAAACGAGGGTGGGCTGTACCACAGACACTTACCTGAAAAAAAAAAATCTTTGTTATCTCTCTCATATACAACGGTTTCAAGAGTTGCTACGTCAATGAACTCTATATTATTAGGTATTATCATATAACAAAGAAAGGTTATTTATAAGTACTAAATACATTCTATGAGGGTTGTCCAGAAAGTAAAGAACGATTTGGCATAACTAAATAATAAGGAAAGATATCAACACAAAGCTTTATTTACAAAGATATAGTACTTTACTTTATTTCTCAATGCAATCGCCATTGCTTTCAAGGCATTTATTGTAACGAGGTATCAATTTTCAATGCCAATGTTATACTCTTCTACCGCCAAAGACCTGAGCCAGGATGTCATTGCCGCTTTGATGTCTTCATCAGTTCAGAACTCTTTTCCACCCAAAAAGTCCTTTAGTTTCGGTAATTCGTGTAAGGTGTCCAAAGTGAAACGCATCAACATTTGCTTTCAACTCAACCATAACGAGTGACAACCTCCCACTCCGGTCTTTGTCGTGCACACTGATTTTCCCTTGATTAAACATAATGAACTGTTTCCTCAATGAAGACTCATTCATTGCATTAACACCCTATGCCGATGTGCACGAAAATGCGATTGTGCCGATGTGCACACAACCGTTGCGATTTCTCATTGCTAAGACATAGACCTATGATTCCACGGACCCAAGTTTGAAGCCCATTGAATGCAATTCTCTTCTTTTATTAATATAATATAAATTAAGACTTTTATTGTGTTCAACGTTTCAAAACTACTACTATTCATGTAATTTTTCTTTCACATTTATTACTAATACTAGTAGGCCTATACGTTACTGAAAGTGGTTTTTATTATTCAATACCAATTACAACATAAAAATAAAATTTGTATAAATAACACATAAGCCTAAGACACATCTAACAGTCTTCCTGAGGCAGAAATAATAAAAACAGGGTTAAATTCGTAGGTGGATTTAAGCATAACAGTAGTTACGCAGTACAGATTTGTATTGTTAATCCGGCAGTGGAATTATGTATGTGCATACTAAAGTAAAATGAGGTAGCGATTTAATAAGAAATACTAGATAATTGTATGCATTTCAGTTGGATTCATCGACATCAATTCAAATAATTCTGAATATTTTGAAAATATGGGTTACTTGCACCCTAAACCACATATAACTTCAAACTACTGTTAAATATACTTTAATTCCACAAAACCTCAAATAAATCCAAAATAAAGAGCGCTGAGTATCCTAGTAAAGAATCTGCAATTCGCAAAAAATATCATATTGGCCATCATAGGTTCGAACCCTATGCAATCATCCGTTAGTAGGCCTACACTAAGTTATAGGATAGGAACCCGTTTCATTTCCAGCAATGCATTTCGTATCCAGGTATGGAACGTGGTTGAGGTTGGTCTGGTCGGGTCTATCAAGGATAGATTCCAGAGAAGTAGCAGATGCGTTGTTTTGCTGTTTCGTTATTTTCGATAATAACTGCAGAAATGAGAATCATTATAAAACAGCAGTAGCATAAGATTGCACTAATACTCAATCTCTAAATATAATCTACTTTCAGGATGTATGGGATCACACTCAATTTATATTTAAGAACACAATATGTTCATATTTTTTCACCAATTCAGCCTATAACCTATCACATAATTTGTATCGCTGTGAACGAGATATCGAGAATGCTCCTTATGGTTCTGCACAATATTTAATTAACTAATTAAAGTATATACCGGTATCATTTTATAAAATCATAAAACATACGAGCACTGAAAAGTGCATCAAGCCTATAGAGTTTCTATTGTCCTAGCTAGATAAACGAATTGCAAATTACAACCCACTTAAAATAATGTGCACTTTAAGACATTATTGCTTGATGCATTAGGTTTTATAAGTGATGTTTAGTTCTAAATACATCTTAAAGATACAATCTCAGTAAAAACATAAAAATAGAAACTGGTTGGGCATACGTACTTAAGTTAATATGTCTATGAAAGCTACATACAGCATCTTACCCTCACGTATAAAGCGACTGACCTCTCCTGTTTTATGGAAGAGCAGAAAACTTGTTTATGTTACACTTTTAGCCAATTCGTTTGTGTTTATCCTCACCTTAATTATTAAGCAAGCATTTAGAATTATTTACAAATCTGTGTAAGTAACATACGGTGATTTCCAACCTACTTAGACCTAGTGTGTGTGATCGCAAAAACACACCTAAGCACTTCTTCATGGTACTTTACTGCACAAAGCAAAAGTCTTAAAAGGCTAAGGTATCTGCGAATCGAATTTGATTAATCTATCCCTTTCAATAAGCTTACTATCCTGACTGCATATGTTTCTTCAAGGAAAATTTGTGACAAAATTATTGGTATTTATTATTCCTAGAAAAATTAATCTATTCTAAGTGCAATCTTAACGAGTCTAAACATAAAACATGGACTGCTAATTGTTGGATAAAGCATGAAGCTAACATTCATCTGCATTGGGATAGGTTCTATTGTTACTATAATACCTTCATTGTTAGTTTTTTAGTTAATTGAGCCCATGAAATAAATTATTTATATATGCAATTAAATCATTACTGCTGTCCAATTACGTATGTCATCACCTCGGTTTTCAGAGATCGGCATTAATGGATATGTAGTCAGTTTTGTGCTTTCAATACGCAAGCGGACACCAAAAGGATTTCTTTCTACAGAACTAATCCTCATGTTAAATTTCGTTTGAATATCTAGTTATGCATAAACTGTTTTAAACTTCCCGTAGGTTATAGCTAACCACTTAATTTGTATAGGTACCAAAACCTCCACCATGGGGCTACAGGATGTATAGGCCTACATAAATACATCACATTAAACAAAAAGTATTTTAAATTCAATTATTATTTACTTTGACCACTTATTTATTTGGATCTATTTGGCTTAATTTAATCACGTAAAGTAAATTAACAAAAGTTCATCAATCTTCTGATGCTTTTTTCAGTGAACGCCACTATTATCCTGTAACTTGTGAATGAAT
This sequence comes from Ectobius pallidus, assembly GCA_964059195.1. Classification (NCBI taxonomy): domain Eukaryota; kingdom Metazoa; phylum Arthropoda; class Insecta; order Blattodea; family Ectobiidae; genus Ectobius; species Ectobius pallidus. The sequence goes on from CAXKWD010000008.1 coordinate 22,107,593, forward strand.
ATTAACCTAGTTGCAAGTATGAATGCTATCATGTGGGCAATTCTTTTAAAAAACTAGAAAAAAACTTATGACCGCACATACAAAATCGTACAGGTCTACTGAAATGAGAAAAGGAATGAATATGCTACTCAATGCGTAGGATAGCAGTAAGGTCAAGTCGTAGCTAAGGTCATGAAGACTTGAATATGTGACATATAAAGCAATAAGAAAGGGAAAAATTGGAAAAAAAAATTATCGCATTTAGGGTGTCTTAGTCTATACAGTGAATGGATCCACGAGCTTTAGGCTCCCAGATTTAGAGAAATTTGTCACATGAAGGCGATAAGGCAGTGGCCGCATGTACCCTAGGATAGCTCCCGGTGCTAATTTGTGTTATAGGCTGACTAAACCCCACGGTCATCATATATTTCTTACGAAGTTCGTTAGTACGCGCTTGATTTTATGATTTTAACAAGAGAAAGGAAATCCACTTCCCCTTTGTATCTAAGGCCGATTTTTGCTGCAAGCATAGGCGCCTACTGTGAGGTAGGGACCTCCCCCCTCAGTATATAGAACTAGAGGCCTCGCCCACCCCAGTGTTTAGAAATAACTTAAGGGTGAACCGTGTTTAACAGCAAAAATTAAGGTAATTTCATTTATAAGCTGAACGGCAGTAGACAATTCCTAAGCAAGCTAAAGGAATATTATCTATTTCATAGAACCCGGAGGTTCATTGCCACTCTTACCTGAGCCCGCCATTCAACCATCCCTCGCAAATCCTACTTCCCTTAAATTTATCCTAATATTTGTCCTCCCGTCTATGTCTAGGTTTTCCAAGTGGTCTCATCCCTTCGGGACTCCCAGTCAATAATTCTGAGATATGTCTTTCCTCCCCCATGCACCCAACATGTCCAGCCCATTTATTCCTCCGTGATTTAGTTGTCTTTACCATATTCGGTGAAGAGTACATATATTATGAAGCTCGTTATGCAGTTTTCTCCAGTCCCCATTTTCATCTCTCTTAGGCACAAATATTTTTCTAAGCACCCTGTTTTCGAACACTCTCAACTTATGTTCTTCGCGAAGAGTAAGCGACCATGTCTCACTCAGTTTAAAAAATAATAATAAATAAATAAATAATATACATATATATATATTTTTTTAATTCTGAGTCTTGAAATAGAGGTCTCTACCAACCATGAGGATTTGTTTTGTTTCTGAACGTGGTGAGTTACAAAGTTTGCAGAATGCTTCCTTGTCTGCATTTACTCTGTTCATAAGGCCATATTTGTGTGTATCCATCGGTGAAAGAACACTTTATTTTCGGTTTTGGAATCATGAACAACTAAGAAAAAAAAACTTGCACACTATATGCATATTACAGCAATGTTATAAAAATGGTGAACTATCGTTCAACTTCAATAATCTACCAAATTTAATTGACAAGTAATAATGATGGTACAAACTTGTTTATACAGATGATTAGCACCTTAACACTATCAGTACAGACCAAGTAAAAGCAGCTTAAGAAATGAGCAAAAACGAGTTCATTGCTCACTAGATGCAGGAAATTGTTGTAGTGTGCAGCAATTGTACCACAGCGACTACAGTAGATTTAAAAGGAGTACAAGCGTGATGCAGTGAACTTTCAAGAATGAAGACTGGTTACTTGAATTATATAACCAAATCAATAAATTTTACATAAATCGGAGCATTTTTCGACTGAGTCTTCTTAGGAAGCCGCGTCAAGACGTAAAATTGGAGGCATTCCCAATATTTCGGGACATAATCAAATCGCTCGGTATCTAGAGGTGACGTTATAAATAATGAACAAACGGTTTCATACCGGTACAATGGATAAATAAAAAGTATCGCCAAAACGGTGAAATAGACTAGCTTACATGTATCTAGGCCTACTACTAACAATAGATCTACGACTACATAGAAGCGTTCTTTTTCCGTCTTTAAGCTTGTGCCAGCAGATAAGGATTGTTATTGTCGTCATTTTGGAATTGTTTGTAGCCTACAATGTGAGTGCATTATGGAAAGTTAAAATGAATTAACCTTTATGTTAAATGGGCAATTTTTCTTTCCAAAACACACTTATAACAAGCAACTTCAAACTCGACCAGTCAAACGTAACTCTACGTATAGGCTGCACCTACGCCTTAGCTTAATTTCTTGATTTTTAGTAAGGTGTGATGTTACGAGCAATCATTTTATATCTTAATTTTAGGAACTATTTCATGGTTTTACCGAGTTTATTTTAGACCTGAAAACTAATTTCTTGAGCCAAAAAATAAAAAAATAGCCTAATTTTAAGAAACCACTGGCTCTCTAACTATGATCCTCTTATCTTTGGGGATACAAGCGGGAATTTTAGGGGAGTATTGAAGAAGTATAATTTCAGTCCCTTAAACCTACTATATTTCAAAAATTAAATAATTTTTGTGGTTCTAAAGTGGTTTGTATAATAATAGCAATAAGTAATTCGAATGCCGACAATTGAACTAACATTCTCATTGGGAAATTGTGTTATTTCAATCTTATCTTACTGAAGAAGTTTGTATTACATTAACTAAGAAAACTTTTTCCTAGGCGAGAGTCTAACCCGAGTAACAGCTTGGCACTCTGACAGCTCCCCAAGAACATACCCAGACCCATTTCAAATAATTCAATAATTATAGGCTACAACGCAAATCTTGCCAGTGAGTTAAGATTGAAAACCCGTCAGTAAAATACTGATTAAAACCCAAGAGCCTAACATAATAATCGAACGTAGTTGATTATATGGATATTTAACGACGGGGGTGTAACGCAACTTAAGTCTGTGACCCTTGTCGGTGTGCCGGAATTCTATCCCATAACATGCCTGTAGATTTGCGGAAACGAGTCTGTCACATTTATGCACACGTAAATGCCATCGACCTGGGCCGGTATCAAAGCCGTGACCATGAACACAATAGACTATTCACCAAAATCACTGCGCTACCCAGGTCGATAAAATAGGTTAAATATCAGAGTTAGATACATCCTCTCTACACTGAACGTGGGCTAGGGACCAAGAGGAATATTTGAAAGATACGCTAATAATACGTAGGCACCTTTGCTCATTGCGCTACTACATCATGGCTTCCACGTTGTCCATGTGTGGGTGGATGTCAACGTACAAAGAGGTGGTGAGCTAAGGAAGGAGTGAGAAACGACTTCATTAGTTCTTTTCGATTACACGCAAGTTTTAGACAATTCGATCGAACTTCTACGAGCCATTAAATACGTCATTAAATAAAGAGAGCTTTATGGCCCTTTAAATGACCTTGACCCGCCACCTTACCTCGGCAATGCGGTGCCATACAGCCGTGGAGCTACTGCATTGCACCGACAAAGTTGGGAGAGGCTTTCAGGGGCCACCATTTTGTTGTAAGAGGACCAGCATGTAGAAATAAGAAGACAATTACATTGAGCCATCGAACCGTGAGACATCATTACTGTATTATGCGACAAGAAGCCAACCAAGAAGCAATCAGTAGCAAGGGAGGAGTTAACAGCAATAGAGCCAATAACAACACAATGATGCCAACTTCTCCGCCCAGTTATGAGGACGTTGGAACACACACAATCTCACTTGAAACTTAGTTCCCCCCCCCAAACTTCGTTGCTACCAAAAAACACCTAGGAGTGTGGGAACCTCAAGCAGTCTGGCACTGTGTGCTTAGTTCATTGACGGAGTAAGAACAATAAAATCTCACATCTGCTTCCAGAGCAATAAACCTAAAAATACAGGAAAATTGTACAAAGGAACAGATCTTTCATATTCCTCTTCCTTTTTGCGCTTTACATTCAGTGGAATAATACATATTTATGATTTTCCGTGTAGATGGAGAAAAAAAAAATTAAAGGAAATAACAAACAAATACAGGGAAAAGGAACATTTTTACAAATAGAGAAAACTCGTTTGTATCAATTTATTTCGGGGCCTGATTCAAAACATACATAACACGGCGTAGGAAAGTAGGCTTAACTGTACAGTCGTTCAACAACTTCTTGAAGAAGAAAAGGCTTCAGTTGTCCTAGAAGGATTTTTGGATGTAAGCCTATTGCTTTAAAATAAAGCTAGATGATACTTTTTATGCTTTTAATTGAAATAGACTGTCCAGTAGCCTACCTACTTGAGTGCCACATTAGGCGCAAATTCAACATTCATAACATAACCCTAGCCCATCGTGAGAAACGTTTTGCCCATCCTGATCTTGAGTTCAGGCTATGGGCCTGATTTCCTCGTCTGCTACAGCCCTATGGAGGAAGAGAAAGATTAAAAAAAATACTGTACTACTAAACATTGTCTCCATCTACATAAGTTACGGTGTTGATTTACTGTTATTAATTATTACGTTCTTATTTAGTTTTTTTTTAGAGAGCATTAGTGGGATTGATCAATTAAAAAATTAATTCAATCCACAGAATCATATCCCTTAATACAATGCAAATTCTGCACCATTTTACAAACTTTTACTGATTTTAAAGACATGGCTTACTATTTATATCAAATAGATACTTTAGTGGTTCACTGCTGCAAATAACGATTTGTCTACAAAACCTCTTTAGTAAAATTTCCGGAAATTATTAAAATATTTATCCGTATGTTGGAAGCAGGCCTACAATATTTTTGTTATAATTTAAGACAGTTTTACAGAATAATTTTTCTGAACAGAATACTTTATTCTCTAATAATAAAAATAAGTAACTTCAACACAGCAACTACTTTGACTTATTAAAATGTTTTAAAATGTTGTGTGTGCATGCAGTAAATTACTTTCATCAAACCGCAGAAGTATGCAAAAAAAATCAAATTATTTAATAGTATCTCCCAGAGTATTTATTTATTTATCTATTAATGTGTTATTTGAGAACATAACAGGCGCATTGGTAATGTCCAGTTACAATATCTTCTTATTTTATTACAACATTCTTACAGTACTAAAATTAAATATTTAAACAAATAATAAAACATTAAAACACACAATTTACAAATTACGTGATGATGGGAACAGATCTTTACATAGAAAAATATAGTACAGTAGTTATGTTGGAAGAATCAATGTGTATAAATTATTATGCTATTTTTTTAGATTATTATTTTGTAAACAGTGTTTAAGTTTTGGTCACAGGTACTTTAAACCGTTTATTATTCTTCTTAAATATATATACAGTGCTCATTTTATGCAATTAATTGTAGGCCTATAAGCGGAGTGCATCATAAAGAGGACATTTACTATGGGAATCTGTGTTCTGGGATTAAAAAAGTTACGTAACAAACGTGGAGCAGCAAAAAATATTTCTTTGAGAATATTAGTATCATCTATTTTGTTTCTTACCCAATTTACATAAAAACAGTAATAATGACAATTTAGTCTGTGTGATAATTCAAGGATAGAGTATCGAAAGTCTAAATTAAGAGAAAGCCGTTATCACATTTCGAATCTAATCCCCGAAGGATGCACAGCCCAAAGAAAATCTTATGTAATGCACTCACATAACTTTATTTGCCCTGTTTATGGGCAATTCACCTTTCTCACTTCACAGTCTGACCGGATTGCAAGAAGCGCACAATCAGTTGTTTCAACCTGATGCAAAAGCAAGACTAAGTTTCTATAATTAGTGGCTGGCTTGATACTACCCTTCAGAGAATTTTTGTGGAAAAAAGTTTCAAATAAAAGGTTTTGCTCTTAATACAAGCAAAACTTAAAATCGTTAGAGCCATCTTCGTGTCACGTGCCCAGAACGTATCTAACCCAAATATATTTTTTTAATTACTTTTCGTTCCCGAGCTGTTTACAGACACACATACACAAATGCACAAACCTAGAATTCCTAATAATAAATCCAAGATCTGTAAGAGTTTTACAAATGATATCATTCATATGATTCAAGAAACCTAATAGTTGTTGAACAATAGCCTGTACAGTATAAATCATTCATTGCCGATATTTTGTTGAACTAAATACCATTAATACAGTATTCCCATGTAATGCCAATTTTACGTCTTGAAAAAATCATTATTTTATGTAATTTTGTATTTTTAATGGTAATCTATTGTATTTACTCCATTCACTTAATTTATATAAATCATTCTGCAGCCCCGCACAATCATTAGGGCTCAAAATCATTTAAAATAATGTTGTACCATCAGCAAATGCAATAATAAATTATATTAAAAATATTCCATATCAAAGATATAATTAATAAATAGGAGAAAAAATAAGGACGAAGGTTTGATCCGTGAGGAACACTAGAATTGAGATTTATCTTCCCTCGTCGTGTCAAGATAAATCATCTGAAGGAATGGTGAACGAAAAGAGACATAGCTAAAGACATCAATACTGCAGTATACTCCTGTATGTCTACTGAATGATGAGGATATCGATACTGTGAAGATCGCAGGGATAGGAATTATTTAAGGTCACCAAGTACGATCGAACAACGGATAAATTGCTTCGAAAGGAGAACAATACGCTATAGGTCTATGTCTGTAGGAATCTAAAGGTACGGTTTTATTTATTCTGTTTATTTAAGCTGGCAGAGCTAAGGCCATTAGGCCTTCTCTTCCGCTCCACCAGTCAAACACAATATAGCAAATACATAATTAAAATATTTAAAACCTAAATACAATAAACTAAAATACTATTAAAATAAATGTTAACTTAAACACTACACCCCTAATACAATTACTTAAAACTTAATTACAAAAACAAAAAATTACTATTAACATTAAAGCCTAAACACTAAAAGTTGGATACATTCCTAATATAAATTTAAAGTACATTATTTAGAATTAAGCTACTGACTTCTCTCTTAAATTCACCAAACGTTCGACAGCCTCTGACTGTGCGAGGGATGGAATTCCATATGCGAACTACTGATACAGAGAATGAAGATGAATAGGATGAAGAGCGGTGTAAAGGGATAGAAAGTACAATACTAAACTCTGATCGTGTGTTTAGGGTGTGATGAGAGGACAGGGTATGAAAGCGACTAGATAGATATGATGGTGATGACTGATGAAGTATGAAGAATTTTGAAGAGGAGACAAAGAAAGTTTTAAGGTAGCAACTTTTTTTCATGGCAATTAGATATACTCTGAAAGATATCAACATAAGGAATGATTGATTACTGTTGAGAAAGGAGGTAATTTTTCAGCAACTTTTCCACATTTTAGAAATCTTTTTCCCGCTTTTTTCGCTCTACTCTACCGATAATCCATTACCTCCTGGATTTTGTTTTGTTTAATATGAATTTTGTAATTTATGTACTATAATATCGATCGTTAGTTGTAAGACATGTTTTAACTTATTAACTTTCTATTATTTCTTTAGCTTTCAGTGAAAGCGAGACTAAAGGCAATACAGATAGGCTTCTGTAAATTCCAGCACATCTGCAACAATAGAAAATTTCAGTGCATTTTCTCATTAAATTCAATTAGGCCTGCAATGAAATCAGTTGTATCCTGTTACTAAATAACTTATCGTTTCTTCATAGCTCCAGAGTGCCTAAAATATTTTGAATTCAATAGTTCCATGTTTTCCTTTCTTCTGGTGGACTGTAGGCTATGACAGGTAACCTATTGAATATATAGATAGCCTATAGCAATTTTTGAGACATAACTTATACATAGGTTTAGTTTGTTTCATTTACATAAAATAGGTGACAAAGCATATTCTGGATATAGTTTAGTCTTTACTTACTGTAGCATCTTTCCTTTTCTTCCTTTTTATGAAAATTTCCCTTAAAAATCCTAGCTTTGGTCTATCAGATTTCGTTAATTATATTAGAACTCCGATCCATGGCATATGGGCCTAAGTTTTAAAACATAACCCGAATACCAAATGAAAACTTGTTAAATGGAATGAAATAGTTTCAACTATGCTTCAGAGTAATCTCAAAACGAATAATTCTATCTAAGCATAGTGTAGTCATTCAGGTAATTAAACGGTTATGCATAAATAACCAGTTACAAAGCTACCCTGCGTGTTGCTACCAGGCAGTGATGAAAATACAGCACGTTAGTCTTTAAAATGAGTGGTTTCATAGCCTTAATATGCGCCTAACAGTAATTTCATCAAAAGAGAGGTCAGTAATAGGCAAGGTCTATACACTCTTAAGTGTTTAGCAAGGGGTTTCTCATACCCTTGTATCATGAAAATTTCTCCATTAACGGTTAGGGACAGGAGAACCAATTTCCTAACCCCACATTATACAAAAGTGTTTCTATGAATATGTATATATTAAGACAAGGCAAGAGGCAGAAATTATTGTCTCTAGAAATTCGGAAAAATTGCTTAACTCCAACATGTATGGTGAGAAAATAAATGGTGCAAAATAAGTTGCACAAACTTTCTTGCATTACGTGTTAAAAGCTAGCACAGAAAAAAGTAAATTAGACTATAGAGACAATTAAATTTTATTTGTTACATTTTCATAAAACTAACAAGTAGCTAGAACGAAAAGCATCAGGGCCAATCTTTGTTTTCAATGCTTTTACTGTGAAAATAATAATAATAATAATAATAATAATAATAATAATAATAATAATAATAATATTAATAATAATAATAATAATATTTTAGAATGTTTGCGTGAACCAGTAGTCTATTGTAACAACTCATTCACGTCATCTGTTTCTATTGTTCAGTGATGTCTTCTTTTCTGATATTCAGTTTAAACGATTATAATATCCAGTGATATAGCGGCGATGAGTCATGGATAATAAACAAGTCCTACATGCCCGGCATTTGTCTTTGCGAACGAGGAAACCATGAAAACCCCAAATCAATTTCAGCGGCCACGAGGTTTGATTTGAACTCAGGACCTTTTCCCTATTGGCCTATACCACCTCGCTGTAATATATTGGTTTTGGTGTGTTCATTACGACTGAGCTAAACTGACTGCATTTCAAAACAATAAGTACATTACGTCTATAGTTTTCATGTCAACAAAATGTCGTTCATATTTTAATTGACATGCAGGCTTATATTCTGAAATTCGCATTTAAGCCGTACCTATTTCGTTTTTATCTTGATAATTATTAAATATATCAAGAAATATGTTAAACAAAAAATGTTCATTTTAACTTTCCCTACAAGTTTACCGTGGTAGATTTTCATGTACTGTAATGGAGATAATATGGAAAAATTGAAAATGGATACGAGTAAAGTACCCCTAAGTTTTTTTTTTCCCAGAAAAACGGATATTGCCATTTTATTAGTCATACATAAGAGTTTCCAATTTTTAAATTTTTATTGAAATCGAACTTATTCTATAGGACTACAATTTACGTTGCCTATTTAGCTCATGAACTAGGCCTAGTGTCCAATGCCATATAATAATATGTCTATAGTCATAATTTTATCCTCTTATTTATAACACTTCCATTTTATCGCATCTACATGCAACTGTTTTTAAGTAAATGTATAAGGACAAACAATGAAACATCTTCATACCTGTAGCTTCTTTGCTCTTAAACAATTAACCATTAAACACAGCGTTTGGGTAGCCTACATCCTACAAGCTAAGTTTTAACAAAACAAGATATGAAAATAATGTGTAATTATTGTCTATGCGCATTAAATCGCGTACAGCACTGTTTCTCAACCTATGGTCCGCGGACCACTGGTGGTCCGCGAAGATTGTGCAGATGGTCCGCAGACGTAATTAAAAAATATCATAAAGCAAGTGGAAAGAAAAGAAGTAAAATTTTTTAATATACCGGTATTTCATTATAATGACCTATAATTAATAACCAAAATATTAAGAATATAGGCCTACTTTTAAAAGTGGGATGTAAAATTAGGGGTCCGTAAATTTTTTTTAGATATTTTAGAGGTCCTCGGGTTCAAAAAGGTTGAGAAACGCTGGCGTACAGTAATACATACAATGTTAATACGACCATATTATTAGTTATACCAAGGAGGTTAATCTAGAAATAAAACAGCTGATATACTAGGCTATACAGACTGTCCCGCCATAGACTGTCTCGCTTACAATGACACGAATAGCGATGTAATATGTAGGATTAATAATATTTGTTGCATGATTAATTTCATGAGTATTCGCTGAATAGCTATAGCAACAGTGATAAATACAAGAAAAATTGTTACAAAACAATTTGAGATAGCCGTTTGCAATGGAAAGTGCTATTGCACATGGATAACAAACATGATTTAATGATTGCTGTAATCGATCAGAAAAAGGCCAAGCTCTACTTTTCGGCAGTCGTAGAACAGCAAAAAAATAGTGGGTATCTATGGGAATGAAAAATAAAAGTAGCAGTTTTAATTTCAAATTATATTTTCAAGTCAATTTCTCGTTTTACGGCATGGAGATGCAATCGTAATTATCTACACATTTCGTACAATCCAATGATTTTCGGGATTTAAAGTGATTGTTACTAGTATTATACGCCTGCAGTCTGTAAGGATAAAGAGCCTAAGTTATAGCTGAAGGTAAATTTTTTTGTGAATCTTCGGGCTTAGCTGTTACCAAAAATTACAGCCCCTGCTTACAGATCTAAGTGATTCTGGTTTACTGAAGCAAGTCATTCAGTAACATAAGATGTTTCTAATAAGAACTGCATTATTAAAACTTAAATTAAGTCAGAATTGAAGCAAAAAGTTAATTCCCATGCTTTATGAAAACATTAAAGAATAAGTAAATAATTGTGTCGACTTGGCTTTATGATTTACTCATGCCCGTTCCAAAATTTGAGTTGGGATAATTTATTGTAATTTAGCAATTTTTACTCAGGTTGCAACACATAGGCCTAGGCTTACATTTATTGCAGATTCAAAATTAAGTCCCCTATTCAAAGACAGGATAACTGTTTCATAATACTGTATAGGTAAGTAATAAGATGTTATTTATTTGGCGTCAATTTGTTCCTTAATAAATGACCTCCCAGTTCCACTTAAACTTATTTATTTCTTAAATTAAGGTCAACGACTCAAGACTCAAATTGAAAATAGCCTATAACATGCTTTATACCGATGATACATGTTACTCAATAGAAGGATATTAAGATTCAAATAAACTTTGAAGAATGCTTAAATATATTTCTTAGTAAAGGCTGTAACAGATATTAACAGAAAGATGTTTCGAAATTGTTCATCTCTTTCTTTACTCTTTAATCTAATCCTTACTGAACTAAAGGCAACATGCATTTATTAATTCATTTTCCCTAAAATATTTTACAAAACTTCTGCAACTCAAGAGGGGCACGAGCCCATGTAGGAATAAATCATAAGATATCACAGAAATAAAAAAAAATCCTCTGGTGAAATGTTATGTACAATCGTCATTAAAGAAGTAACTTTACAGGCCTACTACATTTGAACAGAGAATTCTTCACTTTCTGTATAATGTGGGCTTTTTTCTACACAATTTTATGTGTTTCTGTTATCCTCTCTTGAGGTTATGTAAACTAATTATTGGAAGTTCTGCGGCCTATAAGGTGCACAAGCCACTTGGCGTTACGTGAGCAAATGATTTACATCACAATTTATTTTTTAGGATTACTTCTTTCACATATTAGACAGTTCTTAAAAGGGAGTTATTGCTTATAGTGACAGACTTGACCGAAGAAGTGTTATTGCCATCCGAGGAGAGTTGTGACAAAGTATTTAAATAAACCGTGAAGAGTGTTTGACGACTGTAACAGATGGAGGTCGCACCAACCCACTGGGCATCATGTCAGTAGGTGTGATAGAGTGTGTGTGTTTACGTTTCCCACCTGATCTTAGTGACACAGATTCAGCTAAGGGCGGCTCCGTTTATTGAATGTAAACACCTGCAATTGCAAGTGCACCTGCAACTAGCTAAAAGAGAAAGTCATGCGGAAGAGAAGTTGACGTCTCTCCAGTCTTATTTATAACAATTCCCTACATAAATTCATACAAATTAACGATCATTCTAGACTCAGGAAAGAAAAAATTTCACCACTGCAGCGTTATGAATCTATAAAAGAAAGGCGATTCACCAAATGCATTATTCTGGTGCACTATGTAGGCCTACCATGATTAAAAAGAAAAATTGATTGAACAGTAAACTCAATAAATTTTCCTTATTAATGACCAGGGACCGGATTTTTAGATTTAAAAAAAAAAAAACTGTTTTAGGTTTTCCATTAGGTGAAATAGTTTTATTTTTTTTTTAGGTTTTTTGTCCAAAATATCGTTTTCGGGTAGAATAATTGGTTTAATGAATTTGAACGTGCTACATAGGATTCAATACATAATACTTGTAAAGTTTAACTTAACAAAATTGACTTAAATTTGTGTAAACTTGCTTTAGGACAATATTACACAATTGAAGAAAGAAAGCGTAAACAATCAAAAGAAGCAGTGAAAATAAGATTGCCTCACATTTCCTGGTTACAGTATATCACAGTATATCTTTCAAGATTCTCAACTCTGAGTTGTATTGAATGACAACGTCTGTCATATACAGCAGGAGCAACTTGGAAAACGACAGAGCAGACGTAGAAACCCGCGGGGTGCAACGTCATAAAATAACCTCAGAAGAAGAAGAAGACGAAATTCAGGTCATCGCCAATCTACTGCCGTAATAAACTCGATTTAATTTGTTTCGGCATAATTAACAAGTCTTCTTAAAACTCACAGTGTGACCACTCAGTATGAATAACAGGGAAGTACTAAAGGCAAACAAGCGCTTTAAAACAGAAATCTATATCCTTGTTCATAGTCTACACGACAACAATGGTTGTTCGAACGAATAATTTAAAAGGAATACGCCGGTACTCACTTCGTTTCTTGATACTGTCCATCCTAGACGACAATGGGTTGAACGAAACGCTGGTGGTATTAATTTCAACCCGACAAAGTTATTGTCTATCCGCAAAATATCGACAAAAAGGAGCTTAAATTAGATATTTCAGATGTTATATCCCGTTTAGGTATATTTAGGTTTTTATACCCCATTTAGCTATTTTTAGGTGCCACAGAATTAATGTGGGTGAATCCTATGGACATGATTCGAAAACGTGTATGGGCGCTTTTTGTTTTGGAAGTAAGGAAAAAATAGGTAAAAACCTAAGAATCCGGTCCCTATTCATGACTTAATCAGGCAGACGAAGTCCGATTAACAAAATTATTCTCTGAAGTGGTAGAGGTTCAGTACAAGCAGCATAGTTAAGCAAGTTTACCAAGAAACGGATGTCATCACCAGTATGAATGACAAGATCTCGCTAGAGAATTATTATTATTGTTATTTTAATTCAGCTGTAGATATACTCCTTTTAGCTTCGAGGTCATATAAGGAATTCGGGATCTGTGTCTATACAGTAGGCTAGGAAACTTTATTGTCAATCATTTTCTAATGTTGGTGTATTTTATGGAGTAAATTTCAACTCATATTAATTTAAATGGATATGATGTAGGATGGTATGTAAATATCCAATTCGGCGTTTGAATTTACGACTGGAGAAACCATGAAAAACCCCATGACAAATTGGCCGGGCACGGGATTTGAACCTGGGACCTCCCGAATGCGAATCCAAGAAAGAGAATTATTATTAAAAAATTAAAACACTTTTATCAGCTGAAATGTATTTAGCGACTTACGACAAAGAAATAGAATTGGTATCGTGTCCCTTAGGCCTATTCCCTATCGAAACTCAGAAGGTCTGAGATCTAAAATCTTTGCACATATTGCTAAAAATGGAAGCAAACAAATTGCAAAAATAGGAACCTAATTCAGAGTGAACGGGCACATCTGATTAATGAAAACCTGTAAAAATAATGGAAACAAAATTTACTACATTAGAAATGTTTTTATGCAAAATGAGGGACGAAAGAAAAACTAACAGAATTAAAACAAAAATTAACAAAAATGTTAACAGGTGAAAGCATGGAATGTTAAAATAGTGAAAATTCGTGATGTACTGATCTTGGCTGCAGATTAAAATGCTTTGAAGGCAAAACCCACAAAGTATGACACTCAATAAACAACATTATTATTATTATTATTATTATAAATATCAACGATTCAGCAATGAAAGTACCATTAAATATGCATGCAGGCCTACCCATGTGTGATAACTAAGGCCCGGATTTTTAAGTTTTTATAAACCCTGTTTTAGTTTTTTAAACATATTAAAATAGTTATATTTTAGTTGTTTACAATTTTTAGACTTTTTTACTTTCACTTTAATTAGTACGATAAACACATTGAAAAAATGCAATAATTCATTTTATTTTTATTTAAATTTCTATGTCTCTGAGCTACACCACTTTAGGAATACTTTTTGCTTAGTATTAGAACTACCCCTGACATTTCAAACACCACCACAAACTCAACAAGAACGTTTTTCAATTAGTAAATTAACTTTTAGAATACTTTACTTTCGGCACCTTCCTGGACCAAACACTGTGAAAAGACAGCTGCAGATGTAAGCTTCTTAAGAATGACTTTAATTTGTTTCTAAAGAAACCGGAGATTTCGGTTCACTTAAGATTTCCTTTACCGCGACAATGGGGTTACAAAATGATAAAATTACAAAAAGCAATGCTATTTTAATCTTACAAAACAAAGTAGTGGCAACAATGAGCAAGATGTAAAATATAGGCAGATATTTAAAAAGTAATTTTTAGGAGAACAATAATAATTAAATTAATTATTATAATTACTATTGTTATCTTAGCGTATTTTACTTGAAAAGCAGTTAGCCATATTTAGTTTTTAACGTCTTATTTAGCCATTTTTAGTAAGGCTGTACCGATTAATAGATTAATCGGCTCGATTAATAGATTAATCGGCTCGATTAATCGATTAAACATTTAATCATCGATCAATTAAATTTTCTGATTAATCGGTTTAGTCGAATTCTGAAAAAGTTTTTCGAGAAATGGGTCAAATGACCAAACTCCTTTCTCTCGTTTCTTCGGCCTTGGCACATCATCGTGTCTTGAACATTCAAATGTCAACAAACTCGTGTGTCTCAAGTCTTGGCTGAAAAAGTAACCGGAAATGTAAGTTTTGTATATATTTTTCATTAGTTAACTAATAATGGTATTCATGAATTCAGGATTTCTTCTGATTAACTGTAGTGTAGTAGTTATTAAACGTGTAAAACAATAATAAATGTACACTTTGGTTTCGTTTAAAATACCGACCTTTTTGTCGATTAATCAGTCGATTAATCGGCCGATTAATCGATTAAAGTCAAGCGTTAACTCGATTAAAAATTTTAATCGATTTTCAGCCCTAATTTTTAGGTTTTATAAGATTGGACTATATGACTGCCATGACTATGAAATGGATAATTATGTTGAAATATCACAGTTAGCAGTTAGGGAAAATCAAATTTATAGAGGAATTGTAACTCCTGCTTGCACTACATTCTGCTGGACATGGACTCGATAATCCATTACAAATAATTAAATTTTTACCTGTTTTAAATTAATTATCCTTAGTCTAATTTAAAACTGTTAAGAATTTAATGGTATGTAATACACATTTACCGTATAATCGAGCCTATGCCCAATTGAAAATGGTGAAGCATAAATTACAACTTGTACTGATTAAAAAGCATGCTTTCATTTCAATGATTTGAGTTCAGACAGAAGAGTAAACAAAGAGAATGTTATTTGCTAACTATCTACTTTGTTACTTAATTAATATAGAGTGAAAGTTGTAGAAATTATTTAATTTTAAAAACACTTGCCTTATGTTATAGGTAAACAAGATGTTTCAAAATGTGAGATGCTGTTTTGGTACGGTATTTTAATAATGCTTTAGCTAAAAAATCAGATTATTGAACTCCATTTATGGCTTTAGGCTTTAGAAATAAAGAGAGAGAGAGAGAGAGAGAGAGAGAGAGAGAGAGAGAGAGAGAGAGAGGATAACCCTAAAACTTTATTCAATTAGCATATTTCATAACTACACAAAAAAATCATGTTTCAATAAAACAACTCTAAATTACAACTGAATATTCATGTTTAATGGTTTATAATTCTCAGTTATTTACTTTATTGAGATACTGTATTATTATTATTATTATTATTATTATTATTATTATTATTATTATTATTTGTATAGGAACTAGCTTCGTAAATCTGAGTTATTCAGCAGCATAGTTAGTGTGTCATAGCAAAATGACAGATAGAACTACGTTCACATAAACTGAGCGAGAATGTTTGGGCCTATAAATGTACAAACCGGTATAGCCTAGTTATAAAATGTATTACAAGATAATTACATTATCCAACCAGCTCACATTTAGGAAAGGGTTTTAATGGCTGCTAAGAGCGTAGCCAGGGTTTTGTTTACCATTCGCTCAGTAGTTTTAATTAATGATTCGGAAGAAGGCACGTGGCACTCTGGGTATGAGATGTGTTATATGTACTGTAATTGCCTGCTGCAGGCTAGATACCCACAACCCTGCCCAGCACGAACGATAAGTACATTCTAACACGTATAAAATAAGAACTTATCCGTTCCTGTAATAACTTGCCCACACTAATACCATGGTAAACTATCATGATAAAATTCTTGTGAATGGAGTATAGGAGGTCAAAATAATACACGATTTCTTGTTTTAGAATTTCATCAACTGCCAAATTGTTAATTTCACTTACAGAAACATGCATTAAAATGGGAGTCTAGGGATCAAATTTCATTAAGTTGACTGAACATAATGTTCATAAGAGATTGTATATTTCAGTTAAGTTAGGCCTAAGTTGAAATTTCAGATACGGCAATGGAACTCTACTCTTGTCTTTATCTTTGTTTATAACAATAAACTCTATACTTAAAAAAAAAGCCTGTCCGACATGGGCAAATAAGGAGGTGGTAGTCACAAAGGTATGTGCATCTAACCCATACCGAATAAATATAAATATTCCGAATTATTGGGTTGCCTTCAAAAATAGTTCTCAATATTATTATATACAGTATTAACGTATGTTTAAGCTTCTCAGAGTTAATATCTTGATGACAATTTAACCTTCTTAATCTAGGTAACACATAGGTACCTATCTAGGTACCTATAAATTACTGCTAAATACACTACACATTTTCTTGCTTTTTCACTTCTTGGTAATCAAAAGAACACACAAAACTGTATTTTGAAGGGGGCACCTACACCACTGAGGTAAAATAACAATTCGTACGGTTATTGATTCATTTCAAGAATGAACTTTCCTCTTAATTTATGTGAAAACAAGTCTAGATATCTAGAGTTAAGAATTCCAACGTCAAATCCTTTGAATGGTACAGTAACAAATCTAACTTTATTTTGCACCAGAATGGTACTTTATTAGATTGTGTGGGGGACGGGAAAAATTATCACTGATTAAACAAAAGCATTCTGGCACTCTGTTAGGTCAGTTTACCTGATTTTATTTTGCTTCTCAATTTAACAACCACCTGCACTATGTAATTCAATGATTCGGTTATGGGCCTATTTTATATTTACATCGATTATCTGCTTTCTTTTGTATAACCACACAAACCTTGAATCAAATTTTAAAGTTATATGCAATTTCCCGTTAAGTTATAGGCTATTTCCCAAGTTTCCTACTTACAGGTTTGCATTTAATGAAACCTAAAATCGCATAATTTTAATGGAATATTTGAACAATAGTTAGATAATTAACTTAAATAGCAGCAGAGCTAACATGGATGTATGAAAGCGTCTGGCACTCGTGTCTGTGGACCATTCAATCGCCTTCTAGCAGACCGTCCAGTAGATCCATTGATGAAACAAGATAGTAATGCAAGACAAAAAAAGAAGAATAATATAGGAAAAGAATGACCCTCGTCAGGCGCAACAAACACACAGGACAGCACGATTTTCACGCCTTTAAACTGAAATTTCAACCTGTCCGTCTAAAAAGATCCTTTAAAACCTACCACGCGCTGTCCTGCTTTCAAGAACAAACAATAGACATCTCCAGCTACAATGGTGAATCAATAAAGCCAAGTGTCTTAAACAGTCAACATTTCATATACATTCAAATGAATAAATGATAGGAATCTCCCGTATTTAGTATTAGTTAATCTGTGGCATGGAAAAGGAATGTTAAATCATTTTTATAGTACCAGTGTGTTCATTCAAAGGACTCACATATTAAGTTTGAACCTTTGTGCTTTCTTCCTTCCATTATCACACAAGTGGTACAACAATTTTGAAAGCAGTGAATGATGAATTTACTCTTAAATGTAATAATATAGTAATATTGCTAAATACTGAAACTTTCGAAGGCTGATTATTTACTCCGAAATTACTATGAGGATAGGTTGAAAACTAGAAGTTTCGTTGAAAAAATTTCATTGGTTTCATTTTTCTGAACTCATGTGTCAGAGCACCTCATGGCTAGGAAAACAATTTGCAGTAAAATTATTGGTTAGTAATTGACTATCCAAAAGTGAAATCTTATAACGCTGGAATATTAAGTGCTTTATCCAATCGTCAAACCATAAATTGCAATAAAGTAGTTAACTATTTGATTAATGTAAGTCATAATAATTAATTTATAAAAAATGTATATTTCACCCTAAAGAAGAATACACGATTTATCGATAATAGGGTAACTCTAATGGTATACAGCTTTAAATGTTAAATTCTCCTTTGAACGTAAGTTACTAAAAAGTGCACGTATTCTATAACGTTTCCTGAAAAATTACGATAATCTCAATTTAAAATAAAATAAAGAAACTTTAAACTCTCAATTAAATAGACAGCATTTGAAAATTGCGATAAGTGAATGTCTGTTTTATTATTTAGGCGTACTGAATATAGTAAACAATTTTTGTGTGCGTTTTATTAATTTTATTAATGCTATACAAATGAAATGCAAACACAATACAAATTATAGGCTAATGATATTTGAAGTTTCAGGTTTAAAAAATGATTAACACCCGAAAGAGCAAAATGCTCGGACTATGGTACAGTTGAGTACATTTCCTTTGTAAGAAAAGACTGAAAACCTTTATTTTCTTCTTCTTTAGCAGTAAGCGGTATGCTGTCAAATATAATCAATCATACTGTACAACACATAAAATACCATACCATACATATTTATTTCAAGATGTAGCGGATTATTTGTTGTAATTGATAACTTTAGTAGACTTAAAATTGTTATTTTTTATATATGGGGGTACGCCGTAGCGTAGTGGTTGAGGCGCTGCGCTACAAACCGGAAGGCCGCGGGTTCGATTCCCGATGAAGTCGTTTGAACTTTTCAATTGGCCTAATCCATCTGGTGGCACTATGGCCCTGGGGTCGACTCAGCCTCTAACAGAAATGAGCACCAGGAGTAATCCTGTGGGTACGGCGGCCGGTGCGTAAGGCTGACAACCTTACCATCTTCACGTGCCGAATCTCCAAAATCTGGGAGCCCCAACCTCCTGGAACCCTCAGGGCCTCTATAGGGATCACTTTTACTTTACTAATATCATTATATATAAAGATAATGTCCTGAAATGATCAGTTATCGTACTACAATAGAAAACAGGTGTGAAACTTCATCCAATTTCAGTTTAGAAACTAATAGAAAATATTGTAAGAAGCAAAACTCAAATGGGAGAAATTGTCTATACGCTAGCTAAAGTTTGAAACTTGTCTCGCAGCTGAAAAAGATGCCAATAAAGAGTGAGAGTAGAAAATATTTTGAACGTAATCTTTTTAGTTGCCGGCACATAAATGTTAAAATCCGTTTAAAAAGTTCTTAAATGCAGCTAGAAAAAATCGACAGGCCATAAAGGAAAAAAGGGCAGAAAGCTTTACAGTAGAACTGTTTTCATCCATGTTGGGTTGCAATTCGCATGGCGAGAAATGAAGGTATAAGAAACGTTAAAGAGTGGTCTGACGGGGGAGGGGGAGTTTGCTGAGCAAGAAAATAGGACCACTGCAAAGTAATAAAAGCATGTACTCGTGTAATGGCGGAAAAGTTCTCTATAGTCGGCCTCCTGCGCCAAAATTCAAAGCTTTCACGCTGATCGCAAGGACAGAAATCAGTTGTAAGCTGTTCTTTACGAGTCACCAGATATTACATTTGCTAATAAAATGGTTTTACAAAATAAATGACGCCCTTAACAAGCTAACTCATAAAAAAAAGAGAAGATATACGTAGCAGTTTGTTGAAGAATTTCCACCATTTATTCGCCATTAAGCCTATTAGCCGATATAAGATTCAATCTAAAGGAGGGATCCTCACATATCCATTAAATTCAAGTTGTATATTCTACTGATAACATGAACCTTTGGTGTCCTGTATTTGAAATAAATCAATTTTGAAGGACGCCGGAAAACATACAATCTCTTAGTAGGCTACTACCTGACTCAACATGGATATAAAAAAAGTAAAGTGTTCCCTATTACAGGCCATGGAGGCCCAGAGGGTTCCAGGAGGTTGAGGCTCCCAGATTTTTAGACATCGGCACAGGAAGGTGGTAAGGTTGTCAGCCTTACGCACCGGCCGCCTTTACCCCCCGGATTGCTCCTGGTACTCATTTCTGTTAGAGGCTGAGTCGACCACAGGGCCATAGTGCCACCAGAAGGATTAGGCCAATTGAAAAACTCCAACGACCTCATCGGGGATCGAACCCGCGACCTTCCGGTTTGTAGCGCAGCGCTCAACATGGATATATCATCGTCCAACTACTGTATAAGAACTGAGTCACACGAAAAACAGCCCGAAGAAGTTATCATGGAGAAATGTAGAATCTACGAGCTCACTATTCCTTTCAATAAGGAAAAGTATAATCTAACTTCAATAGAAGTAGACTTCTGCGCACGTTTTGGCCTCCATAAAGACTTTATATCAAACATCTCCATTACTGCCATTAGAGGATCAATTGCTGTGTTGAAAAATCATCTAGAAGAGCAACATCTTATGACTTTGACTGCAATGCTGTTTTGTTTGTTATATTTCCTTGTAATGTTCCTTTATGTATTTTGTATGTATTTATTTCCATATTTAATATATATTGTAACGTATGCATCTAATGGCAGCCTCTTAATGGAGGAAGCTGAAAGATTTTATTTATGAATAAAATATGTAATAATAGCTTGGCATTTGTTAACGTTTATTTAATATTGAATACTTGTACAAACACTGTACACTTAATATAAGTTCAATTTGATTTGGGTAATCTGCAGAGGAAATGGGTTACAAAGCACTAAATGTTGCAATTCATCTAAACGTCCCTCCCCTACAACCACTTGTTGAAAGAACTTTCCACTGACCGCTTTCAATACTTGTGTGTCCGAGGCAAATTTCACCACTCTCTTTCATGGACAATAAAAAAAAATGTTAGAACAATAAGATAACACGGTAAGAAGACAATAGTAATTGTACATTTTTCTAAGTTCATCAATGGAACTCCCTAAAGTATCACACTTTCATCAAAGCGTTTCTAAATTAAAGACACGAGTCAATTATACAAACAGTATATTTTTCTTCATTTTTGTATATAAAAAATATGTCATAAGACGAAAGTTAACCTTCTTTACACGTCCTCAAAATATCATAGCCTACTCCCACAATTGTGCGGAACCAGGATTTAACTTCAGAAAAATGGCTTGAAGTGTTCTGTTACACCGTTGATCTGTTGTAGAACTGTGAAATAATAAAAACCCCAATCCTTTCTCGAAATCAGAACAAAAATGAAAGCTTCGCCCCTATTTTGATTCTGCAAAAATTTGAGGAAAATCATACTTTACGTCATATAGTCCCAATTCCAACAATTGTGTCTTTTCTTTACAGCTGACTACTGTCATTC
Organism: Ectobius pallidus; assembly: GCA_964059195.1. NCBI lineage: Eukaryota > Metazoa > Arthropoda > Insecta > Blattodea > Ectobiidae > Ectobius > Ectobius pallidus. The sequence goes on from CAXKWD010000008.1 coordinate 22,129,367, forward strand.
GGTGAGAGAATTTGGAACTAACTTACATACTAATGGACTTTTGCCTGTACAACTGAATCTTATAGCACAAATTTAAAGAATTTCAAAGTGTACCTACAAATTGTGCATAATGGGTCGGAAAATGTTAGGATGGAAACTATCAGAAATACATGAAACTTTTTTATTTGCTAATGATTTCAGCTGTCTTCAACGAGTGGTATAAGCTCCTTCGTACTTGAAAGTCCGATGTTTCCGATTGTTCACTGCAACAAACTCATTTGTCTGATTTTATATTCAATTCTGTGTAGTAGATACACTTGATTGTAACTAGTTGCTTCTAATTATTGTTTGTAGTGGTAAGTTTCGAATTCGACCTATTCGTATAGCTTGAATAAGATTTCAGGAGCAATCAATTAAAAATAGGTAGGCCTAATTAAGTAGCAAAAAGTAATTATTCTTCATACCTCAGAATAGGCCTACATCAGTTAGGCCACCAAGAGTAATTAAAAAAAGTATAACAAGAACTATGATGAGAATATTATAGCAGAAAAATTCCTCCGACCCTGGGACTCTAGCCCAGGATCTTCAGCTATCCGTGCCGCCGCTCTACCAACTGAGCTTGCAGGAGTTCAATTCACAGCACCAGAGAGAACCTCTCTCCTACGACTAATTGCCCTAAATGGTCCACCTCACTGACAAACAGTTTATGGCATAGCCTATGCAGTACTGTGAGACACACTAATTAGTGATTTTTGTGACCGAACTTGTCATATCTTGTATTTCAGTGAGGTAGACCATTCAGGGCAATTTATTAGTCATAGGAGAGAGGTTCCATCTCCGGCTTGCTCAGTTGGTAGAGTGGCACGGATAGCCGAAGATCCCGGGTTCGAGTCCGAGTGTCGGATGATTTTTTCTCATATAGTCTAATAAGTTATTCTCATGAAATGTCCAACAGAAACAACGATCTAAAGCTTATGAATGCATATATCCAAGGTCCATGATGTCCGATGAAATTCATCATTCAATACCACTGACAAATTTTAATATACTCCATATTGCACATGTTTTTCTGATGATTGTATGAGTGTCAAATATGTGTCTAGAACCTGACAATTGCAGAATTTTAATGCTCTCTGTGGGTTGTTTTCAGTTCATTACTTATTCTGGACTAGATTCTCATGATAATGACATCACATCCGATATCCTATATTCGAAAATAGGGCAACCGAAGGAAGGGTTTGTCTGTCATGTAACAGCAAATGGAACTAAGACATAAAACGAGTTTTAGAGTCGAACATAGTAGCATCCCACATAACACTTTGTTATGCCATTCCAACACTAATAGGAACTTTCATGAAATTCGAAATGTCCTTGTGTTACGACTTATTAAAAGCGACGTAAATAGTTTGCAACATAAAGCGTTTATTGCAGTAAGAAATAAACGAGTATGCATTCTATTCTTCCCTACAACCCAAGAGTAACTTCTTACACTAATCAACAAAATGAGTAAAAGGAATTTCCTTGAGTCTACATTCATTAAGTTTTCTTAACATTAATTTACAACCAATAAAACATGTCATCAAGACAACACTGGAAAGTATAACAAAAAGTCCGTTTGTACGTTAATTACAAAGTTACTAATTAGCTGAAGTTACTCATCAATCACAAGTATGAAGGTGATGTTCAGCCTTGCAAGAATCTCAACTTCATTTTTCTCAATAAGACGATTGCTTTGAACAACATATTTTCTCCATTTTCTTAACCAAAAGACTAAGGAAGAAGAATTTTGTGGCAGAATTTAAACAGGCTACTGAGTTAACAACGTAGACTATGTTATTTTATTTTCTAGGTAATAATCTAAATTTTATTGTAGCCTAACTTACCTTTCTTTCTTATTTTATAAAATTCAAATTTACTCTCCTTCTTGAAATAAACATGGAAAACAAATTACATAATAATATATGTTTATATATTATAAATAGTATATATTTTTTTTTTTCGTTAGGTGTACCTATTCTAAAATGGAAGGAGCCATATTACTTTCCGACTTTAACTAGACCGCGGATTTTAAGGTAGGCCTATTAGAAATTCAGTTTAGATAAATAAAAGAAGCCCTCTTAATCTACTGTATCGGCTTTATAAAACCTAAATTAGGGTCTATAAACAACCTGTAACTGTTTTCTAGATATATGAAATTCATTCCATCGGCATGTTCAGGACTTGCTGCATGGCGTGATATCGGACAACGATTACCATCATATTACAGGAAGGATGATCAAGAGTAGAAAACAAGAGAACAGGTGTAGGCCTAGTTAAATATTCATTTAATTGAATCATTTATCTGCTTCACTCTTCGATAGCCATCTTCTCACACAGCAGAGACTTAAAGAAATTATTAATAAATATACTTGGGGTAATGATTATTTTGAGTTATTGTTTATTCATTATTACTATTGTATACTTTTTTGTTTCTGTTTATGTATAATTACTCTGTTTTTGCTTATGTATTATGTGTAATTCACTTCCACATGGCTACGGCCTAATTTGTGGTAAATAATTCATGCATACATAATTACATACATGAAATTACACAAATTCATCCTCCAAGGAAGCAAAATAATCTGTTTTAATGAATCGAATTATTAAAAATATTTTGCATTTTATCGCCTTGCAAAAAAACACCAACCTTCTTTATTCTGCTTCATTGTCCCACTAACACTTTACTCATATTTACATTTTTTACGACATGAACCAATCGTACGAGCTTTCCTTTAGCTTTCATAGAGCTAGGATTTCTCTTTATACTATTATTACTGATACTGAGATTTTGGTGTATGCAACATGATGAAGAGGCAGAACAAGAGCAAATCCTCCCTCAAACTTCCCAGAACGGACGTCACTGCAAGGAAGTAGTTCCATTTACAAGAACAGCAATATTACAGGTGGAATAGGTCATGCTGAAAACGTGAATGTCAAGATGCACTTTCATAAACTGAAAAAAGCATAGCGTACCATTGAGAGAGCAAGGCCTACCATTGACCACTACGTATCTTCCTCCGTCTACAGACCTCACTGGTAAAAATGGCAGAATTGAAGGGCATATGATTGGCATACCAGCAACCAAGGCCATTATGGGTGGTTTTCTTGAAACCAGAAGAAGCTTCTTTATCAGTCAGTTCGGATGGCGCTGTGAGTATGGGCTGGCTTTCCTGAATTCAAAATCGCGGGCTCCATTTCGGTTCAGGTAGATTGTATTTATAAGTGCATAAACTTGACAGATGTCTATAGATATGCAGGTGTATGAAAGAAATCCCGCGGGACAAAATTGCGGTATACCTGCAACAGTGACAAGCCTAAGTAGCTTGCAATAATTTAGTGCAACCTATTGACAAGAGAGAGAAGCTTCTTCTTTGTAGGATATCCCTGAAAAAGTGTACATTTTTTTAGCATTAGTTTATAAGAAATCGATTGTTTTATGTTGCAAGGTGAGTAATGCTTCATGAACATAATGTTTCTTACAAGTTTGAGTTTAAGATTGGGCCCATTTTCATACAAATCAAACAGCCACAGCTAAGCAATGCCACAATCTTCAAAGAGTGACAAGCATTTATGGTACTATTGCCAGCATCTGTTGTATTTCCATTTACCTGGATCAGACCAAACCGTTTGGATTAGAGCAGCGTTTCTCAACCTTTTTGAACGCGAGGACCTCTAAAATGTCTAAAAAAATTTACGGACCCCTAATTTTACATCCCATTTTTAAAAGAAGACCTATATTAAATATTTGGGGTACTAATTATAGGTCATTATAACGAAATATGTGAAAAAATTGTACTTCTTTACTTTCCACTTGCTTTATGATATTTTTTAATTATGTTGGCGGACCATCTGCACCATCTTCGCGGACCACCAGTGGTCAGCGGACCATAGGTTGAGAAACACTGGATTAGACGAAACAGTAGAATTTCCTGTAGATGCCGCGCAAAAGGTCAGAAAAGAAAGTTTATATGAAATTGTCCGCTATAAAAATCGAAAAAGCTGTAGAAGATGCTACCAAAGATTGTCTACTCGAGAAGCTGAAACCCCTTCATCAAAATGTAATAGTTCTGTCACCAAATGTAATTATCACAACACTAGGTATGTAGTTCAACCAATATGGAAACTGCTACATCAAAAGTTTCCAATGCTGTGACTTATGTATTACCAGACGACCCAAAGAAACCAATTTTACCATTACCTGGAAAGAAACACAATGCTAACTGCAATATGCAGCTCATTAACAACAAAACTATTATCACAGCAAAAGTTTTTCAAAAGGGACCGTGGATTCGGTGCAAATAGTATGATACTTGATATAATAAAATATGTGGTAGGGAAAAGGAAATAGATCCTTTGTAACGTGCTGGATCATCTTTGTGATCTGAAATGTACCTCGAGTGACTCACCAGCGGTACAATTGCGACTATACATTTCCTAAATGTATTTGATTATACATAGCGTTAATCTAAATAGCGTTATTTAGATGTTTATTTAAATTTTGATCGAAAGTGTACAATTCCACCGTACACTCTCGTCGTTAAATGACCATATCATCAAACCACTATATTTTTTAATCAAGAAGAGGGTGGATCGAAAAGTAACGAGAATATTTTTTTTTACACTAAGTTTAATAGGTACAACTACAAACAAATGCACACATGAAGGGACATCTTTTGTATACTTTTCTATATGGTCGCCAAGTTTTTCAAGACATTTCTCCCATCGTGATACCAGTTTCAAAATACCCTGTTCATAGAAGTCCGTTCGGTTGGACTATAGCCATCTGCGCACTGCTGTTTTCACTTCTGCATATGACGCAAAGCGTTTGCCGGCCAGGAATTTATTCAGCGAGGTGTAGTGCGATTTTTATGGGTTAATGGGCATAACCGGAGGGAAATTCACAGGGACATGCGTGACGTGTATGGAGACGACTGTATGGACCGTAGCAGTGTCTCCAGGTAGTGTGCATTCTTCGAAGATGGCCGTGTTAACCTTTCATATGTTTGGTCTCATGAAGAAATTCCTGGCCGGTAAACGCTTTGCGTCAGATGCAAGAAGTGAAAACAGCAGTCCGCAGATGGCTATACTCCAACCGAACGGACTTCTATGAACAGGATATTTTGAAACTGGTATCACGATGGGAGAAATGTGTTGATAAACTTGGCGAATATATAGAAAAATAGACAAATGGTGCATTTTTTTGTAAATGTACCTATTAAACTTTTTGTAAAAACAATATTGTGCGTTACTTTTCAGTCCACCCTCTTAATTCTCACTTCTCTGAGTGAACTACTTCCAGAACTTTCTGCCTCCGAAAAATCCGAAGAGGTAGAGATCGAACCCGGAGATCCACATCCGAAATCTTCAAAAAATTTCATGAATCTGTGTGATTTTCAAAATCCATTTCAATACGAAATGTTGAGTAGAATCTAAAGGCTTTATTATGGAACAACTTTGATAGGATTGTCTTTTCATTAATGGACTATTTTTAAGGACAGATTTGATTATTAACGTAATGAAATTATTTCTATGTCAGTATCATGGTGTAGTAATTAGTCATACTTCATAATGATGTCATCAGGTAGTAACGACATACTAACATAAATATTTTATAATGCTTGAGGTTTCAATAAAGTAGCATTCTGTCTTGACAATTAATTCATAAGTAACAAAAATCTTTCATTTAAAATTATGTCGTGATCGCCAAAGCTCTGCATACTGCATGTGTTCACAAATTGGAACCGATATACAATAGATATCGATATGCGAGTCTTATATCCATAGAGTACAATCTTGTTACTTTAATGCATGTTGGGAGACAGCTGATTGGCAGCCGTATATCTGCGAGTGGGTCGGTATCAAGATGACAGCAATAGTTCAGTCGACTTATTGCTCCCATACATGATAAAGTGATCTATGGTAAAGAGCTTCCAGCAGAATTTATGTTATTTTGAATGAGTCATGTTCAATCCATTCTTTTCTTGACAAGTTAAAGTGCCTTCATCATTTAACCCTCGAATGGAAAAGCAAAGCTTTTACAGTGAATATGCCTCTACGGAAGGTTTTCCTCCTTGGGTGAGAATTTCAAAGTCCCAGACACTCGGAGTTTGCATAGGCCTACGCACCTAATCTTGGAATGGCTTAGTTAAAGCATTCAGATTAATTTCCTCTCCTGGGCTCAACACGTTTCTAACGAAATGTTCAATAATGTAAAATTCGAAAATTAACCAAGAAAATCAACTCGATTATAATAACATAAGCTTTCAGACCGGAGTCTTAATTTAAAACCATAGACTACTGCCCACCAGCCTGGAAGATTTTTAACAACAATTTAAATATATTATTGAAAATATGTTCTATAATCTATATCAGCGTTTCTCAACCTATGGTCCGGGAGATGGTGCAGATGGTTCGCAGAAATAATTAAGATGACTTAATGTATCTGCTGATCTTCGACTAAATTTGACTAATATTGAGCCAGATATCCAGGTACTCTGCAAGAGGCGACAACCTCAACCGTCTCATTAAAAGTAATAACATAATTCCTAATCATATTATCAAATTGGTAATAAATATTAAACTGTCAATAGTTTACTTCCAATTCAATAACTGTGTTTTCATTGAATTAAAAAATGTATTTAGATTTATTTCGTTATAGTGACTTATAATGAATACCCCAAACATTAAGAATATAGCCCTACATATAGCCTACTTTTAAAAATGGGATGTAAAATTAGGGGTCCGTAAAATTTTTTTACACATTTTAGAGGTCCTCGGGTTCTTAAAAGGTTGAGAAACGCTGATCTATATTATTCATTTAAACAAAACAATTATATAAAACACAAAATAATGACCATGCCATCATTTTCATGTTAATTTTTAAACGACCAAAATGAAGGTAGATTTGTGAATAAAAACCAATTTTACTTGCAAGTTAATTTCACATTCAAACACACCTGAATTGATAACCATAAGCTCAAAATACTAACCTAACTGGTGAGGTGGGGCCCTTGTGACTCTGTCGAATAAATGTTATACATTTATACCAGCCAAAAACCTTTACTGCTACCTTGTTCGTAGTGCAGAACATCCAATTGAAGGTAGGGAATATCACACAATCCATTCGCATATGCTAGTAGAATAATTAAATTTAAATTTTGGGGGGCCAGAATGAAAAAATTGTCCACTGTATTGGAATATTATAAAGAAATAAATTACTGTGACGTTAGTGGCAAAATCTGAAGAACATACTCGTACAAAATACGACGACAGATTCGAATACTCTGTACGTAACTAAAGCGGTATGCATTAGAGCTGGCATGTCAAACTTAGCTTTTACTGAGGGGCAACTCGACTTGAAAATTTGAAGTCCAATGTCCGTAAGCCGAAAGGTAAAAATATAACCTTTGTTCTTATAAAATTTAAGTCTTTTTTCTTATTTGTAAAAAGCAACCACACTTTTTAAAATTTTATCACTCCATACAATAAAACACTATCATTCTTGCCATTTGATATGTGTATTACAATCAATACATTTTATACACAGCTCATTGAACACGTGTGGATGAGCAAATTAACAGAACTTTAATGTAAAATTGATTACAAATTTTAGGCTTACACTCATTATTCATTAATAATTGTGTTACGTTGGAATCATAGTGACTGCAGTCAGAAGCAATATGGGAATCTAGAAAATCCTGGTATGTAGGATAATGAAATAAACTGATACTTACCATTTATTCTTCCCGAGGCTTGAGTTTTAATTTAAAAGCCTTAATATTATCATACAATGAAGTTACCAACTGAACTTTCCTCTTGTAATTCTAAATTAAAGTCATTTAAATGCCCTACAATATCTACTATGTCAAATCTTTAAGCCAATTACTATCGTCACGTAGCTTATCAAGTGATTCGCCTTTCATTTCTAAGAAAACTTTAATTTCTACTCGAAGGGGCGAAAATCGTTTTAAAACTTGATGACAAGAAAGCCAACGAACTTTTTAATGGCATGGCAAGCCCTCAAATTCACAACCTATATAATTAATCAAAGTGGGAAACTGAAGTTGATTCAGTTCCCTGGAACAAATAAATTTCGCTGTTTTCTTTACGAAATTCAAAATTCCATTCATTTTTATTGTTTTGAGCCTAGTGTTTCCTGGTGAACAATGCATAGCACAGGTATTGCACTACACAGTATAGGTCTACCAGTATTTTATGAGACACATGTCTTCTATACTGATGGAAAATCATGCTTTAGCAAATATTATTTTACATTACTTTTTTGACGAACATATTTATACATTTTACCTAAAACTTTAGGGGGCCGCATTACGTAGCTGAAGGGGCCGCATGTTTGACACACCTGCATCTGAGTGTTGACTATTAAGAAAATAGTAATGGTTCGCTCCAAGTTGTCTATTTATAACAAGATTACTAACCACTCATATAACCTATTTCCATTTCATAACATGACGCAATTTCGAAAATAATTGTTATGATTAGTCTCGGATAAACCGGTAATTGTATGATACTCTCCTAAGCAGAAGAATGAAAATTATTTGTGGGGGAAGTATGCTGAAGTACTTTTCTTAGCTCTCTTATAACAGTAATTATAGGCTAGTGAAGACCTGTGCAGAATGGTTATACTAACGTTAGGCTAAAGTTTATAGAATGGATAGCTCAATGAATGACGTATTGACAACTCAGTAGGAATAAAAGCCTAGTATAGTTCTTTGAGTAGAAAAATCTTAACAATGGAAAGCGGCGGTAAGAGAAAACTATGCGACTTGTTCAAAATAATTCCAACTTTTCTGTTCTGGCTAAATTGCTGGGCTTGCTTAAATATTAGATATTAATAAACAATTTCCTTATTTTTTATTTACAATAGTAGCCTAATTGAAATCTTTTTGTTAATATTATCATAATTAATTGAAAACGCACTCTATTAATGCGGTAGAAGGTAAGAGAAATAGCTTATACGTCCAGCCACATGTGACCCTAAGGCAAACCTGTTGTTGACATTATTTACATATAAAATGGAGATAGCCTACTGTCCATTCCAGATGTCTTGAGAGAAAAGGATGCGGATCGATAACGTGGATATGCGACCTTGGTTTGAGTGCTTACACCCTATTGGACAGCACCCGACCTTGTTCAGACACAGCCCCTGCAACATTAAGCTCAATTCACATTACTTCGCTTCACAGGTCGACAGTTCTCTTGTGATTAAGTGAATGTCTAAGATCGAAGGCAAGTGAACGTAATTTTGAAAGCACTGTGTGCAGGGTATGTTCAATAATACCGTAATTAATTTAGAAAATAACACTTTCGTCTTATTTATTTCTACAAATTTCAACTTGAGTTTTGCTAGCTAGTGAAAGCGCTTTTCTCCCGTTGCCAGCCACTGTTTACTTCTTTTCTCAATACATCTGGAATGGACAGTAGTTGCAGTTGTGCACGACTTAAACCTCTTCTCAAAGAACAGCAACACTTCTGTATATGAAGTCAGGAGAATGGACATACGAGCAGCTTTACTAAGAATAGAGAAGTACTTCAAGAATTCCTCTAAACCGCGGTTGTGATTTCTGACAAAATGTATGTTTATATACTGTCACTGTGGAAATATACTTACGGTAATTGTACGGATCATACCTAGCATTCTCAAGTGAAGTGGCCCGCGACTCAAGTAGTTAGGGTGTGTCGTCATCTAAACAAACCTTACCCTCTCTGTTGTCGGTCTCTTCTTACAAAACGCCATGCAAACAGTGAAGTGTGTTGCCTTTGTGGATCAAATCTACCTCATTGTATACATGACACACCTGCTATAGTATTTTTCAAAAATTATTCAGCTAAATTCACCTGTAAATAGAACTCTTTATTTTCTTGTGGGTATTTTGCAATTGAGGGGTTAGCTGGAAGAAGGGCGTAATTAAAAATGCTTTTCAGATAATCAATAAAATTAGAAATTCTCACAAAAATATGAATTCCAAAAAGAAACAATTATAATTTTTAGTGAGAATGTCTAATTTCTAAGCAGTTTTCGTTGATTATCAGGAAACTATGATTTTTTATTACGCTCTGCTTCCAGCAAATCCTTCATTTTACATTAATTTACAAACCAAATAATTTGCTAAATTAAGACATTTATCTAGCAGACGTTTCTACTGTACAGAAACTTGGAAAGAAAAGTTATAAGTAAGATGATTTCCTGACTTGAAAAATCCTTCAAATTGGATTATTATTGAATAATAATAATAATAATAATAATAATAATATTATTATTATTATTATTATTTATACTTAATTATTATTTATAATAATAATTAACATTATTATTATTATTAGTATTTTAGTATCAAATCTATCCATTGAAAAATATCCGCTTCAGCCCTGTACAAGATAGTGGCACTTGCACAGTTATAAAACGAGGCCTATGATGATCTAGTAGGATTTAGTTATAAATTTACTTTATTTTACTAGATCCTTACTGAATTATGAATCTTTAAACAAAACTTTCAGCTTGACTCCAGTATGAACTATTGACACCTAGCAGGCATATCCCGATATCATGACAGATTCAGATGTTCACTACGGACATTGTTTAAAATGAATTATTCTATTCTTGATGTAGCTATTTACAGATATTTTTATTAAGTTGTGCTGCCAAAAACATTAACTAGCAGTTCAGAACTTCACTGTTCGGCAGGATGAAGTATTTTCTAATCAGACAATGAGGGTAAAATTTTCTTCTTTTCCCATTTGAACGTGTACTAAATTTAAGCTGCAATTTTAATTCGATAACTCTGCAATTTTCATCTTACTTGTGAGTGGCATAAGTGGCAGCTTTCTAAGAATTTCTTAGTGTTTATTCAGACAAAAAGGATTTTAAAATAACTAGGCACTTTACAATAAATCATGAACGATACAAAAATAATTAAGTTAGAACTACTAGTGGGAGTTACTAATTCTATCTGAATAACTGTCCGACCCCGGCGTTGATAATTTTTTTCTAATGTTCCCGGGTGATTACGTCAGGCAAGAAGTTTTGCTATTACTAAGTGAACCATACCACTTGCACGATGTAGAAGGAGTGGGCGGGTTCTTTGGGCTCTCCCCACATTGAAAATACGAGTCTCTAAGGAAAAAACAAGAAAGTGTGTTTCGTCGAAACGTGCTAAGTTGTCACTAGCAAGGATTCATTAGTGTCTCAGACTCTAGCATAAGGACTCGTTAATGAGGCTCATGTTCAGTATTCATGAGGCCGGGCACAACCTGACCACAAAATATTTACTCTATTTCCAAACAAATAATACTTTAGGTCGTATTTCCGAAGTGAAGAATACTCAAGTTTTGCACTTTTGTAAAAAAATCCAGCTAAACGCACTAAAATATAAAAAATTGTTTCTGAAAACCATTCAAACGTAACCAGCCCAACTTAGCTTGGACACATTCTGTTACTATTAGCTATCTATTTTGTCTAGGGGTGGTTTGTATGATATTCAATTCCTATGTGTAGGGATCTAGGCATTAGTTTTTAAGTTATGGATTTCAAAGCAAGACGATGCGCTTTTCAGTTATATTAGATGCTCGTAGCTTGTGTAATTTAGTAATGTTTGATACACAAACTGCATTTGTCAGAACCTTTTTCCTGATTACAGAATTATGTGAACTACTTTATACTTGTTTCCGTAAGTGTGTATGTATGTGAGTGTGTATATATATATACAGACGTGTATTACATATGTTAAACAGAAATAACCAGGAATACGACTCCTATTAAATATTTTACCTAGAAAAATACCTCGTTAGTAGCTACACACTTGATGATGGTAATTTTTTCATTTATATGTTTAAGTTTCAAAATGGGGAAAAATAAAATTCAAAATGGGAGGAAAAAACGTGAAAATGTTAAAAGTCTGTGGATAGTCTTAGACATAGTCAACAGCTGCCATAATGAAGGTGGTAATTAATTTATATACTTAATTTATGTTCAAAAGTTGAAAATTGTCTTAATGAGTTAAAAGATTGAGTTCTTAGTGTATTATTTTACAGTATTAAATGAGCCACGTTGTACTAAGAGGAAAAGTTGAAAAAATGAATGAAATGAGTGCTTTGAGCTGCACCTATCCCTTAGGCATGCACCACAAACTGCTGAAGAAACTGTTTGAGATGAATATGTATTGATGAATAATACGCTAAAATTAACAATTTTTTTCCGTGGAGTGGAATAAAACTAGGGAATAATGCGAGTTATCAAATCACGGGAAGCAAGACACGCAGTTGCTAAGGGAATTTTAATGATTAATTTTAAATATGAGGGGATGTACCGATATGGATTACGTTATTATTTACTATTCTAAATTGAAATTTTATTTATTTTATTTACTGGTTATCAGTTCTGAGTGAACATTCAATTTCATATGAAAATATAAAAGATAAAATGAGAGCATAGATTATAGTAGAGACTATACTTGTCTATATGTCTATATGACTATACATGTTCAATGTCATCTACGTTGTTTGATTTATGTATGTTATATAATATTTTGATTGATTAATTACTTACATAGCATTGTTCCTATTATTGGAAATTATAAATGGGGTTTAACTAAAATTCCTTTATCTTTAAAATCAGTGGATAATATGTACAACCATATAATACCAATCACGTCTGAGAAGTTAAAAAATAGTATTGAAATAAATTGGCTGGGCTTAAAATTTCGTGTTCTCAAGCAAGTGTTGTTTACTACAAAATAGCAAACTTTTGCAGTTGACGCAATCGTATAGAAATATGAAACTGCAGCAGTTGAAAACAGCAAAAGTGAAATTTATTGGACATCTGGTTTGTTATAAGCTAACTTACAAAGAGTTAAATAGTTCACACGATACCATAGAAATCTACACGGAGGATAGAATGTAATGTAATTGGATAGAATACCAGCAAAACGAACCAGGAGGTAATCGAAACATGTGTCGATTAAAAAGACACGACGAATCAACTTTAGATTTGTAGACATATGTGATGCCGAAACAGACTTAGAAGTCCAAGCCATGTTTATATGCTGATATGATTACTTCATTATAGTAGACAACAAACATTTTTTTGTAAATTTATAATGTTTGGAGAGAATTAATTTTTGCGTACGTAGGCCTACTCTATTATGTGAAAAGGAAAGTTTATTGCTTTGTTTTCTTTTTAATTATAAAATATAAATAATTCATACAGATCTGAATATACACTCATTAAAGTCTAATCGAAGATGATCCATTAGTCTACTTATTAGGATATTTATTGTCCTTATATCAAACATTATTGATATTTTGTTTCAAGAACATTTATATTTAGTGACACATCAATTTAATATTCATGAAAATATTCTTTAGTAAAAGTACTTGCATTCATCAAAATATCGAATTCTTAATGTGATGATAACAAAATAGAAATCATTGCAATTTTCTGCTTACTGGCAGATAATCCAAACAGAAATTACTTATACGTTATGCATGCTTCCCTTGTGCAATCATCACCATTTCCTTGTCAAAGCTAGCAACTTTTAGGAATCTGTAATACCTTAGATACCTCGTAACATTTTATTAAGATTTACCTCAAATTCGCCATCTAATTTCAATATGGATGTAATGTTTATTATTCGTAAAATCTTATAGGCTATATCTGAATCCCAAATTTCAAAGAAAATTATGATTACTAAACGACAGTTACGTAGGATTATAAATTTTTCGGTGAGTCGGGATTTTTTCACGCAGGATTTTTTAAAAGCCTGTGAACCAAAATAAATTAGACCACATATATGCGCTATCGATCTGGATCTGGACTGAACCTGCGAACTTGGGAACAGAAAGGCAATGCACTAATGACTGCTCCATCCCAGCCATCCTCTTAAATGAATAGAAAGCTACAGTGTGGTTGATGAACACCCTGACATTATATTAGTGATTATATGAAGTTATTTTGCCATCCTAGTTCACTAATCTTTTGCAATAGAAATCATGTTCCAAGAAAAATATTATCAATATAAATATAATACCTCAAAGAAATATTTTCACTAATCGCCTTCATCATTTTAAACTGCGATAATATGCCTTAGAAGAGTGCAAAACAGTTTTGTTTATTAGATGTTGTGTGCTATTTGGCGTGGAAGAGGGCCGCATCAATAAAAAAGTAAAGTACTATACCTCTATTTCGGTTTCAGCTAAAGTATGAACAATTTAACATTTTTATTCATTTATTCTATTTACTTGACGTTAAATACGATACAGCCTTAAGGAGTAGAGCTCATTACAAGGGCGACATTCACTTGGCTGCTCTTATTCATTATACCTAGGCATAGGATACATAATAATAAAATGACTATTGTAATACATAAATACAAAACTACAACAGAGAAACCAACAGAAATTATTACTCGTAATTATGGGCTACATAGGAAATACATGAATTAGCTATTTATGTATCAAGTCCGCTAAAGTTTTTGCGTTAGTGGTGAATACAATACTTTTGAGTAAAAGTTATGTAATATTTACTACTAATGAGCTCAGTTTTTCACTCATTTTCAATGATTCTGCGTAAAGAAAGCAAAGATAGTGGCGACTGTATCAGCGGTGCATGTTTATAAACTTCGCTTGCTGTGGATTCTTTCTTTTCCTACAAAAACAAACTTTTAAAAACGTCGTTTAGATAATAATGTTCATTAATTAAACTAAATATGTTTACATCAACAGAAATTACACGTCATTTTTATCATCCTTTCTGCAACAGAAATTAGTATGCCTTGTTAAAAGAAGCAATCCTACAAGAGGCTCATCTGAAGTCGTTTCCTTCAACTAGCCCTCGTGGTCTAGGGGACTACACCTTTTTTTCAAATGGGAAGCGTTTTGTTCTTCTCCTTGCTTAGATACGCGGTCCAATCAGAGACGGCGAGACGGAAGGAAGACCCTTCCTGATAGCGGTACTTCTTTAGCTCGTACACGTGATTGGCGGTGAAGGAAAACGCTTCCCATTTGAAAATTACTGTAAGCTACGGCTTAATAATACAAACTTCGCGAGTTAGTACCCACCCCCAGTCGTAGAAAATATAATAAGTTATTATTATCGAATTTATTTCTTAAATTCAAGGATTCTAAATGACAATGATTACTATTCTTATTATTAGACAATGAACAATAAAACCCTTAACATATAAACTTGAACTTACATTGGGAGACACTGTAGAGGCATCTAGGAGTCACGGTTGGAATTATGTCCACTAGGAATTACCATGGCAACTTTACCGGACTAGTCCGAGAAAAAGCCACTTTGCGGAGCGTGTACTAAAAATAATATAATGATTCAAACTTCAAGAAGTTCACCGCTGTGGCTCAGAGGATGCGTCCGTTCCTCTCATGCAGCGGGCCCGGGTTCGATTCCTGGTCGGGACAAGTAACCTAGGTGAGGTTTTTTCCGGGGTTTTCCCTCACCTATGAGAAAATGTCAGGTAACTTTAGGCCCTTGTGGTCCCCGGATATTATCTTGCCGTCATTATCATCTTCATCCCCATCCTCGCCTTGTTCTGAGAGAGTGTGTATATGTCAATGGTGTGTCTCGTCCTATGTGTTCGTGTTGTCTCGGAGATGGCCCCGGCATTGGGCTGATCACTCATCCGGGGAGGCCCTCCATGTCCTTGTCTGGTCAAAAAAGTATGTATGTGATCCAAAGATAATCCCTCTCCCGACAGGTCACAGTCCTGTAAGGCCCGGGCGGCTTGGGACGCTTAAATCCTAAAAGGGAGAGGTAAAACTACGAATAAGAAAGAAGAAAGAAGAAACTTTGTGAAAAAGTAATTTAATGCTCTAATTTTATATTCATTATCTAAAACCAATAGTAACACTTAACAATAAAGAATTATGTGAATGTTATAGGAGAAAAATTCCTCCGACACTGGGACTTGAACCCAGGACCTTTGGCTATTCGCGCCAATGCTCTACCAACTGAGCTAAGCCGGAGTTCAATTCACAGCGCCGGATGGAGCCTCTCTCCCATAACATTCTCATGTAATGTCTAACAGAGACAATAATCTGTGGTTCATGAAGGCTTATATATCTATAATAAAGAATTATATTATAACTTACATACATAAGATAATATCCCATTTAAACTATACACAATCTGTAGTATATGAACGGGTAATTAGTACCTTCCTCTAACCGTACCGTAGGTATAACTGGGAAGATGAGACAAGAAGTCTGGTTTGAAGATGCACAGTAGCAATATAAGTATGTGGAGTTGCTTCAAAGCGGCATTCTAGCGTAGGTCATGATTCATTCTCATCTGATCAGTTATACTATAAGTAAAGGACCCCGAATTACTTGAATCCATAAGTGCTATTTTCAGAAACATGTCTGTATGAGTGTCTGTAAACAGCCTAGCCTACCTTGAGAACAAAAGATCATATAAAAACAAAATGTATATTCGGTCCGTATAGTTTATAACATTACCTAAACACTGACCCAATGCATACGCTTTTCGATCGCTGACAATCTGCCGCATTTTTTCGGTCCGTGTAATTTGGGCTTAAGGACTGAATGAACCGCGCCTTCAGACGCGTTTAAACAAGCGTGGGATGGTTTTCACGGCTATCGACGCGCAAAACTGCAGAAAGAACGCGCGTAGAAACAACGTGAAATTATAGGGGCAGAATGTCGACCGAATGCACGTGCGCGGCGTGGCAACGCGCAGGGTGGGAAAATTTTGAACTACGTTGTGGTGTTTGTGCATGGCGATTGATGTGCTGTTGTTCACGTTGTTGTAGAATGTGCAGCCTGTAGTGACTTACCAACTTACCAAGCAAGTTATAGCATGTTAAATAAATGCACTGCAACAGCCCAACCTTCTATTATCTCATCCATTTTGTAATGACTACTGCCCTCGAAAGAATTCCCCCTTGCGTTTTTTCAGTTAAAATTCTGCCCGTGTAACATGCATCACGCGTTCGGTAGCTCTGAAATTTCAGCTCAACATGTTCAAAATCAACCGGTCTCGACCCGAACATTCAGCCGTGATTTTTCGGCCCGTGTAACATGGGCCTTCTTAGGTACCTTCCGGGGACTAAGACTGGCGACGACATGCTCTTTCTTTTAATGCCACTTGACATTAAGAAATTTTTGTATTTCGCGATTTTCTCGAAAACGGCTCTATTGATTTTGTTTAGATTTTATACATGAGGCACTTATACTAAGATCCAAAACTTTTATTTGAGACATTTTCGCAAAAATATCTGAAGGATAGTTATAAACCACCCACTGTTTGTAGAAACTCATTCTTGCCTGGTGAACATTAAATCTTAATCAGTTCTTTTTTGGGTTAGGTATCATAGTAACGACCTTCTCTTCAACAATTTTACAAACACCGAGCGAGGTGATCGAGATGGCAACGTCTTGAATTCGCATTTTGGAGGTCCCACATTCAAATCCCGTGGCCGGGCAATTTGACAAGGGTTTCTTTTTTCATGGTTTCCCCATATGTAAAGCCAAATACTGAATTACTCATCCTCGCTATTTCATACTGCACCAAATTCATTCAAATTAGTATCAGTTGAAATTGACTGACATAAATTACACTAACAATCAACAGTTGCATGACCTACTGTATAGAACACAGATCCTGTACTCCTGATATGGCCTTGCTGTTAAGAGGAGTATAAATACAGCTGAATTTAATAAAACTACAAACATTTATATACAAGAAGAGAATAGCATTTTGCCGTTTTTTCGAAAATGTTTTACAACATATTATACTAGGAGCCAAAACTTTTATTAGGGTAGAAGAGGTTATGCGTTTTTCGTCAGTTTTTTCTTATACAGTATTATTATCATGGATTTCCTGAGCAGTGATGATTTTCTATTAGATTTATTTAGATTGTTTTCAATTGACTGCATTTTATTAACAATATCTCTACTTAAACAAAAATTATTTGGTTTAATTTAAGTAATTCCATATAACACTCTAGTGGGTGTTCTAAACGAAAGATTGAAAATTATTTTCATACGAGTTTGATTCTTAATTATCTCAAGATGATTTACAGTTCTTTATTACGGTTATCCCAAACAATATTCATACAAGTCAAATAATAATGTATCAAGAATCAATAAATATTTTAAGAGGTTTCTTACAAATACATAATTTACACCCTGTATAAGACTCCTAGGCCTACTACAAGCAAAATTTTCTTTATGTTTGTTTGACCTGCGTTTTCCAAGATTTTCCATCCTGATGTTTTCATCAAGAAATAAACCCAAAAATGAAATTTTATTAACCATTTTAATAACTCTATTATTAAGTTTAAATTATTATGAATGTTAGGAACGCAGGACTTTTTAATGCAATATTTTAAGTTAATTGCACGTAATTGTAGCATAATTTTCTTAATTTTAATTTAGCCTACCTATTTCACCATATCCTGTATAAAGAGTTAGTGTCATCTGCAAGCAATAGCATTTTCTCTTTTCATTCTAATTCAAATATACCAATATAAATTATGAATAATAGGGTACCTAATACAGACCCCTGATGCATTGGTCCTTTATTGGTTGGGTAATATTTCACTGCAGATGAAGTCAATATTTTATATGTCATACATACACTATTGCCAACTCTTCTTCTCTAAAGTTCTTTGTTAATGTTGGAAACACTATGATAATGAAAACTTACGAAGGTGTAAACATGTTTGGTTAGGGATTTCATGGACAGCCTATACAACGACGACGACCAACATCGCCATCACAAGATGAAAAAAGCAAGATGACGTCGATGAAGAAGCTTCGGTAAAGAGACTCGATTGGGAAAGCATTGAGACGAATGCCGGTCCCAGTAAACTGAGGGGACTAACGAATTTAACATGGAGGATAGGAGGTATGTGTATAAAATAAAACAGATAGAAGAAACAAAGAAAGAACAGAATGGAGGGAGACACGACACAGATAGCGGACAAGAAAGAGACAACATATACCAGTCTGGCTAGAAAACAGTCCAACACCCTAAATTTGAGAAGAATGAGATTCCAGTTTGGAAAGAGAGGTCTTGCTCCAGATAAGATAGTGTACACTCTTGCTATGATCAACATGCAAATCCCACAAACCGAGCCTTGTTCTTATGAATGAGGACCCGTCCAACTAAACTTGACAAGTTAATTTGCTTCTTTTCCTTTCTGCTCCTTATTTCATTCGGTTTTATTTAATTTTTGATCGATTGCTGAACCATAACTGTTGAAGACTTTATGTAACGAAAAGTATAAATTACAATGTTTTTACTGAAGCAAGTTCAACAAGTTCCCAGCTTCCTAAGACTCCCTAATTCGTTAATAATTAAATATATTTCGTAGAATACATTTCCACATTGATCATTCTCAGACATTAATTCCTTTAACAGTCAGATCTGTAGGATAGGGCATAACTACTCTGTTGTATAGGCTACATGGTGTTCATTTCCTGTTTAATTCAGATTTATTGTGATATTATTACTGTACTTGTGTTGGCGACGGAATTAAGGAGGTTTTTTTTTTTCTATTTCCTATTTCACCTTCAGATTACTACCCTATTGTAGGAGAAAGCTTTCAATAGTTCAATAGCTTCTACTGTATGTGTTAGTATTTCACGTCTTTATCTCAGACCAAGCATTTCATTATAATTTTCTTTGGTAGTGAAGTGAGATTTAGATTAGACATAAAAAAAAAAATCTGATGTGAACGTCACATAACTTCTTCTGCCCAAATAAAAATTAGCAGTATATTCGCATGTACAGAATCACAAGACACAATTTTACGCTAATCTCTATATATATAAAAGGCTTTGTCCTGACTGACTGAATGAATGACTGACTGACTGATTGACTGAATGACAGGAATCAACGTACAGCCTAAACTATAACAGGTAGAGACTTGGAATTTTGACAATACCTTCGTTTCATAATGTAGGTGCTCACTAAGAAAGGATTTTGAAAAATTCTGATTCTAAATGCCAAAAATTAAATATTTTTGGAAATACTTAATCCCTTTTTACATAGAATTATCAATTCCAAATCACAGAATATATTGTTGCCAAATGGTATCAGGTGGGCTTGGAAAAAACAAATGAAATGCACTTTTGACAAATAAGAGAAGTTATCAAAATAATTCATGTTATAAATAAATATTACAGAATGAAATCCACTAAAATAATGGAATCACATAACTTTCTCTACCCTGGACATAGAGAAAACAAAACGAGGTATGGTAATGTGTATATTATTATATTATATCGCAGGTTTTTGGAGAGGAAAGTATGAAAGTGATAATGCTTTCTGTTTAATTTCATCCCCAAAACGGCTTTAGGCTATGGTAACATAAGAGTGGGAAATTTCCCGCCTCGATATTACAATTTTATGTTACAGGAATTTCTGTTTCTTCTTAGGCCTATTTAAACCTCTACCAGGCTTGCTGTGCACTGTACAAGCGATGGGATGCAAAATTCTATATCCTCTATGAGCCATAAAAAACTATATCAAGCGTTTTCTGAGGGAATAGTTTGAGTGTAATAAGTCGTTCTTCCTATTTCAAATTATAAATGCCTATATAAGGACCTAGAATTTAAAACTGAAAATCCTTCATAAGCTAATTTCCAATTACAAAATACAAAACCCGGGCGACGCCGGGTCTATTAAGCAAGTTATGCTATAAATACCATATAAGCCCTCCTTTGAATGTTGAGACTAAAAACGCAGGCTATGGACAAAAGAAGAAGAAGAAGAAACAAGTGACTGCAAACGTTTATTGAACTTTCCACCTTTAAGAATAATATCCGAAATTTATAGAATTTTCCCCTCAGATATTTCTTTATTGTAAGCATGGCCAACAATACATCTTTTTCACTTCACGTGCTTATATAGAACAAAAAGGCCGTGAATGTCCACGTATTGAGTTGTTCAGGCAAGACAGAATTTCTACAAACAGTGGGTAGCTTACAACCACCCTTCAGAGAATTTCTTTGAAAAAAGTTTCAATTAAAAGTTTTAGCTCTTGGTATAAGCACTTCATGTACAAAATTTAAAGGAAATCGTTAGAGACGTTTTTGAGAAAATCGTGACAAACGAAAATTTATTCGTGTCAAGTCCCCTTAAAGTAAGGGAGAGTTGTCGCCACTCTTCGTGTCACAGCCTCAGAAGGTATCCCAACCCAAATACAAAATTTTGTTTTCGTTACACGAGGTCATATTGCAAAGAGCGTGTATTCACAGTGGGTGGCTTATAACTACCCTTCAGAGATTTTTTTCGAAAAAAATGTTTCAAATAAAAGTTTTAGCTCTTAGCATAAGCAACCCATATGCAAACTTTAAAGAAAATCGTTTGAGCCGTTTTCGAGAAAATCGCGAAAAACTAAAAATTCTTTATGTCAAGTCCCCTTAAAAATAAGAGAAACTTGTCCCCAATCTTCAGCTCACACCTTCGGAAGGTACCTGACTCAAATATGAAATTTTGGTTTCATACAATTTTCCGTTTTGGAGCTAGCCTGTTCACAGATATCCACACAGACAGACACACACACACACACACACACACACACACACTGACACACAGACATGTTTCCAAAAATAGTAGTCTACTTTTGGATTCAGGGGGCCTTGAAACGTGTATATATGTTAAAAACTCAACTTCGAATTTGGGGGTCGAAAACAATACTTCCTCTACCTATAGTACCTATGGTACGGGCAGAGGAAGTAAAAATAGAATTGAATTGAATAAAATAACACGGAATAGAATATATTTATTTTATCCGGTGGAATTAAACCCATTCAATGTTCAAGAATAATTAGCCTACATACAATAATTCAACAATGACATGAGTTGGTAATTCAAATGCAAAATAAGCAATAAAATATGCGAAAGTATAAATAAAATAGCAAAAACTAATAAATTGTACTTAATTATTTATTACCGGTAAACAAAACTTAGGCCTATATAATGCTGCTAGTCTAGTTTCTATTTACAGCTATGGTCATTAGTCGGAATCATTGTGGTCGACAAGGCATTCCAAGAACAACATACTGAATATTAAATGACAATATAAGAGTGCAATAATAACAAAAATATCATGTTACAAGCTATGCCTATCGGCAAGTACCTAAATCATGGTGTGAAGGCGTTCACGCAAATAAGAGGGAATGTAGGAATTGATAATATTTTACAAATTAGTACAGAAATGTATCAATCGTCGTTCATTTAGCCTAGTGCACCCAAGGCAACATTGCATTTCAGTCGAAGGGGTGATCAGATTTAGGGATGTTTTAAAAATAATGATTTGCCTGTTGATTTGATAGAAATATTTCATTTGGTTAAGAGTGCCAAGAGAAAAAGGAAAAGTGAGGAGGCAGACGCTGGAGTGAGGTGGGGCGAGAATGAATACATGCTATTAATTATACAATGAAAAAAGTTCTCTAAAATCATTCTCGCAACGACAATGAGGACAAAGCTTAGTTGACACCAAAATGAACCCTTCAGTAAATAAAATGATTTCTCAAAAGTTTACTCCATTACGTTTTTTTGAAGTTATTTCTCGTATCGTCAGATAAGGGCTTCTTAACGTTTACTCATAATGCATAGGAATAAATAGTCCACATAATTACATCCACCTTTCTTTCCAGAGGGGGTTGTGAGGCGTTTGGCTTACCACGTGTCATTCTGCTCTCTCTCGGAAAATAAGCGTAACAAAATTCACCTAGGTAACAGAAACTTCTACTTGTTTCTGAAACCTACGCCCCACTACTGGAGGCAATAGGAATAGACAGACACAGACAAATAATTGCATCCATAATCAATTATCTCGTTTACAATAGGTGAGAATAATCAAGCATAATGCACAACCAGTACCTGATAGCATTTCTTTATAGTGAGTTGGCTGGAAATTACGAGGGTCATTCAATAAAAGAGACAAATTGGTCTGGGGAAAAGACGGTTGATAGTACAAGTTTGATACATTTAGGATTTTAAGTTGGCATCACAGGGATGAGTTCTAATCAGCTGATGGATCAACATTGCTCTGTTTATAACCTCAAAATTAAGTTCTTCTTGAAAATTCCACATTGGTTGAACATCGTTCTGTGATTCGTTTTTTGATTGCTGAAGGTGAAAAACCAGCTAATACATACTCTAGAATGACTAAAGTGTATGGTGAAAGTTGTATGAACCGTGGAAATTTTTACAAGTGGGTAGAACAGTTCAAAAGTGGTCCAGAATCAGTGACTGACGAACACCGTTCTGGCCGGCCTGTTGAAGTTGCAGCTTCCTCACTTGAAACTCGAATTGTTACTGAAGGAGGCATTACGTGGGAAGAAGTTTCATGATAACGAGGACGTCAAGAAATTTGTGGGAAATTGGCTCCGACACCAAGACAAAGAGTTCTTTGCAGCCGGTATAAAAAAGCTAGTAACCCGTTGGGACAAGTGCATAAATGTTGATGGGGATTATGTTGAAAAGTAGGAAAAGTCTTGTTTTGTAAAAATAAACGGTTTTTTCTCCAGGTCAGTTTTTCTCTTTAATTATTGAATGGCCCTCGTACTTATGAGGATTCCTGATGTAAGCTAAGTTGGGAGGGGTTTCAGTGCTCCAAATACAACATAATAAAGACAAATAACTATTTTTTGCATCTGTACTAATTTCCTTTAAGTTCATATAAGGCTATAACTGAACCTGAGTTTTATTATAGCTCTTCTTGTTTTAGTTAGCTAAAGAAAATATTTCCTTGTTGTACTTATTAAAATTAGGGTGCGAATTGTCCTGTCCCAGATCGCCATTGGCGAACAGAATTCTGAGGTGGGGGACAAAGATTCAATTTTGAAAATCTACAATCTTCTTTTAACTTCAGTGTTCGCAACCAGAATTAAATTTAATAGTAGAAATTCCTGCAGACATGAACAAGGTAACTGAATATTCGTATTTATTCGGACGCATAAGAAAAATCCGGAAGTGATCGACATAATTTGAATTTCCCATGCGACTTTCAATAGCTTCGGTTCCCTGTGTTTTTCTAGCTGCTCCAGTAACTAACTACTAACAAACATAATATATACATAACAAACATACTATATACATAACTCGCATAATTTTCTCTATCCTAAATATAGGCAATACAACTTTCTCATCTAACAGGCAGCACTAGTCTATAAGGAGTACGTATTCACTTCTTAAGCGTAACAAAATTAGTATAGATAATGAAACCTCCATGAAGTCGTTTTTCCCTCTAGCATTCACATTTTCAGAACGCATTTTTTATTAGTAAATAATAAGTAATGTAAACTAAAGTTATGTAATAATGTGTTAATGTATTATTTAACTTCTGACGTGAGCTTTTATTTCTTTAGCATAAAACGGCCTATTTCGAAAACAACAAAATGTTCATCATACAGTAAGCACACCGCGATTGGTATGGTATAAAAACAGGAATGAAGGTTAAATATATCCAACTCAACATCACATCCTTACTTAAAGAACTGTACTGCGTGAGAGGATTGGACGCATCCCCTGAGCCACAGCGGTGGACAACTGTGTTTCTCAATTTTTATTATTTCTAACATTTTAAAATAATGTATATGTGATTTTATTATTGTATTATTCCTTTAAAAGTCTAACCACTAGACCATGCGATTAGGCTATTGGTCGAAATATAAAAATAAGATTAACTACATTTTATTATATTGATGTAAAGACGAATGAAAAGAGACCTATGGAATTAAACATTTCAAGATCTTAAGCTGTGAGCACAATCTCTGATTGCCATTTAAAGTCTCTCAGAAGTAAAAATTAAGTACAACAAATTACTTAAAGGTTTTATCAGATTTAGGCGATACACATTATTACTAAGACTGCTAATTTAGTTCTGTTATGATGCTAAGACATGTTATAAGACTTTTTGCCTCTCTCTGAGTAATAACCACGAAATACTGTAAAAGAAGTCCTATTAACATTTTAAAAATAATTACATGAAAACATTTTTTGTATTAAATCCAGGTTGTGTAATGCCGATCGATCAGATACAGCTTCCATCACGTTCTAATCTCATAAATTGCCTTCTATATCACAACACAGCAGTTTCAGTTTTAATTTTATATAAAAGAAACTTCTATCCTCTAAAGCTGCAACATATTTTATTGATATTGCAAAGAATAATTGAGTCACGTATATTAAACATTATGGCATGTTACTGAAGCGAACATGACCAAGATGGAGGCTAACGATCAAACTTTTCAGAACAGATATCTAGTCAGGAACCAGATCTGTATTTCATCATAATATTAGGTTTGATACCATTCACATAATCAGTTTCTAAGATCATTAACTACTATATTTTTTAACAATAGGCTTTACATCTTAAAGAAGGTACATTTGAAGCAGTCTATAGCAGGGATGCCCAAATTCATCATGTACGAGAGCCAGTGCTGCGATCAGTTGTTTCATTTATTTTCTTTATTTATTATTTATTTATACTGGCGAAGTTAAGGCCATAAGGACATCCAATGCACCAGTAAAACTAAATGTATTACAAATAATACATATTAAAAATAATATAAGATTTTATCAAATAGAAATTAAAACTAAACATGCTACAGACAATAAAAATGCAAGGACCTGATTTAATTAATTTGATAAACTAAACTAAAACAAAATTAATTACTAATAAAAAGGATAGTCAATTTATTTCGAAATTTGGTACATTTAGATTGTGTTTTAGATTTAAATTGTGGTATCATCGTGGGTCACAGATTTTAATTTAGAGCTTATATAGACCTACATATATATTTCACATCGTTATGTTATTCACGTTTATATTAAATCACTTTACAAGTAATCAACCACATGGACCTCTTTTCTCACATCAAGCGTATTGAAATTGTCAAAATAAAAATAAAAGGGACAATACAAAATCTCTCGTTAAGCATATGTACAGTATAAAATAATATATTCATTTCTTAACCCCAAAACTTAAAATTAAGAAAAATCATGAGCACTATCCCATATGAAATTGCTGATGAGTAAAATTTAATTCTAGGTTTAAATATATTAAAAGATAAACTGTATTTGTACGGATTTAGAAAGTGCATTACAAAACTTAACGGAAACATAATAAATAGTTTTCTGGATTGAGTACTAATCGCAACTAAATAATGCTAAATTATGCCTATTTCTGTACCCAGCACCAAACTGTGTGATATCCCCAGCTGTTCGTAGTTCTAATAATGTTTTTGTACAAAACACACCGTGGTCAATAAAAACAGCATTTACAAGCACAATACACAATATTAATGAAGCTTTGCCTGCGATGGTTTGGGGAGATAGTCAAATTATTGTTTTTTTTTTCTACAGACTTATTACAGAAGCCTGGTGAAGCCAGAGTAAGTTGCATATGACAAGTGATTGAAGTATACAGATTTTAAAAATCGATGTTAACACATGACCTCAGTCTTCTTAATAAATAAATTCCTTGGCACATTTTGGATTCCAAGTTACGGAGTCAATTGTAAACCAAGACATTGGCATGGTAGTACAAAAACAGGTAAGCTCTAATACTGATGAATTGATAACATGTTGCAGAAAGCGAAAAAACAGTTCCTAAAGGCTAATTCTTTTATGTTGAAGAATGTTGATAATCTATATAATTACGTTGTTTATATATTATTAAAAGATTGTTCTATATTGTAAACTGAATGAAATGGCTAATGACTGATTTTTCATGTTTTTTTATTTGTTTATTTATTTAAGAATTATTTAAAACCCGTGTTTTACCGAAGGCATATCACGGGGTATTTACATTTAACAGTATGCTTTTATAGTACAGTTACAGTTATTCTTGAAGTGTAGAGAGAATGTGGTCGATGAAGTCTGTGATTTTTCATGTTAATATCATCGATGAACTTTCAAATATAAGTAGCTACAAGTATTTCCAGGAATTATTACATTGGGCTAGTTTTAATTCTCAGCAATATAATTAGAATAAATATAAGTTATTAAAAAAATAAGATTTTTGAAATACCGATAGGCGCTAGTGCATTCGGGAGGAGGAGGTTCCGATTCAATTCCCATGGCAGGGTTTCTCATTGCTTCCCCAGTCGCAGAGGAAAATGCCGGACTCGATTTTTACTTCCCATTATCCATTGCAGCTATTTTACCCAAAGTCGATGGCTTAGTGCACACATAGG
Source organism: Ectobius pallidus (assembly GCA_964059195.1). Classification (NCBI taxonomy): domain Eukaryota; kingdom Metazoa; phylum Arthropoda; class Insecta; order Blattodea; family Ectobiidae; genus Ectobius; species Ectobius pallidus. The sequence continues at coordinate 22,156,598 of CAXKWD010000008.1, forward strand.
TGTAAGTTATGATTTTTAATATATAAAATTTGTACTGTAAATAACTAGGTTATATTTGCAAACATCACTTTGAAAATAAAAACACGAGGTTTAAGAAAGGGGGACTATTTGTGTATATATATTAATAGTGTTAGCAGCTGAATATTTGGAGTATTTGAAATATTCTAACAAACTATTTCCGAAATTTCGATTCTTTTAATTTTATTTTTCCCACTAGGGGATTGCCCCATGGGAAAAATAATGCGACTTAGGCTAATACAGAACAGTATTCAAGGATAAAAAAGAAGACAACATTCACACAAATACAAAATATATGCATGATGTCAAAACGAAACGGTTTACAGACATATTAAAATGAGAAGATATCGTCTTCAATCGTATAATGAGCAGGTGAGATTGGCTGCATGATGGATACTGCCCATAAGCAGTAATGTCTCCTCTGAACGTAATTAAACCTTCTCATTCGTATCAGCACTTGCCCAGTTAACATTATGTTTAATAATATAGAAAACTACTTACACTACACTCTACCTGCTTCTTTTGTTCAATTAATCGGTTATGTTGATCTTTTTCCAATCTACATGATTGTATTCTATCTCTTTCTCTCTCTATAAAAGCATTGAAAAAAAAAAAGAAAACACGGACTTGGGTACGTAAGGGTACCTCCCCTATTTAAAAACTTTACAACAGGTTTTTCCCTCTTATATGTGATACTTGTAGCAGTATATATATATATAGAAAGTAATCAAGAGGCTAAGCCAATAACCAATCTACCAAAGGGGGAGGAGTTTTCAATCCATGTCTTCCATATTTTCTAGCGTATATACCAGCCCGGCCCATAATTCTCAAATATAATTATTCCAGAGCCCTGGTCTCTAATCCCATTCCTTGCTTAACTTTTTAAATATTATTTTCTATTATTTTTTGCTTGTTTCATCCAGCCAATACATGACTATCGGGTCCAGCCAAGCAAGATAGTATCCATCTCTCTCTTTCCTGTCATGTACTGGGAATATTGAAGAGTACGTGTGAGATAGATGCTGGTTGGGGGGAGGGACCGATTAGAGACACCTTCAAGAAAACTGGTAGTTATTAAACAACATAGTTTCTACCCCCTCCTCCCCATTCCTCCTACCACCCCCTCCCGCTCTGTCTACACTACATATATATCTTATATTATAAAAGTCTTCCAGATAATAATAGTATAAGAAGGGAACCATGCGCACAAGTAATCTTAAGGCTGATGAACATGGGTCTGTCGAGACCACAGCCCCACCCTACATCCACTGCCAACCCACACCACTGCAATATCGTGACATCTGACGTCATTCCCTTTTCAAGACTTATTTTTACCGTATTTGCAAAGGTTACTCTATTAAATTTGTCTAAAATAGCGCCTCTACTCTAAAATAATAATTTTTGATAAGTAGAGTAATTTATTAGCATAGAATATCTATGTGCCCATACCACAAATGGACATTCAGAGTTGTTTTCCGTTGCCTTAATGAAGATGGTACGAAATGAAGATAATAAGGGGCGAGGAGAATCCGTTCTCAGAAAATAAAAATAGTTTGGTGAGAAATTGTCACATTCTGCTCAGAAGCTTTCTGGCAACCCTGAACTGAAAAATTAAAATCCATCAACTTCTAGCCAATCCATCTGAAATTTAACCACAAGCTAACTGAATACTTAGAACTAAATGCAATTTTTTAACATGTCTGTTAATAGATTTTTTGAGTTGTTAAATATTTTTGAAAGAGGAGTTGTCGCAGAATTGTTTTTAGTGTGAAAGTATAGCGATTTTTACTAATAATCACCATATAGGCCTACAGTACTCCCGAATTTCGTATCCCATATTATTTGGTGCTATAAGATGGCGCGGCATAGGTTCTATTATTATTAGTCAGTACTTGGTTATTTAACTGATGAGCCATGTCGATCCGATAAGCCGAAGAAACGTTTAGCGATTGGTTCAGCCACTGCTGAAATTTAGTTTCGTTGCTTACGAGACGTGGAGCAGCTTCACCTACATAAAAAGGTGCGAATTTACCACAATTACTTCTATTTGTATGCATCTCTATATGATGTTCATGAAAACGTTAACTAAATTACGTATTTTCAGGTTCTTCAAGTACAATAGGTATAAAGTAGCCCATACCATCTTCTCCAAGGGCCACGACCTACACAAGTGTGGTCAATTATGGGAATGATTTTATCTCAGAATTAAAGCACGTACGGTTAACGTTATAAGTTATTTTAGGACTCCAGGTGTTTTTGTTGTTACTAATATTGACCATTGTTTTTATCATTATTAATTAATTTAATTTTCTTTTAACTTTTGTTAACTCATAAATTGTCACTGTGTACCGGAATTTTTATCTCATAGTCCTAAATTTTATATACAGTGAGTCCCACGCAAGAGTTGGCCAATGACGCGGGTTTCTGCGTCGCGGCGGCCACAGCTCCAACTCCCGAGCGATCGGATTAAATATCTACGCAAATAAAGCTGATTGGTGTATTGATTCAGGTTCTCACGTTTATACAGTATATGTAAGTTAGTTAAAATTACAATGAAAATAACCACGTACCTCATCACAAGAGATGTTGGAAATGTCCTCCGCTTGCATCCATACAACACTGGCACCTTTTTAGGAAAATTTCTTTCACGCGCGTAGGCTGAGTTTCCGAGATAGAGTTAATTTCTTTTGTGACACTGTCTTTAAGTTCATATAATGTATGGGGAATTGACCTATACACTTTATTTTTCAAGTTACCCCATAAATAATAGTCACATAGGCTATTGTTAGAAGAACTTAAACACAGTTTCACAAGAGAAATTAACTCTATCTAAGCTGAACTTATGTGCGTAAAAGAAAATTTCCTAAAAAGGTGCCAATGTCGTGTGGATGCAAGAGGAGAACGTTTCCAACATCTCTTATGATGAGGTACGTGGTTATTTTCATTGTAATTCCAACTGTAAATATGAGAAACTGAATCATTACACCAATCGCGGCTTTATTTGCGTAGATATTTCACCCGATCACTCGGGAGTTGGAGCTGTGCCCGCCGCAACACAGAAACCCGCGTCATTGGCCAACTCTTGCGTGGGACTCGCTGTAAATGCCGACTGTTCCATTCAGGACGTCTCACTTTGTTGGTCCTATGATTGGGACATACTCCAGTTCATAAAGTGAACAGCTAAAGAAGCAATGAAGCGGGCAAAAGTGACAATGTATGGGATTTTACCCGAGTTCAATTTTTATGTTCAAGCTCCTTCTTCATTTTCAGCTGCACACTGGAGGGGAGTAAAATTGGTATATTTACAATTTTGTTTACAATAACAATTCAATACTATTTCAGCAATGTAAAAAAACGTACTCTGACAATGCAGACAGGGGCCAGAAAAAAAAAAAGTCTGAGGACCGCACATGACTCGGGGCCACCAACTGGACCACAATTTCATTTTCTTTTTTATTTAGAAACCCCTTAAAATATCTGCATAATTTAGCGCATTATGCCCAAACATACTGTCCGACACATGACAGCAATATTAAGTGATGCCCTATATACTTTACAAGATATAAAACCTTACATATAAACATAAATTAAAATACATACTTAATCAGGTTCAACGGAAGACTTTTCGTAAACCTGACTCAACATCACGCATATTTCTAAAGACTTTAGGCTAGGGCCACAGGGGCTTGTTTTCACGTTGCGGTTCTGCGTGGAAACACAGCGTCGGAAAGTCTGCAGTTCTCATGGCCACACGAGCTTGTTCTCACGCTGAGAATTTATGAGAATGTTAGTGTAAACAAACATGGTCTGTTTATTCGAGCCATTGTTCTAGCTGCTGTGTGCCCGCAAATTATGACACCAATTTTTGATACAACCATCCCTTACTGCAAGGGGGGACCAGAATAAGATACTCAATATATGTACTCAATAACTACCTAATTTTGCACAAAATTCTTCCAAACTAATGCATATAACTATAGAGATGAAAATCGGTCGAATTCCGTTAATGGGCAAACTCTAAAAACTGAAATTTCAACTATAACTTCCTTAATATAAATAATATTGCATCGGTTTAAAGTTATTATACCTATTAAGACTAGTACCAAATATTTTTGTTTAAAAGGATTTTTGGATGCATAAACTGTTAGTATAAAGGGTGGAAAAAATAGGGATAGAAGGACAAAAATTAGTACTTCCCTTAGTAAGCACAGTATCAAATCCAATAAAAGTTATTATAATCGTTTAAAATATTATCTAAAATTTTCGTTTGAAACCATTTTTGATACGATCAACCCCTACAGCAAAGGGTGACCAAATTGAACATAGGCTTACAGAAATATGAGGCTTAGCCGGAAGGTTATTTAACGCTAGGCCTACTGTTACAGAACTACTTGTTCTAATAAGATCTCTTTTGTGTCATATCTTGTGTCTTGTGTCTTATTTCAACTTTTCTTCGTTTCAATGAAGAATGTTTAAAATTAGTGTTTATATTGGAATTCACTTATATACATTGTCTCTTCATCTATACTTGATCGAAAATATGTAAATGACGGAGCAAAAGTAAACAACCGACTGTAAAAATACAAAGCACAGTTCACAAGAGTTCGTTTTTGAGACTTTTTGATTACACAGGGGTACGCCGTAGCGCAGTGGTCGAGGAGCTCCACTATAAACCGGAAGGTCGCGGGTTCGATTCCCGATGAGGTCGTTGGAGTTTTTCAATTGGCCTAATCTTTCTGGTGGCACTATGGTCCTGGGGTCAACTCAGCCTCTAACAGAAACGAGTACCAGGAGAAATCCTGGGGGTAAAGGCGGTCGGTGCGTAAACCTTACCACATTCACAAACCGAATGTCCAAAATCTGGGAGCCTCAACCTCTTGGGACCCTCTGGGCTTCCATGGCTTGTATAGGGATCACTTTACTCTAGTTGATTACACACAGTAAAGTCAACTGAACTTTCTTTTTCAGATTAAGCGCCAAGGATCCCGGTTAGATTAGCATATATATATATATTTACAATCTGTATCTTCTCAGATACAGATCTTTTCCTCGTACGTTTCTTTATTGGTGACGTAAGTTCTGAAGGCCCTGGCTCGCAATTTTCTTCTATAATACAAATTATTAGAGGACTTGCCTATTACTTTTACTTACAGTAGGCCTATGTAGTGTACTTGATCACAAATTATGTAAATAAAAAGTAAAACGAATTACTTAATTATGTTATAAAATACTCCTTGTATTTAGTAACTTATGTCACTTGATTTTCTCCAGAATAAACAAATTTTCCAAGCCAACCATAAAAACAAAAGAAATCTTGTTTGCAAGATATATTTTGTAACACAGGTATGATATAAATAAAGCAAGCAACTTACTTAACAGAACTTAGTTCTGTAGAACTAAGAACTAACAGTAGAACTTATAAATAATTGTACGATGTGTGCGGAATGGAAGTAAACATCTGACTGAGGTTGTCATGAAGTATGGGCTGGTGCGATTAACCAATGAAACGACAGGACACAGTCAAGGCAAGTCAGTTGTTTACCTTTGCTCCGTACACATCTTGGATCAAGTACAGAAGGAAGTTTACATTAGGCCTATATTTATAAAAGTACGTAATCTAGTAATAAATTATTCCAATACAATTAAAAAAAATATATTATCATTGTCTCATAACACAGCATGTTGTATGTCTGAAGCATAATTATTACGATTACATTATTATCATTATAAAACAATATACAGAATTGACACGTAAGTTTCTCAAATAATAAGCTGGATTTCTTGACCTCATATCAGAGCAATATCTACGACTGCCATTTTCTAAAGTAAACCAAACTTTAACTCTTCGTGATAATTATAATTCTGGACGCAATAACTCAAAGGACGGCCGTGGAATTAAAACTACACACAACAAAAAGGAATACCAGAAACGTGATCCTGTAATTAGAGAAGAGGCGGACCACCATTTGATTTCTCATTCTTTATATTTTCGTAAGATCATGTTTAGTTTCATAAAGAAATTGAACTGGAGGACGGGAGTAACTTGTCCTAATATAATTAATAACAGCAATAATGAAGTAAAAAATAAGAAACAAAGGAAGATAGAATAAAAGTGAAAGGAGAAAAGAAAGAACGAAAGAAAGAGAGAGAAAGAAAGAGAGAGAAAGAAGAAGAGTAATTTTTCAATTGTAGCTACGGTATGTTAAGATAGGATATGAATGCTCTTGTACTAGTATTTTTTTTCAATCTAATAAGATTGAGGCATGAATGAGGAAAGTTAATAGTTCAGGGCACGAAGATATGAAATTTAATAACAGTGATAATCTATGTGCATCGAGCCAGAACCAACAGATGAAGCGCAAGACTGCATGAAGAATTGGCAAACATGATGAAGTTCATGGAGCTCATACACTTATCTGTTACTCCACAATATATTCTTGTTTTAAAAGGGCAATGAAAATGTTTAAAAATATATATTATTTTTATTATTGTATTTCTTTGCTGTTGAATAAATATTACCCAGACATTTTATTATTACCTATACTCTCCGTCATGTACCAAATTTGAATTTAATAAATTGACTAAGTAAGTTGTATTATAAAAGACTATAATTCTTTCGTTTTATTATGTTAATGGCTGCTTCTTAATTCAGGGCAGTTTCTATAAAGAAAACTGTTACGCTCTATGTATTCTCACAATGGTTTTCGTCACTCAAGTCTGTTGCATTAATATCGACTGCCATAACTCTTAAGTCTGGTCTTGGATTGATTGGTTGGTATATGGTTATCTAACGACGAGGATGTACTGCAACTTAGGCCTGTGACCGTCGCCGGTGGGTCGGAATTATGTCCCGCAGGAGTTCATTTACATGCCAGTAAATCTACTGACATGGGCCTTTCACATTTATGCACACATATATGCCATCGACCTGGACCCAGATCGAACCCTCGAACTTGGAGCACAGAAAGCCAGCGCGATACTAACTGCGCCACTCAGGTCGACTAGTCTTGGATTGAGAGACGGTAAAGGATTATTAAAATTTGTAACTCCATAGTGATTGCCTCCCCTTTTAAGAATATAATCTATTCTAGATACATTTTTCGAAGTATTTCAAAGAAACCGCAGATTGGAGTCTACCAGAGCAATTGAAAGACCAAGAAATAAGCTTTGTAGCCAAATAAAGAACATAGGCTGTAGGCGACAATTTACACCTACACCTGTATAGTGTAAGAACTGGTCCTGTCACCTTCTTATTCTACCATTTATATAAAGGAATCTTCTCTCTATACTGGTATTAATAATTTACAATGACTTGTCAATAAAGGTCGCAGTTAAATACAAAGGTCCATGAAATGGGACGTCAAGAGAAGTGTATTCATTATGCAGTGGGTTTGTTTTCGTACAAGTGACAGACAGGTCAATGCCACCGAAAGAGCGACTTGGCTATGCGCTGTTGCCAATCTGCAGATACTATTAACCTAATTATCTCAGTACCATGGACTTAATCACAGAACGGAAAATAAGTTTTACATTAAAAGCTGCCCTACTTAATATGTGCAATTATACTACTTCCACTCTGCATTATTCCCTGTTTAATAAATTACATGTGAAACTCTCAAAGGCTTTAATAACAAATATCACTATTTTCTCGCTTCTCATAGGACGTAGCTATATTGTGCGTATTCGACTGCCTGAGTTTCACGGAAAGGATTGTTTTAAATCGCACGTCTGAAGAAGAGATGAGTAGATTATAACTAACCTTTAGAAAATTTTCTGCAAAAGAAAGTTTCAAATAAAAATTTTAGGTTTCAGTAAGATATAAGTAATTTACTTAGTTATAGACATATTCAGATAACTTCGGGCATGCCCTTGGACTGACCTTAGATGCGCAGAAAATTAGGGTGTGGAGGGGGTGGGCCGTGGGGTAAGAATTCACAAGTTGCAAAATAAGCCACCCTCTTAACAGGAGCTGTCCGAGCGACTTACTACCTTCGTAAAAACATTGTGTTCACATAGTCTACAATTTGTTTTTAATTAAAAGAGGAATTGTATAATCTGAGACAAAACTAGAGTTGTGTTTTAGACCTGCAGATGTGAAACATTTAGGTTCAATTAAACGATTTGTTTGGTATTAGCAGGACATTTCTTACTAAGCTTACGTTTTTCTAATGAAGCATAGCAGTAGTCAGCACTAACAAGGGGCGAATGAAAGTTGTCTAGCTGGAGTAGTATTGTAAACCCCGCTCCTCTCCTAACATTATGCGCGAACTCTCACTAGTAATAGGTATGGGGGGCCATGCCCGAAGTTACATGAATATATCTATAACAAAATTTGAAGACAATCTTTAGAGTCATTTTAAAGGAAACCGAGAAAAAGGTAATTTTCTTCCTGAAAATACTTAGTAAAAGTAACAGGAAGTCGTCACCATTCTTCCTTTCACATCACTGGACGATACTTAATTGAAATGTACGTAAAATTTAGTTTTTACGCAATCTTTCGTTTCCGAGCTATGCTTCTACATGGGCACAGTGACGAACAGACACATGCAGGCATTTATCTGAAACTACTACTTATGGGAGGTAGGGGACGTCAAAACATGCATAAATGCTGAAAACCTGAAATTTAGTTTCTGGGTCGAACATTCTTTGTACACCTATATGTGGTATAGGAAGAGAAAGCAAAAACTATCTGACGATTCAAATGGTAAAACCGTGGTAAAACCAAAAAAGAAAGGAGGGAGAAGAAAATTAAGACCACTATTTCATTCATATCTCACTCTTTTGTTTTATGAATAACATGTAGCCTAAGGAAGATGTTGCAATCAGCCAATTATAATGCTTTGTTTCAACAACATGGATCAACTCTGTTACCGCTGAACAATTAACTATCACACAATTTCTTCTCATTTCATCAATTCATCAAGGCATCAAACGATTAAAGAATGTAATCTGCATATACATGTACCTGCTGTATTTTAATTTACTTATCACAGAAAACTGAGTTCTAATCTGTATATGGGTGGAATTAAAAAGTTCATGTAAGTAATGTTAAGTTCTTAAACTACAGTTAAATAATATCACTGAAGTGTTTAGTGCAGTTACTCATTGGATGGCCAGTCGGCTTCAAAGGTTTCGGTGTTTCTTTATGTTAACTGATCTGACTCAATCAGTCTTGGGCTTCCACTTTCCAAAGCAAAAGCAACGTTGCAATATCCTCTCATTGTTATCACTGACCTCAGTTCATCCTTCGCTTTATTCAATTCACACGTGTTACTGTTTACTGTAACTTGATCTTGCAACCACGCATTTCACTCCACGCGGAGTAGACGAGTAGCTGTCAAAATCGCCACAGGACATTCTTAGATTTTGATTGGCTGGGGTAACTAGCTGATTGGTGCGGTAAAACAAAGAACATGGGTTGAGCTGTCGGCAAACTTTTCCTTCTAACGAAAGGAAGCCGCCTGGGTATGCAATGAGTAACTGGACTATAACAGGCGAACGATTTTAAACGCACTGACTGATATCATTGTTGGCATGAAACGATCAAGATTGCGCACATTTTCATTGGTTTCTTCGCTTCGTTCAAGCAACAAATTATAAATAATATAATATTATTTTATATCCTGTTTCGGCGCATACTAGTTCGCAATTTATTAATTTAACATTTCTATTAAATACGAAACGGGGTTGAACCTTTATATTTTATTTACCTGTGCGATAGGTACTATAATCTCAAATCCCATGTCGAGTTATCAGCATTAGGCTAATACACGTTTTAAGATTCCTGAATACAAAATGCAATTTTCGGAATCTCGCGTGTGTGGCTATGAACGAAATATCGTTTGTGACAAAATGTTATGGTAGGGAGAGCTTTCAGAGATATGACACAAAACATGGCGACGATTGACTTTTTTCCACGCGTCCTGAAGAGAAGTTAGGATATGTGAGAAGTGCGCCCAGCGTAAATAGATAAATATTCTTACCGCGAGGAGTTAGTGATGAGTGATGAGTGATGACACTATCTTTAACAGCAGCACTAATAATAATAATAATAATAATAATAATAATAATAATAATAATAATAATAATAATAAAGAATAATAATAAACAAGAATAATAATAATAACAACAATAACAATAACAACAACAATAACAACAGAAATAAGAGTGACAACAAATATATAAAGCCTAAAAAGGTATAGGGCCTAGAAGAAATGAGACATTTTTCAAAATTGCTCACAATACTTATAAACGTACATTATTATTATTATTATTATTATTATTATTATTATTATTATTATTATTGCTGCTGATAATATTACCATTATTACTTACTGAGAATGGGATATTTACTATGCTGTACTTTCCATCAAAACCGGTTTGTGTACTATGCTCGTAACCTCTTCTACTCATCACTTTTCACTCAGGTAGAAACAATTCTTGAACGATTGACGAATTTCTTGTTCTAACTTCCTTACAGTTTTGAGGTTAGACCAGACCTTAGACAAACATCTGTTGCTCATGTGATAATATACTTCGAAAACTTACAAAGAGGCTGGTTTGCGAATCATCTAAATTTGACGATTTAAAACTCCGTTTTTGTTGTTGTTGTAGTTGTTTAAATGGTTGAATATGTATTGAAAGGAGTTGTTTCGTGTAGACTATGTCAAGGATATGACCTATGAGACACGATAGTTGTATCAATTCCTGGAATGTGTGTAAAATTTTGAAGATGAGGCAAGTTCACGGGAGTGGTCCCTCAAAACGTTGATCTGAAAAGCACTGAATACTCTCCCCATCTGTTTATACCTAAAATTGGTTGCCTTAAAATTTCCTCCTTCGCAAGTGCTTCATCTCCCTATTGTCATGTATAAAGAGGGTTCCATCGCTTCATTACGTTTCCACCCATTTGATTGTAATCCTTGTTGTAAACACTGATCAGTACAGGTACGTCGGAACATTCAAAGAATTTCTTTAGTGAACTTTTCGGGCGAAAGTTCTTGAGGTACAATGGTGGATGAAAAACCCCAGAAAAGCAAAATAAGACGTCCAATTTATATTTTTACGTAAATAAAACTCCCTCTTCCTTTCAAAATGAGGTAGGATGGATGCCAGAATACCTTAAGACTTATGTACCTTCACGAGAACATAAGTAAAGTTACTTTTACTTGGTTATTTTGAAGTATCTGAGGATCATGTAATTGCTGAGCAAAATACACAACATTATGTTTAATTTATATTAGAGCTCAGTTCTGTTATAAAATGTTTCTCTATATGACATCCTCGCACAGACCTTTTGGCTACACTGCCATTAGCTGGATCTGAAAAATTACAATTCAAACATAGCCTACTTAAAAGATTACCACTTGTGAGAATATTGAAACATTAGCAAATTATACATATTATTGAATCTTTGTTGGACTAACATACTTTGGAAACTAACTTATTATAATATTTCACACCTATTAGTTGAGGTAGGCATAATTGATGTTCCATAGAGAGCACTTTCTGGATTATTCTATTTAATATTTACAACAAATTGTTCTTCAAACTAAGCCTGTTAGTGAAAAAGTGATAGGTACTTTTTTAACAGTGACACAGCTTATGAAAGAGATCAAAAACGTAATTTTATTTCTTGGCAAATTTCATGAATAAAATTTAGATTATTTAATTAAATGTTGCATATTGTGTGAGAATGTTGCGAGATTTTTTTTTTTTTTTAATCTAGAACCTAAAATAAAATTTGTTCATAAACTCTTGAATTACGAAGCTACGAAATAGCCGAAATAAAATTCCGGAAGCTATAAAGCAGGCTGCCCATATTCACCGTCTTTTACCGTAAATTGGGATTACTTTGACAGAAATCGGGGCTACAATGGCATCTTTATTTTTCTTCCTTCAGCCAAGAATTAACTCCTGAAATTTATTTACTGCAAGTTCACGTAGGCCTACAGTACATTTAAACTATTTTAGAAATTTGGTTTCAAATATTATTTCTCACGTTGATCTTTTCTGTTTTGGGCGACAAGATCTTGAGAAATTGAGTGTATCATTAATTGACTTTTTCAATGAGCATTCTGAATTAGTATTTAAATCTTGTAAAGGTTTATTTCTTTAAAAAATTAACTTTAAATGCAGATGAAAATGAAAAAATCGCGTTAAGATTATCATATTTATACAACTAAAAGAAATGTATTTTTCAAAGCAGATATTAAACTTTACAGAATTAACCCTAGTTCATATTCTATGCCAGCTATTTTGTGAGGTCCAAGAACTAAAGATTTATGAATAGCATAGGTTCTATCTTTATTTCGGAGATTGGTAACAGTATATCACGGGTCCACCATGAGAAGGGAAGTTGCAGATCGAGTGGGTGGGGGAGGGCAATCGACCTAGCACACGAACATGTCAGGTAAGAACACTAAGAAGGCCGACAGACAGGTAAATTGGGCCTCGGAAGAAGTGGCAATAAGGTTGCCGGCCGGCAGCAACTAGTTTGCCAAGATACCAAGTGAATTCAGCTACCTACACTGCCAAACTCACACGCGATCCTCCATTCATAACCATTACATATAAATTCATCTGTTTACTTATGAAATCCAGTCAATTCAATCATCTGAGATATCCACAAGACATAGGAGAAGAGAAGAGTCCAAGAGCCCCCTCCCAAGATAATTCAAATAATTAGATCACCTTCTAAGAATTAAACAGTTCCTAATTTTATTCCTTAGTATAAATGAGCACCACATGGGTGCTTCATTGATAATAACTACGGTTGTTTAAGACTATTTTGTTCATATGTTGAGCTATTTTCACATTGCTTTCATTTCCGTTATACCTAAAAAAGGTTTCATACTTGGACACCAATAACTTTTCTTTAAAAATTGGTTGAAATGGCAAAATCCATTACAAGAATTTGATAAAAATATAGTTTTATCTAAAAGATTTATTTTAATCTTTGTTGCCTTATTGTTAACGTTATTTTGATTTGCATGAATTTTAAGACCCAATTGTTAATAAATTTCATTCCAACGAGGGTCATATTTAATAGTGTTGGGTTTTCCCCACCCTGTACCCTAAATAATATGGAAGAAAGTGTTTTATACCCACGGCACTACCGGTAATTTAATAGGCTATAGGTAATTAATTGAAATTACATGACAATATAATAGTCCAGTTTATATTATATAAAATTTTAACTTATTTCAGCTTGCTAATGTCACAATACAAAACATAGAACTCTATTAAACTTGTGACTGTAAAAAGTTAAAACACTCGGAAAGATGCGAGTCACACATAAACAGTACAGTGAATAAAATACAGGGAACATCGGTTTAAAATCAATCTTTATTACTGTTGGTGTCTTCGTAATTTAGTATAAAATATCTCCTACTAAATTATTAGGAAATGCATTCTGGCCAAAAATTAGACCATCTTCAGTCCTTAGTAGCACTGTGCAGGTCTTGTGGCACGCTGTTTGAATGTTGGGAGTTTCATGTCGGTTTGAGGTTGCTGGAAACGAGCTTAACAGAGTTCTCATTTACCACCCTAGAAGTATACTAAATTTATATTAATAGAGAAAGGGTGGTAAATAACAACGCTGTTTAACACAACCCTCTGTTTAAGCTCGTTCCCAGGATCCACAAACCGACATGAAAACCCAGCATTCCAACAGTGTGCACAAGACCTGTAGGCCTACAGTGCCACTAAGGACTCAAAATGGCCTGATTTGGGGCCAAAATACTATGGAGTCTACTAAGAAGACACAAACAAAATTTTACCTGTATTTTACGTATTGAACTGTTAATGTGTGTTAACATGTGTGTTAACATTTTAGTCACAAGTGTAATAGTGTTTTCAGTTTTATTCTATGAGATCAGCGCTTAATACAACTGGACTACTATACTGTTATGCAATTTCAATTTATACATATTAAAATATCGGTAGTGTCGTGTGCGTAAAAATATATTATCTTACCCATATTATTTGATTGTATAAGGTGGAGAAAAAGAAAACACTATTTAGGATCCAAGTTTACTGGACTTATTTTATTTTTTTTATTTTTGGTTACTAGCTCCTAATATATTGAGAACAAGTACAAAAAAGAGAGGTTGATATTAATTTTAAGACTTACGTTTATTATACTTTACCCTCTTTTTTATTTTTATTTTTATGAACACTATTACCTCTCGAAATATCGAATGCTTTTTTTTGTAACATGTTGTAAAGACAAACAGGAAGATTCAACGAAGACTGAGTAACATTACAAATGATAAAAACCTCAGAATCCATCATCTCTTTCAGAGAACAGTGGATATTTCACCATTAAAATCGTGCACAAAATTCTGGAGGTTACGTTGACATTGCAAACAATCCCTATCCCTTTTTAGCTCTATCTTAATTTTTGAACAGAATTTATGTACGGGGATTGAAAATGAAAATACGGCATCACGGAGGCATTCATGAGAGCTCTTTGAACCGCCACATTTGAAATAAAAGCCACTAAAATCTTATAGGAGCAATTTATTCACATGTCTCTAGCAGTACAATAATTATTCTTCTTCGGAGGGCAAATTCTACATAATATTTTACAGAACAAACAATATGGGTTACCATGTGTCCACTTGAGAATCGACCAGCCTCTTCCTTTTGTAAATGACAAGGCAATGGGCCTTCTACAAATATCTATACATGGAACATACGGCATTCAAACACCACTGAAATAGTAAGCACATATTTCCAAGACAAAAGCCACACGAATCTTTTTCACATTCTGCAAGAATGAATGAAATTATCCTTCATGGTTTCTCAATCGCGTTTCATTCAAAAGATGCTTGTTTAAAAATGAATACAGAAACAGTTTAATTGATCTTTTAGCTGTTTGTTAACAAGAAGAAGTTTGAATGACTTGAATTTTTCTCATAGAGTACTAATGAGACTTTCTTCATGGGTTAAATCATGTTATTGCAATCAGATCCCAGAGAAGGGACTCGAGTTCGAGTATAAAGCTCCAAATTTCATCTAACTTCGACTCGGCTAGTAACTCGTGAAGAAATGTTAGTTGGAGCAGCAGACTGTAGTGTTCATTATTTTTGCCTTTCCGCTTAACAGTAATTTTTACAGTTATTTACACTGTTCAGTACAAAGTAACCGACAAAATAATTCAACTGGAAACATTGCATAATTGGGAATTTGTCGGGAATTTCTCACAATTATGTTACACTAATATGACTTTCAAGTGATAATAGTTAATTAAAAATAAAGTAAGGAGTTAGCATATGGCAATGAAAAGTTTGTACGTAGGAAATACAAAAGAGTATTGAGACCACCTAGGAATAGAGTAGCATTAGCATGTGGGTGATACAACTGTTCTCTCATTCCTCCACCTCACAACTATTTCAATATTTACATAAAGAGAGCCGCAGAGGCACTCGAAATTACTTTTACTGCCTGCGCAAACAAAGTTTCATTGTCAACTACCGTAGTGCTTTCATATCTCTTCCTCTAAAAAGAAATACATGGAATATTATACATAAAAACCCTTATTATACTTTTAAAGAAGTTTATGCATAAATAAATTTGTTTAAAAGAACACAAATAATCACATATACGAGATGAGCTCAGTTTCGTATGCTCAGTAGTTTCGTAATCTGTTTCATTAATCGGATTTATGAAAAGAAATAACAAAAAGTAGGGATAACATTTATGAGAATCTTATAGAAATCCAGAAGTATTAGTATAACAATTTACGCAACATTCCAACCAATCTTGGCTACCGGTACAGCACTACTGTAGTGCATTCTATCGGATTCCGAAACTGATATTATCTTTTAATTTTTACTACCAATCCGGCCCGCGATCTGCCGCTTAAGTTAATTAGAGGCCCTGCATCTAACAATGTTTGGGTAACACTGGTATAGAAAATAGACTATATTGCTTTATAGTAAATTTCTTACAAAACAGCCATTGTTGAGATTACGTAGAAGATGCAAATTTTCAGAGATCACTTCAGGAGACGAACCAATAGCCTACACTCGATTTTTTTCAGAATCAACTCTACATACAATGGAATAGCCCTGATAAGCCCAAAGTCCTGGTAAATGTAATTTTCTTTCCTGTAAAATAGTAAAATGTGTCTATCCAGGTCCCCCCCACCCCCGAATTCTTCATTTGTTATGAACATAAATCCCTATTTTAATGCCCCTTACAAGAAACACATAAATATTCTAAGCTAAAAGCGAAATAAGATGTTCAACACAAGATGCAGACCATTCTGTCATGAACAATATTCTGTGTGTTTGTGTGAGTGAGACAGAGTATTGTTACTTATATGTCCGTGTTCCAACTCTCATGAGAAGAAAAAAGTACTGCGATAACCAGGTGAAGAACTCATAATCTAAATGGATGTAATACTAGACCTTTTAGGAAATCTGGAATATAGAATCAACTCATTCATCAAGCTGCAAAACCTTTCATAAGACGTGTTCTCAAAATAAATAAGTCTTTCTAATGTTAGCCGTCAATACATCCATTAGAGGCGATTACAATGTCCTTCAAACTGCACTGTTCAAAACAAAGAAAAAATAGTGTGTTTATAGCAATTGCGATTCTCATAAAATGTTTATGGAGGAAGGGGAAAAAATGTCGCTGTTATACTAGTTACCTACTTGAGCGGCGCATCATTCCGACTCATTTTTACGACTTATAGAACCCCAACAATTAAGGTGCAGTTCCATTGTCATTATATACCAGCAATCAAGTTTCGTTAGGGACCCCAATATAAAACCTCAGTTTTTAATGGTAATTTTTCTTGAGAACTATAGCTCTCCGGCCCTCATCAGGATACTAATATTGTTAGAGCTTTCTTCACCACCATGGTCTCCAAGGAAAACCAATAGTTTTTCTCTATATAGCCGTTCTAAATTTTGGAATAAGGGTCTTTCCACACTGGGTCTGTTGTGACGGTCACCGTTTTTTGCAGCGAACACACCTGGGTCACTTGTGACGTTCACCGCTAGTATTGACAATAGTAGCTACACGATTAAAACAATTTGTAATCGCTTTTGACATCACAAATGGCAGGTCGACATTCCACTTCACTTATAAAACCTTCAGTATTAATGAAATATAAACTCATGACTGGATGACTATAGTCCGGGAGCAAGTTTGGGAAATTTGTAATAACTTCTGCGAGTGTAAGAAGAGCATAAATGAATACTCTGACACTGTAACCATGAAGAAGCAGACACATGACTACTGCTACATGAGAAGGATGCTGCTCTCCAAGGATACCAGAACTTATTGATCCGGTCAGTGGATACTCATATTGTAGTTATCTCCACATCCAGTTTTGAAGAACTTGGAATAAACAGTCTTTGGATTGCCTTTGGGACATGAAAAGATTTCCAGTACATTCCTATCCATGAAACTGCAAGAGGACTAGGACATCCTATATCAAAAGCTCTTCCCTGCTTTCACGCATTCACTGGCTGTGATACTGTTTCACAGTTCAATGGAAGAGGAAAAGTTAAGGCATTGGTGGCGTGGATGTCACTGCGAAATACTACTGAGAGTTTCCTCTTGTTAGCGAAAGGAAATATAGAAGAAGCCTTTTCTGCAATTCAGAAATACGTTGTCGTTCTGTACGACAGATCTAGTAGTGCGGAAAACTGTGATGAAGAGAGAAGACTTTTACTTAAAAGAAAAGGTCCCAAAATTGATGGAAAATATACCACCAACTTCTGGTGCACTGAAACTGCATGATTGGTTTATTTCATCATACAATACATAAGGGACTCTCGGTTACAAACAAGAAACTGCATGAAATGAGGGCAGCATACCAAGGAGGAATAATATGGGGCAACGCTCTGCAACCAATACAACCAGACCAAGATCCTTCCAAGTGGGGCTGGACTAAGGCCGACGGTGAATGGGTACCAATATGGATGACACTTCCAGAAGTGGTGGTAGAAAAAAAAAGTTAATCCCAAAGAAACCATTTCCAAAATTATATATTTTGAATAAAATCCAGCCAACGGAGCATCAATATTCTTTATTTGTAGGCTATTTACATACATCTAATCTAGAGCTAATTTGCTGTGACTGTATTGAGTGTTCCAGTAGGTGCTAGTGCGGGAACTCAGGTCTTCCATGAACTCAACTCTGCACATGTGATGGTCTTTGCCGGGAATCTATTCAATAAAATGGTATTATATATACGTTATATATATGACCTTATATATGTGACCAAGTGTGAACGCTCCCATTTAAACCAATGCTTCTTCGCCGGTGACCGTCACAAGTGACCGAGTGTGAAAAGGCTCTAAGAGAAATTTATTACAGTAGAACCCCGATAATTCGAGCTAATGGGGCTGAGGCTACCTCGAATTACAAAAAACTCGGATTTTACGGGAATATCACTATCCTAAATCAATGGGTAAATCGTAAATAATTTTTTAATGAGCACAATAATTGTTTAAAAAATAAATAAATAAAGAATATAGTAGGCCTACATACCTGTATTACGCCTGTATGTATATTGGCAAACATTTCCAATTTGCTACATCGACACCCTTACGGATTAAGTCATTGTCTGACCCTTAATGGAGTGGAACGGGAAAGCGGCGCTACTACGAAATTACTTTTAATTATCATTGTCGCTGAGTAGGGATTACAGTAACAGTACAGTATTCTTTTCTGAAAGAATGGTATGCACTGTACAATTTATTGACACGAGGCCCCGACAAAGAAAGATCGAACCTCGGTTTCTGTCAATCTGTAATAGAATAGCAGTCTAAACCAAGGTTATTTCTGTGTATTATGAACGAAAACCCAAATGGGACAGTTTTACCTGCAATTTTGTACATGGAAAAACTGAAAGAAAGCTCAAAATGTAACACATTCGGAAGTGCGTAAAACTTACATACGGACACCGTACAAAAACGGGATAGTCTATTATTCTAGATTTATGGAAAATTTTAATTTTCTTAAGACCAGCTCGAATTACCGGGGGTCGAATTACCGAGGCTCTACTGTATTAACATTTTGCATGTTAATGTTAATGTTAAAATATCGCATTTTGACGAAAAAAACTATTACTGTATCATTTATTATTATTTACTTATACTAGCGAAGTTAAGGTCATAAGGCCTTTCCTTCCACTGCACCAATAAAACTATACGTATTTTAAATAATACAAGATTTTGTAAATTAGAAATTAAAACTACACATGCTACAGACAATAAGTAGGTAAGGATTTGGATTTGGTGGAAGAGTACCATAAGATGGAATAATAATAATGTTTCCATACATTATTACAATTGAAGGGGCTAGTTCCATAAGGGCGTAGGGCACAAGGACATAGTTTTGAAAAATCTTGATTTTTTAAACCAATGCTACCACTCACAAGCACAGGTCTTTTCTTATGACTGAGCAGAGGTTTAAGGCACAAGTACAAATAGTTCACTGGGTATTTAAGATATATGAGGAGAAGGCATAAATGTTAAATGCTGAAATTAAATATGTGCCTTTCGCCCTTATGGAACTAGCCCCTTCAATTGTATCTGTTGACACTGCTTTAAAATAGTTATTATAAAAATACTTCTGAGACCGAGATGGAACCCAGGGCCGTTAGTTGTCCGTACTGACACTCTACCAATTGAGCTAGCCAGAGCCAGATACTCTGGCAGGGTTCCCGCTACAAAATCACTAGAAATAATGTGTCTCACAGTATAAGCCATGGGTGTTCGGATTCTTGGAAACTGGCAGCGAGCACGTTGCATTGGCATACGGGTGTGACGTCACAGTCAACTGCGCTCTAGTGCAGGGGTTACCAAACTTTTCATGTAAAGGGCCACATTATCCATCACAGAATGAATCACGGGCCAAGCCACAAAACATTCACAGGCAGGAAGCGGATAGGTCAGATTAGTCTTCACAGTGTTTTATCGAACTAAACTCTACACTTATATATTATTATTCCTACTATTATTATTATTATTATTATTATTATTATTATTATTATTATTATTATTATTATTATCATACTATATTGTTATTATTATTATGATTATTGCTGTAATAAATACTTAACAAATTTTCAGCATATCGTTGATAGTCTCATGACAAGGGCCTGGATTTTTAGGTGTTTATAAAAGGTGTTTTAGCCTTTTATTTTCGAGAAATAGCTCTTTAAAACACTAATATTAACGCGGAAAAATGTATTATAATTTTGACACAGTTATTCTATTTTTTTTAAATAAATAAGTAACTATTCCTTATATCGGCACTCGAAAAATAGCATAAACAATTGAAATATTTACCATTTAATGATACAACTGTTCTTTTTATAGAATTTTAATGAAAAGTCTGCAATTCAACGAACGAACACTAAGAAGATGGCAATAATTAAGAAATAATAATGTGTTCATGAAAAATGTCAACTTCATTTGAACCGCATATGCATGTTAGTAAAAGTATTATAAATTTCCTCTTTAGCCCCTAGTTTTTCAGCAAAAGTCCTCTTTAGCCCATAGTTTTTCAGCAAAAGTACTCTTTAGCCCCTAGTTTTTCAGCAAAGTCCCCTTAAGCGCTAGATTTTCAGTAAAAGTCCTCCTTAGCCCTTTTTAGGTTCTATAAGGTTCATATATTCGGAAGCAAGGGGCGTCAAACGGAAAAATATGTTAAAATGTTCTAATTAGGAAGCGGGGGAAAAAATAGGCTAAAACCTTCAAATCCGGGCCCTACTCATGATACTTGAGCTCATAAGCAATATTTATTAACGCCTGTTACATTAAATATTTTCATGTTTATAGCAGTTCACATTCAATGAGAAGAATGAAACTATTCTGTATTATAAGTGGAGACGTTTGTGGTCGGTTCGAATTTCGTGCTGCCTATCATTAATACGGACTCTAAATGTTCATCAATCATAGCAGATCTGCATTTTGATTTGACGTATCTTAAGTAAACAGTAGCAGGATTCTTGCCATAGTATATGGATAATTTGTTTAAAAATCTGAGCGCTTAATTTGATTTCATCGTTAAAACGGCGGGCCTGATCCGATCCCCGGGTCGTAGTTTGCAAAGCCCTGCCTAGAGCACTGTATGACGCTGTTCATCGCTAGCGTATTGGCGGAGGCTGCTCGTGAGCTGTTCTTGCAAGTCAAGCCTGCACATGACTGCTATAGGCCTACATAACTTAAAGAGTAATTCAGTGAAGTCGACCAGTGAGGATAAACATAAGAGAAAGATTCCAACTGTCAGCTCACCGTAAGTTTCTGTGAAACACAGAAATAAATACAACATTGAGTCACCTCACCCTGCGTGCGAATATTCGCTGTTATACTTATTTCTGGTGTTTCATAGAAACTTACGGTGAGTCACCACATCTCATCTCACTTCACCAAACTGCATCTCAACTTATCTTATCTTATCTTGTCGGCTTAGGGGCTGAGCACTGATGGGATCGCGCATGTAGGCCTCACAGGCGGGCCCAAGGTAAACCCCCTAGGAAACGAATGATGTGCATGCCCAAAGGCGCCCAAGTAAACAGACTCCACCACGAGTCCCCACGGAGCTCCCCTACATCCAACAAGAACCAGGTACCTTTCCACGTGCACCGCACCCCGGGTCCCCCCTTCACAAGAGCCCCATGGGCACACCCTGACGTGCGCCACTAACCCAGGGTCCCTCCATCAGCAACTCTCGGACCACAAGCATCGGGGCAGGGCGGGGGAGGCCCGTAGCATAGTCTGCAGCAGGAGCTGGGGGAACGGGATGATAATAAGGGGGTAAAGGAAGTTGAAGTGTAGAGTGTTGGTGGAGTGAATGAAGGGGGAAACGGGAGGATCCCCGAGAAAAACCTCCAAAAGTCACGGCTTCGTCCACCACGAATGACACGCCCGCCGGCCTGGGGATTTGAACCCGGGATAGCTCAGTTGCTTGAGTATACGCACGGAAACTGATTGTCCCGGTTCAAATCTCAGCGACCTCACAAGAATTTTTCATTCAGCTATTCTCATGTAGTGTCAAAAGATATACAATAACCTGTGGAAATATGATTACACACATATATAATATACCCATAATGTTTTTTTTTTTCTATAATTTGGCGTACTGCTTGATCAGAAGTTTAAATTAAAAGCGAACTCATTCATCGTAACAATAGACCGGGAATTTTAAGCTGTAGATCTAATATAATTTTTTCAACAATTATATATATATATATATATATATATATATTCATATACTGTATATATATTATATATATATATTCAACAATTATATTATTTTTCAATGCTTTAGATATGTGTTCGGTTTTATCATATTGTTATTATTATTATTATTTCTTTCAAAACCCTTCGTATGAGTATTCTTTAGTAAGTATCATCAATCCCTCTCTATTCAGTAACATTAAACTATTCAATATTACGGAATAAAACTATGGAGACCCTGGTTACTGGATTCACGCATACACAAATATATAGGCCTACAACCAAGTAGGCCTAAGTATTTGATTAACAAGAATCGTTTTAACGAATAATCATTGATATGATACGCTGAAAAATGATTACTTAAATTTATATTACTGAACAATGGTTGCTGGTTGATTTTGAGCAAAGTGTTGTTAAAGGGTGGTTGGGTTGAGGGCAGCATTCACACTCCCTTCCTTGAGTAGGCCTAATTTTCTGACTACTCTGAGATTATAACCCGTTCCTTACTTATTCTCGTGTATTAGGACTTACGGTTTCCATAATAATCAAATACAATAATCACAATTATAAAACTTAAGAACAAATACATTGAAATTTTAATGCAGTAGCCTATTTGATATGCGCGGCGACGTGTCACATTCACAACGACAAAATTAATTGTTTGTGCAAACCGAAGAAGGGTAACATGAGAGGAAGCGAGATCGAACAATGGTGAAGATAGTGGACAAAGAAGAAAGTGCTGTATTGTATTATGGTTTTTAATGTGCACATAATCACTTTTACCTGCAGGTACTGCAATCAATGCCTTCACAATAAGCCACTTCCTCAGTTTTATGCGGTGCACCTGTATTTTCTATCCACAGTTCTTTAAACGTATGTTTTCGTATCCTGCTCACCCGCAATTAAATGAAGACGGACATAGCCTAACAATTATTAATTAACAATTAATATTAACTAGCTTATAATATATCTTCGGTACCCTAAAAATGAAGAATTTTTACATTTTGTTTAAGACTATCCGTACTACTAAGATAATAACTGTTTCATAAATTATTTTTTTTGTTACGTCGTGTTATGTGAAGGACCATAGGCTTGTCGCATCCCAGTTATTTAATGTCGCAGTGTATTCTAAATAAAATAAAGTAAATGGGTTGCCTGCCTTTCACATGGCCCCAAAATGATCAGTGACAAAGAAGAGGCAATGTCAGTGACTCTGCATTGAGTGGTGCCTCATACAGTAATGAATAAACTCTTCTGATAATTTATGCTTTTATATTATAGCATAGAAATGAAAAGGAATTATGTATCTTAAGAAAGAGATTTGATTTTAAATTTTTATAAGAGTTCATTAGTTGAATTAAAAAAATATTTAGCCTAAATATTCATCTCATTTTATTAATTCGGAATTTCCGAATACGTAAATAAGAGCTTCATTAAGATATATTTGGTATCAAATGCAGTATTGCTCCCCACATTATGAAAATTTGAATATATACAATTAATCCTTTCAGAACTAAATTTTTACGCTTTTATAAGCGATCATCAAGTAAAATCATCAAATTGTTGAGGAAAATTTCATTAGAAGAGTTTGTATTCGTGAATAAAATCGTAACATAAAAACCCTAACATTTTACATGAAGAATGATTCT
This sequence comes from Ectobius pallidus, assembly GCA_964059195.1. Classification (NCBI taxonomy): domain Eukaryota; kingdom Metazoa; phylum Arthropoda; class Insecta; order Blattodea; family Ectobiidae; genus Ectobius; species Ectobius pallidus. Next base: position 22,180,479 of record CAXKWD010000008.1, read on the forward strand.
ATTCAATTATACTATATATTGTTATGCATATATGCAATTTTTGTTTTAAAACTCATAGATAATGTATTCGTAAAATTGTATTTAACAGACTGATGTAGCTAGGCAGTATCTTCTGGTAACCCTGGACAGGGCAGCTATAATTATTATTATATTCTCTATTTGATAAATCTTTAGGTGACGAAATACGTCAGACACAGTGGACAGGTTAATACGACTTTTTGTAAGTTAAAATGAATAAACAAAAATGACTTATTTACTAATTTTGTCACACAGAAGAATGACAAATGGACGTGTAGGCGCTATTCTTTATTACAACAACTATGTTTCCTAACTAATAAAGATCGTAGAGGTGAATGATGATCCAGTCAGAGTGAGGAACTTAACGATACCATGGAGAACTCGCACATATGGTATCCACTCGCTTTCCCTTACACTGGGAAAATTAAATTGCTAGGTGACTGAATTATTGATGCTGTGTTAATATAGTTAGGTACATTATAGGTATAAATTTAGGTCTAAAAGTAAAAAATCCCTTTAAGCAGGCCTACAGGCTGAGGTAGATTTCGAAGTGCTTTTGGTTATTGTCGCTGCGCAGCACTCTTCTTCTTTAGCCTTGGCATGGCAAACCCGCAATAATAAGAACTGAATTCAGTAAAGAGCAAGAGCCTACAATCATTTGTTTTGAAAACAAGAAAAGGATATAATATTCTGGGAGGCCGTGCGCAAGATCAGCAATGAATAAAATTAGCAAAGCCGATAAACAAGACAAAATTAATGATATTATAATAATTCTTAAAGAGAGCCATGGATGTGATAACTCTAACAAACTCAAGGTATCAACATAACCGAACAGTAGTCCCAATGTTCTTTGAGGACAACACTTTCATATTAAACTCCTTTTTACTTAATTACTTTGTCACAGCAATATCACCATATTAAATATAAATAAATCTCACATTTTTTTTTTTATAAAAAGAGAGTTGTGTAGCCTATTATGTTTTAAATTGATATTATAATTTATTATTTATTTTTGTTTTTGATTTTGCCACGCATTATTGTTCTAAAGGTGTGTAACTATCATTTTTAATATTTCAAACTCTATTACACTGGTAATTTTATCCTTAGTCGGTCCTCACACCTTCCTTTCGGCAGGCCTTCAGGCTGAGGTATATTTTTAAGTGTTATTGATTTTCAAACATTCAAATCTCGCCTTATATGAGAGCTCTCGAGAAACTAGTTATTCATTTGTAGAGTACTCATCACGAGCTTTTCAACGATACCCCACAAGACGTGGTTTTAAAAATATCGAATTTCCATCCCCCACCTCACTCGTACCCCCGAAACGTTGGTGTCACTGTAAACTCCATAGGGAGTAATCTAATTTATTCAAACAAAGTTTCCCTCTATACTTCATAGGGGAGCGAGATATAAACTTTTCAAAATTTCAACCCCATCCCCCGAGCCAATTTTGCTCATTAACGAACTTGTCCGAACTATTGGGTCTACTAATAATATAATCAAATTTGGTTCAAATATCTTCAAAATTACGGCCGCTAGCGTGTAATATATATATATATATATATATATATATATATATATATATATATATATATAAATTGAACGGGCGGTGGGTTCGTACTTAGGGAGGCATGAAACGTAAAGATATGAAAGAATTTTTCGAAAGTCACGACATGGTATCGATTGCAATAAGGCGAATAAAATATGTGTAATAATACTTACTGGTTCACAAAACAAAAAAATTATCTTATGTATTGCAGCTTAAAACTTATAGAGATATGAAAAGTGTAAGATATTCGAAGAGAAAACTTGAATTATGTTATCCAGCTGTATAGTACAAAGGTAAAGTATTGTTACACATGTATTGGACCTTCCTTACCGTAGGCTACTACAGTCGGTCATGTGATAGTAATAAATCATATTCTAATTGTTATCATTATCGTTATTGTCTTCACCTTCATCTTCATAATTTCTTTTACTGTTGTATACGCAAACATGAGACGCAAGAAACGGACACTGAGTTCTGTCAACACAGATGAAAAGGGGAATATACGAATAAAGGAGCATCAAGGTCTTTGCCTCACAATTGAAAAGAAATACAAAGAACGGAAACATAGGGTGAGCAAGAAACAGGTATTCCTCTATTCACAAAAACACGCAATTGCAAATGAACACATTCTTACAGATTACCCATAGGAATCAAGCCTCGTCACTGCACATTGAAAGTGAGTTCAAAATCAATATTAAAAAAACCTTAAAATACTGTACTGTCTCACAAAAATATAAATACATTGACTGTTCTTTTGCACAAGGTAACAGTAACATGTTTTATTTAGATAAGAAAGAAAACTAAAAGCAAACAGATAAATAATTAAACGAAGTGGAGGTGAACGGTATACTAAAATAAACTCCGTGGCGCTACATACCTGGAGGGATTTGGCCTACCACCCGACCGCTGTGTCATCTATCAGAGGCAGATGGCAGGATTGGGGAGGGGGCATGTGGAACGGTGGTTTCCATGACCGGAGCCGCTACTTCTCTATCAAGTAGCTCCTCAATTTGAATCATGTGGCTGAGTGCACCCCAACCAGACCTTCCTACCTCGTAACCCGGACCGACGGACCTGTAGTCAGAGACGCTTACCACAAGACCACGCCGGCTGTCCGTGAACAGAATACAGTAGGTCAGAAATTCTGAACTTTAAGGACCTATCAAAGCAAAGAAATTCCGAATAGTAAACTTTCTTATTATGAAAAATAGACGATTTGGTGGCGTACAGAAATACTTCCTCTTCGTTTGAAAGAAAATAACATGCAACGAAAAATGTCAACACTGATATTAATGTCAGTGAAACAGTTGTTTGTAACCATGACTTCGATTCTGATCAATTCATACGGGCCTAAGAGCTTTTCCAAGAGAGATAGTGATATATAACAACTAATTTCCAGTTTTTATACTGAAATAAAAATCAGAGCTGCTAAAAATTAAACTAGGTTCCAGGGAATACTATAAATAGTAGCCTATGAGTTTGCAATATATTGAGTGATTCGTTCATAGGGTGAAGACATTTCATATTCCCTACTCACTCACTCATACTTTCCCTCTCTCGTAGCGAGGGGGAGAGAACTGCACATTAATGTTTACATTTAACTCTCTCCCACCTGCTATTACGACACAGAAATAAGTAATTTAATTGAAAGAATTATTCTAGAACGGTTAGTTAATACCTGCAGCTTCATCTTCTATTGTTCTATTAATAACTTATAAATAAAAGTGCTTCACACGTGCTTCATAGAAACAGATATAGAGTAGTATGATTCTAAATCCTTATTTTGTGCTCCTAGAAATAAGATGAACCAAAAGTAGTAACTCTGTATAAAGCATATCAACAAAATGTTCACGATATTAAGGATATGTGCATAAACAAACTCTGGTAACAGATTTTAACACGTTTTGAGTTTTTGGCAGAATGCATTGTAATAAGGCAGTTTTCTTTACTGAGCGATACTTCTTCATAAACATAGCCCTAATAAGTCCGATTGTACCTGCACAAACATTCAATCTCAGTAAATTCAGACCGAACCACGACTATAGATCTGCAAAAGCAATAATTAACCACTTGAGGCGGCTTCCTCGTCTTTGAACTCAAAAGGACAAATATTGTGCATAATCCAGAGATATAGTAGGCCTATTAAAAAATATGAAAAATCACTTACTGGTGACGTCCCGCGACAATGGACAGATGAACAAGTGTACAGTTAACTGAATAAAATGCCAAAGTCAATTCATGACACATTTTCCCTGTGTTCTATGATCAAGAGAAGGTGTCTTATGTAATCCTGGGGTAAAAGGCGGGACAAAAAAAAAAAAACTGGGACATAAATGGGTAAATTTCATTGGCAAATAAATTCTATAACCCTTAGGAAATAAAAATCTAGGACATGCAAGGAAAGGTATATGGGAAGTAAAGTTGTTAGTAACAGTTTACATAATGAAATGAGTGCAGTATTAATATTAACGTTAATATTTTAGTATTATTAATAATATTGTAGAATTTATAGTAAGTAGTTTCTTAGATTTGTAGTAGATGAGTTGAGGAAAAATTAGATCAAGAAGTAAGAAAACTGAAAAATATAAAGAAAACGTTTTCAATAGTAATTAATTAATAATGATATTTAACAAGAGAAGAATAGTTATCTTGTCAGGCTGATATGAAGTTAACGTTCCACTAGTAACTTCTACAGGAAGAGGAAATATCTCCAGAATGTCTGGAGCTGCATAGAACGGCTTGAACTCTGGGCATTTTAAAGATGTCAAGACTACAATCATGTTTATTGGACTAACAGTTATTACAATGAGGGGCGGGGACGGCATAGGAATGCTAATCCATTGCCCTCCGGCTGGAAGGGTGGGTGTCCATTTAAAATACAATTGGACACCCACCCTAACATATCTGAGAAAAAGGGTGGATATCAAAAGATGGACATCCGCCCTTAATGATACGTGTGTGATAGATACGACGGTTCAAATGGGCGGCCGCAATAAAAGCGACTGGAAATTATTATGACACAATTTCGCTATACATAATCGATACCTGATTAACTCATTTTAATGTAGGTTTAATCAGTTATCCTTAAATCATATTTAAAAAATCCTGAAGTAAGTTTGTATACCATAACAATGGATCTTTTACTTTCTCGCTTCTCATAATAAGTAGCTTCATTGTGTTGTGGAAGAGTGCATTCGATATTATCTTAGCTTCACCCGATGAGAGGTTTACAAAACAGGACTTGACCAAATTTGTGGAAGAAATGGCTTGCTTATAACTACTTTTCTGGATAGAGAAATGTTTCCAACGGAAGTTATAAATCTTAATTAATTATAAGCAGTTAGTGTAGAAAATTTGAACGAAATTCTTACAGTAATTTTAGAGAAAACCTAGAAAAATAGTTATATATATGATAGGCTACAAGTGGTAAAAGAGAGTCTTTATTTGCGAGCCGTGTATCGTGACCTACACTATATTTTTGACAGCCTTTAATATTTGTGAAATAATAAATAGGTATTAGATCACGGGTGGCAACACAACGAGGCTCGCGAGCCGCAAGTGGCTCTTGAGCCAATCTCGTGCAGCTCTTGAAACCAAGCTAGGAGTAAATATGATACAGATTTTAAAAATCACTCGTATATACTTTACATAATTTAATGAAAACATATTACGAGGAAGTGAAAAACTTATTTCTGATTTAGCACAGAGTGTATTTAGTTTTCAGAGCAAATTAAGACTCTTTCGGAAAGACCTTGACACTAAAACATTCGCTCATTTCAAATGTCTGAAGAAAATTACTGAAAGCCTTTCCGGTGTTCAGGTGGAAACAGAAGATAATTAGTGTAAAATATCTGGTCTTGCTAAAGAAATCAATGGCAGATTTAATGATTTGAGAACACTTAAGCCTTCATTTTCATTCCTGGAAAATCCTGTTGCTGTTGATATTGTGGGCGATGGCTGTCCTGCTTCATCACCAATTACAAAGGATTAAAAGAACTCAAATGAAGTGGTGTTACGGCCATAGAATTTTGGAAGAAAGTTCCAGAAGAAAAATACCTACTAACAAGAGACTTATCTCGATATTTTGGACTACTTAACTTATGTCTGAATCTCTGTACTGAACATCTAAATATAACAGATGAACATATAAATGATCTCGTACGAACTGCGCTTACCAATTATCAGCCAGATTTCAAACAACTAACAGCAAAAATTAACACTCGAAAAAGCACTGCTCAAAAGTAAAATCTTAATTCTTGTTGTGGAATTGAACAACAATGCTTGTGTATATAGTAAAAATAATGTGGTTCGCTTCGAGCAGCTTCATAAATTTGTGACTCCCAAAATTAAGGTTAGTGGCCACCCCTGTATTAGATTATTCTAAAGAATTAGGTACCGCGGAGCTACATTGGAGCCACAAGCCATCTACTGCCGCATATAGCCTACAATGCGCAGAGAATACTGATTTTCTGCTGCAAGACAGCCAACATAAGGAATCGACAACGCTTTTCAACAACCAAGTATGAAGATTCTTGTGATCACCGTGAGAATTTTAACATTTAAATTAAAATAATAAATTTTAACATTTTCAATTTTTATCAGACTGGCATAAGATAACCCATAATATTGAGTTACTACCACTTTGGTGGGTGCAATTCTTTCTATTTGTGACTTTTATAGTCTTACAATATCTTCGCATCTTTTACGTCATGAAACACGCTATTAGAACACAGGGCAGTGACAAATGAGTTATTTTATTTGATTTCTTTCAGATTTCTCATTCTTCCTTCGAACTGATATGAACTGGACATAAAGTAAGACTTGAAATTGGTTCTGTCACAAAAGAGGCACCGGCTCTAACGGAGAATTGCCTACTTTTGGCATGGGTTTTGTGAAATAAGAATACCGCAGCAAGGCCATCATGCCTGCTCTCATTTAAAAGGCTTGAACAAACAATATTTCATATCACGTTCTACGTGCATTATCAATATGAACAGCAAATGCTATATCAGACAAGAGTATGGAAGGATGAAAGAGAATCTTAAACCCAACCCCAAAACCATCTCTTAAAGGAGGAACCAATAGACTTATAAGACTGATTTCACCGTAAAATGGTAGAATTAATCAGTACCCCATTTTGCCAATCTGATCGACTGTGGAAACGAGTGGTGAAAAGCATAAACGTTATCTTATAAGCCACCGTCAGAAGCACTTGTTTAAGGTAGGCTTTAACCAATGTTAATTTTGTTTACGTTACAATAACTAGTTCCATCCCATTCGCATTCAAGTATAACTCGATCGGTAAGACCTGAGCCAAACAAACGGCTGCGCAGTAGGCTACGATGATGTAATCTAGACCTGCCTGACCTTCATCTCACGTGATGTTCCCTGCTGTACAGACCGTGTAAAAACATCTTAGCCTCACAGCATCCAATAGTGAAGACCCAACAGCGATATTGAGTTGCATACCATTACTTAAATAATATTTCATTTAAAAAAAATGATTCACTTTATTTTTTTTTTTTCAATAGTTACGGGCTGTTATGAACCTCATAGTTTGGAATGAATAGTACAGTATATGCATTCTCTTCTGCACCAACTCCATTACTACCGGCGGACGATAAGCTAACTGCGCGTGTTTGGTTCAGGTCCTGGCGTCCCAGTTATATATGTGTACTTTGGTCATAGTCGTGATACTCCACTAACTTGCATGTCTGTTTATTAAAAAATGAGAGCCCTTTACACACTCAGTCTTGTCTGTGCAGACCAGGTTGCACAGACCGCTGCGCACCGGGTCTGCACGATTCGTTTCATATTTACACGCTCACACTTATAGCAGTTCTTTAGTTGATTTAAAAGAGTTGGGTGCCATTTTATAACTGTACTTTAATTCGGGTTAGTTGTCGCCAAGTTGGGAGATTATTTATACCACAGTCCTACCGGGGAGTACTGGTGTTGGGCGATTCTGGTTGTCGAAAAGGGGTTATTGCCGGCTAGGAGCTCAGTTGATAGATTTATGCACGAGATTCTTAATAACGGGTCGGTGGCTAGAGAAATTGTCCGAGGGAACGAATAGGCAAATCAGGATGAATTAGGTGAAATAAAATGTTTGTGATCTTTTCAATTTCTATCTATATTCTAAATAAAAAGGTTTGTCCTGAAAGGTAAAAGTTGTATTATTGAGTCTTTTCATAAGATGATGTAAGTCCAAGGGGTGATGTCGTAGTAATTATAAGTTGTTGTTGCAATGTCTAAGACTATGATAATATTCACTTCTTACGCGCTTCTTCACTATAATTATTCCGTCGATTCTATTTATATGGCGCGGATTATTAATACTTCCTTTTTTATCTCGCGGGCAACTTTACTAGTTATGCACCGGGTACGTTTTAAGTTTAATTACTTTAACAAAAATCACTTATACAATCTCTACTTCCGTAGGTTAATACTGACGCGCGGCGATGTTATATTATACTAAATTGATCTATTTATAATGCGCGGATTCGATATCTTTGAAGTTGAATATTTATAGAATATTGTAGTTTAGTCCATGTTATAAAAGTTAGCTGAAGGCTCTGTCTTAGTGTCGTAGGTTCGTCGTCTGTCTCCTCATCCAAAAAGATGATCTCTCTTCGGGGGCCCTTCGGTAATATCTCCTGTGTAGGTGGAGGGGTGAATTGTTGCTATTGGATGGTTTCATCCTGGAGTTTTACTTAATTGGAGGAGATCTTGGTTTTCTGCTAGCTTGTTTGAATCTTTCTTCGGTTAAAATGCGTTAATGTTCGTTGGGTCATTAATTTTATGTGACATCTCGACCTAGTCGCCAGAATGTCTGTCATACAGGAAGTCTCCTCCTACTAAATATATCTGTGATAATAACTGTGATAGCTGAAGGCTATCAGAGTTAATACTATTCCCATTTTGTGGGTTGATTTTAGCTGAATCGAATGATCTAAGTCTCAAGTCTGTCGGATTAAAACTATGGGAGTTAATTATAATGTCCGATTAAGATGATTGAAGGGGTTAATTAAAAGTTTAGTGTAGTATATGAAATTGAAGGGGGTGTTTTTCTCTTTCTATTGGTATAATTTGTTTTATTGTCATTATTTTATTTATTGAGTTATTGATGTTTGAAGTTGAGGAATTTTACTATAATATAGGGGAAAAAGGCCGGTTCGTATGAGGAAATGTCCGGTTTCATATGATCGGTTTCATATGATCGCATAATGAGTGGAAAATCACGCGATATATTAGGGTGATCAAGAATAATACGAGCGAGATTTTACAGTCATTATAATACCCGTTTTCAAAGTCCTAAATAGACCTATGTCTTGTTTTAATTTCGGTTTTTTTTTTTTTTTTTTTTAATTTGTTTTGATATAGTTTTGTGATATTATTTCTTAATTAATTATCTTTGTTTGATAAGTTTTTTTCTCAGTAATTAGTGTCCTTACATCACCTTGACTCTTTAGTTAATTATACATACACATACATAAATTCATAAACAATAAAATGCAATTTTACAATACTATTTTACCTTAACGTAGTCTGTCTTCTTATTATTCGTCGTACATATTGTATTCAGTCCATTGTCCATCTGTTACGCTAGTAAATCATAAAAATATTCATTATATCTTATCAATAAAATACACACTATGATTAAAGTTTGTGTTCATAACCTAGTCTTATTAATTTTATCTTCATTCTTCTGAATTTTGATGCTGATGCTTAATTGAAGTGAAACGTTGGGGTACGCTTTCCTTTCCTTATTATGGTCTTAAATAACTCTTAAATTATATCCAGATTTCACATATTATACTCCTATTCCAATTTCACCTTTTAAGTACTTTTTGCTATGTTACCTTTCATTACTTTCAATATCCTTTATCTGTTTCTATCAACTTATTCATTTCTTTCAATATCAATATTTATCTTACTTAGTATCATATTTCATTCACTTATGTCACATATTTCGTCGCTACATATTTTCATCGTAATTTTATACGGTACACTTTATTATTCTTTGCTTAACTTTCATATTTTATTCTTTTTCATCACATTTTTTTTTTTTTAATACTTTTCTCATATACGTAATTTATTAATATCTTACCTTGTTTGCATACACTTTTTCAATATTCTTAGCATATTCATTGTTCAATCTTACCATATTTTCTTCACTTCTAAAATAACTTTACTTGGTTAATTTTCGGGAAAGGGTTGATAATATGTGCTGTCCATACTTTTGTATGTAAAATAATTTATTTTATTTTTTTATTTAAAATTTTGTTCATATTATGTTATATACTATTCCAATAAATAAAATTAAAATGTGCCGAAAATGGTTGTGTCTAATTAATCATTAGGTCAAATAATAGTGTGATTCCTTTGGTCAAATGAATGTTTTATCTCTTCAGCATTGAATTTAGAGGGGAGGTAGCCTTATAACTTAAAATTATCTATTTACACATTGAGATCACTACAAAAATAATACAGTGCACTTGTATTTGTAGTGGATTAATTTGCTGCGAATACTCATCATATTTGATATAATAAGTCTCGTATCGGAGAATTGTCTTTCAGCAAATTAATTAAAGACTATAGTCACTCAACCGTAAATTGTACATTCATCCTTAGATGTCAGGTAAAACATTAATTTGTGAAGTAGGAATCACTCTAATTATTTTACATAGTCAGTCCAATTCAATCCTTTTTCAGATCCGGTCATCTTATATTTACACTTCCTTTTTCTTCCAATCCAAATACCAGGCTAAGGCTTGCTAGCCATTACGTGATAGGGCTTTAACAAATGTTTTCTATACTTGCCGAGAATTTTCTTTGGATTCTCTATGTGGGTGAGTTGATAGGTATCAGTACTAAATTTTGCTTTTACCTGAAATGGTCCAGAATAAAGGAGACTGAATTTCTTCTGGCGATTGTGTAATGCACTTGAAATTATATGTGATTTAAGCAATACATAATCTCCCGGCAAAGGATCCCACCTAGGACGAGGGCGTCTGGGTTGTCGCCTTCTTTTCAACCACTTGCTCTGTAGGCGTTTAAGGATAGCATTGCATATGTCCAAGTCTGATTTATTGCAGGTCGGTAACACAGGGGGGGTGTTCTTGAAAAGAGGGTTCACTTTACAATGTGTTACTACTTCTAAGGGAATTTCCTTCGTAACGTGATGTTTTGTTTCGTTAAGTATGGCTTGGATGGGCTTTAAGTATTTATACCAATTTTTGTGCTGTCGGTGAGTTAGCAATCTTAGATAGGAAATCACTTGTCTGATATATCTCTCAGAGATATTGGCAGAGGGATTATATGAAGAGCAGTGTAGGGTCTTTATATTGAGTTTAGAGAGTCCTGAGTTCCACTTTGGGCTTGAGAATATACTAGCATTGTCAGTTAAACAAAATTCGACGTTGCCAAATGTGTCGACATATTCTTCTACTTTCTTTAGGCAGATTCTAGTAGATAAGTCCCGTATAGGGTACAGTGCTACAAGTTTGGAGAAAGTATCCACAAAAATAAGTATGAATTGGCAGCCAAAGTTACTTCGGACTAAAGGACCTAAAATATCCCCGCATATTAATTGGTTGGGCCTGGTGGCTTCAATAGAATTTACAGACACTTCATATGCTGTGTTCTTACTCTTTCCTACTTGGCATAGGTGACAATTTCTTATGTAAATTCTAATCTTACGTCCAAGTTGTTTTATGTAGAAATGCTCACTAATAGAATCGATCAATTTTTCGGTTCCACTATGCGCAAGGTTTTCGTGATAGCTTGCTATAATATCAGTTTCAAGAGATTGGGGGATGTAAGGTCTCCAAGCGGGATTTTCTTTGCCACAGAATTTATATATAATTCCGTTGTAAGTAGCTAACGTGCTTTGCTTATTAGCTTCACCTGGTGGGCTAGAAGGTGGTATTTGCAGTTCCTGCAACTCGTTCTGAACGGTAGCCAAATAAAGTCGTCAAATTGAAATTTAGGTTTTTTTTTTTTTTTATTATTATTATTATTTTTTTTTAAAAGGGTTGCAAGGGTTACCACAGGAAGAGTGTGTTGACCCCTCACTCGTGTAAAGTCACGGTGGGAGTGGGAGACTGCGTTCTTTGTTCCTGATTATCCTGGTCATTGTTGTTGGGTCTATTTCTAGCATGGTCATATGAGTTGTTTCTTGTGTATTGATTATTATTACTATGGGCGTACCTGTAATTGTTTCTACCTCTATAGTAAGGTCTGAAGTAGCCTTGGTTGTATTGGGTTCGGTTGAACCAGTGTGGTCGATAACTAGCATAGTTATGCCTATATTGTCCTCGGTAGCTATTGTTATATCTGCCATTGCCATAGGGGCGGAAACGATAACCTCTGGTTCTCCAATTACTCCTAGAATTTCTCGAAAATTCAGTTTGTGGCCAATAATAGTCAGGGTGTCGAAACTCATTGTTGTTTTTACCATCATATTGTCTATTTTCAGTGTTGTCAGGTGATTTAGAAGGGTTGGGTGATCGCAACCCGTTTTCAAAAGGAGTGTGGTTAAGGGCGGTTTGCACTAAGTTGATATTCTTTCTGTGCATTTGATTTGCAGACACTATGGGGGCGTTTTGTTTGTTAGATTGGTAGGAAGTATCCTGCATGGATTTCAATAATTTTAACATGTCAGTGGTGGACTGGGGAGAGGCAATTATGAGGCAATTTCGTACCATTGAAGGGAAGTGTGAGTGAAGGGCATTAAGGAAATCTATCTCCTTTATCTCAGGCTTGAGTAATTGCCTACTCTCGCATAATGAGATAAAGTACTCGAGATACGATTGTCCTTGGCTTCTATCATATTTCCCGTGAAATATTCTCGCTCTCAAACGAAGTTGATCTGTTTCGCCCCAGAACTCTGATAAAAACATTTCCTCGAACTGACTAATGGACAGCTGATTATCTGGGTTGATCACTTGTAACCATCGAGCTGCTGTTCCTTTTAGCGATTGCGCCACGAAAATTAGTTTCAAATGTTCAGGGACACCTCGTAGAGTGAAATATGTCTTGAGATCTTTTAAGTATCTTACTGGGTTAGTTTTAATTGTCTCTTCAAAGCAAGGAAGCGGAAAGTCAGAATTATTTAATGAAAAATTGTTAATGGGAATTTGTGGGGACTCGCGGCTAGAACTGGCAACTCGCTGGTCCAAACCATTGTTCATTCTTTGCATAGGTACAGGGGGTTCTGTTACTTCGGGTACATTTGGCACTGGATCAGGTAAGGTTGATGACGTAGAGGCTGAGGTAGAGGGGGCATTACAGGCATGGGGCATTATTGCATTTTCCCTTGATTGGTCAATAATGGTTTCCTGTTCATGGACTTTTTGTTGGAGCCTGTCAATTTCGGACTGGAGGGAAATTAACCTCGTGGAGTTATTCACTGTGTTTCTTTCTATAGTACCAACCTGTGATCGAACGGAGTCCACCTGGCTGGTGAGCACTTGTTCGGTGTTGGCTATTTGTGCAGTTACACGGGAGTCCATATTTTGCAACTCCGCAGTAACGTGAGTTCTGTGTTCGTTGATTAAAGACTTAAATTCTGAGGTTTGTTGTGTCATGTCTGTTCTTAATTGTGTATTCAGTGTTGTTATTTTATCTTTAAGTGTTGTGTTCACAGTAGCCATGTTGGTATTCATTTCATTTCTTAGTTCTTGGTTCTGATTATTAAGTGTGGTGTTTAGTGTTGAAATTAATTCATCTTTCAGTGTCGTGTTCTGTGAACTGATTGTTGTGTTCATAGAATTAATTTTTTCATTTAAAGTGGAGTTTTGTGAAGAGAGCTGGTTTGAGATTCCTGCGATCATGGCTTGTAACTGTAGTAAAAATTCAGTATTAGGGTTTAGCATGTCTTGTGAAAGATTTATAGTGTTCGGTGTAGCAGCAGGTTGCGTATTGTTATTCTCAGTCGGTAGAGCATGAGACTCTTAATCTCAGGGTCGTGGGTTCGAGCCCCACGTTGGGCGCCATTTTATAGCAGTTCTTTAGTTGATTTAAAAGAGTTGGGTGCCATTTTATAACTGTACTTTAATTCGGGTTAGTTGTCGCCAAGTTGGGAGATTATTTATACCACAGTCCTACCGGGGAGTACTGGTGTTGGGCGATTCTGGTTGTCGAAAAGGGGTTATTGCCGGCTAGGAGCTCAGTTGATAGATTTATGCACGAGATTCTTAATAACGGGTCGGTGGCTAGAGAAATTGTCCGAGGGAACGAATAGGCAAATCAGGATGAATTAGGTGAAATAAAATGTTTGTGATCTTTTCAATTTCTATCTATATTCTAAATAAAAAGGTTTGTCCTGAAAGGTAAAAGTTGTATTATTGAGTCTTTTCATAAGATGATGTAAGTCCAAGGGGTGATGTCGTAGTAATTATAAGTTGTTGTTGCAATGTCTAAGACTATGATAATATTCACTTCTTACGCGCTTCTTCACTATAATTATTCCGTCGATTCTATTTATATGGCGCGGATTATTAATACTTCCTTTTTTATCTCGCGGGCAACTTTACTAGTTATGCACCGGGTACGTTTTAAGTTTAATTACTTTAACAAAAATCACTTATACAATCTCTACTTCCGTAGGTTAATACTGACGCGCGGCGATGTTATATTATACTAAATTGATCTATTTATAATGCGCGGATTCGATATCTTTGAAGTTGAATATTTATAGAATATTGTAGTTTAGTCCATGTTATAAAAGTTAGCTGAAGGCTCTGTCTTAGTGTCGTAGGTTCGTCGTCTGTCTCCTCATCCAAAAAGATGATCTCTCTTCGGGGGCCCTTCGGTAATATCTCCTGTGTAGGTGGAGGGGTGAATTGTTGCTATTGGATGGTTTCATCCTGGAGTTTTACTTAATTGGAGGAGATCTTGGTTTTCTGCTAGCTTGTTTGAATCTTTCTTCGGTTAAAATGCGTTAATGTTCGTTGGGTCATTAATTTTATGTGACATCTCGACCTAGTCGCCAGAATGTCTGTCATACAGGAAGTCTCCTCCTACTAAATATATCTGTGATAATAACTGTGATAGCTGAAGGCTATCAGAGTTAATACTATTCCCATTTTGTGGGTTGATTTTAGCTGAATCGAATGATCTAAGTCTCAAGTCTGTCGGATTAAAACTATGGGAGTTAATTATAATGTCCGATTAAGATGATTGAAGGGGTTAATTAAAAGTTTAGTGTAGTATATGAAATTGAAGGGGGTGTTTTTCTCTTTCTATTGGTATAATTTGTTTTATTGTCATTATTTTATTTATTGAGTTATTGATGTTTGAAGTTGAGGAATTTTACTATAATATAGGGGAAAAAGGCCGGTTCGTATGAGGAAATGTCCGGTTTCATATGATCGGTTTCACACTTCAACCGAACTTTCACACAGTGTGATTGCAAACAACTGGTCATGACAAAACTAAGTAAATTTGCTTAGAAGACGAGTCAAGAGACAAGTGTTGAAATTAGAACGCGACATACCATGAATATAGGTCATAGGTTAATTAATTAACAGAAATGTTAACAATTAATTAGAAGTTATAAATAGGTTTAATAATTAATTATAAATTAATTAACATTCCAAAATGGAGTTTGAACCGACAATTAATATCAAATCATTATATGCAAATCAAATCCTGATAATATTAATAATTACAGTAATTGATTTCAATGAAGTTGACTTTCCATGGCAATTTCATATTACTTCTTGAGATTAACATTTTTCTTTCCTATTTAACAAGTAGTTTTCTATATTGAAAGTAGTCAGATGCACTTGTCGAGTTCCTTTTTGTCTTTATTATAGTGTTCTCTATAGCGAGCGATTTGCTTTAAAGAATTTTTATTTGATACATCTAAATTAAATACATACGTTGGCATGTAAACTCTGAATTAGAATATGGAATGCTTTGCCATATTACATGCATTTTCCAATGCAATGCTTATGGTGATTTTAGATATTTTATTAAATAACAGCAAACACAGCTATTGCTTTACGGCATTCCCGATATACGATAAGAAATGATCATTTCTACTGATATTAAATAACAGCAGATCACCATTTGGGGGTATTTCATTAGAAAAATTATATAGGTCCTACACAAGTGATGGCCATATGGTACAAAAATATCACAAGTCGGGCCAAAATAGATTATTGAAATACTGAAAAGATCCAATTTTCAGAACTATTTTTCCTGCAGATTATAAGATAAGTGGAACTGCGACTGTACTTCCGATAGGTTTTCACAGTCCGGAACGAGATGAGTCTCAGGAGTGAAGTCAAAAGTCTGTCAGTCTGTTCCTGACACAACTTTTTCGAAGCTTCAAAGAAGAAAACATTTGCTCTAGCAAACGCTTATGCAAACATGGCGATAATCTTCTGGACAAGAGAAAATCAAAATTTGGAAACTTGATCTCGGCAAGAACTTGTTGAAATCATGATTTTAGACGTTAAGAAACAACGATTGGGTGTAATTTTGCAACTGATTTGTGCGGAATGCCCGGTTTTACTGTTTGCAGTTCACAGTATATGGAATAATGATTATATCGAAGGCTTGTTGAATGTTAAAAGTCTAAAAGTTCTGTTAAACTTCACCTTGACTGCATGCAATTGAAGGGAATAGCAATGAAGTAAGAAGTATATTATTCACCTCCTTTTCTGTCGCGGGCCGCAACATCTGGCCTTCACTGCCCTACACCATTTCTTTATGGGAACTCCACATTTATTTGTCCTTGTGCATACTATGCTAACATTTTATGATATATAAATTTAATACTGTGGCCTATAGGCCTATCGTTTAATCTAAGTGTGAAGTGTAGAAAGTTTGGGTATAATTTTTTTTAAATGCAAGTAAAATGAAAATTCTTCATTATATACAACGGCATGAAATATTTAGTTCTGTTGGAAACAATGTAATTTTCTACCATTCTAAACATTTTAGAAATAAACAGTATAATTTGCTGTACTACTGGCAGATTGTTCCTCACGATGAAGAAGGCACGATAGGATGAATGGGAGTGTAAATAAACATACCGACATTAAGATATTTAATTTGAAGTACATTTACAGTCAAAATGGGGAAGCATTTCTCAAAATGTGGGACACGGCCACCAGTTATCGTAAGCGCTATTCGAATTTTAGGGCTGAAAGAAAAATATAAGCGAACAATTTATGAGAACTGGAAAAGAGATCAAAACGATATCTATTTTATATACTATAGTCGAGAATCGCAAAGAAACAAGATTTCGGTTGTAAGAACACACGTTGAATAACTTAATGTTCAATGAGTTTGGATCACATCCTTTTCTCTTTCCTACCTCCGTAGGATTAGACTAACATTTTAATTAATTTTTCACTCATTATTACATGTTATTGTTACCCTTATGGGAACATCCAACTTCACTATTTAATTTAGATAGGAACTATAGCTAACATGATAGATTTTGTTCGATGTAGTACACACTTTACTTCACCTAAAGTTTGTACAAGAAATGGATATTCTAATTGCTACTCGTAATTCTAGTCGGTGCGTACAAGTCAATTGCAGGAATTCTATATTATAACAAATTGGGATGGAATATACACAGTGCAGTAATGTAATGCAAACATAAAAGCAGGATGAAACGGACTTGCCGCGCTGGCTTACAACAATTATTGCAATTGTAAATAACGCGTAATCGCGAAGACGGGAGGAGTTCGCTGTGGCACTTATCACCAACGCGCTAACGAACGTCTCCATCTCACAATAACCAAAGCAAATAATAGCCCACCCAACTTCCACTTTTATTGCGTGCCAACTAGAAACAGCTCTTTGTCGTCTACACATTTCTCACTCGGGTCAGCTTAATCTAACCTTTTACTCAACTTCAGGAATATCCTATTTGGAAGTAGCCTATTTATAGTTTGATGACACTGCCGAATGCACGCTACAACCAAAGAAAGGAAGAACTCCATTCTATAGGTACATTACTTGAAAAAAAAAACAGAGTAATTTATATTAACACGTACATTAAACGTTGGAAGTTATTCCATTTCGACAGTTTCACAGAGCTAAGAAAAGTTTTTATGAACGACCAGCAATTTTACATAATTCGTGCCTTACATTGTCAGCAATATTAATATTAATTTTCTAAATTGTGAATCGTTTTAAAATATACTCAATAAAAACTCTATTAGCAACTTTCAATATGAAATAGGAATTGTGATGAATGACACTCGTCACTTTCTTATATTTTCGATTTTGTCATCCTACACATGGCGAGAAGAAAGACTTTGACACACATTAACAAAAAAGTATGTTGTTTCTTTTAGTTTACATCCTTCTTAGTAAACCAGGGGTCAGCAAATTTTTCTTGCAAAAGGGCCAGATCGTAAAAAAAAAAAAATCAGGTCCGGCGAACCTGGTTGCAAGCTCGAATAGGTACTCGTAAAGCAGAAACAAGAAAAGTTTATTATTATTATTATTATTGTTGTTGTTATTATTATTATTTATTTGGAAGTTATATTTGTACAAAGATAACATTTATGTACATTACTGCAGATACTTAAAAACAAATAACATTTTTAATGAACTTATTATGGAATGGTGAATATCTGTACTGTGTGAAAACGTAATTGTTTCTTCTGAGACAACACTGCATCATACTGGACTTCCAAGTCAGTAAATCCTATTATTAACATTGCTTGTAAATGGTTATAAATTAATAATTGTCTTTGTTGGGATTGTAAAATACTTCATTTTAGAATACTGTATGTCTTTTCACTTTAGTATGTTGTCCCACACATCAATACAAATCTCAGTGCATCTGATTTTATTTGTCCGTATTTATCTACGGAAATATGTTTATATAATAGGAAGAAATCAGTTGTTTTAAACAATTTTGCAAATCAATCACTTCCAATTGAAGGTCCGACGGAAGCTTCTCAATTTACAATCTTCTTATTTGGAATTGAGAGTGGCATGGAAATGTAAACAGAATATTGCACTCTTAGCTGAACTAGCAACACGCAAGTAGCCCAACGTGCGGCCCTATTCAAAGCTTCTCGAATTCTCTACCGGTCACTGTGTTACATACCGTACTGGGGTTGATGCCACGCCAAACAGTTTCAAGAGTGGCGTATTCCGTAATTAGTCTGCACAAGGGTTATAGAGCCTAAAATAACATTAGATAAAACGCTAATTTAAAAAATAATTAAATCTAATAATCACTGTTACTTAATTACAAAAATAAATATACAAAACAGAAACTACAAAAAATCAGACAATTTGGCATATAAATACAATATTAACTGGAAGCCGAATGGAAAAGAAGCAGCGGGCCGTAGTTTTTCGGCCCCTTGTCAGTTTAAGTTATTTACCCATATATTAGAATTCAATAGGAATGACTTTATGTCGTTAAATTACCGGTACTTAGAAACACTATAGGAACTAGTACTGACTTGAGCTGAGTAGTGTGGTACAATGCCAGCCCGCGAGCCACATGATTTTCTTATTCTTTGGTTTTCTTCTTAATGTTTTTCGTTGTAATACATTTATTTTAAAATATTAAAACTATAATTTTAAACATGTGGTTATTAACTTAATTTGTTTCATATAGACCTAATTAGATACCCTACTTCATTACTCAAAACGTCTGTCTTATTGTCTTCATTACTCAGAGCACATGAAAGAAAAATATACTATAAAGATGAATAAAAGAACATTGATAAGATATAGTTACAATGTTATAAATGCTATACCGCTGACAATATTGGTTCAATCATGCTAAACTTGTACTTGTTTCTTTAATCGTCGTCATAAATTTCGGTTTATTTAGAAAAAAATACTACCTTAAAATTAGCCTCAGTGTCTCATAATTTAAAAAAATCTTCATCTTCATTCTTCTAGATTAACGTCCCCCGTTGTAGGGTCGTTTATATGACCAATGCCACCCGGGCATTACAGGACAGCGACCTGTCAGGAGAGGGATTATCTTTGGGATACATCGGCTACATACCTTTTTGATTAGACAAGAACATAGAGTAATCCTCTGATTAGGGACGTAGCCAGAATTTTGTTCGGAAGGAGCCCACTGGAGGGTCTAGGGCGTAATCTCGATTTTTTTTTTAATTTAGCCTCAGAAATTTCAATTCGTTCTAACGTATTTTTTCAGTTAAAAAATAGATTTTTTAAACATATTCCATATTTTTACTGTTTCAAAATAATAGCATTTTGGGAAAAAAAAGTAATTACAAAGAAATTTGAAGATTACATTTTACAACTGTTAATAAGTAAGCCTACTGGTAATCTAATGAAAATAATCATAAGGGTAATAGAACACTGTTTTTAAATAATACTAATTGAGAAATACATTCTAATTCAGTGAAATATTCGTATTTTTCACCCGCCCTCCCCCTAGCTACGTCCCTGCCTCTGATGATTGATCAGCCCAATGCCGGGGCCGCCATCGAGACAACACAAACACAGAACGAGACATACCAGTCGTGTTCACACTCATTCCGAAACAAGGTGTGGACGGGATGAAGATAATAATGACGACCAGATGACATACGGGGACCAAGGGCATGAAGATACCCGACATTCGTCTCACAGGGTGAGGAAAAACCCGCCTAGGTAACTTGTCCAGACCAGGAATAGAACGAAGGATTTTTTCTGGGACTTCGAAATCAATAACAATAATAAAAATAAAAAAGTATTACAATACATCTTTGGTCTCCCGAATGTCATGGGAACTTAAAAAAGATATGGCCAACACTGAACTAGAGCAGAGCGTCAACAAGACATTCAATTGCTTTATTCATTGAAACGTCAGATGGGTGAACTAACAATTCTTGCTGATCTTGATCGGTCATATTTATGAATAAGCATCTGGATTTCACGAAGGTAAGATGTTACGCATATGCTATTGGGTAAGCGCTATTATAAACCTATATCCATTCCGCATCCAGAAACAAGCCACGGTTCTAGCTTAAGAGTCATAAGTTTAATTAACCTCTGAGATCCTAACTTCATTTATTTTTTATCTTTGTCTCTCTGTATATTTATTATTAATAGTAATAATGAAACTACGACCTTTCCATGGTCTTGCCTTACTGGTGATAAGCATCCTCCACGAGGAATATGCATTGCTCCACGTGCATTTATTCCATTTAACGTAATTAGTTACTACAGCTATACAATAAAAAAAGCTGGAAGGAGGACGTATAAAAAAATTAAAAAGAACTTATCCATATAGCCGAAACATTCCCCCCACCCTGATTCTCCTGGTCGCCCGAGAACACATTAATTACATTTCCCCCTTCTGCCCATTATCTTTCCCC
Source organism: Ectobius pallidus (assembly GCA_964059195.1). NCBI lineage: Eukaryota > Metazoa > Arthropoda > Insecta > Blattodea > Ectobiidae > Ectobius > Ectobius pallidus. The sequence continues at coordinate 22,201,383 of CAXKWD010000008.1, forward strand.
GCCCCACTTCACCCAGCAAGAATGTACTATGCGTTCCATTATAATTTTCTTGGTCGCATTTAACGTTATTGTAATATTTCTGTCATCATTTTTTATACTAAGACTTTATACGTCACTTGTCATTTGTTTAGGTAAGTAATCTGGCGAAAATATTATACTGCATACTCGTTTTAGTTGTAAACTTGACACTGAAACATTACACACTGCTCAATGTAAGCCTTTCTTTTTTATCTTAGTGTTACCTCTCCCTTTTAGGATTTAAGCGACCCAAGCCACCCGGGCCCTACAGGGCCGCGATCTGTCGTGAGAGGGATTATCATTCGATCAAATACATACTTTTTTGACCAGACAAGGACATGGAGGGCGTCCCCGGATGAGTGATCAGCCCAATGCCGGGGCCACCTCCGAGACAACACGAACACATAGGACGAGACACACCATTCACACACACACACACACACACACACACACACTCACTCTCTCCGAACAAGGCGATCATGGGGATAATGACGGCCAAATGATATCCGGGGACCACAAGGGCTAAAGTTACCTGGGGAGGGAAAACCCAGGAAAAAACATCACCTAGTTAACTTGTCCCGACCAGGAATCGACCCGGGCCTGCTGCGTGAGAGGAGCGAACGCATCCCCTGAGACACAGCGGTTAATGTAAGCCTGCTATACCTATATCCACATAAAGTGGATATGTTGGATATGTATGTTGAATAAGTCTTGGATAATATGTTTTATTTTTTAAATATATTTTTATAAATTAATTAATATATCGCTTACACAAGAGACTATAAGTGTACAATTTTCTTAAGTAACTTCACGTGTGTTCCTTACCCATCTTCGTAGATGTTCATAACTCATCTATATTTAAACTTACACAAACTGGAATACAAACTGCTTAAAATATCGTTCAGTTAATTTATCCAAAACATTAAAAAGTCTTAATTATGAATACTGAAAATGAACTTTCTTTAATTACTTTTTTTTTTTATAGAAAGCACTATGCAAATATCTTGAGACACTGCCAGGAAATGTGTGCACAAAATTTTAAGAAAATAGGTAAAAGGTGATTCTGCAAGTAACAATTTGTATACAAAAAAAAACGTTTTCACCTATTTACGCATTTTTCCACCAGACAATTCCCTAAGTGCTGCTGTTATTCATTATCTAACTGCCGTACTTAGCTCGGACTCTATTCAAATTTCATCCCCCTTAATTTAAAAGTATTCCCTTTATCTAAATATATTATTTAGTTACCAGAATGTGCGACCAGATAGGCATCTATAGGCCTACTCGTTACATGACAGAGTCACAACAGTGTACTCGCACAAAAACCATTGCTGAAATGAAGAGTATAGCTATAGTTTGCCTGGATTACGATCAGTAATGACCAATTATATATTTTGTGATAAGTAGCTCTGGACATTTTTCTTGCTGCATGTGTGACAAGTAAAACAACAATCATATGGAAAATACGAAGGAGCATTACTCGAAATACCAAGCATTTTTGTCTATCGTGGGTTAAGGGCCACGTGGGAATTGTTGAAAATGAGAAAACTGATCATATCGCTAAACTTTCTGCCAAATCCAACCTGGAATTCAACTATTCATTATGACAAACTCATTTTAAAAAGTTCTAAAGAAAGAAATAGTAGAAAATGGAATAACCTAGGGTTAAGCAGCTTAAATGGGCAACTAACAAGAAATTTAATTTTTCCTTCCTTTTTTAAACGCAAGTATTTCACACCAAATTATTTTCTAACGCAATTTATTACTGGGTACGGAAAGTTTATAAGTTATCTGCAATGTCTTCACCCAGAGTAAACTCATGGATTTATTTTCAAATGGGAAATGTCAGGGGGGGGGGAACAGTATTCTACCTGTTGTTACAGTGCGTGCGATCGACAACGCACGGAAATCATTATTCGCAGCCATTTTAGCGCTGGCATTTATTCATCCATTTTATTATTTTTCATAAGGTAATTTGTTATTTGTTGGTTTGATTTTGTGTGTAATAGGGTTCAAATAGTTGTTGAAGAATAAAAAAGTACAACCGTTGGGGTTAAATGTGTTAAGTGAAATCTGAAAGCTCCTCGAGGTAGGTTATATATAAATGTGACAAGTTAAAGACAGAAGTTTAATATATTTTCTACAGGTGCAAAATGTGGCTACTACTTTTCCTGGGTGCACATTCGTGATAATTATATACAAAAATGAATTTTCTAAAAACTAACATGTGTGTGCACATCCATTTGAACAGGAGTTCCTACACAGAAATTGTTCCTATTGCTCATCTCTGCCACTGCTGAATATCCATAAACTAATACTATTTGATACAGAATTTGCACTTCCCTTCATTCTTTGAAACAAAAGAATCATGGGAGAAATGAGAAATAAAGGAAAGAGGAAGAAAATATAATAATAACAAGACAGCGAGGAAAGACTCGTAAATAAATAAGTAAAATAAGAAAACTACAGAATAGTACAGCGCAAGTGGTTTTTACCTAACATAAGTATGCACAGCTTTTACAGGTAGAGCAGCTGTCACCGATCCAGAAGATTGGAATTAAGTTTCCACCATTAAGTATATGCTAAAACAGTTGAAGGTTACAAAATAATATTTATTGTTATTATCATCATCATTATCATCACCTAACAATTTTATAGCAATCATCTTTTGATACTGAAAATTACTGATTCATTTATTAGCAATACACAATTAAATATTTCATGGGTTAGAGGAATGCAAAACAATAAATAAATAAAGTGAATGCCTTACTATAATGGCCACTAAGTAAGATGTAGATTAAGTGTGCTTTGAAATATTAGTGTTATCAGTGTTAGAAGTTTCGTAAACTTTCAATAGATATAAACACACAGAAACACAGCAGACGGTCCTGTTTGCGGTGTAATCCATGCCGATATACCGGAGGAGGGTCATTTGGTTACGAGTGAAGTCCCGTAAGGTCATGGCCGAAGTAAGCAATAAAAATAATCAGGGCGACGATCTTAAAAACGAAACCATGCGCAGGGTCAGAAGTAGGTACTTTGTACACGCCGAGCCTGTAGAAGTGAGGATGATGCTGAAAATGCGAGCTCCTATTTCAGGACTCCTAACCATGTTCGTTTGAAGCTTTATTAAAGTACAGGTATTGTTGATTTTATAGTCAGCATCGCAATGCCACAATGACTTGCCTGAACAGTTCTACAGAGCTACCGAATACGTGCGTATTTTATGGCTAATGCGAACCAGCTACATAACAGCGGAACGAGAGAATCTGCAATACATTATAACTTAGTAATGATCAGAACCTGAATATAAAGCTAAAATGAATTACAAACGTTTTTCTTTATTTATATAATTACTATTTTTATATTATTAATACCATCATCATTAACATTATTACTAGGCCTACTACTGTACTATGACTGTCATTTCATTTATAAAATAGTAGCTTAAAAGACCCGGCGTCGCCCGGGTTTTTTATTTTGTCATTGGAAATTAACTTATGAAGGACTTTCGATTTTTAAATTCTAGGTCCTTATATAGGTATTTATAATTTGAAATAGGAAGAACGACTTATTACACTCAAACTATTCCCTCAGAAAACGCTTGATATAGTTTTTTTAGTTTATAGAAGATGTAGAATTTTGCATCCCATCGCTTGTACAGTGCACAGCAAGCCTGGTAGAGGTTCAAATAAGAAGAAACAGAAATTCCTGTAACATAAAATTGTAATATCGAGGCGGAAAATTTTATTTCCCACTTTCATGTTACCATAAAACTGTTTTGGGGATGAAATTAAACATAAAGCAATATCACTTTCATATTTCTCTCTCCAAAAACCTGCGATATAATAATATACCGGTACACATTACCATACCTCGTTTTGTTTTCTCTGTGTCCAGGGTAGAGAAAGTTATGTGACTGCGTTGTTTTCGTGGATTTAATTCTGTAATATTTATTTATAACATGAATATAACTTCTCTTATTTATCAAATTTGCATTTCATTTTTTTCCAAACCCATCTGATACCCACTGGCAACAATATGTTCTGTGATTTGGATTTGATAATTCTGTGTAAAAAGGGATTAAATATACTCAAAAACATTTGATTTTTGGCATTTAAAATCAAAATTTTTCAAAATCCTTTCTTAGTGAGCACCTACATTATGAAACGAAGGTACTGTCAAAATTCCAAGTCTCTACCTATTATAGTTTAGGCTCTACGTTGATTCTCTGTCAGTCAGTCAGTCAGTCACTCAGTCATTCATTCATTCATTCATTCAGGACAAAGCCTCTTACGAGTTATATTCCTAGTGAAATTTAAAAGAATATATTATAGCCTGTTAGCAGAAAGGTGCTTACATATGTCTGGTTTAGGTTATACCATTTCTTTAGTGGGATTACAAGTCAAATTTAGATAAATAAATTATAGCCTGTTATCTGAAAGCTGCTTATTCATGTTGAATGTAGGCTACCCATTATATAGTTATATTTCAAGTGAAATTTAAAAGAATATATTATAGCCTGTTAGCTGAAAGGTGCTTACATATGCCTGGTTTAGGTTATACCATTTCTTTAGTGGGATTAGAAGTCAAATTTGGATAAATAAATTATAGCCCGTTATCTGAAAGCTGCTTATTCATGTTGAATGTAGGCTACCCATTATATAGTTATATTTCAAGTGAAATTTAAAAGAATATATTATAGCCTGTTAACTGAAAGGTGCTTACATATGCCTGGTTTAGGTTATCCCATTATTACAATGAGATTATAAATCATATTTAAATAAATAAATTATAGCCTGTTATCTGAAGGGCGCTTATTCATGCTTGGTATAAGTTACCCATTATATAGTGAGATTTCAAGTCAAGCTTAAAAGAATATATTATAGCCTGTTAACTGAAAAGAGATTCTGGCTGTAACGATGACTTACTTCTCAAATCTCAATATTGACCCAATAAAGAAATTACTCGGGCAAGCTATGTGAAAAGAATTGTAAAAAATACAAATATTCAGAGATACATAGAGGAGGCTTTACAGAAAAGTTAAAAAAAAAAAACTCAGTAAATATTGCAATAATTTGTTTATAATGTTAAAGTAACTACTGCATACAAATTTCACGTTGAAAGAAACTATAACTGCCCTATATATTCACAGGCAGCCACTTTGGAGAAAGAAACTTACAAAAAGTATTTAGGATGAATATTTTGGACAAAAAATAATAATATACAGTTGACCCGAAGAGGATTTTACTTTTGGGTGTTGTTGTTGTTGTTATTATTATTATTATTATTATTATTATTATTATTATTATTATTATTTATTTTTAAGTCGCAGACGGTAGAAAAACTGATTCTCGCAGTAACGATAGGCCATGTTAAAATGTTTAGTTAAATAGGGTAAAAAATCTTGGAATAGCGACTTCAACTATTGCTCATTAGGCCGATACTCAATATAGCCTATAATGGAATTTGGAACTTTGGCCAAGTACGTGAATATACACCTTTCTTGCCTTAAAGGACTCATTTGAAAGAAAATGCTGTCCTAGGCATGTTACGAATCCGGAGCTTTCAGACAAACATCATAAAACAAGATACATCCAGGTCTGTTATATTTTTCTCTTCCTACATTTCTGTTACAACAGCAGCAACTAATGTTAAATAATTCCAAAATATAATATATAATTGCATATGACTTAAGAGGCCAAATGAACATTGTTCGGTTAACTCTCTGACGTGCTCTATTTCGAAACCTTCGCAGAACTTTAGTCCTGGACTGGGAATCGAACCCATGGTTTTCTGCAACATAAAGCAACTCTTAGACTAAGTAGACCTATCCAAAATTTTCTATAGAACACTCTGCAAGGATACAGTACAATTTTTTTAGATCGTTTCCTTCTTCTTTCGTGTGGCGTTGAAAAGTAATTTGCCAGTAGTTTATTATTATTGTACTGTATAACAATAACATCGTTATGGTTATTTGTGATGTAAGGCTGTTATATACAATTAGATTGCGAGCACGAAGTCAACAAAACGAGCACTAGCGAGTTGTATTATAGCAGTAGAACGTTATAGGATATTTATGTCATTTTGAGTCATAAATTTTAAAACGAAAAAATTCATTTCGCTTCTGCTTAGAATAGTGACTGAAAATCTTTTTGATAATTTCTTATTGCAGCGGAATTCAAGCTCTTGCGGTTGGCAACAATTTGTTGGCAACAAATCACTGTATGAAAACAGTTGAAAATACCAGAAACAGTCGTAGAAAAAATGAACCGTGACCTATTTATAAAGAAATGGATACCCCTCTTGAAATAATTGAAAAGACAAGGAACCAACTAATAATAAAATCAGGTAAACTGATGTAACAAAGTGCCAGTATGTTTTTGTTTAAACAGTTATGACTGCAATTATGATATGCAGAATATGTTTTTTTTTTTAAATTGATTTCCAAGTTAAGCTCCAGATTTATTCATTAAGCAGGGCTTACGGAAGAACAAAGGTCTAGTTTTTTTTAATGAGATTAAAATCTTCCAGCATCACCGGAACTGTACAGATATGTGATATCATGACAATCGCACACTCACATAAAATGTCAAAAAAAATTCAAATTGGCCGGTTTCGGGTTTTGAATCATGGACTCCAGAATGTGAGGCCAAAGCGTTACCATCTCGGCCACCGGGGTCATTTTAACGGTCTAGTTGGATAAGCGCTTGTAAATCGATAGTGTTTTTTGTCATAGCTACCTGTATTTTAATTTCCAAGGCCTTATAAGATAACAGTAAAACAATAGGCAGTGTTGTCAAGATAATTGATTTTCATTTTTTTTATAAATTCTTTCGAATACGTATATTACCATAAAATAGGCACTAAATTGAGCATTACTCCGAAACAGGTCAACCGATTTTATCTATTATAAATAGACGTCTTCCCATGGACATTATAAATGCATATACGAAGTTTCATAAATATACGATAAAGCGTATTTGAGTTATTGCGCCTTTATAGTAGACATTAAATTGGGGTTTACAGATTAGGTTCAAATTCAATAGGGCACTTCTCATGAACGTCATAAATGAGTATACCAAGTTTCATGGAAATCCGATACAGCGTATTTGAGTTATGGCGCCATAATCTATTAAAATAGGCACTAAATTGGGCATTACACCGGTACCGGTGAACCGATTTGGTTCAATATCAATAGGGTTCTTCCCATGGACATTATAAACGTGTATACCAAGTTTCATTAAAATTCGACAAAGCGTATTTGAGTTATCGCGCGTACAGACACACGGACGGACGGACGGACGGACAGACATTTTTCGTCCCCACACACAATCTCATAAAGTACCATACTGGCACTTAATAATGAAAAATCCTTCGCTATGTTGATAAGTTTCAGGAGATTAACGAATGGAGAGAAAGGTCATAAGGAGTTTTAAATGAAACTAGTGTGTAGGCTTACGTTCTTGTCTTATCAAAACCATTTTAACCATCTAATTTAAGGACCAAATTCTCAATGTTGAAATATTTATTTATGTTATTTTGAATTGTACATGATTGATAGATATTATACGATAAAGTAGTAGTAGGAATAAAAGTATCTGTAATGGTTGAAATCAAGGAAATGTATATTTTCTGGCACGAAACGGAGAAGAACGACAGTGACGTCTAGTAATATCCTCAATAAACATCCTAACTGGCTAGTACTTTTTTGGTACAGCTCAGCTCGAAAATTTAATTTAAAAAAAATAGAAAGAGTTCTTATATACAATGTTTACGATTCAAAATAAAATTAATTAATTAATGGGCGACTTTGTGCATCAATTAAACAGAAATAAATAAATAATGTGTACTTACTGTACCGGTACATGCAAGGATACTGCATGAGATCCCTTACCTGAAAAAAGAAAAATAAATATTACAAAGTGAAATTGTCTTAAATACAGTAGGCCTATATAATATACATAATACACACACATAGAATGGAAGTAATAGAATGCAGATTTTAACAGATTTTTCCTTCAGTAGAAAAAGAAACACCGGCCATGAAAACCACCATCAACGGCCATGAGTATCGGCATGCTGACCCCATGCCCCCAATTCTGCCATCTGCCTGTGGTAGATGACGCAGCGGTCGGGTGGTAGGCCAAGTCCCTCCAGGGATGTAGCGCCACGGAGTTTAGTTTTTAGAAAAAGAAACAAATATAATTGTCCCAAGTGAGTAGGCCAACTTTTCTCGGGGGGAAAAGTCCCTAAACTTTAGCCATGCTTTAAGTGATAAGTATTATCCGTATTGTTCTAATTTTTGCATATAAACGAGCAATGAATATGAAATAAATTTGTGATTTTCCAGAAAAGTTGATAGTTTCATGCAAATTAAGTACTAAGTTCGTGCGGAACCAAATATTCCACGAAGTATGGCAAATGTCTTCTTTCACGTAGTGTGCTTATCTTGTACGGGTAACCGACAGGTCAGTGCCTCCGCAACGGCTATCTTGGCAGTGAGCTGCTGCAATTCTGCGGATACAACTATTTATTTAATCATGACCTTAATAACAAAATGCAAAACATGTTTTATGTTTATTTAAATGTTATTTACTGCCCCCTTTAATCTGCAAGCTATAGTGAGTTCATTAAACATTTAAACAAGATGAGGCTTAAACCGTATGAAATGCATATCTATTAGTTGTAGTGTATAGAAGTTTTCTCTCATATGAACCTTTGAAGATTTGCTAAGTTTGCCACTACAATATGTTCATCGCTAATGGCAGAAAAACAGCCCACATCATCCTCATTACAAAAAATTAGGCACCGGTATACGTGTAAATTTTGTTTCTAATTGTTTTTAGTGCACATATACTGTTGGTATCGGTATTTAATTAGAATTACTCTTGACTGGATGTTTCTATCCTAATAATAGATATTTAAGTGTCTAGGCCTACATAATATCCTCTCTACAGTAGTCTCCTCAATCACAACTATAAAATATGAAGTTATACAGTAGAAAACTCGGAGAAGTTAATTAAAATAAATAAAAAAACGCTTAGTAAGAAGGATAGCTGTTGTGTTTAAGACTATCTCAAAACTTCTGTTTAACTGAAAGGAAATCGTTGATGCCTACTACCCCATGCATACCCCAAACACTGTCTGAGGATATAGCCTATAGAGTCCAGTCAACGAAGGGGTTATAGAGGACATGGAGAGGGGGAGATTTTTTTCTTCAGGAATGTGCTGGGGGTAGTTAGGAGATAAACATACTAAAAGTCCCCGCCCCTACCCGTTACGCTTCATGGGGGAGGGGTGGAAAAGGCCCATTTTTTTGTTTTTCGCTTATAACTTGAAAACGGTGCGGTGAGGAGTTAAAAAGACAAATTTAACGAAAAACGTGAGGTAAAAATTAGTTTTTGGAAAATTAGCTATATCCAGCAGCCTATATGTCGAAAACAATTATAGATACGACAAAAGTGTATATATGAACCAACTTGTAGGGAATTATATTAGCTTTAATTTGATATATGAAAAAAAAATTTTCCCCTACGACGCACCGTTATCAAGTTATAAGCGAAAAAACAAAAAATGGGCCGTTTCCACCCCCTCCCTCCATGAAGAGTAAGGGGTAGGGGCGGGGACTTTTAGTAAGTTTACCTCCTAACTTACAGCCAACACAAAAGTGTATATGAACCAACTTGTAGGGAATTATGTCAGCTTTAATTTGATATATGAAAATTTTTTCCCTACGACGCACCGTTTTCAAGTTATAAGCGAAAAAATAAAAAAAAATGGGCCGTTTCCACCCCCTCCCCCATGAAGCGTAAGGGGTAGGGGCGGGGACTTTTAGTAAGTTTACCTCCTAACTACAGCCAACACATTCATGAAGAGAAAAATTCTCCCCCCCTCCTGCATTTCCTATATAAGCTAAATCATTTTACGACATTCATTGACTGGACTAATAATCGGAAGCTCTTTTTCTTATTTGACTACACTATAATATGCTTATTATATGTGACATAACAGTATCTTCATGTACTGGCGTTCGTTAAAAACTGTTTTTGTTATTCCAACTAGGCATATCAGATGTGGATTAATATCGTACGCGGAACAATCTTCAATCTTGAAAGCAGCCAACAACTTGTATTTAAAATTAAACGAGTCCTGTTCATTTTAATATTATTATAAATTGAGTTCACTTCATGTGCTTTAATATGTGTGGTTTTTTCGATAAAATATCCAAGCGAAGCCCTGCTCACTGCATGCCTTTCTCGCCTGCCATTTACCTCAGGAGACGAGAACTAACAGCTGAATGATCACCGAGATAAAGAGTCCTTTGTTTTATCAATTACAATTAGGGCTGAAAATCGATTAAAATTTCTAATCGAGTTAACGCTTGACTTTAATCGATTAATCGACAAACAGGTCGGTATTTTAAAGGAAACCATAGTGTACATTTAATATTGTTTTACACGTTTAATAACTACTACACTACAGATAATCAGAATAAATCCTTAATTAATACCATTATTAGTTAACTAGTGAAAAAATATATACAAAACTTACATTTCCGGTTACTTTTTCAGTCAAGACTTGAGACACACGAGTTTGTTGACTAAACTACCCTTCAGGTTTCTGACTAACGGGAATTGTTTGGACACCATAGGCTGAATGACACATGATGTGCCAAGGCCGGAAAAGCGAGAGAAAGGTGTTTGGTCATTTGACCAGTTTCTCGAAAAAGTTTTTCAGAATTCGACTAAAACGATTAATCGGAAAATGTAATTGATCGACGATTAAATGTTTAATCGATTAGTCGAGCCGATTAATCGATTAACCAGTCCTAATTACAATGTAGGGTATTCTAAAAACTCAAAACTTACAAATTTAATCATGCTCGAACAAAAACAATCGTATGCAACTAGCCTATAATGGTAATTAAGGCACTCGTAGGGAGCTATGCTCGTTTCATAAACTTATTGGCGTCTTAATAAATGTCATTGTGGGCTCGTTGCATTTGTACTATTAAATTGTACAGTTCTTTTATTTTTGATGTTGGCCAACTGTCCAAAGGGTAGCATAAAGCAATTCTGTACATAGCGTAATAATACGGACTGAAGGATCCTTGTGATCCAAATGTTAATAGCATAAACACCTACTACATAAAAAACTAGTAGTAAAGTAACGTAAAGTGTTCCCTATTACAGGCCGTGGAGGCCCAGAGGGTTCAAGGAGGTTGAGGCTCCCAGATTATTAGACATCGGCACATGAAGACCTGGTAAGGTTGTCAGCCTTCCGCACCGGCCGCCTTTACCCCCAGGATTGCTCCTGGTACTAATTTATGTTAGAGGCTGAGTCGACCCCAGGGTCATAGTGCCACCAGAAGGATTAGGCCAATTGAAAAACTCCACGACCTCATCGGGGATCGAACCAGCGACCTTCCGGTTTGTAGCGCAGCGGCTCAACTACTACGCCACGGCGTACCCCCCCCCCCCCAAAGAAAAACTAGTAGTACTGAAGTAAAAATTTCTGTGTGAGCATATTCACTTTCAGTATAAATAATACAAAAAACGGTCCTTCAATAGACTGATCCGAAATTATAAGGAGACTCTCCCCAAATTATATTTGAAAACCTATAAGGAAAGACGCACTTCATAAGGGTATCAGATGATGTCCAAATCAAAATGTTTAAAGCGAAAATTCCCAATAACTTAAAGTTCAGAACTCATTGTTCAATTCAGAGATCTACAAACCGGAAAACGTAAAGACAAAACATGATTAAAATAGTAATGTGCAAATGTTAAAATTGCAGTAAACTAGACCTATATTGTTGGAGCAAAACCTTCTAATAATTTCGGAGATGAGGTAAATTTTAATAAAACTTTAGGGCTAAGGTGTTTTATCCTTCAAATCATATCATATGCATAACATGAAAAAGTAATGGTTCATCTCTGTGTGTACTGATTTGTCGCAAAAACTATTAACCTGATAGAGCTAAAATTTTGTATCAACATCGATTTTACACCCGGGAAGGTTATAGGACTACATTCGTTCATTCATGTCCAATATTTGACGTAATATAATAATAACAATAATACAAATTCAATATCAGTTAAAATGGACACAGACCACGACACATAATAATGCAAAGCAAAATGAAACCAAAGATATTTTTCTTTCTCTTTTTCAGTGCATTGTTGTGTGAAAATTTTACGGTTAGGAAAGAAAAGAGAATGATAAAATAATTTTACTAGAGCCTTTTCAGTTTATCTTACGAAAAAAGAAAAATGCGAGAAATTCGTGATTATACTGTAGTAACTGGTTTTTAGGATGAAGATTGCAATTATGTAAGGGATATTATTTTGATGAAATATAAAGGAATGTGCTATGTTACTCTACATTATATTTGCTATTTAAAACCCCAAGCGTGTTTTTATGCTGCGACACGATGCCCCAGTGAATAAAGAATGTAAAGCCATTTATATTATGTTTAAAAACTTCATTTTCCTATAAGGGTGACTAAGGGGCATCCAGCTAAAAAGGATTCTCTTTGACTTGGAATTGTGCAAAAGTGAGACTAACACATGATCAAATAATTTTATGTAAAATAGCTGTTTTTAGCAATTGTATCACAATATAATTAATGTTTTTATCATAGACTTGAGATATTGTTGTCTCATATTTAAAAAACTGTCAAACTGGCCAAATCATAATTTATAATTTTATTTTAATCTATTTGTTTTTATAATATGATGTAAAAATCTGTTCGTACTAAATGCTGTCAACAGAATATATCAAAATATTTCTGTAATATTAATTATAGAAACTTTCAATGGTCACAGCATTCGTATCTCCAGTGATCTGTAAATGTATAAGGGTGTAAAGTGGAATATTTATCACGTCCAAAATTTATATTAGCTGAATTGGTGTTAGATCCTTGAATTGATATAAGTGTTGTGCTTTAAAAATGATTAATGACATTAACTAATGAGTTTAACTTATTTAAGGTTAGGCGAAACCTTTCATTAAAATCATTCTTCCGTCAAACTATGATGTCCTCTGGCTGGTAAATTCGTAAATTTCGTAAATTCAATTTCAATATTGTTTTTAAAGAAATATAGGCCTACACTTTATAGAAACATAGGACAACATTTAAAGTATGAAATTCCACAAATTTTCAATCTCGCTAGGTCTTGGGCAATGTGTCTTCGAGCATCTCTGTAGGCCTAATCTCTGTTGCCAAGCTTAATTAGACTCATTTTCTAGCACAGACGATACTGATCTGGCTTTTGATCAAATATTTGATAATAGCGTAGATATGACTATAGATAGTTCGGATAGTGAATGAGTATTGCAAAAATAAACAAACTGATACAAACCCTGAAAGAATGTCAGGCACATCTCAAAAACGAAATACGGCTACTTTCTCGTGATCTTTCTCGCTTAAGGCTAACAATGAAGCAAAATACTTTTTCACCTGTACGAAGGACGGGTAAATGGCTAGTTATATATAAGTATGTGATATGATATGATATTTATTGTACTAAGAAAAATTACAAAAGAGTCTACCGGATTCGACGTTTGTCGTTCTACCGGTAGACATCTCAAAACACAGTTATACATTTTTCATGGAAGTGTGTGTGTGTAAACAATCACTAAACAAAACAACACTAAACAACTAAACAATATAAACTACTAAACAATATAAACTGGATTCCAGAAGGAAACTTTAGAAATTCTTTTTAAAGTAAGAAATAAAATAAAATAACGGCGTAAGTTACGTGTGTGCTATCTTTAAAGCTAAGTTCGTATGTCTTTTTTCTGTTCACATCTTGTAACCATTTTATATTCTTATTACTCTTGCCTAAGCCATCAAAGTCAATAAAGAAATAAGCTGCATTATTATGGGACGCAAAAACAATGCAAACACAATGAACTGGTTTTCTAGATAAACATTATCATACTGATATCATATTTATCTGAAAATTAGCCTTTTTGTCAATACTCCGAGTATTTATGAATAGCGCACTGGACCGGGTTACTTTACATTACACACGATATTGGCATTAGCTAGCACATTTTTTTTTTTATATATAAGTACTAGCATGTGCCCGCGGCTTCGCCCGCGATAATTATTTCAAAAATTAAAAATTAAGAGCATAATAGTAAAATCATTATATTTATTAACACCTAAATCACGTGGACTACATACCACGATTAGATAGCATCGTCTGGTAAAAGCGGCCTCAGATTCGAGTTTCTTGGCCCAGAAAACCTCTGTATAGTGAGATTCGTCCAAATAAAACAACGTTTGACCATATTTAGGGCTTACAACATTCAAGCGATCGCGAAAGTTTTATTTTCAAGGTATGACAAAAATAGCCAAAGCCAACTGTAATTGATTTGACATTGAAATGTATAACTGAAAACTTATGTTTTTAAAACGCACAAAATGCACGTTTTTTGCCCGTTTTTCACTCATAACTCACGAACGAAAACTAAAATTAAAATTCGGCTTGGAGGTGCATTTTCCGACCCTTCAGCCCACCTATGTTTAAAATTTCAGATCTCTGCGTTCAGTAGATTTCGCTGGACATCGAGGACAATTACTTTTATTAATACAGATAATATGAATTATAATGATACCTTCTCTAATTTGTCAAACATCCATTTCATTTAATCCAAACCCACCTGATACAACTGGCAACAATATGTTCTGTGAATTTGTTTGGATAATTCTGTGTAAAATGGGGTTAAGTATTTTCAAAAACATTTAATTTTTGGCAGTTAAAATCAGAATTTTTCAAAATCCTTTCTTAGTGAGCACCTACATTATGAAACGAAGGTACTGTCAAAGTTCCAAGTCTCTACCTGTTATAGTTTAGGCTGTACGTTGATTCCTGTCATTCAGTCAGTCAGTCAGTCAGGACAAAGCCTTTTATATATATAGAGATGTATTATAGCGTAAAGGAATTACTTATAGGCCTACATTACAAATTTTAATGAGTTTGTTCCTGACAGTAGCTTTCCCGCAATCTCGGAACTAGAACATTATTACAGTGAAGGACTTCGCAACTGATGATGATGGTAACATCATTAATATATAGGTGTATACTACCTACTCTGAAAATAATTCAATTCTTTTGACTCATTTGGCAAAATTTACCGAATATTTTATTTCCCCCATTCACTATTAAATTTGATCTTCCAAATTATAAATAACTATGTTTTCTTTTGAGTAACACAGTGTTACGAGTTACTGACTACTGGGAACTAGAATGCATGATAATTACAGGAGCTTGAGGGGATGAAGATTTCCTCAAACAGGACTTCCATTGCAGCAAGTAGCTCGCGGGTATTGAGGTAGGTGCTTCGGTGAAACCAAGTCAGACGCTGGATCGTTCTTCACTAATTGATCACGGAGCCAAGACCAGGTAGGAAGGAAGGAGATCAAGCAAAGGCCTCTTAAGACGAACAAAAATCAGCACCATTGTGTGTAACTGCTTTTTGACACATGCTATGTAGGCTACACGAAGTTAGCAACAGATATGAACTAACTCTTACATTACGTGTTAATTATTTCAAACTACAACAGAGATAAAGTGTTATTACATTACTTAGACAATAATTAATCATACCGTATAATAAATTAGTTAAAATAACTGTTTCATAAGAATGCAATGAATGTTTGACAACAGCAAACTAATTTCTTTGATTCTTCCAATAAGTTTTAATAAGTTACTTATCATTCTGTTTGTTCAACGCATCAACTTTCTTCGATTAGGCATTTTCTGTTTTTCTGTACAATTTTAGAAGTTCTAAATCCATTGTACAATGAAACAATGAATTTAGCTATATATAATATATCTTAAAAATCGGAAAGCATTTGCACGTCCATATAATCCGTTAGACGTACCAAAATAACATTTCCCCACAAAAATGACAAAGTTTATTTAAGATAGAATAGTATTTTTATTACAAAATATTTGCTGAATACCTCTAAATATGAAGTAAATGTTGTTGTACTCATTCTCGTGAAAGATATTTAGGGATATAATTTCCCTTTCAATTCTTGGCATAGAATGAAAACAATTCTCAGGTGCTTTACAGAGGTTATTCCCCACTTCCGCAGAAGATCTAATACAAAAGTTTTTAAGGGGTTTTCTATTTGTACCTTAGTGGGATTACACATAGCAGACCAATAACGCAATATGTATAAACTATACTTTCACATTTGTATCTTGACCTTACGCCATGAAAATGAACAGAAACCTTGCTTTTTTTTTCTGTATCTGTTACTTAATCTTTCTTAGGAAGACATGTTAGAGCCTACTGTGAATGAATAAGTTCAAAACTGATCCCCAATCTAAATTGCTTAAAATTACTTGGAGAGACAACTTGTATTGGCAACTGCAACCTTATCCTCTGGCAATTTTTTTTTAAATTAAGCGAACCATAGCCCACATGAGAACCAGCCTAAAATATTCTCATGTAATATCCAACAGAGACAATCTGTAGTTCATGAATGCATATATATCTATCTTGGAGAGTATTGTTTGATTGACAGCGAGGCCATCATCCTATTGTAGTAAACCAGAAGAGGGTCGAAAACACCAACTTAATTTAGCCGAAAACTTAGCCGGGCATAGGCCATTTTTCCAGAACTGTTGTCTCTTTTACTGTTTGTTTACCTTGTTTTTTTTATCACATACAAACACCCTGCCCGAGGTGAGACTCGAACCCACAGCCTCCTTCACCACGGCTTCAAGGCAGCGGGACTTAGCTACCGCAGCTAAGGATACAATAAGGTATCTTCCTTAGCGCAGTAAGAAGCTATGTGAACTTTCTGTGGCATTCATATTCATACTGTATTAAAAATGAAATATCTTAAGTTTATTATACTTTAATTACATTATTTCAATTATTTTCATTTTCCTACTGAGCTGTATAATTTGATTTTGTTAATATACACTCCACCTATGCTCAGTATGTAATAAAATTCTAAGACATCTAACCTATTTTAAAAAACATAATTCATCCCATGACATTTTACCTTGTTTAAAAGTAGTATAAGCTACTGGTCTATAAATAAACATAAAATACAATAGTCAAAACCTTATTAAAATTCTTAACTCATTTAAAAAATGTTTAAAGTCCTAAAAATTTTCAAGTCTTATATTAAAATGCAGATGTCTTCTTCTTACACGACGCGTTTCGACGTTAATTTCGTCATCTTCAGGTATTTTGAGTAATTCGTGCAGACAACACAGCTACAGGTCACATGTCCATCCGTGGGTTGTTGCTCGTGTACTGGTCCACAGTACAGTAGCTTATAGACCAGTAGCTTATACTACTTTTAAACAAGGTAAAATGTCATGGGATGAATTATGTTTTTTTTTTTAAATAGGTTAGATGTCTTACAATTTTAATACATACTGAGCATAGGTGGAGTGTATATTTACAAAATCAAATTAATTATATTATCCTACATATATTAATTTATATTTGGAATGATTATTCTAATTATATATATATTGCCTCAAATTATATGCCATAACTTCGTATCAACAAATTGTAAAGCATTATAATTATTGACGGATAGTAGTTGTCAGTAAAAGAACTTAACGCATTTCTCTGAATTGACTTTAAAATCACAGTAAACTGCAAGTGTTTCAAAGCGTTTCAATTCGAAGAACAGGCTGTATAGTTAAAGGTAATTTGAAATAGTCGTTACATTTCATGCACACGTTTTATTGTTCGAAACTTCATATCAGCATTCATTTTTGCCGTATATTACATAATGTGACGAGTACACTAGAATCTGCCGCAATTTCAACATTTTATGTCTTTAGTTTACAGCAGTAAAATGCTTTGCAAAGTGACCTGTTTTTCATTTCTCTTCTATGTTATACACGATTTTTACAGCTAAACATCCATTTTTGTTACAACCGACCTTCATGCAGTATCTTACTTTAATTTCTGTAACTTCAAAGGCTACCAGCTCATTCTAACAAATTTTATATCGTTACATAACATCACATGAAAACTTTAGTTTTCTTAAGCTCCTTGACAAGCTCATATGGCATTTCATGGTCATGTCTACTTGCACAAATTCCTTAAAAGCTATTTAATTTTCGGGGGAAATGTAATATCAGTACATAATGTTGGTAAATTAATGCAAATTCCTTAAAAGCTATTTAATTTTCGGTGGAAATTTAATATCATGCCGAGAAAAAAGTTCAGAGGAACAACGGATTCCTTAATAACGAGCATAACGAGTATTAAGTTTATACGAGTGCATGCGAATGAGATGAATGATTGCTAAAGCTAGATGGAAACTCATTTGCAACTTCTTAAAACTTATCGAAGGTATAAATCTACAACATTTCCTCATTTATCTATCGCAGTTCAAGAAATAAATAGAAACATATGAATAGTTACATTTCCTATTTTATTTTTCTTGCTACCTTAAAAAATTATAACCTAGTCTACAATTAAGAAAAAAATCTGTTTTGAGTGCTCCTAGTTTTACCATCTTAGCTCTTGCGGTAGCTGAATAAAAACTATACTTTTGAGTTACACATTTCATTACGTATTAAGTGGTATAGTTCTCCATAAACAAAAATAGCTCTTACAAGCAGATAGCTTCCCGTTCTGCAATTACAATGGGAAGGTATGCGTAAAAGACAAAATAATAATAATAATAATAATAATAATAATAATAATAATAATAATACTAATAATAAGGTGCATCTATATGTAAAACAGTGAAGCTGCATTTCCAGAGTGTTATTTAGATAACTAAGACAAGTAACTTCAGCGTCCTTAAGCCTAGAATCCTCCCTTCGGTTCCAGAATGGAAGCCTCTTGACATCTATGTCTATTTTATTAAAGCTTCCCGGCTATGACCGTCGTTGCAAAAACCGCTCCAGATATCAAGCAAAAATTACATTACTCAGTCAACTTTCATTTTTATGGTACAAGTGTGTTTAAATTCAGCAGTAAGTGTTACGTTTAAAATCATAGTTCAATGTTAAGTTTAAAATCATAGTTGAGTGTTAAGCTTCATTTCTAAATTTCAGTTCAGTGTTGAAAGCATAACATAATGAATTTATTGTTCAGGTAAATTTATGTCACATTGAATCTACATTAAATCCACATGCATCCACTTTAATCCACATGAATATACATTGAATACACATTGAATCCACACTGAATCACATGAATCCACTAGATGTACTAAATCGGCAAGACATACACTTGATAATTTTCTAGTAGGCCTGTAAGGAGTGATCTTTCCTTTAGGAGTAACAGACACACACAAAGACGGACAGCCAACCGGACAGACATGTTTCTGAAAACTGAATTTCTGGAATAAGGGGATCTCAATGCTGAAAACTGGACATCAAATGTCAGGGTCAAAAATATCTCTTGTATCATAAGTGCTGTAATAATGCGTAGGCTTATCTAATTCGAACATTCTTAGTTCTTTATAGTATTTAAACCGCTCAATATATGTGAGATTTCCTGTACTGTCTTTATTTGTATAAAATATATAGTACTGTATTACTATATAGAGAGACTATTTATATTGTACGATTATAAAACCGCACATGTATACATATATGAATAATAATTAGGTGCATTGACAGCAGAGACTCTGGGCAAAAGAGAATACACAATATGTAGAATATAATGAAATGCGTGCTAGAAGAAAACAACTCCTACCTACCTGACTCGATTCCCCTCGCTCCTTTAGTAAAGAAGGGTCCTTGGTCTATAAAATAAATGGTCTGGCCTGCATTCTATATAATGGGGAACTGAGAAAAGTATATCGCAGCGCTCTTAAAACAGTGAGTCGGAGGAGATTTCGAGGAAATGATCAGGGATAAGTGACACACCCTGCGAAAGCATCACGCACTCAATGTCGTTATAATCATTATTTCGATTGTAGAGTGTAAGAAATCCACTGCTTTTTTTATAAAAGGAAATACAAGAACACGCCTCCATTCGTGTCCTTGAAGAACCTTTTATCCCTAAAGTGCTCTTCCCCCTTGTAATCCTATAGGGTGACTAAAAATAACATCTACAGGCTCTTGCAAAACACAAAAATATTTCATATTCAAGAAGCTCTAGTGCAATAACTGGCTCAATACGGTTCGCGGGTCAGATGCAGCCCTCGGACACGTTCAATGTTGTCCGCGACAACAAATAAAGAGAACATTAATTTCAAATTTTTTAGATGTTTTTTTACTGTTTCTATATTTTGATAGCGCAACACCAATATATGAATATACAAGATCAAAGAAAATGTGATGTGAAATTCGCATAACTTCCTCTGCTCAAATAATAGTTAGCCTCTTAGTATAGTATAATTATTGTGCATGATATCCTCTTCATGTGAATTGTTTGTAGAAATTAAGAGAATGTCGTTACCACATTACATCGCATCCCCGAAGGATACATAACCCAAATAAAATCTGTGTAATGTACTCTTTTTTTTAACTTTAAACATGGTCAATACGTTTCCCTCACTTCACATTCTGATATAGAACTAGAGCCCATACTGCCAAAAGTACATATTCAGAGTGGGTGGCTTATACCTACCCTTCAGAGATTTTTCGAAAAAAAAAAAGTTTCGTGTCACATGCACAGAAGGTACCTAACCCAATTAAAAAATTTTGTTTCCATACGATTTTCCGTTCTGTAGCTAGGCTGTTTAAAGACACACATACATGTTTCCGAAAATAGTATTTATGTTAAAAACTCCACTTCAAGTCGAAAACAATATTTGCTCCACCTGTAGTACCTATGGGTATGGGCAGAGGAAATAAAATGGAACCAGCTTACTACATTTTTGCAATTTATGACACATGGCTCTTTAAACCAAAGAGTTCGTAACACAATTTTTATAGAAATAATAATATATTATTATTACCACAATTATTAATAATATTAATATTATTAATAATAATAATATATAATAATAATATATTATTAATAATAATAATATATTATTAATAATAATAATGTATTATTATTATTATTATTATTATTATTATTATTATTATCATTATTATTATTTAGCATTCTGCCTAGTGGCAGGTTCATGTCTTCGTACGGAGAATTTCTGACGCCAGTGTTCCCTATCTCCAGCTTCGTCCTTCAATCTGCTGTTTCTCCTCCCATCTTTCATGTCATCCAGATGTTGTATTCTTCTCCTTCCTCTTCCAGCAGTTCCTTTGATCTTCCCTTCTATGACATCATGTATGAGTCCCTCGTGTCTAAGTATGTGTCCGATCCAATTGGCTTTCCTCTGAATAATTGTATTCAGAATAATTTTCCTCTCTCCTACCCTTCTCAGTACTTCGTCATTTGTCACCCATTCTGTCCACTTCTCCAGCACCACATTTCGAAGTTTTCTAGGTGTTTCTTCTCCCTCTTTCTCATGGTCCATGTCTCTGCTCCATACAGTGCAATGCTCCAAATGTAGCACTTCACCAGTTTCTTCCTTAGTTCCAAGCTCGACTTGCTGGTCAGTAGAGTCCTCTTTTTGTTGAATGAGGCTTTGGCCATGGCGATTCTTGTTCGATTTTCATTCGTGCAGTGGGCATCCTTTGCCAGCAAGCTTCCTAAGTACTTGAACTGCTTCACATTCTCCAGTTCTCGATTATCGACAGTTATCCTCAAAGGTTTCTCCCGTTTTGATATTCTCATTACTTTTGATTTTTCGATGTTAATTTCCATGCCATATTTCCTTCCTGTTTCCTCTAATCTGTTCATCATGTATTGCAGTTGTCTTTGATTCTTGGCGATCACTACCAAGTCACCTGCATACTTGAGGTGTTCACGAGGCGTCCTCCTATCCTAAAGTTTCCGCATCCTTTCAAAGCTTCTCTTGCCAGCCATCCTCCATACAGGTTGAAGAGACTCGGTGATAGACAACATCCTTTTTTGACTCCTCTTCCTATTTCCACTCTGAATGTTTCTCCGTGTTTTAGTCGTACTTTTATTCTTTGTCCCAAGTCTCCTGTCTCTCCAATTGATTCCTATCTCCTTAAGGATGTTCATCAATGTTATCCAGTTAACTCTGTCGAAGGCCTTCTGCCAATCTATAAAACACGCGCAAACTTCTTCGTTAACAGACAAAACTCTCTCCGACAATATACTCACCGTGCCTATGGCATCTCTGGTTCCTTTTCCTTTTATAAATCCAAACTGGTCCTCTCCCAGTGATTCTTCAATTTTGTGTTCTAGCCGCCCGTTGAGTATTCTTGTAATGATCTTCGCCACGCGTGAGATCAGACTAATTGTTCTGTAATCACTACATTTCCTGGCTTTCTGTTTCTTTTCAAGAGCAACCATTGTAACGTCTAAAAAGTTTTTAGGCCATTCTCCAGTTTCATAGATTTTGTTGATGAGTTGCGTGATGAGATGATCTTTCAAACCTTAGTTTCCGATTTCTTTCAGCAAATCCACCGGTATGTCATCGTCCCCTGTAGCTTTCCTTCTCTTCATGTACTTAATCGCATTCTCTACTTCTGTTGACAATACGCTGGGCCCTTTTCCGTCTTCTTCAATCACCTCCTCTGTCTCGATTTCAATGTCTTGCGGACGATGTTGCTTATCGTAAAGTTCCTTTACACATTCTTCCCATATTTTCAACACCTCTTCTTGTTCCATAGCCATTTGTTTTATTTTTTTATCAGTGCAAAGGATATTTTCATAGTTCAAATATTGAACTCATTTTTTAAATTTCCTGCAGCTGTGAGTATTTTATATCTATAAAAAATGTGTAGAAGACTAAGATTTCATTTCTTGCTGCAAGGATAATGGGTCTGCCAATTTCCTCTGCATTGAATAAATAATTAAATACTAAGCTGTTTAAGTAAGCGTCGGAGTAGGTTTATGTTCCCTACACTGGGTAAGTAATCGACATTAATTGCTGTGCTTAGGCTTAAGTGTAGATTACAGAAACCAGGAAAATGAAACTAAACTGCAATAACGCAATGAAACTAGTGCTAACTGATCTCTTGCAAATATCATTTTCATGTACTTTTACATAGTATAATCCTGTAAAAAGCGCTCTTAGCATGCTTGCATAGTAATAAACATCCCTTTAGTCAAGTAGTTGCTCCATGGTGCAGATGGTTGTGGCAAATCAAAAGTGAGCGGGTTAGATTTCCGATAAAGTCTTGGAATTTTTTAATATGCTAAATTCTTCTGATGGCATGTGACCCTCCAACAGAATGCAGTACCACGTACAATTCAGGTGGCCAATGCTTAATGCCGGGAATTTTTCTTCCTTTATGATCGAATGCCTGATATCTGGAAGCCTCGGCCTCCTGGAACCCTGGACGGCTGTGTAAGACAAACATTTCAAATTGAGGAGCACATCCACATCACCAAGGAATGGAGGTAAGCTTGCTAATGCTTTCTCCCGCTCTCTCCTCTATCAATTCCTCTGATACACACAAAGTCACAACAAACAATGACCAGTTTTCAAATAATTACAAAAATATATAGAAACATGTAAGATTTCATTGGTCGACTCCTCCCAACTTGGGAGTAGTATATATACTACCCCTCTAGTGACATCTCGACAGTCGGTAGCAGGTCTTCCATCTGACACATCACTTCAGTAACCTTGAGAATGGAGACAGCGTTCGTCTCCGAAACGTCGGACCTAATTGACCTACAAACCTGGCTGACAACCCGAGAAACCTTTATGAATATATAGAAACAGTTTACAATGGCCTCTTCCACCAGCGTGGGCCTCACAGGTGAAAGGCATTTCTCGTTTCTTGATCTAGTGATATTGTACAATATTATCCCCTGGCTTCATGGCCCATATTGCCGAGGGGAAGAAGGATCGAATAGAGTGTGATTCCGACTTTACTTTGTATTTTCGTACTCTTTCTTTATATAGGATCGACAATCTACACAAAAACTCACGCTCGCAGCGGACCATGGATATAATGTGAAACTCGTTAATCACTCAATTATGCCAAGAACATATACATCCACATACAAACACATATACGTTTAAGTATATATATGTATAACATGTATATATGTACATGTATATGTATAGGTATATGTATAACATATATATATCAAATATAATACATATATATATATATGAAGCTTTCACACTAGCCCTTTTTCAAAGTAGGTCTTCCAAAAAAAAAATGGATATTCCATTAAGTAATTAAATTTACCTCTCCCTGGGAGTTGCAAGACTTTGTAGTTGGTGGGAGAGCTTGCGTGGTCCGTCGACCCTATGGGCTATGCCGGCGGTAGCATAGCTACTGGTAGGGCCTCCCATGCTGGACAGGCCATAGGTGAGGACCCAGACTAAGAAGCAACTCAGTAGAGGAAGTCCAACGGTGCTGAAGGCAGAGGAGGAGTGAGAGTCCCAATGGCGGAGGCAGCGGAAGAGACACCTCAAGTTAGGGAAGGGTAGATCAGGCTCTATAGCTGTAGAGGAAGCGACTGATCTAGGTGAAGAAAACACCGAAATCAAATAACCTGGTCCTCCAGGTTGGGGGTTGGTCTTGAGGCTAACTACCTCATACCGGAAAAACAAATTGTTGCGAAGCCTCAGGATTTGCCTCGGAATGATGGATGTAAACGGCGACGAACTTGGCTAAAGAAAATGGACTACGCAATTGGCACGTGGAATGTACGTACTCTTCTCCGAGCCGGAGCACTGAAAGTATTGACACAGAAACTAGAAGCTAACAAAGTGGATATAGCAGCTATCCAAGAAACAAGATGGACAGGAAGAGATGAGATATGGGACACCAAAACCCACACAATTTTTAGTAGTGGGAAATTAAGGAATGCACAAGAAGGAGGAGTGGCATTCATAGTACGAGCTTCAGCAAAAAGTGAAGTGCTACAGTTTAATGCAGTAAATGGAAGGTTGGCAACGCTGCGGATTAAAACGAGATTCTACAACTTAACAATCGTAAACGCATATGCGCCAACGGAAGATAAGGAACAGACGATCAAGGATCAGTTCTATGCTGAGCTGGAACGAGTGTTAGATTCGATCCCATCGAATGATGCCAAGATGTTAATAGGAGATATAAATGCACAGATAGGAAAAGAAGAGATATATCAAGGTACTATCGGAAACCATAGTTTACACAATGAGACTAATGATAATGGACAGAGATTGATCGACCTTGCTGCCAGCAGAAATATGAAAGTGATGTCAACATGCTTTCCTCACAAAGACTTACATAAACAGACATGGATGTCACCAGACAGAAAGACATACAATCAAATTGATCATGTAGTGATGGAGAGAAGATGGGCATCCAACATTATTGATGTCAGATCATACAGAGGAACTAGCTGTGGCTCTGACCACTTCCTAGTAAAGGCAACCCTAAGGTGCCGCATTATGAAGGCTCGAAAGGGAGGCGTCAGCAGGATAGAAAAGTACAATACCAGTGAACTAAAGACGAAAGAAGTATCAGAAAGATATGAAAAGAGGATGGTAGAGGTACTGGCAAAGGATTATAATCTAGGTACAGCAGCAACAGTCGAAGCAAAATGGAACGTTCTGAAGGAAAGCATTAAGGTTGTAGCAAAGGATACACTGGATATAGTACATAAAAGGAACACAAAGGAATGGTTTGATGAGGAATGTCAATCAGCAGTAGAAGAAAGAGATAAGGCACACAGAGCATACCTAGAGAGACCATCAAGGGCAAAGAAACAAGAGATCGAAAAACAAAACAGAGAAGTAAGGAATATATGCAGAAGAAAGAAAAGAAAGAATTTAAATGAGAAAATGGCTAGAATAGTGGAGGAATTCAAGGAAGATAACACCTATATGGCCTACAAAGAAATTAAGGAAGTAAAAGAAGGATTCAAACCAAGAACAAACATGTGTAAGAATAAGGATGGACAGCTATTAGGAGATAAAGAAGGGATCCAGGATAGATGGAAGGAATACTTCAAAAACCTTCTGAACCCAGTACAAATGGAAGGAGAACCACCAGTCACCCCAAGAGATAATATGGTAATATATGAAATAGATGTTGTACCGCCATCTATATATGAAGTAAAACAAGCCCTACAGCAGCTGAAGAATAATAAAGCTGCAGGTATTGATGGAATATCAGCAGAGCTATGGAAGTATGGGGGAATCACATTACAGGAAGCAATATATGACCTAATTGTGAGTGTGTGGAACACAGAAGAAATGCCTGAAGATTGGCACAAATGCATCATATGTCCGATATATAAGAAAGGAGACAAACTGGTGTGTAATAATTACAGGGGGATCACACTACTGTGCACAGCGTATAAGCTGTTTACCTCTATATTGAAGAAGAGACTAGAACCCCTGACAGAAGATATTCTAGGTGAATATCAGGCAGGATTCCGAAAGGGTAGGTCCACTATAGACCAGATATTTACTGTGAAACAAGTGCTAGAGAAGTGTTGGGAACGGAACATTGATGTGGTGCAGTTGTTTATTGACTTTCAACAAGCTTATGACTCCATCGATAGACATAAATTAGTGGAAATCTTAAGAGAATTCAAGATACCAGGAAAGTTGATACGGCTTGTGGAACTAACCATGAGGAATACAATGGCAGGAGTGAAAATACAGGCAGAAGTAGGCAGCTTCTTTGAAGTGGAACAGGGTTTAAAACAAGGGGATGGACTTGCGCCACTCCTGTTTAACCTAGCCCTAGAATCGGTTATCAGGAAACTGAGGGTGGACGCCAATGGAACACTCTTATATAAAACAGCTCAACTAGTTGGGTATGCTGACGATATTAATTTGATGGGAAGAACAACCAGAACAGTTAAAGAAGTGTTTGAAGATCTGAGTAGAGCAAGTAAGGAGATTGGTCTTAGAATTAATGAACAAAAGTCTAAGGTAATGGTACAGGCTCGGAGAAGGAAATATACAGATGAACAGCTTACTCCAGAAGGATCCAAAGTGGAGATAGTGAATGAGTTTAAATACCTTGGTACACATTTAACTAACAAAAATGAGGAAATGGTAGAAATACAGGCAAGATTACAGGCTGCCAATGGAGCGTACTTTTCAGTATTACCCCTGTTCAGAAGTAGGGACATAAATAAGAGTTTAAAGGTAACACTATACAAAACACTTATACGCAGTATAGTGGTGTATGGAAGTGAAACGTGGACCCTCTCAAAAAATGCCGTGGAAAAAATCGATTCCTTCGAAAGGAAAATCCTGAGGAGAATCTACGGACCTGTATGTGTGCAAGGAGAATGGAGAATAAGATATAATAATGAACTCTATTCTTTATATGGAGAGACACCCTTGTCACATGTTATTCGTATTAAAAGACTTAAATGGGCAGGCCATCTAATTAGGATGGATGAACATCGAGTTCCAAAGAAGGTATTTTCAGGAGACTTTGGAGGAGGAAGGCTGGTGGGAAGGCCACGCAGTAGATGGGAAGATGGTGTAGATCAGGATGCAGTGCATATTCTTAAGATCCGGAATTGGAAAGTCGCAGCGCAGGATCGCCTAGGCTGGCGGAGAGCAACTGAGGAGGCCATGACCCGAAGACGGGCCGACGCGCCATAGAAGAAGAAGAATTAAATTTACGCATATAAGCCTAATCCTACAATCGTATACAGCAACGTAAGAACTTTGTATATGATTCGCTGAGATGAATGTTATAGCTTTCAAACTGAAAACAATCCTTGAGGGAGTTTCGTATAGTTATATCTGTACCTAGGAGGTGCAGGACACCATGTCCATTCTTTACCGAATTGGGATAATAACGCACCCAAATGTATTTCTCTTTACACTATTCAGAGGAACAGATCTGACGCCTTACATCAACAATTGGGGAAGTCAGTCAACATAGTCAACATAGTTTTAGAACATCAAATCCAAACTTTTCAGTCCGCGGACCCCTTGAAAAAATCAAAATTTCGCGGACCCCCTCTGGGTTTTGAAGGGGAAAAAAATAAATACTTTGATTCAAATGTATTAAATTCACTTGACAAAATAACAATATCAATGGTAGCAAACAGAGTTTACTCCTTAATGTGAACAGTGAAGCTGCTTTAGAAGATATGTAATTTGATAAAATTACGAGATATCCTATTTCTTCTTAAACCGCCTGCGGACCCCCTGAAACACCATCGCGGACCCCTGGGGGTCCGCGGACCCCACTTTGAGAATCACTGCTATAGAGGAATACAACACCATCTGGACTTGGATTTTTAAAGTTCAGCTCGCTGTACGCAGTGCAACGGGAAAAGATGGTAATATTGTTCAAACTGCTCTACTGTAAAGTTTGCTAAAAGTGACATAGTGTCCTATACCTCCGACGTACAGATATAAAACTAGCTTAAAAGGCCCGGCGTCGCCCGGGTTTTGTAATTTGTACAATAGTTCGAAATTAACTAATGGAGGTATTTTTATTTTCAAAAATTATGTCCTTATAGATATCTAGAGTTTGAAGAGAAGATAATCTATCTATCACATTAAAAATAGGCCTATTCCCTCATAAAATGCTAGATATAGCTTTAGGTAGCTCATACAGGATTTAGAATTTTGCAACCCATTTCTTCTGCACAGTAGGATGCCTGGTAGGGGTTGAAATAAGAAGAAACAGAAATTGAGCTAGCTAACGACCTATCTTTACTGCCTTTACGGGTTATTTCCCACTTCCATGTTACCATACAACCATTTCAGGACTAAAATAAAAAGAAAATTAACTTTATTATCACACATTCTTCCCCATAATCTGAGACATAATAAATTAATGCGTACATAGGACTAAAAAAGTTCCATCATATTTCTGCCTCTTTTTTAAATCCTTCCAATAAACATCCCTATTTCTCAACTAATACAAAACCTACAGCGACGTATAATGTATCAGTGGCCAGAATTGTTTACAGACTTTTGATATTGCATAGGCCTAGTCGCTACCCATCGTTGACATAAACTAAGGCTGAGACAACTAAAAACGCTTTCTCCACAATAGTTTTTTTTTTTTTAAACAAAAATGTCATGTGTGAAAATCATACTATTGATTTACAAAACCGAATCATATCGATAGCCTCTCTAATTATAATTATTTGTCAAAGCTCAGTAAAATGCAACTGCCAATGACCGATGTGAACACTGCAAACAATTTTAATGCCATGACAACTGAATATAATTTGATGAATGAATAAGTGAAAAATGCAGGCCCCTAACTTTCTTTCTACTGGTCACATCGAGGATTTCAATAGCTTTAAACCTCCGGACAACGCAGAACATTTTGCAGAAACCGCACATAAAGAGGTCCAGTAGTTTTTTAGTCTCTACTAACATTGTCTTTTATATAGACTATATAGATAAATGAAAGATAGATTGAGACGTCGATAAATATATACAATACGACCACGTGGCTTTTACGTTAACATCTTCAATTACTGTAGTATGAACTGGACTGTCTCCATTGTGAGATACCGAAACGAAACAGCTCGATTACTTTTAACTAGAACATTTAAATTTTTTGTCAACTTTCAGTCAAAATATTTAGTAAAATAACGGTAAATTATATAAATTCGCCATACCGGGTTGGAATAATATTTCGATTGATTCCTCGTTCATACGAATGTATTAACAACTCGCATAGATATAGATAATAATAATAATAATAATAATAATAATAATAATAATAATAATAATAGTAATTTATTTTACATGATGAGAAAGAGACCAAGACAACAAAAATAGTATACATAGTAGGCATAGTACATGCACGTCTGCATACATGCATTCGTACATGCATACGTGCATTCGTACATGCATGCATGCATGCATGCATACATACATACATACATACATACATACGTACACACATACGTACATACACACATACGTACATACATATATTACATACATATATAAAAACGCATTACATACATACATACTTACACACATACATACAAGAGAGTGTATGAATTTCTATGCATGTGTGCATTAACTGCTTATACTCGTCCACTGATAGAAGTATTTAATTAACTCAAGCTTTCCAATTTGGTAACAATAGCGTACAATTATATTATATCGTGACAGAGAAAATGCTGTTGAGAAAACTAGTTCCAACCGGGGAGGAACTTCTTATAAAGATGGAGCAATTTGGTAATTGTACTCAAGCAAAAAAAGATCGAAATTACTGAATACCTCGTTCAGCGATAATATCGCGATATAGTAGGTTCTTAATATAATATTGGAAAAATAAGTTACAGAGAAAAAATGAAGCAAAATAACTTACTGTACAGTTTATAGCGTTTCTCCTCCCTCCTGAGAAGATGTTAGTTATGTTGGTATATGTACATATGCATCTATTTTATACAGAAACATAAAGGGTAAAATAAGTTATCTTTTTGTAATTAAAAAAATTTAAATTAAAAGAGACAAGCTTCTATCTTTTCATTATGATTTTGTTTTGTTTTTGTTGGTGGGATGTGTGATACAACTGTCCCACCCAACCAAGATGAGGGCCTCAGATAAGAAAGAGACAGAAGGCTACTAGGAAGAAAACCAATCAAAACTCGATCAGCAATTTCCTTGCGGGATGATCAAAACAAAACGTTCCATTAATTACAAACTCAAGCTACTAAGGTTGAACTGGAGTAGAATATATCATCGGTCTCATAGGCTAGTACTTTCCGCCCCATGAAAGTCGCTCTATGGCCATTCTAACAGCATGTTACAATATTAAAATAACTTCGACACCTTTTATTATCTTGGGTTAACTCATAAAATGGGTATCTATTTGAAGGAGTTCATGTATTCAGAGGCAACTACATTCTTTAAGCATATTGTCGCTGCAAATTAAATTATTACGTCTCATACAGACAACATGATATGATGTCTCAAAGTCATAACAATACAGGGTCAACAAGAAAGCCCCTTCTCAATGTCAATATCTGATACAGACTTTATCTACAAATTTGTAGACCTCTAAAACCGAACAATGTTATACGAGAAAATAATTATGTCTTCGACAAACCACATTTTGTCATTTGTATATAATCCAAAATCCACCAATATCGTACCTATCAGCGGTTGTTAGTGGAAAAAAAACAGATTTAATCAAACAATAAATAGGTTACTTCACAGCACAGAGCTACTTAATAAAATTGGCTATATTTACAACTTATCTATAAATATTGCACTTCGTTTTCCATCTATTATTCCTTTTCTGTTAAAGCTGTTTTTATTATTTGTCAAAGTCATGACAGCCTTCGTTATAACGAATTGGGCTACGTTATAACATTACTCATAACATAAAGACGTCCATAGACACCCTTAGGGTTCCAGAAGGTGGCTCCCGGATGTTTACATGAAGGTAGTAAGGTTGTCAGCCTTATAAATAAATTTTTTCTTCAATAATAATTAATAATAATCCTGAGAAAAGACATAATGAAGATTTCACTCCTTAGACCCATGTGTCACATATTTAAAAATGTAATATACTTCAAATGCACATGAAAACTTATAAGTAGTTTGAAAATCAATAATACTTTAATGTGTGTTCAACAGTTCATGAAAATGTCAAAATACCTTTAAATACAAAGAAAGATGACCAGCCTACTGAATCTGAAAAACATGTAAAGGCCTATTTTATTAATTTTAGAAGTTCACAAAATATTATATAAATATTAAAATGTGCGTACCTGCAAAAACCATTCATCTGCACACACTTACAATATATAAATGATGAGTACAGCTCAAAGTTCTTTTCCCCACGCCTATATCGATATATCATTACCGGAGTGACTCTACCAGTCCTTCATTTCCTCAAGGACAAGAATAAATGCTTGAAAGCTTGCTATTGGAACATTAAATGGGTCTTCTGTGGGATCGAAGGAATAGAAAAGAAACAAAAGGAAAAATCTTTAACAAAATTATTGGAAGCATAATGACATATGGGCAGTTAAAGCCCAATTATTTAAAATATTAATGGCAACTGAGATAGTCCGCAGGGATAATCCAGCCGGGAAAGAGTCAGAAATGAAGTCATCAGGAAGAAAATGGATGCCACAAATTTGATCACTAATTTTGTAGAAGAAAAACAGCTCTTATGGTATGGATATACAAAAAGGATGTCAGAGGAGAGACTACCATTAAGGGTTACAGAATGGGAACCACCAGGAAGAAAGAAAAGAAGGAGACCATGATTGCGTCTTACTCGTGCATATGGGTCTCCGGAGTGGAAACTTCATTATGTCTTTTCTCAGGATTATTATTAATTATTACTGAAGAAATATTTATTTCTATGTAGAAAAATGTCACATTTTTAAAGTGTAATATATTTCAAATGCACATAAAAATTATAAGTTTTTTCGAAAATCAATAATACTTTAATGTATGTTCAGCAGTTCGTGAAAATTTCAAAATACCTTTAAATACAAAGAAAGATGACCAGCCTACTGATTCTGAAGATATGTATAGGACTATTTTATTAATTTTAGAAGTTCACAAAATATTATATGAGTATTAAAATGTGCGTTCTTGAAAAAACCATTCATCTGCATACACTTACAGCCCCACGCCTCTATCGATATACCATTAGCCGGAGTGACTCTACCAGTTCTTCATTCTCTCAAGGACACATGCCTAATCAGAAAAGTAAAAATATAGTGTGAAACGGAAGGTAATTTAGCTCGGGGAATGGAGTTTTGTGACACTATACTTTACTTCCCTTCTGAAGTAACAATATACAGACTTTCATGCAACGCCACGTACCTACGCTTGATCCAGCAAACCTCAGATCTAACGGCAAGAATGTCATTTTACACCTTCTAAGCTCTTATCCTATCCTGGATTTATCGATGGTAATAATCTAGCCTAGTTAATACACACATCCAGAAATTAATCTAGAAAGCAAGACTGAGAAAATTTTCTATACCGTAATGTGTCAATCACCCTTCATTTAGGCATTAGGACTCACAGTGAAGTTATAAACCATCTTCATTTTTATGTTGAAAGGACAGGAAGTGTGTCAATGTTTTCTTATCTTATACTTAATGATCAATGAATGGGAGAAAGTCTGTACCTGTACTGTGCAACCCTGCAGTATATAAAATGTGGCTGTAGTTTCAGAACTAACACCCACAAGTATGCAAGATTAATGTGGTGATGACAAGGACAACTATGGTTTTATGGTTCATGAACGAGCTATAAATTGCTATCTCATCCTTTACATGGTATTTAGCGGTCATATTACAAGAAATAAAATGTGACAAAACAACCGATCATTAGATCACGATTTTTATACTTTTATAGAGATATGTGATGAAAATACGGGTATTTGTAATGTCAGTCAACTATCGTGGTTTTGTTAATCTTTGTTAGAATAGGGCCTAGTTCTTCTTTTTGATGTTATGGATTTTATTATAGCATCGAAGAAAACTTTACAGAATAAACATCCATGCAAATGAAGCACTTTAAGCTCACTTATGTCCTCGTTGCTCTTGAACTCCTAACGACAATTAAAGTGATCAAATGTTCTACCAGCAATGCTGAAATGTTTGCAAGACTGAATGGTGTAAGTAACATCCTAATCTTATGCACCGTCATATTAAAATGTCGATATTTCTTATACGAGGACTGAGAAAAAAATCCAAATAGATTATTTATCTGGTATAGAGTAAGAGTAGCCTACATGTAGCAGTTTAGGCAAATATTTGCACTCGGGTATACATAGTGTACTTGAATTTTATCATTATTATTATCATCATATAATTAGAAAGATAAGCTATCGTACGATTATTTCTATTAAAGATACTGTCGTAAGTAGGCCTATAATTATGATATCGGGAAAAAATAAATGAAGCATGTTGCAGGAAAAATATTAGGACATTATTATTTTCAATTTGTCTTTAAGTTTCAAAGATAGAAATTATAGCATCAGTATTCAGGCTCCAGTTGAATAAAGAGAATTTGCAGTGGATCCTTACACATTAATTTACTATGCAAATTGCATTAATTAGTACTGTAACTAAAACCCTAGCAAACCGAAAGGTGATATAAGGTTAATTATATTTAGAGATTCAATAATAATAATAATAATAATAAAAATCCCTCTAGGCAGGCCTAGAGGCTGAGGTAGATTTCGAAGCCCTTTTGGTTTAATTTATTGTCGCTGCGCAGCACTCTCCTTCTTTAGCCTTGGCACGGCAAACCCGCAATAACAAGGACTGAATTCGGCAAAGAGCAAAAGCCTACAATAATTTGTTTCGAAAACAAGAATAGGATATAATATTCTGGGAGGCCGTGCGCAAGATCAGCAATGAATAAAATTAGCAAAGCCGCTAAACAAGACAAAATTATGATATTATAATAATTCTTTTAAGTGTTATTATTTTCAAACATTAAAATCTCGCGTCATATGAGAGCTATCAAGAAACTATTTATTGATTTGTAGAGTACTCATCAAGAGCTTTTCAACGATACCCCACAAGACGTGGTTTCAAAAGTTTAGAATTTTCATCCCCCACCCCCACTCGAACCCCCGAATCGTTGGTGTCACTGTGAACTCCATAGGGAGTACTCTAATTTATTCAAACAAAGTTTCCCTCTATACTTCATAGGGGCCGAGATATACATTTTCAAAAATTTCAACCCCCTCCCCCGACCACCCCCTTGGGCCAAATTTGCTCATTAACGAACTTGTCCGAACTATTGGGCCTAGAAATGACATAATACAATTTGGTTCAAATATCTTCAAAATTACGGCCGCTAGCGTGTAAAGATATATATTATATAAATATCACAATTTTTTTTTTTTTTTTTTTTTTAACGGGCGGTGGTTTCGTACTTAGGGGAGCATGAAACGTAAAGATATGAAAGAATTTTTCGAAAATCATGACATCGTATCCATTGCAATAGGTAGATTTTTCTTCGAAATCTACCTAATAGTAATAATAATGTGTCCCGTAGATTAGTACAATTCCCTGCAACATGTAAACACATTTTAGAGATGTTGATTTTTCGGAATAAAGTGAAAATCTTTGTTGAACAAATAACACTAGAAAGATTCTTAACATAAGTAATTTAAGAAAGACAGTTTAAAAAGTGAAGAACATAATTCCTAAATTGATATTTCCGTATTTCTTATATTTACAATTCATTTTTGGGCAGAACTGTCAACAGAACACCCATCGCATGTCTTCTTTTCCTTTTGTCTTTTATTTCTTCATTGCTCACTATATAGCCTACATATATAACTTATATATAATATCGTCGGTTTTAGGGCACTGTTCACATGGTGGAAAGATCCAAATTATCATTATACGGGAGTGAAGAAAAATAAAGTCCTAAGCCTTTATATAAAACTAAAGTAAACTAAACTCCGTGGCGCTACATCCCTGAAGGGACAAGGCCTACCACACGATGACTGCGTCATCAACCATAGGCAGATGGGAGGACTGGGGGGCATGTGGACAGCATGCCAACACCCACGGCCGTTAATGGTGGTTTCCATGACCGGAGCCACTACTTTTCTATCAAGTAGCTCCTGAATTTGAATCACGAGGCTAAGTTCACCCGTTCCAGACCTCCCTGCCTCAGAAAAATCCGAGGAGGTTCCGGGGAGCCTTTATATGCCAACACTAATTCCCATGTGCAGATTATATAATCATTGTGAGGCCACAAGTGTTTTAAAAATATAATTATGGTCAATAATGTTATATAAAGAAGTGCAATGGAGAATAGAACCATAGATACCCACAGAAATGAATCACGAGAGTGCAGAATAAAGTCAAATAGTGATTAAGATGCCGTTGAGGAAGATGACTCTAATGATAATGGTTTGGCTAACGGAACTACAAATCACCTATACGCTGATCGAAACAGGATTTGTTTGGTTGCGTTAAATTCATCTTTCGAGAGAATATGCTACATAAGATATAGTAGGCCTACCTTGCAAATGCTACAACAAGGAACATTTTGAAACTGAAATCAGAAATTTGTTTCAAAATGCTAAATATTACTACCTCTAATTCTATTCTAATGTTTTGGATTGCAAAATAATTGCATTAAATACTTCAGAGAAAGTTATTTTAAATAACTAGTCGCGTTAATGTTGACATGGTGTTGCTAAAGGAGTTACGAACTCACAAATTCAATCACTCCAAAGTGCGCAAGTTCGTCAGGTCTGAGTTCGACTTCTTGTCTGTGGTTGTTTACAGTGCATGGGAAACTCGTGTTAAGGTGATGTTAACTTAATGCACTGACGCTTGTTCTTGTGGGAATGCAAGGTTTGTGAGCCGCAACGAATAACATTACTAATTGAGTCTTAATTTGAAACGTTGGCAACGAAAAGAAAAAAGTTCTCGATCTTCGTAAATAAAAATTATTGCAACAAAATAAAAATATGCGGCACGGCAAAATCCATATAATGAGACAAAAATTTGATCGTGTTATATAATAAAAAAAAATTATAAAGTACATACAACTTTTCAAAAATACAATGCATTGTTTGGAAATACTAGTCATATTTATATTTTCCCGCTGGCTAGGTATATTATTACGTCACAAATGGTAACTAAAAAATCAGAACTGACAGAAAAAGAAACTTGAAGCCATAAACTATTCACTCCCAGTCCTATAAGGCTGTCTGTTCCACAAACCAGTCCAAAACACTTATCTTGAAGTCTTAACACATCAACAAGATTGAGTTCCACTCGCTACGTAATAGTTAAAACTCATGACAACCATTTTCACAGATCAATTCTCCGTAAACCCCGATGTTGCATACTCTTGTTTACACGACTACGCCTTTAAATTGATTCAATCCGTGTTAAATATCCTTTGGAAAGTCTTTATTAAAATTACACACAGAAAGTCTGATTACACAAGCTTCACATAAAAAACCAATAGTTACTTTAATCTCAACCAGAATTTGGTTACTATTTCTCTCCACGGAGTTTTACAGCAAAATGATTCCTACAGGCCTACAAGTCTGGAAGATGAAAGTGATAAGCAGCTGTCCCATATTGTTGTCGTTAAATTCTCAATTCAGTTGTAGGCCCATAACTACGGTAGCTGTAGCCTACTAAAGTGTCAATCTGGTTGCCAATTCGGACTGGGGTCATTTGATGGATCATATTATGAAATACAGTTTACTATGTTACCAGAATTTATGGTTTGATGTATCGGTTTTTACTATACATGGCTTAAAAGCAAAGGCATTTATGCCTAAGTGCAAATTCCAATTTATTAGCCTACTGGCTGAAATTGCTGTGCAATTTCTGAATCATTCCTTAAGTAGAACAATTATTTACAGTGTCTGCAGGAAAAATAAACATTTTTCTTTATTTTGAAATGTACCTCCGAACACGAACTCCGCAGGAACTGAAGCTTACAAACAGCTTCCTTGTGATTCAACTTCAGGACTAAATGTCACCTGAAGTATTGCCTCAATTGAAACATTCCTCTCAGGCTCATATCCTTCCTTGCTTACTTGAGTAGTTAAAATTATATACTTGTGAAAGTGTATGTGTGAACATGATTTTAAAAGAGATGGTAGACACAGGAGAGAGAATGTGCAAAATGAGAGAGAATGAGACTAGAAGGAGACGAAGGAAGGGGTGGGAGAAAGAAGCGAGAGCGAGCAAGAAAGATAAGAAAGATAGAGGAGGAAAGAAAGGTAGGGCAGCACACTTTAAATTTTGAGAATCTTCATGAAGGGATGTTACTATGTTTCTCCTGAAGATGATAATGGTATCGGTGAGGTAGATAAACTATAAGAATGATGAATATTACAGAAGACAGAACATCTCTTTGAAACTAAGTAAGACAATTCTGCCTCTCTGTCTACCGGCCACAGTCAAAGACAATGGAAGGCATAGACTAAACATGTTTGAAGTGAAAGGACCTATTTTAATATAATATATACTGTGCACATAATCTAAGCATTGACTTCAACAATGACAATACAAATGACCTATGTCCATGTTATCGGTCTTGTAGAATCTACTATATTCGCAGTTGTCTTCTTACTAAGCCATGTTTTAAATTAATTGTCAAATCATTACAATTCCTACCTCTGCTTTTGAAAAGAAAAGAAGATGAAACTCTTTGGTCTGAGAGTCACATATAACAAACAAAATCTGCACATATGACATATGAGGAATGCTTAGTGTTCGGTTATGTATCCTTAGACACATGCAAGGGTGTCGGAATCAAAAGTAATGATATAACATTAGCAATACTTTTTATTTATTCTTTTAGTTTTTAATCCAAATCAAATTAAATTATCAAACAAGCAAATAAACAAAAATATCGCACAAAATAAAAACTTACATGTGTACTTTTTTGTGTTAGGGGACTACAATTGTCATATCTAATAAATAAGAGAGAACAGTGAAACATACAAATTATTATGTAAATTAAAATCAGCTAGACAATTTTTTCAATAAAATTTTAAAGCAGGAAATTCAAAATTACAAAAACAGAAATCCAGTTAATAAACAAGTTTATATTAAGAAATATAGAAATAGTTGTAAGAAATTAAAATGAAAGAAATGAAAGGCACAAAGTTATAAGATTTTATTATTAATATTAAGTAGATTTTTAATTTCTGTCTTAAGTTCGTTGATATTGTATTTTACAAAAACGAGATTCTCAGCAATAAGAGTATTACAAAGTTTCAAACCATAATGATTTAGACTATGTAATTATCCAGCAGTAGACCAGCATTTTGTTTTCGCAAATCGAAACGTGGAGTTTCTTTTTTAGTTTTGACGCTGTGGCAAGAAGACAATAATGCAAACTTATAAAGCTACCGATTTTCATAATCTTGAATTCAGAGTATAATAATTCTATATACGGTAGTCGGTAGACTCATTTAAAGGATTATTTTTATTGTGATAGAATGGTATTTTCTCAGATTACTTAGTGACCAGGGTCTGTGCGTCAGTCTATCCGTCCATGTGTCTGTGCGGGTGATAATTCGAATAGGCATTAAAATCCTTAGAAAGAACACTGTTGATTTTGAACCAAAACGGTTGATCATTTCCGGACTAACGACCAATTAACATCACATGCTTTTTACGCAACAAATCATCATTATACTCTAAAGCCACATGGCTAAATCACTCACACATATAATTAAAGCGGTCGGGGGAAGATAGTACTAATCCACTCAAATCTCATTTCAGATATTACATTTTTAAAGTGTGCTCAATTCTGCAATTTTTATATTTTTTATCTTCTTTTGGTACATATTACGTTACTAAGTAGATTTCTTAACAGAATTAATCTATGCTCAGGAACATTGAATAAGCAGTGACTAAGAAAATTATAGATAGTGCAACAACCTCAACTTTCACAAAAAGAGGGTTAGTACCATCTTCCTCCAACCCCTTCAATTAATACAGCTTTTAGCTTATAAGAGATGGAAAAATTCCAAAAAGTTCAAATTCTTAATTGTTTACGTAAAAAAAACTTTTAAGGGTTTTCACTCAATTTCCAGATTAGCTAGAAACACGAAATTTGGCGAACTTATAGATTTTGGCCTTTGCGCAGTTGTTCCAAATTGATAGAGGCAAGCAAAAAAGTATTTTTGGCGGAAAAGTTAAAAAAAAAAAAATTGGTTAAAAATCGTGCTGCTTTATGCTATTCTATTATATGTGATTAATACCGTTTCCATATGGCACTTTGTGCTATCAGTTTATTTGATTTATTCTCTTTTGAAGTAAAACTAGTTTTCAACAAATGGTCTCAGATATGCTACCTCAGCCGAGAATTACATATTGGATTATGAAATATCTATATAGGCATATTGTACGACATGATTATCAGATATTTGAGTGGTTGGTGTTGCGCGTTGAAGAACGAATTGCTAATATTTGCAAATTTAAATTAAAGTGTAGTAAAAGTTGAGATGGGTTTATTATTTTATTTATCTAGATCCAGGATAGACAGTGCTGACGATCTATGTATAATGTAAATTCATGGAATACGACTGAGACCACCGGAAGTGGCTAGTACTTCTGCAGCACCTAACCTGAAAATAATTTAGGGAACGAAACATAGTGGGCACCAATCGACAACTCGCTCGGGATCGGGGAAAACAAAGTCACAACTCCTACTGAATATTGAAGAAAAAAGGCAAGGTAAACAATTCAACTCATTTAATAACCAACATGTTTAATATAACAACATTGAATGTAACATCTTTTAAAGACCACTTAATATGAATAATATGAACACCAAGAACCATTAAACTGTATATAAAATCACAGACTAGCTCAGTAACATAACGACTATGACTAGGAATAACCTATGAAGTTTCACTAAAAAATTCAGTAACTAACTTACCAAAATTACTTCATCAGAAAGGCTAATAAATTGATTAGAATTACTAAATCACTTGCTCAAATTATAATCATAGAAAATTTCTGATATGAGTGAAAATCTTTGTTGAACAAATAACACTAGAAAGATTCTTAACATAAGTAATTTAAGAAAGAGACTGCAAGAGAACAGTCAATTGTTAGGTAATTATAGGAAAGGTGTAAAATAAACCATAGAAATACCAACAGATTATTCTAGAGGAAGTGACGTGTTCAAGTTATAAGAATAATAAAAAAATCTAACCTAAACTAAGCTAATGCACTGGAAGTGAAGATCAAATATTAAGTAATTACTGTAAATGTGCCAATTAAACCATGGTCTACAAACAGATTGAAGCAGGGAAAGTGATTTGTTGAGTGATGATGATAATGATGATGATGATAATAATAATAATATTTTACTCAATCCATAGCACAGCAAGAGAACAATCAAACATTAATTATTGTAAACGTGCCAACTAAACTATGGCAATATAAGCAGATTGTATTAGTGAAAGTGATTTGTTCAAGTTATAAGAATAATAATATCTGAATATAATCAAATTTACCCAAGTTATAGCACTGCAATGGAACAATCAAATATTAAGTAATTATTAGAACCATGGAATTCCGACTGTTCACTAAGATTAAATTTTCCCCGGAAAGCTCTAGAAATACAGTTACTAATAAACTGTAATCATTACTTAAATCATATGCACTGACAATGGAGAGCAATTTTAGTGAAATATTTTAGAATAAGACAAAGCCTCAAAGTATATAATACTGCTCCTTATCGGAGATTAATGACCAGACAGTCCCTTAATTGATAAGGCAACCGTTTCTATAACTGTGCACAGATGAACCACAAGGAAACCAGAATTTATCAAATGCATATTAATTATTAAGAAACTAAGAACGTGGCGAGAATGCAATGCAAAATGGAAATTTAGTGAACTAATGTTAGATTTGAACTGACTTCTCCAAAACCCAGATTAATTTTACACCGACTTCCGTTGAGTGGTAACCATAGCTACTTTACACCCCCAAACTGAAAAATTAGCATTCACTGGTTTAAGATCAGGGATCATGCCAAGCTTTTAGCTTAGGGACAGATCTACGCAAGACATTTCAAGCTCATAGAGGGCGAGAAGAGGAAAGAATTTGACAGCAAATTCACCACATAGTTAAGGCAAAACTAAAATAATTTGCTCGATAGGAAGTTTTAACTACAGGTGATGTACATGTTGAAATAGCAACCGAATTCACTTTGAGTTTTTTAACATACTATTTTCCACCCCTACTGAACCTTTTTCTGGAATTTCTAAGAAATGTAAGCCTCACATTATCATGCTCCGTGAAAAGAATATTGGTGGCTGGGAAGGTCACTATATGATACCAGCTACAATCATAGGCGTAACCAGGCCGACCATATGGGGGGGGTTATAACATCTGGGGGATATGGAATACCCCCCAGGGAGAGGGGGATCCGGGGGTCCTCCCCCGGAAAATTTTAAAAATTAAGATGCAAAATAACGAGTTTTAAGCTTCCGGGGCCCCTCCCCCGGAAAATTTAAAAAATGAAGACGCAAAATAACGAGTTTTAAGCTTCCGGGGCCCCTTCCCCGGAAAACTTTAAAAATTAAGACGCAAAATAACGAGTTTTAAGCTTCCCACACTTTATACTTTTATTAAGTAATTTATGGGCAGACTTTAAAAAATTATACAATTTTCCTTTTTTTAATCAATGGGGGGGGGGGGGGGGTTCAAACCCCCAAAACCCCCCCTCGGTACGCCTATGGCTACAATCCACAGGGCTGTGTAAGATGCTAGTTTGCAATATCAATTCAACTTCAACATAGGCTATTGTTATAGAATAGCTTCCTCGTTGTAGTGAGTGAAATTTGACATTATATAAAAGGGAAATTTCCAGGACCAATGAAAAATATTGCTAAATGCGGGTTTATCGTTATATCGATCTTCGTTATACAGAGATTTCTGTTCCTTTTCTGAACTTCCAGTCAGTTGCTTTTATACAACTGGTCCTATATGTATCAATATAATACAATTACATAAATATTGGCTTTTATTTTCTTGTTGTATTTAAACAAGATGTGAAACAAAGAGTCAATGCAGACCCACGTGTTTATTTCCCCGGTTGAGGTTTGCTGCTTGTTAATATTCTGCTTAATAAAGGGGTGCTATAAATAGTGATAAGGAACTACAATAATAATCGCTGTTATAGTTTGTATATGAGCATAATCTTGCACTAATTTAGGAGCCTGTATAAAGGAAAACATTTACGCGTTGCACGAAGTTTTAATATGATTTGGCAAAGGCCAACTAAACATACAGCCTATACATAATACTAGTAGTAGTAAACCGACCTTTCCCAACCCACACCTTTAGAAGTCTTTTAACTTACTAAGCAATTATCATAAACCATTCAGAGTTTGCCATGTATTTCTAGGGTGGAGGAAAATAAATCCTATATGGCTTGTGTAAGTGTGTTTTCATATTACACTTTAATTCAGTGGTGGATTTAACAGTTTCACTGTTAATTTAAACCATTTTGTTGGTTATTTTGAAATAAACTTTTGCAGCATAAAATTCAGATTGTAACCTGTCCCTACTCAGTTAAGAATTAACGTTGTCTTTGATAGCTGTGACTCCTTCATTACCTTAATAAATTGCTCTGGTCTTTGCTCTCCCGTTA
The DNA here is from genome assembly GCA_964059195.1 of Ectobius pallidus. Lineage (NCBI taxonomy): Eukaryota > Metazoa > Arthropoda > Insecta > Blattodea > Ectobiidae > Ectobius > Ectobius pallidus. The sequence goes on from CAXKWD010000008.1 coordinate 22,244,467, forward strand.
CTTTTGATCTCAGAGGGCAGAGTCCATCAATTTCCTCTAAAGATCGTCAATCAGTTACTGTCTATACCCTATCAAGCATAATATCCGGATAGGTTGCAATGACGAGATAGCCTATATTGTATTCATATTTCTTCATCTATTCATCTTCCAGAGAAATACCTGTTTAACTGGTAGCCTCTATACATTGTACTTTCTATGTTAACTGTTTCACAGTAGACTGAAGTAATTTTATAACGTACAAAGTGGTGGAAAGTCTTTCCAATTTGGAAGCAGGTTGTATTTAATTTTATGAAGTATTCATTTTTCTTGGCTTCTGCTTGTTAGGATTTTGTTTCATATTTTCAGGGTATTTTTTAGAGTAGGCCTACACATTTTACAAATTTTAAAATACAGGAAATATAGACTCTGATATTAAACTTACGAAAATGCCAACAAAGGTATAAATCTTGTTAAATCTTGGCTTGATTTTAATTTACTTTCCTTAAATGTTGAGAAAACTACGCTAGTTCCTTTCGCTTTAACAGCTACCGGTATGCAACAATTAAAAGTAAGTAAAAAATTTAAGCTTAAAAATACACAATTCAGGTTGCTGTATTAATAGCTGCACTTTTCCCTCCTTAAGTGAATCAAATCAAGTGAAATATCTAGGCATCATAATTGATCGACATTTAAGATGGGACAAGTACATTGAATATTTATGCAATGGGCTACGTAAAGTCATTTATAAATTTGTTATTCTCCGTTCATGTTTACCAGCTCATGTTTTACGTACGATTTATTTAGCCCTAATTCATTCTATTATTCAATATGGCATAATTGGGTGGGGAGGAGTTGCAAAAACGATCCTCAGCCCTTTGCTTTGTCTTCAAAAACGCATCATAAAGATTTGTTTATCTAAGCCTCCTGACTATTCTTCCAAATTATTATTTTCTGAATTTAACGTTTTCACTATAGACCAAATTTACAAGTACGTCATACTGGATTATTTTCATAAGCATCGTGGCAATTACAAGTCAGAATCTCACGTATATAACACGCGAAGGAATCAATTTAATTTATTACTTGAACCGAAAAATGTTACAACTGCTGGAGCTAAGCACTGTTCAAGTTTTGGCCCAAGACTATTCAATTCATTTATTACCAACCATCCTGAACTAAATAGCTTAAACAACAAACAATTTAGGTCTAAAATTAGAAAATTTATATAATTATTGCTTCTGTTTTCTACTATTGCTGTTATAACATTTTTCATATTAAACTTTAAAATTTGGATAGAACTTAATTTCTTTGTTTTATTTACTAAAATTTGAACAAATAAATTGTTATGTATTATTATTGTATTACCTCGTACCTTTGTATTGTAAATAGAATATGTTCTAAGCTTTTATAACTTACATAATATTCTGTCATACTTCTCCAAATTATGTATTGTTTTAAGTAATTATTTATTATAAGTTTTTTCTAATACATTGAACTGAACCACCCCCGAACACAAGCTCTGCTTCTTCGGGTGGTGTATCAACTTTTTATGTATATTTTTCGTGTAATTTGGAACAATAAATTGTAATTGTAATTGTAATTGTAATTGAAATACATTGACGGTTCAGTAAAGGCTTATGCTAAAGTTATTTCTTGAACCAAGGCATATTTTTAAGGAATTCTAAATTAGACTGACAAATTGCCAGTCTCTGTCTTATTTTAAAGTATCTTCCAATCAACAGACCAAACACATGACAGAGGTTGATAAGTTTTAAAATTGTGGATTCAAAGAAATACAATTTGTGAAAATATTTACATTATTATGCTAGTTTTGTCTAAAACGTATAGGTTTTCTTTAATCTGTAAATTAATATTTCGTTGTACGAATTTTCTAATGCTGAGGCTATGCTCAAGCATTTAAGTATCAATACAAATACTAAATTATTAATTTATTTACCAGAATTTACCACTTCTTAACGATTTAATGGACCTTAATTGTAACATAGTTCCACTAAATATAATTCAAGGATGGAAGCCTATCTTAAGGACGAGGAACAAACTATTCCTTTTCTGAACAGTAAACAATTTATTACTAAACATAGTTTATTCTGCAAACATTTTTGTTATAATCTATATGTTATTTTAAAAACTAATTTCGATCGTATATGCGCGCTTTATCTATATTCGGTTAGTCTTTTGCAAAATAAGAATGAGGAAGTAGATTTTATTGGTGTTTGTAACAACATATCAAGTTTTAATGAGAATAGCACTAATATAAAAACAATTTTCCTAATTTTAATATTAACTCAACAACACAGGATTCCCGAAAGGCCTAGGTAAAAATTAATAATTTAGGTCGAGCTAAGGGTGTCCAAAGTTAGTTATCAATCGAACTCAATAGTAGCAAACAACGTGAGTAATAGTGGTAGTGAATATTTTGTAATTAATCTAAAAGTAATTAAAAGTAATGAAGTATCAGAATAGCACTTTCTAAGATTGCGTGGTGGACGGGAAAAATGGCTGTCCGAAAAGCTCCGGTTCTTAATTGTTTACCCCTGAAAAACAATAAAAATGCAGCTTTTAGGTCTGTACAAATCTTCTTTGGAGGCTCATAAACGGTAAACGGTAAGTCGTATCAAAAACCGATTGCACCAGATTTTAAAACATCTACAAGTTTTGGTACTATAACTTTTTGTCGTATCTCCATCGTTATACCTTAGACAGAGATATTTTTAGTTTAAGTACATTTTGTACATTTTCTTCATAATTATGTAATCTTTTTAGAAATTTATGGAGCAGTTAGAATCGTAACATTGGGAAGGAATATTGGCACATTCAGCCGTCATAAGCATGCAAAATTTGGTGCTTCTAGCTGCCCTATAAGTATGCAAGAACTGGCTGGATAACCATTACGTCATTCACAACTACGACATTCTAGAATAGATCATCCACTCATTTAACAATGAAGTTTACCTGCTTCCACATGAGCTACAAACTTGAAATTTGGCATACTTATAGCTTATAGCCTATAAGCGATTGAAAATTTTCAAAAAGTTATATTTTTGTTACTGTTACCCTAAAAGAAAGAACGTTGAAATGTTTTGATTGCGTATGTATACGTCTTCAGATGTTTTCACAAAATGAAATGAATATTGGTGACATGAGGAATTTGTTGTAAATTCGTTCTGTTAATATTCCAGTTATCCCATTTATTCCTTCACATATGCTGATGAAACTTTCTGAGGAAACAATGGTCTCAATTATTTTATTTTTCTTTACAAAATCGGATGTGTATTTACGATAAATTTAAACCTTTACAAAGTATTTAAATTCGTAATATACTTCTTTCATGAATTTTGAAAGAAAGCATCACTTACTTGTTAACCAGATGGAAAACTGTCCTAATGTTTCCGAAACTATTTCATTGCTTGTTAGAAGCTCCTAGAAGGAACGTTGTATCGGTAGTCACACTATTTGGTTCGACCATCCATGACAAACTGTGACTTTAAAATGAGAGGGGTTTGTTAGTTAAAATGCATTATTATGAACAATAAGATATAATAGGCTATGAAATCTGGTAATGACAACAATCCGCTACTGCAATACCTACAGCACTCCTAGCATTTGAGAAGTATGCATAAATAACTCCTCTCTATCTAACTATCTATGCCTCTTTCTCCCGTGCAGCAGTTGTAGTACTCAGTCTTGTAATTAAAGACTTGCAGTAGGAACGGCTACTGTAGACAGTCGCGGGGGGGGGGGGGGGGGAAGGCAATATATAAGCGTCCACAAGATTTCAATATATTCAGCTACGCAACACATGTGGAGAGTACTGTCCAAGGTGCATGTGACCATCCAATGTGTCCGTTCGTCCGTCTGTTAAGTCCACCATGGTCGGCATTACTACATACTCGTTTCCCGAGAACATGTCGGCCCTTATAGGGAAATGAGCTTTGACTATTACTAAGTCTCTTGTTTGTTTGTTTGATACCCTGCCTTTCGCTTTTATATACATAATGATACAGCCATAACACAATAAGAATTCATTGAACTTGTTAAAACGCATTGTGAAGGCATTCAAAAACAAGCAACCTCGCTCATATAATACCTATTCTCTTTCTCCTTTCAGAATGAAATTTTGGGTTGAATGACAGCGAACTTGAAAACATTTAATGCAAATATGTATTTGGAATGATTTATTTTGCTCAGCGGCAGCTTCTTTTGATACGCCTCTTCTAATATTTCTTTCACAAGAAAGCTTTGCTTGTTTATGTTTCTTCAATTAATATGTCAGTTACAAGAGTAAACCAACCTCATTCAGCAGGGATGCACAATATTTTCAAGAAAGATTATATTATTATAAACGCGTTCTACTTTAAAGATAAGTCAATGGTATTTAAAAACATATTCCATATCTTTATTTTAATAGACTCCATGGTATAATGAATTTGAGACTCTACTCCTCGTGAAAGCTCTTGATCAAATATACAATTATATGTAACTGCTGTTAAATTTATGAAACTGCCTGTTTGAAGCACTCTACTTTCATAGTGACAGGCCTAGCTATCAAATTAACTGACTGTAATAATATAGGGATACATTTTCATAAACTTAAGGCTACTTACGAATGTATTTTCGAAATAGGCAATGCATTAAATAAATTAGTAACATAAGTAAAGAACTAAAAAATATTCAATCACGTTCCTCTATAAGTTTCTTTCCGTACAGCATAGGCCTAATAAGTTCAGAAAATCGTCTAAACAAGGTTAGATCAAGATATTTTACCTCCTACGATATATAAAAATTAACTGACGAACTGACGAATAGTCATAATTCCACGACTAATAACCACAGAAAAAACACAAATATTTAAACAAAAACTGATTTATGCACAGTTTCCGAATGGAAGTACCAGTTGCATCGTATTGTAGGTTTGATTGTTTGCCGACGATGGATAAATTTGTGAATGTGACATCAGGAAGTCCTTCCTACATCCAAGTAGCAATTTATTTATATGAAAGGTGCATATTTCCATTTATGCAGATTGTTAAAATACATTTTCTGTGATACCGTGTTAAACTCCCAGTCATAAATAATAAACCAAACCAACTCCTGTACTGTTAAACTTTCTTTTTTCTATTTCCACTTGACATTTCGATGTTTATAGGCTACATCAATTTCAGGTCATTCTGAGTGTTGATGAGCAGTTTAAGACTACTGATGAATACAACAGCGTTAATATGTGAATATGCCCTTCAGATGATATTGAAACATCGAAATATTGAATTGCATTAAAAATAAATTTGAGCAAAACAGGCATACGTATTAATTTAGACAAATTATTATTTCATATATGCGCTTGAGGAGTTTAAAGGGTATTACACAGATCGCTGTGTCTCACTAGGTTTTGAGATCCATGTGCTTCCTTAAACTCATTTCTCTCAATTCTATTAAATAAAAAAAGAAAGACAGACGGAGTAATAAACGGACAGCCGTAGGGATAGACAGAAAGAAAGAAAATACAGATAAATAAATACACAATTAAATGAATATAGTAACAAAAAGACCGTACCCATGTTTGTATCAATTAATTTAAATATGTGTTCCTCGTATATTTTCAGTTATAAAAAGTGAGTATATTTGAATGCTTGTACACAGGAATTATATATGTATCCATTAACTAAATGGGCATATAGGATGCCATCAAAACATGCACGGATTGAAGTCAATGTGAATAGCACTTATACAATCTAATCATAATGAAATACAATGCAGCATAGTAACAAGACATGCACTCCTATTAAATGCTATGAAAATCACAATTCTATAGTGATGAACCTTCGGAACAGCAGACTGTCCGTCGACGTACTCTACTCCTATAATATGCAGCACAATTAAGCATCCGGATGCTTCAATAGCATTATATTAGGCCTATAACATAGTAAATGACCGTTTTTATGATCTACTGGTCCAAGTTGTTAACTACTATCCAATACGTTCAACTGTACAGCTTTTTGAGTTAATGGCATGTTAGGCCCAAACCCCACCGTTCATTTCGAACCACTGCACTGATGGAACGGAACCGACCAAAGGCTTTATCGAATCTGTAAACCAAGCCAGTAGGCCTAGTCTGAATGTAGATTAAGATAGGTTTTTTCTTTTGAAAATCTTCGCGTAATAATAAACTGTAGGGGCTGAATTATAATCCCACAAATTTTGAGGACCCTCCTACTCTAATAATAAGTAATTTATATCATGATCAAGGCTCGGAATTTTATGCATGCAAATATACTCCGCAAGCATCGAAGTATCCTCTATAATTTAACTAATTTTAATACTTTACGTTGTCTTGTTAGCGGAATTTATTAATTATGAATTTTAAAAAAAATTACTCGAATTTTTATAAATTATATTTTTACTTTTTAAAATCAAGATCAATGCAACAAATTTTAGTAAAATTAAAAATAATGGAGTGAAACGTTGATTTAACACCATACAATCAATTCTAGAAACATTAAGCTATTCAATTTGGCTATGTCAATTATTGTAAGGACGTTCTGAAAACATTCGCTTAGCTAAATAGCCTATGCTATAAATGTTTGAATTAACAGATATATGTAAAATATTTAAAATATGTAAGAAATATGCCACTAAAAATGCGACGAATTAATAAAATATGCTCAACTATTTTAATATCAAGCAAATTTGATCCATTATCACGGAGACTCGAAGAGAAGAGACCACTTGGAAGACCTAGACGTAGGTAGGAGAACAACATTAGGACAGATTTAAGGGAAGTAGGATTTACGAGGGATGGGTATATGGAGTTAACACAGAACAGGGTAGAATGGCGGGCTCAGGTAAGCGCGGCAACGAACCTTTGGGTTCCATAAAATATAAAATATTCCTTTAACTTCCTTTGGAATTGTCTATTTCCATTTGATAATTAATCAATTAAGTAAGTAAGGAAGTAAGTGAGATGAGCCTTTCTTCATCTCCAATATATCTTCAATATTTCTCATAAAGAAGGACCGCCGCAAAAGCTACACAAATTCTGATGAGTCGCAAATGCAACTGCTACGCTACGCTTAACAGGAACTACAACAGTGTCCATAGCGTAATTAACGTAATTAAGCAGGAATGCTGTGTAGATTATTTAGAAAGAGTGGACACCCCTACCAGGGAGGAAAAGAGAGAAGTACGAAATATGTGTTGAATGTAACGTGCATTTATGGTCAATGTCACACCAGTGCAAGTAAGGTAATGGTCATTGCTGCTGCTGTCTGGTAATCAAGGTATTCAGGTATGTGTAACCCCGGCACAACATTGCACATCTTATCTATTACAGTCTAGCCTCTGAGTACAGTATAATGAAAGGTGGATGCTGCGACATCATGACTCGCTCGCTTAGATATGTGTCACATACAAATGCACGATCCGCACCCACCCACACTGCATCACGTTCCCACACATTCACGCTGTACTGGCGCTGTAATGAATTCGGAGGCTGCGACTCAGTACCGAAAATTCCACATATGCCAATTAATAATCCTACAAATTTCAACCTAATCGAGCCATTAGTTTTTGAGATATAAAACAAAACAAGATGGGATGGAAATTTTCAAGAAGTGCATGGAATATCAACCAATGGCAGTACACGTAGAATAGATATGATGCATTTCAACCAAACAGCAAGAAAGGCTTCATAATTCGTTTCGAACATCATACCGGCCTACCATTCCATTTTAAATACAAAAAAATCGTATAGATTCGATAGAAGTAAGTAGCTTCAAGGTGGGTGCTCGAGGAACTATACCTTTATTTTTTACGTAATTGTAGAAATAATTTGACCTCGCTAAATCAGCAATCGAGCCACTGCACTGGTAGCAATGATAATATTTTGAGATTCCATTTACATAACTTTAAATATAAAGTTATCTTTCAATTGTATTAAGATACCCCACATTGTCAACTTCTATTTTTTTTTAAGTTTTTTTCTCTCTCTTTGCCCGCAGTGGCAACCTGCCCAGTTTCAATAATTTTTAGAGTTGTGTTATTTACTTTTTTATTCTGTGAATTTCGCGAAATAAAAAATTCTAATATAACATTTTTCGATATTTGAATACTTACAAAAAAGCCTCATATAGATGTTATTCGCTAATAAGTGTGAAAATATTCATTCAAATCGGTGGAAAAACCATGCACATGGAATGTGTTTAGAGAAAATGGCAAAAAATGCGGTACGAGTATATTGATCTTAACATTTAAGAATAACTGTATAACTCAGATATGCAATATATTTTCGAAAAATGAATATTCACTGACTTTTGCTAATAACTCGGTCACAGAAACCCAAAGAGAGTTACGCTGTCTTTACGGTAACATTATTAATATATAGGCCTTTGAGGTTGAAATACTTTATTACTTCATCAGTCTGTTGGTCCACTTCAGTTTTCATATCTTCTATAGAGAGTGCAGCCCTCTCAGAAGGATGGACATGTGATGCGGCTTTTGTAAAACCACCATGAACTTTTCGTTGGAATTTAACGTCATTTGTTTGTTGATCGTTGAGTTCGATCAATAAAATAATATTTATACTATTCGGCCAACTCTTTGTTGTTTACCCTTAGATCTTTCCGTGTTACATTACCATTTTAGAGCGCCTTTTTTGTTGTGTCGATGTTTCGTTACATAATATTAATTAATTCGCTTAAATAATAGGTAGATTTTAAATAAAACTAACTAAAAACCTTATTTTTGTTATAACAACAGCTCCTCCACAATTTAATTTTTCTTCTTACTTGATAACTCTTCTCCTACACCAGATCAAATTATTACCGCTGATTATGTTTTGTATGTTTTATGTTTTTTAAATCGAAAAATATTTTTTGACTATCGTTACAATAGGCCTACATGTTACAAGAGATTAATAGTTAAATACCAAATAATCAATTCATTGCTAAATGGTGATGCTGAGGGATGGGCGAATGACGTTAGCTCTCTCAGAATAAATATTCCTACAATATTCCAATATAAATGTATTGAATCCTACATAACTTCATGCTAGTAGTTTTCAATGCTGCTTTCTCCCAGAATGAATATAACTGAAGGGAACAGAAGTGTTAGCGCCTGTATTGTGAAGGAAAACATAGATGTTGTGAGGAGATTGTGTGAGAGGTCGGCCGGCGTGTGTGGTATGAAACGAGGTAAGGACCGGCCTAAGGGGTCCATATTATTTTACGGCTACTAGTAGCCAAGACATGATATCCCGTGCTATACGCGAGCTGTAAACACAAATCACAGAGTTAACAACGCCAAAACTCTTTGTGATTTCTATCTCCCAACTCCAAAATATGGAGGATATCGGACACTCAGTTTATTTCATAGCCTATCCCGATTAAGCCACACACTTGGCAATGTGTAAGTTATCCACAACTTGGTGTGCGTTTTTTTAACTGCCGGTGTCTCTGTCCTTAACATAAGACACACTACAATATACGAACGTAAATACACCCATTTATATATAGGCCTATATTGGTTACACTATCGTATCTACGAATTTTTATTATTATTAATATTAAATGTCTAAATATCTACCGCTGTGGCGTACGGATGCATTCCCTCTCCCCATGCAGAGGCCCGGGTTCGATTCCTGGTCGGGACAAGTTCCTTAAGTTGGGGTTACCGGGGTTTTTCTTCACCTGTGAGATGAATGTCGGGAAATTTTAGTCCCTTGTTGTCCCTGAACATCATCAAGCCGTCATTATCATATTCATCCCATCTGTGTCTTGTTCGGAATGAGTGTGTTTTAACTGATATGTTTCGTCCTATGTGTTCGTCCTGTCTTGGGAGGTGGCCCCGCATTGGGCTGATCACTCATCCGGGAGGTCTTAAATACCCTTACCTAGTAAAAAATTATGTATGTGATCCAAAGGTAATCCCCGTCCTGAGGTCCTGTATAAGCGTGAGCCACATAAAGCGGTTAAATTAAGAAAGAAATAAATAAAGAGAGAGAGAGAGAGAGAGAGAGGGGGGGGGGAAAGGGGGTTAAATAATTTAGGCTATAGGTCTGAAATCTACTACCTTGACTATGGCATCATGGATAGTACTAACTGACATTAAACACTTTCAACTTCCTTTATGAAAAGTGTTTATAACTCACATTTTGAAAAATCATATTTGGGAATATAAGTACAAACAATTTATTGATAGATATAGCAGTTATCAGTAATAAAACTTCTGCATGCTTTCTCAAAAGTACAATTCCATATATTTCTAAACACTATTACGACTTATAACGCTTGTAGTCTGCGAATTAAGTTGTGGATAGCAAGGACAAGACTCTTTGCTTTAATAATGTGCCTACATAGTTTGAGAAGGAAAATGAGGTTAACTTGGGTATGAAGAAGTATCTACGACATCTCTAAAACATAGGGATTGTCTCTCCGAACCTTACTTTTAGTGAGTTCTTCAAGGAATCAAAGCGTAGGCAGACAACCGAAACGCCAAGAAAGAAGTAAATTTGAAATTATTAATTAGTAATATAATTGCAGTTACCACCGTACTTAAAAGAAAAGGAAAAAAGGCATGTCATAACTGGAATATTTTGACGATTACTTTCTGAAACAAATGAATAATTTATTATTTTTTGTCACTTTCACGTCAATATAATAATATACGGTATTATATACAGTAGATAAATGGACAATATCTGGTTTAACATCCTAGAAGACATGGATAGACTATTGGATATTCTAAAGCCTAAACGGAATGAGGATAATGCATTAAAAGAACGCACGATATCCAAAACATATTCAGTCAGTACAAGTCTTCGAATCTGTAGAGAACCCATGTGTTGATGCATCTCAATTACATGTTTCGGAGCCATATCAGTTACCTCACTCTGAGATACTGATAAAAGATCCGAGAACGTTAATGGTTGAGGAGACTTACCTATGTGACTTGGGAGATGCCGGAGACATTTTGGAGAGTGCTCCAGAAATTCCTTATGAACTGCTTGCGTCATTGTAAATGGTGGTCATCAGTTATGGCTGCAATGTATGGTATTGTACTGTACAAAAGTAATTGCTATAATGATGTGTAAGCGGAACATCTACTTTGTTCCAAAAATAATTAGGCCTATAATTGTTTTGTGTGCTTCCTAATACTCATGGCCTCATGGTCACTCAGGATTACTTCTCAGACCATGAATACATATTGTAATTTCTGGTAGTCACATCCCAGCTACACTTAAACCCCTTTATTCTGTACACAATTTTGTATATTGTTCTTTCACTCGCTCTTGCCAGTATATGGACTTGTACTAACTGAGAGTTACTTTGAGCACCTATTTTTATTTGATAAATGTTGCAGACAAGCCACTATGAATCCTCCTTAAGTTTGGGCACAACCTGAGTATATTAATCAGGATCTAAACTAATAAACTGATAATACCTTTGAATATGTATTTTAAATTTGAGAAATGCTGTATACAAATCACTCTGAAAGCTCCTTAACTTTGGGCATAACCTGAATATATTAATCAGGGTCTAAACTAATAGACTAACAATACCTTTGAATACGTGTTTTAAATTTGAGAAATGCTGTATACAAACCACTCTGAAAGCTCCTTAAGTTTGGGCACAACCTGAATATATAAATCAGGATCTAAACTAATAGACTAACAATACCTTTGAATACGTATTTAAAATTTGAGAAATGCTGTATACAAAGCACTCTGCAAGCTCCTTAAGTTTGGGCAAAACTTTCTGAATCATCCGGTATAAACTGGGTATAAACCACGTATTTTTATTTTTAAAAGTTAACCAATATATTCCAAGGCTTTGATGAGAAAATATTAACTAGTACTAATATAAGTAATACGACATTTTATGTTCCTGTTGAGTTTGTAGGAGCTTGTCGCATATTACTAGTGTAACACAACGTTAAGTTCACAATGACATTGTTAAACTCGACCTCGATTCTATTTTAAAAGTGTATGTCGCGGTATATAAATTTTCTCCAGTCAGGCATGTGCCTAGTATTATAGCCAGTGTATCACGATTTCAAGCCACGGGGATAATTAGAAGACCGCTTGGTCTATGTAATTCTTCTGACGACAACAACCAAGAGGACGTAGTACAGTGCTTTATACAGAAAGACATCGAAAGAAAAATAGATATCTATACACACAAGGAAACAAAGTACAAGTATCTGAAACCAGATTTGCCTACCTACAGCTAATGTCGATATATCACCTCCACCTACCCGATTTGATATATATTGAAGCATTGCACACGAACACATTATCTCGCTTCTGTGATTTTGCATTAACTATATTCTATAGGTGCACCTGCTACATGTCTACACATTAAACACAACTCAACATAGAATTTTTCTTTATGAACTTTCAAGTTCTCGGTATTGTTATATCAATTTGTACAATACGAAATAAACCTAATCATGATCATCAGCTTCCAAGCACACATTCCAAAGTTGTTTGTTTTTACTTAACACATGAACTTCTGATATTGTTGCATTTAATCTTACTCCATACAGCAATGGTCCGCATACCCCTGGGGGTTCGTGAAAACGATGAATGGGGTCTGCAAGGATATCTGAGATTACTTTCCAAGTTCTTGGTTTTGAAAAGTTGCCTTATCTATATGTCTCAAAGTCATAAATTCAACAAAAAATGTATAATACCATCAGTTAAATGCAGTCCGCAGGTAGCCTACAGAGCAGTGGCAATTTGAAGTTACTTGACAGGGATGGACACGCTTTCAGCCCTCGCCTAATTTTAGGAATAAAATTAGAGCAAGTATTGGATCGTCATATTTTATATTCTGTGTTGTGGTAAGCTGTTTTTTCTGTACTGCCGTACTTTTGTGTTTAGATGATCTGATTTTCCAAATTAGTGTATCGACTTGGACTTTGCCAAAAAGTAACACGATACCTAATGCCATTTGCATGCATATATTTGTGAATGTGCATTTTTAGTTCTCGTGCCAATGAAAAATGGCTCGTGTTATGAAAACAGGCTCGTATGTTGAGTTAGATTAAGAGCAAAAACTGTCGGAACTAACAGCTTCGAATTATATAAAAGAGATGTATTTTTATGAGAAAGATTTTGTGTGACTCAGGGCTACACTATCAGTATCAAATATTCATGTGTTATTGCTACGGAAGTTCGATGTCAAGAGTTGAATTATAATGGCTATTTAACAAATAACATTTAACAAATATTAATCAAATACATTTATTAGTGAACGTATTGTGATAGATTTATTTCAATACCATACTGAGACAATGCTATTACAAATGTGGCTGTTTCTGTGAACAAAACGCGATCGTAATTTAGTTTGCTGAAAAATGGAAAACATTTGTCGTAATAGCAATTTATGTATCAAGTACGCAAAATAACGCTTTAGCGGACGAATCTAGTATAGCGGCCGAGGCTGAAATACTGGATGAGTCCGCTAAAGTTTTTGCGTACGTGGTGCATACAATATTTTTTAGTAATAGCTCTCTAAATTATATGAAATGAAACAAAATACCGTATATAATTAATTGTAATGAAAGGTAGTCTACCATATTCTCACGGCCCTCTCAAACGCAAGACAACAATGAACCGTACGAAATGCGGTAGGCTATGAATGCGTTATATGAGTCGCTGATTTGTAAACAATAATAAATACGAACTAGTATTTATGAAAAGCTTGTGAAAATATGTATTATAATCCCGAGGAAATTTCACTCCAAGTCAAAAACATTGAATTGGAGCTGGTGCCAGCAACATCACGGCAGAAGGAATAGGGAATATATTGCAATTAAATGCTGGTGCATCCATGTAAGCTATGTGAACGAAGATGTGAAAAGTTGTTGGCTTATATTTGTTGTCGTGTGATGAAGTGGGCTACCGTGTTTTGCGAAAAATCCTGGTAAAGTTTCTGATTTTCATAAAGAAAAGTGTTGGCTTAAATTTGTTTGTTTTATGAGCAATTATATGCGTAAATCCATGTTAAAGTTGGTGTGACTGGTCAATGCCATCTGGGTTTTGTTTATAGATTGCCATGACGACTTTAAAGGACAAGGCCGCTAAAACGGCATTTTGAATGCAATTTGAATGCACTTTTATGCAGTTTTAGCGGCCTTGTCCTTTAAAATGCAATTTTTCGGCTTGTTACCAGTCCGATAAGCAGCTGTTTTAGAGAGCGTGTACTAAAAAGTATTTATTACAATGCTGGTTTTTTAATAGACGTATTCGTAATTCATTTTATTAAAAATATAGGCCTACATTTTAACAAAACCACTTCCTAGAGATGCATATTGGAAAATCCTGATCCTCCAGAGATATGCACGGCAGTACAAAAGCATTTCATTCACATTGTCGTCTTTATCATATTTAGGTCCTATAGCAGGCGATAACGAATGAGTAACACTGGTCTTTGATTGGATGATTTCATACTCATTCTTATATGTTATTGGTCCAAATAGAAATAATGACGTAAGAGTTAAATAGTCAGTCCAAATGTCGTAGGCCTACTTAATTTTTATGAGAGTTCCCTAAAAAGAAAAGCCATGTCATCTAAATGGGTCCATTCAGTACCTAGAGATCAAGAAAACAGCCCTTCTAATAAGCAACTCTTATTATTAACAATTAAACAAATACGAATAATCTCTAACAAAATTTAGGCAGCATTACAACGATATTAGATAATTTCCATTTTTTGCTTTATTATTGGTATCGACACATAAGCAATGAACCTATGGACTCATCACTTCACTCGACAGATATTTTGGTTCCTATAATACTTTCTGACGAGAAAGTGGCTGATCCATTGAAAATCAGATTTGTGGACAACTATGTAATACATGTTAACTTCAATTAGATATTATATTTGTATCCAACGGATTAAATTTTAGCCAAGCATCCAATTTTTTGTGAAGTTAGATAAATATAAACCAATATACAATTATTTAGGCTACGTTAAATTAATCAGAGTATTTGAGGATAGCAATTATACATAAATGTATGTAATGCTACTTTATACAGTATTAAGTAGGAATAGTTCAGTTCGCATCCAGAAAGCTTAGTAAGCTTAGAAAGCTTAGTAAGAGTTGATAATGAAAAAGTCCTCTACTTTTTAATATTTATTTTTCACATTTCAATTGTGAAATCATAGATAAACACAGTTCAGTTTGATCAATATTACTGTTCCAGGGAAATATTATTGTGTGCCTGTCATAAATTACATATAAATGGAGTAACCCTATAATGAAATGTTTAATTGCTTATTCAAAGATATAGAAGTAATAAAGTCTCGTACAGGACAAATGACATTGAAGATGGTCGACCTTTTAACTGTCATTTGCAGCATCAACCATATTAGGTCTAATTTTATTATTTGTGTTTTATTGCTAATGAGTAAGTCCTCTAGCAGCCCACGTAGTTTTAAACGCTACTCGTTTAGTGTGATTAAGGTTCAAGGCTTACTAGCAGGAATCGATCTATCATTGAAATTATGCTTAGGCCCACAGAATAAAAATAAAATAATTTACATATACAATTTCTATTTTTATATTTGCATCGACTACCAAGAAAAGTGTATAGAATGTAAAACTAAACGCATCGCCAAATTATCAATTAAGCCTACATAATGCACTCTCTATGTAGGCTTCGTCCCGGGTCTGGACCTGCCTTCGGGCAGAACTCTCATCATCATCATCATCATCAATGCACTCTTAATGTCTAACTAGATAATGATGTTTACTTGTTGTAGTCCGAATGGCAACAATCCGTTATTGCCATTGATTTACTAAATTCGTCTACTGTACAATAACAATCAGATGGGATTTATAAATAAGAAGAAGTTCAAGTAATATAACCTTTCTATATAAATGTTTCAGTACAGACTTTACAGAATTGAAACTATTTTACGAACCCATAACATTATATTGGGGTCTGTTAAGAATCTGCTGATAGGTGCTGATATTTAAATCGAAGAGAGAAGTAGCTTATTAAAAGCTCAAGGCATGTTTTATATAAAGTAAAAGTGTTTTAGTATTTCTAAAAATCATTTTAGGTCTTGTATAACATGAAATTACATCATTAAAAGTTTAATCATTTGCAGTAGTCGCACAAATACAAGTTATCAAGTTATTTGTTTCAATACACAAAGAAATATGTTTGCAAATACCGTACTTATTGTGGCTAATTAAACTTGAACAGGATCTGAGGATAAACAACTAAGAAGAAAATCTGATAACATCCTGACGTGAAAAGTGAATGCTATTATACTCTGTTAAAATAACACGATTCACCGCCATCCCCCATTCCCTAAACCAAGTGTGCCTATTTGTTTGTAAGCTACTTAGGAAATATTATATTGACTAATGGAAGTGCTGACTATAATTTTATTCGGTAGTTGCGGTTGTTCGGGAGAAACTTTCATTAAACAAAGGAACTAGGCAAAATTCGATATAGACAGATTCAATCTGAAAAGGCTAGATGAAGACCAAATTAGGAACGCTTACCAAGTCGAGATATGAAATAGATTTGCAGTTCTAGAACAAATCTAAAACAAGCAGCTAGGGACGATATGAATATCGATAAAACCTGGGAAAGCATTCAAGACAATATCAAAGTATCCGCAAAATAAAAATTAGGTCCGCTTGAAAGGAAACTAAATAAACCGATTGCTTCTTCAATGTTTTTACTATAAAGAAAATTCCCGCATTCTGATTGGCCGATACACGCCAACCCTATTCCTCCAATCACAGAATTTCTTTTTTCACTCCAAACATATATAAGCTCTCTCCACCCACTTTTCTACACTCATTTCCCTGAGGAAGGCCGCAGAGATGTCAGCGACCGAAAGCTTGGATACAATATATCCTTTTACTCGGCTTATAGCCCGTGAAACCGTAATTAGTAATCAACGCCGAGAAAGCCTCATGTCTTACGTAAATAAACCGTGTTTCGGTTATGAGTGCATTAAATGAGTAAATGCAAGAAAGTAGGCGAAACTACAAGGTTGCAGAATCCGAATGAATAATGTCGAAAAATGTCG
Source organism: Ectobius pallidus (assembly GCA_964059195.1). Lineage (NCBI taxonomy): Eukaryota > Metazoa > Arthropoda > Insecta > Blattodea > Ectobiidae > Ectobius > Ectobius pallidus. Next base: position 22,261,518 of record CAXKWD010000008.1, read on the forward strand.
AAAATCTCAACAATAATAAACGAGTAACCTCTAGAACCATTAGGAAAAAAAATATTTTAAAGACAGAGTAAATTAATTAGAGGTAAAGAGTAAAGACAAAAATGTTAGAGATCCCTACACGGGAATAAACGAGTTCAAGAAAGGTTTTCAACCAAGAACCAACATAATTCGCGGCTTCGAATAATTTTTTGAATAGGTGGAATATTTTCTTTAATCAGTTATTAAATACGCATGGAGATGTCCAAAGTGAAGAAACTGAAATATTCGCAGAGGAGCCGTTTGTTATTGAACCGTAGAAACAACTATAGGTAAACTAAAAACACACAAATCTCCAGGCATTGACCAAATTCCAGGAGAATTAAGACAGTTGGTGAAAGATTAAACGCAGAGATCCATAAACTCGTTCTTACGATTTGAAGAAAGGAAGAATTGCCAAAGGAATGGAAAGAATTTATTATTATACCGATCCATAAAGTAATACCTATCGAGGAATTTCTATCTTATTAACATCATACAGAATCTTTCAAGATTAACCCCATATGCGGACGAATTCATTGGAGATCACCAATGTGAATTTAGGCAAGATAGATCAATCAATGATCAAATATTTTGTATTCGCCAAATCTTGGAGAAAAATTGGAATATAATAAGTCTGTACACTAGCTATACATAGATTAAAAAAAAGAAGCATATGATTCAGTTAGGCGAGACAAATTGTATAATATCCTCATTGAGTTTGGGGTACCAAAGAAGTTAGTTAGACTGATCAATACGTGCCTAAACGAAACTTATAGCAGAGTCAATAGGGAAATGCAATCTTATATCAGATAGGTTTGCCATTAAGAGCGGCATGGAGCAATGAGATGCACTGTCGCCTGGAATATGCAATATGCAATTAGAAAGGTTCAGGAAAACAAGATAGGCCTAGAATTAAATGACAGTCACCCGATTTTAGCTTATGCAGAGGACGTTTGTATGTTGGGCGATGACATAAAAATAATCGAGAGAAATGCAAGAAAGTCTTTTTGATGTCTGCAGGAATGTTGGATTAGAAATGAATACAGTAAAAACTAAATATGTCATGAAACGTCAAAATAATGCGCTACAAAATATTAGAACAGCCGGTAAATCGTTCGAACGAGTGGAGAAATTCAAATATCTGAGAGCAATAATTACAGATACAAATATTGTTAAGACAGAAGTTAAGTATATACTCAAATCAGAAGATACCGGTTTCTATGCAGTTCAAAAACTCTTATCTTCTCGTCTTCTATCCAGAAATCTAAACATTAAAATGTATAAGACAATTATCCTGCCGGTTGTATTATATGAATGTGAGACAAGGTCAGTTATTCTTCTAGAGGAACATAACCTGAGAGTGGTCGAAAACAAGGTGCTTAGGAAAATATTTGGGCCTAAGAGAGATGGAAATGGGGACTGGAGAAAACTGCACAACGACGAGCTTCACAACCTGTACGGTACTCATCATCTCATATAGTAAGAGTAAATAAATCACGGAGGATGAAATGGGCTGGAGGAAAGATATATCTAAACAAATATTGTCTGGAAGACCCGAAGGGAAAATTCCACTTGGAAGACCTAGATGTAGGTGGGAGGACAATATTAGAATAGATTTCAGGGAAGTAGAATTAGCGAGGGATGGTTGGATGGCGTTAGCGCAGAATAGGGTTGAATAGCGGGTTCAGATAAGCGCGGCAATGAACCTTCGAGTTTAGCTTGCTTAGGAATTGTCTATTGCCATTGAGTAAGTAAGTAAGTAAGTAAGTAGTGGAAGAATTGTAACGACAGAACGAGAAAGAAAGACAGACAGATAGATATAAACCAAGCTTTCGTTGCTACATCAATACACCTTCAACCTATAATATAATTATGTAAACATAAATCCCTTATGTATATGTTTATATCGGTGTGGTTTTGATTCCCGATTTACAAAAAGACTAGGAAGTTACACTAATTAATCTCTGACTACAGGTTTTGCTGAGATTATATTTCTCATTCTCTGATTTGCTGATTCGTATTTGAAAGGCTTTTGTTTTTTGTACATCCCGCTCACGTCACAATTCGTCCTACGGGCAGGGGGAGTATAGTGTAATTGTATCTATGTATCTTTACCTTACTTTTACCTCGCTCTTTTGGGGACATTTAAGGACCCACACCCCCGGGCCTTACAGAGCCACGACCTGTCAGGAGAGGGATTGTCTATGGATCACATACAAACTTTTTTGACCGGACAAAGACATGGAGGGCCTCCCCGGGCGAGTGATCAGCCCAATGACGGGGCCATCTCCAAGACAACACGAACACATAGGACGAGACACAACATCCACACACTCACTCCGAACAAGGCGAGGATCTGATGAAGATGAAAGTGGCGGGGACCACAAGGGCCTAAAGTTACCCGACATTTGCCTCACAGGTGAGGAAAAACCCCACCTAGGTAGCTTGTCCCGACCTGGATTCGAACCCAGACACGCTGAATGAGAGGAGCGAACGCATCCCCTACTCCACAGGGGTGAGCAGTATTTGTATTGCAATTGTATTGAACTATATATAACACACCACTTTCCCCTGATTTTAACAGACTTAAATTTTATTAAAGTGCATTTAAGCAAACTTAAGTAAACTTAAGATTTATAAATTATGTACGATTGTAACAAATCGGAATATTCAAGATAAAGTCGTTTTAATTAATAAGTCAACAGTAAACACTGTACACACACACAAACACAAACACAAACATGTCGCCCTAGGTGGCGCAGTTTGTATCGTGCTGGCTTTCTGTGCCCAAGGTTGCGGGTTCAATCCCGACCTAGGTCGATGGCATTTATGTGTGCATAAATGTGACAGGTCCATGCCAGTAGATTTACTGGCATGTAAAAGAACTCCTGCACACCGGCGACGGTCTCAGGCCTAAGTTGCAGTACATCTCCGTCGTTCAATAACCATATACCAACCAACAAAGACAAGAATACACTAACGGCACGTATGGAAATACCTAACTCGACCTCCCTTTCGCACAATGGCGGTATTATTAGTACTAAAATGAAGAACAAATATACTATACAATTTATGTTATAATTTTTGTTTAAAAGTATTAGTATAAGTGAAAATAATATTCTGCTTCTGCTCTGCCTTAATCAAGCAGGGGCTTGGTATAGCTCCATTAGAAGTAGCCTATCCTAAAATTTGTATTGAGAGGCAATGTACACGGTAAAAATATACGGTAAATATGCACGGTATGTATGTGTGTGTGTGCGTATGTATGTGTGTGTGTGTGTAGGCCTATATAATTTATAAACTAATGCATTAAAATTGAAGTTTATTACCGGAAAATAGTGAAAGTCAGTCGTTAAGTTACAGTTGTATTTCCGCCATGACATTCACTTTGAAATTGTGCAGAATGAAGAGAACAAGAATGGAAGAGGATTAATTCCCTAACGGTCTCCTTTGGTTATCCTACTCCACCTATACAATATTCACGATTTCCGATACAATAGCAGTATATTAAACACTACACAGTCTCTACATGGTTTATCCTGTAGCATTGTTTTTTATATGCAAAGGAAATTGGAAATGGTCATTGAACTTGATTGAGAGAGATGCAGGTTGTGCAGCACATTAAACAGACAAGTTAACGAGACAAAGTCGATATGAGGAGAGAGAATTAATAGATTGGAAGATGGAATAGAAAAGTAAACGTCAAGTAATAAAAAGAGAAGCAACCGAGAGTAGTTGTTGACATGTGTCCCTGACAGGAATCAGATGGATCCAAGAACTCATTGTAAGTCTATATCGTAATGCAAAGTTAAAAGCTAGAATTAACGAAAGTTGTATTTGATTCAGAAAGTTTAGTTTCTCCTATCTTCGAAAACCCAAATCATCAATTGTCGAATCCTTAGTGACATCCAATACCTTGGAAGTTGCTTCTGACGAATCCATCAACTATTGATTACTATGTGATTACTTATAATATAGCCTATTGATTTGTGCGAACTACGGTGTTGCTCTATGTGGAGTTGACCTCTTGGAGACACGCTAGTTTACGAATGGAAGTACGAACCAACGCTTCTCCATAAAATAAGTGTGTCACGTATAGTAACAAAATCGTAAGAAGCAGTTACATAGGCCAACATTAAAGTACCTTGGACAATAAATATTTTTATCACAAACTACTTCATGATTTCATCACATGTTCTGACTTTGGCTCATAAAATGTTGGTCACCTTACAATAAAAAACTAAACTCCGTGGCGCTACATCCCTGAAGGGACAAGACTACCACCCGACCGCTGCGTCATCTGCCTTAGGCTGACGGCAGGATTGGGGGGAATGTGGTCAACATGCCGACACCCACGGCCGTTAATGGTGGTTACCTTACAATAAAGTGACGAGAAATAAAAAGAGGAAATGCAGTGAGAGATTAACAACAAGAATGAATATGGCTGTAAATAAAAATAGAGGGAGGAAACAAGAAATGAGCTGGAAAGCCCTGTGAAAGGTTTGTATAGGGATATGAATAAACTGCTGCTCCTAAACATAGTAGCTGTGTGCTGTTTTTAAGAGTATAGATTTGAAGCTTAAAAATTCTGCACCCCTAGTGATGTTACTTCTAGTAGTAGAAAGATTTATTCAACTGCTTTAGTCTGTGAAACAATCAAGATTTGTTGTTCAGCCTGTAAATCAAGGAGAAGGGTCATCGGCCGTTCGTCCGGTCCCCACTGCCAAAGCAGATATTCTTAAATCTAGATCATTGGTGTCCAAAATGTTAAAACCTTTTTCAAGGATCCTAATATAATCTGCATAATAACTTTACGAATTTATATAATTGTGTCTACACTTGTCGAAATACTTTTGGATTTCATGCTTGTAATCTGCACGTTTTACCGAATGCAAACAATAAACCATTGTATTTTAATTTAAAGAAGTCGGTATTTTTACAGTTAGCCTAAACAATGATGGGTTGTTCAAAAAATGAGAGCATTACATAAGTTATTATACTATTTTCGTTTCATTGAAACCTATTACCCTTACGCCTGTATAAATCTGGTTAGGTGACCCATAAAACAACTGAGCTGAACAAGTTGCCAGCTCTCATCTGTGATTTCAGCAGCCAAGAAATTTAAGTTAAATTTTATTGTCATCGTTGTAGCGTGTAACATTTTTTTTTGTGGCAAGGAAAAATATTACACTAAGTAATAAAATAAAACAGGCCTGCTATAAAACTAAATACTATAATAATACTATAATACTAAAACCAAAGATAACATAAAATTGGACCCATCATTGTAGTTTCATGGATAGCTTTCAACATTACAACTATAAACAAGAAATAGGACACGATAATGTTTCTATAGAGATAAGAAAAAATATGTTACGTAGGCCACTTCTTACGTTTACAAAAAAGGTTGAAATATCGTGTGACGTCTATCCCGAACAATACACTTGCCATAAGTTAAGGGATATTATAATGATAGGTAACCCTTTTACTGAAGTAGCTTTGCCTATAAGTTATATACGTCGGGACTGAAGTAAGAGCAAGTTATTACTCTAGTTACAATGTGTATGCCGCAAGTACAAACCCCACCCATGTTCTTTCTGCATCTTGGAGGAGGTACTATATTCTTACCATGTTTACAGTAAAATAATGACTCCGCCACTATCTAGTCTGTATGTGGGTTTGTTTCCATTTCCTGTCACTTTTCATTGGCATATTGTTTTGAGTTTGATGAATCAGGGTCAGAACTTAAGTAATTTTGATTCTGATATTTTAACCATATTTCTGAATCAGTATACTGTACTTAAACAGAGGCTTACCAGGGAGAAGTGCTAAGATGTATTGTACAATATGAACATATTGTAACGGCATTCACGGACAGGGTAGATAACCTTTTCGCCATGAAAATTCAGGACAAATGGATCGTACAAACAGGAGAAGCCATACATATCTTACCCTGATCTTCCACTAAGGTTATAATATAACAAACAATTAATGTCTTTTGTTACAATAGTGGCTTTCATACACTTCTTTTTCCGCACACAACACACTTAAGTGTATAACTAAAGATAAATATCTAGTTTTCGTGAGTGACGGATTCACTAATTGTGGTTATTGCTATTGATAAAGTGGTTCTTTTTATTTCAAATTCTTCCAGGTTGAAATATTCGTTTTAATAAGGAACTTTAAGTTTAGGGTAAAATTTTTTTCGGGGATTCTCGGAAGGCATTTTCGAAAGGAATAAATGTTTATTGAAAGTTTCATCCATTTGTGCGCATTAATACTAACAAAGGTTAAATAGGCCTAAAATCCATGTAAATGTTCAATTGACTTGCAACTGTAAATTTACTTTTGAGATAATAATTTAGGACTAAATAAACTCCACTCTTAATAAACTTTATATTTTATTTCATTGCAGAAACAAGTCAGAAGTTTAAGTACTCAATATTTAGGTCATGCAGACCGTATTACACCTGTTTACCTACACTATAGACAAGTTTTCGTAGTCAACTGGTAAACATTATAATTATCTGCAATATACAATGCCTAGAACCCTCTTGGTAGTGTGTTTTGTTGAAATATGCAATATGTTGCGCCACATGTCTCATAAGTACCTGGTTTTAATGCAACACCAGCACCGAAGTTGTATTTTCTTATGCAAAGTAACACCGAAACCAACCCAAATGTTATAATGGACCCTTTTTTTTTATTACCATAAAACAAGATCCTAATGCATAACCAACCCCTACGTTCAGTGCTTTCATTTTTTATTTTAAAAGATATATAAATTGAAAACTTTTCAAAAATCAGTTAATGAACGTGTTAGAGTTTTCAATGCCATTGCTTCGGCTATTAATTTTTTTTTTAGTAAAAGTAGTGTTCAAAGTATACAGTTAATGTTAAAATGCACAAAAATAATTTCACTATTAAAAATAACCTGCAAAAATACGAAATATAGTTAGAATAAAATAAAATAAGGTGTTTAAACGGGCAGCAGTGCCTTGCCTGGGATGTGGCAACTTTGTGGCTGATAAGGAGGGTAGTTCACAACTACGTATTCGTTTAGGCCCACTAGTTCAGATTCCTGTAATGTACTAAAACAATATAAGAGGTGAAAACAAATGAAAATCAAGAAATGGGCCTAATAAATGAATGTACAACAAACTCAAATTTGGGTCAATCTGGGTCCCGAAATAAGTATATTTTATTTACTCCTACCGAATAGCTTGCTCAAATTCGGGAAAGTTGGCAAATCTGTTGCGATAAATGAAGATAAAATTTTAAGGTAAATTGCATAGAAATCACTTTAGATTCAGATTGTTCGTTAAGTACTGTAGGCTATATCTCATAGAAACAGGAAACAAAAAATAAATGTGTTCTAAATTGTGGAATTATCGTAGTACGGCGAAAAAGAAAAAAACGTAGTACGTGGTCATTTGACGAACCAGGGGGATTTTAGAAAGACTAGTATCTATCTGTAATGGAGAAAAAAAGTAAAGAGACATATAGAATTAATAACGAATGAAGCAAAAAGGTCACAAAGGCTATAGACAAAAGTTTTATACTGTACGCCATACATAATTCACGATAATTTACAAATACAGTATATTGCGCTCATATTTCTGACAGTATGTTTAATAAGATGTGCGCTTATAGCCTATCTATTAATTATCTTATAAATATTTACCGTAGATAATCTATGTCTGTTATGAAAAAAATAATTGCAATCACCTTGTTTTAAGCATTCACAGACTCACTAGTCCACATAATATGTCAAAGGCAATAATATAAGCTAGATAAATATTTGGGAGGAATAATATTTGAATTTAAACCTTTAATGAAAATAATTAATTACTAATTGTCTATAGTCTATCTCGTGAATTTCCACTTAAGAAAATCTCAAAGTAAATTCCTGTTAGCACACAAATTTCTGGGCACCATTTAGCTCTTTTAACCAGAAACTGAAATCAGTATTTTCTTAATGTTAAAAAAAAATATAGATATACATACATCCTCTTAGGAATACAGAAGAGCGAATAGAGGACAATAAAATCGAATCTGTTTTCCTAGTCAACGTGACTAATGCACAAAAGGAAAATGGGTAGTATATAATATATTGTATAGCCTAGCCTAATTGCACTTGTAAACAGATGAGAGTTTGCGAATCCGGTTTGTGCTAGAAGCGGAACACAAATGATAATTCATTTGTAAAAACTTAGAAACTTTCATTTCCGTTAATCAATCCATTCGCCGGCTGTCATTTGCCACTGTCAACAGTTGTAGGGATTACTTTTTCATTCGTCCTACTGTCTTTTTATGATTTTCTCGAGATACAATCTCTTAATCAAGTATCTAATTGAAAATAATGAAGAATGACAAATAGTTTTCAACATTTACGGTATCAACATACATGCATTGGCATTGCAATATAACAAAGTATAATAATAAAAATTGCATAGTTAAAAATCAACCAATCTAAGTTTTATTTTTCATGGATTTCGTTGTTGTTGTTGTTATTATTATTATTATTATTATTATTATTATTAATGTAGTAAAATTACGAGGGGTGAAGCATAAGTCAAGGAAACTATTTGTTTTCTCAAAGTAAGGCGGTGATACCATGAGATGTTGTATATCAAGGGAGAGTGTGGCATCTCCCGTATATGGTAATGTTATTTTGAAGCAATGTGACGAACAAAGGCGATGGAAATTTAGTTGCGAGTCAGCTGCCATGTATATATATAATGGATATGACAAGATGTAAACAGCCATCTTACTTTAAAATAGTCACTATCCGAGGGATAAATGCAAAGGAATACCACATGGACCAGACGGAAGCTTTCCGTACCGAAATTTAAGGGATCATAGAGTGGGCATATGAGCTTTCGCCTTTCATGATTCCAACTATTGCAATACATTATGACTCGCGTTTGGATGTTTATTGGGTGATATTGCCTTCATAGCTCTACATCTGCATTATACATACACTGGCCCATACCGTGCCCTTTCATTTGTATATTTCAAAATTTTAAATGGCCTCACATTATCAAAAGAAAAAATAATTACCATGACTTACAACCCATCCCTTGTAGCTATTGTCAGCAACATTGTATCATCATCATCATCATGGACCAAAGTGTCAACAGTTGTTATAGCAATAGAAATATTCAGAGTAAATACCTACTTTGAAACCAAAAATTATAGCACAGAAGAGTAGAATTTACAGCAATTGACTGCAAGCCTGGAAGAGCTAAATATACGAGTAAGTTTTAAGTCGTTCCGTTTCCCAACACCCCTCACCAAAATAAAATGCCAAAATAAAAATGTCGGATAGGGATAGTATGACCTGTCTCTCAAGGAATGTAGTACCACTGAGTTTAGTAACTTTAGGGGGCTTGATCAAAATCTATGTGGCTTCCTTTTATTGTTCCCAATTCATAATGGTTGCGCTCCATTTTAGGAAAGGATGGTGTTTTACCGATCTCAATGATTTAGTTTTCCTTAACACCTAAATTATTCCCATAGTAGATAACACCGAAATAAGGTCTCAGGTTAAGGGTAAGGCCATACCAGAGTAGGCCTACCTTCTCAAAAAGCTCGTGTAAGTTCTGTAATATGATTTGCACGAAAGGTTTTATGAAAAATTCTATTCTACTAAATTTTATTGGCGGAATTGTGACGGTAAGAAATGTGCGTGTCGGTATGTGTGATGTCTGTATAAGCTAATTTTGATATGTTTGTTATAATAGCCTACTATTAAATAGAGTCAGGAGCGTATCCAAGATTTTTTCGGGATGGGCTGTGATAAGCCTGTGATTGTATCATAGGGCTCAGAAGTGGATGACCTAAAAATGCCTGAAAATTACCTATAAAATGACCTTAAATTTATGAAAATATGACAAGACGAATTGAAAAAAAGACTCAATATTTCTAAATACATATTTTAAAAAGTAGTGTAAAAATAAACAATGGACAAGATTAAAGTATTTTATATTACTACTACTTTATTATCATGCTTTCTATTAATATTTTTACGTTTACTATATTTATGCATGAATGTCCCATAAATGAAATCGCTTTGTCTGTAATGTTGGAAAAGTTAATTCTGAAGACAAAATAGGGATAATGCAACGAAAGAATGAAAATTTCCTAAAATGGGCCAGTAAAGAATAAAATGCCGAAAAATGCAAAATAAAAGTTGACTACTTTTGTTCATTTTGAGGCGAGACGAATTTATACTACACCCTGCATTGTCTATGATGTCTCAGAGAAAATAATGACATTTGATGAACTTTCGAGCCAGGCTGAATTTTCTACAATTGCAATTAAACTGTCTTCAAGTTAAGAAATTAAAGTGCCCTCATGTGCAACATATTAGCATGACTTAACGTTTCGGGAGAGGCTGCAGCCCCCTCAGAATACGCCCCTGAATAGAGTGGGAGTAAGGTAATATATTAAAGTGGCAGCATTGAACAAAATTAAATGAAACCTAGTTTGCGTTTTGTGATTAACTCCGTGGCGCTACATCCCTGGAGGGACTTGGCCTACCACCCGACCGCTGCGTCATCTCCCGTAGGCAGATGGCAGGATTGGGGGGCATGTGGTCAGCATGCCGACACCCACGGCCGTTATTGGTGGTTTTCATGACCGGAGCCGCTACTTCTCTATCAAGTAGCTCCTCAATTTGGAATCACGAGGCTGAGTGCACCCCTACCAGACCTCCCTACCTCAGAAAAATCCGAGGAGGTACCGGGAATCGAAACCGGGCCGACGGATCTGTAGTCAGCGACGCTAACCACAAGACCACGCCGGCGGACGCGTTTTGTGATTAGGTCCATGGTTAATAAGACGATTAGATTTTGTGTCCGCAGAATGGCAAGAGCGCACAGCCAAATCGCCCATCTAGTGGCAATGACATGTCACCAGTATGAAACAAAAGCCCATTGCGTGACGGACGACACTTGTCATGTTCCGTGGAGAATGTTCTACGCATGAATCTTTGTATTTAATTTGCAAATTGAACGACCAACTTTATTTAAAAGCCGCAAGGCACGAATTTATTTCTTATTATTTCCTCTAATGACATGAAAAGTAAACCACGATTAAAATAAAGGATAAAAATCTCTTTCTGAGCAAAGTACCTCACTTGTCAGCTGAGTACTGGAGAGTTCTTTTAAACAACAAAATGAGATAATCTATAGCAGGGGTGCCCAAACGAGGCTCGCGAGACGCATGCATAAGAAAACATATTACGAGGAAGTGAAAACCTTATTTCTAATTTAGCGCAGAATGTATTTAGTTTTCATAGCAAATTAAGACTCTTTCGGAAAGATTTTGAGCTTAAACATTCGTTCATTTCAAATGTTTGAAGAAAATTACTGAAAGTCTTTCTGCCATTAGATTATTTGTGTAAAATGTCTGGTCTTGCTAAATAAATCAATGGCAGATTTAATGATCTGAGTACACTTAAACCATCTTTTTAATTCCTGGAAAATCCGTTTGCTGTTAATGTTGTGGAAGATGGCTGTCCTGTTTAATCACCTATTACAAAGGATTCGGTTGGAGTAGAGTTGGAACTACTAGAACTGCAAGAGGACGAAGGATTAAAAGGACTGAAACGAAATGGTGTTTCGGCCATAGAATTTTGGAATAAAGATCCAGAAGAAAAATACCTACTAACTAATGCTAAGAGAATTATCTCAATATTCGGGACTACTTATGTGTGTGTGAATTTCTGTACTGATCGCTTAAGTTCATTAAATCTAAATATCGATCTGAACTAACTGTTGTACATTTAAGTAAACTCGTACGAACTGCGCTTAGAATTATCAGCCCGATTTCAAACAACTAACAGCAAAAAGAACACTCGAAAAATCATTTCTAAAAAGCAAAGTCTTATTTCTTGTTGTGTAATTGAACAATAATGTTTATGTGTATAGTAAAAAAACCCTTTAGGCAAGCCTAAAGGCTGAGAAAGATTTCGAAGTGCTTTTGGTTTAATTTATTGTCGCTGCACAGCACTCTTCTTCTTTAGCCTTGGCATGACAAACCCGTAATAATAACTGCAAAAAAGAGGAAAGAGCACTTTTTCAAACATTCAAATCTCGCCTTATATGAGACCTATCAAGAAACTAGTTATTGATTTGTATAGTACTCATCAAGAGCTTTTCAACGATACCCCACAAGACGTAGTTTCAAAAATTTCGAATTTCCATCCCCCCACCCCCACCGCCACTCGTACCCCCAAAACCCCCGAACCGTTGGTGTCACTGTGAACTCCATAGGGAGTACAGTAATTTATTCAAACAAAGTTTCCCTCTATACTTCTTAGGGGCCGAAATATAAATGTTTTAAAATTTCAACCCCCTCCCCCGACCACCCCCTTGGGCCAATTTTGCTCATTAACGAACTTGTCCGAACTATTAGGCCTAGAAATAACATAATAAAATTTGGTTCAAATATCTTCAAAATTACGGCCGCTAGCGTGTAAAGATATATATAAATATCACAATTTTTTTTTTTTTTTTTTTTTGAACAGGCGGTGGTTTCGTACTTAGGGAGGCATGAAACGTAAAGATATGAAAGAATTTTTCGAAAATTATGACATGGTATCCATTGCAATAGGTAGATTTTTCTTCGAAAACTACCTAAAAAAATGCGCTTCGCTTCAAAACAGCTTCATAAATTTTCGGCTCCCAAAGTTAAGCCACCCCTACTGTACAGTATACTTCGATCTCTTTAGTTTATGTATAGCCTACATCATAAGCTAGACTAAATCTCCATCTCTATCTAAATAATATATTCTTCTATGCAGTGCAAAGTTTCTTTGTTTTCGGCAACTTGTAATTAGTTTTTATTCCAGCGAAGCTATTAAACTCATACCTCTATGAAGACAATTGTTATTATTTATTCAACTTCTGCAAAACAATTTGACAAATCCTTCACATGCTTTAGAGAAGGCGGTTTGAAATAAAAGAAAAATGAAATGCGTTTTATCGATTACAATTAAGCACAAGAACTATAATAAAACTCACTTTCCAGCTTTCCTATATAAATCGAGCTGCCTTGAACCGCGACCCTTCATTTATTAAAAACGGATCTATAACAGGATTAAAGAAAATATCGAAAACCCCTTTAACCTGGTTATAATCCCGAGAGAATTTTATTCAGTGGAAAAAATGTTTGAAGACCACACACATTATTTTGTTTTGACAACGAAATCATCTAGAGGATTAAGTTCAGCTGTCATGAAAGTATAAAGAACCCCACATTCAGAAGAATTCATTTCAATAATAAAAAATAAAAAAAGGACATGGTAAGTTTATATTTGTGGGCCTATTCTTCCTGCGAAAAATTTACTTTGGGATTTATAGACCTATACACAACATAGATTGAGAATATTATAAAAGAAAAATTGCTCTGACATTGGGAATTTTAACCCAGGATCTTCAATGGCTATCCGTGCCACTGCTCTACCAATTGAGCTAAGCCAGAGGTCACTTTTCTCTTATAATATTATAACTGTCCAACAGAGACAATAATCTGTGGTTCATGAATGCATATATTTCCAACAACATAAATTGTTTTAAATTATAGAAGTTCATCATAACTTAGTAGCTTACTTTCCAATATTAGAATCCAATCCCTAGTTCTCAATAAATGGTATTGTTACTCAAGGTCATTAGTAAATTATGTTAGGAGTGAGCTCACTGTGGCGGTTTAACCGAGTAAACATTTATCAATGCCAGAAGATTGATTTTTCTTACAGCTTTAAGCACATAATCTGCAAAATACAGCCTTCTTTAAAAAATAAAAATTTAAAAAAAAAACTTTATTTACAACACTTCTCATATAGGATAAGGACACTCTTTATGAAATTAAAGTGACAATGTTAAACAAAATGGAAAATAAATATAAAATAATGAATTGAATTAACGCGAAATGCAAGTGAAAGTGAAAGAAACTAAACTACCTTTACGGAATGTTACTCTATTTTTGGCATAAAAGTTGTTAGGCTAAATAGACTGAGGATAAAACAGTCTTAGATATAATAAATTAGTTTCTAGTTTAAGCAAGACAAGTTGCAATGATATTTTGAGTTTCAAAGGGTTCCAAAAGTTCGGCATTTGCAGTTGCATAATATCTAACCCCAAAGATTTTAAAGGTGATTTTTGTTTAAAGTTATGAACCAGTGCATGCGGAACACCTTTGGAAAGGAGTATCCGAGATGGAGCCTGAAATAGAATTGAATTTACGTAATTCCCTTGTTTTATCCAAAATTAGTGGATAAGGCTAGCTTTACCCAGGTAAACCACTGACCTAACAGTAGAAAACAATTTATTTGTTCTAGTCCATTCACCTACAGGGAGTGCCTGTGGAACTTCCGCTCTTGGGTCTGTGCAATAATATCGCACAGACTGTTCATTAAACCCGTTGACACCCACATGCATTAATCAGAAAAACACATATCTCTATTTCAGATGGACTCAGTTTTAGGTAGATTTCGAAGAAAAATCTACCTATTGCAATCTGATATATATATATATCTTTACACGATAGCGGCCGTAATTTTGAAGATATTTGAACCAAATTTTATTATGTTATTTCTAGGCCCAATAGTTCGGACAAGTTCGTTAATGAGCAAAATTGGCCCAAGGGGGTGGTCGGGGGAGGGGGTTGAAATTTTAAAACATTTATATCTCGGCCTCTATGAAGTATAGAGGGAAACTTTATTTGGATAAATTAGAGTACTCCCTATGGAGTTCACAGTGACACCAACGATTCGGGTGTTTTGGGGGTACGAGTGGGGGTGGGGGCGGGGGGTATGGAAATTCGAAATTTTTGAAACCACGTCTTGTGGGGTATCATTGAAAAGCTCTTGATGAGTACTCTACAAATCAATAATTAGTTTCTTGATAGCTCTCATATGACGCGAGATTTTAATGTTTGAAAATAATAACACTTAAAGGAATTTACTAATTTTATTCATTGCTGATCTTGCGCACGGCCTCCCAGAATATTATATCCTATTCTTGTTGTCAAAACAAATGATTGTAGGCTCTTCCTCTTTACCGAATTCAGTTCTTATTACTGCGGGTTTGTCATGCCAAGGCTAAAGTAAATTAAACCAAAAGCACTTTAAAATCTACCTCAACCTGTAGGCTTGCCTAAAGGGATTTTTTTAGATGAAAGGGCTGTACATATACGATACATTTTACTAGCTTTCTCTCCAGAAGGTACTGTACGCGTAGGACTAATTATTCGTAAAACAGATTAGAAAGAAAAAAGCTAACTTATTTTTTAAAACTTACCAATAGACAAATCATTTGAAACGGTTGCGTGCACATTGGCACACGTGCACATCGGCACAATCGCATTTTCATGCACATTGGCATATTATTTTTATCTTGCAATATCATCGTGCTCATCGCCACACACCCTTCGTAGGGGTGGACATAGAGACAAAGTTGGAATTACATTATCGTATTGAATGCAATGGAGTTCACAGTAACTGCTAGATAGACAGAAAGACAAACACTTTCTTTTATTATTATAGATACATACTGTGCACATTAATATTATAATTGATTTGTTTAGAAATCATTCATAAAGTATCTGCCTGCGATTGAATGAGATTGAATTAACCTAACCTAACCTAACCTAACCTAACCTAACCTCACCTCACCTAACCTAGCCTGACAACCTATCTACGATATCTACAATCGGTTTCCTTAGCCGCGGTAGCTAAGGGGTGCTGCCTTGGAGCTGTGGTGAAGGAGGCTGTAGGTTTGAGTCTCTATGTCCACCCCTAGCCCCAACGGGTTGTGTGGCGATGAGCACGATAATATTACAAGATAAAAATACTATGCCAATGTGCACGAAAATGCGACTGTGCCAATGTGCACCAGTGCCAATGTGCACCAGTGCCAATGTGCACGACACCTTTGAGGTTCACATTAAAATGAGATATGATTAACTTACGAAACGAAGCTCATTTCTTTTACATCAATCACGAAATTAACTTGTGCCTTCATACAGTTACTTCCATTTCTATTTCATACAAGATCTTATTTCTAAGCCTAGGGCCTCTATACATCGTCTATGATTCATTTAAAAAATGATGGTGGGAGTGGTGACTAGTGAACCCTAGGGGATGGAGAAGATACTATCATCATGGAATGACGACAACTGAAGCATTTTTTTAAATAACCGGGACCTACAGCTTAACATGATTTCCGTCCTTAATTCATAGTTCGACCAAATATATACCATGCCGTTACAATCATGGCAACGTAGTCTCAGTAGGCCAAGAACTGGCAACACAAACTAGTGATGTGAGGTCGAAAGGAGCTGGATTTTAATTCTTATATTCGTTAAGGTTGTCTTCAATTGTTTTAAGATAATGCTTTGATCGTACCTCTAATTAAAATAATAATGTAGTTTGTATCTTTGCATTGTTTTCCTACTACGACAATAACACTGGCCCTAAGAATAGTAAAGCGGATCAGAATACATCTTAAGGATGCACGTCACAGTGCAATTTATATAAAGACTTCTTAAGAAAATCACCTTGGTATCGGTCATGTTTTGCGAACACTATACCGGGACATGTGAGTCAGTTGGAGAATTTAAAGCTGTACCGGCTGTTGCCATGGTAGCTGCCGAAGATCCTGTTTTAAATTCCGGCTATGGCGTTGAATTTTTCAGTTAGGCTCTACCTTTCCACTATACGGTAAGTTGGGGCATGGCTGTTACAAAATACCGTTATAAGCTGCTGGTATATGACTGTCTTAGAAGTAGGAAAGGTAGTAAAGACATGAATTAACTTAAACCAGTGTTCTGAACTATATTGAATTCCGCACACTGTCCCTTATTTAGACTAAACATGACTCTTTCAACACTGAAAGATAACATTTTGGACTACGACACTTGTGAACAGGATAAGAAGTGGTTGTAATAATACAGCGAGATATGTAATAACACTGAGGCAGACACGGACCGGCAAGGTACGCGTTCAAAGAGTTAAACAAAAGGAAGAGGTCTATAGTCTTTTCTCTCTCTTCTGTAATCAATCACTGCTATGTACCTAATTAAGGCCTTTTAAGGTCAACCACGAATCTCAACGCAATTTAAATAACAGGTCACGAGTGATCGGAGAATCACTGGTTGCGCCCTTCATTAAGAATAAAGGTGTGGGGTCAAATGTCACACAACTGTCCAGTCAACTGCAAAATTCATTAATAAAATGAAAACAAAAACTGATAAGGATACAAAAATTAAACGAAGAAAAAAATAAAAGACAATAGTAGTGTACTCCTTCAAGGAGTAAGGTGGTAAATCTGAATAAAAATGTCTTTCTTGTCCAAGTAGCTAAGTATCTTGAATGAAATATCAGAGATTAAGGCTTTTGGACTAAAGAAATGAGAATAAATGTAAAAGTAAATAGCAAATTAATGATAGCTGGAAAAGAAATTGAACAAATTGAATCCTTCACTTATTTAGGAAGCATAATTACAAAAGAAGGCGGAGCAGATGAAGATATACAAAATAGAATTAAAAAAATCCCTTTAGGCAGGCCTACAGGCGGAGGTAGATTTCGAAGTGCTTTTGGTTTAATTTATTGTCGCTGCATAGCACTCTTCTTCTTTAGCCATGGCATGGCAAACCTGCAGTAATAAGAACTGAATTCGGTAAAGAGGAAGAGCCTACAAACATTTGTTTTGACAACAAGAATAGGATATAATATTCTGGGAGGCCGTGCGCAAGATTAGCAATGAATAAAATTAGCAAAGCCGCTAAACAAGACAACATTATATTATAATAATTCTTTTAAGTGTTATTATTTTCAAACATTAAAATCTCGCGTCATATGAGAGCTATCAAGAAACTATTTATTGATTTGTAGAGTACTCATCAAGAGCTTTTCAACGATACCCCACAAGACGTGGTTTCAAAAGTTTCGAATTTTCATCCCCCACCCCCACCCTCACTCGAACCCCCGAATCGTTGGTGTCACTGTGAACTCCATAGGGAGTACTCTGATTTATAAAAACAAAGTTTCCCTCTATACTTCATTGGGGCCGAGATATAAATGTTTTAAAATTTCAACCCCCTCCCCCGACCACCCCCTTGGGCCAATTTTGCCCATTAACGAACTTGTCCGAACTATTGGGCCTAGAAATAACATAATAAAATTTGGTTCAAATATCTTCAAAATTACGGCCGCTATCGTGTAAAGATATATATATATATATATATATATATATATATATATATATATATATAAATATCACAACATTTTTTTTTGAACGGGCGGTGGTTTCGTACTTAGGGGAGCATGAAACGTAAAGATATGAAAGAATTTTTCGAAAATCATGACATGGTATCCATTGCAATAGGTAGATTTTTCTTCGAAATCTACCTAAAAAGCAAATGGGGCATTTATACAATTATATCCAGTTTGGAAATCTAAAAATATTTCCAAACGAACAAAAATAAGGATTTTCAACACAAATGTAAAGTCCATTTTATTGTACGCATGTGAAACATGGAGAGTAACACAAGTAAACATACAAAGAATGCAGACCTTTATAAATCGATGTTTGCGAAAGATCCTTCAAGTAAGATGGCCAGAAAGGATCTCAAATGAAGACCTATGGGAACAAACAAGACAGAAACCAATAGCCACACAAGTAAAAATTAGAAAATGGGGATGGATTGGCCATACACTCAGGAAAACAGAAGGAGCAATAGTAAAAGAGGCACTCGACTGGAACCCACAAGGAACCAGGCGTAGAGGACGCCCTAGGACAACATGGAGGAGGTCGATAGAAGAAGAAATTCTAAACGAAAACAAAACATGGAAAGAAGTCAAAGCGCTGGCGGCCCAGAGAGAAGGATGGAAGTGCTTCACAACTGCCCTATGTTCCAGAGGGAACGACAGGAATTAAGTCAAGTAAGTAAAGTAAGTCAAGGCTTTTGGACTTCCAAATATAACACATGGTGATATCAGGCGTAAATAAACATTAATGGTTATGAGATAATAGACTTTTAGTCATAAAATCAGAAAAGACATAACTTCGGTCCTTTAAACTAAACGGGTTGAACAGTGTCTGATATCCAAATTAATTGCATCTAACTCAACATGAAACAGAATTAAGTTTCTCCCTGAAAAAACCTATTTAAGTCAACTTGACCTTTGCATTGATAAGAAATAGTTACGGTACGATATCTCATTACAGCATCTTCTGTAATTCACCAGAAGAAACTAGTCTGGAGGTGTCCTAAGCGGTCCGGTCATGACTAATGCCGTTAAGACGGCACTGGAAGTTGCTGAATTCTCATATAATGAGCGGAACATTGTGATGATTTGAGCACGTTTATGCTCAAATCGGTAGAACTACATTGAAAAAATATGTAGACGAGTGGCTGTGGTTACGATAGAAGCGTCAGGACAATAAGTGATCAGAAAGAATAAAATTTAAAGTCAGAAATAACACCTATTTTAGTAATCACTTTCGAAATATCACTTTTCAATTATGGGAAAAATATAATTATAAATATCAAAGATGTATAGCCCATGTGTTAACAATTTATGGCTAAAACTACATTTCGAACACTCAGAGTCGATTTTCTCAAATATATTCATTCATGCTGGGTTCCTTACAGAAAGGAATCAGTGTCTTAGGAGCAAATAAGTGTGCTACATAAAATATCAAACAGAGCGATAAATAAGGACCCCTATAAAACAACGGATTCATTTTCAAAAAGGAGATCGAAAGTACGACTTCGTGTTTTCTTCAAGTCTTACGAAAAGGAACCAGGCTGGAGAGAAATTATTAGTAAAGTAGAATAGTGCACATACTGAACTTAAGAGCCATTCAAAATTAATACGAAGAAATATCGAACGGGTTTAGGAAAATCTTATTTTCTTAATAGAACCATCTAGGGGTCGAATGCTTTACCTTGAGAATTAATAGGAGCATAACAAGTGTAGAATATTGGCCTATATTTTTTTTAAGTGAGATTATTTGACGATAACTTAAGGAAGTGTTATAAATTTGGGATAGGAATTTTATATTTGATACAGAATTTCATGTCCTATATGGAAAATTATATTTTGTATTGTATTAAGTTAGGTGTATGTTCTACCTGTATAATCTTAATCTTATTGCATTCGTCCATCTGTAAATAATTAAATACCAAACCAAACAACAACGCCATACATTTTATTCTGCGGGGGGAGGGGGAGAGTGCCAAAAAGTTAAAAAACAAAGTATGTTACTAACAAATATAAAAATCATTTATTATAAGCTGGTTGGAAGTAATTCTTCAAATTTATTTATAACTTAATCTTATTCAATGAAGTTATTATCCTATTGAAAAAATTCACCATTCATCAATACAATTTTTCAACTCATCTATTCATTTTACGTTTCATATTCCATTTTTAACAATGACAATACAAACCATTGCACGCTAATTTGAAATACAGAGCTATCGTGCCAGTACGTCAAATCAGACTGATTCTGCTCGCCGATAGTATTGGGTTCCGTGTGTTTTAAAATGATTATATGAAACACTGTAGAAAATGAGAGTTAAACACTTTTTGTACAATCAACTATTTGAATGACGGATTGAAGGAGAATTTAACATTAGTTGTTACTGCAGTATTATATAGAACTAAACATACTAACTTGTTTCGATTTCCGTGATGACTTGAAATCATTGCTGTCAACGGAAGATTTTATCATATTCTGCAATAATCAATCCTGCAGCAAACTTTTTCGGCTGGATTGCGACTCGATTCGGCGAATGTTAGTTAAAACGACGATGAAAACTGATGCATCTAAAAACATTATCGAATTTCTGTTATGTACGGCGAAAATTAATTATTAATTCAATCAACAATTTCAAACATTGTATGTGAAATGTTTTGAACTATCTTGATTGTCGTCAATAATTGAACTTAAGTGAAAATTAGACAAATCATTCTAATCTGGATGCCTGGTAGGGGCTTTAGCCCTTTTAGAACGCCCCCCCCCCCCCCTGTGGCTGCGCTACTGTCGCCACATCTGAATTAGACGCTTAATCATACTAAAGAACCTGAGGCTGCTGCACTCCGGTGTCGCAAATATAGTCATAAAAATATGGCGAGAGGGAAGGCGTGCGGCCTCAGTAGCGGGTTACCAGCAATAAAATTCCTTGTTTCTCTTTATTGCCTGTAGCTACAGCCTCATCAACGCCTGTATAGTTCGCAAACTGCTTTCTTCAGCTCTGGCCTTAACCATCTAAATTCAGTAAATCAATATGTTAATTGCCTATGTCATGTAGAATGACTTTAGAATGAGTATGAGTTGTCATTAGAATAAATATTCTTGTATTCCTTGTCAGATCATCATGGCCAATGACAATTCAGATTGGAAAATAGCACAGAAGTTGCAAATTTACTGGAGGTCAGATTAGACATAGCATAAAATATAATAATTCATGAAGATATATTCACGTTTCAACCAGTGACCTTCAGATTTCCGTGCTCACGTTCTATCAGCTGAGCGAGTTCGAGTCCCAGTGTCAGAGGAATGTTCTCCTAAGTATTCCTATGTAATATCTGCATACATAGAAACATTCATATTAAACCTATATGTACATACACCGTATCCATAAACCTTATTGCGAGCATACTATACAACTTACATTAATGAATCCAGTCTAGAAATAAAACAGTATCTTTGAACATCTAGAAACGTTCAATCTGTATGCTAACAGTAACAAGGCACACTTCCATACGATAGGCATCAACATAGGCCTGTCAGCAGTGTCTACCACAAGTATGATACGCTCTCTTAGGTCTTCGATATTATACATCATCCGTCATCCATGGAAAGAATACTCTGTATTTGATGTATTCCCAAAAAAGGAATTCACTCACTGTGAGGTTATTCATTTTAAAAATGACATCTTGTTGAACAAATTACATTTTGGTGAATCACGCTACTTGAACCACAAATTTCCAAGATGACAAGTGGAACGTGAAGATGACCAGCACCCAATTCTATGGCCTGCAAGATCACCAGACCTCGCCCTTATGTTTGTGTTCCGAAGCCCTAAGAGAGCATATTATCGCAGTGGTAGAACTAGGCTATCGCGTGGATGTGGTCGTATCAGCCGTGGTGCACAAATCGAACAATTGTGGAGGTTAAAAGAAAATCGTTCTAAACTGGTTTCGTTAAGGTAAATTCAATAGTTTACTTGAAATAATAATACACAGTAGGTTTGAAATACGTTTCTTAATCCTCTAAAACCTTTACGAAACACGGTGTACAATGGAAACTCGATCACAAATCAAAGTGTGTCTCAAAGCCTTAGTGAGGTCTACCATTAATGATGAACAGAGAGAAAGATTCTAGTAGTTTCTACTAATTCGGTTGATAAATGATCATCACAGAAACCAATAGGTCCTAGACCCATAATGGTGTGAAACAAACGTAGCCTATTATGCATTATTAAAACAAAAATGGCGAGTTTGGTCATCACTGTTTAAAAAATGTAGTATTCCAACTGTGGCTGATGGGTAAAGTACTTGATACCTGTGTAAGCATAAATTATTCCGTGAGAATTTGATTACGAACCTTTCCTTCCATTTTCCAGACGAATACGAAGAATTTCTTGTAGGGTTCGGAAACATCTCGCCACTATCGCACCCGAATGTGTGGTTTTCATCACAACATAGTCTTGATTGAGAAAGAAAATAAAATGCATCAGAATCTTTGTGTATTTCAGAAAACAGTATTACAAGTAAGTGTAAGAAGACTGCTTCTTGATGCTGATATAATAATAGCAATTTTATTCAGATAAAAAGTAGGACAACTGGAAACATAATAAGTTTGTCTCAATTGTACAGAATGGAAGAAGTAAACTATGCAGATTTTAACTTCGGTTAATACAAACAATTTCGTTCGTCCCAAGTGAGTACTTTTCTCAGGAAGAAAAAAATTCCCGATTATTATGTGGACCACACAAGACATAAGACAAGTATCGTAGAGTCTTTATTTTTATACATGTGACAGAGGCCATTGCCACCTAGGAGAAGGTACCTAGCAGTGCTCTGTTGCCATTTTATTAAACTTTCAACATAATTATGCCATCAAACATTTTAATTTAATTTAATTAATTTTAATTTAATGTGATGTAGCCTACTGTCCCCTTAAATCTGCCACAATTATACCACTTCCACACCACAGTTAAAAAATTATAACAATTTTTCTTCTGAACTTACGCTTATTAAAATCTTTCTTATGAAATAGGTTTATTCGCCAGGTCAGCTGAGAACTACTTAGTTTTTGTCAGTGACATAAAATATTAAATAAAAGGTTTAATGATATCTTCTTATAAACAAATAAAAAAAATAAGAAAAATAAAATTTGCTTAACCTCAGTATACTTTCTTTACTTTTAAACCCAAAATTACTTATGGTACAATGACTTTGTTACTAGCGGCCAAATATGAACCGTCTACTGTACAGATGATTACAAATTAATTATCGAAAGTGAATATGAGAAAATAGGTATTGCAATAAGAACACTTAATCCTCTTTGTGTCAGTCAGTATGTATATAGACTATGTATAAAAACGCGTGGCCTACGGAATATTTGAGACGTAGCCTACTCAACAAAGAAGTATTTAAGATGCTAAGAGCACAATCACAAACTCCAAGTCGTATGCATACAACAGCACGTAAAACAAGTATGTGAAGATATGCACGAGCAATGTCATGACCACACCATTTCAGCTCTCTCATAAAACGCTCTAAACGTCCCAATATAAAAATAATCGAATGTGATACAATCACACATTAGTTTCTCTATGTTAACTTTGGATAATGCGTTTATCCAAAGTTTGTATCACAGCTCATCGGAGTACGCGGCCCCATTATGGGATTGTGCATTCAGTTGTCTCGGAATCATGCAAAGCCATATTGTTCACGAGGTAAGAAGTAAATATTTTAGATGTACAAAATTCAAACCATATCGACAGCGTCGCTTTCAAGAAAATCGTAAAATAAAAGTAAAGTGATAGTAAGCGTAAGAGAAGTCCGTCAACGTGCTCTGTCACATCCCCAGACACTGAACCGAAATGTAAAATCGTTTCTTACTGTAAACAATTTTCCGTTTTCGGCCTAAGCGTTCACAGATTCAGAACAGATAACAGTATATAACATTCTCTCATTAAATTATGTAGTCCTACTGCAATTCTTATTTGGCCGGCTCTCCTATTTCCTAAATGTTATTTTTTCTTAGTGTATTTATTAGTTGTATTAATGATATTTTATTTCTCAAATATGTTAAGTTAATATTTCATTTTCATTTTATTTACTATTCAAAAATCTGTGAAACTTTCGCACGATTTTCTCTTCCCCAGTCGTAATGTTTAGCAAGGCAAGACTTCTAGCACGATCTAAAAAGAAACTGTTAGCTTATAATTACTCCTCAGAGAGACTTCAAGCCTGAAGTTTAGAATAACTAGTTAGCTAATAATTACTCTTCGGAGACACTCAAGCCTGAAGTTTAGAAATAACTGGTTAGCTTACAATTACTCTTCATAGACACTCAAGCCTGAAGTTTAGAAATAACTGGTTAGCTTCCAAATACTCCTCAGAGAGACTTCAAGCCTGAAGTTCATAAACAACCGGTTAGCTTATAACTTCTCTGAAGTTTAGAAATAACTAGCTAGCTTATAATCAGGCTTTAAAACTTAGTGCCCGATCGAATATGTTAACAGCAACCGAACTGTACAGACTTTGCTCGGCGTATGCCCTAGCTACCATGTGCTAGTTCACGTGATAGTAAACAAACCTTGAATACAGATATAGGAAGACCACAAAATAACTTCTCATTATCTAAACTCACATTACAAGCACGCAAAACGATACCTTCTCCTGTTTGTCCCTCCCAAATGTTTCAATAATATGTTTGCGTTTTAGAACATTTTACTTTGGGCATGCCGAACACGTATTATAAAATTAAACACGCACAATGACAAGGTACACTGTTGACCAATTTGAGAGGCACCATACTACGAGCGCATTCCCTTCTCGGTACTTCTATCAATGACTGTCTTATCAGACTACGCAATCACCCTCCACCCCCTATACTCAGGTTGTTGGTAACTGGAATCAACTCCCTCTGTGGGTTCGGGCACTAAGTTTTAAAGCCTGCTTATAATTAATCATTTTCATTGTATCTAAAGAGGGTGAATTTATTTGAATAAATGTTTTTTTCTTCTCTTTATTCCCTCTTATTAACAATGACAACATACTGAAGCACTATAGCAGTGACTTAGTGGCCCCCAATGCACCAAGCATTTCTCTCTATATATATAGGCCTACTACAGTATTTAATATTACTGTTTGTAAAAAGACATAAAAAATAAACCAAGTCAAATCCTATAGTGTTTCAGTGTGTTGTCATTGTTAAAAAAAAGAGGGAATAAGGAGAAAATTTTTTTTATTGAAATAGCTTATAATTATTTTTCAAAGAGACTTCAAGCTTGATTTTAAAAATAAAGAATTGTCAATGGTGGTTGTATACTGCTACTTAGATCCATAACAGCCGCTATTTCTTATCTCGAAATAGTTCTTCACATGTGCGCACATCTACAGACATGGGACTGTCACATTTTTGCACACACGTAAGTCTATGCCATCTACATGGGACGGGATGGAGTCTCCGAACTTTGATAAAATAAGTCCTTGTATTCGTGATTGCTATTAAACGGTTTTGGCATTTATGAAACGCCTGGAATACAGGCGAAATTGTTCCCGTAATTACAGTATTTCTGGCGTTATAATTATAAAAACTGCAAAACAATGTATGTTAAACATCCTATATATTTGGGCACCATGTAGGTGGTTATGGAACTAACGATGTGCGATAGTCCTCTGAACAGGACATGCAAGGCTTCATGCTTATCTACCAGTAAATATAATCACCGGCTTGACAGATACCCTATGTAGCCGCCAAACTGATCTCTAAGTAGATCTGATGAGCTGGAATAATTGACACGGACTTAAACCCGTATGAATACCGCAGGACCTGGTTATTGTTCCAATTCTTAAAATAGAGATAATTTATCCTATTGCGATGTAAATTAAATCTCGGGCTTAAAAAATCGCAATGATATAGGCCTAATGGTATAATAAGGGTATAAAACAGTTAGCCTGGGTAGAGCACTCGGTAGATTTTATCTTCTTATTCCCAAGTTAGCTATTCGCGAGCACTTACCGTAATTACTTAACAGTAGGCATATCTTGGCTTTCCGCAATTTGGTTCTAAACTGCGGTAATATAATACAATAGCCTTGTACAAAGCCTTGCCTGCCATCTGGGCCACAATCGTCTTTAAGGGTATATGTACGTGAATTATTTTGAAATTTATGTTTTTTTTTGTTTGTTTGTAGCACTAAAAAATTGTGCTGAATTTTCTGCATCCATTGATATATAGTTTATATAGGTTTAGAAATTATTTGTGCCATTTAAATGGACATTTTGCCATTTAAATGGACATTTAAATATGTTTACACGCTCTGAGTCACACTCTTGGAAAGGTCAGATGAGAAATTCACTATTAACTTAAAATTGAATTTCCCGGTAACTCTTATTTTACACACATATTGTTAGGTAGCTTCACAACTATTAGAATAGAAGGCTGAAATTTTTTACACTAATTTTACATGCATAAAGTAGACTACAATGATACCCATAGGTATAAAATTAAAGAAAATGTGTCATGAAATATTGATCAAATTTCAAGATATTTTATATGCGATATATAAAAATTAATTGCATTAAAAATAATAACTTTAGCTGTATAAAAGTAGTCTACTTTGTAGAAAAATATGTTCATTATATGCATTAAAAAATAAAAGTTGTCAGAGAAACCAGAAAAATGTAATGCCTATAGGAAGTGATAAGTGCATCTGAATTAATTCTTTTCATGCTCCTATAAATCGTGTAATTTAAAATTAACTTGGTCAATTTTTTATACTTTTATCTGATAGTTATGTTCTAGTAAGCCTTGTTATAGGATCGTGTAATTTTTGTCCACTTCTGAGTTCATTTTCTTGTAAAATTTTAATATTTTAGAACCTGAATTTTTTTTTATCTTTTTGTGGTTGTTCACGTACATATACCCTTAAGTACTACAACTTGTATAAGGCTGTCATTAAAGCAAGAAAAAAAATTCTAGTCACATGACTTTCTCTTGCCTGCCTGGGTGTACTTCGTACGGCGTAGGCCAATTCATTTAGTGCCAGTGAATATAAGATAAGATCTTTACATAATATAGCTTGCAGTGACTTTTTTCAGTTTCAGAATTCTTTTGAAACTGGTGTAATTTTAGGAAGATTATTTAAGAAACATAATGTACTGTATTTCCAAGAAGTGCGAGTTCCACTAAGTGTAAATGTAGTGCGGTGGAATGAGGAATTTATGCTAAGAAGTCGGACAGGCACCCTGCATGAGGGTGGAACAAATATAAAGAGCCCTTCACGCAATGAGACATTCCAAACTTTCACTTCTTTTAGTACACATTCAGCTGTTAAACACTACATTACAGTTACTCAGTTACAGTTAATAACTTACATGGACCCACATGATTTTCAACCCCTTTGTGTACTGCAGCCTGGACATCTACTGTAATAAATTGAGTAACTGTAAAGTACAGTGTATTTTATTTTGCGCTGCAATTCTCTATTTGCCGTTTATTTAATTTTTCTTTCTTAATGCAGTACAGTAAATTAATACAGCACTATATTAAGCAATTTTTATTTTAAAAATCTAATTTCTTTTTAGTGCCACCCTCGCTTAGTGCCACTGGTGGCATTATATCGAGGGTTGACTGTATACGTATGACAGGGTCATATCTGTAGATTTCTCTTCCGGGACAAAATTTTGGCCCACTGGCGACGGGCACAAGCCTAAGTTGAAGTACACTCCCATTAACATGTAACCAACCAACCTTCTCTACTTCTCTACTCCAAGCATAGACAACGCGATTCTTTTGCTCTACATTAAAACGTATTTAAAGCCGCTGCAAGTGTTAATGAGTTTGGTTTGGTGATGCTCCAGACTTTCAAGAAAACGTTTCGTGGCGAGAATTATCTTCAGCGTTGTGACAAGGGAACTATTCAGCCAACTTATAAGGGGAATGGACCAAAAGGAATTTCGGACAATTATAGGGGAGTCACTATGTTACCAATTGTGGAGAAAATATATTGCAGAATACTGTATAGCAGAATAAAGGACTGGGCAACGGAATTTAGTAAAATTTCAATTTGGCTTTAGAGAAGGACATAGTAACATAGATGGGGTATTTATTCTGAACACATTACGTGGGAGACAAATATAATTAAAACGTGGAAAACTGCATTGTGCTTTTGTAGATGTGAAGAAGGGGTTTGACTCAATTAATCCTGAGGCGTTATGGCATAAATTGTGGGTGAAAGGGATGTCGGGGAAGATGACTGTAGCATTGCAGGTGATTTATAAAAATGTGGGATTTTGTGTAAAGTACGACAGTACAAGGGTATCGGAGAGTTTTGTTAGCTAGATTGGGGGGGGGGCTAAGCAGGGCTGCATTTTGTCTCCGTTATTATTTAACTAGCATGTGCCTGTGGCTCCGCCCGCGATAATTATTTCAAGAATTAAAAATTAAAAATTAAGAGCATAGGCCTAATAGTTAAATCATATGTATTAACTCCTAAATCACATGGAGTGCATTCCACGATTAGGTAGCGTCGCCTGGTAAAAGCGACCTCAGATTCGAGTTCCTTGGCCCAGAAAACCCCTGTATAGTGAGTTTCGTTCAAATCGAAGAACGTTTGACCATATTTAGGCCTATGTTACTTATCCCTCTTCCGTGTAGGTTGAAAATTTCATGTTTGCGGGCCTTGACATTCTAAACAAATGAATAGTCCAGGATGAACTTGCAAAATCAAGCGATCGCGTATGACAAAAATAGCCAAAGCCAACTGTAATTGATTTGACATTGAAATGTATTACTGAAAACTGATGCTTCGAAAACGAAAAAATGCACGTTTTCTGCCCGTTTTTCACTCATAACTCACGAAGGAAAGCGAAAATTAAAATTCCGGCTTCGAGGTGCATTTTCCGAACCTTCAGTCCACCTATGTTTAAAATTTCAGATCTCTGCGTTGAGTAAATTTCGCTGGGCATTGCGGACAGACAGACAGAAGGAAGACAGACACTTCCTTTTATTAATATAGATATGTTTATACACCAAATTGTTGATGTAATGGGACAGATACATATGGGACCATCGGAATTGGGGAATGTACACGTCCCTGTGCTTTTATACGCGGATGACATGGCGTTATGTTCAACGCCGATTAACGGACTACATCTGTGACCGGACAGACTTCAAACTTACTGCGAAGAATGGTCACTTACCGTTAATACAAAAAAAATGACTAAAACTATGACCTTTAAGAACGGATCGGTTTATAGCAGGGAAGAGACGTGGACGTATGCGGGACAATCTTTGGATAACGTGAAGAACTTTGTGTATTTAGGATTGACGCTTACTATGAACGGACGATGGGCAAAGCACATTGAGGTGACGAAACATAAAGCGGGACTGAAAGCAGCGGAGACTCTTCGGATACGTAGCAAAGTTCCAAACATGCCAATAGGTGTTATGAAAACTCTGTATGGGGCAATAGTGAGATCGATGATGACTTATGGGGCTGAGATATGGAGTTGGGAAGAAACGGGGAATCTAGATCAGGTCTGGACGCGTTTATTGAAAGGGATTTTGGGGGTAGGGAGGGGCACCGCAAACTGTGACGTTATGAGAGAGTTTTGAGCGCATCGTGAAACTATAGAGTGTAAAATTAGGGCGGTGAAATATTGGTTAATCTTATGCTGGGGGATCAGTCTCTAATTAGAGCAATATGTTATCAAGAAAATCTAACGATAGGAGGAAATACGTGGGCTTCCAAATTAAGAAAGGGATTAGAAACAATTGGGATGGGATACGTTTGGATGGATGGGCAGGGAAATAGGAGAAGTGTGTGGAGGAAGGTTAAGAACCGTTTGAAGGATATTGATGCGCAATGTCAGATTATGGTATCACTTGAATTACAATCGCGGTTGAAATTGGAGTGGGGGAAGGAGCAATACATAGGAAAAGGAACCAAAGTCAGTAAACTGGGGCTCGCTTGGATTAGACTCGGTGCGTGGCGAATGATTAAGATCACAGATTAAAACGGAAAGAGAGTTTGTCCCAATTGTAAGGAGGAAAAATCATGGTTTCATATTTTAGCGAATTGTGAAGGTTTGGAAAATATCTACCAGTATCTTTTATGGAATCAAATAGGGAGCAACGAAAATGTTTGGAGTCACTGACGAACAAAAATTTTGACGAAAGCATTGAGAAGGTTTTAATGAAGGCGAGACAGCTCAGGTTTGAAAAAGCGGCAAATTGGACAGCGGGTTTGGAGGCTGAGGGATAGATTCAGTTTGTTTGTGCTATTATTTATTCTCTTTCTTTTTGTTGTGTTTTGCGTAAGCATGTACGATCCATGCGGACTCATGCGCCTGTTTGCATTGGAACTTGTAAAAAGCTAATTACTGTAATAAACACACTTAGGCCTACTTACTTACTTATTTACAACGTAGAATAAGTGGTTATGCGCATTCAGTTGTCATAGCCTCAGTTTGTAAAAAGGAGAACTACAGCTTACAACTAACCTTCAGGGAAAATTATACAAAAAATTGTATAAAACAAAAGTTTAAGGTAGCCTATTGAGCAGTTAATATGACTACAAATTTAAACCAAATCGACGAGGATATTTTCGAGAAATTTTCTCCCTGTAAAATGACAGAGTAAGAAAATGTTGTCGACATATTCCGTGTCAGGTCTCAAAAAGACACTAATCCAAATACAACGTATCTCAACAAATACCATTTTGATATGAATTTTTTTTTTCAAGCTAAACTGTCCAGAGAGCTATGCAGACATGAGAAAGTTTCCGAAAATATAAATTTTCTGTTTTAGTGAACCTCAAAATGTGTGAAAATGCTAAAAAGCACATCAAATTTCAGATAGAACACAATGCATCCTCTACCTGGTACAGAGAGTAACGAGAAAATATTTAATAGCCAGAAGTTTAAAAATAGGGGTACTGACACAGCTATTCCATCCACAACTCAGAAAAAACCTAAGTGATACTTACTGTGGTCGAATGCATAGTGAGAAAATCACAAGACCCGTACTCAAGGTAGAGAAAGTCAAGTAGGTATGTCACACCATATATATTAGAAATGAAAGCACGTTTCATTTTATGGTCTTAAAATCATTATTGATTGAAAAACTAAGCTTTCTTTGAAGCTTCTGTTAAATCTCAAGGTGACTACCGGTACTTAAAACATGGTTTGTATAGTGCAATGGCAATATCTGTAGATAAGCAGATTGCCGTTCCTTACAGACTTGGACAGAGCGGAGACATTCTTTTGTATATAAAGATGTCGCACACCTGAAATGGTATAAATATTCAGGTTTTAAAAAGGAGAGATTCAACAGAGGACCCTAAAGATAGCAGCAGCAGTAGCCGCATTCTTTCGTGTCTGTGAGACTCTTGTGTATCAATCACTCATCCCATCACATAGCCCATGCAGTGGTGGATTTAAGCTCGCCAAATCCAATGTATCTATCCGCAATGCGCTATGTAATAGCTAAGTGGCTAAGCATCAATAGAGCACCTAATTTGTAAGTTAAGCTATAAATGCTTAGGCCTATTACTTTAATATTTTCATTATTAATAAGTAGGGCCCTGATTTATTGGTGAAATAAAATGGCTGATTTCGGTGTTAACTTCCTTCTATTTCGGTGGGTATTTCGTGAAATAAATTACTTATACTACATTGGGAACATTGAGCAAAGATAAACTTTGCTTCTTTATTTACATGAACTAACACCCCCCCCCCCATTTCCATATTCTTCTGCCCTTGTATGAACTGAAGTAACTTTCGATTTAGGCATGATTAGAGTTAATGTTCAAATATAATGACGAGAAATATTATCGTAATTTCTACTAAACACCATCAGATAGCCATTTGCAAACAGAAGTGCCAACCATACCACTGTGGATAAAATACGAAATCTGTTGAATACAGGTAACAAACATTCTACACTCTTCTGCTGTAATCGATCATAGGCATCGTTAACTTGGTAAATATATATCGGTAAATCTTCGACAGCCACAGAAACAGCAGAAAAAAAAGCATGCTGCTAAGAAATAAAAAATACAGTACACCAAAACACAATATTGTGATTTTAAGGCACATTTTCGTACTCATTTCTCACTTTACGGACAGAAGGGGCATATTTCGCGCTTATAGACACATTTCGCGGAATCGAGTCAACTTCGCGATATTTCGTGGGTTCAATTTCGTTCATATTGCCATTTTAAGCATATAAAAGCTAAATATAGCTAAGGGAGGTTGTTTTATAAAATTTCGTGCTTATCGTTGTTACCAAAAAATACGGCCCCTATTAATAAGCTTTCATGATTCCATCAACTGCATTATTTTTTTCACAGTATGATGAATATATATTTAAAATAACCAGTTGGCTTAGGTATTGTATTTACAGGCTTACATGGATGTATTAATGCCATTTGAAAAACAAACTCCTGAATACTGGCGAATTTTAAGGTCCACGTGGTAGTTAGGAACGCGAGATGTAACTGAAAATTTATTCGTGAATGTACACGGGAAAAGCTTAAATTAAAATATCTATTATCAAAATTAGTATCAAAACATTGGGGAAATTGTGTTTCGCGGTCTGTAGGATATACATTTATAATAACCTAGACAGTGTTTCAGCAATATCTAGAATGGGCGTGGTTAAGTTCCTAGGGAATTAATGCTCTTGGGTATAAGCAAACTAAACAGAAACCCTTGGTTCTATTTTCGTCCAGGACAGGTTTCCTCTAATAAGTTCAATTCATTCATTTCTTTTGATTAATGCATTGGGTTCAAGGAAAAGGAAGTAGCCCTATCAGTAACAGTAGTATAGTAATAACATATCACTTTGCTGTCATAAGTTTCTATGTAAAGTTACTGATAAATGCCGGCAAAATAGCCCATAATGAATTTCAAACACTCAAGAACAGCGTTTCTCAACCTTTTTGAACCCGAGGACCACTAAAATGTCTAAAAAATTTTACGGACCCCTAATTTTACATCCCATTTTTAAAAGAAAGCCTATATTCTTAATATTTGGAGTATTAATTATAGATTATAACGAAATATGTGAAAAAATGTTACTTCTTTACTTTCCACTTGCTTTATGATATTTTAAAATTATGATATTATTGGCGATTTTGAATGTAAAAAATATGTAGACATGAAGAGACTGGCTCAAGATAGGAAGAACTGGAGAATTGCATCAAACCAGTTGTAAAACTGATGACTACAGAGAGAGAAAATTATGTCTGAGGACCATCTGCACCATCTTCGCGGACCACTGTGGTCCGCGGACCATAGGTTGAGAAACGCTGCTCAAGAAGAATACTCTCATTTGGGCAACATATTCTGCACTACAGAGAAAGTGTGGGATCCAGAATCTATAAAACGAAAAACACGCTTTCATGGATCTTCCTGTATTGCATATTCAAACATTGTACTTAATTTATATGACAAGAACGCGTACCCTGAAGTGACAGTAATTATTCATATTAATATGATATATTATTCTTCACCTTACTGCTCCACATTACTAAGTGCCAGTATGGTACTTTATGAGATTGTGTGTGGGGACGGGTAAATGTCCGTCTGTCCGTCCGTGTGCCTCTACCCGTAATAACTCAAATACGCTTTATCAGATTTTCATGAAACTTGATATACGCATTTATAACGTCCACGGAAAGAAGCATATTGATATTGGACCAAATCGGTTGACCGGTACTGGAGTAATACCCAATTTAGTGCCTATTTTTTGGTAATGTATTAGAAAAGCGCGATAACTCAAATACTCTTTATCGAATTTTCATGAAACTTGGTAGGGCCTATACAAATTTACGATGTCCTTGGGAAGAGGCCTATTGAATTTGGATCAGATCGGTTGAACAATAACGAAATAACGAGTATATCAATATTAATTTTGTAATGGATATAAGACGCTACAACTTATTGCATGGCCCACAATATATTAAACATAACGTAACAAAGTGCCAATCGTTTACTGATATTGTTAGCCCGCCCCATTTTTTCATAACGATGTCAGAGTAAATAATAATGTAAATAAAAGATTTAAAACACAACTAGCCGTTGAATACCGATACAAAATTGTGCATTCTATCGATATGCATGACTACCGATATCTACATTATATTGTAATGTGAGAATTTTTCTTATTCGCTCCTGTGCAGCAATATACCTAATGTAATTCCTGATAGATAAATTTCAGATTGATTTTTTATTCATTCATAACCTACACGACTGTTTTAAACTTGAAACAAACATGTCAGGCCTATTGCAATATTAATATTATTGCCAGCGCCTTTGTTTTTTGAGTTTAACTCGGAGATCTATTACAAAAATAACTTCTTTTCTCTATGGGGCTATCATAATTTCAATTCTCACTGAATTAAAAAACCATTCTGGCACTTTGTTATATCAGTTTACCTGACTTTATTTTAAATAACTTTATCGTAACATGCAATGTGATATTATCTATTCATTACATTTTGCCGATGATCAAATAATAATGGCACAAGATTATGGAGATATTGAATTCATGACAAGGAAATTGATTTCAGAGTATGAGAAGGGTGGTCTGATAATCAACCAGAAAAAAAAAAATGTACATAGGAGGTATTCAGCAAGCTTTGACGTTAAATAACAAAGTGATTATAAAAAAACACGGATAACTACAGATATTTAGGCATGATTCATAAAGATGGTGGAATGGAGAAGGAAATTCAGAATAGAAACACTTTGGGCAGAAAAGCGATATCCCTATTAAATGGAGTACTGTGGGACAGACATGTCACGAGAAGGAAATTATTTATTATTATTATTATTATTATTATTATTATTATTATTATTATTTATTATTTGATTCAATTATTAAGAAAATGGTACAATACAGTTCAGAAATTTGGTCAGTTAAAAAGAGAGAGGAAAGAAAATTATTAGCAACAGAAATGGAGTTTTGGAGAAGAGCAAATAGAACTTCTAGGATGGAAAGAATTAGATATGAAGCAATTCGGGAACAAATGGAAGTACAACACACTATACTAGATGACATTAAAGAAAAGAAACTCGTGTAGTATGGTCATGTGAGAAGGATGGGGGAGGAGATATTACCAAAGAAGGTTTTCAGATGGAATCCTCCGGGTAGAAAGAAGAGAGACAGACCAAAGAAGACATGGTTAAATGGGATACAAGAAGACATGAAGGAGGAAAACATTCCCGAGAATCTATGGGAGGATAGAGAGGCTTGGAGATTGGGAATACGGAAGATGTAGACATACATAAAAAAACCGTGGTGATGATGATGATGTTGATGATGAAATAAAGAATACAATAATTCCAATTTTCTCAGTGCCACTAATTGCATTTCGAACACAATATTGAAGTATTTTGGCTTATTGCTGAAATCTGTGATTTATATGGGACTCAACTTAACTGCTCTGGAACGTGGGGAAAGTAGTGTAATCCTGAGTAGTTAAGCTGAGTTCCATACTAACATCTATTTGTGAACTCTTGCAAATGATTTTTAAATTTATTGAAACCGGAGAAAGACAAACATGAAGATATTAAGGATTTATTTAATTATTACCACTAAATTATCAATTTTTGCCGTGGTAGGCTTTCGAGTTCCAAAAGATTGTTTTTCTAGGAGCTGAGACAATTATTACAATCAGGTAGTTAGGTTGTTTTTCCTGCCCAGCGGCTGACTTCATATTCAGAATCTAGCATAGCTGAAATTTATATTTTCTATATTTTAGCCTTTTAGGTAAGTTATAAATTTGAATTTTTGCACAGATATTTAAAGTAACATACAGAGCAATATGCTATCTATAGATATATGCATAAGCATATACGAGTACATTCATGAACCACAGATTATTGTCTCTGTTGGACACTATATGATAATATTATAAGAGAAAAATTTCTCCGACACTAAGATTCTCCGATATTATAATATTATTCTTGAATGAAGTTACTGACATAAATAAATATAAAAACTTTTTAAAATTCTCCTATAAATGTGAAGTAAACAAATGAATAATTTTAACGGAATAAGTAACTTTTGTATAAAAGATCTAAACATCTGATTTTTAGATATGAGGGAAAGTACTAAACATAACAGCGTCGATAACTGAGTCTAAAGTTTGCACGCATATGAAAGAGGATGCTTTTAACGAGAGTAGCCCTTTAAGAGTAGGCCGGGTGCACAATCTTAGCGAACACTTATATCGTATAACACGTATTTAAGATATATAGTATATTTAATACATAAAAAAATATTAATTTTGACTTAAAAGTTTTCAATATTTTATCCAATGCCTCCTTAAAGGTGAGTAGTTGAACTCAAGCTAAGATGGAGATAAGCTTGTTGCATATGCCTGTAATATATCAAACTGT
Organism: Ectobius pallidus; assembly: GCA_964059195.1. Taxonomy (NCBI): domain Eukaryota; kingdom Metazoa; phylum Arthropoda; class Insecta; order Blattodea; family Ectobiidae; genus Ectobius; species Ectobius pallidus. The sequence continues at coordinate 22,298,209 of CAXKWD010000008.1, forward strand.
CCGTACAGTAGACCTACTTTTATCAGTTTAAAAGTGAATTATCATAAAGCATTGAATAAATCACTTTCCAGCAGTAGGTTATATCAATGATTACCCCAAATAAATGTATAATTTATCCTACTTTCTTGAAAGAGCAAAACACTCTGCCCATTGTCACCCTGTTCGTGAACATATCACAATCTTTATTAGCGAAACACAGATGCCATATGTCTCCTATTAAGAGAGGCTACAATATATAACATTTTCCTATTTCTATACAAATATATTACGGTATAACCTTTACTTACATTATATAGTAACAGTCTACAGGCTTCTCCAGTGGTGAATGTGGACTTACCTGAAAAAAAAAACAAATAATGTAATAAAACCAACGCAGTGAATAATAGCTATTTATGTATCAAGTACGTAAAATAAGACTTTAGCGGACGAATCTAGAATTGCGGCGAGGCATACTGGATGAGTTCGCTTAAGTTTTTGCGTACGTAATAATGCATACAATAGTTTTAGTAAAAGTTCTGTAATTTTACTGTAATTGTAATGAGCTCAGTTTTTCGCTCATTTTCAGTGAATTTAAAAAATAAAACAATAATAATAATAATAATAATAGCGATCGTATCAGTAGTATGTTTATAAACTTTCCCAGCTGTGGATTGTTTCTTCTCCTTAAAAAGATTTTAAAGGCATCGTTAAGACATTAATATTGAAAAATTAAACTTCACCAATTGAATTTACGCGCCATTTTTATCACATTTCTAGCAATCGTAGAAGAGACTCATCTGAAGTCATTTTTTTCAACTAGCACTGGTGGTCTAGGGGACTAAGCTATGGCGTTTTTCTTTTTCTTTTTTTATTTATTTATTTAATTATCCACATGCCCCATTACTGAGTAACAATACATGTGTTTTTTACATTATTTACAGTTGATTTTTTCAGATAAATGTTATATTAAAATTAAGTTTTTTTTTTCTTTTTCGTTGTTACAGTTAGAAAATCTCAGCTTATAACTAGAACTAATTTACTATTCACAATTTCTACATTTTTGTTACTTTAACCTATGGCGTACTAATGCAAACTTCGTGCGGCCACCCCAGTCATAAAGAATACAAAAATAAATTATATCAACATTGGTTTCTTTATTCTGTTTATTCATTCTGGCAGAGGCTAGAACATTTGGCCTTACAATTACAATTAAAGTTATAAATACATAAACAAAAAAACAAAAAACAAAGGTTTAAAGTTACATTGTGAATTTAAATTTATGACTAATTAAAATTTTTTAGAAACATTTTGGAAATTAAACTTCAAGAATGTGATCCCTAAATTAGTAAAAAAAAGCACCAAAAATTACACTTTGATGACTCTAAATTCTAAAATACTAAAAAGAGTAGCCTAACTGATTAGCACAGTAAATTTGAAATAAGGGTTCCAAGTTGCTAAAAAGAGGAATGACATTCCTAGTTATTAAAATGAGAACAAGTAAATTAGATTATCTCGAATTAATTTACTGATTTCTCTCTGGAATTTATCTAGCATTCGACACGTCTGTCTTTTTGAGGTAGCCTATGAAATTCCAGAATCGATTACCTGATGATGAACGGGATTATGATTGGTGTAAAGGTTAATCTATTTATTTTTCTTTCTTTACAATATGTATATATACATATACAAATCGACTAGATGAAAGAAAGAGAATAATTGTGGCTACCGGTAATTTGAGGTTCCTATCATAATGGAGAAACAATAAATTGATAGTAACTATAGGGCACCTTTTCACGAATGAATGCTGTCTTCTGGTAAGGACGCTGAAGTGACATATGCTATATTTACTAATGTCCGTTTCAGATGTATTGAGAAAGAAAGATGAGGATCGATAATGTAAGTATGCGACCTTGGCTTGAATGTTCACACCCTCGTTCAGACACACATGTAGCCATAAGCCAAAACCACATTATTTCGCTTCACACGACGACAGTTCTCTTGTGATTTGTGAATGTCTTAAGATCAAAGGCAAGCAAACGTAATTTTGAAAGTACTGTGTGGGTGGTATTTCAGTATTACCATAATTAATTTCTAAAATATAACTTTAGTGTTATTTATTTCTATAAATTTCAAGGTGAGTTTTGCTAGCTGGTGACCGTGCTTTTCTCCCGTTACAACCACTGTTTACTTCATTTCTCAAGACATCTGAAACGGGCAGTAAGGCTGGTATTCCACTACCAGGGTTCTTAAACAAGAACTTGAGCAAGATTAAAAGGCGATATTACACCCAGCAAAGATTTTTTTGCAAAACCAGTTTTCTATATAGAAGGTTATATGAAAGGCTCGAGTTTCGAAGGTAAATTGTAAAAATTTGTAATATATAATGGCACTTTTGATTTGTTTCATAGAAATGTTTTTGTAGCAATGACTCTGTATTCGAGAAATAGGTTAACTAAATGACAAACAAATGAGGCCAAATAGTTATTTATTTATTTTTTTTAATTAGTTGTTACGTTGATGATGACACAAAAGTTAGCTTGCAATGCAATTTAATTATGTATACAATACAATTGAAGAGTGTAACCCATATAGCTGCTAAGTGCCATTTTTTACAAAAATGAGGTTTTGCATCAAAACCCATCTATATGTCATTGCTAATTGACCCAAGACACGGCTACGTGCCACAGTATTTAGTTTAGTTCAAACATTGATCACAAGAAGGAAGCTCTGCTATGTCCCTCATGCATTTAGGAATACAATTTTTACTGTAACTCCTAAACAACTTTTTGGCACTTAGCAGGTATTTGGGTTACACTCTTCAATTCTATTCGGAGTTTTACTACCGCAACGTGTCACTCCATTTTTAACTGAATCAATATTGCCAACTATTTTAGTTCCGTTTACTTCTCAAAACCTCGTTCAAAACAGTTGGTGTTTAGTCTCTACTTTAGACCTGTTGCTATAAACGTCGGAAATCATTGAACCAATATAATGACAAGCAGAAAGCATTCAAAGAATTATCCAACACGGTTTGTTTTCAGACTTCTTGAAGCAAAGGGCGGTCAATTTCTTTGCTCAAAGCAATCTGACCAAGAACTTTGATAATGAAATACCGACCTAAGTAATGCTATGTTTTTTATCATGTTAATGCCCAAGTTCCGTTTACTTGCCGCGCCCTCCACAAATGACAACCGCGTTTGGTTGATGTGAATCATATTATAATCGTCGAATATGAACTAGCCGATGGAGACTTGACTTCTCAGAGGGGGTTTCAAGCCATGGACTTCGCCCGTGCAATTTCCGACAACTTAAAACTATTGTACCTCAGATCTAAATAAAGAGCAAAATGTGTCGAGCTTCTGGTTCCAGTAATGCGTTCTTTTATTACCAACTAGCCAAGTAGGGTATTAAATATTAGAGAGAGGGAGAGAGGAGATACGGAGAGGGGGACATGAAAAAGAGAGGAGACAGACAAGACGAGCCAGAGAAAGAAAGTTTTCTAGAGATCTCTCCCGGATAATAAGGGAAGACGAGATTTGCACTTTTGTTCTTACAGTATCCGAAAGAATGGTAAATAATTGTCTGATCCCTGGCGCTGACATAATATGTTCATTCAACAGCCTCTTTATCAATATTGTTACAAAGACGGTCTCACCGAAAATGATCACGATTCTGAAGATGTGTAGTTGTCATGGAACACAGCTTGGAAAATTTTTCAGCAAGAGTTTACTTTGCAAGTTTTCTTATACAGAACGTAAGGAATTAGTTTAAAAAGCTTCCCGCGATGTACTTATATGGACAGATATATCTGTTCCTTGCATTATCCCGATACACTGATAAACAAAATATAGCCTATACCGTAAACAGTAGCACACTTGAGACTGAGAGACAATTCTCATTCACGCGAAACTGGAACATAGTTTAGCATATTGTTCCTCACTACATGTCAGAAAATTACATGCATAAAATAAACATGACCTCCTATTTGTGTATTTTTAAATAATTTTTAGAAGAAAAATGTTATCATATAATTGTGCAAGTTGGCCATTCAGGAATACTGTGTATAATAATTCAGTAATTCAGTAAATGACGAACTTTATATTTATATCCTATCGTCAGTTTTGAAAACACAATTCTAACGATATATTAAATCTACATTCTTAAAATTACTGTTTTGTGATAATGAACCAGAATATAATTTTCGATTCATTTATTTACTATTCTTTACCACAGTGGGAAAGTTCGACAGTAAAAAAAAAGTCGACATCGATTCTACCCGATATTGCCCCAAGAAAGGCTGCTAATCAAGTTTCGCAATTAAGTAAGTAGAGCTATTGTAGGCTCTATTTATTTTTTATTTTGATTTTGCTTTGGTATGTTTCATGACACGAGATCGGAATTTATTTTAATGCAATAGGCTGATAATTTTACTCATTATAAGAATTTTATATTTCCCAATCTATTTTTTTTCAAGTTAATGCTGTTGAATTAAATTAAAATACAATCAATGACGCCAGGGGTGAGCTCTCATTCAGGGAAATTTAGCCTATCCACAGGTCTACTGCTGGAGTTTTTGCTTCATTTACTTGAGACAGAACCCCTTTATTTCCAATCCGAAAGGTAGGCATATCCTCAAAATTTCTTAACCGGAAAAAATTACATTGCTCTTGGCCGAGATGGAAATCACATACCTGTCCAGAGGTGGATATCCAAGCCCCTTGACCACCGAGACTTTTTTTTTTTTTTTTTTTTTTTTGTGCCCACCCTTACCCCCGGAGTGCCAAGCAATTAAGCCTAAACCTCCGGTCAGACCAAATTTTGGTAACCATATGTGATGTGTGTATACCTATTGTGCCCTTATGTACATCCGTAGGGGATGTTGATGGTGTGACGTGTTTGGGCTGAGTACTTGTGTCTTTGTACTTTGGCGCAGGATAGACCTAAGTGCGGATAGGTCTTATGTGCAATATTTCCGAGTATGTTTCTTTTTAGTGACGTGTAGTTATGTATTCTAGAGATTTGTAGTGCGTGTATCTGTTTGAGGGATTATTGACCAGTCCGGCATTCGCCTAAGAACGAGGGAAACCCCTCAAAAACCTCGTTCGGACTGGAGCAGTGGCCAAATGACCGTCTACTTTGGTGTGTTAATTTACTATAGACTTTTCGAGAAGTGCTGTTTTTGCAAAAACCTTTGCAAAAACAGCACTTCTCGAAAAGTCTATAGTAAATTAACACACCAAAGTAGACGGTCATTTGGCCACTGCTCCAGTCCGAACGAGGTTTTTGAGGGGTTTCCCTCGTTCTTAGGCGAATGCCGGACTGGTCAATAATCCCCTCAAACAGATACACGCACTACAAATCTCTAGAATACATAACTACACGTCACTAAAAAGAAACATACTCGGAAATATTGCACATAAGACCTATCCGCACTTAGGTCTATCCTGCGCCAAAGTACAAAGACACAAGTACTCAGCCCAAACACGTCACACCATCAACATCCCCTACGGATGTACATAAGGGCACAATAGGTATACACACTTCAGTGTTTTTCTCCTGTAAGTATATTTTAATACAGTTGTAACATTTTATTAACTTTATAAATGTATTAATATTACTGACCGCCGGCGTGATCTTTGTGGTTAGCGTTACAGATTCGTTGGCTCGGGTTCGATACCCGGTACCTACTCGGATTTTTCTGAGGTGGATGGTCTGGTAGGGGTGCACTCAGCCTAGTGATTCAAATTGAGGAGCTACTTGATAGAGAAGTAGCTGTTCCGATCATGGAAACCACCATTAACGGCCGTGGGTTTCAGCATACTGACCACATGACCCCCAATCCTGCCGTCTGCCTATGGCAGATGACGCAGCGTTCGGGTGGTAGGCCTTGTCCCTTCATGGATGTAATTAGTTTTTAATCAATATTATTGCATTATATCCAGCATAATATGACCTTAGTAAACCCTAATTCACATGGAACACCATGTTAATATTCATATACAATTTAATATTAAGGTTTCCTTAAATAATCTAACATTGATCTTCCATTACACACATAATATACATTCTAAAAATTAATTAAAATACCCAGTATAATTATACAAGTATATATCCATTTTATTGCGAAGAAAAAGTATTTTAAATTATGTGACATACAGAGAGAGTAGAAAGTTTTTGAAAGATCTATATTCATGAATGAATTTTGCTATTGGGAATTTCGGAGGAGTGTTCCTCTTCTCCCAGTGACCATTGCCATCACATTGACAACATCGTGTGAGTAAAGTTTGTCCTCGAGGCTTGTTTTCAAACATCTAGAACTAGTCAACGGTACAATAAAATTTTCAGCAAATTTCTCAATGTCTTAAAAAAAAATTTCCAGAAAGAAAAAAAACATTGAAACAACAAATCATTTAAATTTTATCCATTGATGGTGTGTTTAACCCCTTAAATTAGGTCTTACTCTAATATTAGTCTTATATTAATTACAAGAAATTGGCGCATGCGTTCTCTACTGTATGTACGAGGGTCATTCAATAATTAAAGGTACAAATTGGTCTGGGGAAAGGACGGTTGGTAGTAGAAGTTTAGTACATTTAGGATTTTAAGTTGGCATCACTGGGATGAGTCCTAATCACTGATGGATCAACATTGCACTGTTTATAACCTCAAAATTAAGTTTAACCACATTGGTTGAATAACGTTCTGTGATTCGTTTTTTGATTGCTGAAGCTGAAAACCCAGCTAATATATACTTTAGAATGACTAAAGTGTATGGTGAAAGTTGTATATCTCTCTCTCTCTCTCGAATCCTATGCTCCCATGTTGGGTCGAAGGACCTCCAAGTAGAGGTTTCTGTTTACCTATGTGAATTTTGTTACGCTTATTTTCCTAGAGAGGGCAGAGGTACATGGTAAGCCCATCGTCCCTTAACCCCCTTCCGGAAACTAAGGTATTACTTGGACGTGAAAGGGCCGAGAAATTTTGTCCAGAGGCTCTAATTTAGGCTTGGAGTTGTAACACGTGCCGCAAATCTACGATACGGGCCCCCCAGCTTAAAGTCCCTCTCGGAGGAATCCGTGCCCAGGATTTTTACGTCCTGAAAAACCCATCGACTGCGGCCGGGTTTGATCCCGCGACCTTCGAATCCAGAGGCGGGCACGCTACCTCTAGACCACCGAAGCCGACTGAAAGTTGCATGAACCGTGGAAATTTTTACAAGTGGGTAGAAAAGTTCAAAAGTGGTCGATAATCAGTGACTGACGAACACCGTTACGGCCGGCCTGAAGTTGCAACTTCCTCACTTGAAAATTGAATTGTTTGGTCCACTGAAGGAGGTATTACGTGGGAAGAAGTTCCAGGGTAACGAGGATGTCAAGAAATTTGTGGGAAATTGGCTCCGACGCCAAGACAAAGAGTTCTTTGCAGCCGGTGTAAAAAAAGCTAGTAACCTGTGTATAAATGTTGATGGGGATTATGTTGATAAATAAGAATAAACTGTTTTTTCTCCAGGTCAGTTTGCCTCTTTAATTACTGAATGTCCCTCGTATATACCCTCGTGGGAAAAGCAGTAAAGCTGTTGGTACCTATAGAAGATTTACAGATTATTGAAACCTTTGTAACTAGAAATTAGGAATGCTATGAAAAATTAAGGCCCGACATTCTTTGCTCGTCAATAAATTTTTATAGTCACCCCGTCATCATTATAGCTTTTGGTGGAGTGCAGGAATTACCAACCCTCTCAAACTGCACAGTTTTCCTACAGCTGCACTTTACCATCCGGTTTACCTCTACGAATAAAGGCAATTTCAGTTATAATGCTAGAATTGAAGAAAATAATTATAATCTCATCAAGGAATGTCATCGTACGACTGGCGGCTATAAATCCAGAATTAAAAAGGAAATGGTATCTACTTCCTAAGTTCATATGTGAAAGTGTAAGAGTTTCTTCACTGTGCGAAGAAATCATTGTCACGCTTAATAATAAAAACAAACGAAGAAGAAAAGAGATTTATAATGTAATCTAAATAACTGCAAACAAAATTAAAACCAACTAAATAACGTCTCTCCTTGCCCCTCTTTTTTATGTGAACAGCTTTCTGTCTTAAAACGATTTTTGCATTGCGTGCTGTTAGAGGATCCGCCCAGGAGACTGGATAGAGAAAACATGGTTACTGAATGTGTGTGTAAATAAAGTATGCGTCCTTATTCCACATTCAAGAAACCCTCTCTCACGCCAGCCGGTTTCAAACCAAAACTAAACCCAAGCTCCTTCTCTTGTGCATTCGCATACCACATATAAAATTTGCTGTTGTTCCAGCTTGAAAAAGACGTTGTCACACTATACATTATTTTCCTTTTCATTCTTCTTTTAGTTTGAAGCGAGCTTCCAACAAGATGTATATTTTGAACGGTGCGCACGATTTCAACAGCTTTATATAATATGGTACATCATGAGCCGAATCGCTTGATAGATAGTCCAACCCATTAAAACATTTTACTAAGAATGTGAAAAATCCGGCGAGCTTGTTGCTTCATCTTGTAGCTGATATGTGCTCAAGATGCAGTGCAAGCCGTGTGCATTTCAAACCACATCATTAAACTCAGGAATTTATCTGCTCGTTGCCAGCAGCAACCAAGAATCACTTTTACTGACGTGACAATATCAGCTATGACAAGTCTTCAATGATTTAGAGCAGCGTTTCTCAACCTGTGATCCGCGGACCACTGCTGGTCCGCGAAGGTGGTGCAGACGGTCCGCAGACATAATTTTAAAAAATATCATAAAGCAAGTGGAAAGTAAAGAAGTAAAATTTTTTCACATATTTCGTTATAATGACCTATAATTAATACCCCAAATATTAAGAATATAGGCCTTCTTTTTAAAATGGGATGTAAAATTGGGGGTCCGTAAAATTGATTAGACATTTTAGTGGTCCTCGGGTTCAAATAGGTTGAGAAACGCTGATTTAGAGGAATAAACTGAATACATGAATGGATTCAGTAACATGAGTGCTTGAGTGGACAAATGCCACTAATCAATAATCGTCACAATGAAGTGCACGTGGTCAGCCAAATGGATGAGCCAAAATTGGGACACATTACCTACAGTATTTGTCACTAATAATTTATAAATAAGGCCCTGATGTTTACGGTTTAACATATATTTTACTTGATTTTATCAAATTTACTTTACGATACCTATTTAGGATTTTATTTGCTATTGGTTAAGTAAAGTGGAGGCCATTACAGGCCATGGAGGCCCAGAGGGTTCTAGGAGTATGAGGCTCCCAGATTTGTAGACAATAGGCACGTAAAGGTGGTAAGGTTGTCAGCCTTACGCATCGGCCGCCTTTACCCCAGGAATGCTCCCGGTACTCATTTCTTGTAAAGGCTGAGTCGACCCCAGGGGCATAGTGCCACCAGAAGGAGCTATTGGTTAAGACCGATTTATTTTTCTTCACAGAACTGAAATATGGCCTATCTACTTCCCTCTGGAAAGTAGCACTAATACCGCAGCGACGTCGGATTGGTGTAGCTGGCATCAATTATCTATTTCTAATGTTCAAAATATATACGCAGGGAGATTGTCAACAACAGAGACCTTGGAATCCAGAGACCTTGGATAACACCTTTATCGGCCTGTATAGTCGAGTGGATGGAAACTTTCAGATGCTTCTGGTTTCTACCAGCGCTTTTCTTTATTCAAAGTTGGTATTGAAAACTTCTGTTGCACACCAGCTTTGGGTGAGCCCATCTCTTATTTGTTTGAATTCAAGTCCGAACACACGCATTGGCCTATGAACAACGCTAAAGTTTAGGTGAGCGATGAAATTGAGTGGAGTATGGAAACATTTAATTTCAGTGGCTGGAGGACATGCCTCACAACGTATGTCCACACCAGCTCTTAAATAAGTTCGACTCGTATTGGTTTGTTGTCAAAAATCTGGCACTCAGATATTAACCTATGAACATAGATCGGTTTCAAGTTCAGCAGCGCAGGAGGGAGGGGAATAAGTGGAGGGTTAGGCTCTCCTGCGTATCCTTCGCCGCGAATAAAGGGTAGGAGCAGGGGTGTGGAGTGGGTCTGGGGGAACCAGTTATGTATTCCATTACTAACATAAACTATTGCCTATTACATCCGAAAGACTCCGTGCACTCGAGTGTACTCTAAATTCCTGTTTTGACTATCTTGAAAAGTTAAACAATCTTGTTTCTGAACTGAAATCTATAATAAATGACCGTTTGCATCAAACCAAGCAGTCTATGGCAGAAATAGAAAATAGAAGTGAACTGTTTCGTAACGCTTGTAAAAGGCTCCAATGGCATTTTCAGTTGAGAACATTGTCTTCAAACACAATTTTTCGAGATGTAGAGAATCGTCATTGCCAGGAAATTCGGATATGTGAGTAGTAAGTAAAATATATTCTAGTAGTAAATATATTGCTAGTTCTTTCACAAGAAAATCAGACTCAGTTAATAAGTAATCGCATCAAAATAGGAAAAATTATACTTTAATTACGTAGGTATTCTGCTAATACCTTGCCACAAAACCAAAAAGAATGGTCGAAATATTAGAAAGACTTTAAATCAGAGTCATAATTATAACCTAAATTTGAAAAAATGCAACGTTTCTTTTGCTGATATCACAACTTCAATATTATTGTTTATTGTTACTGACCATTCCTTTAGACAGGCTTGAGCAGAGGAATAAAAACCGGGTTTAATTTGGACTAAGAAATCAATGATAATTTATTTCCAAATGAGAAATAAATGCATCGATCAATGAAAGAGCGTCATCCAATTAGATGCACTCTGTAACAATTACAGTATATTTTACGTGTATTTTATATTTATACTGTAATATTGGTAATGAATTAATAATAAAAGTAACTTTCATTAAATTATACTTGATACTTGATACTGACCAATAACATTTAGACCAATCACGGCCATTTATCTTACAATATTCTTGTAGGAATCGCGAGAATGGTATTTTAACGGGTAAAATGGTCCGCTCGTTACTGGACATGAAAGCATCAATATGCAGTGATTAATACGTCACATGTTGCCATTAATAGCACGAAAACAGATTATTTTATACAACATAACGTGTTTAGAAATTGAAATAACAGAAATGTACATTGATTAAAAACACAATTTCGATTCGGTGCAAGCCAATTCGTGTGCTTTTATTCTCTTCTGCTGTTAGCTTACCTGAATGAAGTTAACTATGTCTTATATGCACAATTGGTAGCACTAGTCACATGGACATGGTAACTCCAATCGTAGCACTGGTCATAACAAGGACATGGTAACTCGAATTGCTTCATGGATGGTTGATTCATAGTATGCCGTGAACTCGCAGCTGTTAGTTTTGTTTTTATATGACAAAGCACGAAAGTAATTATTAATTGTATAATCCGTAACATTTTTATTCATGGAATAGCCTTAATAAATCCAACTCTCGTAGGATTACCTATGAAAAAAATACAATCAATGCAAAAGAAAAATAGCCCGAACAATACCATTTGTGACAAGTTAAACACACAGAAGACTTCGCATTATAAATAATGAAAGAAAAAATTGCGTCAAAAAAAGGTAGACTCCGAGCCAACGTAGCAACGAGCTACCGCAAGACAACATAACTTGGAAAATGACATTGGTATATTTATCGGGAATATTTAGAAAAAAGGGATTGCTATTTCCTAAGCCATGCATCAATAATTGATACTACTTTAACTGTACTTGGTTGAACTGAATCAGTGATACACAGAGCGTTTTGACTCATTGTTAGTAGCATTTTCTAACTGCCCAATTCTACAGAGCTTTCACTATCTGGTGATATTTATGACGTGTCCTAGAATTAGCTCGTTTTACAGAACTTGGATTTTGGTGTTAGTAGTGATTCAGCATTAGAGGCGTTAACAGCTTGCGAGCTCTGTGAATTGAATACGTACGGTAGTGTCAGCTTGCTGTACATACGTTAACATCCTTCTTTTATTTGCACAACCTAATGAACATTTAGTCATCGGTACATGAAACAATACATGACAGGCTAAAATAAAATATATAATTTTAACATAATAGGTGTATTTCTTTATTATAATCTCCTTGCACAAGGCACCTTCCTCTGTCTTTCCAATGAATTCGAGACAATGTTCCTTACTTTAACCAATTTCCTGTAGCCTGCTACAAGGCAGTCAGAGGCCTGACTTTAAGAAACCAATGTATATGACAAGGTTTCTAGATCGCAGTCTTACTTATAATTTCACCAGTCGATATAGGTATATTGGAAGTAAAACTCTTGTTCCGGAATTTACAAATGACATGTAGCGAAAATTTACTTAAGCATGTGAATAGGAATTTCGTAATTTAATTTTCATATTAAGAAGTGTCAGTTCTTCTTAATTTTATTTTGCCAAGAGACAATGTCTAGGATACACGCAGTAAACGAGAGGTTCTGACAAGAAGGCCCTTTATGATAGATTTTTCTGTTTGTGTGTTCAACTATAGGTGATTAGAACAGTTTTATTTAATTGTAAGTACACTGGTTCAATGATATAATTATGATTTCAACTAAAACTAAACTCCGTGGCTTTGTATCCCTGGAGGGACTAGGCCTACCATCCGACAGCTGCATCACCTACCATAGGCAGATGGAAGGATTGGGGGCATGTGGTCAGCATGCCGAAACCCGTGGCCGTTAACGATGGTCTCCGTGACCGGGACCGGTACTTCTCTATGTAGATCCTCCGTTTGAATCACGAGGCTTAGTGCATCCCGTCCTGGATCTCAGAAAAATCCGAGGAGGTATAACTTACCGGGGATTGAACCCGTCGCTAACCATGAGACCACGCAGGCGGACACAATTATGATACATTTACTAAAATATTTAAAAAAAAAAAAACTCACCGTAGGCCTATATAATATCAATATACAGCTAGACAAGGTAGAAGAATGCTTCTCTCTAGAGATCAGTTATTTTACTGAAATTTTGAAAACTGTAGAGCAAAAATTGGTGGAAAATTCAACGTGTTCTCGGAGTTGAAGGTCCTCCCATTTTATAAATATTTACATATTTAAAATGTAGTGATTATTTCAAAACAAGATTTTTCTTTTCTTTTCTTTTCCAAGGACAAATGTATCATATAATTGAAACGAAAATATTTTATACCAACAAAGTTTAGGTAAAATAAACCAACTGCAGGACACATAGTAGTTGTCACCCTTTCCCATTTTTGTAATATGTCAACAGATCTAACGGAATTCACAAATCCATTCAAATCAACGTATAATTTACAAACTGATGGCCACTGTTGCACTAGGACAAAACAAGGTAATGAGGGAAAATGTATTTCATAGAATGTATTATAAAGATAATAATTAACATGCACCAAGAACTATTTTTAATTCTTCACTGTACTTCACATATTACCAAGAAGTCCCCTATTGAGAAAGATTCGTATGGCACAGAAATAAGAATCAACCAAACATAACGATTTTCTCTTGGAGAAGCTCCACTATCCCAAGTTTGTGTGTGTGTAATATATATATATATATAACTTATATATATATATGTGTGTGTGTGTGTACATATACTGTACATAATAAAAATATTATGAATAATGTAGAACAGGGCTGTCCAACTGCAAGTGCACTAAGTGTTTTTAAAAAAATGCGGTTTGGAGGGCCGCGTTATAAAATACATTGTATGCAACTTTATCAGTGAGTTTTAATGGGTATGGTATACAAAAAAGCGCGTTTGCATTACTATTTTAATTTATTCAAAAGACATCAAATTACAACAACAACAAATTGTGGAAATTTGAGGATCCGGGTTTTCACTAATGCATCAATATTAACTTTAATATATGTTGCTGATAAACGAAGCAACTGAGTAGGCCTAAGTGATTTATCAGAGAGGGAACATCTAGGCTATATTTTGACTTCGCTGCGACCTTCTATCCGTCGCCAGTGGCGTCACAGGTTATTTTAGTTGCATTTTATCGTTAATGTAAGAATTGTGCATATTTCGTATTTGAGGGTAATTTATACATTTAGAGGAGCGCTTCGCGGGCCGCATGCGGCCCATGGGCCTCACGTTGGTCAGCCCCGATGTAGAACATTTTCCTGTGGGTCCAGCAAACTAGCACATAGGCCTATGACATGAAAAAAATAATACCGGTACCTTTCTTTGCGTGGTAGTAAGCCTACTAAAAAAGAGTCCTGAGCCACAAATGAGAAATTTAAAATCGGGAAGCAAGGATAGAACATTGAATTGAATTACCAAAGACGTCTATCCTAAGAGGGTATTAAGGTGTGCACAGATAATGTGAAGGTTATGACTCAAAATACCCACAGAGGATTATTGGTCTACATGTTGCACACGACTTGAGATATTTCGTTCAGGAAAAATATATTCTGATAAACTGATTAAGTTATGGCGGATATAGCCTAACCGGATGCATTTATGACGTTCTGAAAACAAGTACATTCAAAGAATGCAGAAAAGAAAGAATTGATTCATTTAATCTGATGATTCCTTCTTATCCTAAGAATTGACCCAACATTAAACACAAGTTAAGAGGGATGAGACTTTGGATACATAAAAAAGTAGTCAGTTACGAAGATATGATATGTGTAGTATACAATCGCACAAGATTTTTCCGTTCTCTGCGCTGCAGACATTGGACGAAGGCCCCCAGTAGCGAACAGAGAAGGATGTCAGCTAAGACAAGCTGTACTTGTTCTATTCTGGTGTGCTGCTACAATATTCAAATCAAGTTTGCAAAGAAAAGCGACATAAGTACTTATTCCTCCTAATGAACAATATAATTTTCTACTTCTTACACTAAATACATATATTCTATCCAAGTGAAAATAGGAAGTAACTAGGCGTATTGATTGGAAATCATCATAGTGAAGAACCGGTGCGAATCATCACGTGGCATTAAGAAGTGAGCAATCTTCATCAGCTCAAGTATTTCGGGAAGTCTCTGCTGAAGAATGAAGCTTACTGCACCAAGGAAAGCAGATCACGAATATCCATGGCAAAGATGGCATTCACAAAAAAGAGATCACTGCTAAATAGTAACTTGAGCATAAATTTGAAAGAAATTGATAAAGCGCTCGTCTAAAGCATTAGAAAGGAACACGAACGAAAACATGGACACTAAGATAAATGGAGTTAAAATACATGGAACGTTTTGAAATTTGATGGTGGAGAAGAATAAAAAAATAAAATGGACAAACAAAATGACAAATGTAGAAGTCCCGAGAAGAGTGAACGAAAAGAGATCAATATTAAAAACAGTTCTTCTTCTGAAAGCAAATCTGGATGGGTCTCATCTTAAGGACAGATTGTCTGCTGCACGACGTAATTGAAGGAAAATTGGAACTGCAGACCTTGGAAAAAAAATCAGCTGTTACGCGATTTAAAGGAGAAACGAAAATACTGATTACTGAACGTGGAAGCCAAGATGAGAAGGGATCGAGAGCAAAATTTGCTGAACATGTAATGTTTTATGTATACTAGATTTGCCTCGTTATATTCTAAAACAAATTTTACATTGTACTGAGTTCTGACGAAACTACTCACTCTTGCAGTTCATAAGAATACCTCAGCATAAAACTAATAAGGACCTCAAGAGCGGAATATGCGAAATGCACAGTCCTTATAAACTTCAAGACATAGGTTACTTTTAAAATCTGTGCACTTCAATCTTACTACTCATTGTATGTTATTCTAAGAGGAAAATCTTTCTGTACGAAAATAGTTTATATTTATACTCGTACACACATACATGAAGGATCAGGTGGATTATGTAACATGCAAGTTTACAATAATACTCGTGCAAAATGTGACATTTATGTAATAATATCGTATTAGCCTACTAATCAATAATAATATTAATAAAAAATAATAAAACAATGACAATAATTTAAAGCATATTGAATTCTGTCTTCTCCTTCAAAGGCTGCCGTAGTCAAAGCTTACTATTTTGATAAAATAAATATCTATTAGTGTAATTAGTTTCTATGTAAATAGTTTCTTATTGTGAAGAAAAGTTTTAAAAAGAGAATAGATTATTTTTAAGTGTTGTTATCAGCACTTCCAGTATCGCTGATCTAATTTCTTGAATTAATTTAATTTCCGGTTAAAAGTCTACAAACTTCCCGAAACACATCTAGTATAGTTTCTCTGGCCCCTAGCAATCCCAGAAGTCCAAACTACTCAACATCCGAATAATATGTATGTGGATAGATGTCGCATTTTGCCTTGTGAACATAAACTAATTGAAGTGGTGAAGCATTAGTACTAATAGTTAAGTTCATAATAAATACGATACTTCAACCAGGTGGAATGGGAATCACGTTAATCCTACGACACGAACCATTTTGCGATAATCCATGCACATCCTCGTAAACTGTGTAGTGTACTTATTGGACCCATGTGATGGTATCTTGAATTTAGAAGCATGGCTTTAAATAGATACGTACTTGAAACATGGTCACGTACTAAACTTAAGGAAGACAAACAAAAAAAGACACTTTATCGATATGAGAACATTCATAATATTAGAGTGTCTGCCAAGTTGGATGTCCCGCATCGAGACATATGACAATGGACGTGATATGTAGACGAGTGATATATACATAGAGTATGGACTGCCATAAGAAGAACATAGATAATGCAACAGTGAAACCTCCCATGTGACACATACATTAGAGTATGGACTGTCATAGGAAGAACATAGATAAGGCAACAGTGAAACCTCCCATGTGAGACATACATTAGAGTATGGACTGTCATAGGGAGAACACAGAAATGGTAGCAGTGAAACCTCCCATGTGAGACATAAGTTACTTAATTATGGACTGTCATAGGAAGAACATAGATAAGGCAGCAGTGAAACCTTCCACGTGACACATACATTAGAGTATGGACTGTCATAGGAAGAACATAGATAAGGCAGCAGTGAAACCTTCCACGTGACACATACATTAGAGTATGGACTGTCATAGGAAGAGCATAGATAAGGCAACAGTGAAACCTCCCATGTGAGACATAGGCCTACATTAGAGTATGGACTGTCATAGGAAGAACATAGATAAGGCAACAGTGAAGCCATCCACGTGACACATACATTAGAGTATGGATTGTCATAGGAAGAACATAGATAAGGCAACAGTAAAACCTCCCATGTGACACATACATTAAAGTATGGACTGTCATAGGGAGAACATGATAAGGCTATAGGCGGCCATAGTTTTAATTAGCTGTACTATCGCAGCATATATTTAAAAAAAAACTGAGGAAATTATAAAAATCTCAATACGGACTGCCGGCTTCGGGGATGAAATCTCGAACCTCTCGTAAGATAGTCCAGACGCCAAGCCACTGAACCACACCGCTCAGTAATTGCGTGGTTTTTTTTTTCAACAACATGCCCCATTACAAGTAATATTACATGTTGAAGTTCTCATTTCATACAATTAAGATGCATGATGTCTAAAGTTTGAAGTTTTCAGAAACAATGTTTGCAGATTAATTACTAATTCACATTCTTGCACATACGTAAATGCCATTGTTATACATTGCAAATTATTGTGTTGAGTGTTCACACATATTAAGGTATAATATACTTTAGTAACATTTGAACGTTTGCCATATACATTTTGAAATTACATATTTGAAATCATCATCAATGTAATTTTGCACATTGATAGTTACAATGAGTGTCATTTCACTACTGAATTACAGAGAGTACGATTAACTCTCTTTTGTCCTTAATTTCTAGGTAAATTTTATGCTATCCGTGATGAAGAAAAAAATTATTGGAATTCATTGAAGTAAATAAAAATTATTAATTTAATACCATTTTTGTGCATAATTAGCCAGAAGTTTGTAGTTGCCATGTGCTTTCTTTTACAATTATTTTGTATTTTAATAATATTTAGCAGTTGAGAGATGTTCAGGTGATTGTTCTCCATTACAAGGTCAGATTTAGTTCTCAATTATTACAAATCTGTGTAAATATGATTTTGTAAGGCCATATTCAGTTGAAAGTGCTATAAATTAGAATGTTGTAGCTATATTAACCACGAGACTGAAATAGCATAGGCCTATAGCACAAACTTCGATTACCTGAAACCCTTAAGGTTCATCACTACCAGATGAAAACAACTTTACCTACGACAAAACATATTGATATAGAAAACAAACCGTCATTTTTTTTATCTTCAGAGGAGACAGGTGTGGGTTGGTTGTATTCTTCTTATACCAGTTTTCTATTAAAAATAGCAGAAAATATTTGGGTTGATGTTTGCGATGTAAAAAGCAGTGTTGCCAGACCTTCTCCCTCAAGCAATCTCACACAGCATATATGACTTCTGACATCCTTTTCTTTCTTTCTAGCCCATAAAATTTCTAGACTCGTTAGTGGCCAAGCGTAAATTTTTGTTATTACGGTCGTTAGCAATCAGAATCTAAGAAGGAATTCAGAACTCTTGATTTCAGTTGTGAAAAACTGTGTTAAACCTTTCTGACTCATTACCTTCAGTACATTTTCTTATGAGTATGAAGAGTCGTCCTGCGTGGAACAGTCAGTAAGGCACAAGCTTTCTTTTTCTAAGTTTTCGGGTTCAACCCCGGCCCAAGTTGATGGCATTATCGTGTGCATACTGCGACACAACCCTTGTTAACTAATCCCAAGAAACAAATTTCATATTAAGAGAGATATCCTATTTGTTACCTATCCCATCTTTTCTAATGTTATGGGGAATAAAACAGAATAGTAATAAAAATATTTTACAAGCGTTAAGAGAATGATTTCTTTCCCCTGTTTGAACGAGAGTACAAACTTGTAATAAAATAAGCCTGGTCGTCAAGTATCAAGCCTATTGTTGAGTAAAAATCACGCTCAATTTACTGTATAGATCTTTATAAACTGCCTATAGCCTATCCCCGTAGGCCTATTAAAATCATATTCTTGGACATTTTTGTCTGAAATCTGAAATTGATACCGCAGAAAACTCAATTAGTTGATAGATATATAAGCTTTCATGAACCACAGATTATTGTCTCTGTTGGACATTACATGAGAAAAATTCCTCCGACACTGGGACTTGAACCCAGGACATTTGGCTATTCGCGCCACGAATAGCCAAATGTCCTGGGTTCAAGTCCCAGTGTCGGAGAAATTTTTCTCCTATAATATTCTCAATTAGTTGAACTTATTTTTTTGTATTCCAGGTTTGAGATCTAAAATATACACTATGTACAATTGCCTCTAGAAGACCTAAGCTTATGAGTAAAACATGTCATTTATATTTAATAAGTTCAGGCCTAACTATTTAAAACTACTTCGTCACCGTTATCAGCCTGCAAGTGAATAAATGCAAGGCTGCGACTTGATATGGTTTTACTCGTTGTACTGTGTTATCGAACTCATCCAGTATCTTTTGCGGCGAGCACAGAGGGATGACGAGCCCAAGTCTTTGTCTAGCCCTTAGTAATTGCAACTTTACCGCCCGAAGTTTCCCTTGGGCACTGGATACTACCGGAATGCTGTCGTCGAGTTAATGTTGTATGCAGTAGTCATTTTTAATGGGTTTCCACACGAGGATACCTGGCTTGCGATGGCCTCAGTTGGTAGCTTATCGCGCCACATACGCGTTATAAGTGGGTTTTCTACCGTTTAACGATAGCGACTTAATGCCACAGGTGTGGTACCTGCTATGTCAGTAGAATATCGCTAGCGCCAGTGCAGTGTCTAATCTGAGTGGGTCTTGAGATTCGGGATAGTTCTCCAGCTACAGATGTCTATGGGGTTATTTTGATGTAAAGCCGTCGGGCTGGGATACTCCTGTCATTATGGGCATTAGTACCTTAATTCGTTCGTTCGTCATTTCAGCATGTATTTAAACTCGAAATATGATTCAAAATCGAATAGGCAAGTGTAATTGTTCGGTATTAGTCCATATCTACCCGAAATCATGATGCATTTTTTTTTGTCACATGATCTGGTTATCGAAAGATACTGTTATAATGCCTGATAACCTTAAAATTTGCTGTCCATACACTTTAATTCTCGGTCATATACCGTCAGCTTAGTAGAAGATATAGCTTCTGTCATTATAGAATATTAAGAAGTAAGCTATAAAAGAGAGGACAGTGTCATTAGTAGGCTATGAATGCTGAGAGAGAAACCAAGAAACCCAGAAAGAGATAAAAAAACTCCGATGTTCGTTATTATGTCTTCCTGTCATAAACCGAGCACTGGACTAATTTCAGAAGGTATGCAAGAGGCATGCGAACAAAATAATTGTGTCCCTTCTGCAATGTGCGTAATCATAGTTCTGCACGCACAAACAAGGCATGCAAGTAACACTTTGCGGAAAATTCACTGCCACAGCTAGATAACTCATTCATTGTGAGAGCACGTTAGGAGTTTCACTTCTAGTTATTTCTCCTATGAATCAATGCTACTATTATAGTACGCAATGGGTTCTACATCCTATTCCAGGAAGCTTCTGATAAACTGTACTAAAACTAACATATTCATAGTTATATAAGCATTGACGTCCACCTAGGTCAAAATTATACTTAACAACGAAATGATAGAACAAGTTCGACACTTCAGCTATTTAGGATGTGACACATCTTTTGATTATGACTTTGACCTCAAACAAAAGGTCTGTAGATATCAACATATCTGTGGAACTATAAAACGCCTATTAAAAACAAAACAAGAAAAGACACTATTTTAAAATTTTACACAAAAATTTAGCAATGCCTGTTTTAACTTACGGATCGGAGAATTGGACCATGAAAAGAAGCGACAAAAGAATGATAGAAACAGCTGAGATGAGATTTTTAAGATATATTGCTGGTTGTTCGATTGAAGATCACATCACAAACGAAAGTATAAAACAAACTCTGAATATGTCCAACATAAATAACAAAATACAGGAAAACAAACAAAACTGGTTGAATCATATACTACTCCGTATGCCAGAGGAGAGATTCGCAAAGCAAGCTCTTCGCTACCAACCGAAAGGAAAAAGAGATATAGGAAGACCCAGGCATCGATGGGAAGACTTCTTCTGAGACGAAAAGGTCAATCTGGCCAATCTTGATTGTTGATGATGATGATGATGATAAGCATTGACAAGTGATTAATATGATATAGGATAATGGGATTGAATTTACGAAAAATATACTAAATTTAAGGTAAAACTCTGAAGCTATCCATGCACGTAAGGAACCTATCCCGGAATACGTCAAGCTTTGAACTAATGGCAATGACACATTCTTTCACATTAGTGTACACATTCTAGTGTACGTACACCAGCGACTTCCATATTGTTTCTATTTCATTTAAGCCTCCTTCCCTATACCCAAGATGCAGTAAAGTGAAGGATCGAAGACTTCCTAAATCATACAAATAAAAAAAGGAATTATACTACAACTCTAAATTAAATATAGTACGACTTTTAGATGTGATATATAATGTAAATTTAGGCTCTATAAAGTAAAAGTAGGCCTGGGATATTATTTCAAGTTATATGATCATAATTTGTTGCTTAGAAAAAGCGAATTGGGGTTGTAGCCTACTACTATGAGCTATGCACGGTGCTGGAGGGCCCAGAAAGAAATTAAAATAATCTAGATGAAATTCCTCTCTTCTTTTAATTCTATAAAATATTTTATATACACTAAAAACACAGGTCATTATTCAAGAATAATTGAAAGCATCTCCCTCTTGATTGTTAATGAGGTGACAGTAATGACTGGTATTGAAATTTATTGGCCGAAGTATCAGCGACTGTAGTATTTCGTAGTGTAGTGGTTTTCCACTGGATTTTCATGAATACTGTCCTCTATGCCCCCCCCTTATCCCATTATCATTTTTCATGTCATTTGACCTCATCCTTTCATCTCATAGTCATAGTACAGGCTTCGCGCAGGTACTTAGGTGCTTGTGAAGCGGACACTCCGTCTCCTCTCCTTTGGGAAGGTATCCGCCCAGATCGAACCCTTGAGCTCCAACAGGACCTTCTTGAGTATTCGTAGAGTACCCGTGTGTGGTGTAGTCAAACTTGGGAGATGGGCAGGTGGAGTTGGAGATAGAGTGAGAGGTCTGTTGGGCGAGCGGCTAAGGGGGCACCTGCAGCCGGTGGGCCGGTAAACACTCCACACCCATTCACCGGAGTGTACAATGACTGACTTACCTCGGAGTTGTCCCAACCCGCCCTGTACCAGCATATTATACCTCTATCTGTGTTTCAATCGCTTGGCAATTAAAGAAAACGATGCTCGAGGACTTTGGAAACGTTTTAGTATACTTAGGTGTATAGTAGAGATGTGTTCCCTCATTGTTATAGGTGATTAGGTTCAATATTAACACTTGTTTATCTTTATACTTTAAAGTCTGGATACAGTAATAGATTTAGAGCAGATGATGTTGATTCTGCAGTGGCTAAGCACATGGTTGGGAGGGGAATGGAGTAGATACATGAGTTGCATTGTGATTGATAACAAACGTGATATTCAACAAGTTGCTAAGTCGCCACTTCTGTGTCTATGAGACGGTCACGAGTAGCCCTTGTTTACGTTATTAAAACTACAATGTGTATTAATGATCTTGTGTAAGAACATCTTGAGGATAACTGCAGCATAGTAGCCTATATAGGCTAAGTTGTGATTTATTTTCCAGGTGGCAGAAGAGAAATGGGGCGCGGGTTTATGATAACCAGGGACTAGGGATGGATATCAAACCAAAATATCGATGTTGGCATGCATATCGGTTACTAATATCATTATAATTTATACCGGCAAGAAAATATCGATATTCCATAATATCTAGAATTTTACTAACATAATAGGTTTGTTCCAGGAGCACTCAGTTTCGTTGCGCGACGTATAGAAACTGACATTATGCGCAAGCGTGTGCTATGTGTTCATGGTTTCGGGGTGCTCTAGAAGAGAAAAAAAAAAAACTACTGTCGTTTAATGCAAATTTGTACCCAAAAGCGATTTAGGGATTGGTTTGGCATTACTGCATGTTGTTGTTACTTATAGTGAGTAAATGTAACTGAGACGCCCTTGTGGCAGCCAAACTCAAGTTGACCATCAGAAATGCTGAAAACAAGTGTAATTATGTAACTTATTTTCAATTTTATGAATACATAACTTGATATTGCCTAAAACGTTGATTTTGCCCATTTATATAAATAAATATATTGTAATAGTGTATTTCTGTATAAGTTCCTCTCTCACCCTCCATTTTATTCTTGTTGTTGATTTAATAAAATCGATCCTTACCGGGGACCAATCCAGAATAAGCGAGTCTCAGGGCTTCTTAAATTCTGTTTTGCTTTTCTTGCTAATAGATGATTCCTTTAAATCTATATTTTCATTTTCTGAATATAAAATGCAAAAAATTTCATGAAATTAGTCTTCTTTTGCCTGGAACCGGATAACATGAACACACTTATTGAATCTGGAATTTTTGTGTTTTCATGTTTATACACCCCAGTTTCATTTTCCCTTTACTTCCTGTACAAGATGTAGCCTATTTCCTACTTGCTCTTCTGAATTAGTAGCACATTGCTACAAATACAAATTTTGTTCTATAAATTATAGTGTAATCATATTTTATTTCAAGTTTAAGCTGTAAGCGTTTGTGTGTTTTATACGGAACAAAAAATGTAAAAGAGTAATGCATATTGCAGTAATTTCCGTTTTGACTTGGACCTCGGTTAAAAACTCCATCTCACGATCTTCTAGTATGGTTGTCATAATAGTGAAGTTGCGCTTGTGATTTGCGACGAATATATTTTAGCTATCTTTCCTGAATTTATCTCGCAAAAGTCTCTAATACGTTAAACGTTAACACACATTCAGAATTTATTTAATAGCCTATAGTTACATTTATAGAAAATATTTGGGCCTAAAAAGATGAAAATGGGGACTGGAGAAAACTGCATAACTGCTTCATAACCTGTACTCGTCACCGGATATAGTAAGGGTAATTAAATCACGGAGGATGAAATGGACTGGACATGTTGCGCGCATGGGGGAGAAAAGACATATCTCAAAAGTATTGAATGTGAGACCAGAAGGGAAAAGACTACTTGGAAGACCTAGACGTAGGTGGGAGGACAATATTAGGATAGATTTAAGGGAAGTAGGATATCTTGCAAGGGACGGTTGAATTGAGTTGGCACAGAATAGGGTTGAATGGCAGGTTCAGGTAAGCGCGGCACTGAACATTCAGTTTCCATAAAATATATAATATTATTTTAGCTGGTTGAGGAATTGTAATGGAATAAGTAAATAAATAAGTAGTTACAGTTATATAATAATATAATCTTAATATTCTTTATATAGTTAGAGTAATTTTCTTGATTTCAGAAAATAAATTTCTCGGAAGGAAAGAATGCAAAGTTTAGAAACATGTAGGTAAACAGGTAAAGAGTGTTCCCTGATACAGAACTTGGAGGTCTTTAAGTTTCCTGGTAGTTGAAGTTCACGGAGATTTAGTCAATCTACAATTTAAAAGTGATAAAGTTGTCGGACTTTGGGGGATTTAACCCCAGGATAGCATATTTCTCACCTATGGCACGTAGACCACAATGGCACCAGAAGGATTAGGCCAACTGAAAGGCTCGAAACAGTTGACAACAGCTAAAAAGTCATAAAAGTACGCCCAGTTTTGTGAAAAGCACAGAAAACAATTGTTTTTATTTTTATCTAAAACTTTAGTATTCCTCTGCATAAAATAAAACCTACTGTTCTCTGACCTATTCACACAATTGCCATTACTTTCACGTATGTACCACTTTTCTGAACCCTTCCATAAAGAAAATTCTAATGGCCTCATCGGGATCCAACCCGCGACCTTCAGGTCTGTAGTGGACATTGGCATGGTTCAATTTGATTTGCTTTCGTCGGTGTAAAAATATAGTCTAAGATTAGGAGTAAGAACACTTAACTTGGTTACCGCTAAGTGAAATAAAATAATAACATGACTCACATAAAAACTGTGAAACATGTACGCGATAAAATTTAGAATACTGTAATATGATTTAGTTCGTTCTCAAAAGGATCAACAAAGCGAGGTGAAACTTTATACAAAAGTTGTACACAACTCCGCGCTTATGAAAGCAAAATAATATTTGGAAGATGTGTATTTTGTTGTAGAAGATGATAATAATACAGTAAGAATATTGATTCTAGATGTAGACCCTGACGTTGTTATCTGGAAAGCATATGAAATTGCAGACGCCACGCCCAATCTCAAGTTAGTTTCCACCGTGAAGTCATATTCATCCTACGAAGTCGATTGTATGAGTGCAATGTCCGAAAACATATTTTCTTTTTAATACCAAATCTATATAAGTAAAAATAATTTGCCACATGCATGTCGCAGCATCACTTGAGAACGGCTCAGCCGCTTTGGCTGTTTTATTTTGTATTCGTAATTATCAGGACAAGGTTTGTATGAAAGAAAATTTTTGGAAAAAGTTGGAAATGTGAAATGAGGCACAATTTGAGAGTTCTGCTGTCACATGTTTACATAACAAACAAAAAATCTACATTTCTTGACTAATTTGCACGAAATTTTGCAAACATACCCAGTTAAGCCCGGGAAGTAACACGGTCAAAATTAAAATTCAAACGAGCCAATCCTTCCGTTAAAATTTATATAATTTCTGAAAATATTATACTGACAAAATGAAATGCAATTCAGTTATCCTGACAACAGTGTATTGTTTACAGTGTTCACATAGGGCTTTGGGAACTATATAATACTGGGCTTTAACATATTATACAAGGCCCTAAAGTTTGAAAATTGAAAGTTCTTCATAAGTTAATTTCAAATTACAAAATAAAAGCCCGGGCGACGCCATGCCTTTTAAGTTAGTTATAAATAAATAAATAATGTGATAGATATCTTGGGAAATGTGGCCTACGTGCGCAGTCCGTAAGGACTCAGCCCCTGAGCCGATAAGATAAGATATCTTGGGAATCTTTTTTAATTTGCAAGGCATAGTACTATACTATTTTGAGAATCATGCTATAATGTTCAATGCATAATACTGTACTATCTTGGGAATCATGTTATAATGCTCAAGCCCCGACTGGAATATTGCGATCCATGTTACAAGTTTAATGTTCAATGCTTGATTGAAACCTTGAGAATCATGTCATAATGTTCAATGTGTAGTGCTATAATATCTTTGGAATGTTCAATGGTCAGTAATCAATCATGTGACATATCTTCGAAATCATGATTACCTAATGTTCAGTGTCTGACTGATATCTTGGGAATCATGTTATAATGTTCGATGCTTGACTGATATCTTGGGAATCATGTTATAATGTTCCATGCTAACGACTGAACCATAAAACTGATATCTTGGGAAACATGTTATAATGTTTGATGCTTGACTGACATCTTGGGAATCATGTTCCATGCTAACTACTGAACGATAAGACTGATAACTTGGGAATCATGTTATAAAGTTCGATGCTAGACTGATACCTAGGGAATCATGATACAGTGTGTCTAGTTTTAAATTAAGCATTACCAATGTCACTATTCTCTGAAGAACGTTTTACTGTATTGCATTGTTTTGCGTTACGTGATACTATTTTACGCGTATTGTATGTTTAAGGTTAGGCCTACAGTTTGGCAGTTGTGCTGGTATTTGAGTATCTTTTCAATAACTTGACAGGCTAAATGGACAAAAGAACCCTTAACTGAATTTTATTCTATTGGTCTACGATTTGCGATTTCCAGCAGTAAATTACTGTAAATAACACCTTGAAAATGTGTTTTGAAAGTGATGGCTAGCTTACTCTTCTGGTAATTCCGTGAAAAATGTTTCAGACAAGGTGTAGACTTTAGCACATTAGCACTTGGATGCATGCGTGTTCGGACTGGCATTAATGCATGATGGGCCCTCAGAAGCCCGCTTTGAAAGTTCGACCATTCTGTTATTTATTTGTTTATTTTATTTTATTTTATCTAGCTTATTGTGAAAAATTTATTTGATATACAAGTGAACACATTTTCCTGTAGTTTAATTCAATTAATTTACACATACTTACAAGACAAGTTATTATACATCAGTGAGGTACAACGAAAATCTGTCTTGTTAAACAAAAAGTGTATCGAAATAAATAAAATTGTTAAGTAGCACATTAGGCCCTACGTGGACAAAAAAATCAAGCTACACAGTATTTGATCCAAATAAACTGTCCGGCACAAAATGCTACAAACTACTGGAAACAGTTTCACAAACAAGCACACTATGCTCAATGCACACATTGTTTAAATAATCCGAACAACACTGAGCAACTTTCCTTTCCAATTGACGTGGATACAAAAATCATCTTCTTCTCGGCATTTTCCTGGAGTGGATTATATGCGTTTCCTGGCATCATTTGATACCACACTTGGCCATTACTTGAATGATTGTAGGGCCGTAATCTTCTTTGAAAATTTAGACTGTTGACTCTGGACTCTATAAGTGGACGAATAAGTTCTAGGGCCAAGTCTTTAAAAGAAAATCCTCCTTTTATGTGATTTTCCATTTGGATATTGAAGACGTTGTACTTGGTAGATTGCTTGTATTTGCAGGTCGGGCTATACTTGGTAAGCCTAACATTTACATCACATGATTAATCATCCCTGCTAACTTCTTCTGATAGTGAGCTTCCTGACATAATTCTATATTCAGGATCAATTTAGTCTTGGGAAGCATTACTGGATTCACATTCGCCCAGCCATTCAGAAATAATATTGTTGAAACGTTCGGATCGTTTTCATTTACAGTATAAGTAGGTTCGTAAGACATGAGGCTTTCTCGGTGTTGATTACTAATTACGGTTTTACGGGCTATAAGCCGAGTAAAAGGATATATTGCATCCAAGCTTTTGGTCGCTGACATCTCTGCGGCCTTCCTCAGGGAAATGAGTGTACAATAAGGGAAGAGAAAGCTTATATATGTTTTTTTAGTGAAAATGACATTTTGTGATTGGAGGAAATGGGTTGGAGTGTATCGGCCAATCAGAACGAAGGAATTTTGTTGATTGTAAAAACGTTGAAGATGCAATCGGTCCATATCAGGACCAGTGGGAGAAAAATAAAGGTTAATAATATGGATCAAAACAGAGTGGTCTGGGGGGATAACCGAAGTAAAAATGAAAATAGAAATAATCGGTCCAAGTCAGGGGTAATGCTTAAAAAGAAGACCCCTATATTTACAATTTGTATCTTCTCGCGACTAGACAAACCTTTTCCTCGCACGTTTCTTTATTGGTGACGTAAGTTCTGAAGGCCCTGGCTCGCAATTTTCTTCCATAATACAAATTATTAGAGGCCATGCCTGTTACTTTTACTTACAATATGTGGTGTAATTCGCCACAATTTATGTAAATGAAAAATACAACGAATGAATTAATAATGTTATAAAATACGTCTTGGATTTAGTAACTTATGCCACTTGTTTTTCTTCAGAATAAAGAAATTTCTAAGGCAACGATAAAAAAAAATGAAATCTTGTTTGCTAGATATATGTTGTAAAACATGTATGATATAAGTAAAGCAAGCAACTCACTCAATAGAACTTACGTTTCCATAATTACATAAGATATATATAATCGTAAGATGTGTGCGGAATGAAGTAAACAACTAACTGAGCTAATCGCACTATCGTGAAGTATTTGCTGCTACGATTAACCAATGATACGACAGGACACAGTCGAGGCAAGTCTGTTGTTTACATATGCTCCGTACACATCTTGGATTAAGTATAGATGATTCCATAATGTATGAAACGAACGTTTCTTGGTTAGAAAAAAGTCTAAATACTTACTTTGTCAGAGGAAGAAAACAAAGAGAACAAAAAAAAAATACTTATTGCTATGAGAGTAGCACCATGAACTTTTGAAGTCAACTTCCAAATGAGCAGAAATTCTGTTATTGTTGTAACTAAAGTCTATCTAGACAATGCAATAATAGCCAATGAACAATAATTGAGGTACCAACATTCATATACATTGGCAATAAATTGCATTGTTAAAGAATATTACAACAAACCTGAAAGGTCTCTTTTATGCATTACAAACTTATAGCATTAAGGAAACGTTATTTTCATACAATCTTTTGTACATGAAATAAAATTATATCATGCTTCATATTCTTAATTACATCTTTTAGAGATTTCATAAAGTATGGTCTAATTATATAAGATATTATTATAATCAAAGTGATGTGTGATTTACTCTGTGACTTCAAATGTCCCCCATTATGCATCAAAGGGTTAGTATGAACAAAATTGTTAGAGATAGTAAAAGCAAGAGAAGTACATTTTCGATTTCTGTTATATAGACGCACACATAGACAGACAGATACACAATACAAACCCAAGCACGTACTCTCAACCATTGGTGTAGTTGAACTTTTTTTCAGGAGGAGAGGGCTAAGGGGTCTTCCAAACATGCATCTCTCATAACAAACTCAATGCCATATTAGGTTCAGAATTTTACTTAAAATATCAACGATATTGTTAAGATAGGTTAGGGAGCATGCAAGTGGAAATTGGGATTTAAGTTTATGGTGTAACACTACAATTTAATACCATCTAACCGTGAAAAGTCGAAATCAAGATAACGCTAGGAAAACACGTTTCATGAATAACAGAATAAAAAATATATTTTCTTAACGAGTCTTTCTGTGAGTCCATCTGTTTCTTTGATCATTCTGCAGGCCTGCTGCGGATAGAAGATACATTCTATTTGGTTCCTGTTACTAAAAAATATGAGGCTTCTATTTGCCTAAATTTTTATTTTTAAAAACTAAATATTTTTGATAAAATTTATAATTTAAAAATTCCAGTAATCAGCCCATAAAGTAACTATTTATTTTAAAATAAAATAATTTAGCATTTCCTCGAAACCATTTTCGTATTTCGGCTATCTCGACTGTGGGTGGCAGAGGATACAGTAAAGATACACAGACAATTGAAATGCATATTATTTTGTATTAAATACATTTGTTTATATAAAAAAACATGGTTAACGAAACTGAAATTAAATAATTCTCCAATGTAAATATTCTCAGATGATATCTTATGGAAATATGAATAGCACGATTCTCATGTTTATGAATTTACGTTTATGAAATGAATGTTTATTCAAGATTATTTTAATTTTCACGAACTTCAATGATATCATTGACCTCAGAAATCTCTCCAGAAAGGATAAACTAGAATAAACTCTGTTAAGAATGATGCCAAACAGAGTATTAATTTTAAATCTATAGGCTAATTCCATAGGACCCAAAAAATCTATTTATATATATATATATATTGCTGTTTTAATGTGCGTATATTTATTTTAATTTTCACAATGTAGTAGTCTTTTTCGAACAGACTTTTAAGTCAAATAAAGGAAAAAGCTATTACAATAAAATCTAAACTAAACTCACAACCACATTACGGTTTCTAATTTGCAATTCTGTTTATTAACAATATAACAGGCATAGGACTTCATCTTTCTAGAAAACAGAAATGCGAGATTTTTCACCTTATTTTGTTTTTTTCTCTTCAAAACACACACATGCTCAATAGTCGATTGGGATTTACTATTAACGATAATTCCAAAAAGCATACTTTTTTACACACACACATATATACACACGGAGGGGGAGAACATTATTTAATGAACCGATAATAACAATCGTTGTGTCGCTATTATATAAGCCTATCGGCAAATGCTTGATGTATGTAAAGAATAAGATATTCCTTTCCTCAGAGCGTTTTAACTCATGGATGGGGGAAATAGGCCTAAATAATAACAAACTGAAAACTAATTCATCATAAACACTGTAACTAGAAATAATTAATTTGGAATTAAATTATAATACATTGCCAAATAATATTATAGAACTAGAAACCAAGCATTTCAAATTAGCCATTAAACATATTTTGGTGGATCTTATAGATGAATATTTTGAGAAAAAATTTGTTAATCTGTATTTGTGACCAGTCATGCATTGTAAAATGTTAAGGCAGTGAGGATGATTATACACACAAAAATACATAGGCTACTGTCTGTGGACATGCAAATAATTAAATTGGTATGGCTATTGACAATGTCTGTATTGTATATGATGGTGTGTGTGTGTCGACAAAAGAACAGTAAAGTCAAGTCATGTGATGTTAGGGCATTTTGTCAGTGTACAGATCATTCCTGATTTGCTCCTGGCGATGGTATTGTCCTCCATATTTCCTTGATGAAAATTACAAATGAAGATTCATGAAAATAGGAAAATGTGT
Organism: Ectobius pallidus; assembly: GCA_964059195.1. Taxonomy (NCBI): domain Eukaryota; kingdom Metazoa; phylum Arthropoda; class Insecta; order Blattodea; family Ectobiidae; genus Ectobius; species Ectobius pallidus. Next base: position 22,329,544 of record CAXKWD010000008.1, read on the forward strand.
TTTTAGATCTGACGTATAATGAAATTAATATTTTTATTTCCTGTGCCCATACCATAGGTACCACAGATAGAGGAAGTACTGTGTTCGACTTCGATGTCGAGTTTTTAACGTAAATGTATGTTGCAGGTAGATTTACCCCAATCCAAAAACGCTATTTGGGGGTGTCTGTGAACCCCCTACCTTGAGAATGAAAAATCGTTTAAATACAAAGTTTTAAGGGTGGGTTAGGTACCTTCTGTGGACATGAAGATTGGTGACGAAGTTGTATTGCTTTTAATGCTACTTTACGCGAAGAAAATTTCATTTTTCTCTATTTTCTCGAAAACGGGTCCAACAATTTTGTTTACATTTTGTACATGAGGAGCTTATGCCATTTCGAAAAAATTCTCTGGAAGGTAGTTACGAGCGATCCACTGTTTGTAGAAACTCAGTCTTGCCTAGTGAACAACAAATATTTGCAACAGGTTGAAACAAGTGCATATGCACTCCTTGCAATTCGGCCTCTTATTCTATTTCAGAATGTGAAGTGAGAATGGTGCCCATGCTTAGGGTAAAGTATGAGAATGTATTACATTAAATTTTATTTGGGTTGTGTATCTTTCGGCGATGTAGCCTAGTTTGAAACGTGGGAAACGAACTCTTTTCATTTTTTCAACAGGCTTTGTCATTTTGCCGATTTTCTCTAAAATGATTTAACGGTTTTGTTTAATTTTCCTTCTAAATTACATAATATGATATATTATACTATGATGATGTAGGCCTATTAGGAATTGTAATATGCTACACTAAGAGCCAACACTTTTTTTTTTTTTGCTGAGGAAGTTGTGTCTTCCACATATATTTTTTTAATGAACACATCAGGGGCAGATGTATCTGGTAGGAACTGTATTCCGAGAGTGCACAGTACATTTAAGGAAGCTGACACAGCTGTATGATCTCGCCTGGAGCTGTACTCACCGTCTGGAAATAACACCTTCTTTACTTTCTCAGTTTTTCTCTCGATATTATCAAGATTCTTATAATAAATTACTGTTTGTTTAAAGCATCGCGTAGCTATCGAAATATAGTATCTCTACAAATCAGATCATAATATGTTCTTTATATTGATGGAAATGAGAAATGGCATATAAGTTGGTAGCTTAGCATTGTTTTAATAAAGATTTCCGTTATTGAACGACGGAAGTTATTTACGACCGTTTTACAAAAAAATATATTAAATAATAATTACCTTACGAGAAACTTGTTTTATATCACCTAATGCTACACGACTGAAGTTAAGAAGTGGCATCGAGGCTCGCCCAAGGAGCTTCGGCCGTAGGTGAAGCTACCTCGACCGAGAGATGAATTGACCAGTCATCGGACGTTGCCAGCCAGGTAAACCTCTTTTCTCCCGCACTCCGCCTTTGTTTATCCCAGGAAACTTCTGTCTGAACAGAACCACATTAAATATCTATTTCCGAAGTTTCTTAAGCAGTAAATTCAATTTGTTTGGTACTTCTACAAAGAGTAAATTTAAATACAGTACTAGGAATAGTATTAAGACAGGTTATGCGTATGATAGACCTCAAATAGGGTTTAGGGTTTAGGCTAAGAAATTATTCTTACAACTCCTAATTTCTATTGCCCTCTTATTCAAGATGAAGTTCATTAATACTCGAATAGATATTAGAAAACTTCAGTCATACATTATTTTATATTTACCCTGTTCCACATAGGCCGAGCAGATTTTTTATCCAACAGGAGAACTGGTAAATTCAATAACAAAATTTAATAGGCCTGTACAATATCTACCAACATTCGAAAACTGAACATTAAACGGAAATATCAATTTCAAATTAAATATATATTAATCGTGGTATAATGTAGCCTACATATCTTCCACATCTTTTTTCACTTCCTGCATAGGTCCTTCTGACGGATGTGTCATTTACTGAAGTCTAAGTTAGGCACGCTTAGACTAATTTGCTATAGAGGGTGGAGTGAGAGGGAATAATCCATCGCCTCGAAGACCAACTAAGGAAACTACGATAATAGGCCTACTTGGACGTGAAGGTGCAGAGAAATTTGGTACAATGGGCGTTAATTTAGCCCTGGGTTTCTTTTACGCCCTGAAAACTCCATCGATCTCCCGCCGGGTTTGAAACCACGACTTACAGATCCAGAGGCACCACGGAGGCTAACTATTTCTCCCACAACATTGTATGAACTGAAACTTTAACAATTTCAAAATACACGTCTGAATAACTTATATTATAAAGAATCTGTCCATTCCTATACTGCTCTCTACTAAATTACCCACACGAGAAATTCAAGTTTATTAAGTGCCAGAATGGTACTTTAATGAGATTGTGTGGGGGACGGAAAATGTCTGTCCGTCTGTCTATCTGTCCGTGCGTCTGTACGCGCCATAACTCAAACAAGCTTTATCGGATTTTTATGAAACTTAATATACGCACTTATAACGTCCATGGGAAGAGCCCTATTGATATTGGACCAAATCGGTTGACCGGTATCGGAGTAATGCCCAATTTAGTGCCTATTTTAATGGAAATATATAAAAAAGGTGCGATAACTCAAATACGCTTTATCGGAGTTACATGAAACTTGGCATACGCATTTATGACTTACATGGAAAGAAGCCTACTGAATTTGGACCAAATCGGTTGACCGGTACCGAAATAACGAATAATTAACAGTCATCTATTATAATGTAATCTTAGTTCTCCAACAATTCCAAGCGTTTTGATTGGCTCGAGGCCAACCAATCAGCGAAACTTTCACGAATAGTACAAAATTAGGAAAACAGTTTCTTTACTACATAAAGCCTAAGTGAAATGAACACAATGAACAAATATTCTAATTTTATTTTTACTTACAATTTTCATAGCTCTGAACCACAAGCATTTTTAATAAACTGTCAGTGTAAATTTCTTTAAAATCCAGGAGTCAATTAATAACGGCAGGCGAAGCCGCGGGCACCAGCTGTAAAATATTGACAATTTAACCCTGGAAATATCGCGAACAATAAAAATCCAAACAAACCATTCCTTCCCTTGAAAAATTATATAGCCTAATTTCTGAAAATTACTTGAATTTATCAAATCAAATTCATATAATATTTATCTGTCAGCAAACAGTTGAGATACAATGCAGCATTTTCATTGAGGGCTTTGATGCAATCCAGTCAAATGTTTGTTTACTTCGTTGATCTAGTTGAAATTGAGTACTACATGAATACTGTTATATACAGAAGGTACATTACTGTGAAATGATTAGCTGAGTTATTTTCCACTGAATTTCAAGTTGGAATACATTTTAGATGTGACAAATAACACTATTCTTTTACATATGCTTATCAAATTAGACCGTCAAACTGACAGAATTGGTCAATTGATAACGTCTTTGACTTGTATTCTGGAGGTCCCTGCATCAAATCCCGGAGCCGGCCGATTTGACATGGATTTTTTTAAATTTTATTTTATATTTTTGTGTGAGTGCGCGATTGTCAAGATATTACAAATCTGTAGTTCTGCTGACGCTGGTCGATTTTAATCTGATAAAAGCTTATTTTCTGCATATCATAATTGCAATTATAATTGATTCAACTAAAACATTCTGGCACTTTGTTATATCAGTTTACCTGATTTTATTTTTACTCGTAACTAGTGTTTTCCCCCTCTAGAAAAACATTTTACCTGTAATTTGTCACTGGCACAATCCTTACTTCAATGTTACTTGTTTCCCCCTCTTTGAGTAAGACATGAAACCATCAAATTTGATTGGAGGAATATTGTTTCAGGGTTTGGGAAGAGATGTTAAGAAGGATTTTCTATCATCTCACCACTTTCTTTAAGTATTAGTAATCTCACGTTTTAAATGAAATTAGTTAAATAACTTAACATTATGACAGCTTCTCAACTGGATAATGGTATCCCCGGCTTCCAACCAGGTGAGCAGAACTGATTCAAAATCAATCATCTGGTTGGAAACCGAGAAGCCATTATCCTTTTTGAACATAGAAAAAAGCCTCAAGTCACACAGAGTATAACCTATGATAATTCGTTGCTACTTCCATTTTACGCGTCCTTCTTCGCTTTTCGGTTTGCCTTTCAACAATCAGATAATGACCCCCCCCCCCAAAAAAAAAGGCTTAGCAGGGGATCGACCCGGACTGACCTGCCTAGCGAACTCCCATCTTCCGATGTAGAGAAGCTCTTAGCTAGAGTGCATATTAAGTTTATTTGGGGAAAACCTTATGCACACTCACCAACATAAATGAGAGTTTTTTGTAAAGGAATTACGTGAAGTTGAAAAATGCATCCAAAAAGTTACCGGATCGTACCGGCAGAATACAGTACTGTTTGTAACAATGCTATGACTGGAAAGGTTGAGACAGACTGAAAAATTCAATGCCATAGCCAGGAATTGAACCAGGATCTTTGGCTCTCCGTGCCGCTGTTCTACCATTGAGCTACATTGAGCAATAAAATGTGCACATTGTGAGTCAGTTGGAGAATTTAATGTTGAGCCGGAAAGTTGCTATGGTAGCTCAATGGTACAGCAGCGGCACGGAGAGCCGAAAATCCTGGTTCAAATCCCGGCTACGGCATTGCATTTTTCAGTCCGACTCAACCTTCCCACCTTAGCCTACACACGGCTAGTGTGAAAGAATTATCATTCCAATGCTATGACTGTTTGAGCATCTAAATGATAAAACCTGGAATACATATGGCTAATTACATTATGTTAAGAAATTGCTGGAACTAAATCTAATTTATGTAAGCCTATCAAAATGACACTTTGTTGATAGGTTTTCATCTTTTTTTAATTTGTTATGTCCAGTTTGAGAAAACGAGACCCTTTAATCACCTTTTCATATTTTACCTCTTACATTGTTCGCGTTTTAATTTTTAAGGCATTCGCATACCAAAAGGCCTTCTTGTCATCACACTTCACACTATTTGTCCAAAGACAAATCAATCATGTAATGTTTGAGCGCTAGGACTATTTGTCTGTCGAGGGAGGGATAACTAAATGAAAACAATAGAATTCCGTAGTAGAAATATCTGCAGGACCCTAAAGAATTGAGTAACACAACGAATTCCAAGTATTCAGAAATAAGAATAAAATAGGCCTATATGATGGGTCCCTTAAATGTTTTCGTCCCAACATGTATTTCAAAATTTTACTTCAGCTTCCTCAATTTGAAGTATGTCACGACAAAACTTTTTTATCAAATGCATAGGTACCTATTAATTTGAAGAGATGCTTACATAACTAGTTTATTTTTACAAATAGCTTCTCGGTTGAATAAAATGCATATAAAGAGTACGGTATAAATTATTTTTTTTAGAATACGCTCTCTAAAGCGGCTGCTTCTCGGACTGTTAACACGCCGTAAAGTTACACTTTATCGGCCTAGGCCGCTAAAGTAGTTTAATCGGCCTAAAGTTGCCACGGTAACCTCTTGCGGACATAGTTTCAACTATGGACCTAGATGTCTCTACAATGTCTTCCAGTGTAAGTTCCATTTTACATGTTAAGGGATTTTATATATATAGCGTGGTCTAGAGGTAGCGTGCCCGCCTCTAGATCCGCAGGGCGCGGGATCAAACCCGGCCGCGGTCGATGGATTTTTCAGGACGTAAAATCCTGGGCACGGAGTCCTCCGGGAGGGACTTTAAGCAGGGGGTCCCGTGTCGTAGATTTACGGCACGTAAAAGAACTCCAAGCCTAAATTAGAGCCTCTGGACAAAATTTCTCGGCCCTTTCACGTCCTAGAAATACTTAGTTTCCAGAGGGGGGTTGCGAGGCGATGGGCTTACCACCTGTCCCTCTACCCTCTCTCGGAAAATAAGCATATCAAAATTAGTATAGGTAATGAAACCTCCATTGGAGGCCCCTTCGCCCCACCTGGGGATCATAGGGTACCAGATATATATATATATATATATATATATAGGCCTGTGCTTGTTAATAGACAATGAACAATAAAATCCCTTAACATGTAAAATGGAACTTATATATAAAATATATAAATATATATAAAATGGAACTTATATATATTTTTTTTTTTGTGCTCACCCTTACCCCCGGAGTGTCAAGCAATTAAGCCTAAACCTCCGGTCAAACCAAATTTTCGTAACCATATGTGATGTGTGTATGCCTATTGTGCCCTTATGTACATCCGTAGGGGAGGTTGGTGTGACGTGTTTGGGCTGTGTACATGTGTCTTTGTGTTTTGGCGCAGGATTGACCTAAGTGCGGATAGTTCTTATGTGCTACATTTTCGGAGTGTGTTTTTTGTGACTTGTAGTTATGTATCCTAGAGATTTGTAGTGCATGCATCTGTTTGAGCGCATTACTGACCAGTCCGGCATTCGCCTTAGAGCGAGGGAAACCCCTCAAAAACCTCGCTTGGACTGGAGTAGTGGCCAAATGACCGTCTACTTTGGTGTGTTTTTCGTTTATTATAGACTTTTCGATAGTGCTGTTTTTAGAAGATTTTAGTGCTGGGAAGGTGTTTTTACGCGTCCAGAACGTGAGGACCGGTGCCCAGGCTTCCTCCTCTGCCCTAGCGGCTTCGTGGAGGAGTAGTCGAGCTTCTCGATGTCGAGGACAAGTATACAGCATATGATACATGGTGTCTGGTTCGCTGTCCTCACAAGCGCATAGATCCGTGATATTGAAGCGGATTAAGTTAGCGGCAAAGTTGCCGTGGCCAGTTAATACCTGTGTGACGAAGTTCTCCAATTTAATCCATGGCATTTTAAGTCTATTTCTGATACTTGGGAGAAAGTCACGAGTGATGCTCCCGTTTTGGGCTACTACCCATTTTTGCTGCCAAATGTCTATTAACTGTGAGTGTGTGCGCTCGGATCCCTTGGTCCGATTTGAAGGGTACCTAATTGAAAATTAATTTGCTTCCGCACTTTGTACCTGGCTATCCTTTCCTCAAGCAGGAGATCAACAGGAAGAACAACAGCTATGACTGGTACAGCATCATTCGAAACAGTGGAGTAAGCTTTAGTTATTCGCAAGAGAGAATGTCGCTGGGCAGATTTGAGTTTCTGGATGTGATGTGTGAAGTTTAGTGGCCCACGCGTTTGCAGCGTACGAGACAATAGCCTCAAAAATAGCAGAGTAAAGTATACGGTAGTTAGTGAATTTGTATCCCCACTGCTAGCCAGAAGGACTGGCTAGGGCCTGAAATAGGTTGTTAGCTGTAGCATTGATTTTTGTATATGAGCGGTGAATTTATTACCTTCTTGTAAGGTTATACCTAAATACTTTGTTTTTCGAACATATGGGATCCGGTCTTGTCTATCCTGATGGTTGGAGGGTGATTTCCTATTTTCCCCTTGAGGAGCATTGAAATTATTTTAGTTTTAGAAATCTTTAGCTTTGCTTTGTGGGACCAAGTTTCCAGAATTGTTAATGGCTTGGAGATCAGTTCTGGACTCACCTTCGATAATAATTACAGCGTCGTCAGCGTAGGCTATGACGTCTGCGTCTTGAGTCTGTTTAAGTTGTCTGAGAGCTTCATCGAACACCGGGTCCCAGACCTTGGGGCACAATACTGAGCCTTGGGGACACCCTATGGTCGAGGTCTTTGTGAAAGAATGAAGGTTGTCTCTTAGCGTTACTCGTCAGTACTAAAAATTATTGTGTGCACCACGTACGCAAAAACTTTAGCGGACTCACTCGCCAGAAATACTAGATTCGTTCGCTAAAGCCTTGCTTTCTTTTTACATAAATAGCTATTTAACTGTTATCGGGCCTCTCAGTCGTTTGTCCAATATCTTCAATAATTTTAGTATCCAAGGTAAACGATCTACAACAGTTTCGAAATTAATTTTGTACAATTACCATTGAGTCCATTTAAAAATAATTAAATAAATAATATAAAAAAAGATCTCGAGGATCTTCATCGTCTTATGAGAAGGGTTATGGTCTCCTTAATCTCACGCAGATTACATCTCCATTCTTTTCTAAGAAATACGTTTTCTGTGATCGAATTGACATAGCGTTTCCTTAGCGTGCTATGGAGTTAACACGGAATGCTACAAATTACTGGTCTTAGTTCCACTTAGGCGTGATGCAATACAACTTTTTAATTGAAGCCCTATAATTTCGTGAAACAAACAGTTTTAAGAACAGTGAAATTGAATGATACTATCTACTACCCAGTACGGATAATACATGTAATAACATTACGAATTCCATTGATACCAACATTTTCTCTCTCTTCAGCTTTTCCAACCACCACTCTTAGGATTTAGTTATACAGTAGACCCCACAATTTTACTCTTCGATATCTCAATCTCTCATATTTAAGCAATATAATATAATATAATATAACACACTATAATATAATATAATTTCTAGACACCTGCAAACAATTTTTCAACTGACTTCTACATGCAGTTCTTCACTCCAACGATTATACTACATAAAGTAAGACTGAGAATGCAGTTTATTCAGGCATAGACTAAGAAAATTAAGTGCAAGCCTTCTTTTTATAACTATCTATATAAGCCTTCATTTTAGAATTATCTATACTCAGTTGAACTAGGTAGTGAAATCGAAAGCGACAAGATAGAATAGACCACTAATGTGTTCCAGGCAATTATATATATAGGCCTATATATATATATATATATTCAGCATCGATTTTGGTCACAATACTGAGGTAGAAGTATATCAGATCTATTTTTAAAATGGAGTCTTATGTTCCAAATCGTTTAAATTTGAAAATAACATGAAAGATAGGAATTTTTATAAACTTACATATATATTTTTTACATTATTATTTACATTTATATTTAGTACTCTTACAATAATAATTAAAATAAATACATTTCATCAAGGGCTGAAGATGGAGGAAAGGTTCCTATGACACTAGTGGCATTCCACCTTTGTATGGCAATGCTGAATACGTTGCCTCAAATATTCGCCAGCCCTAGAATACCCTGTTGCAACAGCAAGTCTTCTACCTATCTCTGAAGTTCTTGGCTTCTGAACACCATGTACCAAGTGTCTCGACAGCAAAAACAGCAAAATTGTACTGGTCAACTATGTGACAGTACTTTTTTCAACTTCAAAGATACAGCAGAAATCGCAGCAGAGTCAGGATTTTTGCAGGTTCCCGGCAAATGTGATGAAGCTAATGTGTCGTCACAGGTAGCATCCTATAAAAGTGATTTACCCCTGAGCCAAGGGATCAAGGTCAATCCGTCGGGTCTCTTACCATCTGATCGACCAAGACAGTCGGGACACCAGCAGAGACTAAGGTTCTTTTAATTAGGTCATTGATCAAGGAATGCCTGGAAAATCTTCCTGTGTTCATAGGACAGCTTAACTCATGATGGCCGTAAGGGTCAACTCTAGCACCGCACGGGCATAGGTGTGGATGACATATTTTACTACCAAGCCGCAGCCTACAGCGATCCTGAAAGGCACTTCATCCATTTGAGTACCTAAGTTAGATGAAGGTAAAGCTCTAAGCCAAGGAGGCAGCTTCATTTTAACAAATGGCAAGAAAACGTGTTTGGTCAAGAACAGGAGGAGAAGAAACGAGAAGTTGGTGTATATGCATGGTGTTTATATTAGCCCACTCTCTTTGTACCTCAAAATGAGCTGGAAAACCCTGTTGAGGGTTTAAAATTCTCCAACTTGCAAGAGCTTCCGACAAGTAGCAGATCTCATGATTTAAAAGAACGGATTTGACAAAATCAGAAATGCAATGAGCCGAAGCCAAGAAAGCAGGAAGACAAATATCGTTAATCTTGCGCACACCAACTCCACCAAACGTAATAGGTAAACTCGCCAGTAACCAGCTTTTGTCATCAAGAGTCAGATTAAGTATGGATTGTAAGCCATTTCTCACAGTATCATCAGTTTCATTGATAATAGATGGATATATTCATTGATAATAGACGGATATAACCACAAGGGGGTGGTGCGAAGAAACTATGTCAATTTGGGAACAACAACAAGAAACAACTTTTTAGGAGGAAATACCCCGTGTGAGAATGCAAGCTTTCAAACATTTTCTTCATCAAACCCAAGTTCTGCCTTGCAGTATGTTCCACAGCGTTAAGCATGATGGGAGAACCTAGTAGGTTTAACTCAGAACTAGATACGACTTTAATTCCTGGTGTAATTTTCGGAAAGGCAGAAAAGTCATTATTTCTGGCAGAGCAGAAGTGCAGCTCACATTTATTAGGAATGATTTCCAATCCAATAGCCCTACATTTATCAATGAACTTCTGAAGATCAAGTACAATATTAGGTCCATTTCCTAGAGTTCCATCGTCTAAATAGAAAAAAAAATTAACTTACTCTGTAAGTGTGAAATTGTGGGCTGAAGTGCAAGACTGAAACCATAGGGCCCGTGGGATCACCTTGTTGTGCTCCTCTCTGAGATGGAACAGTTATGTGATTGAAGAAAAGATGTGATGGAGTCCTATATGCGTGCCATAGAAAGGGGAATAGGTTGGGAATTTTGTCCTTAACAATTGCTAACAAAGAATCTCGTTCGATACAATTGAATGCATTTCCGAAATAAATTTTAAGAACTTTATTACTACCTACATTCTGGCTAAGATTTGTGCGAACGTTGTGAATAATTTTCTCGCATCCCTTTGGAGTTCCAAATCCTAGCTGATGAGGGCAAAAATATCCTCTAGTGCCTCCCTTGTAGATGTAAAACCTAATTTAGCCACAAACCTCCGGAAAGTATTTCCAATTGCAATTAGACGGATGCCATCATCTTTCTTCTGAAGTGATATCAGTGAAGCTCAAAATAAATAAGGTATAATGGCTTCGGGAACGATGCCTTCGAAGATAAGGTTACATAGTTTTGTTCTGCTGTGCAATAGTCGTCTACCAGTATCCCCTGCAGATATAGAAGTAAGATTTTCAGATGTTGAGGCAGTATGCCATCTAACCCAGCAGCAGAACCAGACGGGAACTTCTTATTGCTTGCAAAACACTGTCTTCAGAAACTGATAAATGGGGATCTTTAGAAGAAGGGGGATCGGGAAATGACAAAGACCTGGCAGAAGAAGGATGTATTATTCGCAACACTTAAATCAGAAGAGAGGAGTCTGATGGAGGTGTCAAAAAAGATTCTCTGAAATTGTCTTTAATTTTTAAAACCAAAGAGTTGTCAGGTCTTTTATTTGTTTTTCCTGGAACGCGGAAGGCTATGTATGCGAATAACAACTTTTCTCTTAATTTTGTGTGAGATATTTCAATGAGATGATGTAATTTATCTGGTGCACAGCTTCTTACACCCTTAGGTATTCGTAAAACCTTGATATTTGTTTTACAAGTCGATAAATTAGCGTGGAAATAGTTTATGAAAGAATCTGGAGTAGATATGTCCCCATGGTTAAAAGGTTCATTAGGGTGGGTGAATTTTCAGACCCTTTAAACTTTGAATGATTTCTCACTCTCACAACAAAGCGTATTGGTATCCTGAGAAATATGAATTTTCTCATTAGTTGTACAAGATTTACACATCCATATGGAACTTTTCTGGAAGGAATCCTTGATTTCACCATCAAAGAAACCTGAACATTTTTCATGAAACCAGGTTTTACATTGATCACACAAAATTAAATTGTTGTCTTCTAAAGTGTCATTGGAATTGCAAATTGAGCAAGTGGTACTTATGCTATCTTCCATATTAGCAAATGATAGCGTACATGTAGCTAAGGATAACAAATCATTCTGTATGGAATGTCCAAAAATATAAAAATATCTTGAAGTATACCTCAGATCAAGACACTAACACTCCTTCCAATGTACTAACACATATAAATCACAAATATTTAAAAATATTCAGATTTCAGGCTGTATATCACTTAAAAACCTGATAAAAACTAGCAGGATTACAGTTCACTACATTCAGCTCATTCCATAGGAAATTAATATAACTTTTAACATTCATTCTTGGATTTTAAAGGAGAATGACAACAACGATAATATTAGCCTTGAAAGAAGATAACATCACCTGCAAGTTTCGAGAAATAGTCTTAAAAAACAGAAGATATTACCATAATACTGAAATATAACACAGAAAAATTGGTACGGTACCACCAACGGAATACTTAAGTATTTTTTTCTTTTTATTATACTATAGTTATTTAATGTCAGTTGTGTACTGCTACTTGGGCCTGTAACTGTCGTCGGCGTGCAGGAGTTTTGTCCGTATTAATTCTTTTTCAAAACTGCAAATGAACAGACATGAGTAAATTTCATAATTCCTGTCGCCATTGAATTGTTAGAGTGATTTTTTCCCCTTGTAAAGACGAATATTGGTTTGTAATTCATTAAACTTATCCTGAATGTTCCCCGTTTGTTATACACATGAAAGTTATGTTGTGTAGTCTTACGAAGAGGTATGCATAATGCTGATCGCACACGGAGAGCCCCTTTATGTCCTCTCTACACAAATAGGACAAATAGATTTTTCTCTCATTGATTGTAAGTTCCAGAAAGAAGGTGAAACAGAGAAAAGAAGACAGCTTATTTATTCATTAATTTGTTACATAACCGATGCTATGGGTACTAGATATAACAGACTGTGTTACAGTAAATTTTAAGATACAGTTATTATTTATTTATTATTACCTTCATTAAAATAGCATAATAATAATTATTACTAAACTAAACTCCGTGGCGCTACATCCCTGGAGGAACTTGGCCTACCACCCGACCGCTGCGTCATCTCCCGTAGGCAGATGGCAGGATTGGGGGGCATGTGGTCAGCATGCCGACACCCACGGCCGTTAATGGTGGTTTTCTTGACCGGAGCCGCTACTTCTCTATCAAGTAGCTCCTCAATTTTGAATCACGAGACTGAGTGCACCCCTACCAGACCTCCCTACCTCAGAAAAATCCGAGGAGGTACCGGGAATCGAACCCGGGCCGACGGATTTGCAGTCAGCAACGCTAACCACAAGACCACGCCGGCGGCGTATAATAATACTTATTATTAATTATTATTATTATTATTATTATTGGTGATGGCACTTGAAATTGTCAGTAATATTATGTCAGAAAATTTGGGGCTACAAAATAGTTCTACCATGGTGATACCAATGCTGGATCAGAACAAAACCTTTGGCAAAAGAAAAGCTAACAAACGACCTTGGACGAATTTCTGACGAATACTATATTGTTATTTTAGTGTAATAATATATATTGTGTTGTAGTGTATTGTATTACCTAGCAAATTATATTTTGGTATACATTTCGAGGCTATTATTATATAATTATTATTTAAATATTTTGTATACCGGTACTTCATATGCTTCACAATTGTCCTATAAGATAAAGTATATGTTATTGTATAATAATTTTATTTAATCTATTGCTCAGGCTTATGAACAATTGTCATTAGCCTTTTATTGTACAATAATAGTACTGTTACTATATATATATTTCTTTATTTGCGAAAGAGCCCATTAGGATTACGAAAAGTAGGCCTTTCTTAGTGCCCAAACTTCCTTCGTTCTTTTGCTGTGGGCTTCCTTTCTCCTTTAAGACCATATTGTTCCAGTCTTCTTCTATGGTTTCTCCTTTTGGTCAACTTTCCACTTATGAATTTTGGATCTGAATAATATTACTATTATTATTATTATTATTATTATTATTAACTCAATCATTCATTACTATTGCTTCGGGGATATACTCAAAATTCTTAATCTATAAAACAAGTCTGTTTTAGTGATATCAATGCTGGATCTGAATGAAACCTGACATGGTAAAAATGTAACATTAATAAACTGAAGTTAATATTTTTCCACCTTCGTGACAAATTATTTGTATTTATGTTGAACAATACTAGAGAGGGTCATGACATAAATTTTTTTAAAGGTAGAAGAGTAAAGGAAAGACATTTCTGAGTCTCAAGATTAGCTAATTTTCCTTCTTAGGCGAATTGATAGTACAGTTTATTCCAATGATTATTGGACACATTTTTGGTAGCGCCTTGAGGGGAGTGGTCTCAGGGAGGTGGGGGAAAAGGAGAAAGATGCCGGCTGGTTCCTGCAAGAAAAGTAGTCCCACTACTATTGCTATCCTCATCGAAGAAGTTTCTTGTACTTCGTTTTGGGCTTGCCTCGTCATTCAAAGTATAAAAATTCCCAGCGCATCCTTTTTTCTCCCCTCTCTTTGAAAAGAGTAGGCATCCTTCCAGTGCGGTGCTCTAATATTGTCAATAAGCGAGATGAGAACTCTGAAGATGATGGAAGACCAGCTCCGTCCAGCAAGAACCGAGGAGAGAACCTGCACTATTTTATTGCCGCGGTAGGAGAAGAGTAAGAGAGGGAGAGTGAGTAAGGAGGCTCCCCTAGCTTGCGGCTATAGCCATATTTCATGTCGTCTACCGCCCCAGCTCAGTACAGCCACGGTTGCCACATCTTTTCTAAGACGGCTCCATGAAATCCTGCTCCAATGTGTAGAGAGAAAGAAGCACAAAACCAGAGCTCAGGATCTTTTTTATATGCATAGAACATAAAAAAGAGAGGGAGGGAAAATAAGAGTGAAAGAGAGACTGGAGGAGTGAGGTAATTTTTGTGCTCCAGTGACGAAGTGGTGGCCGAACGATGAAGGAGGAATATCATGATAGATATGATAGTGTTTTAAACCCTGCAGGCAACCGCTACTGCTACTGTTTCCAATACGAACCTAAATTGTGGTACAGCATCTTTATGTGATGCGACGTGGCTCATCCTAAAGGGCACAATCAGGTTTAAACAACAGCAAATGCGATGCCATCGACCTACGGAAGTTGTTTTTACTGTCTTGGATGCGGGGCGAAAAGAGCAGTTATCAAAATTATTACACAGACCTGTCATATCTGTCCACTATTATGAATATAGCATTTCGACACTCGTTTAATAGCCTGGATTTAGTCCAAATAAATTATATTTTGTAAAGAATCAACTAGCAGCAATAGGAAGGCCACTGTGACGGACAGGCCTATACGTAATTTCATATTAGGCTATTAAAAATATTTATTTTTAACAAACATTTTTTTAAAAATTTATACATCTCGATGTACTATTTATATTATGACAGCAATATTTTAGTGGACTGCGTGCAGTGTACAAATCTCACCATTAATGAATTTCTTATGAAAAAAAGGTCAATATCAGTACTAGTTTATAAAACTGATTGGATACAAAACTTTATAACTTTCATACCGTGACGGTTTAAATAATTTTGTATTCGTTGAACATTTAAATCAGGAATGTAAGGCTAAAGAGTAAAATTTATTCTTTCAACAAAATCCGCTTTTTAAACCCAGAAAATTTAATATATAAAATCCTACCTGCAATTATCATAAATATGGTTTTGTTCGGTCTTACTATTATACGCTTATTACATGTTACCAACGGTATCATAATGATATCCATATCGCAACAGATTTCCATTTCGAAACTGTTGTGATATCGATTATAATTATTATTATTATAGAAACACGGAAAGATCTTGAAACTTTCAGAGCATTAAATGAAACTGCGTCATTAAACAACTTGTAGTTACAATAAAATCGACACTGTCAATCTTAATTTTAATATTACATTAAAGTTATTTCCAGTGTTTTAATATGCGTTGTTTGATATTAAAGCTAAAGATAGCGCTGAAAGAATGCATAACTTGCAGCCTGCCATCTGTAACAAAAGATGAGAAGAATAACAGCTGATGGCGAAGGGCGTCTGCTTAATCAATCACGAGATATTCTAAAAATTCAAAATTTTACATTTAATAATGGTCGAAAAAAAAAACAGTCGTATGAAACTTGCCTATAATGATAATGAAGATACTCGTATGAAAATTATGAAACTAGCTTTGCTCGTTTCAAAAAACATAATTGTATCTTTATAATTAATGTCATTATAGGCTTATTGAATAATGTACTATTGTATCGTAGGAAAATTTTACCGGTTATACTGCCTATTTTTGAAAACTTAAAAGGTCGACAAAATACACAGATCTCATAACAAAAACAATAAAAACCTCAAATATCGGTAATAGCCTATATTGCTCACAATTATAATAACATACATGATATGAATCTGATAGAATTAAAACACGAAAATAGGTTTGATAAAATTGCAATAAAATGAAGTGATTTATTATATTACAGGCTTAATTTCTCCTACAATTTTCTGAAACATTCCGCAAGTTGTGGGAAAACATAATTTTAGCATCTCTAACATGTACTGGAGTGCACAAGAGATTATTAGTGCAAACGTAAAAAAATGGAATCAAATAAATGCGATACCATACTGTATCAGAAATGAGACTCAAGATGAGAAAATGAGTGGTTTTGTATGGGTCCAATTTAATCTTTACTAGTCAAAGAACGAATTGACTGAGATATGCATCTTTTCTTCCATGGAATTTACAAAATGACAGACGCTTCACTTATGTCACTTTTTAAATATCAATTAAACCACGTGAAATTTCCCTATATTAATTATATAATTGTATTTAATACCGGAGGTGTTTGTCTGCTAACACATACTTAAAGAAAGACATTATTGTCATTTACAGTCAAATGAATTAAATTTGAAAATGTGGAACTCGCCAGCTAACTTTCAAGAGGGTTTAAAACGACTAAAGGAGGTGCAAGAGAAAGCTGATTAGAAGCATACTATTGATCATAAATAGCCAACTGGATATGTGGTTAATTATTTATACATCAATGCAATATGTATTAAAACACATAAAAATATGTATGTTGTCAATATCGTTACTATGATTAAGAATCCTGGTATTATAATAACAATTAAAATTATTATTATTGCAATTATTATTATTATTATTATTATTATTATTATTATTATTATTATTATTATTAGTTACAGCGAGGCATCCATTTTCCAATTAAAATACGTAATAGCGCGTTACTTAAGTATTTAAAATATACTAATCCTGTAATATTTTTGTCAAATCTTTGTTAAGCATATTATAACATTTCTGCAAGCAATTCCACACTTTTAAGTCGTAATTCTATTTTACTATCTAAACATTTCACCATTATCTTCCTATTTTTCACAGTACGAAAATTATAAAATATTTCAACAGAATCAGGGACAAAACAATGAAGTTCTTCGAAATCAAGATAGGCCTATAACATAATTTTAAGACATATATAGTTACAGACAGACAAATAATTCTTCAATTACAAAGTAACAGACAATAGTCAACATGACCTTTGTACAATTTAATAGTAAATAATTCTAATTTAAATAATTAAAAAGTATATCTTTTAGGGGAGAAGAATGGGAACGTTCCCAACACACTAGCAACTCTTTGTATAGCGATGCTCATTCGCCGTTTGAGGAATTATGTTGATTCCTCATTTTCAGTAAATACCTATAACTTTTTCCGATTTCAGCAATCCGTTTTTTGGCTTCTGCACACCAGGGATCCAATCCAATGTTTCAACTGTACAGACGACAACAAAGCAGACAGTTGCCAATGCCTAGGCATTTTGTTAAGGGACAACTATGGTGAGAATAATCTTATTATTGACAGAATAAGGTTCTCGAGGATAATATTTAAAAATAGCATGTTTTTCTTATTTATTTTTTGAAAATTAAAAATATTTTTTCTCTTACCTGTAACAAAAATTAATTTAAGAGGAACTTCATTCTTTCAAATTAAACTCGGAAAAAGTTGACAATCTTCCATTCGTTTTCTATAACCTATATTTTTCATA
Source organism: Ectobius pallidus (assembly GCA_964059195.1). Taxonomy (NCBI): domain Eukaryota; kingdom Metazoa; phylum Arthropoda; class Insecta; order Blattodea; family Ectobiidae; genus Ectobius; species Ectobius pallidus. The sequence goes on from CAXKWD010000008.1 coordinate 22,347,293, forward strand.
CATAACTTTATCTAAATCTTTGGTAACTAAAGTCTAATAATTTCAACAATAAAAAAGTAGCAAGACAAAAGCGTAGGAATTTTTTAAGAGGGAATTAAACAAAATGACCTAATTTATGTATTAAGTTATTACTCCATTTTATGTTTGAATATTATTGATTTTGAGAACATACTATGAAAATATTTTTAAAACACTTGGCAAAACTTAAGTTAATAACCCACAGCTGTAATCATGCAATTTCATAAATTCAGTTTGGAACAAAAAGTATATTTCCAAAGGCATCTTAGGAAATCCGGTTTTTATTAAATTTAATTTCCAAGAGATTAAAATAATGTCATAAAATTTCTTTGAGAATCCACCTATATCTGAACATCCTAACCAGGCTACTTTATTTTCAACTGTAATATTGTCAAAAAATAAATAGTATGAGATTTAATTTCACTTATGTTTTCTACATTCGTGTGGTTCATCTGAAAGACAGGCGATATGTCAGCATATCTTCGTAAATATATATATATATATATATATATATATATATATATATATATATATATATATATAAGTAATGCTTTACTATAACTTTTTTTTAAATTCAGCTTTATTTAAACTCTCTTGAACATCCATGCCATAACTTATCAGGGGGTCATATTTTTATGTATACTAGCAGGTCATAGGCCTATAAATATTAATGTTCATCTGTTTTTACTTCCTCTGCCCGCACCATAGGTAGTATAGGGAGAGGGACCATTGTTTTCGACCCCCAAATTCGATGTTTAGTTTTTATTAAAATACACGTTTTGAGGTCCTCTGAATCCAAAAAAGCTATTTTCGGAAACATGTATTTATGTGTATGTTAACATCCTACCTCCAGAACTTAAAATCGTAGGAGCATAAAGCATAAATTGTATTTGAGTCTGGTACCTTCTGAGGATGCGTCACGAAGATTGCCGAAGACATTTATTTTTAAGGGGACTTTACATGACAAAAATTAAGTTTTTTCGCGATTTTCTCGAAAACTGCTAAAATGGTTATCTTTAAATTTTGTGCATGGGGTATTTATACAAAGACCTAAAACTTTTATTTGCAACATTGTTTCAAAATTCTCTGAAGGGTAGTCATAAGCCACCCACTGATTGTAGGAACTGATTGTCTTGCCTGGTGTTCAACATAGCAATGCGTTAGGTTCAAACAACTGAATATGCGCTCTTTGCAATATCGTCTATTATTCTATATCAGAATGTGAAGTGAGAAAGATGTATTGGCCATACTTAGAATAAAGAAAGTTACTTGAGTGCATAATCTGTCATTTAGGTAGCAAAATTCTCTTAATTGTTATAACAAATTTACACGAAGAGCATGTCATATATAATAGCCCTACGTTGTACTAAGAGGGAACCTTTTATTTGAGCAGAAGAAGTTATGCGAGTTTCACATCACATTTTTATTATTAATGTGTTTTTAGCGTCTGTTAATTTCAATAGCGGCGATTAGTCAAGGTAAGTAAATATCTTCGTTTGTCACCATGTCCATCCACTTTATATTTTCTATCTGTCTCCAGCACCACATTTCAAAACTTTCTAAATATTTCTTCTCTAATTTCCTCAAAGTCCATGTCTCTGATCCATACAAAGCAATACTCCAAATATAACACTTCACCAGGTTTTTACGTAGCTCTAGGTTCAGACTACTAGTTAGCAGAGTTCTCTTCTTCATAAATGCTTTCTTGGCCATGGCAATTCTTGATCTTATCTCCTTGGTGCAATAGGCATCTTTCGTCAGTACACTTCCTAAGTAGAGTGGGTGAGAAGAAGTCAATCATACACACAATTCGTCAGAGGAAAGCAAACTGGATTGGGCACATTCTCAGAAGGAACTGCTTATTACATGATGTCGTAGAAGGAAGATTGGAGGGTACAACTAGACTTGGAAGAAGAAGAATTCAGCTGTTGGACGATTTAAGGGAAAAGCGGAAATATTGGATGCTGAAGGAGGAAGCAGAGGATAGACAGTTTTGGAAAACAAAATTCGCGTACCAAGTTTGAAAACCTGCCGGAAGGCAGAATACTTACTACTACTACTACTACTACTACTACTAAGTAAATATCCAATTGGACACTTGCCTCTACAACTGGGAAAACCATGAAAAAACCTATACCAAATTGGCCGGCTACGGGATTTGAACCCAGGACCGCCAGAATTCGAGTACAAGACGCTATCATCTCGGCCACCTCACTCGGTGCTTTGCTTGTATTATTATGTTACAATTAATTAAACCTTTTCATATTAATATTGACGACGCATTTAATATTAATTCAAACATTAGCAAATTATGATTCGTCAATGAGTTGATTTCATAGCAAGTTAGTTTAGTTCAACATCTATTGAATACTCGCCCCGACAATTTTCTTTAAAGCAATTATTTCTCGCTTCTTAGAAATAAAGTAAAAAATTTAGTTTAAACAAACCAATAAAGTAATCATACAAGATTTAGGCTTGATGGTTGAGTTTCTTTGTTAAAGGTGAGATTGCGCGCAGCGTCTTGAATCTTGCGAGCCGGAGGTAGCGACATCCAAGTGCTGCGGTAGCCTCGGGGAACATTCTTCAAGGGTAGGAGAAAAAAAGAAACATTTCACTCTGCGTTAAGTAACTAGAGCACCGGGACATGATCGCACCTCAACTGTCATTTGTCAGTCTAAAGCATTTCAACATTTCTGAGTATTGTACATGTTTACTTCAGACGTGGTTATTGCTGCTGTTATTAATATCCTTATATTTTATTTTATTCGAACCGGAGTCTATTCATTAATAAGCCTCCATCCGCTGTTAGTCGACTTGTCCTTCGATTTCCGTTCTTTCATTGCCCAGAAAAACAGACTCATTCACGCCAGTAGGGCTTATGTACTTGTTACAGCATATTCATGCTACAAAGGTTATTATTACACCATTTTCAATTGTGAAAACTACAAGTTAATATCTGTGTAAAATAATAAACAATCCTTATTAATAATAATTAAAGCTCCCTTACACTACATCCCATGGTGGGACACCCTATCATCCTACCGGTGCATCATTTACTTGTCGGCCATAAGTGGCCAGAATGCCAACTCCCACGGTCCCATTGGTGATTTTTTAATTCAGCTGTGTTTATACTCCTTTTAGCTGCGAGGCCTTATCAGGAGTTCGGGATGTGTGTCTATATATAGTGGAGGCAACTTCTACATATACAACTTTCTTCAAGGCAATGCCGACAGACCCTTATAATCCGCAGTAAATAACTTGAAATGAGGGTGTCTTGGACAATAGAGTTGTATATTCTGGATTTTCAGCATGTTTTCTTGGCGTTGAACTTGCCTGACAGCCAATAGAATTTCGTGTGCAACCAATCAGCGCTCATTTCTGAATTTTTGACATTTAAGCTATGACTCCACATGGGCACCAGACGAGTGCCGTTCAGTCAGTACCATACCACTCCTTAAGTGCCAGACAATGGCTTAATCCTCAAAGCGTCCCGACTGTCTACATAGGTCTAGCCTCTACTTTACAATAGGGTAGGCCATGTCAATTATTTCTATTATTGGTGTATTTTTATGGAGTAAATTTCAACTGATATTAATTTAAATGGATATGATACTGGATGAAATGTTGAGGAAGATTCAAGGTATGTAAATATCCAAATCGGAATTTGCCTTCACAACTGGGGAAACCATGAAAAAAAAAAAAAAAAAAAAAAACATGTTAAATTGGCCGGCCAAGGGGTTTGAACCTGGGACTTCCCGAAGTGATTTTCTTGACTGGAGCTTACAATAAAAGTACTACGCATTATAAGATTTTCGTAGTTTTTTTCTTTCTTTCTTTCTTATTTGGTGGATTCGGAAATTCACCAGTACCCCTAATATTAGCACCAGATTTAGAGTTCTTACGTTGATCGGTTGTTTGGTTGATCACGCGTAAGTTCTAGAACATAAGCACTGTCCAAATTCTTCACTAACAATCACAGTGTAGTTGGTAAAAGTTACACCAGCTTTGAGCGTAATACCTCATGAAACGCATCATACTCTGGATGGCATTTATCATCCGCGGCATTGAGAGAAGACTGTACTCCGCCAGTGTCGCCATGTATCCGATCTGTGAACAATCCCATCTGTGAACAAACAACAGTATGTCGTCTATCGTGTCATTAGTTTGATTTCAGAAAGCTGTATTTCTTTCTTTACTTTAGTTTTACCTCTCCCTGTTAGGAACATATAAACGACCCACACTGCCCGGGCCTTACGTACTTTTTTGACCAGACAAGAACATGGAGGGCCTCCCAAAACGAGTGATCAGTCCATTTCCGGGGCCACCTCCGAGACAACATGAACACAATAGGACGAGAAACACCAATCACACACACATTCACTCTGAACAAGGCAAGGATGGGATGTAGTTGATAATGGACCACAAGGGCCTTACGTTACCCGACATTTGTCTCACCAGGTAAGGAAAAACCTACCTAGGAACTTGTCCCAACCAAGATTCGAACCCGGGTCCGCTGCGTTAGAGGAGCAAAAGCATCCCCTACGCCACAAAGGTGGACCAGAAAACTGTATTCAAGGATAAAATTAGGAAAAAAAAGACCCGCAAAACAAAGTACAATGTTAACAATACCGAAAAAGGAGCTGACAATGTTTCATAAAAATTGCCTTAAGAATGAAAGTAGGCCTACTCCTTCATAATTCCATGGAATTCACCTTCCAATCGTCCAGTTGTTACGGATATTGGCTCTCTTTATTATTTACGTAGACTTTTGAACAAGGAGATTAGGCAGTGTAACGAGTGTACAACTTACCCCTCGGCTGTGTTCAATCATGGTATCAATGTTACTCATTGTTTATTAATTAGTAATATGAATGCATATGAAGATTTTGCGCGTTAACTGAAAAAAGCGTGTAATGTGCGCTTTTAATGAGCATCGTCTAGTAATTGCTGTATTCATGATTATTGTAGCAGGAGAAATGAATGCTATTAAGTAACTTATGAATATAAATATTTACTGTAAAATTATTTCAACACAAGAATAGTCTAAGCGCTTTCAAAAATAGCAATGTACTAATGAAGAACATCCTTGAGGCAGAGCTTTATGAGGACGCAGGAAAGCGTTCTATTACGGTCAGTGGAACTTCATACTTCGGAAGTAGTACAATACATCACGCACGCTGTTGTTGTTATGTTTCGGTACGAAATTCGGTCAAACAGAATTTTTCACAGAAGAGGAAGTTGTCATTACCGTATTATTTTAATATACACAAAGGAATTAGGGCGCATGATCACAAACAAATTTACTAATCCCTAATCCCAGCCGCCATTGTCTGCATAAGTTACATATTAAGAAGACGACCAAATCTCTGGAATAGGCCCTAATCAATTACTGTATTTTAATTCAAACTTCTGTGGTGGTCTTGTTAAATTAGCCGCCATTGCAGTCTCCAAACCATAGGCTATATGTTTTATTGAAACAGAAAGCTACATATTAGAATGATTTCTTCTCAGCATTATGATTGGCCTTCAGAGTTCATATATATTTAGAACGTGCAGTTCATTTATAAGCTTTTGTAATATGTAGCAAAAACATTCATCATAGGGTCAGAATTTGCATAAATAACGTACATTAACACATGTGAAGTTTCACATGTGAAGTTCCAAGTTATTTAAAAAAATCTAAAATTATCTGTAAAATTAAGGTCTTTGGTTCAAGCCTGACATTTTTGCAATGTACAACTTCCTCTACTCCTAATGGTCCTGCAGCAGTATTTAAATATCATGCTGGGACATTTAAAACCTAGAAATGTACAAAAATATTATATACCTAATGTTTTCTGTCTTCAAAGTGCTCCTTAATATTTTCATCCAGTTACCTTGAAATTCAGCACAAATATAAGTTACTTCGGTAATTGGACTTAGCATTTCCAATTTTGGTTTCTTTGATTATAACATCTTTAGAATGTAATGTTCAGGGATAAAAAAAAATAAAATAAACACAAAAAATATTTTAGTCAAATCTATTTTAAACTGAAATCATAACGAGGAATTGCTCAGAAAGGCGAAATGAACTTTTAAATGTTTATTGATGCGTGCTTGAAATTTAGTTTCCAAGGAGTAGTCCTATATGCATATGAATATAGACCTAACAGACCATTTAAAATTTCAATATTTAAAAATGCATATGACCGATTTAACTGAAACTTGCTATGATGAGCTCTACTGCAACATATGTTTTGTAAATTTCATTGAAATTGGCTGAAAACTACAAGATATAGCATTATTCATCTTCTTTCAACGTGATGCATAGTGCATTGTGTCAGCCGCTGTGGTGCAGAGGTAACATGCTAACTCTGGATCCAAAGATCACGGATTCAAACATGGCACGAAGTTCTCCTGAAGGGAATCCCGCGCTGTAGCTTTATAGCGCGTTCAAGAACTCCCAGCCTATTTTAAAATAATGTAGACAACTGACTTTTTGACCAAAAATTTTAGGGTCCACCGAGTTGAGCTAACTTACTTAGTGAGCAAATTTATATCACAAATAGTAGGCCTTTCAGAGATTTGTAATTAAATAAAAAATAACACTTCTCAAGTTGAAAACAAATGGATAAAGACGTTTAAAGCAATATTAACTGAGACAACGCATCTTCCTGACTAAATTATTTTATCCCTTATTAGAGCAAGCTTCTATTACCAAATACTCTACGTACTGAACATTAAAATTGTCCATGATTTGCTGCTAAAATCTTCCGCTTTTTTTTCTTAATATATAGACTATCTTTAAGAATATCGGTACATATGATGTTGCAATATCATGTAGACGGAGATCGAATGGAATAATATTCTGTCATTAAGTACGCCTTAATGAAAATGAAATGGATCCCTGTGCATCTGAGATCCTGAAATACAGTATAAAAATGTAATGCTTGTGTTAGTCAGGACTTATGCCATTCTGGTACTAGTGTCAAAAATTATAACGCTCCCTACGGGGAATCGATCTCAGTACGCCCAATCTAAAACAAGTTACTTTAACCAACGCACGGGCACCTTGCCTCATCATATAATTTTCATGGAGCATAACAAAAAGTGTATATTTTGAGGTGAAGGCCGGCAAGGGATGTACAAGAGAGTAAACAGTAGCCTTGTTTATTAATGTATTTTTTAACATTTGTAACGTTATACGATTCGGCCGAGGTATGGATGAGGTCTTCAGTACATGTATAATACGAAAAAAGGCAGGTATGCAGGGTAAGGTCGTAAGTTAAGTTCCAGTCTACGCCTTTCCTTCTACCATAGCCTCGCGGTAGAAGATTCGTAGAAACATTATTATTACGGTTTTAGCCACAGTGTACTGGATACTATAGTTACGAGGCTGGAAGGCGCGGCAGCTACCTGAGCAAATGTGGCAACAATGATGCTGATGGGGGAGAGAGAGAACGAGTCCTATACAGCATCAATGAGAAGTAATATGAGGAGAAAAAGAAGGAAAGAAGAAGAGGAAGCAAAACAACACGGTAAAAAAGCTGCCTAGAATTTTTATATCTTTCTTCATCTTATTCCTTACATATGTGAAGTTCTTGTATTGTTAAATCAGAGCAATCACTGCTACCAGTACCTTTCGTCATCGCGATTTTCACACTAATAGCTGTCAGTGGCGCGTGATGGTAATGTATAGCTCGCGCCACTTGTCCTTGGTCGTGAACTAAGATGATAAACACCCACGTGTACTCAAATGTGATTACTACTTTGTAAAAACAAATTATTATTATGTATTCTGCTATGGTAATCAAGTCTCGGATTTGTAGGGATTGATGACCCCATTCCAAGGAACTTGAAAATTCTTCGTCACATTTATAAAATAAGATAAAATTTATAAAATCTCATAAAAGCACTGTCACTGAACTGTCTTCTGATGCCTCCTCGCCGCGTGTCCGTTGACCTACGAAGATTTTATAAATTTTATTTCATTTTATTAATGTGATGAAATGCAGTTTTTATTTTAATTATTGGAACTCCAAGCCAACAAAAGATGCCCTGAAGATGGTGTAAAGGCACCGAAAGGCCTAGGCGTCAAATCACTAAATATATAGGTCGATCAACTGGTATCATATTTATTACATTTATTTGATCGAGCTCAACAGTATTGAACATGTATTTTAACAATTGCGACTTATGGGTGGGTGTCTAATAGTTTACAGATCTTATGAAACTGAAAATGCTATGGCTGGCAATGCTGTTTTTATGTTTGTTGTGATCATAGAATGCAGTACAAGAATGAAACCAATAGAGGGCATGCAAATTTAAAAATCAACATAGTACACCCTAACACATGTTTTCTATTGTTACGAGGAAAGGTGTTTACCCACTTACGGTTGGGTTTCACGGGCAGGGTCACAATTTTTTCAGCAGGTCAATAGAGGAAAAATGACACTAACGTTTGAGGTACGAGACTAAAAAACACAGGACTGTGAGAGTAGTGAAACATACTGGCAGGTACGGATTTGATCAGCTGTGCCTCTATTTTCCCTTCAGGATAAGAACGGAAGGAAAAATTATAACAAATTTCTACAGTATTCATTATCAAAGATAAAATTTGTTGGTTAAAACAATGCGATATGGCTAGAAAAAAATAGGACACTTTCTGTTTCCTTTTTATTTGCCAAAGAGCCTTCAAGAGATAATAGTTTAAAATGTCTAATTTCCAATCATGTTTGTCAACTTTAATTCTTCTGATTTCAACTTAAGTTAAACAGTCTACAGGCTAAAAGAGCATCAGTTCATTAATATGTCAAAACGATAGCCAATCAAGTTTAAAGAGATTGATAAGGAAATCTTACGTAACACCTCATCTGAATGTTTAGCATTCAACACCATCATGAATAGTTTGGAGCTCAGGTCGATTAAAAAACAGGAGCAATTAAAATGTAGTTAACTATTATAAATCTGCTCTTACTTCTGGGATCTAATGGCTGTACTAGTTAACGGCGCACTTAAGCTATTATTTTAGACATCTCAACCTAAGCATGTATGCCATTTCTTTCTACTATTCTTGAAGAATCTAAAACTGAAAAATGTACTCGAAGGGAGTTCATTTTTTTCTAAATTCCAGTCTAAGTGTGATAATAAGAAATTTTCCCCTAAACCTAATATACACTACTGTCCAAAATTAGAGCAACGAACCGAAATTTCATCTTCGGTGGTTTATTTTGCGACAAAACAGTATAAACAGGTGATAGTAACGTATAAACAATACGATGAATACAGAAAGTAAACTATTGCAACGTTTGTGCATACCAGTAAAACAAAGTAGTAGTAGTCCTTCGAGTCTGGGTGTAGACTCCTGGTGATCCTTATTTGGATTTACTAGGCATTATGTTTAATACAGGAGTGGTTTGCCATTGCCTTCTCCCGTGCTTAGTGGACGTTTGTGCATTCCCTGTTCCTGGTTCTTACTTCTGTCAATTTCCGCCATTCTTTCCTGTCCTTTACAATGTGGGTAATAGCTTCCCAACTTAAATTGACGGTTTTCTTCACATCATCTATCCAGCGTGTTCGAGGTTTTCCTTGTTTCCTAGATCCTTCGACAAGTCCAATCATTATGTCATGTTCCAATGATCCTTGATTTCTCATGACACGCCCAAAGTACTGAAGCTTCCTTCTAACTACCATTGCTTCCAGCGACCTTGTGGGTTTTATGTCTTCCAGGACCGACTTGTTCGTCCTTTTCTCTGTCCAAGAAATTCTCAGGAGTTTGCGCCACGTCCAGAGTTCGAATGCATCAATTCTTTTCCGGTCTCTTCTCAAAACAGTTCAACTCTCCGAACCATATGTAACGGTGGGGAACACCAACGTTTCAATTAGTTTGACTTTCAATGGCACACTAATATCCTTGTCTTTTATGATTTTGTCCAATTTAGTCACTGCTGTTCTTCCTATTGATATTCTTCTATTAATCTCTTTCCGACTGTAACCATCTTTCGTTATCGAGGATCCCAGAAAATTGTATTCGTTTTTTACTTCTATTTCAGTCCCATCAATTTGAAATTTTCTTATCATTCCTGTGGTCATTATTTTGGTCTTGTTCAAATTGAGCATGAGTCCTGCCTTTTCACTTTCTTCTTTCAATTTTCTCAGCAGATCTTTCATTTCATCTTCATCCTCTGTGAGTATGGTCGTATCATCTGCGTATCTTAAATTTTTTATCATCCTTCCACCGATTCTGACTCCTTGACTTTCTTCAAATATGGCTCTTCTTATGATTTACGCTTTTTTTAACACGTGGATAGTGGGTGAGGAAGAGTATGGGGAAAATGTAACAGTGCCAACAATTAATGCAAGGATGAATCTGACAATATAAAAATATATACATAAACACAGGTTATAAAATACAAGAGAATTAACCCTATCACTACGTTGTATCGATCACATATCCAACAACTGAATAATAACAATAAGCTGTAAAGGATGACCAACTTACGAAAAGCGATGGGAGATGAGGACGCTACGATCGTTACAGCTGGGTTTACATATTTAGAGCACTTCATATGCACAACTGATTGCGAGGATGACATTGTGCTAACTGCAGTTCATCATCACGACGCGATGCATAGGGCAGCAAAACATGAGCAAGGAAACAATAACAACAGTCCTCGAATTCTGTCTTGGCTGTCCTGCAGTAATATTATCTGCACTGTTTTTATTTGTTATAACTTATAACTAACTTTCGAAAGTTTCTTGGAGTGTAATCTCTCCGTGGCGCTACATCCCTGGAGAGACTTGGCCTACCACACGACCGCTGCGTCATCTACCACAGGCAGATGGCAGGATTGGGGGGCATGTGGTCAGCATGCCGACACCCACGGCCGTTAATGAAAGAGTGTAATCTAATGATGATGAATTTTCATATTTGCATAACTTGTGCAAAGTAGATTCTATGAAGAGTTGAAAATTTTAAAATTACTTGGCAGAATGTATTTAAATATATTCATGAATGCTAAAACTAAACTAATTGTCAAAAGACCATCGGATACATAGTGTTTGATTAAGGCGATACAACTTCACATTGTTTTAATTTTTTAAGTTAACAAATAAAGTGCACGCTAAAGTTGTAGCAATCAACGATATGCATACTAAATATATCAGACAATGGTATAAGATAAGCTGTTCATAAACTAGACATTCCAAAACTCTTTATATACAAAATGTAATGAATAAGAGATACGATGTTACTACTTTCTGTCTCAGGCGGTGCCAATTAAACTTGCATCTTCTCATGCACGGAGCTATGTGAAGAAGCAGCAATGAAAAGCGCAGTGGGTAGGTAATGCTCAAAAAATGGTTGTCACACAACTGTGAAAATCCATTCACACCCTCGTGCTAAGATTTCTTACGACTACTTAAGCTCCAGATGGAAGAGGTTTCATAGGGACGGCCTGACCTCGGATAATAAACCCAAACCTCTTTTTATCCTCGTTTCACAGAATCTTTCGTATGCAAATCTAAAGAGAAAACAACACCTTGTGTATCAATTCATCGATACACTTTAATGTTTTTCCATCTTGGAATTAAGTGCAAGATTCTTCACAAACTGTATTAGAAGGAACAACTCTATTGAAGAAAATAAAATGAACTCTTCTGTTTGCAGAGTTGCACTGACACACATCATTAGTTTAAATAATTTTATCCGTTAAGATACAGGGAGGGGATTAAATATTTCAAATTATTTCAGATGTTTTCATTTTGTTTGATCGTGTACAATAATAATAATAATAATAATAATAATAATAATAATAATAATAATAATTTAATTGTCGCATGGTGCTAGTTAATAATCCGAATAGAGTCTATACTTTCACATACTGCAACCAATTCGGACTCCTCTCAGGGTAAATTAAGGAAAAATTGAAAGCTCCTACAAATGGATAAAAAAATGAGTTCATAAACAACAAAATTTCTCCCACCATATTTCTGTTCGAATTTGGAATTATAATAATCATTACAATTATAAATTATAAGCTTGATTCTCTCCTTTTCTACATGTTCGGATTGCTCATATTGTTTTCACATAAACATTTTCAATGAAGGCTATTACGAATGTTACGGCGTAGCCTATGACTTCAATATTTAAATCTGGTATAAATTGTGGAAAAATAATGACAAATGGTAAATGAGTTAACTGACTGTTTTGTTGCCTACTTTTGGCTAATCTTACTAATTGTGTTGAGCCTTTCCCCCCTTTTTCCTTATCTTTCTTTCACTCTTTAACGCTTATTCGTGAGGATTGCTCGTTCGAAGTTGAATTGGCCTATTAATCACTCGTTTCTTCGTTTTTTATTCGTGTCAATGTTGTGTATTATATTTTGTAATACTGTACTACTATCCCTACATAAATAATAGTACATTATGTATCAAGCTTTAATGGCATTTATTCAGATACGAGTAGTCTACTATGCGCGCACCTTTTCTAAGGCGCTGGTTTTACGCGGAAGCGAGGGACGGGAGGGGGGAGAAGAGAGAACTATCTCGCCTGTCTTTTTGCAGTATTGTCGACCAAAGAAACCACATTTCAGCAGAATCGCGCGTAAGGTATGAGGTATGAGGACAAACAACTTATCGGTCCGAGAAATCTTTCAGCTAGCATCCTATTTCTAAGTAAATAGTCTCATTTCTGCAGTGAAGTCGAGTTGGGTGTCATTTTTTCATTTTTTTTTCCGTAGATAACGAATATGGTGGTCCGGAAATCGAAATTGGTAGCTTTAATATGTTTTAGGTCAAAATAATCCTCAGCAGTGTTAATGATGATTTCATGAATTGCTTTTTTCTACTACACCTTCGCGACTCCAATACTGTATTACAGTTCCAGCTCTTGCTCCTTCTTGCATTATCCTTCCCAATCCGTACGATAACTTAAGAGAACGCCCCTACAGAGGTTTCCGCTAAGCTGTGGCTGACATCTCCAGTAATATTGCGTTCTGAAAACATTGATGAATTTCATTTTGGATAATATATAAGTATCTAAGAATATTCAGTCTTATACCCTCAAAATATAGAATAGTGAGATGCCGTCTACCAAGGATGTGGGGGCAACCTTTTACAAATATCTGTTAAGTGAATTATCTGGCAAGTCAATAATTTATTATAAACAATTTAGATTACATGCATTGCGGAAAGAACACACTTATTTGTTAGTTTTTAGTATGGGACAGTATTGTTTGAAAATTTTTTTACACTTTTTATACGTAAGTAACTTAGGATTAAATATAAACTGTTACTTGTTATTACACATGAAGTAATATATCAAGAATATCACTTGTTATATAGTCATAAATTATTTGCGTCGAATATGATGGCAAATTCAGGTCAGCTTAATATTTTCTGACGTGTCTTTACATAATTAAAAATTGAATTCATAAAATTACATGTATCTATAAAAATGAATGTATCATACAAGATATTGTGTGTTAAAAATTATATACACTTGTGTCACCATATAATAGTGCCACTAAATAATATAAGCCTTTGTGTATTTACAGGTTAAAAATTAGATGTTTTATCGACTTAATTATGCGATGTATCTATTTATAATCTTGTCATTATACATTAAAAATTACCCATTATCATGAAGATATTGATTGAGTTGTTAAATTATCTGTAAGACTTTTTGTTATCTTGCACTTGAAGTCTAGTTTGCAAATATTTATTCAAATTTATATGTAGTATTTTCTTTATTCTACTATTTTATATATGATTTGGTGAAAAATATTCTTCAAGATTTCACTAATAACTTTGTAGTTCATAAACATATAGTTCATACAGTCATAAACAAATAGTTCATATAGTCATTAACATTAAAATTACACTTTATCATGACAATATTAGTTGAGTCGTCAAAAAGCTGTGTGTCTTTTTGATATCTTATACTTGAAGTCTGATTTTGCAAATATTTATTCAAATTTATATGTAGTATTTTTTATTATATATATGATGTGGTGAAAAAATATTATTCAAGATTTCACTAATTACTTTACAGTTCTTATTAGTTGATAAGATTGCCCACATTGAAGATTGGCATATGGCTTCTTTATTTTTTTTTTTGTCGAGATGTACATTTCGGTATATTTATATATATACCATCTTCAGTCTAAAATGAAAGTGAAAATAAAAGAGAATTAATGAAAATATATTAATATCTTAATTGTTAATTAGGAAAGTGAAGTTAATATCGAATAGACGGACGCCCACTTCAGTTCAATTGCATTAAGATCAAGTTATGCGGAGACAAATAACAGTGTGACACCTTTCGTCAGCCATAACATCCACAACATGTCTTGGTCTTGTGTTTATTGGCCTCTATTAAACTATTAACCGCGAACTAGGCCAAACGAGAAAAGAAACACTCTGGGATGAAAGAGACTGAAGCCACTAGATGTCAGGGTGTATAGCGTAGGCCTACCCCGTGCTTCAATGTTGTCAGTTCTGCTTACAGTATTGAGCGAAACTACCGAATGAGAACAAGAGAACCGAGTGCCCAAAAAAAATGTATGTTTATGAAACGCAAAGTTGCATACGACTGTTTTTGTTAGACCATAATGAGTCTAAATGTTTAAGTTTTAGAATTTTAGAATCTCTCAAGCTAACGGCCACGCTGCTCTTCGCATGAAGTGGTTGTCGTAGGTCTTGTTTTCTGCGACAGATTTTAGCTTATGGCGTCAGTCAAATCGAAACTCTTTTTTTGTCGTTTTCTTGAAACCAACGAATTTTGTCAATATGAGATGAATTAATTTTAATATGATATTAAAATTATCACGAACAGAATTGATTTTACTTTAAATATAGGTTGATTATTACCAGGCTTTAAAACTTAGTGCCCGAACACACAGAGGGAGTTGATTCCGGTTACCAACAACCTGAGTATAGGGGGTGGGGGTTGATTGCGTAGGCTGATAAGACAGTAGCTGATAGCAGTACTGAGAAGTGAATGCGCTTGTGGTACGGTGCCTCTCAAATTGGTCAACAGTGTACCTTGTCATTGTGCGTGTTTATACGTGTTCGGCATGCCGAAAGTAAAGTGTTCTAAAACGCAAACATATATTGAAACATTTGGGAGGGACTATTATGCACAAACAGGAGAAAGTATCGTTTTGCATGCTTGTAATGTGAGTTTAGATAATGAGAAGTTATTTTGTGGTCTTCCTATATCTGTATTTCGGTTTGTTTACTATCACGTGAAATAGCATATGGTAGCTAGGGCATACGCCGAGCAAAGTCTGTACGGTACGGTTGCTGTTAACATATTCGATCGGGCACTAAGTTTTAAAGCCTGATTATTACGCAGTTTTAAGCTGCTACTCTCAAGGTCTCAAGATCGTTCCGTGTTCGATAATATTCGATACCACACCGACGTTATAATGAAAATTAGTTCGAAATGAGTATTATTATGATACCGTTACGTCACACGTAATAACCGTATTGTAGTGTGGACAAATAAAATAGTTATTCTGAAACTAAAGAATGGGAAACGCATTAGAGTTGGTTTACGAAAAATCCACCGCATTAAAAATGCTTTGCACTTAATATATGCTGTTTTGTAACTGTACATCTCCACACCGTTTTATTCGGAAATAGGCTTGATACATTTTTATTAAAGCTGCTGGTATATTTGGCCTTATAATTAAAAGGGTTGCAAAATATAATAATGATGCGACCTCCTTTGTACTAGCAGAAATATAAGAATTTAATTTTTAACTCAATGTTCCTCCATATAAGGTATTTTCTAATCGATGGGAGAGTTCCGTCGAAAATGATAAATGATATGGCTTAACATCATGCACTCACTCTTATAGTGTAGTTACTCGACCCTTTGTATCGTATGAGAATGATGTACACGACTCGTCTTTTAGTTGTTTTTTGGTAAAAAAATCCTGTCTTCTCCACAACAAAAAAATATTTCAGTCATCTGAATAGATTTACGACGTATATAGCTTACTGAACTGCAATAAAAGAAAATATGATTTACCAAGCTATGTTTCGCCATTGATTCCTTACCTTCTCAAGCAGTGCTGGCAATATGATGATAAAATCAGAAATCCTGGGATTTTCTTTCCTCTGCCTCGGCACTTTTACGGATTTCCAGAAACCAGTATAAAGGATATTTATTGACTGACTAGAAGAAGGAAAGAATATCGGTTAGAATGCTTGATTAGCTTTGATATTACAAATGTTGAGTTTTTAACTTACAACATAAGATTTTACCGCAAAATCTGGCTTGCATCCTTTACGAACCATTCATAGAGCAAATTACTTTCTCTGTACTAAAAAAACACATGGACCCAGTGAAAAGTTTGTTTGCTTAAATACTCTGTTGACAAATTGACCAACCCTAAATGTCAGACTCGAGCATGTTCAAAATTCTTGTACTAGATTCATTTAACATCAGACAATTTGACATAATTAATACTGTTTTTTAATGTTTAAATGGTACACCTTAAACTAAGAATAATAATTAATGCCCTTACTTTTCATCGAAATATGTTATTCACTTCTTTTCCTGCTTATGAGGAGTAATTTCTTTTACACATTATATTCCTCAGAAAGATGCACAGCAGCCTGGCTTAGTCTATTATCGAAACACTGTCATTTGAAGGGATCGTACAGCAGTATTCAAGAATGTCACATGACACACCTTCGAATGGCAATATTTTGATAGCTCAGGATACCGAGTACTATCTAAGCAGAGTCAGGTCTAAAAAATTACTGTACCATCTCGTTTCAATTTCATTTACACGAACAATAACCAAAACCCGATTCAAAATCATCTTTTAGAGTCTTTATCCAACGCCTTAGGAATTCCTTGTCCCGCTATAGGCTATCAAAGATCGTTGAAATCTCTCAAATTAAATTGTGCTTGCTTTTTCATTAGACTATTTGCTGTTTCTACCGCTTTCCCAATTTAGGAATTGCCCATAACTTACATAACTCAAGACCGCCTGCGTAGTCGCTGGCTACGGATCCGCAGGCCCCGGTTCGATTCCCGGTACCTCCTCGGATATTTCTGAGGTAGGGGGTGTCTGGAACGGGATGCCCTCAGCCTCATGACACAAACTTAGAAGTCACTTGATAGAGAAGTAATGGCTCCGATCACGGAATTCGCCATTAACGGACGTGGGAGTCGGCATGCTGACCACATGCCCGCAACCCTGCCATTTGGCTATGGTAGATGACACAGCCGTTGGGTGGTAGGCCTAGTCCCTTCAGGGATGTAGTGCCACGGAATTTGTTTTTTGCTATTAATTAGGTGAAGATAAAAATTACCGTACAACACAGAGGGAAAATCGTAAATGTTGTTAGTAGATATAAAGTAGATAGTACATGTAGGCCTATTTCTTGAAAAATGTATGAAGTTTCAGGGATGAATTATTTTTGGGCTTATAAAGATATTCTAAAAATGGAAATAAGCCTTTTAATTGGTGCTTGTGCTACTTGCTGGATGAACTTTTTTTCTAGATTAAAATATTTTCAAATTTTTACGAAAACGGACGGGAGAGTTCCTCTTGCACCAATCATCATTCCCCCAACTGTTATGGCTGTTAAATTACTGGTATAGTTTTGTTTGTAGTACCCGATGGTGGCAGCATAAAATATTTGTTTTCCCGAGGTGGAAGTCAGAAGGCTGGCTGCTCTAGGATTCCATTCGGACAGTTGGAACTATGGTCACTCCCGTTCTGGTTGTTACCTATGCGTCTCGTGCTACCTGTTTCAGAGATGCCTTCCTCAAGAACTAGCAGATTCTTCTTCCTTACTTCATTAGCTATGATGGATCGTATTTTATGTCTAGTTTTCCGTTACAGATCTCCAAATGGTCATGCTCCCGAAACGTTTCCCAGGGTTTCAAATTCATTGGTTATCGTTTTGAGATCTATCAGGGTTATCAGGGATGGATCTGACGGTACACACATTATCAGTCATTTCTAAAGTCTTCCATTCTCTGTTGCAGATCCAAGATTTAGCGGGTGTATACTCTTTATATAGAGTTATACCTCTTCCTATCTTCGGTAAAGAACGCCACTTAGCGAACTCCTCATGAAGTATTTTTCTTGCTTTGCGGACATTAATTCGATAGCTCATATCGAGGTGAATCTAAATCTCATTTCCGTAAACAGTCTGTTGACTCATCTATTAGATTTGTGGTTAGGTTTATATTGTAGCCTATGTCAGACCTATTAATGGAAATTAATTTTTGACATGAATTTAGGCGTTGTAAGAAAGCTCCCATCGTGATTGAATAATCCCAGACCTTTAAGACTTTTTACACAGTACAGCATTCAATCTGTTATATCGTTAGGGAGTTGTAAGACCTCCTTTAAAGCGCTATTTATCAGTCAGAAATTTATTGCCATCATTATTAAATTTACTTTATTTTATTTTTAAAAATTAAATATTGTAAGGTTACCACTCAACAGCTTGTTACAAGATTACTTTGTTGTTTCGTAACCTGAACTATCCATGTTATTGTTACTAACTAGAAAAAGACATATTCCTGAATGACATTCTTCTTCTTATGGTGAGGAATGTTATGTACTGTAAATAGATTATTGGGCAGCACTCACCACTGTTTGTTGATCCCTTTGTGAAGCCGTTGTCAATAGTTGCTTAATCTTGCGTGAAGCCTTCGTCTTCTTAATAAAATAATAAAACACACACATAATATAAAATAATAAAACACACACATAATATAAAACGTAAAACACTAAAAATGACAACTTCACAACAGGAATCACATCACAACGTTTCACAAGACAACAAGAACGTCTCACGTTTTCAATTGAATATTAGCGACGAGATGTTCGGTCGCGAAGTCTTTGTGAACGTCTAAACTTGACTGTCGTGACTTGACTGTTGTGAAACGTTGTGATGTGATTCCTGTTGTGAAGTTGCCAATTTTAGTATTTTACGTTTTATATTATGTGTGTGTTTTATTATTTTATTAAGAAGACGAAGGCTTCACGCAAGATTAAGCAACTATTGACAACGGCTTCACAAAGGGATCAACAAACAGTGGCGAGTGCTGCCCGATAATCTATTTACAGTACAAAAATACTTATGTCCTTATGTTCGCCAGGACAAATAAATAAATATCTTCTTGGTACCCCCAAAAGACCTGAATTGTGTTTTTTTACTGGCCAATATGAAGTCATCAGGGTCTCTGAGCCGTGGGCTATGGCCTATCCCTGGACAAATCACAAGTTTTAGATTCTACAATGTGTTTGTGTGTGCATTAATTAATTAATTAATTATTGGAGAAATCACAAGTTTTTAATTTTACAATGTGTGTGTGCATTAATGAATTATTTCCTATCATTTCGCGTGAAATGTCTATTGCGTCCTTTCTTGCAGTGTTCATCCTCTCTAATTTGATCGTGCGCTCGGAGGACTACTGTGGGCAAATAGTTTACCTCTGAAACTTCTACAACACAAGTCGCCAGTTAGTGTGTTTGTGGGTATTTATTGATATGTTTTTCCGAACTGTGGAAGATCTAATTAATTTATAGAATTTATTAATTCTCAATCTGAGGAAATTTCGTTTGATTCTACCACAAACTGATTTGCAGTAGTATGGGATCCATCTGTAATGGGAAACAGTGGAAATAATTCAATTTATGCCTTGCACGTGATGACGAAGTTCAAATAGAATACCCATTTTAATCGCTGTACATTTGTGTTAACAAATATGGCTAAACTTGTGGCGCTCTATGTGCTAGCAATCCATTAGTATTCCTTTTATTGTTCATAATGGATGCGTGCCTAGTAATTGAGAAAATCAGAAAAAAATGACATAACATTCCAGTTTTACTTTCTCGCGTATACGTAGTGTAGAGGAAGTACTGTATTGTGACTGTGACAAAAAATCGAAATCGAGATAACACCGGGAAAACACGTTCCACGATACCTAGATGCCGAAAAAAGTATTTTTGGAATGACGTCTGACAGTCTGTCTGTCCGTCTGACAGTCTGTCTGTCCGTCTGTCTGTCTGTGGACAAGCACGGCAGGTAAACGGTTCGTTGTATTTGATTTATTTTTTGAATTAAGGACTTTTTCGGAATTTCATAAACCGCTCTGAAATTGGTTTTTATAACTGATATTATAAGGGAACTTTCCATGAAAACTTTTGTCAGAATTTTGATTTTCGAAAAAATGGATCTAACGATTTTAATAAAAATTTGAAATCTGAAACTTCTATATAAGTCTAATTAAATGGCTTTATCTGTTTTTCTGTAAAAATCACTTAGGACGTACTTTACTCGTATCAATTTTCAATTTTTCTAGGCTATCTCTATTACATTGGGCGATACACGAAAACTTTGTACAGTGAAGTTGTAGAGCAAATTAAAATGAACATTTTTTGTTAAATACATTTCTTTATAGAATTAATAGATATCAAGATAAAACGAAATAGCATGACTGAAATACGATTTCAGATTAAAATATGAATGATATTCTTTTGTTGCCCATAGTAACAAGAATACTATAATTCAATTACTGTTGTGAAATGTAGTCAGCCTACCGCAGACGTAATGAGCACATCAAAATCAATTACAGCGAGGTGGTTTAGGGTAATAGGGAAGAGGTCCTGGTCCAAATCAAACCTCGTGGCCGCCCAAATTTACCAGTAGGCTCTTGTAATAACTCATTCGTTCAGCATTTGCTTCTATTGTTCGGCTATATCTCAATGTATCCTGCATTTTTGCCTTTGAGATTGAGCAAACTTAGCAAACCCTAGTTTATTATTATTATTATTATTATTATTATTATTATTATTGGTGTTATTATTATTACTATTATTATTAATTCACGGTAATTAATTTTGTACTAGCTTTTAACACGTAGCCTATATGCGAGAAAGTTTGTGCAACATATTTTGCACCATTTATTTATACCGAAATGCATTTGTCAAAATACGTCTTATCTAAATCAAAATATTATCCCTTTCTAAAAGAATCTCCACCTGGTATATGAAATTGACGTATTAAACCTATTTAATTCACATGTCGCTCCTTCAATTTGAACCAATAACATGTAAGGTTCTATTTGATATCGGCCAATCACAAAATGCAATATCCCTGTTTTCACTGAACAATTCTTACATTTTCATTTTTACGTCATCACTGGGGTCTGAAATTTATGTAATTACTTACTGTATTTTTTGATAGCCCAGGCGTATGTAAGAAAGAGAAACTCTGAAATGTTGACGAATTACACGGAAAAGGTCGTTAAATTAATGTTAAAATATTGTACATTTTTATAAATTATCCAATGCTTATTCTATAAAATTTATTGCCTACATTTTGAAGCACCACATTTTAATTCCTTATAATAAACTTAAAAAAATATATTTTTTGCCGTTTACACTCGCATTATAAAAAAAATCAGGCGCAGGCCTACAGTATTTTGTTTTCTTCGATTCTGCCTCATATCTATGAGTCTCAAAAATGCAATTCTTACGATTAAATCAATATTAGAATGAATCGACGCTCCAAAAACCTATATAACTTATTTCGACCTCCTGAGACAATTGTTGGTAGAGCAATACAGGAGATACTTAAAGGGATAAAATCAGACAAAGCTCTCACAAAATATCGATCGTTGAAGTTTGCCTATCATATTTAGGAATAAATGTGAAAGTGTGCGTTACATCCACAGGCCTACAATAAATCTTGTGTTAATATATAAAAATATTAATACACAAGCAAGAAAAATATGGCCACCAGAACTTACTTTCTGGACGACGAAGTTTGAAAACATTAACATATCACGTGATAGATAACAGGAAAGAACAAGAACAAGATGATATCAAAGATACACAGAATTTGAGACAAATCCGCCTTAGGGGAATGCTCAGATCCCCAGGGGCCCTAAGGTGAAAGACGGATACTGCAGATTGCCCAAGACTTGCCGCGGAAGCTGCGGGATAGTCCCGCACCAACCGATATGAGTGAGGTTTTCGCGGGGTTTCCCCTCACTATACCAGGTGAATACCAGATCGGGGACAAGCTCACAAGCCCCCCACGACAACAGACAGATGAACAACAATAAAATTAACTGAATGAAATGCCAAAGTAAATTCACCGAACATTTTCCCTGCGTTCTATGATAAAGAGGTGACGCGATGATCTTAGAACAAATGAGAAATCTGTTTTTGGACCAGAAATATAACCTACGGCTCAGGTAATCCGAGGATGGAAGGTGGGAAAAAAGTAAAACTGTACCATATAAACGTGTGTACGTATTGAGAGGATGAATGAGTTTAAACTGATTAAGTGAATAATGATGTATTTATATAACTCACTTTTACACGCAAAACTACACTCAGCGTATGAGATCATGTGAATATACATTAAAAAAATGGACAAAAAGATATTGTCGACCTACATATTTTTCTTAGGAAGGACAAAATGTGAATAATTCCTCTCGTCTGTTCCCGTTTTCTAAGAAGTCTTTTGTAATCCGTTCTAAAACCTGCCTAATTCCACAATTTCTTTGTCAGAAATTTACCACAATGAAAATAGCAGATGTTTCCTCAGGATGTATCCTCTTACGTAATTCTTTTGGTAACTTAAATTAAATTGGGGTTTGCCTAAACCGGTTTAGTTGCATTAATCCATTCATTTTCCGCAGATACCAAGACTCATAAACAGCAGTGAAAATCTCGAGAAGGTTTTCAATACATTGTTCAAATAAACATCCTCAGGATACTTATTATCACCATATCGTACATAGCGTGTGTAAGACAAGTTCTGCACTAAAATATTCACATCAATGTATCCCAAGATTGGCTCGAAAATAGTCACATTTCTGCAAATCTCTCACTTGGGATCTTCGGATCTGGCGTGATAAACATCAATGTTCCTCGAGAAGATTTCTCATTTTCAAATTGTATTGCTGTGATGTTTTCACTAACAAAAATAAAGCTGCTGTAATGTAGCGAGAGAAGAAAGGAGCTCAGTTATGTAGACATAACAAGAAATGTGGAATGATGGAAGGAGGAAGAATGAGAGAAAAAGAATGAAAGATAGATAAATAGATGAATGCGTACACATCATACAGTACATACAGTAATGGGAAAAGTACAAAAAGAATGTAATTGGGCTGAATTACATTTACCTGAGAGACATTTTACTTAAATACAATTACAAATTACTTTTTCAAAAAGTAATCACTAAAATTACAATTACATTTACAATTACTTTACAAAATGGCAGTACCTAAAAATTCCTTTGTTTTGGTTTGTTTTGGGCACAAGTCCAAATTATTAATGAACAAACAAACAAAAAACATATCAGTGAGAATATTTTCAGAAACATTTAGTAATTTTTTGTTAATATTAACTCTAATTTGGATATTAGTTGCAAAACCAGTAATGATGACCAGCGAGAATGATACTAATACTAACGACTACTAAATTGTAACAATTACAATTTTATTTCCAGAAGTAAATTAAAAGTATAAATTACATTTTTTTTAAAGTATTGATTACAAGTAAATGGGACCAAAAAAGGAATTGTTACTGTAATCCGATTACTTTTACTCAATTACTTCCCATCATTGCATACATACATGCATACATACATATATACAAACAAACATGCATACATACATACATAAAGGGCCGGCGACGGGGGAGCTGCAGGGGCAAATACCCAGAGCCCCGGGCTCTTAGTGGACCCGGAAAATAATAAAAAATAGAAAACGGGTACACGAATAAAAAATTGCTGGATGGTATGATGTGAGGTAGTACGAACATGATGTTGGCAAGATTATATCATTGGGGAATTTACTCAAATATTTCAGTTCTCCAGAAAAGTTAGCGACTTCTTCAATGTCTATGGGCGTACATTGATGCAGATGAAAATGAAATTTAAAAGCAATGTCTGGCTTTGTGTCAATCGTACATAGAAGACATGGACTCTGTAATTTGCAATGAAATGAAACACCTAAAATCCAATTATAAGACCAACCTAAGCGAAACTTTATTACAACCTTTGCGACTTTTGAATGCACCGAAAAAGACAAAGCTGGTTAGCTTAATTCCAAATATATTATAGGCCTATAGCAATCAGGTTGTTCTGTATCAGTAAGTCAAGGTGAGAGAAATTTCCATGTAATGAAAAGTATTACAAGTGTCAGTCGATCAACGATGAACCAAGACAGGTTGAACGATCTCAACATTTTGACGATGGAACCCGATCTGGCAAGGAGTTTGAAATATGATGACATTATTGATGACTTTGCAAGAAAAAGGGTCACGAGAGTTGTATTTTCATAAAGTAATTATATATATAGAATCAAGATTTTGTATAATATGTTAAAGTTCAACTAGGCCCTAGTTTTTATTCCGACATACCTGTAAAATAAGCAGTAAAATGTATTAAGTGTAAAAAGCTTTTAACTAGAAAATGTTTCCCAACCCACTGAATCATTTCGATTTAATTAAAATTTAATGTACATCAAAAGCTGTCAATAAATAGTGCACGGTGGTGTACTGTACATTATCTTCTGCAGGTTAATCTGATACTCCCGTAAGTCTCGTTCATAAAATAAGAGGACTTAGTAAGGTGAGAGCGCGGAAGGGTTGAAGGTACTGCACCCCTCAGTTGCCCAGGGGCCCGAGAATCCTGTCACCGGGTCTACATACATACATAAATACATAAACACATACGTACATACATACGTACATACATACATACATACATACATACGTACGTACATACATAAGTACATACATACAGACATAAATACATACATGCATACATACGTACGTACATACATACATGCATACATACATGCATACATATATACATACATAAATAAATACATACATACATTACATACATACATACATACATACATACATACATACATACATACATAAACTGTTATATGTTCCATATGATTTGGCTAAATTTTTAGATTGTCTTGTTAAATTAATTGTAGTTATTGTAAATCATTTATGTATTTTTTTCTTTATCCTCACACATTCGTTCATTTATTGTATTGTATTTTTATACTGTACAACATGTATTGGCGAAACTACGCCAACTGTAATTGGGATTTATTCTTGTAGATGGCAGAATAAAATAAATAAATAAATAAACAGATGACAGGTAATCTGATTAAATACAGATGAATACATAGATATAAATAAATACCGGTACATAAAAACTCGTAAAATACGTAGAACAATGATTATGAAAAAAGAGATCATGATGAATTCAAGATATTGATTTAACAATGCAATGAAGAAATAAATTTCAAATGTTTAAAAATGAAGACATTCTGTACGACGAAACCTGTTAGTAATAATTCATTAATAAATGTAACGTTCAAACCATACTTCCCAATGAACAGCTTGTCTACATATTCTCCATTACCTATTGACTACTGTATAAACATTAATATGTTAAAAGAACAGAGGAGACTGGTTTCAGAAGGAACAAATTTGAGCAAAATTTCCAATATCTTGCATAATAGCCTCGGGCTGGGTTCGGAATGCGAGACGGGCACCAGCCAGACACACTGCCCGGAGGGGCTGCCAGGTCCAGCCGTCAGAACTCCACCTTGCCACGCCGAATTTTTCTCTTCTACTCAAACACAAGTCGTACTGCACTCTTTTAAATTCATATTAGTATATTCCATACAACTTCTTTCCGAAACGAAATCTTCTGCATATAGTAGCACTTTAGGCATCTTAAGTATATTAATCAATATCTTGATATACAAAAATACTTGTACATATATATATTGAGTGGACAATCATAGCTGATAAAGAAGACGAAGTGCAAAATTTCCTGACATATACGAATGATATTCTTCATAGTAGGCCTACAGTACAAGTTTATTATGTTTTCCTAAAATGTTTCAATATTGACAACACACATGATGTTAAATTATTGAATTCTGCGTGTTATTTATAAAATAATGTCGCACTAAAATGAAAATATTTGATAATAACAATTAAAAAATAACTATAAATTAAGTTGACACTGTAGGCTACACAGCAAAACTAAACACGCTAAGTAGAACTAACTTTTATGTGTTAATGATAAAAGTTATTTTTAGACAGCTTGAAGTAAAAATAGAACTTTTAACACAAGTTACACGAAGTAAAAGTAGCATATTGCACAATTGCTAAACATCCGTTATAACCAACTTTGGTTTTAATCATATGAAAAGCACTTTCTTAGCTAAGAATATTGGTATCTGATTGTTAAATACATTCAGTTTAATAAAAATTAGAAGTGTTACAATTCAATACGCCTTTTTAAATGTTAAATTTCTCACAGTGCTGTAGTTGCCGAAATCGTCATACTGGGTAGTTGAGAAGTGTTGTCGAATCCATTCCTTATATTGACAGAAGTGCACCACAGCTGTTTGCGCATGTGCACTTGCGTCGGTAGCAGGCAGGGCAGCTCGAGGTTCCAATGTGGTTCATTAGGATAAATCTAATATTCATTATCATTTTACAAACGTCACGACTCATGCGCATATTATCACTTTCGCTGCACGGCATATGGGCACGACGTCATTTTTCAGCGAACTGATAATGTGCGCATGCGTCGTGGTACTTGGTAGTACATGACTTGTCTTGGGGAACAGGACCTACAGTTTACTTTTTTGCAAAAGTGCTCTCATGGCTAAAGGAAGCCATAATTCTGTTAGGATCCATGTGCACTAGAAAACAAGACAGCAGGCGAATATAAACGACTTGGAGATTTCATAAGACAAGAATAATGTAAGAAATTAGGATGCTGATTTCGCCTTTTATTCTTTCAGTACTCACAATAAATATAATTTGAGGTCTGGATTTTCTCAGGTCCACCGCTGTGGCTCAGGGGATGCGTTCAATCCTCTCACGCAGCGGTAACCGGGTTCGATTCCTGGTCGGGACAAGTTACTTAGGTGAGGTTTTTTCCGGGGTTTTACCTCACCTATGAGACAAATGTCAGGTAACTTTAGGCCCTTGTGGTCCCCGGATATCTCGCCTTGTTCTGAGTGAGTGTGGGTGTGAATGGTGTGTATCGTCCTATGTGTTCGTGTCGTCTCGGAGGTGGCCCCGCGTTGGGCTGATCACCCATCCGGGGAGGCCCTCCATGTCCTTGTCTGGTCAAAAAAGTATGTCTGTGATCCAAAGATAATCCCTCTCCCAACAAGTCGCGGCCCTGTAAGGCCCGGACGGCTTGGGTCGCTTAAATCCTAAAAGAGAGAGGTAAAACTACGAATAAGAGAGAGAGAGGATTTTCTCAAGTTTAATCGATTTATTTCTCCATAAACGAATTATATTACCTATGATAAACAATACTTATCAATTTAAACAACCATAACAACTGTGTGCAAATACTATATGCTCCTAAAATATCTCTGAACTTCATTTTTTTTTTTCGTAAAATTACTTCAAATTCTATTTGACAAAAATGAGTAAGTTATGTTTTGATTCTAACATACATATCGAGAGGTTAATTTTAAATTTGCTGCAGTCTCAGGAGCAAAAGGTTCGGTGGACGTGACATATTTTACGGAGGAGGGTCTCTTCAAGGTGATGGGGCGTGACATCAGGGAAGGAGTGATTAAACTGCCCAAAGCTAGCGTGATTTAATTAACCAGCCAAAGCCTGGGTTCCACCCTTGCAACCAAGCTACAACAAGCAAGCATGTTAATTTGCGAGCCAGGCCTATTGAAAAATCCTCATTTCCAATCAGTCACCATTTATAGGAGCCCACTACCCTTGCAACTGAATATGCAACTTTTTAAGAGTTCCAACTATGAAAATGAAAGAAAGTACAGCAGAGAAATTTCCCTTATCCAAAATAGGGTTTCTTTGCCTCTATCCGAAAAGGAAGGTTCGAACATTTCGTTGGCATGTTAAACATTAATTAATAATATCAGTCTCACAGTTTATTAATGAACACATAAACATTACCGGTAAGTAATATATTACATAGTTATATTTTGCTGTTTTATCTACATTAACCCTGAACTAGGGAATGTGTCAATTTATAGATTATATATAATATATTGCCTATCGGACTTTGGTCTTATTAATAATAACAACAATAACAATAATAATAACAATAATCCAAGAGTAACATTTATACCAGGAATGTACTGTCAGTTACAAAGCAGAGAACTCAACTGGCAAGTTGTACACACTTTACGCTGCCTGCTAACAACCTTGTTTAAACTTTACGTAGATAATAAAGATGGCCGATTTCTGTAACAGCCGGCCACTTAGCAAGTCCAGATTGAATTTTGAGGTTAAACAGTATATCCATTTTAAGACAATTTGTTATGAAACAATGTTAGATGCTTTTAAGTTATTGTAAACAACATTGTACCTTCTTTGTGGTTTTCTTAATTTTATTCATAAACAGTTTCCTAAAACAATTTAATAAAACAATGAAACTACCGGTATATATTTTCTCGACAAATGACATACTGCTCGGATAGACGATGCACTGGCAGAGTTGCAGTCAGTCACAAGTCTTCCTTCGATGCCAAGGCATTTCTTCCGCAAAGCTGGTGTAACTCTTATCAGCTAAACATGGATTATTAGTGAATAATTTAGACGCTGTTATGTTGAACTTGTGCAGTTTTCAATCAAACATCCGTTCATCACCCGTAAAAGCAACTTTCATTAGGAAGGTTGTATGTATGTATAGGCCTATGTGTACGTGTAAATCTATAGGATATGGAGACCACAGGGGAAAAACAAGGAAT